>OY759211.1:39257684-40642074 GCA_963662105.1 Meiosimyza platycephala
CAGCAGAATAGAACCACTTTTTAATTGCTTTATAAATAAAACAAAAATAAATAGTTTGTATTAAAAAATTGATTTTATTGTAATTGTTTTATCTGAATATCACAGGCCGACAAAAATAAAAAAACAGAGGCCAGACCTACCATATCCGAAGGACTTTGATACACTGAATCCGAATCCGAGCTCAGAATTTCTCCTATACGTCAGGTTTTCGAGATATTCTAACCTAAAAGTGGAAAAAATACGATTTTTGGCTATATTTGAGGTTATTTCACATCGCAAATAAAATTGTTTTTCCAAAACTTGTTACGGCATATGAAAGTATTACTCTTACTCTTTAAAACCCATTTTAAATTTTGTCGATATCTCTTTTAATCACCGAAATATCATAAATTTAAATTTTCTATGCATCCTGCCCATACTAGAATTGATGTAGATCTGTATGTAGCCCTATGTAATAAATTTCAAGCTGAACCAAGATAAAAAAGAAGAATTTCTTACATGATTAGAAACAATTAAAGAAAAGCACAGTTATAATGCATTGGGAATTGATTTTTAGTCTTTAAGTAGTGCACTACAAGTGCTTTTATATTTCTGAAAAGTTAGAGTATTTATTGTTTCTGCATTCACAATTTATGGAGATTTTTTGTATAAAATTCTGTTGGTTCTATCCTGATGAACGACGAAGCACTTTGTAAAATGTGGGAGGGTTTCAAAAACGGGGTGTGGCACCTCTCGTACAACAAAAGCACTTAAAGTGCTATATCTTGGTACCTATGGCAGCTACAAGCTTAAAATTTAATATATGGAAGTATTTAGTTTGTACTTAGCCACTCGAAGAATGTGGGCGTGGTTTGAAAACAGGGTGGGGCACTTCCCTTACAAATAAAGCACCTAAAGCGCTATATCTTGGTACTTATGGCAGCTACAGTTTCGAAATTCGGTACTTGTATCTATACTGTCTTCTCTTAACACCCTGCAAACGTGAGCGGGATTTAATTAAGGGGCGTGGTAGCTATAATATAACAAAATCACTAAAAACGCTCTAATATAACAAAATCGCTTAAACGCTATCACGGAACCTATGGAAGCTATTAGCTTCAAATTTGGTATTGAGATGTAAATTGCTCACTTTCAGCCACTCGAAAAATGTGGGCGTGGTTTGAAATCAGGGTGTGACACCTCATATACAACTAAAATACTTAAAACGCTATATCTTGGCACCTATGGTAATTTTTTTTACGTTTTAGTAAAAAGTCGTCAATTAAATTGGAAACAAACTGAATGCGCTAGCCACAGGTATGATCTAGAAAGCTGAAATTTTGGGAGTGTTCCCTTCGAATTTAATGCTAAAACATAGGCTAAAATGCCCACAATTTTTAAAAAAAAAAAAAAAAAAAAACTCCCCTTTGGGTGTATTTTGTCCACATTTTCAGCTAGATGAAAAATGTGGATGTAGTTTGACAACAGTGGGTGGCATCTCCCATACAAATAAAATACCTAAAACCCTATATCTTCGCACCTAAGGCAGACTTTTTCTTCGTTTTAGCAAGTCGCTTTTTTCGTCAAATTTCAACGAAATCGGACATAAACTCTGTCCGCGCCGTTTACAGGTTTGTGATAGAAAGCTCAAATATTGCGACAACTATTTTTATTCCTCAAGCTAAAATATAGGCAAAAAAAAATAAAATCCAACTCCAAAACTTTGAAATGACACAGTCTAATGTATATATGCTGAAATAGTTGCTGTAAAGCAAAATGGAAAAACATATATGTGCAATATAATGTGCAAGTATGTATGTATGTATATGGAAAAAAACGGCGGGAAAAAATGCAACGTTATGAAAAAAGATTATTAATTTTTTAACAAATTTTAGGAACCTAATTTTTCGCAATACTACAAATTTTCTAAATTTTATATATTTAATTAAAAATGAAATACCTTTTTTTGTCTTTTTAAGCCTGCTATTCCGAACTTCTTTTACACACCGCCTATCTTTTAATTTTATAACAAGCTGTACTATGATCTTTTTAATTTTTTACTATTTTCACTATTTTTCAATTAATTTTTAATCCGAACACTAATTCCTTTATTCACTATTTTTAAACCCTTTTTATTTTTTAAGTTATATTATAAAGATATGATTTTTGGGGTTTTTTCTTTATATTTTTTATCTACCGTTTTCCACTTTTAACCGATTTTCGTTGTTAGACGAGTTGAAAAAAAAACGCGGTCTCTCAAGAACTAAATTGATACGAAAAGAAAAATGCAAACGTACCTTAGTGAAGAGATCGGTGTAATCTGGAGAGCAATTGATGTGTGTAAGTATGTGCGTGAACTTTTGATGGCTTCGATTGCAATTAATTATAAACTGGTTTTCTTTGAAATCTTCTCCTTGCTATCCGGCTCGAAGGACCAAAATGAATGTGGGGGATCTTGGGGTGTTGGTTTACTAGAAGAAGCCTAGTTGAATGGGGTGAAGAAAACCAGCTGAAATAATGATAAAATCTCAAGCTCGGAAAAGTTTGAGATTTTATATTGGAAATAAAACAAAATGGTTAGGATTAGAAATTTTTATGTGTTTTATTTTGCAGAATAGCAATCTTACCAAAAATTACAGGATTTATGCTTAGTGTTAACGGTTTGAGGAATTACAGCAGTGTCCGAGAAATCTCCTTGGTAAAAACTTAGGTCAAAAATTACGAAAATAATACGAAGTCTATTTAGTACTTAATCTAATTAGATAAACGCCATCTGAAGGGGAACGGCGAGATATTTTCAGATGACGAAAATAGTGTTGCCATCTGGCATAAACAATATATATTAATTATGTAGAATTTTATCTATAAAAGCTGTGATTTGTATATTGAGAATTAGTTTAAAATTTTATCTACAACTAAAAATATTCAAAATGGAATTCAGCTTAAAACAACTGTTTCAAGTTAACAACTCGAAATACTTGGCTATTAGGAACATGGAGGAAAATATTCCTTATGACATTATCAGGGTTGAGAGAGTACACACAAAATGTGGCGAAAGTATTAGCTGTATTTTAAAACAAGGATTTTTCATTTATGCGAAGAAGATTACTAACAATTACTCAGAGCCAGATCGATTTCTTAAATGAAAATCCTTACATCATGAAGAAGGTGAAAGCCATAAATGGTGTCTTTGCTTTAGTCATAAAAAAAATAAGAAAAATGCTTTTAACTTTTATAGTCATTTTACAAGTTCTGATGATGATAATAATAAAGTATAAATTAAAAATGAAATCAACAGAAAAATTTTTTTTATTTAAATTTTATTTTCAGATTACATTTTGATAATAAAAATTTTAAGCATAAATGTTCACAATTTATTGTATTAAATTGTTGATATCTATTGTAATTATAACAAATAATTCTTCCTAAATATTTTATTAATTATTTTGGTGGCTGTAAGTTTCCAAAGCTGTCAAAATATTCAATTCCTCACCCTTTTTCCAGTATGCTACCCAATGCGTACCCGCTCCCTTTGAAGTATCCAGATTGATAATACCACTTTCTGTTTTATTTGGTTTGTTTGGTAGTGTGTTAGACATAAACACACCTCTAAAATTTGGAATATATCTAGCATATTTTCTCAAGTCGAAATCAGAGAGAGCTCTTTTAGGTAGCACAATTAGTTTTTTTGAAAAGGCTTCAGATATAATCCAAATCCTTTTTTATATGGTTTTAAAAACATTGCTTTTCCCTTAGCAATGGCTTCCATTGTGTTATTATGACGTTTAGCCTCAGCAAGCTGCTACTTTCCATTTTTGACTGCATTGATAGCTTTTGTAACGCCAGCTACACCACCAGTTAAACCACCAAGAGCACCTAGTGCAGCGAATATAGGTGCTAGTGGAAGAAAACCTCCAGACTTGGGTAATGGAATCACTCGTGGTGTTTTAATAATAGATTTTTTTCCTTTGAAAATATGGTTTATAGTTTTTTGAGAAATCTTTATAGAATCATTTAAATTTTTAGATTTCTTTATATTTTGTTTCGCACTTTTCAATGCATCTCTAAATAGTAGATAACCATTTATTTTAGATCGTTTTCTAGTTTTACTCACGTTACCCATTCCGATTTTTGTTTTTGCTTTCATTGCGTTTGTGACAAACCAAGCGTTTGATTTTTCACCAAAAGTGCTATCACTTGCTTTAACTCTTTGCCAAGCTTTTTCGGCTAAAATTTTATCAGCAATATTACGTGTCTCTAAATCATTATTGTTTGAATATGCTATATCGTGTTGTCTGCGAGCAGCATCTAACGGATTGATTCCTTGATCACCTCTAGCTAAACGTTTGTTTAATTTTGTACCAGGTCCACAAAACTGATATCCAGGTAAATGAAGTTCGATTGGAAGCTTATTAATTATATTATTTAAAACACCTTTTCCAGTGGCTGATGGTTGGGAACTGATTACCTTTTTATAGATAGTAGTCATTTTAATAAGTTTTTTACTTAAAGGTTGAAAGTAAACTGATTATTAAGGAATAAAAGGCTTTGTTTTATATAAAATGTTATTAGTCTTCAAAATGCGCTTTTTAAAACAACATAAATCAATTAATATTAAGAATATTGATTCAAAGTTAAATTTCTCAAATAGAACTCGACATAGCTTATTGCTACCGAACTCTATTCGAGCTTTAATTGTTGGACCTTCAAATTGTGGAAAAACAAATGTGATGATTGGTCTTATTGAAAGTCCTAACGGATTAAAATTTCAAAATGTTTATTTATACTCAAAATCATTGCTTCAACCTAAATAAGAGTATTGGAAGCGCCTCATAAAACCTATTAAAAATATAAATTTTTCAACATTTTCGAATAATGATGAAGTGATTTCCCCAGATGGAACAAAACCAAACTCGATATTTATTTTTGATGATATTGCTTGTGAGAAACAAAATCATGTGCGATCATATTTTTGTATGGGTCGTCACAAGAATATTGATAGATTTTATTTATGCCAGACCTATACACGTATTCCAAAGCATTTAATATGCGATAATGCTAATATGATTATAATATTTACACAAGATGAAATGAATATTAAACACATTTACAATGATCATGTTGGATCTGATATGAATTATAAAACATTTCGTGATATATGCTCCAATTGCTGGAAGGAAAAATATGGTTTCCTTGTTATTTGTAAAGATGATCCTCTGGATAATGGTCGTTATGGAAAAGGATTCAATGTTTTTATAAACTTATAAAAGCACTATTTTTCGTTTTGATATATTAGTATGCAAATTACAACTAAACTATCAACTACAACAAAACTGAGATAAAACAATATACGCCAACTTTTTAAGAGCTACAATTTGAGCTAAAAAACGATCTGATCGGTTAGGAATTTTTATTTTTACAAGCTTTTATTGCTGGACACTCGTGTTTTCACTGGTTTCCGACCGTCATATTGGATCCGCCATTTTGAATTTTGCAAAGGCGCGCACAAAATCTGAAAGTAGATATCCTAAGCTTCAAAAAGAGCTCTCGGGCGATTGTTTTGGTCACTCCAAATTTTGGACACAGCACTGATCCGGTTGACATGGATCGTCCCATATCTATCTATCTACTATTACACTGTGGAACAATTTTTTTTTTTTTGTAAAAGTCTACTCGGATCTGACGCTATGGGGTGAAAATATAGGCCTAAACAAGAAACCTTTTGGCTCAGTTTGTTCAAGTTGGCTCAAATTTTTGAGAAATGAGCATTTGAATTTTGCACCTAGATTCATTTGTTTTTTTCGATATATCTCGAAAGTAAACTGATTTTTATTGCATCTGATGCTAAGGTTTTGTTCATCTCTTCAATATCTACAACTTTCGCCAAAAAATCAGATCTTTTGGGTACATTTTCGGCAAGTTAGAGCACAAAATTTTCAAACAAAGTAACATTTTTTCGGTTAGAAAGGCTTAATGTCAAAAATTTTTGTTACAATGTTACATCATTTTAAAGGCAATAAATTGAGCTTTGTAAATATGTTAATAAGACTGTAAACTAATTACGAATTTTTTTGAAAAAATAACGGTTTTTTGAAAAAAGTTGGTCTAAATTCCGGAAAAGTTGTAATATCTCTAAAACTACAAGTCGGATTTGATTTGAGATCAATATTGTAGCTTATTATATAACCTTTCATATGACATCCCTATTTTGGAAATCAATGCAGGCGTGTCTGACTTATATAGATTTTTAGAAAACTATATCCGCAACTTCCGAAGGCTGTATCTCCGAAACTAGATCCGATCGTCACTTTTGGATTCCATATTCATTCTGAGAATTTATGAGCACATAAGAAAATATTTGGCTTATAATCAATTTCGATTGTGTGCTCAACTGTATTTGTGCCTTGAGCTACTTTCAGCTATTCTAATATTGAATGGTATTTATTTGGCTTGATGAAAGAAACAAATTATAAGCCAAAAAATTTCTTATATGCTTTTGAATTCTAAGAATGAATATGGAATCAAAAAGTGACGCTTGGATCTGGCTTCGGAGATATAGCCATCGGAAGTTGCGGATATAGCTTTTCTAAAAATCTATATAAGTCAGACACGCCTGCATTGATTTCCAAAATAGTGATGTCATATGAAAGGTTATATAATAAGCTACAATATTAATCTCAAAATTTTACAAATTCGGTTCGTAGTTTTTGAGATATTATGACTTTTCCGGAATTTGGACCGATTTTTTTTCTAAAAACCGTTATTTTTTCAAAAAAAAATCGTTATAAGTCTACAATCTAATTAGCATTATTATAAAGCCCAATTTATTCGCTTTGTAATGATATAACATTTTAACAAAAATTTTTGACATTAACCATTTGTAACCAAAAAAATGTTACTTTGTTTGAGAATTTTGTGCTCTAACTTGCCGAAAATGCATCCAAAAGATCTGATTTTTTGGTGAAAGTTGTAGATATTGAAGAGATGAACAAAACCTTAGCATCAGATGCAATAAAAATCAGTTTACTTTCGAGATATATCGAAAAAACCAAATGAATCTAGGTGCAAAATTCAAATGTTCACTTCTCGAAAATTTGAGCCAACTTGAACAAACTGAGCCAAATGGTTTTTTGTTTAGGCCTATATTTCCACCCCATAGCGTCAGATCCGAGTAGACTTTTACAAAAAAAAATTTTGTTCCACAGTGTTATTAAACGAGCAATAATTGTATGTATTTATATACATACATATACACTCACGGTCAAAAAAAACGCCGATTTGAAATTTGCAAGAAGTTTTGAATTTTGATGCGTAAATCAATATCTACTCTTGTTTAACGGTTTTAAGTTTGTTAGATACTGTTGCTAGGGACAAGTATTGAGTATTTTTAAAACTGTCCACCTAACAATAATAAGTTCTAGGAACCTTTTCTAAATAAACACACGCTTTCCATAGAGTTTTCGTATTAATTCCATTAAAATATCGTTTTACCAAGTGGATTCAGTTATTTCCTTTAACTTTGGAATATTATTAGGGTTTTGTTGGCGCACTTTGCGTTGTAAAATGGCCGAAAAATTCACAACGGGATTGAGGTCGTGGCTGTTACCGGGCCATGGACTGACTCAATTCCTAAAAGTCCTTATATTCCTTTACCTATGCAAAAATAAATAGTTCGTTATGGTAAATCTATCAAAAAAAAAAAAATGTAAAAAATAATTATTGTGAGTGGGACACTAACCGATTTCGACCGATGACAAGGAAAGAATCGTTTTGAAATATGACTTTTGCTACGTGCTCGCTTAGTCGGTCGATGCTAGGTAAAACGCCGTTTTTTACGATTTTTATTACGAGCTGCGGAGTTCACATAACCTTCCGGAAGACGAATCTCTCCCACCCCACATCTTGTTATTGCCACCATTTGACCAAAGCGAAAGTCATATTTCAAGACGATTCTGCAAATTGTCACGCTCGAAATCGGTAAGTGTTCCACTCACAATAATAATTTTTTACATTTTTTTTGATAGATTTACAATAATAAACTATTTATTTTTGCATAGGTAAAGGAATATAAGGACTTTTTGGGAATTGAGTCAGTCCATGGCCCGGTAACATCCCCGACCTCAATCCCTTGGTGAAAGTTTGGGCCATTTTACAACGCAAAGTGCGCCAACAAAACCCTAATAATATTCCAAAGTTAAAGGAAATAATTGAATCCACTTGGTACAACGAGGGTTATTTTCATAACGTCATATCTCGAAAACCATTCAAAATATTGTATTAAAATTTGGTACACAGATGCAGATAATAAATGTCTTAAATTTTGGTAAAAGTAGGCGGAATCGGAAAAGTGGGCGTGGCCCTTTTTAATAATTGAAAATTTTGATTCAATATTATTCAAAAACTGCAATGATGATTTTCATAAAAATTTTAGAGATAATACCACTAAAAGCAGTCATCATAACATGCTATGTTACTATACTGGCAAAACTCGTTGAAAGGCGTGGCACAGCCCACAATATTTATAAACATTATAATAGGAGAATTAACAATGCAGTCGATATGAAATTTAGTATGGTAGGTATACTTGCTATAAGGTATTTTTTAACGAAAAATGGGTACAATAGTACCAGTGGGCGTGGCACCTCTCATACAAGCAAAAAACGTTAAATGTTATATTAAGTGTGCTATTTATATAATCTTTCTAAAATTTGGTGCTAAGATGTCGGTTACCATAAGCTCTAAAATTAATTGAATTTCGATCAGATTGCATCAGTGGGCGTGGCACCTCCCATATAAGCAAAAAACCTTTTGTGTAATATTTGGTGAACTATAAGAGTAATTATAATAAAATTTTGTATAGAGATGTCGGTTACTATAAGCTTTGAAATTATATGGAGTTTGACACGATTTTGTTAGTGGGCGCGGCACCTCCCATTCAAGCAAAATACGTTTTGTGCAATATTTGGTGAACTATAAGAGTAATCCTAATGAAATTTGGTATGGAGGTGTCGGTTACTATAAGCTTTGAAATTAATTTGATTTCGACGGGATTTCATCAGTGGGCGTGGCACCTTCCATAGATGCAAAAAACGTTTTGTGCAATGTTTGGTGAACTGTACGAGTAGTCCTATTGAAATTTGGTATAGAGATGTCGGTTACTATAAGCTTTAAAATTAATTGGATTTCGACGGGATTGCATCAGTGGGCGTGGCACTTCCCATACAAGCAAAACACGTTTTGTGTTATATTTAGTGTGCTATGAGAGTTATCTTTTTAAAATTTGGTATAGAGATGTCGACTAGTAAAAACTCTGAAATTAAATGGACTTCGACGGGATTACATCAGTGGGCGTGGTACTTCCTACTATAACAAAATGTTGCAAGTAGGTCATTTTGTGATTTATTTAAATATTTTTCGACTGTTTCAACTTTTTTTAACCTCTTTCAACATTTTCCATATTTTTCCGACTTTGTCAAACTCATTCAACTTTTTTCGACCTCATTCAATTTTTTTAGAGATATTCAACTTTTTTCGAGATTTTCAACCTCTTTCAACTTTATTCAACCTCATTCAATTTTTTCGACTTTTTCAACCATATTCAACTTTCTTCGACTTTTTGAGCGTCATTCAACTTTTTTAGAATGATTCAACTTCTTTCATTTGTTTCAACATTTTTCAACCACTTTCAACTTTTTTGAACATTTTCCGACTTTGTCAACCTTATTCAACTTTTTTGACTTATTGAACCTCATTCAACTTTTTTGGAGTTATTCAACTTTTTTCAACCGTTTCAACATTTTTCAACTTCTTTCAACTTTTTCAACATTTTCCACCTTTGTTAACCTAATTCTCCTTTTGACGACTTTTTTAACCTCATCCAACTTTTTTCGAATTATTCAACTTCTTTCAACTGTTTTAACATTTTTCAACCTCTTTCAACTTTTTTCAACATTTTCCATATTTTTCCGACTTTTTGTACGTCATTCAACTTTTTTAGAGTTATTCAACTTCTTTCATTTGTTTCAACATTTTTCAACATCTTTCAACTTTTTTCAACATTTTCCGACTTTGTCCACCTTATTCAACTTTTTTGACTTTTTGAACCTCATTAACTTTTCTAGAGTTATTCAACTTTTTTGAACCGTTTCAATATTTTTCAACCTCTTTCAACTGTTTTCAACATTTTCCATATTTTTCCGACTTTTTGAACGTCATTCAGCTTCTTTCGACTTTTTCAACCTCTTTCTACTTTTTTTGAGTTATTAAGCTTCTTTCAACTGTTTCAACATTTTACAACCTCTTTTAATTTTTGTCAACATTTTCCATATTTTTCCGACTTTGTCAACTTCATTTAACTTTTCTTGACTTTTTCAACATCGTTCAACTTTTTTCAAGATTTCAACTTTTTGGAGATTTTCAACCTCTTTCAACTTTTTCAACACTTTTCACTTTCACGCTTCAACTTCTCTCAACTTTTTTCTGTTCCATTTTTTTCCGACTTTTCCAACATTTTTCGCCTTTTCAACTCATACTACTTTTTTAACCTTTATTGACGTTTTTCAACCTCTTACAACTTTCCTAATTTTTATTATTATTTGGCTTTTCAACTCTTCAATGTTTTTTAAATATTTCAACTTATTCAATATTAGTCAAGTTTTTACAACAAATTCCATATTTTTTCGATTTTTTCAACCTCAAATCGAAAAACCGAACAGTGGTCGGTCTCCAGGTACTATAAAATATGCGAGCAAAAAAGTGCCATACCTCCCATATGCAAAAACCGTTTCTAGGTCACATATAAGCTCGCGAACTACATAATTTGTCCCACGTTGTCCCGACTACACCTACGTGAGTTAGGCAGATCCAATTCGGAAAACTCAGAATTGCGTTTTAAGAATCTCACAGGACTTTTAGTTTTAAGCAAGAGGTTTGAGAAACAAGTTACAAATACGGCAAGTAAATATAAATACGGGTCTAAAAATTAAATACGAGACAACTGTACGTCCCGTATTTCTTAAAAAAAACTGGGACAGGATACTGAAATACAGGACTGTCTCGGGAAATACGGGACGGATGGTCACCGTACCTTTAGCCCACCCACCTTCAACCGAATAAGGAATTGTGCATGTGTTCTCTCTCCAAAACGATAAAACTAAACATACAGTTAAGTATTTCAAAAAATACTTCATATGTATTTTCTAAGGAACAAGCATGATGAATTTGTTACTCAGCGTTATCAAGTAATTCGCAGGGGAATAGGAGAAAAGGCGAACCACGTTAGAGAGAATAAATGATCGGCTGGGGAAACGAGAACCATGTAACATACTGGATATGAGAATTAGCAGTAATCTGAAACCCATTGAAGAAATCTTGGAAATATCTCATGCTCATGGTCGCTTGAAAATATTAATATCTAAACAAAGGAAGTGCATGCGTAAAAACGTCTCTACATAAATTATGTATGAGCAAATATTTTTTTTTCTGCCATAAATCTAACACTTATTTAGGAATTAATTCTGAGTGAAATATTCTATAAAATAAAATTATAGAATTGATTCATTAAAGCGAGAATTTAAAAAGTCTGGCAACGTTTACCTAAACATTATGTTGAAAACTACCAACTATGCTGTTAAAGCTTCTGCAACATTGCAGCTCAGCAAGGGTCGCTGTTACCAGATGCAACTGGTGCTGCCAAGCGGCTGCAAATGTGGTGACAAAAAACAACTGCGCCGCACACAGCAGTTCATTCATCCGGGCACCTTTTTACTGTGCGCATCGCGTTCGCGGTAATAAAGTAAAGCGTTCGTTCCCTTTGATTTCGCTTTGTCACGCTAACATATTGTTATTTGTTTATTTATTTTGTGAGTTTCTGTAATAGAAAAATGTAATTTAATAAATATTTGCAATTAGTCTGATTACAAACGACGAGATAAGCAAAACAAGATAAATCACATCATTAAATCAGTCTCGATGAAGATAAAAATAGTGTTTTTGTTGTATTCATTGTATGAGAAGTTTAAGAGATACGCGTGCATTTAAATATCTTTTGAGGAAAAGTTTTAGCACAGTTTGTAATCAACTCTACGTAAGAAAGGTTAAAAAGTGCATCTCAAGTGATCCTCTGTTACGGCGCGCCCTCCTCCACAGTGTTAAGTTTTATGTTTACCGGTTTTAAAGCTGTTGTGCGTAAGCAGTAACTTCATTCGATCGTAGTTGCAGTGGCTTTCATTTGTAATTTCACAGGTGCGTCAAGTCAATGACTCACTTTGTTGTTGCACGCAAAAGCTTTTTATTTACCATACATTAGTTGTGATATTAATTTCCGTTAAACATCTAAAAACATATGACCCATATAGTTCGAATACAGTAGGTAACGGATATAAGCACAATTCATATAAGAAAGGATCGCTTATAAGAAAAATTTTCGAAAGCACCGCGTTTTTTCCCAATGTTTTGAGATATAAAACAATCTATATAAGAAACTTCTTATAAGAAAAAAACGCATAAAAGAAAGCTTTTTCCAAGCACCAATATGAAAAATCTTAAGAAAAAAATAACGATTATAAGAGATTTTTTCAAATCGTAATTTTCGTTCTTTGGTCAAAATTGAAAATACGCGCCTTCTTTATGTCATCATTCTTCGATCAAAATTGAACGAACAAGTGTGACGATTGTAATTGCTGAACGCACTTTTTACTCACTGCTGATTTTTGTGCGACTCGGATATAAGAAATAAAGTTTCTTATATCAGTAGTACGTATATAGGAAATTTTTTTCTTATATACGTGGTACTTCTATAAGAAAAAACTGATATAAGAAAGAAATTTCCGGGATTTTTTGACTTTCTTATATCCGTTACCTACTGTACGTATAATTTTAAAAACTAAGCGTAAGACAACGTTTTATAAATGGCTTAGAAAATATGATATACCAGAGAAATAAGATACTAAATATGTATGCAAACCAAGAAGGATTTCAATTCCGGAAGTATGTACAGTGCAACCAATTTGTAACATCGCACAGTGGGAGAAAAAGCGGATTTTTTGGCATTTGGTGGTCAAAAATCTATCTTCTCAGCGAATTCAAATTTTTTAATGTAGTTTTTTGCAACTAAAAGAGAAAACATAGAGCTTGAATAAGCGATATCGTTATAAAATGCAATTTTTTTTTATATTGATAATCAAAAACTTGTATACACTCCAAAAAAAAAATTACTATATTTAATGTTGTAATCGTGTTTCCATTATTAAATGTAGTAATTTTACTCACGAAATGTATTCATAACTTTGCACATAAAAATGTGTAAAACAGATACACATTAGATGTGTAAAGATACAGCAAAAATGTGTATACCTATTAGGCTTGCCAGATCCAAATTGTGTTTCACCTGGACATTTTAAAAAAAAAAAACAAAAAAAATCGGGATTTATCTGGACACTTAAAAAAAAAATCTTGATTTATCTGGACAAAAAAGAAAACTAAAGCTTAGTGTCAGAGGAACATACATATTTTATTTAGATAAAATAAACATAACAAAAACCTAACAGAAACATAACAATTCAGTTAAAAAAAATAAGTGATTTTTTAAATAAGTTACATTAAGTCCATAAATACTTATTTTTAGACCGAACTGCTTTTATCAATTTATTACCACAAGATGTTCTATTCGTCATTTTTAAATTTGGAAAATAATGATCCCCAAATTTTATCGTTGGGAATATTTTTTGGTAGATTTTCATACACACTACGTAAGCAACAATAATCCGTACATAATTCATCGTTGTTGATATAATTTTCTAAGCCTAAGACTCCTATTGCTGTTTGTAGTTCATCCCAGGAAATTAATTTATATTTAAGAAAAAATAAGTATAATGTTTAATTGAAACGTCACTATATTCATACCGGGTTTCTAAATAGTTAAGACAACTTTTTAAGAATTCAATTCTGGTTGACAAAATTATTACGTAAAAATAAAAGAGAAAATAAAAGAGAAAGAGGGAGCATTTGTCAGTCCAGTAACCATGTTAGTTAAATCATGGTGTTGCAGACTTATTTTCATTTAAAGGTACGTAGCTGTTGGTTGCGTTCAGGAGGATTAAGACCTTATGACATCCTTATAAATCATCTTTTCTTGTTTGAAAAATGTCAACTTCTTAAGAGCAGTCCGTACCTTTTGGACGTGACGAATGTTAATTCATTTTTAATGCCTACGGCAGATATTTTTATATCTAGTCCTATTTTTCTTTTATTTCATTGTTCGAATTTTATCTGGACATATTTCTGATTGTCGGGACTCTGGACATGGGACTAAAAATCTGGACAATCCCGACGAATCCAGTCCATCTGGCAACCCTAATACCTATACACATTATTAATGTAATTTTAATGCCTTCAAATTTACTATGATAAATGTGTAAAATGCATGATTTATATTGGCGCAAACATAATAATTTTATTTGTTATCTTTTTTTTAAACTTATGACATAACAATAAATAAAAAATAGAAATTCATTTTGCTGCAATATCTACATAAATAACAGTTTACTTTACAATATTGTACGATTATAGCAGCATATTTATAGTTTTACTTGCTAGTATATTATATTTTTATTTATATTTGTAAACGGTACTATTTCAGATCATGTTGCATCCAACCACACCATTATTCACAGCATCTGCTATATTTATACAACTGTCATGACCAACCCAGCAAACTTTATTTCCATCACTTGAAAAACTGACATTATTTATCCAGCCTACCCCAGAGAATGCAGAGTTTTTAAATTCTGCCATTAAATAACCTAATGGCATTCGGCTTCCCCAAACGGTAGGTGAGGATTGGTCCTCGATGTCTTTGATATAAGCAGAAAAAACTCCTACCTTATAATCATCCTGAGTCCCGCTTGTATATATGCATCTCATTGTTATTTGGAGAAAGAGCTATTTGTGACTTATCCCTATTCCAAGCGTGGCACGTTACGGAATAAAATTAATTAATTACCGAAAACTTCAATCAATATTCAAATACTGAATGACAGCTGTTACACATTTAATCTGTAATATGAGACTACACTCTAAAAAATGAAAAATGCGATATGTAAATTTACTATATTAATTATAGTAATTTACTATATTAATTATAGTAAATTTACTAGTATTATTGTTGTAAAAAATACAAAAAATGTGTAAAAGTTTACAAGGGATGTGTCTTTTTTAAAATTCTAGGATACACACGTTTAATATGTAAAATTGCAGTAAAAAATATGTATTCAACCACCTTTTACTAATAAAAATATGTATTCTACTGTCTATTACGAAAAAAATATTGTATTCTGCTTTGTCTCCAAATAACAATGAGATCCATATATATGTATGTACAAGCGGGACAGTAATGACTGGAAATTAGTTGATATCCTCACTCAGCATGATCTGCGAGTTATGGGCATTGACTGGGCTAAGGACACTAACAGGATTGTAAACTGTGCCGCCGATCGTAACGCTTATGTTTGGACGCAGACTGAAGATAAAAAATGGAAACCGACTTTAGTATTATTTCGCAAAAATTGTGCAGCAACCTGCGTCAAATGGTCTCCAGCTGAGAATAAATTTGCTGTTGGTTCCGGAGCCCGTTTAATATCGGTATGCTATTTTGAGTCTGAAACCGATTGGAGGGTATCGAAGTATATTAAAAAACCAATTCGATCAACAATTACCTCATTGAATTGGCATCGGAACAATGATCTTAGTGTAGCTGAATCAACTGATTATAAGGTAGGAGGAAAAATAAGCACATCTGGAGCAGATGGACAACTCGTTATTTGGAATATTGATTCGGAACTGAGCAACGTTTTAAACAGTCTTAAGGTTTAGAATTATTAAAATATGCATGCGTCAAAAAACAAAAGTAAAGTTGTACACGTACTTATGTAAGCATTTTATATAAAACTTAAATTTTATATAAAAAGACCTTCGTGTGTAACAAAAAAAATAAAAATATAATATACTATAATATACTAAAACTATAAATAAGCTGCTATAATCGTACAATATTGTAAAGTAAACTGTAATTTATGTTAATATTACAGCAAAATAAATTTCTATTTTTTATTTGTTGTCATAAGTTAAAGAAAAATAAAAAATAAAATTATTCTGTTTGCGCCAATATAAATCCTGCATTTTTACACATTTTTTGTATTTTTTACAACAATAATACTAGTAAATTCACTATAATTAATATAGTAAATTTACACATCGCATTTTGCAATTTTTAGAGTGTATGTATACAAGAACACCTTTTTGATAGCACCGCTAGCATAGTCACATGACCTAAAGGAGCTTGTGAATTTATCGGCGATTTTGGATAAAAGTATCAAACAAAACGACCTAAAAAAGGCACTTAAAATTACCCTGCCGGAGTGAAAAAGTCAATTGGCAAAAACAACTAATTTAAAAGTAGTTGAAAACAATTACTTTAAAAGTAGTTTAAAATACATGCGGAATGCGATATTTTTTTATGCTGTTATACTTTTGATTTCGTATATGAATTCTAAAATATTTAAATTTTCCAATTTTGTCAAATAATTTTTTAATTTTCAATTTTTCAAATATGTATGTATATTAAAATTATATAAAAATTTTTGAACCAGAGACCAGGCCTATCATTCCCGAAGGACTTTAATGCGCTGAAACCGAATCCGAGCTCAGAATTTCTCCTATTCGTCAGGTTTTCGAGATATTCTAAATTAAAAGTGCAAACAATACGGTTTTTGGCTATATTTGAGCTTATTTAACATCGCGAATAAATTTTTTTTCCAAAACTGGTTACGGCATCTGAAAGTATTCCTCTTACCCTTCAAAGCCCAGCTATTTTTTCGTATAGTTTGAAATGTGCAAGTGTCTATTAATATTTATTGATAGTTTTCGATTCGAATCATGATCAAGGCTTGAAAATAATTCACAACTGTACAATATAATTGGCAATATAAATGTTGATAGTTAAGTTCTTCGAAACTAGTTTAAATAAAGTACTTTAAAACTAGTTGCTTTTAAACTACTTTTAAAGTAGTTGCTTTTAAACTACTTTTAAAGTAGTTGAAAACACATGCAGATGACGACAATTGACTTACTCCAATGACAACCCCATGTTATTTAAGTCAGTTGGTTATATGAGAAAAAGTCAGAATTTCAATTAAAAAAAAGCAATTTTAAATAAATTTAAAATTAGTTGATTTTCCTGCAGGATTTATTTAAGAGTAATATTCATTAAATGCTACAAGATATGTATTAGCCGTGTTTTTTTTTTTGACGCGGCTTAATAGCTTAATCAGTGGTAAAAAAAACGGCTTTCGCCACTTAATTTTTATGTTAATCAAATTTGGCAGCACTTCCGTGAAACAAATGTCAAACAAGAAATGACAATTGACTTAAATCTAAAGAAACTAAAAATTGAATAAAAGCGTTTTATAAAAGTGTTTTTTCTTCCGCCATTTCAGTTCTATATTTTGGATTTAACTTTTTAAATTTACTTTTGAACGTAAGTATCTAATCTAAGTATCTATCGCCGACTAATTTCTCATAAAAATTTTTCTAAGCGGATAGCCGTGTCAAAAAAAACACGGCTATTATACTGACTGATATAAAATCTGACTGCCCCTGCCCCCATAAAAATGGTAAATTGTTTGTTATAAATTTTTGGATATTCACCCCATTTTTTTTACCGGAAAACAAAATAATTTATTCAATGAATTCTTAAGAAAACTATGTATTTATGGAACAACAAAAAACAACAATAACAATCATTATAAAACGATTCTCATTATAAAATTTAAAAAAAAAAAAAATATGAATTTATGTAACAACATTATCATTACAAAACTTAATTGCGCTGCTGTTTGGTTTCTCTTAAGAATTAAAACAGTGATTGTTTTATGTTTATGAAGAATTTGTTCAACATTGGTGTGTAAGCAAAGCTGGTTTTGGATATGGTGTATGGGCCATTCTACATTAATTACATTTTACATTAAAAATTTATATTTCTCAAAATCAATTTTTTTCCGATACTTTGTCTAAAAATATTCGATACGTGTTTTTGGAAAAAGTTTTTCCAAACTTATTTTCGAAAATACGATTTTTTGAAAATCACGCTTGTATGTATCGGACGCTTACATTTCGAAATGTACACGTCAGAGAGAAAAACCGTTATAACATGTAATTTAGTATATTACGTGTATTTTCTAATTACACTGTGGAACAAAATATTTTTTGTAAAAGTCTACTCGGATCTGACGCTGCGGGGTGAAAATATAAGCCAAAACAAGAAACCATTTGGCTCAGTTTGTTCAAGTTGGCTCAAATTTTCGAGAAATGAACATTAGAATTTTGCACCTAGATTCTTGTGGTTTTTTCTATGTATCTCGAAAGCAAACTGAGTTTTAATGCATCTGATGCTGGGGTTTTGCTCACCTCTTCAATATCTACAACTTTTACCAACAAATCAGATCTTTTGGATGCATTTTCGGCAATTAGAGCACAAGATTTTCAAATAAAGTAACAATTTTTTGGTTAGAAAGCGTTAATGTGAAAAATGTTTGTTAAAATGTTATATCATTTTAAAGGGAATAAATTGTACTTTATATAAGTAAATAAATCCACCAGTGTGATGTGGATAAATAAACTAATATTTTTATTTTTTATTTAAAAATACTTTTATTTTTGTTTTACTTTTTATTTAATTAAAACGACTTTTGGAATTGGACTTTGCAAACGAACTGAATACAAAATCAAATCTTACAAGCTAAATTTGCTTTTGTATGAAGAGTCAGCATTTTAATTTCTTTTGAAATTTAATGAATATTTTAATGGTCAACGTTTCGTTGACTTAAACAAAGAACGGAAATATCGCAGACGCTTGATCAGCAATATTTGAAGTTGCAATTACTTATTGCGAATTAGAGTGATCCCAACTAAGCCAGTATTAGAGTGGTCCTTAACTCTTCCCCCTTTAAAATCGATTGCCCTCAATTGTTTAGAAGAATGGCACATCGTTAAACCTTATTGTTTTCGCGACCTGTTGGCTTACAATTGGTACCTGTCTCGTATTCGTATTCGGTACGTCCAGCATAATTTGATTTGGTACGCCGTCTCTATGAATTCGTTCCGTAGTCAATTTTTACTGTTCCAATAAATTTGTTTAACAAAATAATCCCTGGGGATATTTCTTCAATAACGGGCAAATGCTGACTGTTCATAACATTGCATATGGATTGTTTACTGCTTAAAATATTTGGAATACAACTCGAATTTGCAAGATCAATGAGATTTTGATCTTTACACAAAGAAAAGTTTTTATAAATTTTATAATCCTTGCTTATGCCAAAAATCTCATTTTTACATTATAATATTTTTTCCGATTGAAGATCGGTTGCTAAATTATCAAATCTTTTAACAGGTTTTAGAATAATGGTTTCATAAATTTTAGCGCTAGTTATAGGAATATTAACAATATAGAGAATTGAAATCGAGTTAGATATTATTTTTATTTCTGACAAATTCAGTGCTTCTTCTATTGTTTCGAATGGAATTTTTTCCTTATCTAGAGTATTGATAGATAGCTGTATTTCCTTTTCGGAAAGTATCAGAGAGTTTATTATGCCGGCCTTAGCCCAGTGAATTGCGTGATTAATGTTTTCTAATTCCGTTTTAATAATTTTTACTTTGTACTGAATGCTTGACATAAATTCATCTTTTACTACACTATTGATTTTTAGTTGTTTTTCTATTGCATTGGTAATTTTCGTAATATTATTTATCCTTTCTCTATACAAATTGTTAATAATGACCTGTTGGTTATTGTTTTCTAGAATATTATTTGTTTTGTCATGGATCGTTACGTAGTCTTCATGATCAGGGCTCGCCGCGATCCACTTCCAGGCTGACCCAATAAAGTTAAGCGATCTCCTTAATTTTCTCGGCCTCAAATGTCGTATCAATGTTTCAATCTGTACTATTTCATATTTTATGTAAGGATAAAGTGAGTGGTTACTGTCGTCACTGATTATGGTGAGTAGTTCGTTGATTGTTTTTTCGTAACCGTCTAAATCAATCACATGAATAAGTTAAAAGTTTCCATTCTGTATCCTAGCCTGTCCAGTGCTGATTGGTACTATTTGTGAATTGGAAAAATCTAGAATTTGAATTCCGCATTTTGCACCCTGGAGGCTGTATCTGAAACAGAAATTTAGTGAACTGTTTTTCCTGACTTTGTAATAACTGTAGTATTTCTATTTGCTTTGAAAACTTCTTTTCGGTATCTAATTGTCAGCTTGGACCCTATTCTTTTGTTGTGTTTGACATAAATTTCAACTCCAGGTAAATAGTTTTTAATTTTCGATTTCTTTCTATTATGGTACTCCAAATCCTGTCTTTGCTTTTCTTTTAGCCTTTCAATATTCTGAATTCTTAATTTCTCAAAATTTTCGGGGTCAATGTTAGGAATGCGTCCGAGTAAAAGTTCTACAGGTTTTTTTTTGGTAATTGAATGAATGGTAAAATTGTACTCGTTCACAGCTCTCTCGAGTAGTTCCTCAAACGTGCGTCTAAGTCCGTCCGCTTTTAGGCATCTCACTATCTCGCAGAGGGTGGAATGAAAGCACTCAACTTGACCGTTGACTTCGCTTTTGTAAGGTGGCGTTCTATAGACCTTAACCTTAAAGTCGTCTTCAAACGTGGACATAATCGAGGCAGAATTAAGAGCTTTTTCGTTGTCGACAATTATCATTTGGGGCACACCGAAGTAAAAAAATATGTCCTGTAGCGGTCTTTAAATGTGTTCGACAGTTCGTGACTGTACTATTTTCGTTACCGTATATTTGCTAAATTTGTCAATGGCTGTCAAAACGAGAAATTTCTCAGTTGAGAAAATGTCGATATGTAAGATATGTCCCGGATGACTTGGAATAGGTGTGGGTTGGATTTCTACATTGTTGGGATGACGTTCGTATTTGTTCTCTTTGCACGTGCTACAATTATTTACCATTTCTTTTATTTTGGCTGACATATTCGGGAAGAAGTATTTTTGTAAAATTTGAACTCGATTTTCTTTAGCATTTCTGTGTGCTCTACGGTGTTCTTGACAAATTATTTCTTTTTGTAGTTCGATATTTTCTATGTCTTCAACTATAGTCTGTGTGAATCGTATCTGGTAGTCTTTGAAATGTTGAGGGTAAAATTCCTGAATGCAACCCATAAGTGGTTCCGTAGTACATAGGCCATTAATTAAATTAGGATTAAGGTGGTTCTTGAAAATTTGAATCAAATCTTCTCTTGCGAAGCTCTGCTTAACTATTGTGTGCCTCGAGTAACAATTGAACATTATTTTGACTTCATAACTTTCTTTATCGCCTGGTTTTATAACCAATTGATTACGAAATACATTTACAGGTGCCTCTATTGCAGGTATCAAATCATGGCCTGAACTTTGGTCGCTATGAGCCGTTGGTGTTAAAGAATTTATTTCTCCATTTATAGGAGGTCTAGATAAACAGTCGGCTACTACGTTTTCCCTACCAGGTTTATATTGAAGCTGATAATTATATTCTTCAAGGATAGCCTTCCATCTCTTGAGTTTATGATTGGTATTTTTGTTGTTTAATGCATAGGTCAAGGGCTGATGATCAGTATAAATGTTGACTTTTCTTGACCCATATAGATAGTTACGCAACGAATTTAATGACCATATTATGGCCAACATTTCTTTTTCATTTGTTTCATAGGCTTCCTCTGTTTTATTCAAAGTTCGTGATAAAAATGTTATTGGTCTATTGTCTTGAGATAGAGCGGATCCAATTGCAAAATCGGAAGCGTCTGTGGTCAGTTCAAAGTCTTTCTCAAAGTTGGGATGTGATAAAACTACTTCTTTTAACATAAGTGTGTTTTTGAGACTATTGAAAGCATCTATTTCTTCTTTTCCTAATTTTACCAATTTGTTCTTGGAGGCTTGTTTAGACACGAGTCCATCCTCCCCTCTCAAAAGGAATGTCAGGGGTTTTAGTAGCTAAGCAAAGTCCTTTACAAATCTTCTGTAGTATCCTGACATTCCTAGAAATGATCGTAAGTCTTTGAGGGTTTTCAGTTGAGGAAAATCGCCTATTGCTTGCACTTTTTTTTGTGTTTGGTTTTATACCTTCGGTGCTTATTATAAACCCTATGAATACAACTTCTGTTTGTATGAACTCGCACTTGTCGAGTTGAACTTTCAAGTTAGCCTTTGCTAAAGTGTGAAATACTTTTTCAAGGTTATCGAAGTGTTCGCTTTCGTCTTTTCCGAATATAATTACATCGTCAATGTAAACATAACATTTCCTGCCAATATGATCTCTAAGAATATCGTCGAGAGTTCTTTAGAAGATAGAAGGAGCATTCATCAGTCCGAATGCTAAACGAATGAATTCATACTTTCCACTATTAATGGAAAAAGCTGTCTTTTGGATATCGGATTCTTTTAAAGGTATCTGGTGAAAACCACTTTTAAAATCAATAATTGAGAAATATTTATTTTTACCAAGATTAGACAACACTTCATTAATTTCCGGGATAAGATATTTATCGGGTATTGTGATCGCGTTTGGCTTGCGATAATCCACAACCATCCTGTACTTTTTTTGACCAGAATCATCCATTTTTTTGGGAACTATCCGCACTGGTGAATTGTATGGAGAATTGGAGGGTCTTATAATGTTGTCTTGAAGTAATTCTTTTATTTGATTGTCAATTTCCTCTTTGAAGGCCATAGGATATGGATAGCTTTTCGAATAAACAGGTTGATCTGTAATAGTTCGAATTTCGCCTTGAACGTTTGTTACGAAAGTGAATTTTTTATTAGGGTCTGAAAATAGGTTGGGACATTTTTGAAGTAAATTAGAAATATGAAGATTTTGGTGTTCTGATAAATGAGACGTACGTAGTTTTATATTGTTAACGTGCTCTGAAAGGCACTGTTTTAAATGAATCGTTACATCGGAATCGATTACCATATAGTTTTGCTTAGTGTAAATTACGGCATTAAGATTACGCATTGTATCGTTCCCAATAATACCGTCAAATGAAACAAGGCTTGGTAGTAAAAAGAATTTAATTTTGTCGCTTTTTGGAAATAATTGCACATAAGCATGATAGGTTATTTTAACATTTCCGCAAACAGATTTTGCATAGAAAGGTTTTTCGTTCAAAATTGGATTTTTTATATGACATGGGTGAACATAATTTTAATTTGACCCTGTATATACTAAAAATTTTATAATTTCTCCGTTTCCTTTTTTGTGTTCAAAATATGGCAACGAAGAGAGATTTAATCTAAAAAATAGCTATATTGGATTTCCTCAGTTTGGTCGTAATTGGGATTATCAACAGATTCTATGTATTCTTGTAAGGGCGGTTCTACGCAATCAGGTTGTTGTTCAATTTGTTGGACTTCTACCTCTGTTATTTCCTGTTCATTACCAACGGTATTAAAAACTCTTTGTTGCTTATGCGGCGGTTGAAGTTGCTGTGGTGGCGGGAATTTCATTCGTTTTTGATCGTAAGGTTGGTAATTTTGCGGATGATTTGCGTAATTAATTTGTCTGGAATAGATATTTCTATCGACATCCATTGGCTCAGCGCGCGGTTGAGGTCTTGGTGGTAGCGTAGGTAGGTTTGCAAAATTTTGTTGTTTTTGTCCTTGATAGGAGTGTTGGGGGTAAGTTTGTCTATATTGTCCTGCATAGTTTGGATTAAAATGTCCTCGATAAGGGTATTGTTGGAAGTTTTGTCCGTGTTGTATTAAAAAGTTTTGTCTAGGAAAAACTTGGAGACTATGGGATAACTCCGGATAAAAGTTTCGGGGTGCTGGAATAGGTTTTAAATTTCATTGAATGGGTTGGTAATTAATTTTATGGTGCATAGGTGAATTAATGGTTTTACCATTGGTTTGCCTATTATTGGCGTATTGTGTTCTGTAGTCGATTTGTAGTTTAATGCATAGGTGAAGGGCTTGCGGTAAGTCAACCGGTTCCCTCATGCTTAGCAGCTTTGGTAAGTCTCCTTTTAGTCCTCTAACAAACGTGTCCAACCCTTTGTCGCGGTAGGATTGTGTCATATTATTGAGTGATTCGTTACCCATATCCATGCATGAAAGTTTGTTTAGAATAAACGAAAGGCGCTGATAAACGTCATGGTAAAAATCTTGCACTGATTTGTTACCTTGGATTAGAGTGGTCATTTCATACTCAAGTGTGCCAATGTCTCTTTTGTCCCCGTAGTGTAAAGTAAGACATTTTGATATTTTGCTCCAATTTAAAGGAGTATTGTACGATTCGAGTGCAATATCGGCCTGACCAGTTATTTTGTTTCTTATGACACTGAGTATTCCGTAATATTTGGGACTACCTTTTAGGTGGTCATAAATTGCTAAAATTTTGTCCACACTTTTCTTCCATGAGCTAAATTCACCTGCTCTGCCTAAAAAATCTCTTAAACTTTTTACTACGTCTGGAATTTTATTTAGATCGTCTAAATTAGCTCCTCTATTAATTTCTTGGTCAATGTCATTGTTAATGTTCGCCTCAGGAGTTATAATTTCTTCGACTACCTGTTTTCCTTCATTTATCATGACCTCTATTACGATAGCTGCTATTTCTGCCCTCATATCATCCATATTAATAGGAGCTGCGTCCACTGGCGGATTAACATTTCGATTCATATTTAAGATTGGTGGTCTAATTAGATTATCAGCATTCATGACTTTCACTAATTAAGCAATTCACTGATTCACAAATTTAAAGGTTTATTTTATTCTAAGTAAATATAAGATATTTTAATCTTAACTAAAACGCAAACAAAAACAAATATTTTTTTTTTTTTTTTTGAATTTCTATGGAGTGATGGAACCGCCAGCATAGTCACCTGACCTAAGGGTGCTTGTAAATTTATGGACGATTTTGGAAAAAAATATCCGAACACACAACATTTCAAGCAAAAACGACCTAAAAAAGGCACTTCAAATTGAGAGGTGCTATAACTCGCCAGATACCAATAAAAAATTTGCAGCTTCGATGCCAAACCGTCTTAAAGCTGTAGTTGACCAAAGAGGCTACCACACTACATATTTAAAATTAAAAAATCATTATTTTAAACAATGTTTTTCAATTGATACATGTCTGCATGAAATAAGCTGTGACATGAAATTCAGTAGTATTCCTCGACTTTTTATTATAAAAATTCCAGGTAATATTTTTTTATATTAAATAAACATTTTTTTAAAACTACAATTTTTGTTCTTTCAAATGGTATCAGAACTTTTTTCATATTCCAATTAGTTTGAAAGTTACAGAGCATTGAAATTAAAAGTATGCACTGCATGAAATAAGCTGTGAGCCACTGTATATTGTTACGAAATTTCCTGTCCCTTTGACAGTAATTTCAATCTCTTACACTTTTCTGAGTTCGATCACTGGATTGTGTAATAATCAAGAAAAACCCAATCTTTATTTAATTATAAAATGGTTTATTTAAATCACAAACGTTAGTTTTTACACAGTACAATTGTTTATTTAATCTTTATATTCAAATTGTATACACAAACGTGAGAGTTTTGTGCTCTAACTTGCCGAAAATGCATCCAAAAGATCTGATTTGTTGGTAAAAGTTGTAGATATTGAAGAGATGAACAAAACTCCAGTATCAGATGCATTAAAACTTAGTTTGCTTTCGAGATATATCGAAAAAACCACATGAATCTAAGTGCAAAACTCAAATATTCATTTCTCGAAAATTTGAGCCAACTTGAACAAACTGAGCCAAATGGTTTCTTGTTTTGGCCTATATTTTCACCCCGCAGCGTCAGATCCGAGTAGACTTTTACAAAAAAAATTTTGTTTCACAGTGTTGTTGTAGTGAAAATTTTATTTTATTAAGTTATAAGCAAAAATTTTGCAATTTAAAAATTAAAATCGAAAATTTTCGTATAACGGTATGTTTAATTTTATTGATTTTTTTTTTTTCAGAGAGAAAATAAAATCTTAGCAATCATTTTACAGTTTAGTTTAGAGTGGGCAGAGTCGTGGTTCTCTAGATATGAATTATTCTATATCGCCACCCGCAAAAAATTAACTTACAAAATCATAGAAAAGAGTCAATTCAACTGTAAGCAGTGCGTTTATCGTTATACATTTGTGTTACTGCTGTGGGTAAACACCTTAAGATTTTTACTTTTGTAATTTCAATTTTTAATTTTCATCAGTTCACTTTTTAATTGTATTCTTAAATTTTCTAAAAAATATTTTATTCAAAAATTGTGAGTCAATAAATTAACTACACATATAAAAAGAATTTATTTCATTCCCTCACAAATTGTGACCCCAAGAATTTTGAATAATTAAACTGAGCGTAAAATGCCTTTAGAGCATTCACCTTTGCAGTCAACATCTGGCGATGGCCCATCAAATGAACGAACGCGGAATTTTTCACCACAACCAATTTTTCACCAACCATCTCTTGCCGCAGCTTCAACTAATGTACAAAAGCTATCACCCTTCTGGGCAGAACAACCAAAGCTATGGTTTGTGCAAGTGGAATCTGTTTTTTCGCTATCACGCATTACTCGAGATGAAACGAAGTATGCGCATGTTATTGCAATTTCCGAAGAGGTTAAACTTAAAAAACTCTTAGGTGGTCTTATCCTTGGTGACCAAAAACCTACGCATTTTCTCCAATCTATGAAAGCACTTGCAGCAGGCAACGAAATTGGAGATAACGTCTTAAAGACATTATTCATGGATCAACTTCCTGAAAATGTTCGATCTATTTTAGCAACAAGCAATGTAGAACTCTCTGAACTTGCCAAACAAGCTGATAAGATCATCGAAATTTCTCAACCTCAAGTAGCAAGTGTATCTCTCAATGAAAATATAATCAATCAACTAACAGCGAAAATCGATGCTCTGGATCACAAATTTAATCAAGTAGTCCGAAGTAGACACAACAGTCGAGAACGAAATTCATTTAGAATTGGAGAAAATAGGCAAGATAAACACAATAAACGTGAACCAAGATCTCGCAGTAAGTACAACAAATGAAATGATTGGTGTTGGTATCACAATCATTTTGATGATAACACACTAAAGCGCATTACTCTTATTCACAAACAAAAAACTAAATAATTTTTCGGGCACAGCGGCTCCCGAAATTGCATCATCCTCATCAGGCCGCTTATTAATTAAAGACCGCTTTTCTAAAAGATTTCCTAATTGACACAGGAGCAGATGTATCTGTAATACCACCTGCAAATATTCCAATTAAACAGCTTTCACATTGTCCTTTAAAACTTTTTGCTGTGAATGGAACGGAAATTAAAACCTACGGGACTAAATTGTTGCAAACTAATTTTGGTTTAAGACGCACATTCAATTGGGTTTTCATAGTAGCTGATGTGTCACATTCAATTTTGGGTTCAGATTTTCTTAAGCATTATCATTTGCTACCAGATTTACGCAATCGAACTCTAGTAGATGGTAAAACTTCTATTTCAACTTCTACAGAACTTACCAATAGTACTCAACCATCCGTCTCACACATTATAACAAATAGTTCTATGTATTTACAAATACTCAAGCAATATCCGGAGGTAATTAGTTTAAATTAATCACTTAGGAGTACACAAAAAACTACTGCATTTCACTTCATTGAAACATCTGGTAAACCAGTCACTGCAAAAGCTCGCAGACTGGATCCTAAACGCTTAGCTATTGCCAAAAAAAAATTTCAGTTTATGCTTAGTCAAGGCAATATACAACCATCAAAAAGCGAATGGTCAAATCCTCTGTATATGGTACCCAAAAGTAATGGCCATTGGTGTCCTTGTGGAGACTACCGTTATCTTAATCAAAAAACGGTACCTGATAAATATCCGATACCATTTATTACCGACTTTAATCGTCGGTAAACACATTTTTTCAAAGCTTGACTTAATCCGAGCATATCATCAGATACGAGTTAATCCTGATGATGTACCAAAAACAGCAATTATAACGCCATTTCGGCTATTTGAATTTTTGAAAATGCCTTTCGGCCTCCGAAATGCAGCTCAAAGTTTTCAACGATACATGGATGAAGAATGTCAAGGACTAGATTTTGCTTTTGTTTATATTGATGATGTGCTTGTTGCTTCAAAAACAAAAGAAGAACATATTACGCATCTTAAGATACTCCTACAAAGGTTTAAAGATTTTGGAATTTTAATTAATCCCATTAAATGCACATTTGGTGTTAATGAAATCGATCTCCTTGGATTTCATATTTCTCCTGAAGGTACATATTTCTCCAATGAAATCGAAAGTATGTATCTTCAATTTTAGAATATAAAATGCCTCAAAATATAATGGAGTTACGAAGATTTTTGGCAATGTTAAATTTTTACCGCAAGTTTTTACGAAAGGAGCTACTAAAAACGATAAAAGGTTGATTAACTGGACTAAAGAGTTAGAAGACGATTTTAATAACTGTGAAAATGGTTTGGCAAATGCAGCATTACTTACTCATCCAGATTCAGAATCTGACATCTGTCTTAAAGTTGACGCATCAGAATTTGCCATCGGCGCAGTTTTGAAACAATTCGAAAACAAAGGCTGACGACCTCTTGCATTTTTTTCAAGAAAACTATCGCAAACAGAATGCAAGTATAGTACATATGATCAGGAGTTATTGGCAGCGTACAGTGCCATTAAACATTTCAGGCATATGTTGGAAACTCGCAAATTTGTATTATATACGGATCACAAGCCACTTATATTTGCCTTTAATCAAAAGCCTGAAAAAATGACACCGCGACAGTATCGTCACTTGGACTACATTGCCCAATTTACTACAGATATACGACACATATCTGGCAAATTGAATACAGTTGCAGATGCAATATCAAGGATTGAAGAGATATCTTCTGTAAACTATCCTGAAATGGCTAGGGCGCAATTAAATGATCCAGAACTGAAAGTTTTATTAGAAACACCTAACAGTAGTCTTTTATTGAAACGCTTAAAAATACCTATTTCGAACAGCGAACTTTATTGTGATACATCTACTCAAACCATAAGGCCATATGTTCCCCAACAGTTCCGAAAATTAATTTTTACAAATTTGCATTCTTTAGCTCATCCAGGGAAACGTGCAACACAACATTTGATGACACAACGTTTTGTTTGGCCTTCTATCAAAAAAGATTGTAGAAATTGGGTCAATTTATGCCGACAGTGTCAAGCATCAAAAGTAATTCAACACACCAAGTCACCTCATGGAAGTTTTCCGACTGCTGCACATCCTTTTTCAAATATTCATTTAGATATCGTTGGATCTCTTCCTCCGTCAGAAAGTAACAGATACATTCTAACTATGATAGATCGTTTTACACGTTGGACAGAGGCTAAACCGCTGCAAACTATAACTGCTGAAGAAGTTTGTCGCAAATTCTACGATACATGGGTAACACGGTTTGGTTGTCCCAGCAACATTTATACAGATAGAGGTAGGCAATTTACTTCACAAACATTTCTTAACATTGCAAAATTAATAGGAGCGGAGGTGCATCAGACGACGTCTTTCCATCCACAAGCTAATGGCATGGTGGAGCGCTTCCATCGGACTTTAAAAGCAGCCCTAATATCGCACGAAAATTGTCAATGGACGAAAACTCTTCCCACAGTGCTACTTGGATTGTGAGCTGCATTTAAAGAAGATATTCAGTCATCAGCAGCAGAATTAATTTATGGCGAAACATTGAAATTACCTGGTGAATTTTTTAAAGAAAATAATCAAGACCAACCTGACAATTCGAATGAATTTTTGAGCAAGTTGCGATATACCATCGAAAATATCAAACCTGTTCAAGCAAGTAATCACTCTACTTCAAGATTTTTTGTACATAAGGACTTAGAGAAGTGTGCTTATGTTTGGATTCGTTGTGAAGTTCGTAAGCCACTAGACTTTAAATATTCAGGACCACATAAGGTATTGGAAAGAAATAAAAAGTACTTTAAAATACAAATTGGTGCAAGAACCGACACGGTTTCCTTAGATCGACTAAAGTCAGCATATTTTGAGTCTTTCTCAAAAATCAATCCAGCATCAAATTCCTATACACACCCTGTTATTTCAATGAATATTAAATCTGTATCGTTTAAATTAGATTAAACTAAGAGGGGTGCAATGTGGGCAAACACCTTAAGATTTTTACTTTTATAATTTCAATTTTTAATTTTCATCAGTTCACTTTTTAATTGTGTTCTAAAATTTTCTAAAATATATATTATTCAAAAATTGTGAGTCAATAAATTAACTACACATATAAAAGAATTTATTTCATTCCCTCACACTGCGTTGCATTATTTATACATACTAACCCGAAATGCATGTGAAAGTTGAGCATACCTAATCAAAAACTCCTGCAACAGGACATTCAGTCCATGTTAAATTAGCAATGACTGTAACTTTATCCTTGTACACAAGACTTTCACCACCTTTCGAACCAAGCTCTTCTCCGTGTTCATCACCACTTTCAAAGCCACAGAGAATATCAGCTCTCATTGCAGCAAAAAATTATCACACAAAATTAGATACCATTGCTTATTTTTTATGTTTTTTTTTTTAATATAAAATGATTTCAATCAAGTAAATGTGTTTCATTATATACGTCATGATTCCATAATTAATAATTAAGTGATTAAATACCACTTATATAACCATATTATCATTTTTAGCAACATACCACTGTATGCGAACAGTGAAATCCGGACAAACAAGAAAAATTGAATAAAATCCTTTAGGATCTAAATTTTTTATCCATTCAACAATAAACTGATGCAAGGATCAGAGAAGCAAATAATTTAAATTGAAAATATTTTGCTGTAGGTCGATAAACCACACCATAAACATCTATTTTTAGCAAAAAAAAGTGAAATATGTCATGAAACACGGTTAGACCCTTTGGGCGTTATGTCATTTTTCGACTATTTTTTTCTCGTTTTCATTTGGGCTTTATGTCATAAATTTTCTTAGATTTGGGCCTAGTGCCACATTTTGGGCGTTATGTCTTAACAGGATTTGGGCGTTATGATTTTGGGCGCTATGATGCAACGCCAAATATGTCCTTTATTGATAAAAAAAGTATTGGTAAAATGTTGTAAAATTTTATTTTTAAGGAACTAATACTAAAATATTTACAGCAGGTATTTTAAGAACTCATATTTAGGATTGAAAAAAAAAGGTATCAATATTTTGTTGTTCCTCCCTTCGCTTTTATGACTGCCATAGCTCAGTGATGGCATTTTCGGTACATTTGTACTTTTTCGGTACATTTGCGTCCTGAAAAATCATTGTCAGTACATTCGACAAGTTTTCAGTACATTCAGTACATTTGGGGCATTTTCAATACATTTGCTAAATTTTTAGCATATTTTCAGTACATTTTCGGTACATTTGGACAATTTATAATATTTACTTTTTTTTTGTTTTTTAGTAAATGAAAATATCCGCAATGAATAGATTTATAGTAATTACCTGTTATATTAATTACTTTAATTTTGGTTATTTTAGTAAATGAAAATAATCGCGCAATGTGTAGATTTTGTAATTCATTTAATGTGAAATATAAAAATATAACTAATTTTGTTAAGATTTTTCAGATAGCAAAAGTGAGGACCTTTTTTTTTATTTTGTTAGTCAATTTTAGAATAATATCGTACATTTAAGTTTTCAATTGGGAGTTCAAGACCAAAAAGTACATTCGGGCTCTAAAAAGTACATTTGAAATCTCGATTCAGTACATTTTCACAAAACCCAAATGCCATAGCTCGCTGCGGCATGGAAGAGATCAAATTTTTCAAAAGATCTTGCAAAATGCCTTCTTACCGAACATTTTGAATTATTCTATCTGACTCGCGTAAATTCATGGGCTTGTAGCTTGTTACCTGCATCTTAATTATGTGCCAAAGATTCTCAATTGGGTTCAGATTGGGACTATTGCCCGGTCACGATAAAGTTGAAATGCCAAGTTCATTCAAGTAATTCCTTACCTGTAAAAGAAGAAAAAGAAAAACAGTATGAAAGTTCTGGGTTATTATTAAGTACAAAATAGGGATTTACAAAACACTAATGCTTACCAATTGCGCTCGATGACAAGGCGCAGAATCATCTCGAAAAATCACGTTGTTCACACGCGAAAAATGCCGTTCAATAGAAGGTTCCAAGTTATCTATCAGGATGTTTTTATAGTCGGCTGCTTTGACAGTCCCTTCAATCAAGACCAGTAATCCAACTTGATAATAAGAAAAGCATCCCCAAACCATTCTACTAATCGCTTGCCTAAATGTTCTTTGGGTGCACTCGTCGCTATAATGCTCTCCAGTCCTTCGGTGCACGTCCAGCATTCCATGTGAGCCGGATATAATGAACTTTGATTCATCTGAGAAGATCACATTCTGCCAATCGGACACAGTCCATATTTTGTGCTGGCTTTTTTAGGATGTCAGGTCAGGTCAGATTTTTTCGAAGGATGTCAGGTCTGGTATTTTAGAAAAATGCAGATATCTTGGCTGTGAAATAAGATAAGATATTTTTCACATTTTTCAAAGTCCTCGGTATTGAGACTATAAAATTAAAAGGTTTCTTACGTGTGTTCATAACACCAACTTAAAAACTAAAATTTCATAGCTCATTTCATTTTCGCTTTTTATTAAACACTAGTGTACTACGCTATGCTGCCCTCCTTATCCCTGTCCCTATCTCCATCCCCGTTCTGGACCGGCAGACGTCGTCATGCCAAAAATTAATTTACTTACTGGGAAACAAAACCAAAGAACACTCTGCATGCGATTTCCATACAAAACACTATATCGGATTTATGCAATATCGGTCGTTCTTTACAAATGCGATGAAATTTATTTTCCTGCATCTTCTAACAAATTCAGTTGACCCATGATATTTGATTTTGCTGAAAAAAATTTTTTTCGAAAATATCCACATATGAATTTTTGATAATTGGCTGGATTTTGTCAAATCTACTCATACTAGAAGTCAATTATCTCCAGTTGTACTGATCCGATCAATGTCGGAAGGAATTTAAGTGCAGCGTGCGACGAGTCAAAACAAAGGAACGAGCATCTGACACTCGTTATTAAATTTTGATTCGTCGCACGCTGCACACTTAAATTTGTTCTGGAATTCATGACTTGCGCTGGAAAATATTTAATAACTTCCGATCTAACAAAGACTTCACTTTTTTGTAAAATGGGTTTTGTAGATAAAAAAATAAGGAACAAAATGTTGATTTTTTAAATGTATTCTAGTCCCCCAATCATGTTAAAACTATTTAAACAATTAAATTGTTATTATTTTTCATTTGTTGACAATATACATTTTTTTTTAATTTACTGCAACAGCTAACGTCATAGACTATTAAATAAAAAAATCTTACACACAAACGCGTTCAAGTTCCTGCTTAAATAAAAGCAAAGTTTTAAGCTTTTGGCATTAATTTAATAAAAATAAAATTATCTTTTTATAAATTATAAAGTTAAATTTTCTTCTCTTGAATACATTTTTTCCCAAAATAAGGAACAATTTCAAATAATCCCAATATTGTCACCGTTATATGTTTTCGATTGCATTTTAAAATAATGTGTTAACGACAAAATATGGTAACTTTTTTATACAAGGTACAGTTTTAAGTATTAAACTAAAGTCAAACTTATTTAAATACTTCACAAGGATACCATTAAATCTTTGTTTTTATTTTTCAGAAATTGTCTTAAATGCATTTGTAATAAGAAATGGTAATTATATGTTACAATATATTGGTTTAGAAGATACGCCAACATTAAACAACGCTGGAATCAATTTTCAGTACAACAGAGTAGATTGAAGTTTACAGCATTCAACACTTTGAATAACCGTGCAACTCAACGGCAAAACTACATATCCAATTTTTCAGGTAATTACTTGTGATTTCAATAAACTTTTGCACGTAGTTATAGTCGAAAAATAAAATGTGTCTTAGTAAAAACCTAATTTTATATTAAAACCACATTTTATTTATTTGATCATTATATTCGTATGAAACCAGGTTTTAGCTATAATAGAGTTATACAAAGTGATCCATAAATAGCTATGCGTAGATTATTAGAAGTTTTTTTTAAAAAACGGTTACCCTGACATAATCCAATAAGTAAATTGAATTTGAATCGTAAAATTTTTTTTTTTTGCTACTATAATCAAATTTATAATTTAATTGCTTCTTGGCTGTTTGTTATGTTTTTCTCCGCCAACGCTTCGTTCAAGAGAAAAAATTATCTGATAACACTAGTTTACAAATTTGGGTTTCATCTCGAGATCTGGTTTCTCATAAAATTTTTACGATGTATTTTGGGGCGTAAATAGTATTTACTAAATACCAAAAATGCCAACCATTTTTTTTTCTTAAGAATCGTTTTCGAGATATCCCCAAAAAACCCTTTTTTATCTTTTTGTCTCAAATACAATGTACTAGAGGTCGGAAACTATCGATAGTCGGCACTATCGATAGTGAACGATAGTTTTCGACAAACCATCGATAACTATCGATAGTGTCGATAGTTTTATTTGAAACAGTTGATACATCATTAAGTGAATTGGCAAAAACGTATAGTTAATTGATTTGGCAACTAAACCATAGATATCTATGTATTTTAAAATATAAAATATAAGAAAATTATTATAAAAACATGTTTTTTAATATAGTATGTATGTGGGTCAGAATACGTGGTGCTGTTGTGGCGTATATTAGACTAAAGTGTTTGTCGTGATCTCTACTTTTAGGAAACAAAAAAATTGGAATGAGTATCATGTAAAATAACGCTTTTAATCGAGCCTATATGGCGTTACCTCCCGGGACAGTACATGTTTTTGGTTTATCTCGAAAACCAGCCCTGATCCAGCAAAATGACTATGATTTTCGGATTCAGCGGGAAATTTTTCTATAGGAGTGGCGGTTTTTATTTGCCGCAAATTTTCTTGTTGGGAAGTGATGTTTTGCAAAACAATATAAAAAATTTTAAATTTTTTACGTTCGTGCGGTACCATTATAATAATTATACCGTCCATAATAATTGAGGCTCCACGATTTTTTTAACGAATTCTTATTTGGGAGGGTTCAATGCATCTCTGTAATTTTTTTCAAATTTTCTCGAGCCGGGGCACATCATTAAAATTGAATTGCTAATAAAAAATAAACAACAAAAAATCAAAATTTTTTCAGATTTTTTTTTTAATACATAAGTTCAACTTATTACCTACCGAAGTTAAAAAATTTCGTCATGATCAGTCAAGCTTTCCAAAACTTACATCATTTTTAAAAAAAGGTAATGAAAACTTTAATTGGCAATAACTATTGCAAAAAAAAAAAATTACAAATCTTTCCGCACACTAATTTCTACCACTTGAATAATAAGCAGTTACCAGATTTTTTTAAAAAGACTGAAAATTCGAAAAAGAAAACTGTATTTTCATGAAAATAAAAAACTAGCATCCAAAAACGTAGAAAGTATTGAGAAATTAAAGCTTTTTATTAAACATTAAAATAGATTAATTGTTTTTTATTCATTGAAAATAAAATAACAAAATCATTTTGAATAAAATTTTCATAACTTAATATAAAAAACCATATTACTTTTTCTTACCAAATCTGAAATTTTATGAACTAATTCTAAAACTAATTTGTTCCAGAAGACGATTTAAAAACTGAGAGTATGTCTATAAACTGTAATTTATAGTTCAAACTGCTTATGAGGTAACACTGTCAATAAGCCACTTATTTTAGTTTTAAACTATCGTTGTAACTATCGATAGTAAGAACGATAGTGTGAAACCATCGATAGCGCCGCACAGTGGCGCATTTTCTAAAAAGTAGTTGCGAAAATCAATTTTGGTGTGGTAGAAATTCGCAAATCTAATGATGCAGTTTGATAAACAATTGCTTTAAACTCGCGAATGTAAAATTTTAACTTATTTGAAGAAATGGTTCGCTTTGTAGAGCAGGTCAAAGTTGATGTTTTTTTCGAGTTTTTTAATTTTATTTTTATTTTTTTTTTTGTAGTTCAAGACGAGGTTCAAATTTTTCTGCAAGTTATGAAAGAATTTTTTTTTTTACATATATGATATAAGCAGTTTTACTTCGAATGGACTTTCAAAAAAAATATCGCAAAAGTTCAAGATCCGACTACAAAAAATAAATTTGTTGAACAATTCTGAACACAATGCAAAAATTTATATTGTCGGGAAATGTCGGGAAAATGAGCGAATAACGACTTTTATCAAGAAACTTGTGACTTTGTGCGTATTCTGACATTTTTGATGATATAGTTCAAAATAACTGAACGTATTGGAATATTTGGATTATTTTTTTTATTGTAAGCACACAAATAATATAACAATAAACATTGTAAACTTTTTTTCTTGTTATACCACCCTCAATTTATAGGGTGCCACGAATATATTCCTGAAGTTCACATTTTTTATTAGGCAATAAGTGAAAATATTCTAATAATGATTTACGCAGAAGTTAAAAATCTACAGCAGTATAAAGTTAAAGGAGTTTATTTTTCTAGGCTTGTTTTTTATACAGGCTATGATTCCACAGGTAAAATAAATTTAAAAACTCGACACGTAATGAGTGTGTACGTAGTTCATATCAGGGGCAATAAGAATATTATGCATTCTTTAACAGGTAGAAAAACTTAAAGAATTCGATTACCTAAGGAAGGTAATTTCAAAAGTTATATTTGGGGTCATAAAAATTTTATGCTTTCTTTCAACTTATTTCAAGGAAAATGAAAAGCAATATATTCATTTGCATGGTATAAATAGTAATATTCTATTAGTTTTTCTATCAGTTCTTCAAAAAGCTGAAAACAGAGCGTATCACTTTGTCCTATAAAGAAGCACCTGTAAAAATGTCTATTTCAAATCATATCATATATGTATGAAATATTCAAAAGTTCATCATAGATTTCGGAGAAACATTCAGATCCGAAGATTTCATCATTAAGGCATGTCCGAACTCAAAAAGAGTTGAAAAAAATATATTCACCGGAAATGTTAGATTTATTAGTTAATTATGTAAATATCGATGAATGTCTCCAAAAAATTTAGGTTACGCTTTTAAATTATAGGTACTCATATAAAACTGCATATTATAATACATTTTTTATTTCGAAACATTTTTTCTACTAAATAAAGTTATACTGAAAATTTCGTTTTTAGCGTCCTGTGCATCTATTTAAATGAAAATTTGAAATTTCCGGTGTTTTTAAAGTTTTGGAAAACATTTTTTTTCAGTGTAGAAACAAATTTTGACCTTTAAAAATTTAAATTAACTATGGATTTGTGTAAAGCAATCATAATTCATGGTTTTAATAATTTTTTTTCAAAAAAAACACTCATATTCATAATTTGTACATATATTAGGAAGTCTAACTTTGCCCATGAATACCATAGGATTCCTATGGTCAATTCCAATAAAATTTGGTGCAGTGAAAGCTGTATTATTTTTCTGTCCATAACAAAAAAAATCATAGAGATATCTCAATTTGTTCAGATGTTATGATTTTTGCAACGAGAAATGTCAGAATGCGCCACTGTGCGCCGATAGTGCTTCGATAGTTTCCAACCTCTACAATGTACTATACACCATGCCACACCATGCATATTTTTCGAAACAAATTGCCACATTAAAATTTATATTCCCTGTTAAAACATAGCTTTAATATGAAAAAAATCCTTTGCTCAATTATATTTATGTTTATATTTTTAAGTACAAAAATAATAAAAATTTGCGGTTACCACCATCAGATAGAGGAGAAATAAATAAATTATTCAAAATAATAAAAGCAAAAAAAATCCAAAAATTTATACCTGATTTTTCATTTTAAAAAAAAAGATTTCAAAATTTGACAAAATTTTATGATTATTTTCAGTTTTTACCACTGAAGAAAACAACATAATTAAAAAATAATGAAAAATTCGAATTCCCCATTCAAAACTACTCCGAATGTGAGACTGAATTAAAAGAAAAAAGTTCACCTCAGCGATAACCACCATCGTTTTTAGGTTGTTGGTGAACTTTTTTTTTATGCGAAAGTTTCAAGAGTAAAATGAAAATCGCTAATCAGGAGCGCAATATTTGAAAAAATTGGTAACACATCCCATTCGGGACACTTATGGGAATAGGAAACTGCCGGTGCCTCTAAATTTCAGAGACTTTTTTTTTTTTTTGAACCGGTCTAATATGCATATGTTCAAAATTTCGATACAAAATATATGATCTTATTGTTAGATATAAAAGAAACTTTAAAAAATTTAAATTTTTCGGATTTTTTAAAATAGTTTTTTAAGATTATTTTGTTAGAAGAATAAGATTTTTGATTTTATAAAATACCATTTCGATAGGAAATTTTATTCCCTACAAAAATTCTGGTGATCAGTAATCAGATCAGAAAAATTTTGGTTTCTTACTTTGCTACTGTCGTAGTCTTCTCTAACCACAGTGCTTTTGCATTAAAATATCTTTAGGCTTAACCTAACTAGTTTGGCCTAAAAACTAGTTTGGCCGCTAGCATACATGGGGTAAAACATACGAAAACTCCTGGTGAAAAAAAGTATGGCACCGATATGGCTGAAATTTTGCATTATTGTAGCATCAATGTCCAGCAACAAAACCAAATAAGGATTTTGCCCTAGTATTATTTGTTGTTGAAATAAGGGGGTATGAAGTTCACGATTTTTGTACTTTTCCAAAAAAAGTTTTTTTTTTCGAAAATTTATAGCTTACGTTAAACTTTATCAATTAATAACACTGTGGGACAAATGGTAGGGGTCAGTGATCGGCGGGGGTTCTGACTACTGGGAAAGTTATGTCGGTCAAAAAAAAGTTATGCGTGTCCCGGCGTTTCGCTGGTTCACGTCTGGGAATCGAGATACAGTGGCTCACAGCTTATTTCATGTAACTTTCAATCGAATAGGAATATGAAAAAAGTTTTGATACTATTTGAAAGAACAAAAATTGTTGTTTTAATAAAATGTTTATTTAATGTAAAAAAATATTACCTGGAATTTTTATAATAAAAAATCGAAGAATACTACTGAATTTCATGTCACAGCTTATTTCATGCAGACATGTATAAATTGAAAAACCATTGTTTAAAATAATGATTTCATAATTTTAAGTATGTAGTGTGGTAGCCACTTTGGTCAACTACAGCTTTAAGACGGCTTGGCATTGAAGCTGCAAATTTTTCATTGGTATCTGGCGAGTTATAGCAGCACTCAATTTTAAGTGCCTTTTTTAGGTCGTTTTTGCTTGAAATGTTGTGTATTCGGATACTTTTTTCCAAAATCGTCCATGAATTTACAAGCACCCTTAGGTCAGGTGACTATGCTGGCGGTGCCATCAAATAAGGGCACTTTTATATTAACCAGAATTGAGCTAAGCCCGCTTTGTATTTCGGGTTTTTATCTTGGTAAAACCGTAAATTTGTCTGCATGGCAAGATTTTCGGCACTCTGCAACAAATTGGCACTCATAATCTGAAGACAAATGTCCATACTCATGATATTTTTAATAAAAAACAAATTTCCAGTACCAGCAGCTGACATGCAAGCCCAAACCATGGCACTATTTTATATCGCGTGTATGTTTTCCTTGTTGTTTTTTCTATTTGGCTTTCGCGACATGCTATCTGAGTCAAATAAGTTAAATTTCGATTCGTCCACAAATATTAGTGAATTTCAGTACTCAGTGTTCTTCAAAACATGTTATTTGGCAAAAATCAGACGGGTAATCTCATTTTTAACTGATGAACGGCTTTTTGCGAACTACTCGCCAGTTAAACACTTTCGGTTTGGGCTTGCATGTTAGCTGCTGGTAATGGAAATTTGGCTTTTATATGAAATATCATGACTATGGATATGTGTCTTCAGATAATAAGTGTCAATTTGTTGCAGAGTGCCGAAAATCTTGCCATGCAGACAAATTTACGGTTTTACCAAGATAAAAACCCGAAATACAAAGCGGGCTTAGCTCAATTCTGGTTAATATAAAAGTGCCGTTATTTGATGGCACCGCCAGCATAGTCACCTGACCTAAGGGTGCTTGTAAATTCATGGACGATTTTGGAAAAAAATATCCGAATACACAACATTTCAAGCAAAAACGACCTAAAAAAGGCACTTAAAATTGAGTGTTGCTATAACTCGCCAGATACCAATAAAAAATTTGCAGCTTCGATGCCAAGCCGTCTTAAAGCTGTAGTTGACCAAAGTGGCTACCACACCACATATTTTGTTATGTAGATACTGGTAAATGCTAGAAATTGAAATGTTGACTCCACCCCCCCGAAGTGGGCAAAAACCGCCATAGCGGACCCAAATTCCCATTTTTGGGGCGTGGGGCCATATCCGAAAGAATTTTAAGCACCGCTATCGTTCTCAGCATCCTCGAAAACGGGGGTTACAAATATTTTACCGATAGAAGACGCGGAATATGCGATTTCGTCATAAGAATTTTGAATACTGCTATCGTATTCAGCATCTTCGAAAACGGGGGATGTCAATTGTTTTACTGATGGAATATGCGATTCCTCTATTTTGGGAGCGACTTTTGGCCATTTTGGGGGTGGGGTCAATTCTACAAGAATTTTGGACAATGCCATCGTGTTGAGCATATTCGAAAACGGGGGGCGAATAAATATCGAATAAATATGGCCTTTGTGAAAATGCTTTTTTAAAAATATTTTTATATATATTTATATAGATATAGGTATGTACATATATAGATATTGGTTCTTGAGATATTTGTAATTAAGGGAAACCAACTTTTTTTTGGTCGTAAAACCGAAAATGCCCGATATCTCGAAAACGACGTGAAAGATAAAAAAAAAATGTGGTTTTCAGAATCAGCAGCCGATTTTACATATACATTTAATAGCGGTATTCAAAGTTGATTTTGGTTGTAAACTAGTGTAATCAGGCCAGTTCTTGGTGTAGATTTCATGTGAATCGAATAAATATGGTCTTTGTGAAAATGCTATTTTAAAAATAATTTTGTATGTGGGCCACCCTAAATAAAAGTTTTATATCCTATGTGTTATTCGGGGCGGCGACGAATCCAACAAATCAGAGAGCAGTGATGGCATTTGGGTTTTGTGTTTTGTTTCATATGCAAAAACACAACTGTATTCAGCAAGATATTATCCTAGATAATCTTAGGAATTATATTTAATAAAAGATACCTATGCAATGAACATGTTAATTATATATGTAATAATGTCTCTGTGATCAAAAACTTGAACCAAACACTAGTTTATTAATATTGTATTGTTAAAACCATTATTCTCACAAAAATCGACTATGGACAATCTATTTATGGTTCAACATCAGTTAGAAATCTGCAAAAAATAAAATCAAACTACTACAATGCAACTAGAATTACACTGGGAGCATTCAGGTCGACCCCAACTCGTAACATTTTAGCTGAAAGTGGACTGCCGTCAATACATGACCGTCTAATGTTTTTGACAGGACCACACTGTATTTCACCATACTTCCGAATCTCACCCACTAGAAAACAAACAATAAACTACATCCGTTTCCGTCTAGGACACACAAGGCTTATACACCAATATTTATCATCCAGAGGTCTCTTACCCATTTGTCGGTTTTGCAGTCTGGAAGAACTACATAAACGTGATGCATGTGCTTCAATCGTGCCCAGCAATTGCAGAAAAAATGAGGATAAATAACTTTAACCACGACTTCATTAATTTGCTTACCAACGTATCTGAAGAAAATATTCTTACATTCATTAAATTCCTAAAAGTTTTGGGTTTATATTTTGAAATTTAAAATAATTTCAATATTGAAGCGAAGGGCCTTAGTCGCTAATGCTTAGATTTTAAGTTTTCTTATTTCTTATTGATTTTTGTACTTTTAAGAATAATTACTAATAAATAAAAAACAATTTTAACTTATTTCAGATATTTTTAGATACGAGTACTTTATTTTGTATTTTCTTACGATTAATTTAAGCTAATATTTTAACCTTTAAATTACTAAAAATTGTGTTTTCATGCTTGAAATTTACATCACTTATTACAGTACTCATGCTTTTGTTGTAATAAAAAAGCTCTAATTTATTTTAATCTATCATATTTCACTAAGATCAAACAGTATCACTAAAATTTTCATTTATTTTTAATTGACCCCATAACTAATCCATTGCACCAAAAAGAATTAATTTATTGTTTTTTAACTGTTTTAACAAAATTATTTAAAATTTTTTATGTCCAATGGCTTTTTAGTAGGCTTATAAACTTTTCTATGGACCCCAATTTTATGACTTTTCAAACTTTATTTAGTGATATACGGATTATTGCATCCATCCATAGACTTTTATTTAATCACTATATCGATGTTAAGGTTTTTGTATTGTGAACAAAAAATTTCTGTGCCAAATTTTACTTTCACTAAAGGCTTTTCGCTTTCTTAAATGCAACGAAAGGAGAACTTAATAAGCTTAAGAGAAATCAAATTGGGTTTAAATAATGAGAATTTTCGCTAGTACATAGATACTCGTATTTTGTACTAAAGTTTAAAGTCAAAGTGCCAACACTGTGCCGAGAAACAGTGAGCGAAGACAAATGTTTTAAGTCTAAGCAAAAGTTACATTCTTCGTTTACTCTCAGCAAGAGTTGATAAGGCCACTGTAAAGTAAACAAGTTTTCAATAGTACAGACGAGCTTGAAGAGAGTACGATCAATTTCGATCGGCCCGAAATGGAAAAGCACGAGATAAGAAAAGTCAACAACAAATATTTAGTATTTCGATTGTAAACTGAAATCAGAAAAAAAAAAATAAAAATGAAACACGTATTTTGTAAGCGAAATATTTTTCAACATCTAAGCACACGTTCGAAACGATGGGGGGACAGGGGCAACCAATAAGACTTTACGTGGAAGCTTTGGAGACAAAACATGAGTTCGAATTCAGTTTGTTGGCAAAGTCACATTTGCTCAGTATACATTGGAGCGTGACTCGGCTTGGTATTTTTTAGGTTTTTTTTGCGTTTTTTTTCATTTTTTTTTTTTTTCTAGTAAATTTTGGAGAATTGTTCAAACTGAGTGTTGTAAATTTTAAAAAAGTGCAAATAGATAGCTAAGGTTCAACTTATAGTCAATGTTGATTCGAAATTATTACAAGTAAAATGTTCACCAAATTAAATTCAATTATTTCGTAAAAACATTGTGTAAACACAGAAAACAAAAACATGTCGTCAATGACAAAGAATGACAAACATAGAAACGATTAAATAAACAAATTTACGAGTGATCAATATCCAATATTACAGAAAAAAAGCTAAAACAAGAAAAATGTAACAACAATTACGGCAAAACACAGAAAAAAATGTGTTTACATAAAAATGCATTTCAAAAAAACAAAAAAACTTGAGTGTTAATTAATAGTAAACAATTTGACTGTTCAAGTTTTAATTAAAAAATATGAAAATAAATAACTTAATTTGGAAATGAAGAACATGTTTTATGTGCCTTACAAATGAAGTTTCTGAAGTGAACTTATCATTGACATGATGCCTTTTATACAATGCAAAATGCAAACTGAAGATAACATTGAAATCAGCCGTATTTAATTTATTTAAACAGCAAACGGCCTATATATATAGGCCAAGTTAAGAGCTCTTCAAAGTGTAGTGTTCTGAATAAAAAACTGTTAATTGTTTAGAGCTGAAATTCCTACGGCGATTATAAACAAGTTGGCATTAGTATTTTGACAAACAAGAAAACTCAGATTTTTGTATTTAACTTCAAAATTTATGATAATGAAAATATTTTAAAAAAATGTGCATCAATTGAACAACACTGCCGATACAAAAACAACAAATCTATACATTTTAGTTGTAAATAAAACATAAACATTTTCCCTACGGTGACAAAAGTATTTCGACACTGACAATGAATACGGAATTTTAATTTATTTATTGTTAATGTATGAAGAGTATAATTTTGTGGTTTTTGCATCAACAATCTAGTTAAATTGATACACAAATTTTTTTGAATACTTTCATTCTCATAAATTTGAAATAAAAAACAAAAATCTTGGAAATAATTATGCCGACTTTTGTAGTATACTTCCAATGCTAATTAATACTACCTATAAAAGAAGTCCGATAGAAGAAGTCCGATAGAAGAAGTCCGTATAAGCGCCGGATTTGGTTTTTGAATCAAAAACATTATTTGTTTGAAAAAATACAGTATGTATTTCTATTTCATTGTAAAGCATATTTGTTGTGATTTTGTAAGTATAAAACAAAATGCTCGATAAATGCGTCCCCTGGCGATTTAATAATCGCAACATTGACAGATGTATACGGCACTCCAGAAATTTGTTCAAATCTTTAGTCTTCGCGTTCAAGTAGTTTTGATGGGTACTCTTTTTCTGAGCATTGCAAAATAAAATATCAAAAGCGTTCGGATTTTTTTGAAGGAAGACCGAGAAAAAGGCTTGAAAATTAGAAAATTAAACTGTGCTTTTAACACCAATAATACATGCATCACACTTCAAAAGTATTTTTTAATAATACTAATAATCTTTACTCAAAAACCATGGTCGCAAGTCAAACATTCGCATTAACTGTAATTCAAGTAAAGCTATATTATAGATTCAATAATATGTGTATCTATGTACTAGGGCAGCGGTGGGCACGAAAATCTAGCAAAAGGGCTCAACAGCAAAATCAAGCAACAAAAAACGATATTTTAAAGTTTGTTTGCTTGTATTTCCAAATTCGCCTACAGCACAAAAAAAAACCAAATTGCACTACAAACAAAAACAATTGCTACATTCGTAGACACAATGCGGTACCGTCGCTAATGCCTTTTTTGTGTTGTGTTTGTTTTCGTTAAAACTCAACTCGAGGTTGATCTGGAGTTTGCGACATTTGTGACATTTACGACAGTTTACGACGTGTGACTGTCGTAAACCTAAAAATCCATGTCACATGCCAACACTGGTCCTAATTCATTGAAATTTTACCAATAAAGCGACTTACTAAAACGTAGAAAAAATCTGCCTTAGATGCCAAGATATAGCGTGTGACTGAAAATTTCAACAATACACAAATGTATATCCGAAGGGGTTTTTTTTTGCGTGCCCATAGGCCTATTATTTTCTTGCATTCGACCTAAAAAAACTCTTCTTCTCTCTCTTCTTCTTTTTTTGAACTTTTTCCACCGCTTTTCTTTTCAGCCTTTTTCAAACTCTTCAACTTTTATTGATTTTTTGGATTTTTAACAACCTCTTTCAATTGTATTCAATATTTGTCATATCTGTTCGACTTATTCAACCTCTTCCAGATTTTTCCACTCTTTTTTTCTTAATTAATGGATCAAATCGAAAAACCGAACAAATAGTCGGTTTTCTGAAATTTTAAATTTTAATTTTAATTTCAGTTTCGTGGATCAAACCTGTGAACGGCGCAAACAGAATTAGCTTCCCATATAAACAGAGAAATATGGAAAAATTATTAAAATTTCCATGTTAATTATATGGAAAACAGACTTTGTTTGCACCGTTCACAGGTTTGATATAGGAAACTGAAATTTTGGGATGGTTTTCTGTAAATATAGGCGTGACCTAAAATATATGTGACCAAAACAAAATATTAAAAAAATTTAAAAAAACCTTTTTTTCATGGAAAACAAACAGTTTGTGGGGTTCACAGATTTAACCTAGGAAGCTGAAATTTTGTAAGATGCGCAGTGCTTTATCATATGTAAGTATGTGAGCAAATAAAAAATAACTAGTAGAGGTGTTATCCGCTTCAACAGTAAAAGTGGGCTTTAGTCTTTAATTATTATTATCAAAAGGGTATTTTTACACCACACTACATGCTGACTGGTCTGACTAAACGTAACCAGGTCATGATGGTTATGTTTGTATAGGAGGTGCCGGGGCCCTTTTTCGAAATTCGCCGACTTGTTGTTTATGCCTGGCCGTACCATCTTTTGTATTAGTGTAAAATTTGGTGTCATTACTTTAAAATTTTAGAAAACCGACCATTTGTTCGGTTTTTCGATTTGATCCAATGATAAAGAAGAAAGTGTGGAAAAATCTGGATGAGGTTGAATAAGTCGAACAAATCTGACAAATATTGAATAAAATTGAAAAAGGTTGTTAAAAATCAAGGAAATCAATTAAAGTTGAAGAGTCTGAAAAAGACTGAAAAGAAAAGCGGTTGAAAAAGTCCAAAAAGTATGGAAAATTTTGAATGTGGTTGCAAAATGTTGCTCGCTTCAAAATCAAATCAATCATAAAAACTGTTGAAAGAAAAACTGTTAAAGATGTCGATAAAAGTTGAAAAGATTTAGTTTTTCAAAAACAGCATTCTTACACCTAATTTTAGTACGATTTCTCACCAATTTCGATAAATATAATACTTAAGATATTTTACTTGTACTGGTGCTATTTCGCCTGCTTTTGAATCAGATATACCTAATAGCAAGTAGACCACCTATACGAAACTGTTGCAATAGTGCGCTGAAAATAGAGCTAACAACTTTTTGCTAACGTGGGAGGTACCACGCCCACTGATGCAATCTCGTCGAGTTCCATTTAGCAAAACTTATAGTAACTGATATCTATACACGAAATTTTGTGAAGATTACTCTCATAGCACACTATCTATAACATTAAACGTTTTTTGCTTGGATGGGAGGCGCCACGCCCACAGCTGCTTTTGTGCCAATTTTTTGTAATAAGATACCTTATATCAAGTTTATCAACCATGTCAAATTTCATAAAATTTTAAAAATTTGTGGGCTGTCCTACGCTCTTTAACGATGATGACTGCTTCAGTAGTATCATCCCTAATTTTCTTATGAAAATCGTAGGTGCCAAGTTCGAGTTATACAGAATCAAAATTTTCAATTGATGAAAGTGCCACGCCTACTTATTGACTTTCACTCACTTTGGCACAATTGAAGATATAAATGATCTGTATCCATTTACCAAATTTTATCACAATATCTAGCATGGTTTCCAAGACATATTGTTTTAAAAGTTAAAATTTAGGGATTTGTCACGCCCCTCGAAGAGCCTTTGAAAACTTGAAATCTAGATAAGTCCCAATTTGGTTCACACGTGCACCAAGTTTTATCAAAATCGCAGTATGACGCAGTAACGTGTTCTCAACAGACATACACCAGTGATGGCATTTTCGGTACATTTGTACTTTTTTCGGTACATTTGCGTCCTGAAAAATCGTACTCAGTACATTTAACAAGTTTTCAGTACATTTTCGGTACATTTGAACAATTTATAAGAATTGCCTGTTTTCGGTTTAATTAAATGAAAAAATAATTGCAATGTGAAGATATATAATAATTACCTTTTTTTGTATAAATAATTGCAAGGTGTAGTTTTTGTAATTTAATAATTTAATTTCATATATGTATATCTCATTTTCCTAGGGTTTTTGAGATGCCAAAAGTGAGGACCTTTTTTTTTTAGTTATTGAGAAAAATTTCGTACATTTTAATAAAATTGGATGTTCACGCCAAAAAAGTACATTTCAAGTCTGGATTCAGTACATTTTCACAAAACCCAAATGCCATCACTGACATACACACAGACAGACGGACATATTTACTCATAGCGAACTCAGGTGGTGACGCTGAACAAGAATCTATATACTTTTCTTCTATATTTTCCACGCTCACTTTTATGTGTTACAAACGGAATAACAAAGTGAATATACCCCCTGTGTAGGGTATAAAAAAAATATACAAATTTTTCAAAATAAACTCTTTAATATATCATCTTATGTGGGTACATGGTTAATAAATATCTGTGTGAATCTTTCCAGGTTGGTCTCTGTTTGATTCTATGTTAATTATAGTTTTGTGTAATCATTGTCAATTATAAATTAGAAAACATCTCAAAAAAATAGCTGTATATTAAGTATCACCGCAAGTTATGACGCAGGTAAAATGAAACAATAATTTAGAGTCCCTCCCAATGATGTACATAATAAAATAACAGTGCAAGTATAGCGTATATAAAAAAACAAAAAATTTCAGTTTTTTTTTAGTTGTTTGATCGAACAGAAAATAGTTTTTATATAAATTTCAGTGTCTGATGATGTAATAAAAAAAATGTTGCTGTGTATCCCCTTAGTTTGCAAGGTTTTTGTAACGTTTTAGAAACGTTTCAAATAAAATCAAAAGGCGGACATTAACACATTGCAGAAAGCTTTCTGAAAGGATTTCTGAAATTGTGTAAGATTTCTAAAATGTTTATGAAACGTTAAGTGCTGACCCTGACAGTCATCACAACAAAAGGTGATCTTTTGTAGGTCACAACTTCAGTCTGGCAATACATTTCGCTGTCAAAAATCAACAGCTGGTATTTGACATCTGCTGCTATTAGGCATTATCATTTTTAATTACCGTTATTCTATTGTGAACGACATTCGTGAAGGTTTTCGGAGAATGCCGAAGCACTTATGCCAAAAAGTAATATATACAAAATTCCAACATAAAAGTGGAAGTAGTGTGGGTGGGTGTGTGTGTAGCGTAGTTCGTGGTGGCCATTTGGCCGATATAATGTTTAATGTCATTATTTCAACGTCGAACTTATTTATCTTCATTCCATTCTCATAAAACCCCCGAACATGTTAGAATTTTTTATGTTACAATGCTCAGAAAATATTACCGAGCCGATCTCCATCTACATTACTTGAATGGTTTGAACATATCTGGAACGCCACTCGGAACATTTTCATAGTTCTGTATACATTTTTTTTCTAAAATTACTATAAGTTGGATTAACTTTAACCAAAAGTTATCATCAGAAATGTTATTTGGAAATCAACCTTAAAACTTCTAAGGTTTATCAAAAGTGCCCGACGAAATACTCGACGGGGTTTTGATTTATCTATCCGAATTTTTGTACAAGATGACCTTGGCGCTCAAAGTCAAAAAAATTGATCCCCTCTCTACCCCCTCTGTCGTGTAGGGGATGGGGAGCAGACCGGAGCGACTAACAGTAAAGTTTTCGAATTGATGTGGAAAAGTGACACTGGTCAATACGAACTGAGAAAAAAAAAATTTTAGAAATTGCACAATATCTTCATTCGCGCATGGTAGACGTGAGAAACTCTTAAAAGAATTTTTGTCATCATTTTCGACGTTCGACGGCACTAACTTAGTGCAATATATTTTTTTTTCACTTCATCCTTCCAAAATTTTATTTCGACCTGTTACATTGATGTGTGCACGAGCGAGAATAACGCAAGCTAACGAACTTTTCTGAACCATTTTTTTTAACCAAATAATCGTTAAAACAAAAGCCTACTGTATTTTATTTTTGAGTACTTTTGCGCATTTTCGAATAAATTCGAGAATGTACTGTATTCACTGAGTTCCGTATTAAAGTGTCACATATTTATGTACATACATACAAACATCTATATATTAATACGTGAACTTCGAAACTTATGGTACGCTTTTTTAGTAGTTATTATAAAGAGAGGGGAATGAAACTTATACCATTGGAAAGGTACTGTTTTGTAGATGTGATTTGCAATATGTTCCGTTAAGGCAGGTAAAATAAAGAAAACATACGCGCAAGATTCCCCCATACAAAACGCTTTCACCAACGCATTTTGGTTGCGTTCATGACTGCATGAGGTAGAGGCAAGGTGAGGTGAGGTGAAATGAGGTCCATGGACAAAGACGTTTTGATCGTCATAGGTCGGGAAAACTCTTCCAAGGTTAAAACTTGGTGGGTACCACAATACAATACTAGTACATATAAATACTTCAGAAGATTTTTTATTGTAAGTATTTTATTTTTTTTCTTACAGCACCATCTGAAGCATTATTAGTTGCATTATACTCTTCTTAGTAATTCAAAGCAACAACTTTTCGTTTGTCAAAATCGGTTCTATATCTTAGAAGCTTTGGTCTAAGGTAAAACACTAACATGAGCATTAGCACGTCACGTGACTTAACGGTTCTGCCAAAAAACTCAACCATAGATTTTTTTACATACCCGTGTTTCTATAACCGTCGTCAAACACTTTCACACATCAAAAACAAAAGATTTTCTGGTTTTACGATTTGCATATCATCCTGCAAATGTAAGATGATCGGGATTGCCAAGTTGAAAAGAAGCAATTTCCGGCCTATTGAAAAAAAAAAATAAATTTTCTTGAAATTGTAAAAAATCAAATTTTTTGGAAAAAGTTGATGCCCTTTTTTTGTATACGATGGTAAAAACTTAAATTTTGGCGTCGGATAAGCTTGATGACCCTTTTTTTCACACAATGGTAAAAGCTTTGGTGTCGGATAAGCTTGATGATCTTTTTTTTGTCCTCTTCCAGCAAAACTTTGAAGTTCATCTCACATGTCCAATTCCCAGTTATCTCAGAAATTTATGAATTCCTACCAGGCCTCCGGCTTTGACATTTGGTAACCCTTGAGATGACAATGCTTTGCTTGTGCGGTAAAAGCATTAGCAAGTGTATTTTGTCAAGTGCATGTTGCCCTAAACCCAGATAGATACCTCCATTAGAAATAAAATTTCTTTACCCTCAAAGACAACGCAGGTTGGGTAAGATTGGGACAGTGGCTGCAAAAAAACTGAAAAGCTTACACGAAGGTTGCTGAGAAAGGCTCATCAGCTGAATCAGTCTAGCCTTCCTGGACCCTCTTCCAGCAGCATTGATCCTGAAACAGAGATTACATTTGAAGTTAATAATGATAAGGATGATTCCGACTTTCAGTCGGAAAAAAAAAGTCAACAATAATCATAAATTAGACCGACATTCCAGGCCACACTCAGGCTGTGAAGTGCTGCGATAAACTGGTGACACAAGTCTCTACAAAAGTGAATGGGTACGAGAGACGTGATAGGTTCATAAGAATGGCCCTCACCTCTCGTACTTCTATGCCTTAGCTTTACACTAAAGCAGAGTTTGCTATTTCTAAATAATTTTACACATCCTTTTTTTGTTGGTTGGGTGGGGAAGGATGTGGGTAGAGCTCGCGGTGCACGTACCTTCCCGTGGTGAGCTTTGAGCCGCCCACAAAAGGGCGGGCCAAGAGCAGCATAATTCATCTCTCTTCCCCTGCAAGACAGAAGAGGTAGGGAGGGAATTTAGTTTTTTTACTTCAAGCGCTCCAAGGTCGTCTTGTACAAAAATTCCGATAGATAAATCACACTGCTTTACACCACCTGCAGCTCTGTCTACTTTTAAGGAAAAATTATCTATCCCACCCTCTCCAGGAGGAGAAAAGGGATGATGTAGGGAGATAGCAATGTTTTTTTTTCGTAGTATTCCTCAATGTCATACTACGCAAAAAAAAAGTGCGAATGCAACGGAAGATATTGTCCGATATAAATTTTTCCTTTTTTCAGGGCTTATATTGACAAGTGGGAAACTTTTCTGTTTTTCGCTCCGGTCCAATGTACAATCACTGATCTATATAACTAATAATTCACTAATCCGTGTAAATGTATACCGGATAATAGAAGTTCCACTGTACTATTTACTTTTAGTTACAATAATTATTTAATTTGAAATATTACTTTAGGTCGAATTGGATGAAATCGTTTTTAAAGTCAACGATTAGGCTTCCATGTTGCACATGTAGACATAACAGAAGTTTGATTTTATCTAGAACCTACAATGGAGCGTTCACAAAGTTGTACACGCTTTGACTCTGATAATATCGTTAGCAACCATAAAAGAAGCAATAAAAATAGCAAGATCTTTAGTAATAACTCGAGTTCCCCAAACCTGCGTCAAGGGATCGAGTTGCGCCAAGCGATGGAGTATTGCCAAATTAATTTCAAGCAACCACATCAACATATCCCACATACGGGTAGTTCTGACAACATAAGCAAAATGTCAGTATCTGGCACTATATCTGCAAGTAGCGTATCCAGCTTGCCACTTTTTTCACCCAGGCGTTCCTTAAAAAAGCGCTTGCAACGCCAGTCTTTCACAACGACAAGTAATAGTAATGATGATGAATTCCATGATGACATCGACTATCATGCAGATATGGAAGAAGAAGAAATCGATCTGGACCACGTTACACACAATGTCCGCACTTCTAAGAATCCCTATAAAAAGCATCTTAATTTCCAACGTCACAAACAACAAAGTGAATCTGCACTTATATCACCCTCGTCACCATCATCCAATCGGCTTAAGCATGGTGAGTCCTTCGATTCAGCAATGACAACGGGTACCGATATGAGTCCAGCCAGTCAGCGACGTCAACGTTTTGCTTTTTTAATGCATGATAACTCCGTTCAATCCGATTCGAGTCGTTACTCCAGTGTTGACAGTCTACTCGAGTCACGCAAGCCTGATCCCGAGGCCATACTTATAAATTTAGGCTTTGGTCCAATTGGCACAGAGGATATTCTCTCTCGTATACCAAAGCGATTTCTGAAGCCATCACAGGTTCGTGGCATTGACACCGAAGCATTTGTGAAGCGCCTCCAGTTAGCCAATAATCTTGCCGATCATAGCGTTTTAGGTTATCGTGGCTTAACCGGTAATCCAGATATACCGCCGTCATCAATTGTGGCAAAAATCATGGAACGATTTGAGGTGAACCAGCGTAAAAAGTCTAAGGGTTCAATAGAGCAAACAATGTAGCATTTTTCACAAGTAGTTAAAACTATTTTACTTAAAAAAATTAGATAATTTATGACCAATCATTATCATATTGTGATAAACGATACTTACTTTGATAGCTTTAAGAAATTGGTAAACTTAATTCTGTACTTACTTTTAAATCAGTTTATAAATAAAAAATCTGTTAAAAGCATCTCATAAATTGTTAGATATCAAATTCTTTAGAAGTATTTTTTTTAAAAGCAATTTACACAAATATATATACTTCCATATGTAAATATCTATTCATAATTAATTTTTCATTTCATTTCATATCATGTGGTGCAAAGGTCAATGATCCTACCCGTTTGAGGGGTGGGATGGTTCAACTCCAAAAGAATTTTAAACACTGCCATCGCGCTCATTATCCTCGAAAACGGAGGGTGACAAATATTTTACAGATGAAAGACGCGGAATATGTGATTCCCCCATTTTGGGGGCGGTTTTTGGCCATTTTAGGGGGTGGGGTTTGGTTGCTGCTTAAAATATTTGTATTTAATATTTGGGCTTGCGATCGGCAGAAAAGGCGTTGTATGGCACTACGCGAAATTGCCGGTCATAAACATTCACGTCAGTAATGGCATTTGGGTTTTGTGGAAATGTGCTGAATAGAGATTTATTTTTTTTAAAAAAAAGTCCTCACTTTTACCATCTCAACAAACCCTAGCAAAATGAGATATATTTCACATTAAATTACAAAATCTATACCTTGCGATCTTTTATTTTCATTTACTAAGTAAAAAAAAAAATTTAATTAACAATTATTAATTATTATAAGTCTGCATATTACGATTATTTTCATTTACTAAAAAAATGGATAATTATTATAAATTGTCCAAATGGACCGAAAATGTGCAGGAAAACTTGTCGAATGTAGGTACTGACGACGATTTTTCTGAACGCAAATGTATCGAAAAAGTACAAATGTACTGAAGATCCCATCACTGATATGTATATGTAGGTAGCTCAATTTGCCTTTAAAAATTACACAGGCCGACAAATTTTTAAGCCAGAGACCAGACCTAGATGTGATTTGTAATATGTTCCGTTAAGGCAGGTAAAATAAAGAAAACATACGCGCAAGATTCCCCCATACAAAACGCTTTCACCAACGCATTTTGGTTGCGTTCATGACTGCATGAGGTAGAGGCAAGGTGAGGTGAGGTGAAATGAGGTCCATGGACAAAGACGTTTTGATCGTCATAGGTCGGGAAAACTCTTCCAAGGTTAAAACTTGGTGGGTACCACAATACAATACTAGTACATATAAATACTTCAGAAGATTTTTTATTGTAAGTATTTTATTTTTTTTCTTACAGCACCATCTGAAGCATTATTAGTTGCATTATACTCTTCTTAGTAATTCAAAGCAACAACTTTTCGTTTGTCAAAATCGGTTCTATATCTTAGAAGCTTTGGTCTAAGGTAAAACACTAACATGAGCATTAGCACGTCACGTGACTTAACGGTTCTGCCAAAAAACTCAACCATAGATTTTTTTACATACCCGTGTTTCTATAACCGTCGTCAAACACTTTCACACATCAAAAACAAAAGATTTTCTGGTTTTACGATTTGCATATCATCCTGCAAATGTAAGATGATCGGGATTGCCAAGTTGAAAAGAAGCAATTTCCGGCCTATTGAAAAAAAAAAATAAATTTTCTTGAAATTGTAAAAAATCAAATTTTTTGGAAAAAGTTGATGCCCTTTTTTTGTATACGATGGTAAAAACTTAAATTTTGGCGTCGGATAAGCTTGATGACCCTTTTTTTCACACAATGGTAAAAGCTTTGGTGTCGGATAAGCTTGATGATCTTTTTTTTGTCCTCTTCCAGCAAAACTTTGAAGTTCATCTCACATGTCCAATTCCCAGTTATCTCAGAAATTTATGAATTCCTACCAGGCCTCCGGCTTTGACATTTGGTAACCCTTGAGATGACAATGCTTTGCTTGTGCGGTAAAAGCATTAGCAAGTGTATTTTGTCAAGTGCATGTTGCCCTAAACCCAGATAGATACCTCCATTAGAAATAAAATTTCTTTACCCTCAAAGACAACGCAGGTTGGGTAAGATTGGGACAGTGGCTGCAAAAAAACTGAAAAGCTTACACGAAGGTTGCTGAGAAAGGCTCATCAGCTGAATCAGTCTAGCCTTCCTGGACCCTCTTCCAGCAGCATTGATCCTGAAACAGAGATTACATTTGAAGTTAATAATGATAAGGATGATTCCGACTTTCAGTCGGAAAAAAAAAGTCAACAATAATCATAAATTAGACCGACATTCCAGGCCACACTCAGGCTGTGAAGTGCTGCGATAAACTGGTGACACAAGTCTCTACAAAAGTGAATGGGTACGAGAGACGTGATAGGTTCATAAGAATGGCCCTCACCTCTCGTACTTCTATGCCTTAGCTTTACACTAAAGCAGAGTTTGCTATTTCTAAATAATTTTACACATCCTTTTTTTGTTGGTTGGGTGGGGAAGGATGTGGGTAGAGCTCGCGGTGCACGTACCTTCCCGTGGTGAGCTTTGAGCCGCCCACAAAAGGGCGGGCCAAGAGCAGCATAATTCATCTCTCTTCCCCTGCAAGACAGAAGAGGTAGGGAGGGAATTTAGTTTTTTTACTTCAAGCGCTCCAAGGTCGTCTTGTACAAAAATTCCGATAGATAAATCACACTGCTTTACACCACCTGCAGCTCTGTCTACTTTTAAGGAAAAATTATCTATCCCACCCTCTCCAGGAGGAGAAAAGGGATGATGTAGGGAGATAGCAATGTTTTTTTTTCGTAGTATTCCTCAATGTCATACTACGCAAAAAAAAAGTGCGAATGCAACGGAAGATATTGTCCGATATAAATTTTTCCTTTTTTCAGGGCTTATATTGACAAGTGGGAAACTTTTCTGTTTTTCGCTCCGGTCCAATGTACAATCACTGATCTATATAACTAATAATTCACTAATCCGTGTAAATGTATACCGGATAATAGAAGTTCCACTGTACTATTTACTTTTAGTTACAATAATTATTTAATTTGAAATATTACTTTAGGTCGAATTGGATGAAATCGTTTTTAAAGTCAACGATTAGGCTTCCATGTTGCACATGTAGACATAACAGAAGTTTGATTTTATCTAGAACCTACAATGGAGCGTTCACAAAGTTGTACACGCTTTGACTCTGATAATATCGTTAGCAACCATAAAAGAAGCAATAAAAATAGCAAGATCTTTAGTAATAACTCGAGTTCCCCAAACCTGCGTCAAGGGATCGAGTTGCGCCAAGCGATGGAGTATTGCCAAATTAATTTCAAGCAACCACATCAACATATCCCACATACGGGTAGTTCTGACAACATAAGCAAAATGTCAGTATCTGGCACTATATCTGCAAGTAGCGTATCCAGCTTGCCACTTTTTTCACCCAGGCGTTCCTTAAAAAAGCGCTTGCAACGCCAGTCTTTCACAACGACAAGTAATAGTAATGATGATGAATTCCATGATGACATCGACTATCATGCAGATATGGAAGAAGAAGAAATCGATCTGGACCACGTTACACACAATGTCCGCACTTCTAAGAATCCCTATAAAAAGCATCTTAATTTCCAACGTCACAAACAACAAAGTGAATCTGCACTTATATCACCCTCGTCACCATCATCCAATCGGCTTAAGCATGGTGAGTCCTTCGATTCAGCAATGACAACGGGTACCGATATGAGTCCAGCCAGTCAGCGACGTCAACGTTTTGCTTTTTTAATGCATGATAACTCCGTTCAATCCGATTCGAGTCGTTACTCCAGTGTTGACAGTCTACTCGAGTCACGCAAGCCTGATCCCGAGGCCATACTTATAAATTTAGGCTTTGGTCCAATTGGCACAGAGGATATTCTCTCTCGTATACCAAAGCGATTTCTGAAGCCATCACAGGTTCGTGGCATTGACACCGAAGCATTTGTGAAGCGCCTCCAGTTAGCCAATAATCTTGCCGATCATAGCGTTTTAGGTTATCGTGGCTTAACCGGTAATCCAGATATACCGCCGTCATCAATTGTGGCAAAAATCATGGAACGATTTGAGGTGAACCAGCGTAAAAAGTCTAAGGGTTCAATAGAGCAAACAATGTAGCATTTTTCACAAGTAGTTAAAACTATTTTACTTAAAAAAATTAGATAATTTATGACCAATCATTATCATATTGTGATAAACGATACTTACTTTGATAGCTTTAAGAAATTGGTAAACTTAATTCTGTACTTACTTTTAAATCAGTTTATAAATAAAAAATCTGTTAAAAGCATCTCATAAATTGTTAGATATCAAATTCTTTAGAAGTATTTTTTTTAAAAGCAATTTACACAAATATATATACTTCCATATGTAAATATCTATTCATAATTAATTTTTCATTTCATTTCATATCATGTGGTGCAAAGGTCAATGATCCTACCCGTTTGAGGGGTGGGATGGTTCAACTCCAAAAGAATTTTAAACACTGCCATCGCGCTCATTATCCTCGAAAACGGAGGGTGACAAATATTTTACAGATGAAAGACGCGGAATATGTGATTCCCCCATTTTGGGGGCGGTTTTTGGCCATTTTAGGGGGTGGGGTTTGGTTGCTGCTTAAAATATTTGTATTTAATATTTGGGCTTGCGATCGGCAGAAAAGGCGTTGTATGGCACTACGCGAAATTGCCGGTCATAAACATTCACGTCAGTAATGGCATTTGGGTTTTGTGGAAATGTGCTGAATAGAGATTTATTTTTTTTAAAAAAAAGTCCTCACTTTTACCATCTCAACAAACCCTAGCAAAATGAGATATATTTCACATTAAATTACAAAATCTATACCTTGCGATCTTTTATTTTCATTTACTAAGTAAAAAAAAAAATTTAATTAACAATTATTAATTATTATAAGTCTGCATATTACGATTATTTTCATTTACTAAAAAAATGGATAATTATTATAAATTGTCCAAATGGACCGAAAATGTGCAGGAAAACTTGTCGAATGTAGGTACTGACGACGATTTTTCTGAACGCAAATGTATCGAAAAAGTACAAATGTACTGAAGATCCCATCACTGATATGTATATGTAGGTAGCTCAATTTGCCTTTAAAAATTACACAGGCCGACAAATTTTTAAGCCAGAGACCAGACCTAGATGTGATTTGTAATATGTTCCGTTAAGGCAGGTAAAATAAAGAAAACATACGCGCAAGATTCCCCCATACAAAACGCTTTCACCAACGCATTTTGGTTGCGTTCATGACTGCATGAGGTAGAGGCAAGGTGAGGTGAGGTGAAATGAGGTCCATGGACAAAGACGTTTTGATCGTCATAGGTCGGGAAAACTCTTCCAAGGTTAAAACTTGGTGGGTACCACAATACAATACTAGTACATATAAATACTTCAGAAGATTTTTTATTGTAAGTATTTTATTTTTTTTCTTACAGCACCATCTGAAGCATTATTAGTTGCATTATACTCTTCTTAGTAATTCAAAGCAACAACTTTTCGTTTGTCAAAATCGGTTCTATATCTTAGAAGCTTTGGTCTAAGGTAAAACACTAACATGAGCATTAGCACGTCACGTGACTTAACGGTTCTGCCAAAAAACTCAACCATAGATTTTTTTACATACCCGTGTTTCTATAACCGTCGTCAAACACTTTCACACATCAAAAACAAAAGATTTTCTGGTTTTACGATTTGCATATCATCCTGCAAATGTAAGATGATCGGGATTGCCAAGTTGAAAAGAAGCAATTTCCGGCCTATTGAAAAAAAAAAATAAATTTTCTTGAAATTGTAAAAAATCAAATTTTTTGGAAAAAGTTGATGCCCTTTTTTTGTATACGATGGTAAAAACTTAAATTTTGGCGTCGGATAAGCTTGATGACCCTTTTTTTCACACAATGGTAAAAGCTTTGGTGTCGGATAAGCTTGATGATCTTTTTTTTGTCCTCTTCCAGCAAAACTTTGAAGTTCATCTCACATGTCCAATTCCCAGTTATCTCAGAAATTTATGAATTCCTACCAGGCCTCCGGCTTTGACATTTGGTAACCCTTGAGATGACAATGCTTTGCTTGTGCGGTAAAAGCATTAGCAAGTGTATTTTGTCAAGTGCATGTTGCCCTAAACCCAGATAGATACCTCCATTAGAAATAAAATTTCTTTACCCTCAAAGACAACGCAGGTTGGGTAAGATTGGGACAGTGGCTGCAAAAAAACTGAAAAGCTTACACGAAGGTTGCTGAGAAAGGCTCATCAGCTGAATCAGTCTAGCCTTCCTGGACCCTCTTCCAGCAGCATTGATCCTGAAACAGAGATTACATTTGAAGTTAATAATGATAAGGATGATTCCGACTTTCAGTCGGAAAAAAAAAGTCAACAATAATCATAAATTAGACCGACATTCCAGGCCACACTCAGGCTGTGAAGTGCTGCGATAAACTGGTGACACAAGTCTCTACAAAAGTGAATGGGTACGAGAGACGTGATAGGTTCATAAGAATGGCCCTCACCTCTCGTACTTCTATGCCTTAGCTTTACACTAAAGCAGAGTTTGCTATTTCTAAATAATTTTACACATCCTTTTTTTGTTGGTTGGGTGGGGAAGGATGTGGGTAGAGCTCGCGGTGCACGTACCTTCCCGTGGTGAGCTTTGAGCCGCCCACAAAAGGGCGGGCCAAGAGCAGCATAATTCATCTCTCTTCCCCTGCAAGACAGAAGAGGTAGGGAGGGAATTTAGTTTTTTTACTTCAAGCGCTCCAAGGTCGTCTTGTACAAAAATTCCGATAGATAAATCACACTGCTTTACACCACCTGCAGCTCTGTCTACTTTTAAGGAAAAATTATCTATCCCACCCTCTCCAGGAGGAGAAAAGGGATGATGTAGGGAGATTGCAATGTTTTTTTTTCGTAGTATTCCTCAATGTCATACTACGCAAAAAAAAAGTGCGAATGCAACGGAAGATATTGTCCGATATAAATTTTTCCTTTTTTCAGGGCTTATATTGACAAGTGGGAAACTTTTCTGTTTTTCGCTCCGGTCCAATGTACAATCACTGATCTATATAACTAATAATTCACTAATCCGTGTAAATGTATACCGGATAATAGAAGTTCCACTGTACTATTTACTTTTAGTTACAATAATTATTTAATTTGAAATATTACTTTAGGTCGAATTGGATGAAATCGTTTTTAAAGTCAACGATTAGGCTTCCATGTTGCACATGTAGACATAACAGAAGTTTGATTTTATCTAGAACCTACAATGGAGCGTTCACAAAGTTGTACACGCTTTGACTCTGATAATATCGTTAGCAACCATAAAAGAAGCAATAAAAATAGCAAGATCTTTAGTAATAACTCGAGTTCCCCAAACCTGCGTCAAGGGATCGAGTTGCGCCAAGCGATGGAGTATTGCCAAATTAATTTCAAGCAACCACATCAACATATCCCACATACGGGTAGTTCTGACAACATAAGCAAAATGTCAGTATCTGGCACTATATCTGCAAGTAGCGTATCCAGCTTGCCACTTTTTTCACCCAGGCGTTCCTTAAAAAAGCGCTTGCAACGCCAGTCTTTCACAACGACAAGTAATAGTAATGATGATGAATTCCATGATGACATCGACTATCATGCAGATATGGAAGAAGAAGAAATCGATCTGGACCACGTTACACACAATGTCCGCACTTCTAAGAATCCCTATAAAAAGCATCTTAATTTCCAACGTCACAAACAACAAAGTGAATCTGCACTTATATCACCCTCGTCACCATCATCCAATCGGCTTAAGCATGGTGAGTCCTTCGATTCAGCAATGACAACGGGTACCGATATGAGTCCAGCCAGTCAGCGACGTCAACGTTTTGCTTTTTTAATGCATGATAACTCCGTTCAATCCGATTCGAGTCGTTACTCCAGTGTTGACAGTCTACTCGAGTCACGCAAGCCTGATCCCGAGGCCATACTTATAAATTTAGGCTTTGGTCCAATTGGCACAGAGGATATTCTCTCTCGTATACCAAAGCGATTTCTGAAGCCATCACAGGTTCGTGGCATTGACACCGAAGCATTTGTGAAGCGCCTCCAGTTAGCCAATAATCTTGCCGATCATAGCGTTTTAGGTTATCGTGGCTTAACCGGTAATCCAGATATGCCGCCGTCATCAATTGTGGCAAAAATCATGGAACGATTTGAGGTGAACCAGCGTAAAAAGTCTAAGGGTTCAATAGAGCAAACAATGTAGCATTTTTCACAAGTAGTTAAAACTATTTTACTTAAAAAAATTAGATAATTTATGACCAATCATTATCATATTGTGATAAACGATACTTACTTTGATAGCTTTAAGAAATTGGTAAACTTAATTCTGTACTTACTTTTAAATCAGTTTATAAATAAAAAATCTGTTAAAAGCATCTCATAAATTGTTAGATATCAAATTCTTTAGAAGTATTTTTTTTAAAAGCAATTTACACAAATATATATACTTCCATATGTAAATATCTATTCATAATTAATTTTTCATTTCATTTCATATCATGTGGTGCAAAGGTCAATGATCCTACCCGTTTGAGGGGTGGGATGGTTCAACTCCAAAAGAATTTTAAACACTGCCATCGCGCTCATTATCCTCGAAAACGGAGGGTGACAAATATTTTACAGATGAAAGACGCGGAATATGTGATTCCCCCATTTTGGGGGCGGTTTTTGGCCATTTTAGGGGGTGGGGTTTGGTTGCTGCTTAAAATATTTGTATTTAATATTTGGGCTTGCGATCGGCAGAAAAGGCGTTGTATGGCACTACGCGAAATTGCCGGTCATAAACATTCACGTCAGTAATGGCATTTGGGTTTTGTGGAAATGTGCTGAATAGAGATTTATTTTTTTTAAAAAAAAGTCCTCACTTTTACCATCTCAACAAACCCTAGCAAAATGAGATATATTTCACATTAAATTACAAAATCTATACCTTGCGATCTTTTATTTTCATTTACTAAGTAAAAAAAAAAATTTAATTAACAATTATTAATTATTATAAGTCTGCATATTACGATTATTTTCATTTACTAAAAAAATGGATAATTATTATAAATTGTCCAAATGGACCGAAAATGTGCAGGAAAACTTGTCGAATGTAGGTACTGACGACGATTTTTCTGAACGCAAATGTATCGAAAAAGTACAAATGTACTGAAGATCCCATCACTGATATGTATATGTAGGTAGCTCAATTTGCCTTTAAAAATTACACAGGCCGACAAATTTTTAAGCCAGAGACCAGACCTAGAATACCCGATGGTCTTTGATGCGCTGAATCCGAATCCGAGCTCAGGATTGGTCGAGATATCCTAACCTAAAAGTACAAAAAAATGGTTTTTGGGTATATTAGAGGTCATTTTACATCGCGAATAAATTTTTTTTTTTTTTAAACAGGTTGCGGCATCTGAAAGTATTACTCTTATCCTTCAAAACAAATTTTAAAATATGTATGAATTTTATAATTTATTTTTTATAGTTTAGTTTTTATTTGAAGATTACTTTTACCTGGGTTTACTGATTGAACTTAAATAGTTTTACAGTTAGTTTGAAGTTAGAGAAAATGGAAAAAAAGATTTTTCCAATTTATATACCTTTGATATTTCTAAATTATTTCTAATGTTCTCATAATTTAAGAATAATGTACATAATCTAAAGTGCAGAGATAAAAATATTTCGAATGAAAGAAAACTTTGCCAATATTAATTTGTAACAATTATTTCAATTTATAAAATATTTTTCCAATTAAATTAATAAGTACCAAAAGTCTCAACTTAAGCTCATCTATTCGGATTTTTTTTTTTTTTTGACTTACAACTTACGTCAAGGTAAGTTTTCAACAATCCAATTATAACGATTGGAATAATGGGCTGACTGTAAAAAGGATTACGAAAAACCAAACGAATCGAACGGAAAAACAACGAAAGCGGAGTTAAGGTTTACAAATTTTAATCAAAAAAAAAGCTCAAGTGTCTTTAATGAGCTAACTTAACGATTAGTTTTGATTCACAAATTGAAATATTATTAAATTGCTAACAAATTGCGTAAGAATCTTAACATAATCTCAATTCCTTGCTTTAAGGTAACGATTTGAAACTTCAAAATGCGGTCGTGATATCTAGCTAAAATCAACTTGAGCTGTTATTCCTAGTCGCCGCAGATATGTTTCGATTCTTAAAATCTGATCAGTTGAAGTGTTGTTGTATAAAAACCATTATTATTTAGTATTTATATGGCACCTCTCGAATGAAACAAAATCTCTACACTTTGCAATTATTTTCATTTTTTCATTTTCTAAAAAAAGGTTATTATAGACTGTCCGAATGTACCGAAAATGTACTGAAAATGTGCCGAAAATTCGCCAAATGTACTAAAAAGCACCAAATGTACCGAATGTACTGAAAACTTGCCGAATGAATCGATGAAACTAATAGTTTTTCAATGAAACCAATTGTTAATCGATATAAGCAAAAGTTTTTCGATTACATATCGATAGTAAAGGAAAATGACGATATTTCGCACAATATCTGTTTTTGTCACAATAAAAAAATACGAGTCTGCTTAAATTGTTTGAGGAGCAACATATCCGAATCAACACAAAATAAAATTGTGAGCGAAATGACCCCTTCGATTCCAAATAGAACTTTTTGTTATTAACTTTGTATATATATGTTAATACATTGAACTCTGTTTAAGTACACATACATATCATATGCAACAATAAAATTATGCGTCAATCGAGTACCAGCATTTTTTTAATTAAAATAAATTGGCAGCAATTAAAATGCGACAAGATTTAAGACGTGAGGGGTTTTTAAATCGATGCAAAAAAATTATAAAATAAATAACATGCTTATCAGTATGTATTGAATCCACCTCAAACCATACGGTGCTCGTATCCTAATGTTTTCGTATACAGAAAAAACAAGATTGGTAAAATCAAAGAGTTGCAATTCTATGATTAAAATTTGTGGAATTCAACTATTCATTTCTTTGAATCAAAGAATATATTTGCAAAATCAAAAGCCTTTGTTCTTTGAATTTGCAAATTCAAATTATCTGATTTTACAACAAAATATTTTAGCGTAATCAGCAAAATGTTTCACTGATATTGCAAATAAAAAACTTTCATTTTTTTACTTTTTTATTTTTTTAATTTAAAGGTATTTAAAAAACAAAAAGAAGTGGAGAACTGTATTTGTATAAATTGAAATTATCTTGAAAACTGCATTTTATGTTAATAATGAAAAACGAGTCTGTTATTTTTTAATATAAAGGGCAGTTTTCAAGATATTTTCAATATATTTATAGTTCTCTACTTGTTTTTTTGTTTTTTAAATACTTTTAAATTAAAAACGTATGATGATATCGAGATCGAAGATGATAATCCCATCGCGGATGATGTGGAAGAAATTTAGGTCTGTGATGTTTCAATCGGTTCTAAAACAGTGAACTCGCAACACCTGGTCCAGAAAGAACAGCGAAGCGAAGGAAAATTTGCGCAACTTTGGAATACTAAATTGCATGTGGATTAGGCCTATTGGGGATACCACGATAAAAAAGCGCGCCGCTTACTCTACCTGAAGGTGGTGTGGAAATGAGTGTTTCGGCGCTGTATCATAGCGCCCAAAATCATAACGCCCAAATCCCATTGCGACATAACGCCCAAAATGTGACACAAGGCCCAAATCTTAGGAAAATTTATGACATAAAGCCCAAGTGAAAACAAAAAAAAAATAATCGAAAAATGACATAATGCCCAAATTTCTTGTGAAGAAATTTGTTGTTGGCGAATTTGGGCCCTATGACTTTCAATTTGGGCGTTAAGACTAAAAATTTGGGCATTATGACATTTTGTCTTAAAACTGATATGACATTCCTCAGAGTGTGAAAAAACATTTTATGCTTCTTTGATCTATCATTTTTGCTTGTTGCTATATATTAAAAGAAATTACAGTTTTAAAAACAGCTAATTCCGTTTAGAGTTTTGCATTTTAATGACGAAAAATAGCATCTTGCTTGGTAAACAATAGTTCAAATTTTTTGTTGAGCGTGGTGCTAAGCTGTGATTGCTATTGAAAATGAATTTTGAGACATTTGAGTGCTTAAGTGGAAAAAGATTTTGTTCAAATTTGATTGATTGATTTGACCAGGCCCGGGCCGGTTCACCGCGGATCAGTCTATAATATATCCAACACCTAGTTCGCTAGCCACTGTACTTTTACATAAGAGTAGGGGTAAGTGGGCGGCCTGCGGCCGCAGCTCAGGGTTTAAAACTCCCAAAAATCCAACACCGGCTTCGCCGCGGATCAGTCTATATATATCTAACACCAGCTCCGTTGGCCATAGCAAAATTCCAAAATTTTTTTCATTTGGGCAATATGCCCACTTATTTGGGTGTTATGAAACTTTTTCCCAAAGTTTTGGGCACTTTGTCTATTGTTGGGCGTAATGACATTAATTCATTTGGGCATTGTGACAAATCCATGGCGGCGTAATACCCAAAAATGTCATAGAGCCCAAAGTTTAAATCGAAAATGTCACAATGCCCAAATAATTCCGCAACAACAATTTATATGGAAAATGTTTGGGCGTTATGTTGCAATGGGATATGGGCGTTATGATTTTGGGCGCTATGATGCAGCGCCGAGTGTTTCGGCCAAAAAGCGTGTGGATGTACACTTTGTGGCGCTCGTACGCCAAAACTATTGACTTTAGGCTTTAACTCGTAGAACATTTTATTTGAAAACGTTATATCATCGGGACTGCTGGACCAAAAAGTTTTACCATGTCTTGTTTTAAAGGTTTTTGAGAGCTCTTTCGAATATGATCTTGAATATTAAAAAAATTTATTTTATTTAAAGCACGATTACTTTTTTCTTTAAAAAAATCATTAAATTTCGCCTTTTTAAAGCAGTTGTTCGTTATTTAAGAGGGGTAAAATTTTATTTTTGTCAATATTAGAACGTAGGTTTTAAAGTTCATTAAAATACAAACAAAATGAATGTTTTTAAGTTACTCTAGAACAACTTTTTCAAATGGTTTGACAACATTTTATAATTAATGCTAACAATAATAATAATAAAAATATATTTTTGATTTGAGCCACCTTAAAAAATGCATTTAAAAACCTGAAAAAGTTCATGTGATGTTCTTTCATGATGTAGAACGTGATGCCAAAGTATCAGCAAGATATTCGAAAAAAAAATTTTTTCTGAACAACCCTAATGTACATAGGGGAAGGCGGGGCAAAGCGGTACAAAGGGTATATAATATATTCTTACATTATAACGCCATCTAATGTAATTATAAGGAAATTGTTTTTGAGTAGTGCTCTTGTAACTGCCAGGTTATAGCGACATTTCTACCTTCCATTTTCGAGAGCCACGAAGTTAATCAAAATGAGTGCAGGATTCGAGGATTTTCGACTTAAGTAAATTCATTTCAGGTGAATAATTTAAAAAATATCGTAGTATGTATTAATGACATTAATTTTTATTGACAACGATTTGTTTATGTTGATAAATTTTGGTTTCGCGAGTCTGTATGTTTACATAGGCCATGGCGGCAGAGTGGTATTGCACTTCGTATACCGCCGTGGGGTAAAGCGGTATAAACGTACTTTTTTTTGCATCGTAATAATAAACATCTTCTGTTAAGAAAATAATGAGCCTAATCCCGGACCCTGCGTCAACCAGTTGCCGAGATATAAAATATTTGATTTTTTTCTCATATTGGAGGCGGGGCACCGCCCATTTGTTTCATTGAATTTTACTTTTGGCTCTACCTTGTTTATATGTATACCAAGTTTTGTTTATTTGCGTCAAATAGTTGATAAGATATGATGAATTTTAATTTTCTTTCACATGGAAGATGTGGCATCGACTAAAAAAAAATCTGACGTGCTGGAGAAAAACCACGAGACACGTATATTTTTGTTTAGAGTCTACTTTCAGAATATATTCAAATTTCTCATGTGTACAACAAAAAGTTTGATTTTATCGGACCGTGTAATCATACGAGTACTAAAAGATATTTAAATTCAAATCACAACACAAATAAACTTTTCTTAATGCATTTAAAATCAATTAACATGATTATTATTTACACATTAGTTTAACGTTTTCACATAAAACCATATTGTTGTCAATAAGTGTTGATATAATTTCATACCTGCTTTGAATAATTTGCTTAAACCTTTAGATGCGTCAAACATGGTTAGATTAATTTTTCATTAACTGTGAGATTTCTTTTTTTTTCATTAATAATCTGCATATCATTTTTAACTAAAGTTTATTTGCTTAATTTACATTTAGCTCTCCATCAACCATTAGATCACAAAAAATTTTTTAATGCACCCTAATTTTAAAGCAAATAACCATATTTTAACAAATAATGAAAAGTGACAAAAAATACATACTTCTTTAAGTTAACCGTGCAATTTTTACCCAAAGGTGATACATTTAAGCTTTTGGTTAAAAATCATATTTTAAGGATTGAAAGATGCAATTATAGCCTAAGCGGACAGCAATGGATGGTTGTGAAATTTTGTATTTATTTATTTAATTTAATCAATGAACTACAATTCTAACAGACTAGAGCAATAGAATTAAAAATATTGCTACTCGTTTGTTCGTCCAGAAAATATTTTTTAAAAAAATTTTGTGCAATAATTTACACAATATTGCCAAAAACAAACTGATCTGTACAAGCAATGTGTTCGATCAATTTTGAGGTACTAACTTTTGAATTTTTTAACACTTCTGCGAGATATGTAGTTCCTTTTGAGCGGTCACTAAAGGGCTTGTATTCAATGGAATCAATATCCTCATAATTTTTAACGATCGTGTGAACTATTGATCGACTTAAGTCTTATATTTTTAAAGTTTCAGTACAGGATTAATTTTCGACTTAAGTCCGATATTTTTGAAATTTCACCATGGGATTAATTTTCTTTTCCAAATTTTACAACAAAATTTCGCTTATAATTTGAAATTTCTATTCGGGGAGTCGTTCAATCAAATATCACATTCAAATCACAACTAACTTCATTATACCAAAGTATGACTCATATTATATAGTAGTAGATAAAAAAATAAAAAAATCGTATTTCACAGTGTTCTAAAAAATTAAATTATTAAATTATGCTTAAGGCATAAGTTGTGTAGTGTATGTAGACCAGTGATGGCATTTGGGTTTTGTGAAAATGTACTGAATCGAGACTGCAAATGTACTTCTTAGAGCCCGAATGTACTTTTTTGTCTTGAACACCTAATTTTTCTAAAATGCACGATATTGTTCTAAAATTTACTATCAAAAAAAAATAAAAAATTAGATATATTTCACATTAAATTAATTACAAAATCTACACATTGCGCGACTATTTTCATTTACCAAAAAAAACGTAATTAATATAATAGGGTAATTATATTATATAAAGGTAATTACTATAAATCTACTCATTGCGGTTATTTTCATTTACTAAAAAACAAAAAAAAGGTAAATATTATAAATTGTCCAAATGTACCGAAAATGTACTGAAAATGAAAACTTGGCGAATGTAGTGAAAATGCCCCAAATGTACTAAAAACTTGTCGAATGTACTGACAACGATTTTTCAGGGCGCAAATGTACCAAAAAAAGTACAAATGTGCCGAAAATGCCATCACTGATGTAGACCTCTGTCAATCGTTTTTCTGTGTTTTTTTTAGATAACTTTCCAAATTTTTTTCCAATTTTTCCAATTTTTGAAATAAATTTTTTTACTCATTATCATTAAAAAAAGTTTCAAACAAAACTACATCATTAATTTTTTCCATTATGTTTTCGAATTCTCGATCTAGCAAAAAGTGGGGGTGTATAGACTTTTGTCGATCACATAAAAATAAAAGTCAGAGAAAAAAATGTACTATACAGTTTCTTATTTAATCGAATTGTAAAACATCTCACATAAATCCTAGTCAGAATAGATTCAAGTGCATTGCACCCTGGCTACTTTTCACAGATTAAAAATAACTCATTATAAAGCGAAGTTTCCTCAGCTAAACAGACGAAATCGATTTTGTAATAAATCAAGTTCAAGTTCACAAGGTGGAATTACTTTTAGCAAAAAAAAAAAAAAAGCAGCAATAACAAACTTTGCGAATTTTAGGCGTTAAGTTTTTTAAAATTTTTCTGTTCACAAGTACTCGTAAAATAAAACTAGTAAAGGTGTTATGTTTTAAATACCCAACACCGCATTAACAGAAAAGGTGCGCGTCTCATTTGATCCACCACACTACATGCTGGCTGATTTGACTTAATGTACCCATGGAACGCCGATCACGGTTCGCTTGAAGCAAGATCAAGATCGATAAAATTGTCACCAAAATCTGACAATGCACAATTATTGTATAGTGTCTTGAGATTCCAAATATATAATCCGCGAAATTGGAACTGCTCATTTACTCTTTTTATGGCCATTTTAAGGTTAACACTTTGGCCGACACGGTTCGTTTCAAGAAAAGTCAAGATCGGTAAAAATTGTTAACCAAATCTGACAATGCACAATTATTGTTAAGTGTTCGGAAATTCCAAAAACATGATCCATAAAATCGTACCTGATCATTTACTGGTTTTATGGCCATTTTAAGGTAAACGCTTTTACCGATAATTTTAATAAAATTGTGAAGCGAACCGTGTAGTTTTTGATGCTTTTAAGATCAAGTGAAATTTTAAAATATGATATGATAACTGTTGTTTATGTAGTTTGAGTCGCTGAACACGATGAAGTTACTTATTTTTGCAATTATGTAAACGGTTTTGTATTATTCACCATTTTTCATGGAAAAAAACCGATACAAAATAAATTTTTTTTTGTCGGACGAAAAGTAATGAAAAATAAATTTTTTTTACTCTCTTTTGTGGGCTTAGAAAATATTTTTGACTACAAAGCCCACAAAAAAAAAAAAATAAAAAATTTGTATATATGTTATGTTATTCATCATTTTCCATGGAAAAGAATTGAAAATTTCAAAAAAAAATTCTTTTGGGCCTTAAAACTAGTGAAAAATATTTTAAATTGTAATTTGGTTTTATGAATTTTTGAGGAAGCTCACCAAAAAACAATAAATAAAAAAACTTTTACTTTGTTGTGTTATTCACAGTTTTTCATGAAAAAAAAATTTAAAAAAATTTAAAAAACTCTTTTGGGCATGAAAACTAATGAAAAATAATTTTTATATATTTTTGTTTTATGGGTTTTAAAAGTATTTTTGATTACAAAGTCCACAAAGAAAAGCAAAATAAAATAATTTAATTTTTTAATGACTTATTCTCAATTTTTCCTAGAACGCATTTTTATCAATATTATCGGGAAAAGCGTTTACCTTAAAATGGCCATAAAACGAGTAAGTGATTAGGTACGATGTTGTGAATCATGTTTTTGGAATCTCCGAACACTAAATAATAATTGTGCATTGTCAGATTTGATTGATAATTTTTATCGATTTTGATCTTGGCTGAAACGAACCATGTCGGCCAAACTAAAACCTTAGAGTAAATGAGCATATCCGATTTCGCGGATTATGTATTTGGAATCTCAAGACACTATATAATAATTGTGCATTGTCAGATTTGGTTGACAATTTTATCGATCTTGATCTTGCTTCAACCGAACCGTGAGTATGCAAAAACTCTCTAAAACGTACATACATATATGTATGTGCTTTTTTTTATTGTGACGTTACATGAACCGGGAAAGGGGGGGGGGGGGTTCGAGCCAGATGTCACAATTTGTGACAAAGGGGGGAGGGGGTCAAAAAAGCTCGAAATTAGCATTACGTAATTTATGGACAGCCCATAAGTCAAATTTTTCTTTGGGAAGAATTTTTGAGGGCAACTTGTTCCTCATTTGAGTAAAAATTCCCTCAATTTAATGGAATGTTTTGTTTACGGAAAATCGTACTCAGTTTTAGTTAGTTTCTTCAAAAAATTTACTATAACGTAGGAAAATTTTCCTTAATAAATGAGTGGCAACACTCGCTGCTTTACTCGCTGAAATTAATATCTATTCTTCTCGTAATTATTCTGTTTTTGTCTATATATTTTTAGTTCTCTACTTGTTTTTTAAATAAAAAAATAAATAAATTAAAAAAAAAATTATGTCGTCGCCGGGATTTGAACCGAAGCTTTCCTGATCAGACAATGGTTGTTACATGCGCAGTTTAACAACATCATTTTAGGGTGTCTTAAAAATGGTGTCGGTGGCTGAGTTGGGTAAGATAAGCATCTTTGAACAGTGGCATGGCGCAGAACACAGGTTCAATTCTCTGATCGGGTGACAGGTAAAAAAAATTTAATTTCTTCTTTGAAGTTTTAAAAACGTATTACAATTAAAATAAGAATGGCTGACAATAAGTAACCAACAAATAAGAAAATAGAGGAAATAGAAAATTAACAATTTTTTTTGAAATCAACGAATTTATTTTAAGTAAGTTTCTTTCATTTAAGGATACCTTCATCCTTAGAAAAAGTAAAATTTTTCTCAGTTTTATAACCTTGTCCTCACATTGCGTAACATTTACTTGTACTAAGGAATCCAACTTACTTATTTTGAGGAACCCATGGCTTTAGCACATATTGAAGGACATTTTTTCCTTACATTTAGGCATTTTTCCTTAAACGGAGTAAGTTTTTTTTTCGGTGTACTCTCTTATAGTAATAAATAAAAAATCATTATGAAAAATTCTATTCTAGTTTGTAATTATTTTCATTTTACATTTTGTAATAAATGCATACTAAAAATTATTTTCTTCATTTTATTTATTACCTAAAAACTTTGAAATTTTACAAAGAATTTATTAAATTTCAATAAGTTGCGACATTAGAATTTTTACATATTTCATATTGTAATATATGATTTCCGCTTTATAATTTATAAAAAGTAGTTATAGAAAAATTATTTTAAGGTTAGTAATTATTATTATATTGAATTTTATTTCTCTTTTGTATTTAATTTGTACTCTGTTTGAGTTCTTAACATGTTCATGCAAAAAAAAAAAAATATATTAGGCTTGCCAAACTCTTACTAATTGGCTTAGAAGAAATGTGTTGAACAGATTTGGGACGGGGTCGGGAAAGCGGCAACGGAAACTCGCTGGCCGTCCCAATTTTGTTCAACAAACTGATGTACAAAATTTTAAAAATCAATTTCAGTTATTATTATTTCATCATAAAAACTTTATAATGTATTTTTAAAAAAATAGTACAGTCCTTTTAAAATATAATAAATTACTGCAAAAATTTTAATATCTACTTTGTAAAAATTAACAACTTGCACTCGAAAAATTAATGCCTGCTTAGATGCAATTTTTATATTACGCTTAGTAATTTTTAATAGACACTCGAACCGTTTCTAAATTACTAAATTACCTACTAATTTTTCTTAAATTTTCATTAATATTTACAATAATTTCGAGTTTCGTTTTTTCCGTGTATGATTGATTATTATGGGTGCATGAATCAATATTTTATGCATTTTTTTCGTCATTGGATGCCAGCTATCTTTAGTTTTGCATGCCCACTTGCAATGACTTCAAGAATTATTTTTAATCTTTTAATTAAGTCAATATCTATCCCAGTAATTTTGGGTGCAGTCTCAGGATCAGTAAAAATCTTCTAAAAGTATTGCCATCGTTGGTGTTGCCAAAACCAGCTTTGGGAACATAGACCAACAACGACATTTCTTCTTTAAAAGATTGTTGTATCAGTATTTTTGTTTCTTTTACAATCAATTTGTCAGCTTCTGTTCTGCATTGCCACTTTTGTACAGGTAATTTATAAGATAGATGCAATATTGATTCAAAAAGTCTGATTCTTGCGTAAAGCCCACATAATCCAAATTTAAATGTTTTAGGGCACTCTTCTTTTCTTATTTCTAAATTTTTAAATACCTGGAGTTTTCTACTGAACAACTTGATATTTTTGACAAACGATTTTCCAAATAATCTATCTTTTCTTCGATCGAACGCTCCGCACTCTCCTTCATATAGCTAAAAAGTTGACTTTTAGTCATTATCTTAAAGTATTTATCTTGCTCTGTGAAGAAAATACGCCGTTAAGTAAACTTCATAAAAATCGTATATTCACAGTTAGACCAAAGAAAAAGGTCGTAATAACAAAAAGCGCAAATTGGCGCAATTTTTTTTTGTGATACATGTAGCAGACTTGATGTCAAACCAAAAATTTTTTTTTTGACAAACACTGACAACATAAGAAAAATACAAAAGCGTATCGAAAATCACTATATACGTTAAGTGTCTACGAACAAGTTTTGAATCGAATGGGCGTAACGTATTACAGGATGACACGAGGCACATAGGATTACTACCATATGATGTCGAAACTATTCAGCTACAGAATATATGCTTAAATTTATGGCATTTCAATAATTTAAATATCTACTTTTGACCGCCTTTTGAGCTCAAATACCCCTCTGTGCTTCGGGAAAAATTAAAATTACTTGACTATTTATAATTATTATTTATTTAAAACAATTAACAGAAAAACTAAAAACTTCTTCATAACAGTAAAAAAAAAATAAAATATAATATAAATAACTTAAATTTTTGTTAACTATCACAAATTTTTTTAAATACATTCATTATTATACGTTAAAGTAATCATGTCTTTTTTTATCAGGAAATATTTTTATAAAATTAAATTGCAAAACTTCCTATTCTCTTTTAAAATATGACCTTAAAAATATTAAAGCATTCAGGGTATCATCCTCCAAACGTGACCTAAATTTGTTACAAATATACCCGTCAGATGAGAAGCACCTCTCTGCTTCAACAATTTTCAGCTGAACTTTTGCCAGGAAGTTAAAAGTTTTTTGTAAACAGAAGTCCCTGTCCCCACCATTACTAAATATATCTATATCTTTATTTAGAGCTTCAAGTAAAGAATAAGTTGTCCTATTAAAAGAATTTTGCGAAGTGTTACTTAAAACAAAAAGTAATTTTTCTTTTAAACTTTAAGTTTCTTATTTCAGTAAAATCTTTATCACCGGTATTGGAGTTAGTCTCGTTTTCGAATTTGAACAAAATATCATATATGTACATTAGAGCGGTTCAAAAAAAATTTTTTTGATTTTTTCACGTTGTGTCAGTGGATTACAATATCCCTATATGTCTAAACAAAATAACCCATAAGGATTTTCATCAATTTTGAAAAATGGATTGCCGCCGCACAGTGGTTTGCTTTTCAAAAAAGCGTTGCAAAAATCAGTCTGTTTGACAAATTTGATACTCGCATCGAATAGTGAAATGTCTAGAAGTGATAAATTTAAAATTTCAACCCAATCGGATAAGTAGTTTAGTTTTTACAATTAGTCAAAGTGGAGACATTTTTTAAGTTTGCAAAAAAATTTATTTTTTTGGATAAAAATTTCATGTTTGAGCTGAAAAATTCAACAAATGATGAGAGAAAAATATATATTTTTTTTTGTAAAAGCATTATTGGTTTTAATAAAACAAAAAAAAATTAGTCCACCAAATTTTTTTTTGTTTTTGTGTTTTTTTTTTTTGAAACACTATTTTTAGCGATGTTTTTGAGCTTTAATATGAGTTTAAAAATAAACTTCACAAAACTTAAAGCTGAGCTTCCATACAAATTATCACTAATTTTTTCTTAACATATCTCCAGAACAAACTAGGTACCGGTGTTTGCCCGTTTGGGTGCTAGAGCGATTTTTATCGACAAACCTGTGGATATAGCACCCTAAGTCCATACGCATATTAGAAATATTAATTCTTAAACCTTTAAAGAGCTAAAGCCATGGGTTCCTCAAAATAAGTAAGTTGGATTCTTTAGTACAAGTAAATGTTGCTGTTTTGAAATAAGGAAAAGTTTACTCAATGTGAGGACAAGGTTATAAAACTGAGGAAAATTTTGCTTTTTCTAAGGATGAAGGTATCCTTAAATGAAAGAAATTTACTTAAAATAAATTCGTTGATTTCAAAAAAAAAAAAATTGTTAACTTTCTATTTCCTCTATTTTCTTATTTGTTGGTTACTTATTTTTGTCAGTCATTCTTATTTTAATTGTAATACGTTTTTAAAACATCAAAGAAGAAATTAAATTTTTTTACCTGTCACTCGATCAGAGAATTGAACCTGTGTTCTGCGCCATGCCACTGTTCAAAGATGCTCATCTTACCGAACTCAGCCACCGACAGCACTTTTAAGAAATACTAAAATGATGTTGTTAAACTGCGCATGTAACAACCATTGTCTGATCAGGGAAGCTTCGGTTCAAATCCCGGCGACGACAAGTTTTTTTTTTTTTTATTTTTTTATTTATAAAACAAGTAGAGAACTATAAATATATAGGCAAAAACAGAATACTTATGAGAATAGATAAAAATTTCAGCGAGCAAAGCAGCGAGTGTTGCCACTCATTTATTAAGGAAAATTTTCCTACGCTATAGCAAATTTTTTGAAGAAACTGAGTACGATTTTCCTTAAACAAAACATTCCATTAGATTGAGGAAGTTTTTACTCAAATGAGGAACAAGTTGTCCTCAAAAATTCTTCCCAAAGAAAAATTTACTATTTCAAAGGAAAGTTTTACTAAAACCACAAACTCTATATTTGAGGAAGAGCGTTGACTTGCTTTAATGAAACATGAACTCATTTCAAAGGACTCAATTACAAAATGTGACGATATTTTCATCAATATGAGGAAAAATAACTTAGATTAAGGAAAATTTTTACACTAAATCGGAGGAAGGCAGTTCTTCAAATTTAGTACGGTCTTTTTTTTCGGTGTAGAAAACATTTAACTAGGAGTGCAATGCCTATTTCATTGGTCATAGTTCATAATTAAAACCGTTTAAATAAAACTACAGCCACGCTCACTTTTTTTAATAGTGGGCGAACCATTGTGTTTAGGTCAAAAACTACCTCTTATAGTTTTTGAATTTATTATATACAATAAGAGCCCAACTAAAACTTTTCTGATTGCACTAATCCTGTTGAAGGTAAAATTCCTGAAATCTTAAAATTTACGTAAGGATTACAGCAACAGGTAAAAAGTTGTCAAACGATTTGTGTAGAGAAAAACCAAACTAAATTTTAGATATGTAAAACGGCAGTTATACAGTTTTTTTTAATTTTTTGCTAACAAGAGCATAATTACGAGTATAGAATTTCACCACTGCATGCAAGAATAAGGTGTATGGAAATCATTTTGAAACTGACGTATATAATTCCAGAAGATAGTAGTGATTTAAAGAAGTTTCTTGTAATCAAAGAGGAAGTAGCTGATAGGAAGAAAAAAATTCAAGCTTCGTTTTATGCAGAAATTGGTTTGAAAGTTGATCAACCAAAACAAGGGTTAAATAATACCAATGATGGAAACACTTCCAGAACATTTTTTGAAAAGGATGAAGTCACAGCGCGAATTACTGGAGTTTATAAAGAGATAATTAAAAGGCTACAAGTCATATTAAATGTTTTATGCTGCAAGGAAAAAGTTGACGCAAAAATATATGGAGAGTTTGCAACAAGAACTGCTGCTTAAAAAATATCCGCATAAAAAACTTACACCTACGGTTCACAAAATTCTGGCCCATGATAAAAATATAATAGAGTTTCAGCCTATAATAATTGGTGAACTATCAGAAGAAGCACAGGAATCCAAAAATAAAGATTACAAGAAATACAGCTATCTCAACACGTGCAAGATATCAAGAAAGCGACAAAACCAGGACCTTTTTAACATGCTGGCCGCCTCGTCTGACCCAATTATTACATCTCTAAGGCACACCCAATCATCAAAAGAGCTGAAAGAATGTTGCTCTCAAGAAATGTTAAGTCTATTATATAGCCATTCAGATACTGTTGATTATTTTGAAAGAAATTAAATTGTTAATTTAAGAAATAAAAAAATATTTAATTTATAAATAAAAAAAAAATAAATATCTCACCAAAATTTAAATTTATTAAATTTTTTTTCTCCACATTACAATATGCGAAAAAAAAAAAAAGTTTAAAAATCCGCTTTGAATTTTCTTACAATTTTAGTTTTATATACTAAGCCCAAGCACATATCTTGTATTCCTTTCAAAATTAAAAGTAAAGCCTGCGTTTACTTTACTACGGTTTAATATTTAATTTTATTTTATTTATTTATTTATTTATTTTTTGAATATCCTTAGGCTACAAGATAATATAGCTATCCTGAATTTGACAAGCTTAAGTCACAGCTACGTAATATTTAATAAAGTAAATTTGATAAATAATCATTAAAACTAAAAAACTAATTATTAAACTAATACTGATGATACAATGAAAATTTTACAAAACATAATAAAATAAAAGGTTTCGGGCAAGCTAATACTAAAAAAAAAAGACAATAAAAATATTTTTGTGAGTTCCTTCGCAAAATGTTTGAAAATATGAAACTTGAGCTGTTTTGCGTTACTTAAATTAGGTAATCGTGTTGGTAACGCATTCCAAAGACGAATTGTATGAACATAAAATTGTCGATCCGATATTAAAAACCTATGTTCAAACTGAACAATTTGTCTCGATCGAGCAGAACGAGAGAACTTTAGACGCGAATAAAGATAATCCGGCTCTTTAGTAAAAATAATTTTATGCAACTGCAGCAGAGTTCGAATATTCAATAAATCATCAAAAGAGACACCGAAGATTTTTTTGGAATAGGCAGATATTCGATCTGAACGCTTTAAGTCATAAATATACCTTGCTATATTGTTAAAGATAACGTTTATTTTTTGTCTGCAATGACTGTCACAGTTGGCGAACAATTCACAGCCATAAAGCAATGTTGGAATGAGGTAACTTTTCGCTAACAATAGACGTATTTTAAATGGCGTGTAACCCACATTACCCGTAGCATGCTATATACCTTACCGATAGTTTTGAGTATATGATCGTTTCAAGTTAGCGTTTTATTGAAAACTATACCAAGATTATTAGCGTTACGTACGAGCTGAAGTTCAGAACCGTTAAGCAATATTTTAGGCAAAATATCATGGTCAAGAGATCTTTTGCAAATCGGTAAACTTTTTGATTTGTTGGGATTTAGGGTGGGAGGGTGGTTCTGCCAAATCTGAATGCAACTTAAGTCCTCGTTGAGCTCAGCAACGCAGGTATTAAGGCATTTGAGTTCACTACATAAGTAGAGCTGAACGTCATCTGCATATAAGTGGATTTCACAACTTTTTAAGACATTTGTTAGCTCATTGACATACATTACAAAAATCAAAGGCCCTAACGCAGACCCTTGAGGAACGCCTTTAGGCACTAGCAGGAAATCAGAAATTAAACCTTCTACACTTACTGCTTGCGTCCTGTCTGTAAGATATGATTTTAAGAGATCTATTGCAAAAAAAAAAAAAAAATTGAATTGATTTTTAAGCTTAGAAAATAGAATAGAATGATTGACAGAATCGAACGCCTTCGAGTGATCTAAAAGTGTTAAGATAGATACCTTATTCGTACCCAATTGTTTTATATAATTGGTGTGAAACCTAAAACGAGCAAGGTTTGGAAATATTTCACTGAAATTTATAGAGATTTAGCAAAGTGAAAGCAGTGTGAAAAAAAATTTTCACGTAAAAGTTGCGGGACCAGTTCAATAGTGGGACCACTACCACTTCGCTTAATTCTACCAAAATATCCGTATCCGAAACCGAAATAAAATTATATCCTTATCCGTATCCGAAACCGATACAAAAATATTTAAATATCCGTATCCGTAACCGAATCCGAAACTTCATATCCATAACATCCCTCGTTCAGTTGCACAACTTTAGGTGTCAATTTTTTTTTCATCATTGCCAAGCCACTCTACGGTACTATTTTCAAAGTAAATAACAAAAGCAACATTCCAAATTACTTTCTGTAAATCGTGCTTGCATTCTGCATACTTTTGTTTTACCATTATTTTCGTAATAACTTTTTTCATGGGAAATATATAAAAACATGTACATATATAATTCTTTTCAAATTAATAAAAAACATTTTTGTTCGTTTTTGTTCTATAACTTTTTGACAATTTCTTCAAAACGAGATAACAGTGTAAAATCTTGATTGTTATGCTTATCTGAAGGTGAACCAATATTTAGAAACAGTGTGCCATAAGTATGAAAAAAAAAAAATTTTTCTCAAAAAATTTAACAACTTTACGGATTTGCCCATATCGCATTGTGCTTTTTTCCTGACTGTCTAATATTTACTTGAACCAACCCAAGTGTATAGAATTAGATAAGTATATTTCATATTTTTCGAAACAGATTTCCACATTAAAATTTATATTCCCTGTTAAAACATAGCTTTAATATGAAAGAAATCCTTTGATCAATTATATTTGTTTATATTTTTAAGTACAAAAATAATAAAAATTTGAGGTTAACGCCATCATATAGAGGAGGAAAAAATTAATTATTCAAAATAATAAAAGCAAAAAAAATCCAAAAATTTAGACCTGATTTTTCATTTTGAATAAAAAAATTTCAATTTTTGACAAAATTTCATGATTATTTTCAGTGCAACATAATTAAAAAATAATTAGAAATTCGAATTCCCCATTCAAAACTACCCCGAATGTGAGACTGAATTATAAAAAAAAAAGTTCACCTCAGCAATAACCACCATCGTTTTTAGGTTGTTGGTGAACTTTTTTTTTTTTGCAAAAGTTTGAAGAGTAAAATTGAATTCGCTAATCAGGAGCGCAATATTTAAAAACAATTTTTTACACAGCCCACTCGGGACACTTATGGGAATAGGAATCTGCCGGTGCCTCTAAATTTCAGAGACTTTTTCTTTTGAACCGGTCTAATGTACATGATAGATAAACTCAATGAATAAATTGTGCACACATTGCATTTCCTTCGTTTAAGCCCGAGTAACATCGGGCAATTTAGCTAGTAACATATAGTCTATCTGTGTTTTTCAATGGAGTTTAAATTGAGAAGTGAACGATTGATGTTTGAGTGAATAGAGCTTATCTTTTGTTGTGTGTTCGTTGCCTTCAAAGAAAACAAAGACAAGCAACGGCAATGCGAAAAAAAGTGCAGCACGGCAGCATTCGTATTCGTTTTGAGTGAACAGTGTTCTAATTCTTTTCACACGTTTGATGCATAGTGTTGATTCACAATTCGTTTTATGTGAGTGTTTCACAATTGCGTTTGAATGCATTCGTGCACATCTCTGATTCGTATTGAAATAGAGTATAAGTGAGATTTTTTTCAATTTTAAATAATGTATTTTTCAATGTTTAAAACATGTTTATTTATTAAATGTTAATGAAAAACAGCCTTCCCTGTCCGATCGAAAAACGAAAAAAATTATATAAATGTTAAAAATATTAAAGTACAATATTCCGTTGAGAAAAAAAATGGATCGCTCTTGACGTAATTTTTATTTATATACAATATTTATAACTCTGCACAATGGGCTTATAGTGGATTCTGAGAGTCGTAAAAAAACTTGAAAAATACAAATATATAAAGCATCAACCAAACCACCTCCCGTTTTCGAGGATGCTGAACACGATGTTGGTGTTTAAAATTATTTTAGAAATGACCCCACCGCTAAAATGGCCAAAAACCGCCCCGAAATCGGGGAATCGCATATTCCGCGTCTTCCATCGGTAAAATATTTGTCAACCACTGTTTTCGAGGATGCTGAATACGATGGTGGTGCTTGAAATTTTTTTGGAACTGGTCCCACCCCCCAAAGTGGCCAAAAACCGCCCCCGCGGACCCAAATTACCATTTTTTTGTCATTTAGGGGCATGGGGCGAGTTCCAAAACAACTCTAAGCACCGCCATCGTGTTCAGCATCCTCGCAAATGGAGGGTGACAAATATTTTACCGATGGAAGACGCGGAATATGCGATTTCCCCATTTTGGGGCGGTTTTTGGCCATTTTAGGGGTGGGGTCAACTTCAAAAGAATTTTAAACACCACCATCGTGTTCAGCATCCTCGAAAGCGGGGGGTAGAGGTGGTTTGGTTGTTGCTTTAAATATTTGTATTTTTCAAATCTTTTTCCGACTCACAGAATCCACTATAAGCCCATTGTGCAGAGTTACAAATGTATAAATAAAAAATACGTCAAGAGCGATCCATTTTTTTTTTCTCAACGGAATATTGTACCTTAATATTTTTAACATTTATATAATTTTTTTTGTTTTTCGATCGGACAGGGAAGGCTGTTTTTCATTAACATTTAATAAATAAACATGTTTAGAACATTGAAAAATACATTATTTAAAATTGAAAAAAATCTACTTATTTCAATACAAATCGAACACCGTTAAATTTATAAAAATTGTCGCATCCGTTCAAAAGTTATAAGCTTTTGAAAAATTTTGTCCCTGAATTTCAATTGCCTATAACAACAAAAAAAATAAATAAAAAAAAATCATTTCACATTTTAATTTCTAGCACATACCTCAATCTAAATAACAAAATTTCATTAAAAAATAAAATTTTTTTCCAAAAGTGGCCCAGTTGGTAAATTCTGACCCATATGTTTTGACGTAGGGCAACGGGGTTTGCGTTTTCGCGGTATATATTTTTGAAACTGGAAAGTCTCTTCTCTGATTTAACGAAATAGAGTTTAAATGAATATACATATGGACTTAGACAGTTCACTTGGTTCTAGTTTTCTGAAAAAAATACAAAAAGTATAAGAGTTGTTTTAAAAAAACTTATCATATAACATATCTTAACATTTTAAGAATACATTTTTTAACTAATCCAAAGTATATGTATGTACATAAAAATGTTCCATGGAAAAGAACAACACAATAAATAGGGGAAGTGCAGTTACATTGGACCATTTTTGAGAAAATTATTTACTGCCGCCAAACAATGGCTGATTATTTTCTCAGACTTCTCTACATTTTAAACTGATATTTTAGCCATTATGGCATGAAGACAAAAAGCCGCAGTTTTTTTTTCCAAACTCATGTAAAAACGTTTTACTTTAGAATGCAAAATTGGTTCAAGGTACAATCAGGTATTGTACCTTGGACCACGAGACTAAATTTACCAACATTTACCTTTCCTCTGTACTAAATATTTTTTTATGATCAATTTTGGACTGATATATCAATGTAGTGCTTCTAGATAATCGGAGTTTATCCAAATGGCGAATTAAATTTGCTTTTGTGATGTTGTGCTTTTTAGCAGCAGATCTACCATTTAAAACATTTTTAAATTGCCTACTTAATCTTTACCTTTACCGTAATTTTTGCTCCGAGGAATATTTCTGAATTACATTCATAATACATTTCACGACACAGAAAACTATGTAATTAGGACCGGTTCAAAGTAAATTCCATGCATTGGTCCAAGGTACACGCCAAGCACAAAATTCGGAAAATATTCAAAAACAATTTTACCCTAAACGTTGATCCCCAACACAACAAAATTACACAGCTCGTAAGTCGACTTTCAAAATTTGCACAAAATTTACAAATCACGTGAAAGTTTCGTCTTCCTCAGTTAACGAAAGAACGTAAATTAAAATAACTCTTGTGCAACGTTGCTGAAATCGGTTAAATAAATGGAGAAAATTGTACTGTTACAATTTTCAGCTACGCGCAGGCAAGGGTACTGAATATCGTATTTCCTATTCACATAATAGAAGTCAAGCGATCACAATGTATTGTTGATGTGTTTTTACTGCATTCAGCATTTCCTTTTTTAGAAAAACACGCACAAGAATGTGTTAAACGAGAAGAGTTAAAAAAGAGCCATGTGTAACAGGTGACGTAAAACTTTGCGCAAAGATTAAAATGAACAAAAAATAATATATTTATGTTAAAAAGATACACGATACATGGGGAGGTTACACAACCCAGAATTTCTATATGTATTAAATTACATAACGAAACAGTATTTGGTCTGTTTTTTATTTCATAAAAATACTATGCATCGGTCATTCTTTTATTAAACGCACACTTTGTATTTTTTGACGTTTTTGAACATTTTTTTAAAACCAAATATCTCAAAAACTATATGAGATAGAATGAAAAACAATGTATCATTTTTTTTCTCAAAATATTTTCAATATAACACCTTTTGTAGTTTCTTTGGTCAATTTTTTTTTGTATATATTTTAAGTTTTTCTTTCAAAAAGAGGTTTTTTGACCAGTGAGTTTTGGTTGCAATTAAATATTCATTTAAAAACCAACTTTTTCCCGACGTTTCGTCAGTTTTATTGATTTCTAAAATACACAATTACAATGAACATTTTTTAATAATAATAATAGAATAATTTTTGAAAACAAAGTACTGACCAATTTAATTTAATTATTGCACTAAACATAGATTTTACGTTAAACATTGAAATATTAAAATAAATTAAAATTATTTGAATTTTATGTGCTCGTAGAATCCTTTCATTGTTATTTTTGAATTTAATAAAAAAGATAAATTTTTTCGGTGTCCTCTCCGATAATTTTATAGTTTCTTTGGGTCAATTTTAAATAGCCCCTGAAGAAGTCAGCAAAAAACTGACGAAATTTCGGGAAAAATTTGGATTTTAAATGAATATTTAAATGCAACCAAAACTCACTGGTCAAAAAACCTCTTTTTGAAAGAAAAACTTAAAATATAACACCTTTGGATTTATATTGAAAATATTTAGAGAAAAATTTTTTTAATTAAAAAAATTAATGTTTTAACAAATTTATTTAAATTTTTTTAATTTTTTTTTATAAAGTTATAGTATTTCTTAACAAAAATGATTGCATGGGTTTCATCCTATCTCCTATAGTTTTTGAGATATTTCGTTTCAAAAAATGTTCAAAAAAAAACAAAGTGTGTGTTTATTAAAAGAATGAGCGACATAAGGTCTGTACGAGCCGGAAAAAATAGGTAAATATTTATAAATATTTATAAAGTTTTACCACAAAAAGTGTACCATCCGGAAAAAATGTGGTGTTTGAGAGAGAAAAAATGAGAGTAAAGAAACAGCTGATCACTTCCCCTCCAAGAAAGAGTTTCATTTTTTACCACAACAAATTCTTGTGGCTAAAAATTTTAGACTGTCAAAATCGTAGGCAACGAGACTAGAAACTAACTTTTGACAAGCGAGGGAAAGAAAATTTCATGTCTCAATTGTATCTGTCCAATACTTGCCTTATAAAATATTTTTCAGTACTTCATTTTTTTTCACTTGTTGAAAGGTTGTGTTGAGAAGGAGCAACATAACAAAAAGCTTGAAATCACAACATTTTTTGTAAATGCTCATTTATTCAATTAAATAGATGAGCGGTTTTTGATTGAAAAGGAATCGTAAAGTTGAATGATTGTATGACCAGATAATTATTTCTTAAATGCTGTTTTTCGCTGCGCAAAGTTTTTAAATAAGAAATTGAAAAAGTAGCTAGATCAAAACTATCCCATTTTTCATTATTTTGTACAATTCTATCGAAAATAAATTTTTGTTTGAACAAAAAAATGTTTCTTCACTAACTGTTAAATTTAACGTAAATTCCTTAAAAAACCCATGCGAAATGAAAAATTTTTGCGGTTCACAAGATTTTAACCCTTTTTAAAGCAGCGGGAATATTAATTTATACTAGGCAATAGTTTTAAAATACACTTTATATACTTTAAAAAATTTTCAAGCAAAAATTGTGGCTCTAATCTACTTTCGAATATATAGTCATCGTCATATTTATTATTAATATTCTCAAAAAGATTTCACTTGACTTGCATTCAAAAAGTATTAACCAAACGGTTATGCAACTACGACGCAGGTTTTACTTCCTGAACCCTGCCATTGTTTGTTTACAAAAATACGCGCAAATTTTTGACAGTCTTCATTTTTTACCTATTTTTGCGTTCGTGCCGAAAATTGTGGTGGTGAGACTAGTCAGAGAAATTTCAGCTTTTACTCTCTCGAAATCGCAATTTGACACTTTTCATTTTTTACCACAAAATCCGGCTCGTACAGACCTATAAGTAGTAAAACTCCAAAAATGTTTAAGCTGAGACACTCTTTCAATTTCTCCATTTTTTTTTTTTTACTGAGTCTTCGTTCTAAAATACATAAACTATGTATGTATGTATGTATGTAGAAAGTAACTCTTAGTTCCTTTTTTTCAATATAAACTCAGGAAAAAATCACGACTTATAAATAAGTCCGATCGGGCTGAGTTCACTCTTGAAAGAAGGTCATCACTTCCTAAAACAATACTGAAAATTTTAAAACAAACCATGAATTATTCAATTAAGAACAGAAATACTGATTCAAGAATAAAATTTTATCTTAAAATCTTATTTTAAAATCTTTCAATCTGGACTTAAGATCGCGTCCTTGAATTGAGATCAAAGCATTTTTAAAATTAGATTAAGTACTTAAATTTAGTCGAAACATTTTCAGAACTAGATCGTGTCGTAGCATCCTTTGAGTTATGCAAATATTTCGAAATTTCGGTCGATTCCTTGAGCTGTTCGCTTGCGTTTTGACATTTTTTTTTATTGCGAATGAAAAAAAAAATGATTTTCATAGTTTTGTTGATCTTGTTGGTGCTGAAGAGAGCTCGGTAAGTAATTGGGTGATCGTAACTAGTTAGCCGTATCCGGCAATTGAAGGCGAAGCAAATTTACTTTCTTTTACAAATGAAAGTGATTTGGATGATGGAAAACTTAAATCTCTACTGTGAAATTTATGATGTTGACTGTATTTTTCAATACTTACTTAAAGAGTAAGTTTTTAATTGATTCAATAACGTAGTGACAGATAAAATAAGTACCAATGCTTTTGAACATTTTTCAGCTGCACAAGGTACCTATAAAGATTGCAGTACATGAAAAAAGAGGACTTTAGATAAGCTGTCCCACCTATGGGGCTCCGCATGGAGTGGCGAGTAAAACTGTTTGCGAGGAAGAAAAATGATGTACATAAATAGTATTAATGGTTTTAAATTTGATTAAATTTTAACCTACACTTTTGTTTTTTTGATAGCCTGAAATTGACGATGAAACAATGTCGATGTCGTCGAAAGTCGAGGAATGGCTAAGAAATGTAAATGAGAGTAATCAGTAAATAAATAATCTCGACTTAAATCCTCTTGATAACCTACATTGGCAAGTTATAACAATCGTGTTAGAAATCCTGCATTTACTTTTAAAATCTAGGTTAGGTAGGAGTGGCATTCAGTTGCGAACTGACTCACTTAGACCAAATGTGATCTATTGTGATACCACAGGGTGTCCGATTATACCCTCTCGTTGACATCTCCACAACTTCTACAGTCAAAAGACCTAACACCTAATATCTCCGCATGTCTGCCGATGAGGCAGTGGCCAGTTATGACTGCAAAAACTGACGAGACACTATGTCTAGTGAGGGAAATCAGCTCTGACGAACGCTTAGCGTTCCATTTCGGCCAGATCTGCCTAGTTATATTGCAAGTTGACCCTTGAGTCCATCTTTTGTAAGCTTTTTTTACCATTTCTTCTTTAAGCAGTAAGTTGCAGGTAGCAAGTGGCATGCCAACATCTTCCTTGTCCTGCGAAATTTGTGCTTTGCAATTGCCGTCAATGTTTCTATGCCCTGGCACCCAGATGAGGTGAATGTTAAAATGCAGAGCCATCTCATTTAGAGACGAACGGCATTGTTGGGCCACTAGTGAGTTTAGGAAGACTGATTCTAGAGACTTGATAGCAGTCTGACTATCCGAATAAATGTTTATATCCTTTCTGGATACAACATTCATCCTCAGCCAGGATGCTCAGTATGTAGTTGAAGAATTAAGTCATTTACAATTTTTAATAAAAAAAAACATCACTTGATGTATACATATCTATTTGGTCTATTATAACCTAAACATCACTTTCTTGTGCATTATGCCACTGCAATAAAAAAATGTGGCTATTCCTTAGCAATTAAGTCAGGAATGAAATTTTCAAAATGTTTGCTTGACCATGAAAATTCCATAGAAGAAATATTTTGTTCTAAAATTATAAATTTGACACAGATAATTTTTGAAAATTAACTCAAAAAAATGGTATTGAAGGTAGACTTATAAAATAACTACTATGGCCCGTAGTTATAGTCGCAAAATTAAGAGCGCTTTAAGTTAAAACCTAGTCTTTACCTAAAATCGAGCATACAGAGTGAAAAACTTGCATTAAGTTCTGAAGAAATTATTAAAAATAGATTAACCTGCGTTATTGACACAAAATATTGTAGACACAGTGAAAAAAAGGCAAAATAAAAATCAGCAATAATTCAGGCAGCGTGGCGTAGGGGCTAGGACTGTGAACTCATAGCTCACAGAGCGTGGGTTCGATACTCGTAAGTTCAAAGTGTTTTGTTTTTATAGATATCGATCAAAATAAATCCCACTTTAAAACCTGCTTTTAAATATGTAAAACTAACTTATCCTGCTTTTAAATTTAGAAAAAGAAAAGCATTTGAACTGGCAAGATTCGAACCCACGCACTGTGAGCTATGAGTTCACAGTCCTAACCCCAATACCAAGCTGCCTGCTCTATTGCAGATTTTTATTATGCATTTTGATCACTGGGTCTACAATATTTTGTGTCAATAACGCAGGGTAATCTATTTTTAATAATTTCCTCAGAATTTAATTGTTTTCATATAAAAATAAATACATAAAAACAGAATATACAGGAAAATTTCGAATTTATCAAACGAAAAGCTATTTGTTGATTTTTCGTTCGACTTTGAATGCATTGCAGACGTATTCATTGGGCCGTCTTCTTCCTTTATTTCCGTCTTGTCAGTTATATACGTTGACGCAACGGACCTGACGGACTCTATGGGATCAGGCCTTAACAAAGCTTACTGATGAAGTGACGTAGCGTCATGGAAACTAGTATAAGCAGCTCGTTGCCCATTTTTTGTTCCTTTTTATGCATTTTGCGTTTGTAATTTTTTTGTTGTTTTTTGCACTAAAACTACTGAACAAACAGCTCTGTAAAATACAAGATAAAAAACTTTTTATATAAAAATGAAAATATTTATGTACGTTGCTATTCAATTCGAGCAAAAAGTATTGACTGTCATTGACTATGAAATTGGTTGTAAATAGAAAATGTTTATATTAAAAAATATTCAGATTTTATAAGAATTCCCCTACATTTACTGTATAAATTAGGGATGTTATGGATATCCATATCCGCAACCGAAACCACCGGATATCTGAAAAAAAAAGTTATCCGTAACCGTAACCGAAACAAAGATTTTTTATTATCCGTATCTGTAATCGAAACCGAAATATCATATCCAGATATAAACAGTTGTGCAATCATATTTGTAGCAATATCTTCTCCGTCTGCTGGAAATGTGGCGAGTGAACCAGGGACATAACTACTTACTTACTTACTTGGGTGGCCATAACAACCCGTTACCGGGTTACGGCCGACCTCAAAAGCTCTCTCCAGGCGCCTCTGCTTCGCGCGCGCCTTCTCCAATCAGGCACACCAAGCGTGGATAGGGTTTCTTCGGCTTGGTCTTTCCATCGGAGGCATGGTCTTCCTCTCCGTCGTCGCCCAGCGGCTTCCGCATCAAACACCTTTTTCGCCGGAGCTTCTTCGTCCATACGCACAACATGTCCCAGCCAGCGCAGACGTAGGATAGTGATGCGCTTGACTATGTCGATGTCATTGTAGAGCTCGTACAGTTCATGGTTCATTCGAATACGGTAGTCGTCGCCGACGCGAACAGGACCGAAGATTTTGCGAAGAATTTTTCTCTCAAACACCCCAAGTGTGGCTGCATCGGTCTGCGACACAACCCATGCTTCTGCACCGTAGAGTAGCACGGGTAAGATGAGCGTCTTGTAGAGTGTCAGTTTTGTCGGGCGAGAGAGGTCTCTACTACTCAATTGCTTACTGAGACCGTAGTAACACCTATTAGCAAGAGTGAGTCTTCGCTTTATCTCCAAGCTGATATCGTTTTGAGTGTTCACGGCGGTGCCAAGATAGGTGAATTCCTTGACAACTTCGAAAGTACAGCTGTTCGCAGCAATGTTGGATCCAATGCGCCGCGTCTCCCTGCTTGTGGACAGCATATACTTTGTTTTGCCCTCGTTCACCGTCAAACCCACCTTCGCTGATTCTTTTTCGATAGCAGAAAATGCAGCAGTAACATCTCGCTTACAACGTCCAATGATATCAATATCATCGGCATATGCAAGGAGCTGGACACTTTTGTAGAAAATAGTGCCATTACGATGTACACTGGCTTTTCGCAACACCCCTTCTATCAAAAAGTTGAAGAGGTTGCAGGATAGTGGATCGCCTTGTCTGAAACCTCGTTCGGTATCAAATGGTTCGGAGAGGTCCGTTCCTACCCTGACGGAGCTGGATGTGTTGCTCAACGTCATTCTGCAAAGCCGCACTAGCTTCGCAGGTATACCGAACTCAGACATGGTGGCATACAGGCAATCCCGTATCGGGCTATCGAAAGCAGCCTTAAAATCGATAAAAAGATGATGGGTATCGATCTGTTTTTCGTGGGTTTTTTCCAGGATTTGACGTAGTGTGAAGATCTGGTCTATGGTGGACTTACCAGGTCTAAAGCCGCACTGATAAGGCCCAATCAGTGTGTTGGCGAACGGCTTAAGTCTTTCACACAGTACGGTCGACAGGACCTTGTATGAGATGGCAAGAAGACTGATTCCCCGGTAGTTTGCGCAAATTGTAGGGTCACCTTTCTTCAGTATAGGACAAAGGACACTGAGATTCCAATCGTCGGGTATGCTTTCTGCTAGCCATATTTTGCAGATGAGTTGATGCATGCACCCTATCAGCTCATCGCCACCGGTCTTGAACAATTCAGCAGGCAGGCCGTCAGCACCGGCCGCTTTGTTGTTCTTAAGTCGCTGTATCACAACTCGTACCGCGTCATGGCTAGGTGGTGGTACGTCCACACCATCGTCGTTGATTGGTGGCATCGGGTTAGTTTCTCCAAAGGCGGGATTGGTGGAGTCATCGCCAGCAAGCAGCTTGGAAAAGTGTTCCCTCCATAATCTCAGTGTACCTTGCGTATCCGTAACCAGATTTCCGTGTTCATCTTTACAGGTAGATGCTCCGGGCTTGAAACCTTGGGTCAGACGCTTGACTTGTTGGTAAAATTTTCGAGCATCATTCCTGCCTCGTAACACTTCGAGTTTCTCACGCTCACGCCTTTCCTGCTCTCGTTTCTTGCGTCTGAAAAGGCGCCTCTCTTCCTTTCTCTTTTCCCGGTAGTTTTCGCGTACGGCTCGCGTTGCGGCTGACTGCAGTGTTCTTTTGTATGCGGCGTTTTTCACTGCAGTAGCTTCGCGACACTCCTGGTCATACCATTGATTTCGCGGAGGTGGGCGTCGGAAACCAATTACTTCCTCAGCGGCAGAACGCATGGAGCGGGAAATATGCGCCCAAAGTCCACCGGCATCATCGGGTAGAGAGTCAGGTTGAAGGAGCAGTTCTGAGAGGTGAGCGGAATAGGCTTCGGCCGTCCGATGTGATTGCAGTTTAGCGACGTCCAGCTTTCGTTGCATACCAGAGCGTACATCCTTTGCATTGCACAGCCGCATGCGTATCTTGGCTGCAACAAGATAGTGATCGGAGTCAATATTGACTCCACGGAACGTACGAACGTCTAGCACGCTGGAAGCATGCCTTCCGTCGATCACAACATGATCGATTTGGTTTTGTGTTTTCTGATCAGGGGACAGCCAAGTGGCCTTGTGGATGTCGAGGTGTTGAAATCTGGTGCTACTTACTACCATGTTTCGCGCCGCGGCGAAGTCAATCAGCCGTAGACCGTTGTTTGAGGTGGTCTCATGGAGGCTGAACTGACCGACAGTGGGGCCAAATATACCTTCTCTTCCGACCTTTCCGTTGAAATCCCCGAGTACAATCTTAACATCGTGGGCCGGGCAGCGGTCATATACTTCCTCGAGTCTCGCGTAGAAGGCATCTTTGACAACATCGTCCTTTTCCTCCGTCGGGGCGTGCGCGCAAATCAAGCTGATGTTAAAGAATCGAGCTTTGACGCGGATCGTAGCCAACCTTTCGTTCACAGGTGTAAACCTGGAGATATGGTGGCGAAGTCTCTTGCTTACAACGAATCCGCATCCTAATTCGCGCCTCTCCGCATGGCAGCTGTAGTAGATATCGCAACTTGTTTGGTTAGAGCAACCTTGTCCTATCCATCTTATTTCCTGGATGGCGGTGATATCAGCCTTAATTTTTTTGAGGGCATCCGCCAATTCGATAGAGGCACCTTCCCTATTGAGGGTCCGGATATTCCAGGTGCATATCCTTAAATCATAGTCCTTTTTTCGTTTGCAGTGGTCGTCAACATTGAGGGGTTCTTTATCCGAGGCTTTTTTAGTTTTCATTGGATTCTTTTTTTTTACGTGGCGGGTACCAAACCCTGCGCACAACCCATTTTACTTCCAGGGGGAACGCGCTGCACACATTCGCTCACTATCTCAGCGGATGCAGAGATAGCTACCCAGATGGAGCCAGCGGGGAGGCTGTGTGTCAACTTGCTAATGGTTGGCTCAGAGATCGCTCTGGCAATCCCCAGGTGGAAAGCAGTCAGAAACTTTACTCTGATCAACCAAAAGCCAATCCATCCTCCAGGGACATAACTATTATAAGTTTTTTTTGTCAAAAAAATTGATTTTTAATTATTATTAATAAGAGATATTATATTAATTGTCGATAATTATTATTTTTCAATAAATATTTTTTACGTTGATTCATAACTATTATGCATAAGAAATTGTTTTTCCATTGTCCATAACTATTATTTCTCAATAGATTCTTTTTTACGTTGGGTCATAACTGTTACGAATAAGAAATTGTTTTTCTATTGTCTATAACTATTATTTCTCATTGAATCCTTTTTTTACGTTGAGTCATAACCATTGTCAATTATTGTTCAATCGTGGTCCTGACTCCCAAAAATGACCGATTTTGGTCGAATTTTGGAAATTTTTCTTATGCACCAGTCGAAGGAAAGAGGTCGAAAATGGATTTTGACATCATTAGAGGTGGTTCCGTGTCCCAAAAATTACCGATTTCGGTCCACTTTCGAAAAAAAATGTTAGGTACCAATCAATGGAAAGAGGTCGAAAATGGATTTTGACAATCATCAGAGGTGGTTCCGAGTCCCAAAAATGACCGATTTCGGTCTATTTTCGAAAAAAAATGTTAGGTATCAATTAATAAAAAGAGGTCGAAAATGGATTTTGACCATCATCAGAGGTGGTTCCGAGTCCCAAAAATTACCGATTTTGGTCCATTTTCTAAAAAAAAATCTTATGCACCATTCGATAAAAAGAGGTCGAAAATGGATTTTGACCATCATCAGAGGTGGTTCCGAGTCCCAAAAATACCTGATTTCGGTCCATTTTTGGAAAAAAAATGTTATGCTCCAATTGATGGAAAGAGGTCGAAAATGAATTTTGACCATAATAAGAGGTGGTTCCGAGTTCCAAAAATGCCCGATTTCGGTCCATTTTCGAAAAAAATTTTATGCACCAATCGATGGAAAGAGGTCGAAAATGGATTTTGAACATCATTTGGAGAATCTCCGGACCCTAGGAAGGATCGTTTTTGACCCAATTTCGGAAAATTTTTTTTTGCTCCAATCGATTGGGAAAGTTCGAAAACTAATTTTGGACATCACTTTGGCTGGCTCCGGACCATATCTTATCGGTAGGAGCAAAAACAAATTTTAGGGTGGTTCAAAAATAATTTTTTTTTGCACCAATTGATAGATTGAGCTCGGAAATGGCTATTTTCGACCTTTCCTTATCGATTAGTGCAAAAAAAAATTTTTTTTGAACCATCCTAATATTTTTTTTTGCTCCTACCGAAAAAATATGGTCGGTAATGGCTTTTGGACATACCTTAGGGCAGCTCCGGACCTTGAAAAGCACCAAAAGGATCGAAAACGGTACTTTCCAAGGTCCGGAGCCATCCAAAGTGATGTCCAAAATTAGTTTTCGAACTTTCCCAATCGATTGACGCAAATCCATTTTCGACCTCTGTCCATCGATTGGTGCATAACTTTTTTTTCGAAAATGGACCGAAATCGGTCATTTATGGGACTCGGAACCACCTCTAATTATGGTCAAAATCCATTTTCGACCTCTTTCCATCAATTGAAGCATAACATTTTTATCCAAAAATAGACCGAAATCGGGTATTTTTGGGACTCGGAACCAGCTCTGATGATGGTCAAAATTCATTTTCGACCTCTTTCCTTCGATTGGTGCACAAAAAAAATTTCCAAAATTCGACCAAAATCGGTAATTTTTGGGACTCAGAACCACCATTGAACAATAATTGACGATGGTTATGCTCAACGTAAAAAAGAATCCATTGAGAAATAATAGTTATAAGCAATGGAAAAAAAATTTCTTATTCATAACAGTTATGACTCAACGTAAAAAAGAATCCATTGAGAAATAATAGTTATCGACAATGGAAAAACAATTTCTTATGAATAACAGTTATGACTCAACGTAAAAAAGAATACATTGAAAAGTAATAGTTATAAGCAATTAATATAATATCTCTTATTAATAATAATTAAAAAGCAATTTTTTGAAATATTCCTTAAAATTGGGCAATTTTTTCAATCACAAAAAGCCAAATAATAGTTATTTTGGGTCCATGGAGTGAACAATTATTCAGTGCTACAGGAGTAATATACAGTCCGGTTCACTTGATTAGACACAGTTATTTTGTTGAAATAAAATTGAGATAGCACCCACTGTAATTGAGTTAGGAAATAATTGTTTTCAGAAAATATAAGGTGTATCTAATATACAAAAATAAAAATATTAGAATTTTCTCAAAACTAACGGTACTAACAGTAACGGTATAACTTTTGAAGTTTCAATATGAAGCTTTGTTTTGTGGTTCACTTGATTAGACACACTTAGTGTTTTCTCATTATTTGTGCGGTGTGGAAGTGTATTTTGGTTTTTTTTATTAAGAATTCGTTGTGATTAATTGTAAATGTTAAAATTAAATTAAAATGGGAAAACAAAAATCATTAACGGAACGAGAACATGGTCAAATTGACATTTTGCGCTCTGAAGGGCTAAATCATCAAAAAAATTGGAAAGAGTCCAAATATTGTTATCCATTATGTAGCATTAGGTCAATCAGATGGTAAAAATTATAAAAGCAGGACTATTGAGGCTTGAACACAAAAATGAAAGCGCATTATCTTAAGGATTGCATCCAACTGTGCTCAATCTACAATGAAGATAAAGGAATTGGCTAATGTAACAGTTAGTAAATCGACTTTTCGATGAGCAATTTTAGCAATTTTTTATTTGTAAAAATTATTGTAATTTTTAAAAGGTAAGTAGCTTAAATTAAACTTCAGATTAGAATACCATTCTTCCAATTTTTATTTCAAAGAAATTAGAGACAAAGTGGTATAAGTCAGTGAGTTATACCACTTTGTCTTAAAAATTTTGGCCTTTAAAGCACAGCGCAACCTTATAACCACTTAACTATTCATTCCTATATTCCTTTATTCCTTTGAATATGTTAATTAAATTAAAATAAGAAAGTTGATTTTAGCGACTGATTATTTTATAACACTCTGTACACCTCATGGGCAGTGCATGTGACCATCATGCGATGCATGAACGGTCAGGGGTTCGAGTCCATGTACAGAATTAACCAAACTGGTCTGATGAGGCTATTAGTAATAGCCGAAACATGTCACCAATTACCAGGTTAAAATTGTTTCATTTGTTATCTTTGTCATGTTTGTTGAATAAAAAATAGCATTGATCAATAAGTAAAAATTTACAATATTGGTCTTTGCTTAATGACTGTAAGTTCGATTAAATAATGTTAAATTAAATTAAAATATCTATTTCATAAATCATTTTTAATTAAAAAATAAAATTTTTTTTCATCCAAAAAATTCTAAAACAAAAAGCTAAAACTCAACGATGCTCTCTAGCGGCCATGTCGCCAACTAAACTTTTAAAATTTTGTCTAATGATAATTACTGACGTAAAGGGTTAGAAAACGGGTATAACTCATTTTTCGAAAAATTTGAGTTATACCAATTTTGCTTTCAACTTTAACAGACTTCCATCAACGGATCGGCTTGATTTGGAACGTATATTTTTGATTTTAGCTTGTTGTTTTTTTCTGAATGTAGTAGATAAAATATAACTTTTATCGATACAACAATGACAAAGTTCAAATCTTATCTGGTTCAAAATTGGTCCAATGTTCAAAAAAGTAAGGTTTATTCATTTTTTCAGATTAAAAAATTTTAGTAAGTCCAATTCTCCAGTCAGTTTAGTTTTTTGCTTTGCAATATGTGAAACGTGGACAATTTTGCATACATATTGCTCACTTACTTCAAGACTGGCATAGCTCAAACAACCTAAAGTGGGAGAAAAACGCATTTAAAGTTTTCAATTACTTACTTTTTATATGAAAATGATGAAAAGTATGTCTACATAACCTCTTCTCATAAGGCAAGTTTATGAAATACCTTTCTGATTTTTTCCCCCAAGATGAAACATGAAATGCTGAATGCATCATTAATTGAAAAATCACGTTTTTTGAAATATGCCAGTCTGGAAGTAAGTGTATGTATGCTGAACAAGATGGCGGTGCTTAAATTTCTTTTCGACTTGACGCTACCCCCCAAAATGGCCAAAAACCACAGGATGAAAAAATGGTTTTTGGCCATTTGGTGGCTGGGATAAGCTCCAAAACAATTTTAAACACCGCCATCATTCTCAGCATCCTCGAAAACGGGAGGTGATAAATATTTTACCGACGATGGAAAACGCGGAATATGCTATCCCCCATTTTGGGGGCGGTTTTTGGATATTTTGGAGGGCGGGGTCAAGGCGAAAATAACTTTAAACACAGCATCGTGTTCAGCATCCTCGAAAACGTTGGTGGAGGTGAGGTGGTCTGGTTATTAAAAATATTTGTATCTTTCGAGGTTTTTCCGACTCACCGAATACACTGCGAAGAAACAAGTTTCGCTCAGTAACTCGGAAAGTAAGCCACAAGCAGAAAAATATTCTAATTTTCAGTACCATGAGCTGTGTTTGATGGTGTAGCCTATGTATCAAATTACACTGAATTATTTCGTTTGATTTTTATTTGCTGTACTATACTTGCCACGCCCTCGCCTATGCGTAAAATTTTTTTATTCAAAAACCCATAAAAGAATTTTGAAATATTTGAAATTAAATAAATAATGACGTTACTTTTTTACATTCTAGAAAATTCGAAAGTTGAGAAGTTAAGGCAATAAGTTTTCCAATTTTTTAATACAATATCAAATAATTTTAAGAATGACAAGACAATAAAAACTTAAATCAATTAGTAACCAATTTTCATATACGTATTAAATTTGTTAATGAACTCAGTCTGGACGGTGATTTCATATGAAACGACTTTCATTTTAACTTATAAGTTATTCCATTATTAGTTATGCCAAATAAAATCTGGCAATACTGTTTTCTATTAAAATTAAACAGACATCTGGTATTGACATTCTTATCGACAAATATTATAATCGATTATAAAAGCTTTTGCAATGCAACGCTGTCTTCTCACGTACTACAAAATCAGCTGTTTGCTGTCAATTTTGCCCAACCGGTTGTTGACGAAGTAAATAATAAAAAAATACCTACGAAAGCCAAAAGATTCATTGCCATTTTCATTTCTATTTTGATTTTTACTACTGTCGCGTTGTCAGCAATGTTTGCGCTATGTTTTTGTTATACATTTCTTGATGTCTCTGTGTGTGTTGCTACCTGAAATTGTTATTGTTAAATAAATTGCTAAGCAATTATAATTTATAATCATACTTTACTACTATTTGTTAAGACGAAAATAGTTGTTTTTACTTGCGGACAATAGTTTTGATTGTATTTAAAACGAAAACATCAACAATTCATTTGCAATTGACATGCAATAGTTGTGCAATTAAAATTTTATTTGAATTATTCTCAATTTTTATTTTTCACATAATTGAAAACAATACGCTTTAAAATGTATTTAAAACACTTCACGTACGCTTCCACAGCAGGAGCTGCCATTGAATCTTTCTCGATAAAATGTCTGTGTGGACCACAGCAACGTCGGGACTAGAGACGGCACTTGGATCAATCGACCAACAAAAAGCATTTAATAGCTACCAGCAAAGTAATAGCAATTTCGGTGGCGCAGCAGCAAGCAGTTTGGTTAACTTTAATAACAACAACGGTAATAAAGAAAACCAAAATTTCACACATACAACTTCGATCGTTGGCTCAGGATCTGGTAGTAGTTTTTCGCTGAAACAACAATATCTGAATCATCATTCGTCACTGCCAAGTCAAATTACTGCTACAATTGTAGCGGCAGAAGCATCAGTCACCAGTGGTGGAGTTGCAATAGGAGCATCGCCTTCAAACGCACACCATAATAACAATAACCACAACTGGCACCGTCATAGCGTTTCCACATCGTTGCCGCCGTACACGACATCAAATCCAAAGGTAAGTGATATTTTTATATTATAGCTACGCAGCAAACAAATATTTTCTGATTTCGAAATGTTAAAAAATCGTCTGATATCAAAGCAAATTTGTAGCACAACGAAATAATTATTAATATTGGCTTTAATTTTCTAAGAAACAATTGCAAAATCTATTCGAAAGTCAAGAATTATTAATGAATAAATTATGCAACGTGAATTTTTTTTATAACCATGATTTTGTCAAGCTATCTCACTAAGTAGATATATCGTATAATATTACATAAACTAGCTCAAATTTCTGAAATACATATACATATGACGCTAATATAAAAAATTCATCGAGATAAACCACTACTTCCTAATCTTTATAGCAGGATAGTGACGAAAGCCTATCAATTCAATTTCCAGAGAACTGAAGTTTAGAATGATTCCTTTGTTGGTTTCCTTACAGGAATAAAAATTTGGAATTTTGATAAAATTTCAAGTGGATCCATAATCCACTTGTTAAATTTCATGGCAAAAGGAATAATTCCTTTGTCTATTGCATTGCAGCTATCAAAATTTGGATTTAAAAAATTTTTATTTCATTCAATAAAATTGTTACACGATATTTGAATTTCGAATGCAGGGTTTCCCAAACCTTTTCTGCAATGGAGCACCTCGCAAATCCGTAAATTTTAATTTTTAATTAAAAATACTTCATTTTGGAAGAAATAACTATAAAAAATTCGAAACGTCGCTAAAGTGTGTACCTTCTGAAACCTTTTTCATCCATGTCAAAACTCGAAAAATTTATTCTAAATTTTTGTTGGTAAAGTTTTATAAGCTCTTATTTGTAAATCAAGATCAAAGTAACTAATCGATTTTTTAAAAAGATCAGGAAAGGAACTGACCAAACAAACATGCGAAACTTACGCAATACTTTAACTTCAGAACCCATTTACTTTTTTTGACAGTTTTATTATTTTACCCATTTTTGTGTTTCTTCTGATTTTGATTTATAATTAAACTTGTTTAGAGAAATTTCAGCTTTTACATATTTAAATCTCTTCATTTTACACTTAAAATTTTTGTCACAAAAGCAGAAGAAACAAACTTAATATTTATTAACACTGCTAACCGATCTGCAAGTCTGCACACCTGTCGCTTAGCTGACAAGACTTGTCATCCGGTCACGTAAAAAGAAAACACCCCATGGCTTTCATACGCACGGTGTGAAAATATTAATCCTTCGCCAGTACAGAGATACTTCACGTCATCAACATGAGTGGAAACTGATCATCACTCGCAAAGAGTGATTTTGAATCAATCAGTGTGGAAAGATGTGTAAAATTAAATCTCAACGGAGGCCGTAGATGCGCAAAAGTAGGCTCTTTGATATAATGTCCAAAAACCAATTCCCGCAATGGTGCCGCCTCCGGCGTGCTCCAAAGTCTATTTTTAACCTTTCCTCATATATTAATGTACACATTTTTTTGAAGAAAAAAGGCCAATTGAATTCGTTTGCCATTACATACTTGTTACAATTCATTGGAATGGAATTAAATTTTTTCCAAAAATGGAATTGCTAATGGAATCATTCATTGTAGCAATTCAAAAGTCGTTTCCAAACATAATAACTTAGAATGGATAAGAAATTTTGATTCATGTAGTGAAAAAATTCGATTCAAAATTTCTATTCCTGGAAATTGAAACAGTTCTACTAATTGTAAGTAATAATTTTTGATAACTACACTCGTTTATAACTTAAAATATTTATATGAATTTATATAATGAAAAAAGTTGCGCTACTTTGGACACGAGAATTCGCATATACATACATATATCTTCCTAAACTTTCTTAAATGAAAAATAGTAAAGACGAAATTTTAAATTTCACAGTATACGAGGTACAGCTATGGATATATAAATGGCATATTTTCTTACTTATGCTACAGTATCATAAATATTATTAACGAACAACAAGTGTTTGAATTTTTGCAAAGATATATCCTTCATATTCAATAATAATACGAACTTCAGCTATAATCCACTAACAAAAAAATATCATCAAAATGTAAAAAAACCGATGAAATGAGTTAGACACATAAATGGCACAATCTGGAAAAATAGAGTAAATATCGTGTTAAAATTGCATTTGTTGACTTTTTTGCTTGGAGAGCGATTCATTAAGTCATACATGTTGGGCCGTAGAAATTCTAGAAGCCATAACTGTGAGGAACTGGAGTTCAAAAATTTCAGGGATACCAACGTATTCTTATATCGGTTAAAAGATATTTTTTTTCTCTGAATACTTTTTGCTAGAAAACAAAACATTCGTATTTACAAAACTTGTACATTTTATTTGTAGTATGAGGACACATTTTAAACTGTGAAGCTTCTCATCAGCAACTTATAGCTATAGTCTTTGAGTAAAAATTAAAGTGCTAAATTGCATATCGTTTGATTTTTGGTCGAAACTTTAAAGTCAAAAGTTTTGTTTGCTGGGTATTTTATTTTCTACTTACATTTAATGTTATAAAAAATATCACCTAAGAATTTTTTCGCAATTTATTCATGAACATTTTCCATCTATTTATATGTATGTATTTTAAATCATTTTTCATTTTTAAATTATTTATGCATTCAATTAATCCCTTCATAAAATAATACAGATATTGAAAAGTGGCCTCCGTCTGTGAATTTTGAAGTTCGCGCGCAGTAACTTTTGCAACTCGGCTGGCAGTGAATTTTCTGTAATTAATTTCGGTGCCGGATCCGTCCAATCTAGCATTCTAAACTGCTAATAATCAGTCCAACCTAGCACTGTAAACATTAAGATTTTATTTTTTTTTATTGCTTTCAAAGAAAAATTTCTAGTCAAAAAAAACATTACTTCTGCGGAACTAAGATAGTGTGTCAATTGGCCATAATTGATGGCAATGCTGATAGCATGCTATCAAAATGTCAATTGAAGACACCAAATGGGAAGCCATAAAAAGCGGCATACCATAATATCATACCAGTTTTTTTTGCCACAAACCTTGCAATGAATTTGTCGTGAACTGAAAATTTTTCGCGGCCATACATATCGCGGTACATATTCTAAAACATCATCAAAAATATATGAATTTGTTTGTCTTTTAAAATTCATTTAAAAAAAACTCCAATTCAATTCGCTTATTGTCTTTTATTTGGATCATTTTAACAGTTTCTCTGACATCTGATACTTTTATGACTCGGAGTTGGCGCAGAAATGCAAAATAAAAATGGGAAAATGGAAAATGGTATGGCGTGAAATGCCTCATATACACTCGTGACATAAAACGCAAACCTTCAGCCACTGATTATTTTTGTATGTAAAATGTATTTTAGTAAAAACAAACTAGCAAATATGATATCTTCGGGCTCGCCAAAAATTATATACCCTACACCGCGTTAACAATAAAAGTGCATTTATTAAAGGGTATTTTTTCACTATACTACATGCTGGCTGGTTTGACTAAAAGTAACCACATTGAATTTGACAACATTGCCTTTAAAAGCTCTCTGTGTAGCGTTATGAAGCTAATGCTTGTATGGGCGGTGCCACGCCCTCTATTTGGAATTCGTCAACTTTTTGTCAGGCCGTAAAATTTTTTGTATATTGGTCATTCTTTTACAAACCGCACACTACTTGATATTTTAGAATCGCCTGAACTTTTTTTACAGTATATGTATGATACCGGCCAAATTAGTTTTTAGGCCAAACTAATTACGTTAAGCCTAAAGATGTGCAATGAAATTTTGATGACAAAGCACTGTGGTTAGTAAAGTCTAGGACAATAGCAAAGTCAGACAACAAAATTTGTCAATTTTATTGTATACTTGGCAAGTAGTAAGTGAGGGTAATTGGGTTCAAGATTAAAGATTTACATTCTCTAATATGTCCAACAGCGGCTCAGTCCATCATATGAGCAATTCTGGCTTCGCTATTCACAGTGCTTTTACATTAAAATTAAATTGAATACTTTCAGTCATTCAAATTAACTAGTTTGGCTTAGGAAAAACTAGTTTATCCTAAGGACTTTTTTTGCCGGTGACATATACATACATACATAAAATTACTTGACTCGTATATGTATTTGGATTTTGCTGAAAAAAATTTTTTTTCGTAGATATCCATATAGATGGGCACCGTTAATCAAATAGTTAACTTCGTTAATCGCTAATCCGTTACACTAACAAAGTTAACTTCGTTAAACGTTAAAGCGTTACATTTCGGAAGGTTTAACGCAAATTAACGTTAATCGTTAATCCGTTAAGATGTGAAAAAATGGATTTTTTTATATCGTTGCGTTAGTATCTTCTTATAAAATCTGTTGGTTTAGACTCTGAAAGTTAGCAGGCTAGGAACAAAAAAAGACGTGTATAATTGGAGTGTTTAATTTAGTCATCTGGCATAATGTGGATAATTTTGAACATTTATGTGTTGAAGTTCTCGTCTGAAAGCGCGGCTCGTTTCGGCGTTGAAATATATTTGCCCGTGGAAAAAAGACGTTCAACTGCAGCGCGTGAGGGTATAGCAGTATTATATTTAATAAATAGGTTTATATCTGTTCGGCGAATATACCGCATCGTTGAACAAATATTTTGATTTCATGTTTAGCCACATTTTGACGAGATTTATGCTTTACTCTTTAAAGATTTGTGGTTTTCTCTGAGGTTTTTCTTAAGACTCAGTGACAGAATTGAAAAATTCTTTCTCATCATCGTCGTTGTTAATAAGGCATTGGCTAAAGCTGTGGTAATTTATTATGTCTTTAGATTCTATATTTTCAATTTAAAGACAGTTTATTTTTAAATGCTATAAGTGTAAAACAATTTGTCTTAGATCAACCTAAACAAAGATGAAAGGCAAAGATATTCAGGAGTAAAAGAAGGAAAAAAGTGTTATAGTGAAACATGAAGTAATTAAGTAAACTATGGGAGTCAAAAGACCATGAACAATATGTTTATAGAAACGAGTACTGAGGCAATGCCTGCATGAAACATCTCTTCCCTTCTTTTCACAATAAAATTCATTCACGTCTTCAACCACTTCAGTGAATTTCATACAAAAGTCTTATGCTCTGCCTTTAATTACATCTCATGTTTTTGATTCATAAGTATAGAGATGCCATCCAAATCAATTTCTCAATCAACTCCTTTGCAACTACTTTACTACTTTAGTGAGAATCGTTGGTAGAAATACAACAGGAATGGTTAGTTTGTTCGTCATTTTGCTTAATATTATTATGAGAATGTTTTTACTTTCTTAACTGGGTTAACGATTAACGGACTTGGGGAAATTTAACGGAAGTTAACGAGTCCATTAACGTTTTTTGAAGTTAACTTAAAAGTTAATCCGTTAGTCGAAATGTTAACTTCGTTAATTAACGATTAACGGATTAACGAGTTAACGCCCAGTTATGGATATCCACACATGAATTTTCGATAATTGACTCGATTTTGTCAAATTTTTGCCGGCTCAATTAAGCCGGAATTATTGTGAAGTAAGTGAAGTGATAACCCGTGAAATGTAATCAAACCACGGTTGCGGGTGACCGGGCATTGTATTGCTGACCAAGAAAAAAAGAAAATTCTTCAACTTTTTCTTTGACGTGTTACCATTTGAAGGTTTTTTTTTCAGAAGGGTGGGAATTGGTTCTTTTTAACTTGGCAACACTGAATCAAGGATTTTCATTAGCATCACGCGATAATAAAATTATTTTTAAGATAGTTAAATTTATCGTCGATTAAATAATATTAGAGCGATTAAAGTTCCTGCATAGGAACGCACGCAAAAGAGGACTAAATATAACATAAGATTCGTGTTCATATTAGTCCTTTCCCAACGTCATTTAAGCTTATGGCAATATTAAGCTGATTGTAAGAGAAAAAGAAAAATCATTGTACAGTAGGTAACGGATATAAGAAATTCAAAAAATCCCGGAAATTTCTTTCTTATATCAGTTTTTTCTTATAGAAGTACCACGTATATAAGAAAAAAATTTCCTATATACGTACTACTGATATAAGAAACTTTATTTCTTATAAGAAACTTTATTTCTTATATCCGAGTCGCACAAAAATCAGCAGTGAGTAATAAGTGCGTTCAGCAACTGCATTCGTTACACTTGCTCTTTCAATTTTGATCGAAGAATTATGACATAAAGAAGGCGCGTATTTTCAAATTTGACCAGAGAACGAAAATTACGATTTGAAAAAATTTCTTTTAAGCGTTATTTTTTTCTTAAGATTTTTCATATTGGTGCTTGGAAAAAAGCTTTCTTTTATGCGTTTTTTTTTCTTATAAGAAGTTTCTTATATAGATTGTTTTTTACCTCAAAACATTGGGAAAAAACGCGGTGCTTTCGAAAATGTTTCTTATAAGCGTTCCTTTCTTATATGAATTGTGCTTATATCCGTTTCCTACTGTAGTACAAACCATTGCGCTGTTTGTTAATACTTTTGATACGAAACCATTTGATCATATTGGCCTTCGTCTCAAGATAAACAACACAATTTGTTTTTTTTTTTTTCATTTACTCTTTTGCGATTGTTTGCACTTGCTGTTGTCACTAGACATATTTCCAATGAAATTCCAATAAACTGTAAACAACTGACATCACTGCTTGCTGTTTGCGTTAAGCTCAAAATTATCGGCTAAAACATTTCATTTAGGAGCTGTACACTAAAACATGTAAGACGCTTAAGCGGCCCTCACACGATCAGTATTACTGACAGTATTTTGAATACTGACACTGATACGATTTTCACAGCAAAAATTTTACGCTGGCGGTATTTACGTCGTACGCCGGAATTCTGTTTAAGCTATAACTCGTGTCTGTTTACTTCCAAACGTAGTTAAATATGAGCGTAAAAATGAGAGAATTCAACAGGTGTCTTAGTTGTCAATCAAAAAACAATTAAATAAAAAAACTTTAATTTGTTAAAAAAATGTTTTTTTTGGATTACTTTTAAACCATTCCTCTTGATTATAAATGGACAGATTTGAAACTTTTTCACACTAATATTATAGCTTATTAACTGATTCCTATATTGTTTAAATAGAAACATAAATTTGCTTAACTCATTCAAAAAAAAAAGTTTGTAGCGAATTAAAATTTGTTTTGAAAATCGAAAAATCGTATTAATTGCTTTGTTTTATTCGCCAAGTTGTTAACTATGTTCGGAAAAAACGATTAAGTCGTTAAGTTTCCTACTCGTTGTTATTTGAGTACAGTAGGTAACGGATATAAGAAAGTCATAAAATCCCGGAAATTTCTTTCTTATATCAGTTTTTTCTTATAGAAGTACCACGTATATAAGAACAAAATTTCCTATATACGTACTACTGATATAAGAAACTTTATTTCTTATATCCGAGTCGCACAAAAATCAGCAGTGAGTAAAAAGTGCGTTCAGCAATTACAATCGTCACACTTGTTCGTTCAATTTTGATCGAAGAATGATGACATAAAGAAGGCGCGTATTTTCAATTTTGACAAAAGAACGAAAATTACGATTTGAAAAAATTTCTTATAAGCGTTATTTTTTTCTTAAGATGTTTCATATTGGTGCTTGGAAAAAGTTTTCTTTTATGCGTTTTTTTCTTATAAGAAGTTTCTTATATAGATTGTTTTTTACCTCAAAACATTGGGAAAAAACGCGGTGCTTTCGAAAATGTTTCTTATAAACGTTCCCTGCTTATATGAATTGTGCTTATATCCGTTACCTACTGTACTCGTTTGTTGTTTTTCATACTTTTTTCGCCTGACGTTTTAGGCAACTTGCCATATGTGCTTAGCAACTATAATTTTGCTCGTTGAGTTTTCGATTTTGTTTTTGTTTACCCATACAATTATCGTTGCTAGCTAAAGATATCTAGCAAAGGATGGCGAATAAAACCCAGCTAATATAATTTCCGTTTTTGACACTTTTTTATCTTTTTGAGAACAATTACGCTCTTCTCGTTCAAATTATTTAACTGCGGACTTAACTACAAATTTAACTACGAAAGTAAACAGAAACAACTAGTATTATTTGAAATTTTTAAAATTAAAAATCAAAACATACTACTAAATTTCATGTTACAGCTTATTTTATGCAGATATGAGTAAAATGTAAAACATTGTCGAAAATAATGATTTTATAATTTTTAGTGTTTAGTGTGGTAGCCTCTTTGGTCAACTACAGCTTAAAGGCGGTTTGGCATCGAAGTTGCAAGATTTTTAGTGGTATCTGGCGAATTATAGCGCCAATCAATTTTAAGTGCCTCTTTTAGGTCGTTTTTGTTTGAAATGATGTGTGTTCGGGTTTTTTTTTCAAAATCGCCCATAAATTTACAATCACATTTAGGTATGGCGATGCCATCAAATGCGGGCACATATTCATACTCATGACATTTCCTATAAAAGCCAAATTTCCGGTACCAGAAGCTGACATGAAAGCCCAAAAATAGCGCTGCCACCACCATGTTTTATATCGCGTGCATGTTCTCCTTGTTGTTTTTTGTATTCGGCTTTCGCGACATGCCATCATAGTCAAATAAATTGAATTTCGATTCATCTATGAATATTACAGAATTCCAGTAATCAGGGGTCTTCAAAACATGTTCTTTGTGCGAAAATCAGACGGTTAATCCCATTTTTGACTGGAGATGTGTCTTCAGATTTTCAAGGACAATTTGAAATGAGAGAAAAACATAACAAAAACATAAAATTTTGAAAATAATCGGAGAACGTGACCGAAAAAAGTGGCCGATTTGGTATGGAATGTCCAATATGGATCGCAGGTTGGTTTAAATTGCAAACATGTTCCAATTTTTGGTGCTGAAAATATATCTTAAGCCTATGAAGCCCTTGTGCCAAAATTTCACTGGAATCGGGCCATGGGAAGGCGTGTCAGTGAGCCGATTTGTATGATTTTTGTGCATTTCCGAGACGATTTTTTAGTATTAGTTCTTTTACTTAAAAAAAAAATATGAGCTTCGACACCGCAAAAAGAGCGAATGCTCTTGTGCAAAATTTCAACAAACAGATAACGGAGCACGAAGATCAATTTCACAAAATACTTAAAGTGGCCGCCGAATGTGTGTGTTTTTTTTTTGTAATATTTAGTATTTTAGGTGTGGTGCTGCTAAAATTGATCGTCGGACAGTCGGTTTACTAGCTGTTACATTAGCGAATTCCCTTGTCTTCATTGTAGAATGAGCACAGTTGGATGCAATCGTTAAGATATGGTGCTTTTATTTTTGTGTTAAAACCTCAACAGTCCTGCCTTTATAGTTTTTACCTTATGATTGAAATAATGTTACATAATGGGCATCCATATTTGGACTCCGCCCAATTTTTTTTGCTGATTTTGTGATTAGAAAGCCCTTCAGAGCACAAAATGTCAATTTGACCATTTTCTCGTTCCGTTAATGATTTTTACTGAATTTTAGCATTTACAGTTAATCTCAACGAATTCTTAATAAAAATAACCCAAATATCCTTCTTCACCGCACAAATAATGAAAAAAACACTGAGTGTCTCTAATCAAGTGAACCACAAAACAAAGCCAAATATTGAAGCTGCAAAAGTTATACTTGTACGAAGTACCGTTAGTTTTGTAAAAATTCAAACATTTTTATTTTTGAATCATATATTAGGCACATTTTGCTCTTAAATTTTTTGAGAACAATTATTTCCTAACTCAATTACAGTGGGTGCCATCTCAATTTTATTTAAAAAAATTACTGTCTCTAATCAAGTGTACAAGTGTGATTCAAATTTATAGTTTTTGTTAAGGTGCTATTGCAAAAAAATTAAGAAGTAAATTTTAAGAAATTCACCTTTTAATATTGTTTACCAATCTAATAATGAAAATTTGCATGTTGTTTCATTAATGTTTACGAATTCAATTTTAAGAAAGCTGACGTTTTAAAATTGAATGAGAGTTTAAGCAATAAACTAGACGACTTATTTATTCATTTTAATAATAATACATTCGATGACTGCATTTTTTTCGGCCATAGCATTGTCAGTGCCATACGCACAGAAGTATTATGATAACTCCTCGTACCCTTAGACTTTGAAGAAAATTCGCAATGGCCGTAATACGGCATGGAACAAATACGCTTACAGCCAAGAACGAAAAGACCAAGTTACTTACCAGCGACTGTTGCTTGTCATCTTTATTTTATTTTGAATATTTGAATAAAATTAGGCTGAATATTCTTTAAGACCCCATAAGCTGACGGGCTTCCATCTAAATTCAGAACAGTTGATAGGCTCACTAGCGACCCCAAAGTTATAGCTGGGTTGTTTGCTCATTTGTTTAAAGAATCAGTTTCTACTGAATTATTTAGACTTGAGGTCAACTACTTTGAAATATGTATATGGACAATGACTCTTTAGTTTCAGTTAATGCGATGTCTTTCTCACCTGATTTCATAGGGAAATATATCGCATCTGTTGATGATGACTTCAGCTCTAGACCTGATGGTATTCTGGCGACAGTATTAGTTAACTGCGGCTCTTTGCTGAGTCAGCCCCTTAGTATTTTATTTAATAAATCTATCAGAGAAAGCTTATTTTCCTAAATTTTGAAAAGAATCATGCATAAACCCCTTTTTGAGAAAGGTTGTAAAAATTATGTTTCAAAGTACATGTCCGTGACTAAGTAATCATCAATACCAAAACTATTTTTTAAAGTGTCGTATAGGATCAGGTTAAGGTGTGCTGTGGTGAAGTCATAACAACTCGTCAGTATCGTTTTGTAAATGACAGTTTGTAACCTCCTTGATTTTACTTATTTGCATTTAGACTCTGGTGGGCAAGTTGACTGCATCTACAATGACTTCAGTAAATCATTTGACAAATTACTAGAGTCCGACCGAAGGTGACTTTTTTGGCCGAAGCCGAAGCCGAAGGTTTAGCATTTTATAAATAAAAACTTACATAAACAAAAATTTAATGTATAAGTAACAAAAAATAAATTATATGGCTATAATCTATTAGCAAACATGAACAATATTAGTTTATAATGATAATAACAGTTGAAGGCACTTTAATATTCAAAGTCAAATAATTTTTTATTGTAAGCTAAAAATAAAAGTTTATCAACGTTTTCGCCACGCAAATTTGAACGTGAGTCGGTATAAAGCTGGCCTGCAGCGCTAAACAATTGCTCACTTGCAACGTTAGTCGGAGGGGCAGATAGAAATTTTTTGTGCATTTTTTTCAGTTTCAAAAATGAACTTGAATGCCAATTGCTAAAAATACATCCATTCCTCATAATAACAGATTCTTTAATGTGCATCTCAAACTCTATCTTAAAACTTGAAACTCAGCATGAGTTATTTGGCTGCATGGCCGTTGTGTCATGAGATTCCCAAAGATTATTTTCAATATTTGTAGTGCTTATTGCTTTAACTTCACAACTGATGTCGTTTACATTAACTTTACAATATCACATTCTGAGCTATTTTTGTTTAAAAAACTTTCTATTCCAAACTATTTCACTGTTGCATATTTCGTGTTTCAAATTGGGGAATTTTTCTTCGAAATTGCATTCATTTGCAAACCTTCGGCTATTTTAAGGCCAAAGCCGAAGGTAGGCTGAATGTGCGATTTTTAGGCCGAAGGTGGCCGAAGCCTTCGGTCGGACCCTACTAATTACCTTACGATTTGATTTTGTTTCATTTCAGGAAGCTTGGATTTCCTTTAAGTTTTGTCAGCTGGATTGAATGTTATTAATCTGTTCGTATCAAAAAATATTTCGGTGGGTGGTTTCCACTCTATTTAGCGCGTCATCAGGTGTTCCACAAGGAAGCCACTTGGAATCTCTTCTGTTAATTTTAGCAATTAATGATGTTACACATGTTGATAAAAATTCACATCTTTCAGTATATGCAGATGTCATGGAAATATACAGGAACGTTAAGGGGATTGGTGATACTTTTACGCAGCGCCGTATCAAGGGGGAATGGTAAGGGATAAAACCCGCCCCCCCGACAATTTTTGACGGACACTATAGAAACGATTTTGCAAAAAATAGACACTACGTAAAATTGACTTTGAGAGGAATACACCATATATGACCAGACACTATATGAAATCGATTTTGTGAAAAATGGTTTGAAAAAAGGGTCATCAGATTTTGAAAATGATTTTTGATCAGTTACAAGAAATAGATAATAACGGGCAACTTTCTTCACTTTACAGTGGGTATTATACTCTTCTAGTGCAGGGCTGTGTTTAATCTCCGTCAAACTTTCTTGGAACCCTCGTGATAATATAACATGGTTTTAGTTTCATCGCAAAAAATTACGTCTCCCTAATACCCCATTGACCCTGCAGCATAAGAGTTGAATACCCACTGTGATGTGTAGAAAGTTGCTCGTTATGGTATGGGGATACATACTCGTATCAAAGGAAGGCGTTGGTGAACTTAAAGTTTTTACCGATATTATGACGAAGGAGCAATACTTAAGCACTCTTTAAAACGAATTGAAAAAAAGTGCTCAGAATATGGGCTTCACTGACTCTCAAAATGCCGAAAATTTAAGATAAAAATCGTATCAGGACATTGATCCAGAGAACAAATCACTCTTGTGCAGGTCCTGGGTGCTATATAATTGCAATAAAGTGATGAGCATAAGGTTTTGTGACTAACTGTATATTTAGTACATATGTATATTCCAATTCAAACATTTAAGTTAGTTACCTAAAAAAAAAATGTCATCGATTTGAAAAGTTGAAGAGATTGCAAAAATTGATTTTCAAAAATCTCAAATCGAAAAACCCCCCGAAATTAAATCCTGGATACGGCCTTGCTTTTACGCTTTAGTTTTACTTGAAATCCTTAAAAGTTTGGTGTTCTAAGGACAACTTACATCTTTATTATGATAAATTTCAAACTATAATTTTACCAAAAAGTAAAATATTGTAAAATTTGATTATAAATTTAAAGATATAAAAATATAAAAAATATAACGTTTAATGAGCAAATTAATCAAATTTGTAAAAAATCCTCATTCTGCTTGGCTTTATTAAGTGGCGAAAAAAAAAAAACTCAATAGCCCTTTAGTAACGGTGACGTGTATTCGTTTTGCTCTCAAAGTCAACCCAATTGACTCTTTAACTTTTCTTCTACTCAGGATCGTTTGAAATTATTACATATGCAGTCCTTGAGCTCCAGTAGAAATATTGCGGACATAATTTATCTGATCGGTAAAGTATTCGTAACTCTATTCGATTATTTTATCAACCGGTTACTAGAACTACATACTTTTATGGCTACAGCTCCTTTTAGTCGCATGATAGACGGGGTACGTACCTTTCATTCAAAAATATATACCATATGATGCTAAATGGTATGATTTTTCTATCTAACGGACTACTGATTATTATAGTTTTTCTAATAAACGGTTAGTTGCGTACCTTTCATTTTATCTTTATCTGAAATTATAAAGTATGAAAGACTTTTTTAATTTAACTAGAGTTTCCCGAGTGGTTGAGATTCAGCCACTATAGTGACAATACAAAACAGTTCAGTACCATTTGGTCTGGTTAAACTTCATGTCTTAATGAATTTTAAATGCCATACATAGAGTAAGAAGCTGTGTATGTCCCAAATCTGTTCATTCGTTTGTGTGAAAGATCGACTAGACTCAAATCGAAAAAATAAAAAAATACTTTTTGGTATTAAAGACTCGACATAAAAAAAAGATAAATTTTTTGTAATCGCTCCCAAAATTAAAATTCTTGTTTTAATGTTTGTAAGGCAAAACTTAAGCGCCGCACAGTGGACACGCCTACCTCCCATACAAAGTTGGGATGTGGTTGAGACCTTTTTTCAAAATGGGTAACAATTCCCTTTGACTTGGCAATGCTGATCTCAAAAATGTTATTAATTTTGCGATATCTTTTATAGTTTTCAAGTTATTAGAGAAAAACAAAAAAAGGTGGCCATTAACATTAGTAATAGCGCTAGAGTCTTCCAATTTGGCACAGACGTTTTTTGGGTTAAAACAACAAAAACTTATGAATATAAAAAAAATCGGTTCAAGGACACGCCTACCTCCCATACAAAGTTGAGATGTGGGTGAGACCTTTTTTCAAAATGGGTATCAATTCCCTTTAATTTGGCAATTCTGATTTTAAAAAAAATACTAATTTTGCGATATCTTCTATAGTTTTCAAGTTATTAGAGAAAAATCAAAAAAGGTGGCAGTAGTAATAGCGTTAGAGTCTTGAAATTTGGCACAGACGTTTTTGGGTTAAAACAACAAAAACTTGTGAATATGAAAAAATCGATTCACGGACACGCCTACCTTCCATACAAAGGTAGAATGGTTTTTGATGTTTTATTTCAAAATGGGTATTAATTCCCAATAAATGGATATCTTTTATAGTTTACAAGTTATTAGAGAAAAATAAAAAACTACATATATTAAACAGCACATTTGAAAACTAGATACAGAATATAAATAACGAATTTATTGGAAAATATAAAATAACAATTACATATAAATAAAAACATAAAAATTTTTAATATATTCACTGGAAAATATATAATTAGGAAAATAAAAATAATAATAATAAAAAAAAAATAATAATAATAAAATAAATAATGATAATAATAAAAATGTTCATAATCGGACATAATCGGACCATATGCTGCATCTACCATACCTTCACTACGTTATATTCAGGTATAAAAAGGGTGAACCCCAAGGGGGATAAAAAGACTACGTTATATTCAGGTATAAAAAGGGTGAACCCCAAGGGGGATAAAAAGAGAAAAAATATCCCTTTTCAGTTCCCCTCTACTAAAAGGAACTTCTTTCAAAATTTAAGCATCTTATTTCACCCTATAAGCCTTTACAATCGATAAAATTATTGTAAAGCGTTGCGATGATATTGATATCATTGGACGTTGTAAGCGAGATGTTACTGCTGCATTTTCTGCTATCGAAAAAGAATCAGCGAAGGTGGGTTTGACGGTGAACGAGGGCAAAACAAAGTATATGCTGTCCACAAGCAGGGAGACGCGGCGCATTGGATCCAACATTGCTGCGAACAGCTATACTTTCGAAGTTGTCAAGGAATTCACCTATCTTGGCACCGCCGTGAACACTCAAAACGATATCAGCTTGGAGATAAAGCGAAGACTCACTCTTGCTAATAGGTGTTACTACGGTCTCAGTAAGCAATTGAGTAGTAGAGACCTCTCTCGCCCGACAAAACTGACACTCTACAAGACGCTCATCTTACCCGTGCTACTCTACGGTGCAGAAGCATGGGTTGTGTCGCAGACCGATGCAGCCACACTTGGGGTGTTTGAGAGAAAAATTCTTCGCAAAATCTTCGGTCCTGTTCGCGTCGGCGACGACTACCGTATTCGAATGAACCATGAACTGTACGAGCTCTACAATGACATCGACATAGTCAAGCGCATCACTATCCTACGTCTGCGCTGGCTGGGACATGTTGTGCGTATGGACGAAGAAGCTCCGGCGAAAAAGGTGTTTGATGCGGAAGCCGCTGGGCGACGACGGAGAGGAAGACCATGCCTCCGATGGAAAGACCAAGCCGAAGAAACCCTATCCACGCTTGGTGTGCCTGATTGGAGAAGGCGCGCGCGAAGCAGAGGCGCCTGGAGAGAGCTTTTGAGGTCGGCCGTAACCCGGTAACGGGTTGTTATGGCCACCCAAGTAAGTAAGTAAGTAAAGCGTTGCAAAATGTGAAGAAATAAAAATATTTTTTACTTCAAATGTTGCAGTAGAAAAATAATCATAAAAAAAAGTTCTGAAAATTTGCAGCTGAAATCTTGGATTTTGCTTAACCATACTTTCTCACATAACATATTAAAAAATTTCCGAAATCCGGGGATATACTTTTTTTTTTTTTTTTGTCAAAGTTTGCCAATTTTCTCAATTATGACTTTTACAGCCCTAATTTTAAAAAAATTACCATAATTCACACATAGAATACAGAAGCTCAAGTAAACATTTTTTGAAAAGTATGATCTATAAACTTTATGCTTATATGCAATTTTTGTATATATTTAAATAAAAATAAATTAATAAGAGCATTTCATAAAAGTCAGTATTTTTTGTTCCTTCTAAAACTACATTAGGAAAAACTTGATAAAAGAAAAAAATTATGAAAATTTGCAGCTGAAAATTTGTTTTTTAGCTAACCATACTTTCTTACATTACATATAAAAAAATTTTCGAAATCCGGAGATATACTTTTTTTTTCTGTCAAAGTTTGCTAATTTTCCACTTTTATCATTTTTCAATATAATTTTTGAAAAATCCGTACAATTCCTATAAAGACGATAATAAAAAATAAAATTGATTTTTATAAAGTGGAAGTAATGTACTTTCCGCCAATATGCTATATTATAGCATTTTGTTTCAAACAAGTTAACTAGAGCGCTTTATCCAACAAGCGCTTTTATAAAAAGTTTCATAGAACATTTTTGGTATACAAAGTTCAACTTTTAGCCCACTGTGTCACTAAACTCAAAACAAATTTAATGCTTTTGTAGTTTTTTTTTTCATTGCCTAAGTATTCTCTGACGATTCTCTTAAAAATTTTTTCAATCCCTAGCACTTTCAAAATCTTCCTATTTATGGCCACAAAAATCCACTGTGCGCCGTGTCTCCAATTTAAAGACGCAAATGTTTAGCTATAAATGATTCAGTTTAATACTTGTAATGAATAAAATGTTTATATTAATTTAATGAGTAAATGTGAAATTGCTTAAAATTGTATGAAATTGAAATTGTGCGTTTCAATCTTGTACTTTCTGTACAATCGCACGGACGTTGTTTTTTGAATAATTCAAATTTTTCATTTGATCTTTGTGTTTATTTGCTGTCATCGGCGTACAGGGTGCATTAACTACTATGCTTATCAGCAACGTTGTTGCCCTATCTCTATGCCTTCCTTAGGGTTCAATCTATCTACAAACCAAATTTCATCAAAATCAGTCTATTAGCTTAGCCGCAGAAACATAATTTTCCATTAGAGGCATGGCACTGCCTTATATGAAAACAACATTTTATTTGATACTGCCCCTCTGCATTTAATTTTTTCTTTAAATGGAAGGTAAGATCCATAGCTTTTATTTGACTATAGTCTGAAATTTTTTATTTTTTTTTTACGGCCGCTAGCTTGTCCACTAAATTAAGTCTTCTTTTACTACAAACCGTTCTGGTTAATGATAACACCCTTACTGGTTTTAATTTTTTTTCGTGTCATATTAAAAATGTTACACCTAAATATTTGCTGACATACCAAAAGCATACGGGTGTATATAAGTTAAAATGCCAATTAACTTGTGTCGAAAGTCAACTGATGATTGTTATCAGACTAGTACATGTACATATATATATATGTATGTATGTACGTTGTTCTTTGTATGGAAATATATGTGAGAACTTACATTTTTATGCTCTTTGATTGATAGCAGAGTTGCAAAATATTACACTCATCAAATATTGCATGTCCTTAAGATTTGTTCATCAAATTAATCTATCCAAAAGTAGATACGATATTTCGAAAAAAAAAAATATATATTGACATCATTTAAAATGAGTTTTAAAGAGGAAGAGCAGTACTTTAAAATTTCGCAACCAGTTTTGGAAAAAAAAACTATTCACTATGTTAAATAACCTCAAATATAGCCAAAAACCGTGTTTTTTGCACTTTTAGGTTAGGATATCTCAATAACTTGACGTATAAGAGTAATTCTGAGCTCGGATTCGAATTCAGCGCATCAAAGACCTTCGGGTATGCTAGGTCTGGTCTCTGGTTCTGGACTTTCGTTTAAGTTTGTCGGCCAGCGTTATTGACACTTAAAATTTGAATAAAAAAAACCTACTAAGAACACGTCCATTAATTACGTGAGGTGTTTTTTTGAAAATTCGGACCCCCCCTCCCCTTGGTGAGATCTGGTAGGGCCCACCCTCCCGTGAGATTTAAATTATAATTTTTAATGTAAATTCTATGCATTAAAAAGTTGACGTGAGGTTTTCCTTGACCCTCTCCCCCCCTTGGTGAGATTTGGTGAGACGTCCCCTAACTACTGCCAATTTGACGTGTCTTAAATTTTGATGGGAATTAGTATGAAATATAACAATAAATTCCACAGTTTGACAACAATAACAAAGAACACTAAAGCGAATTCAAAAACTTAAATTCAGGTACCTACTTAGTGTGATATTGCAGGTTCAAACAGATTGTGAAAAACTTACTATGTTGTGGAAAAACACGAGATTTTGAAAATTATGCTTAGTATATGGATATATCAGTTTAGAATTTAAATTGCGTATTTGAAAATGTGATCGAATTTTCTTTTCAAAAATTTTTTGAAATTTTTCTTCGATGCTGTGTCCATATTTCCATAAAAGAGTATGAAATAATTAGTAGTGTATAATAACTTAAACAGTTTTTAATTTAACATTTTTCGAAATGATAAACCGTTTTCTTTAATAAATACAATACAATACAATTTACTATGAACTTTTTCCAAAAAAATCTGTTAAAATTTTCACTGTTTTTATTATTACAAATTTTCGTAGTTAATAAAGTTACAAATATAATTACTCAAAGGCACTGTTTAGTTCAAAATTGTACTACATAATTTAGATTTAGAATTTACTATAGAATATAAAGTCACTGTATGAAATATAGTAATGTGTAGTATTTGTTCACTTATCTTGATTCTAAGAATTCGAAAAATTTCAATGGTGAACAAGTAAATTGGTTGAAGATATGTTGGACAAGGATTTTAAAAAGCAAACCATATACAATGTTCTATAAAACTCCATTGAGAATGAGGATTTTAAAACACTGAATTTATTGCCCTCACGGGAAAGACCACAGAGCCTTAGAAATATAGTACATACTAAGACGTTTATATCATCATTCCAGACCCAGACAGTGTTGCCAGCGAGGTTTGGCAAAAAGTTACGTTGGTATGCCTGGAAAGTTACATTTTGACATCAAAATACCTGACAAGTTACATTAAAAGTTACGTGGCAGTAATTTTTCAATTAAACTATTAAAAATGGTTATTCTTCAAGTGAATATTATTTGATTAAGCCGATATTATGAGAATAGAAGAAGAATTTAGGAATTTGAACAGTTTTTATTTATTTTCAATCAAATTTTTTTACTATAATAAAATAATCTTTTTTACTTGTTCTTCATATGTCGTATTTATTATTCATGACCAAAATAAATATTAAAACTGAAAATAAAGAAATAAAAAATAAAAATTGTATGTAATTCAAGTAACAATAACATCTAGTTTATCACATCATCCTAAAAATATTCAATAAAATCTTATAGCAACAATAAAAGAGTTATGAAATCAACCTCATCAACAGATATTTTTTAAATACATACATATAAAAAAGTTTAATATCTGTTATTGAAATGTATAAACAAATTTGATGAATATTTTCAAAGAATTTCAATTCAATTTTATCCAGTTTATCGAGATAGGATGTACTATGATGTAATATATAGAAATCATAAGGAAAAATATATTCATCCCCAGACAGTAAGTGAGAACTGTTTTTAGTTAAAATAAACCCAAACACACTGAGACATGCGAGGACTAGCATTGGGAGTTCTTAATATGTTATCTTACTGTTAAGTAGTAATAGGATTGGTTCGAATTTTATGGAATCTTGAATTCTTTCTTTAGTTGACATCAATGCAGATATGGTAGATGTGTGTAAATTATTACGATGTGCAGATTTTATTATTTTAATTGGCTGAATATTCTCTCCACACAAGCATTAGAAAACGGAAGTACCATTAACAGAGACACAACTTTTTTTAAATTTGGAAACATAATTTCGTCAGCAGAAAGGTTTGGTTCCAATCCGTGTTCTTCGTATTCCAACAATGCGTGCTTACGCCATTCTTTATATAATTCTTTTTTATTAATTATGTCGATAAATACCGGAAATCTTAATAGTACATCATTCGAATCTTTATTTTCAAATGATTAAACATTTTTTGGCTCTAAAACTGATATAATATCAAATATGGGGTCGGTGAATTCAATTATGGTCTCAATCCAGCAATACCCAGCGTATGAAATTTCATACAATGTGTGAACTCTGCAGATCGCTATTTTTTACCAACAAACCAGGTAGTCGGTGGTGACATTTTTGCATTTTTTCGTGTAAATATTTTCAATAAACAAAATTAAATTTTTTTTTTAAATTTTTTTTTAGCAAAATGCATTATTTTTAAGTGTATTTTCCAAAATCGCATGAAAAATTTTTTTTTCTGGGAGCTGCTGAGTTAATTTGTGTTATTACTTCGATATAAAAATTTAAACTACTATTCCGAAAATTTTGAATTTCGATTTTCGGAAAATCTTTTTTTGCAGATAATTCTTGAATAGAATTTTGAGCCAGTAGACCGAAATAAACTTAGTCTAAGTCAAGAAAATACCGAGGATTTTTAAACTGAATACTGAAAGCTTCAGTGGTATTGCAATAATTAATTTCCATGTAGTTACTAGCAATAGAACGAATAAGTTTCTCAGTCTCTGGACATAACCGATGCAGCAGTGGTCTTTCTGATTGAAATACTTTATTGAAGTCATTAAGCAGCTCTAATGTGTAAGACATCAGGGACGGCATCATAATGAAAACTTACGTAAAATGTAAGATCCGTAAGACTCTGCCAACACTGATGATTGAATTATTACCATATGTGCCTCCAATACATCATGACAAGACCACAGAATGCTAAGCATTCTTCAAACGTGCTTGTTTTACTTCTTATTATATTGCATTTTACGGCAATAATGCTCAAATCAGCATTTTTGCTCTTTTTTGCATTTGACAATTACTTCTTCGATGCATATTGTTTCGTAAACAGCCACATGTGAAATACCATGGAACAAATGCACTCAAAACGCTATATCTTGGCTCCTATGATATCAATAGTTTTGAAATTTGGTGATAAGATTTTTATTCCAGGTTAGGCAATTGAAATGATATATTTTAGAAATGAAAAATATCGGTTAATTTTCAACTTTTTATATTTGTGATTTTTCTGCGTAAAATAAGAATTCATTGATTACTCATCTGGAATATACCCGCCCTTGGCCTTGGCTACAGCTTTTTTGGTCAAAATTGTTATATGCCCGAGTCAAATCTTTCTTCAGCGACTCCGTACTTGTGTGTTTTTTAGCTCATGCACTGGTCTGCGAAATGCCCCAAACACAGTCGTCCAGCGGTTTTATGTCGGGAGACTGCGACGGCTAAAGTTCGTTCCACTGGCTTTATGCAACGGCGATGAGTCCTGCTGAAATCTCTTTCGCTCGAAACTGAAATTTTGGGGTGCACCTCAATGCGTCCCATCGGTAGAAAAACGTATGGAGACTTGACATTTTTGCTCACTGACGCCCATACCACAATTTGTTCATCTCGTTGCCGTTGAGTGACTTGTATCTCGTCTGAATGGTTGCTGTAACGTCCCTTTAGCCACACCCAATCATTTTCTTTGTTGAAAAACGGTTTGATGCAGAATGTTTTCTCGTCCGAAAACACCAAATTGGGCAACTCGTTTCTGCGGCGCAAGCGTATTAGCTCTCTTGTTCTTTTGAGGCGCTTGTCTCGTTGCAATGCAGTATGGTCCTGCGACTTGAGTCTTTTGAAAGGCTTGGTATCGAACTTGTTTTTCTAAAAATGGCGTCTGCTTCGATTGCTTACTTCCATCTTGATTGCCATTTGAGCTGCATTGTGCTCAGATTTTCGTTTCCGCACAAATTCGACCTTTACTCTCCCAGTAGCAGTGCATCACCGGCCTCCAGCGTAGCGTTTTTTAATGCTGATGGTTTCCTTGGAACGTTTGATGGTACGACTGATAAAAATATCGTTCAATTTTGCTTTCGGCGGTTGACGACGTATCTCGACGTTTTTTTGCCTTCCGAATGAAGGCCAACCACCAAATTTCTTTTCATTTCCAAACCGTAAATCTTGAAAATATATTTCAATTATATACACAACAACAACTCTAGCTCACGAGAAATCACAAAACAGAATTCGCATGAGTGAGAAAAAGTATGAAATGAGCATTCGTGAGTGATATTTTGCGAACCCTACTATTTAATGCCCGTAAAATTCGCAACTCGCATTACAATCAATAAAAAAATGTATGCTTTGGGTTTTATTGTAATACCTACTTCACGTTGGTCTTTCGTACATACTCTAAGATACGTAATGATCTATCTCGTTATAATATTCTTATAGTATTCTTATAGTATTCTTAATCCGGCACTGCCCCTACACTTATGTAAAACTACTGTGGCAAGCAAACTAGGTGTTGCATATATTATGGACCGATCCGCGGATATATGTACTATGAGATAGAAACCGTTAAAATATATTTTTATGTTCGTATTGTCAAAGAAAACACATTATATCAAAAAAATTTAAAAAACTTCCCAAAAATCAACAAAATGATTTTAAATTTTTTTGGTTAGAAAGGAATAATATCACAAATTTTTGTTTAAATGTTACATCATTTTAAAGAGGATAAATTGAGCTTTATAAATATATTAATAAAACTGTAGGTTAATAAAGAACTTTTTTAAAAAAAATAACGGTGTTTTGAAAAAAAATCGGTCCAAATTTCAGAAAAGGCGTAATATCTCGAAAACTACGAGCCGGATTTCAAAAATGTTTTAAAAATTTGTAGCTTATTAAAATCCCTTTCATATGACATCCATATTTTTGAAACTAATCTAGACGTTTCTAACTTATATCGATTTTTAGAAAAGCTATATCCGCAACTTCCGATATCTGCGAAACCAGATTCGAGCGACATTTTTTTTTACACAATTTTTATTTATTTAACTAGCTATATTTGCCCTAAAATAAAAATTTGGCGATTGTGAGCTAAACTGAACATGTTCCTATGGTTGCACTTATCTTATGAAATCTTTCTATGGTATGGTATGGTATTTCTATATATACCATACAACTTAAAACAAACCAAACAAATGTCGGTTAACGGTAAATTTTTATTTTGATTTCATCGCTATTCTAATGTTGCGTTCTTATACCTGAATCATCATTTGTTATCAGTACTTCGCGATCGTTCAAAGCAGGTGTCTGCCAATTTTAGTTCAAGTCAAATTTAGTGGCCCCAAATAAAAAAAAAACAAAGTTACTGCGTATAGTAATCATACTTAACATTACATTTTGATTTTCAAAGTACATATGTATGTTGCATTCGCTATCGTAAGTGTAACTTTTTTTAATCGATTCACCACGTAGCTTTTATATCAAGGAGCATAGCTTGAACTGCAAAAAATTTTTTAAGCTGCATATTTAAGGTGGCCCTCATAAAACATTTTTTTTATCGGTTAATCGATTCTCATGGAATTTACACCACGTGGTCCTTATATTAAGATACATAGCGTTTTAATATAATTTTCATTCATAATTCATAATTTTTTTATCTTTCGTAAAATTTTTAAAATAACTCCGCTCTCTATACTAGCCACCTACCGGAAAGGACACAATAATGTCTGCCAGGACATTTAATTATTAATATTACTAACGTTATACTCTCAAATAATGTATATATGCGACGTTTTTGGTAGTTAGTTGAGTTGAAAATACTTGAACAAATTCTTATTACAAACGTTATGGAAAAATATGTCGTATGCTAAATTATACTTGAGCTTAAAAAAAGGATTAATTCACATATTTCTCCATGACAACTATCAATAGAACGCCAAATTATTCCGTTTTAGTTTAAAATTAATTTCTTTAAAATGTTATGTTACGTTTCGCAGATTTCTGCATTTTTCAAGATGAAGTTGAAAACGAGTTCCTTTTTTTGTCGCGTGCTAGATCCCATGTTTATTGCTAATATATTGGAAACCTCAAATCGACAGGGCCTACCTTTTGCACTAAAATGCTATCGAAAAATAAAAAAAATAAATTTTTCAGTTTTCTTTATTTTTTTGCACTTCAAAGGCGTACGAATGTCGCGTGCTCGATCGTGCATATCCATATCCATATGCATTTCAAACATACTAGTCATTCTTGCACAAATAGCAATTTAAACTTGACATTTTTGAATCGGCCAAAATTGTTTTTTACAAATTTATGAACATACATACCTACATAAAATTACTTGACACTTACATATATCAAGATTTTGCTGAAAAATATTTTTTTTCCAAAATATCCACTTATGAATTTTGGAGTTAACCGACTTCACGTATGAGAAGATTGGGAAAAAATTCAGTAAATATTTGAAAATTCATATGTGAATATTTTGGAAAAAAACTTTTACAGCAAAATTCTGATATACGTGTCAACTAAATTTGTTAAAAGATGCAGGAAAAAAGTTTATATCGCACTTGAAGAAGTCGAATTTTTTTTCCCTGAAAACCGTGCGGCTTGTAAAAGAATGACCGATATGAGTCGTTCTATGCTTAATGAACCTCTAAGTTTTTTTCTTGTAACGGGAACGGCCTTTTGCCGAATAGTACTACCTTAGATGAACGGCACATGTCTATGGTAGGTCGTTTTGAGTTTTCTTCTTGGAATCATGTTCATTACACTGAATTTCAAGTAATTTCAATCTCAGTCACTTCAAAAGGGTACTATGTAGATGTCATAACTTTTTGATAGCAAAGTAAAGGATTTCCTGTGATCAGTTGAGAGACGTAAACAGTTTTTCGTTCCGTTCGCATACTCCTCAGATACTGTTCTGTACTGCTTTATCTTAAGAATTGTTTTGTTAGAATTGTGTTTAAAGTGCGGATACTAAATGTACTTTTAAACTAAAAAACTTGTAAATATTGGATTTTAAAGGTTTTTTAACATTCTTTCAGATTATTCTAAATTTTAAAATAAATCCAATATTTTTCTTGGATTGAAATCAATTTTTTGTCGCTAATTCTGACTAACACGCAGGCATATTAAATATCATATATTTTCTGTGGCCCGGATTCCCCGATTTGAAACAAGCGCCGTACAAATTTCAAATATGATTTTAGAAGTGTGCGTGCGCGTTCATTAAGTCGTGATATCTGCAGCGCATAAGTCGATGTTATTGTGTTCAACACGAATTGTCGGGATACCGAACATACCGAATTGATATGATACAAAATGTATTTTGCTATAATAATGTATACTCTCTGCATTAAAAAGTTGACGTGAGATTTTCATTTACCCTTGGTTAGATTTTGCCGGATTTTGCCCCTCCCCTCTAATTTGACTCACGTAATTAATGGACGGCCCCTAAGGACTGCATAAAATGAAAACGAGATTGTGCAACGAGAAGTGAGCGGACAAAGCCGCGGGAACCTCTAGTACATATATAATTCTTTAGGATTTGGTATTTTCGTTTCGATTACCGCGAAAATTGGGTGTTTCAAATATACTGTAAAATTTTCAATTAAACAGAAAAGTAAGCTTTCAAATTGGCTGGGAACCGGTGACCTTTTTTTTTGTGATACGCCTCAATCGAGATCTAGTGCCTGAGCTAATGTTGGATCCACCACTCTGCATTTTGAAAGTAAAACGTATGCATCCTTTCACTACTCTGACTGTTACAATTATTTTTTTTTTGTTTATCTTTTGCCACATTCAATTTGTTTCAATTTTCCCATCGCTGTTTTTTTTTTCGAACTTCTAATTCAATTTAATGGCAAATGATCGATTTGCTAATTTGTATTTACAATTTTTTTTCTTTTTCATTTCCTCTATTTTGAATATTTTAATGAACATTTTGTTACTTTGCAGCTCACTTGATGCAAATAATGATCGCACGTTCGGTGATCAGTTGTTAACGCGACTCTGAGGCGTGTTGTTTACTTAACCGCTTTTATTAAAAAAAAAAATAAATGAATAAATCACTTAGTTCTTATTTATTTCAAAATTAAAAAGTTTCTATTAATTCCCTAAATCTCGTTAAATTGAAAAAAGAATATATAGATTATATACCAATAAAAACAAGACAAAAAAAAACGAAAATGAAAACACACTCAATGCCGTTATGAGAACCAAATCGTTTTGAATTAATTTCAATTTTTTTATCAATAAAATATTTCACGTAATTAATTTCGCAACAACAATTTATTCAGGTGTGAAAAATAAAGTGACTCAAAAAAAAAAAAAAAGAAAGCACAATAGAAAATGTGCGAAAAACAAAAACAAAAAATTGTGTTGAATCGGTGGAACATATTGTATATACCTTACCTATGTATTTTTTGTGCTTTGTACATTTTTTTGAGAAATTGTGATCAGCTTTTCGTATTTTAATTACCAAAACTAAAAAATAAACAAACAAAAGTGGAAATTAAAGCAAAATTCGCAAATAAAATTATTTTATTTATTTTGTCTCATTGTCATCATTTGCTGCAGAAAAAAGTTCTGAGTTGTTGGGTGGTGGGATTTGAAATTCATTTTTAGAATCATTATGAGCAACAAATTAAACACTTGAGTCTTCTTGTTATACACAGGGCCGCACCGTGAGAGCGCAGGGCCTGGAGCGATTGAAAACAGTTTTTTTTTTGTACATTTTGAATATTTTTTCTTTCCCGTTTTTACAAAAAAAAAGTTTACTAAACTTTTTAATCTCTAACTGAGAGGCAAATAAATATATTTTACCAAATCTACTTTCTTTCCCAACGTGTTTGATGAACAAAACAAAGGTCTTCACTTCTCTTCACTGGTAGACCCACACGCCTGGGGCGATTCGTATCTCTGTCTCACCAACGACGGTGATTCTGGTTATATCTCATATGCAACTGTATGTTCATATATTAATAAAATTTAATGTCTTCTTAAGCATTAAAATTCGTCACTAGGAATTTTTATTTGGATGTTTGTGGTATGAATTAGAGAAGACACTCCTAAACGTCTGCTTTTTGCCCACGACTTAAAACCTCTATAACCGATATTTAGTAATTTGAGTCGTTTATTATCAAAACGTTACCTGTGCGTTTAGGGTAATTTGTCATTTTGCAACAAAACAACTTTTGTTCAGGGCGCGTTTTGGGAAAAAGTGTACTTTTCAAATCACTTTTTAGCACCATTAGAATCCTGGCGTGATTTGCATAAAAATCTTGTAGTTAACTCAATAAAAATCGACTAAGTCGCGTTATGAAAACAAACGACTCATTTAGAAGAAGTGTATTTAGTAAGAAACTAAAAGAGAAAGCATTAATTATTCCAAAGTAACATACTGAAAAATATTATCTGTTAGCAAAGCGATTATTGCTACTTATCTTAGATAATATATCCTATTATCTAAGGTCCTAACTAACCATTAATTGCTAACTTTGTTACTTAACTTTGTCGTTTATTTTTCAGAATTGAGCAAGGTTTTGATTTATATTTTTTTTGTTTATTTTAGTTCCATAAAAAATATTTAACTCCAAGAATATACTTAGAAACATTTTCATTTTGAGATAAGACAAATGTTTAGAAAATTAACATTTAATTTATTTACGATTAGTTTCATATGGCAACTTTCGTCGATCGTGCTTAGTTAGATAAGATGAGCGTACACAAAAAAATATGCACAGAAAAAAAAGATTCGCTCAAATCAAACAATTCCGGGTCTGATTTCAACAAATGTTGGGTATGATTTTCAGTCAGCGATTCAGTTTCGCTGATTTGATGATGATGATTTGTTGAAACTTAAAATAAATTAGTGGATTTCAAAACAACATTTGTTAATTTTCCTAAAGTTTTTGTTGAAACTTAGAATAATTCGTTGATTTCAAAAAAACATTTGTTGATTTTCCTAAAGTTTTTGTTGAAACTTAGAATAAATTCGCAAACAAAGTTTTCTTTTTTGATTTTTTACTTTCCTCTATTTCTTTTTTTTCTCTATTTCCTCTATTTTCTTATTTGTTGGTACTTATTGTCATTCATTCTTATTTTAATTGTAAAAATACGTTTTTTTTAAAAACTTCAGAGAAATTAACTTTTTTTTACCTGTCACCCGATCAGAGAATTGAACCTGTGTTCTCAACCAACCCAACCCAACCCAACTTAGCCACCGACACCATTTTTAAGATATACTAAAATGATGTCGTTAAACTGCGTAACAAGCATGTCTAATCAGGGAAATTCTCGGTTCAAATCCCGGCGACGACATAATTTTTTTTTTATTTTTTAATTTAAAAGTATTTAAAAAACAAAACAATAAGTTTTTTAAACACCTTTGAATAAAAAAAAAAATAAAAAAAAAAAAAAATTATGTCGTCGCCGGGATTTGAACCGAAGCTTCCCTGATCAGATAATGGAAGTTAACGCTAACGCTAAAATATTTTGTTGTATAATCAGATAATTTGAATTTGCAAAATCAAAGAACAAAGGGTTTTGATTTTGCAAATTTTTTCTTTGATTCAAAGAAATGAATTGTTGAATTCCACAAATTTTAATCACCGAATGCAATTCGTTGATTTTACCAATCTTGTTTTTCCTGTGTTGGTGGGCTTTATAACAATGTCATGGTTTTGACGTTGTTTAGCAAATAATGCTGCCAAATATAATGTCAGAAAATGCAGAAAATCGTAATAGTGCGGGAGATAACGTTACAAAACATGTAATTTGCCGGTCTACGGCTCTGTTGGAAAAACAGGGTCGCACAGCGGACCCGAATATAGAATCCTTGGTCTAAATTAATTTTTCAGCCAATTTATGTCTATGAATCTGCTTTTATATTTGAAGCGAAATTGACTTTGGTCATGGAAAATCATTACCCAATTCTTCTCAAGAGTTCTACTAGTCATAAACATATTTAAAATCACTAATGAGTTATAATATATAATATGTTAAATGTTAAAACAAGTACAAGTATAATACTTTCAAAATGAACACCCTAGTACCCATATTGTTCAATTCGATCTGGAAATTCTCAAATTATTGCAATTTGTCTTTTTAATGTTTGTATTCTGCCTTCAGAAGCGAAAAGGGCGTATCTCAAAAAAACGCGTTTCGAAATAATTGATGTTTTGTTTATGTCAATTTGTTGAGACACATGTTAACTTGAGATAGAGGAAATTCTCTTAGGAGAATTTTTATAGGTTTGAACTAAGATACCGGTATTTGGCGTAGTTCATTAGATGCGTAATTTCTTAAGCTATCCGATGACACGAATATCAATTATTTTGAGATACGCCCATTCCGCTTCTGAGGGCAGTATTACTGATAACTTTTTTTTTTGTCAGCTGTTACTTTTCTGAAACTTAGCAATTCCTACCTAAACAATTCTTTGGTTAAAATTTAGTATCAGTTTTTGGAGAGGAATTGGTCAGTTGTTTTTTCTCTCACTTATTGCGCTCTCAGTTGACTAAGTCTTGGGATACGGGAAAAAAATTAAATCAACTTTAGGTGAGTGCGGACAAAGCTCATGTCGACTTACATACATATGTAAGTGCAGATTTCGAAAATGATAGTGTTCGCAGTGAACGTGAAATACCGCTTTTGTTGAAGAACTCACGTTTAACTGAAAAAACTCGCGAAACGTCCTCTCCTCTTGCCAAATTGCGGTGCATTTAGTAACTTGAAGATATTCAAGTAGACGGCGCTGCCTTACCCACCTGAGCAATAGGGAGCCTACCAGACCTAATCAGTCTTAAACGCAAAATTATTTTTAATATCCGCTGAATTTTCACTGGATCTGAAAGCTCATATCTTAAAAAATAGCATTGAAGGAAGCTAGTTTAGCGAAAGTGATAATTTTTAACACTCAGAAAACAAAAAATGTATATTGTGAGACGATTTAGATCTACTATCCAAGTTTAAAACTTAACCAGGCTTATTTTTGTTGAAATATTCAAAAAAGTCTCTTCTATATAGTACAAGCAGAATTAGTAAAACTAACTAGAAAATCCATTTATCCGAGGCTTTACGTCTTTCTCCTCCGTCAAACTGCATATATTCAGATTTTTTTCCAACTAAAAGATTTTTTTGACAGCCTTTGATGATGCTACGTACAAAATAAAGAGAACAATTCAATTTAAAAAATTCCGTTTTTATTTGAGTTAAATCTTAAAAGAATCAACAACAACCTTGCAATTAATAAATAAAAATGTTCTACACATGAGTTTTGTGTCTTTGAACTTGCGCCCGAAGCACAATTTTTTCTCGAGTTTTTTTCTACTCTCGAATAAATCGTAAACCGACAAAAATTTTTAATTAGCCGAGAACTCGCTACTCAAAATTATAACGATCGCTGAACAAACACACAAAGCAAGGAGAATCTTATCTGCAAAGACTTGAGCACATGTCTGCCGACTCCTAACCCCTTTACTAATGAATCGAATATAATTCACTGATCGAGTCACAATGTATTCGAGTCTGAGGTACGGGCGAACTAACCTCAGCAATAGTAATCTCTTGCTTAGCCAGACTGCACTCGATAGTGCTCACGTCGAAAGCGAAAATATCGATGTGACGACACCCTTAACTTACAGTGCGCCACTACCCAGTATTGTCCCAGCCGCAGCGGTAGCAGCTACAAAAATTCTAGTTGCACCAGTAGAACCAACTGCATCGTCATCCACTGGTGGTGGTGGCGTTTACGGCGCGCATCCGTTTTTGCCGCACGACTACAATTTTTGCGACTCGTGTCGGCCGTTGCGTTTTCACAATCACTTGGCAAATTCGGGTCACAGTGGAAGTCCCGGTGCCGTTTCACAAAAAAGTTACGGTGCGAGCTCTACGCGATATCTCAACAATTCTAATGCGTCGCGTTTTAATTTGCCACCGTTTTCAACTTCAAAATCACAGCCACACGCCACTCCTTATCAATTGCGATCTTTTCAACAATTTTCTCGCTTTCAGCCGCGCCGACCCATAAATAGCAGCATGTCACAGTCCGGTGAGGATTTACATTCACCCAGCTACCTGTCATGGCGTAAGCTGCAGTTAAGTCGTGCCAAGCTGAAGGCATCCAGCAAAACATCAGCACTGCTCTCGGGATTTGCCATGGTAAGTATTTTTATAATAAAATACTTGAATTTTTGAACACTGAAAATTTAATAAATGATTCAAAAGCAAAAGTGTCATTTAACAAATTTTACAAACATACATATGTATACAGTGACTCACAAGTTTGATCAAGTGTATAAAGAAAACTGTTTTGGTTGTCTGCCTTAAAATGAGCAGACATTCTTATGAATATTTTTTTGGCATAATTTTACTTTAGGGGCGATGCTCCAACATTTTTTTTTTTAGAAACATGGAGTTTTACCCCCTAAAACCGAATCTGAAAAAAAAGTCGGCCTCTTATGGCTTCCGAGATAAAAATTGGTCAAAGTTGAAAATTTCATGGGTACACCAGAGTTTCAGTGAATTTTTTAGAAATATCTTATAATTTACATTTTATTTTGAAAAAAAATTAAATTATTAATTTATGAAGTTTATAGTGTTTTTGAAAAGAGGAACAATTTGAATTAAAAAAAAACAAAGAAAATATCAAACATTATTTAATCGAACTTACAGTCATTAAGCCATGACCAATATTGTAAATTTTTACTTAGTGATCAATGCTATTTTTCAACAAACATGGCAAAGATAATAAATGGAACAATTTTAACCTGGTAATTGGTGACATGTTTCGGCTATTACCAATAGCCTCATCAGACCAGTTTGTTATCTTTGTCATGTTTGTTGAAAAATGGCATTGATCAATAAGTAAAAATTTACAATATTGGTCTTGGCTTAATGACTGTAAGTTCGATTAAATAATGTTTAATTATAAAATAATCAGCCGCTAAAATCAACTTCCTCAAAGAAAATATCTAATATATAAAATTCTCGTGTCACAGTGTTAGACTCCAAACTCCTCCGAAACGGCTTGACCGATTCTTATCAAATTTTGTGTGTATATTCAGTAGGTCTGAGAATAGAAAGTAAACTATTTTTCATCCTCCTTTAAGAGCAATTTAGGGTGGCCGTCATACAAAAATATTTTAAAAATAGCATTTTCACAAAGACCACTTAATCGATTCGCATGAAATTTACACCACGTGTCTTTTATATTAAGTGGAATAGCTTACGTTATAAAACTATAATTTAAAATGCATATTTAGGGTGGCCCTCATACAAAAATATTTTAAAAATAACATTTTCTCAAAGTCCACTAAATTGATTCGCATGAAATTTACACCACGTGGCTTTTATAGTAAGAGGCATATTTTCAGTTACAAAACTTAAACTTAGGGTGGCCCTCATACAAACATATTTTTAAAATAGCATTTTCACAAAGACCGGTCAGTCGATTCACATGGAATGTACACCACGTATCTTTTATATTAAGAGGCATGGCTTAGGTTATAAGACTTTTATTTAGGGTGACCCTTATACAAAAATATTTTTAAAATAGCCTTTTCACAAAGACCACTCAATCGATTCACATGGAATTTACACCAGGTGTCTTTTATATTAAGTGGAATAGCCAAGGCTATAAAACTTTTATTTATGATACATATTTAGGGTGGGCCTCATACAAACATATTTTTAAAATAGTATTATCGCAAAGACCATATAATCGGTTAGTTTGGAATTGCCACCAAGTGTCTTTTATATTAAGAGTCATAGCTTTGGCTACAAAAATTTTGCTTAGGGGCATATTTAGAGTGGTCCTCATACAAAAAGATTGTTAAAATATAATTTTCACGAGGAACGGCCAATCGATTCACATTGAATTCACACCATGTAGCTCTTTTATATTAAAAGGCAAAGCTAAGGCTGCAAAATTTTAAAAAAGGGTGGCCTTCATACAAACATATTTTTAAAATAGCATTTTCACAAAGACCACTTACTCGATTCACATGTAACTTACACCACGTGGCTTTTATATTAAGAATTATAGCTTAGGCAATAAAACTTTTATTTACATATATGTATATAAACTATTATTTTCATGAAGACCGGTCAATTGATTCACATGGAATTTACACCGCGCGCCTTTTATATTAAGCTATTTTTTGTAGGGTGCATATTTAGGGTGGCCCTCATACAAACATATTTTTAAAATATAATTTTTCCGGAATCCTCTTAATCGATTCTCATGGAATTTACACCACGTGGCTATTTTATTTAGAGGCACAAAGTATTTTTTAAATAGAATTTTCACGAAGAATTCATAATTATTTCTTAAATGTTTTTAATGGTCTACGGAAGGTTTTTGCGAAGTTTGTTTAAGAAAAATGGGCAGTGACACACCCTCCAAAATCAAATTAATCATATCTCATCAAGTACTGGACGCAGATGAATGGGACTTGATATAAAAAGTCCTGGCAAAATAAGTTTCACTAGAAAAATGATCTGTTTCGCTTATACATCGCATGAGTTCATATAACATCCGGAACAACTACCGGAAAGGGCAGAACAACGTCTGCCGGGACAGCTACTCTTATAGTCTTATATAAAATTATTGGATCCGCCGTTTAATCTTCATCTGGTCATAAAAATAGGTACACTTTTGATGTTTCTAAAAAAAAAATAAGTACTTAATTGCAACATATTAACAGTTTTGAGAATGTCTTATTTTGTTACATAGCAGTACCCTGTATAACCGCCATTATTGTTCAAATTGGCCTGTGTTTTCCTAGCCATAGACGCAACCAAATTTTGACATGCCTCCAAATGGATATCGTACCATGATTGTTGCACTTTTTGTCACAAATCGTCCTTGTTTTTGAATATTTGTTTTAAAATTCTTTTCTTCAACTCAGACTAAAGAAATTGACAAGGTCATGACAAGCATTCAATATTCTGGCCCCTAAACTAAGTTTTGATCAACTTCGAAGAATGTTTGGGGTCATTATCCTGCTGGAACTTCCAAATTAAGGGCAAAGTATCAGCATATTCAAATTGGGTCATAATATCCAGAATACGGAAAATTTGACATACCCCGTAGTAGGAAAAGCATCTCCAAACCATTATGTTTCCACCACCATGATTTACGGGTTTCTTTATGTACCGATGGTCAAAATCCTTCCCTTTAGGATGACGAACATTCCTTGCAGCATCACTGGGGAACAAATTAATTTTATATTTCTCCACTTTTTGGTTCCTTTTTCTCCAAACCATGAAGCATGATTTTTCGCAAATGCTTTCCTCATTTGTAAGGTTTTCTTACGAAGAAGTGGAACCTTACTCTCTAATCTACCAGGAAGCTTTACATACACTAACCTTCACCGAAAATTGCAGGAAGATACTATGTTGCCCATTTCGGTAGCTATTTTCCTCGAATACTTAAATGGGTCATTTTTGGGCATTATCTTTATGTGATGATCATCACTTGGTGGGGTTTTTTTGCTTTTCTCCATTTTTTTGAATTTTTTTTTTTTTCTTTTAAGGCATTTACCACAAATTTTCAAGAGTGTCCAAGAATTTTGGCTATACCGCCATACCCATTTTCTTCAGCACGAAACTTAAGAGCATAACCCTTTTGTTCTGAAGTGCAAAGTACGCCGCGGCCCATCTTAAATTCAAAAGATTTCAACAACGGTCTCAAAATTAAACTTATTTTACAAACCTTTACAGAAAAATTCCAAAGCTACACTTTGAATTTATGGTTCACAAAAAAATTTGCTTTCATACACACTAAAAATATTATTAACTCAAAGTGTACCTATTTAATTGTCCAAGCGGGATTTGTCCTTTTGTCAAATATTTCTTATTAACAAAACGTTAAATTAGAAATTGCGCTACGAGTCGATTGCTTATCATTAACGGAACAACTTCTTTGGCAAGCTGTGTATATCATGAAGATTGCATAACGCTGACAAGGATAAGACCGGTAAAAACATTATTTAGTACCGAGAAACTTTTAGGAAATTACAGAACCAAGACTAATATTATATTATTTTAAAATTTAAATTCAAATAATATAATATATAAAAATTTTCCAAACTACGATGATTTAAAGATCGGTTTCAAAATCCTTTTATTTTTTCAATGTTTTGTTCTTCGATGATCAGATCGTAATGATTATCAAGCGCAAGCCAACGCTCTCATAGAAGCAAATTAATGAGAGAAAAGCAAAAGAGAGCAATGGAAATAGTGATCACAACAAGGAGCACTCAATTCCAATGGTTGATTTCCGATATTTTTTTATTTTCTGTAATTTCTTGTGATTTAAAATTTTGTGTCATTTAAATACATAGTATGTAGTTGTTATTTTAAAAAGAAATTGGGTTGCGTCAACTTTTTAAAAACTTTTACAGAGGCGCACACTGGTGCGTTTGCGAAAAAAGAAATTTTTTCATGGGTTGGGATTGTTGTTTTTTGTTTGTTTTTATACACTGAGAAAAGAGTATGCTTCCTTATATTTGTTAACCATCAACAAATTTTGGTAGTTATTACCAGGTACTTAAATGATATTTAAATTGTTGCTTATTAAGCCAAACGTTATATTAGTTTAAGTTGATTGAAAAAATTTGTTTGGGTTTAATATACATTTGTTAATCCTATTTTTATTTAATTTCACTTCTCATTAGCATAAAAACTTTGCGAAAAGAAAGTATTTTTTTAGTGAAATACATGATTTTGTGATTATTAACAAACGAATGATTGCTATAAAATAATAATTGTTTCAACCAAAATATGATTTAGTAATTATTACCAAATATATATTTAATCCAATAATATTATTCAATTCACTGTAATATGTGACATTTTAACATATATCAAATATTTAATTCGCCTATATATACTATTTGTTAATTATTACCAAATTTTGGTATACAGATATGGATATATAAATGGCACATTTTTTTTTTCTTTCTAATGCTACAGTATCGTAAATATTATTAACAAACAACAAGTGTTTGGTTTTTTGCAAAGATATATCCTTCATATTTAAAAATAATACAAACTTTAGCTATAATCCATTAACAAAAAAAAAAATTATCAAATGTTAACCGATGAAATGAGCGGGACACATAAATACCACAATCTGGAAAAAAAGAGAAAATATCGTGTTAAAATTGCATTTGTTGACTTTTTGGTATGCAAAAACATTTAAATAATTGATACTTATATTGTGCTCCACACTTTTTCGCATTTTGTTTTGGATATGATATACCAATCTTTCTGTGCTGCAGACCAAAGATCGTCCATAATTGTATAATTTATTTTTACGATTTCAACCTTGACTTCGGTCTACAGGTTCTCTATTGAATTTAAGTCAGGGCTCCGGGCTGGCCAATCCAAAAATTCGATTTTTTCCGCACTAAACCCATTATTTATAATTTTGGAGAAGTGTTTAAGGCCACACGGTGGTTTAGCACCCGAAAATTTAAGACATTTTGAAAAAATTTTTTGAAGGTGAAGATAATGATCAATGATAATTAAACTGTGCAGGTATATTTTATCACTCACGGAGCATACAACATCATTTTTATAATAATCAAACCTGTGCGGCGGGTAAAATATTAGCTCTGTCACTTATCAGAATAATAAAAAGTAAAGAAATTATTAATCTATATGAGTGTAGCTATGGCCCCTGCCTCAAAAACTAAAACAAAAAGTTTTTGACAAAATGGCGGGTTCTTGAAATGTAAATATCGAAAACAGACCATTTTACAGTAGTTTTTTTTTACGTAAAAAATAAGAAGTTATTAATTTAAAAAAATTTTCGAGGCACGGGCCATAGCCACTGCAATTCTGTATAACATATTCAAATTTGAGATGAATCGGATGAATGGTTTTATTTATTTTTATCCCGCCGAGCAGAAAAGAGTAGTTTCGAGATAAATGAGTTTAAAGTTTTACGTATGATTATTTTCGTACGCGGGCCAACCGTTCGCTACCTGTTATAAAGGCTATATAACCTAAAATACTGTCAATATCATTACAAAAATTTAAGAGTATATTCTCAAAAGATTGTACTTTCGAAATATTAAAAAAAAAAAACAAAATCGATTTGTCTAAAATCTTAGACCACCAGGTGGCCTTAATGTCATTATACTGCAAAAATGTCCATTTGATTGGCATGAAATGGAGCGCATATGATTCCATATGGTTCGTCAATGTGTCCAAATATTGAAACTTGTCCATTTTGTCATTGATTTTTATAAGCGGGCCTACACCATGCCAAGAAAATACACTGCAGACCATGTTTTCACACCGGTGTTTATTTTGTCATTGAAATAAAGTGAAAACCGATTGCACTGCATTTTATTTGAATCCCTCTGAAGTTATTTTTTTAAAATATGTACATATACAGTTGTATTCATAAAAATAGTAGTGTTGCAGGACATGATTTTTAAATCTCTTTTCTAAAATATTTAGCCTTAAAAATTGAATTCCTTAGTAAAATTTTCGTAGGACTAAATAAAAAGAACAGAAAAGTAAAAAAATCCCGTTACTTTTGTTTCGTGTTTTCTTGTTTGTGATGCATTTACATATTTTCACCAAAACTCTGCTGTTCATTAAAATAGTAGTGCTTTACGTAATTAGTTGAAAAAAATTAAAAATTCTAGAAATCCGCCATAAGTAAATGAAATTAAGTAATTCAATAATTTGCTTATATGAATTTATTGCAATCGATGTACTCTTCCTTTTTTTAGTGGGTAGAGGAAGGAATTACTGAATCGAAATGATAGAATCAATAATTAGGCTAAAGAATCAGGGCAAGACCTTCAAGGAAACTGAAAATATGGTTGGATGCACTGCCCCTGATATTTAAAGCTATTACCTATTGTAAGAAACCTAAAAATATAAAATTTTTCAGCAAGTCAGGAACAAAGTGAACGCGAAAATCAAACTTACAAAGTCAAGATTTTATGAAGCTAAGTTTAGATATGCGATGGATAGTAAACGAAATTGGAAACTAATTAAAGAAATTGGTATTAACAAGTCTGATAGGATTTCCCACGATTCTTTTGATTTGGATAAAGTAAACGCGCTCAATGTAAAGCTTAGCACAATATCAATACCACCGGCCAATCTAAATGCTTTTTGCAATTACTCTTATCCGATAAATGTGCCAAGTTTTAGTGAACGCTGTAGGTTTTGATGAAATCCATCCAGTTTTTTTAAAAGCTCTGCTGCCAAAGCTACTGACAATTTTTACGCATGTTTTTAATTGTGCAATAACTTCCTCGGTTTTTCCAGACAGATGAAAATGTGCTAAAATCATACCTTTGCCAAAGAATCGTGATGAGTATAGACCAATCGCTATATTATCTTTCCTTTCCAAAGTTTTTGAAAGAATCATCTACACACAGATAATTGGTTTTATAACAAATTATTCACTGATTTGTAGGGAGCAGTCTGGTTTTCGACATTCAAAAGGTTGCGTAACCGCACTCTTAGAAGTATCTGATGACATACGCTCGGATTTGGATAATAGCAAAATAACATTTTTAACACTATTAGATCATAATAAGGCATTTGATAGCGTCGATCACAGCCTGCTATGCTGGAAACTTAAAAACGTGTTTAATTTTTCAAATTCTGCTGTCAATCTCTTGAAATCGTACTTAGCTGAGCGAAGGCAGGCAGTCGCCATCGGTAATTTGCTGTCAGATTTTGTACCTATTTTAAGAGGCGAACCTCAAGGTTCCATTTTGGTACCCTTGCTTTTTGTCATGTATATCAATGATATAGTGACAGCACCGATAAATTGTAGGATACATTTGTACGCAGATGACGTGCAGGTATACATTTCTACTGAGCCGACTTTGCAAACGGGTGCATCTCAAAATTATGTGACGATCTCATTCTCATTGACAATTGGGCTAGAAGTAATGGATTATGCCTTAATCTGGCTAAGTCGAAATGTCTCGCCACTTTTAAAAGATCTCTTGATCTGTCAGCAATACCACAAATTAATGTTAACGGCACTCAGATTGCTTTCGTCGAAACTGCAAAGAACTTAGGAATCAGGTTCAATGGAACTCTTGCAAGGAACAGCCACATCCTCGTAACAATTGGTAGAGTTTACAGCCTTTTGCGTGTTCTGTGGACAATACAGTACTTTACGCCACTTAAAACCAGATTGTTGTTGGCAAAAACATACTTGATCCCTACTTTGCTATATGGCTGCGAAATATTTGCTAATTGTGATAGCGTCTGCATGAACAAATTAAATGTTCTTTACAATAACATCGCCAGATACGTATTTGGACTAAGGCGGTCTGACCATGTATCAAGATGTGCGCATAAAGTCTATAATATGTCGTTTAATGATCTTTTAAAATTTAGAACAATTTTACTCCTACACAAAATAATCTATAAAAAGATACCTGTAAATTTATACAACAAGCTATAATTCTCACGCTCATTAAGAAATAATGGCATAATTCCAATCCGTTATAGCACTTTAACATCTGGTCGTCATTTTTTTATCCACTCGGTAAGACTTTGGAACTCACTTCCCGTGGATCTATAGTTAACAGGCAATGCGTCGTTATTTAAAAGTAAGCTCCAAACCCATATGTGTAATATTTGAAAATGAAAATGTTTAATTTTTTCGTCAAATATTTCTTGTAATTCGTACACGGAAAAAACACCAACTCAAATTTAATTAAAAATTAATAGGAGATTATAAAAATTAATAGGAGATTATAAAAATTAAAATCTGAAAACAAATACTACTTTTTTATAGTAATAAATAGAAAATCCTTATTAAAAATTCTATTCTAGTTTGTAAATATTTTCATTTTACATTTTTTAATAAGTGCATATTAAAAATTATTTTCTTCATTTTAATTATCACCTAAAAACTTTGAAATTTTACAAAGAATTTATTAAATTTTAATAAATTGCCACATTAGAATTTTTATATATTTCATAGTGTAATATATGATTCCCGCTTTATAATGTTTAAAAAGTAGTTATAGAAAAATTATTTCAAGATTATTAATTTTTATTATATTGAATTTTATTTCTCTTTTGTGTTTAATTTGTACTCTGTTTGAGTTCTCAACATATTCATGCAAAAAATAAATATATCAGGCTTGCCAAACTCTTACTAATTGGCTTTGAAGTAATGTGTTGAACAGAATTGGGACGGGGTCGGGAAAGCGGCAACGGAAACTCGCTGGCCGTCCCAATTTTAATCAACACACAAAAAATTTTAAAAATAAATTTCAGTTATTATTATTTCATCATAAAAACTATATAATGTACTTTTTAAAAAATAGTACAGTCCTTTTAAAATATAATAAATTACTGCAGAGATTTTAAAATCTACTTTGTAAAAATTAAAAACTTGCATTCGAAAAATTAATGCCTGCTTGATGCAATTTTTATATTACGCTTAGTAATTTTTAATAGACACTCGAAACGTTTCTAAATTACTAAATTACCTACTAGTTTTTCTTAAATTTTTATTAATATTTACAATAATTTCGAGTTTCGTTTTTTCCGTGTAGTATTAAAAAAAAAAAAAAAAAATTTATAAAATAAGCTTAGTTTTTATATACTTATTCTAAGATATTTTAAGGTTGTAATGTTATTAAATTCAAGTTGAATTCCTATGTCTATAGTACATTAGCTATAAGATGATTTATCTTTTTGTACTAAAATAATCATTAATAAATAAATACAAATACAAATCGTGGTGGTAGCCGCCAGATTTCGTTATTAGACGACATACGAAGTGCACGATATTGCAAGACTAAGCCCTCGGAGCACCGCAGTGTCCTCAAAAATGATTAAAAATCAGCCAAATCTGTCGATCAGTGCTGTGACAATTCGTCGCCGACTAATGGAAAATAATTTGAATACAAGAAGTTCCAGGAAGGTTTAACTTTAGACGAAGAAGCACGTCGTCACAAGAATACAATTTGCAAAAGATTGTATGAAATGGAATGCCGATGAGTGGCGCAACGTATTACAGTCAGATGAGAGCAAAGTATTTTTTTTTTGTGGAACAGGCTCCAGGCAGTATGTTCGTTGTCAATCAAACACAGAATACCACCCCAAATACACTACCAAGACGGTTAAACATGGTGGACTGACCATTATAGTATGGGCTTACTTTTGATAGACCTGCGTTGGCCCTATCCACCTGATCAAAAATATTATAGAAAAAGCAGTCAACGTTAATTTATTGAAGGATGTAATGCTACCGTATGCCAATCGGGAAATGCCTTTAAAATTGAGGATTCAACAGGATAACGATCCTAAACACACTAGTAAACTAGCTTATGAATGTTTGTATCTTAAAAAATAGACGTGATGCCGTGGCCAGCTCAGTCTCCGCCTTAATCGGATAGAAAATTGGAGAGGAGATATCAAACGAATCGTAACAACAGCAAAGCCATCAAGTAGAACACAGCTTTGACAAATGTTCAAAGGGACTTGGGCTGAAATTCCTGTGAAGCGTTGTAAGGACCTTATTTACTCTATTCCACGGCTACCCAAAGAAACATGTACAGTGGTCGGCATATATATTTTGACAAATATGTGCGTTTTAGTGTTCTTTCTGCAATGGCTAACAGTCAATGCTAACGGTACTACATATATACTTATGTAAAAGAAATAACACATGCTAGGTGTCAAAAAGAACAAAAAAGCTGCGTATTTTCTCTGCTGATTTAAGTGCTGCAGTATATTTAAAAGGTAAAAAACCATTTTGTGGGTGGCATAAGTATTTTGACAATTTTTATGGCATAAGTTTACTTTGGGAGTGCCACTCATATCTTAATAAAATTTTACTTCCTTACGAGGCTTTCAATACTGAACACGAATATGGAATCAAAAGTTGGGTGACGCATCTATTTTCGGAGATATAGCCATCAGAAGTCGGGGATATAGCTTTTAATGAAATCATTGTCATAATTTGGGAACCCCTGGATCAATTTTCAAAATATGGATGTCATATGAAAGATAATTTAATGAACTATAATATAGACTCATAAAAGTTTGAAATTTATTTTATTTTTAATTTATTTAAGTTTCTGGTCAATTTATTTTGTTAAAAAGCGTTATTTTTTTGGAAAAGTTTTTATTCAGTAAACATTTAAATTAATACAAAAGAAAGCGCATTTCATGTCCTTTCATATGGTGTGCTATTCTAATCTGGTTTTCTTGGATTTTCGAATTTTTTAAGGAAGGAAAGTGAACGAGCTCTACAAATTTACTTGAAATTTTGGGATTTGTTGAAAAAACAAAAGCAAGAACACCAACAACAATAAAAGAGCAACTTCAGCAACAGTATCAACAATAACAACAATAAAAACAATAACACATTTGTTTGCGGTGTTATTTTTCAAAAAAAAACTAAAAATTTTAATAAAAAATTAAGCGATCCAATATTTCAAGTAAATTTCTAGAGCTCGTTCACTTTCCTTCCATAAAAAATCCGGAAATCCAAGAAAACCAGCTTAGAATAGCACACCATTTGAAAGGACATAAAATGCGCTTTCTTATGTATTAATTCAAATTTTTACTGAATAAAAACTTTTCCAAAAAAATAACGCTTTTTAACAAAATAAATTGACCAGAAACTTAAATAAATTATAATATCTCGAACATTTTCAAAAACTATAGCTGAAATTTAAAATTTTTATGAGTTTATATTATAGTTCATTAAATTATCTTTCATATGACATCCATATTTTGAAAGTTGATCCAGGGGTTCTCAAATTATGAGAATGATTTCATTAAAAGCTATATCCCCAACTTCTGATGGCAATATCTCCGAAACTAGATGCGTCACCCAACTTTTGATTCCATATTCGTGTTCAGTATTGAAAGCCACGTAAGAAAGTAGGATTTTATTGAAGTATGAGCGGCACTCCCAAAGTAAACTTATGCCATAAAAATTGTCAAAATACTTATGCCACCCACAAAATGGTTTTTTATCTTTTAAATATACTGCAGCACTTAAATCAGCAGAGAAAATACGCAGCTTTTTTGTTGTTTTTGACACCTAGCTTGTGTTATTTCTTTTACATAAGTATATAGTACCGTTAGCATTGACTGTTAGCCATTGCAGAAAGAACACTAAAACGCACATATTTGTCAAAATATATATGCCGACCACTGTATAACATGTAACATGTAGTTTAAATTCAGTTGTGTCGTTTTTTTTAAACTTTAGTAACCACTACTATTTTTGTGAACAGACTTATTCTTAAATTTTATTTTGATTAAGCCATTGCGTTAAAATAAATACAAGTTTATAACAAAAGAAACTGCAAATATTCTCGGAAATGAATATACATTACTATTTTTTCAAAACTTTAAATGAAAATTGAGCTCATCAATTAATTTGATAGTAAAACACCCAGGACCCAACGGCACTACTATTTTTGTGAACACAGCTGTATATATCCTTTTTCAAGGTTTTGGGACTTCCCCAAAATAAATTTATTGAAAAAGTGATCTAATTTAAAAAAAAAAAATTGGTAAACAGAAAATTTATTTGTTATTAGTCGACTGACTATTTTGAAATATTCGCCCAAAAGGCAGTTTTGCTTTCTTTTACGGACAAAATAAAATGCAAAGTATCTACATGCTCTTTGCTCTCAAAATAATTAATTTTTTATTTTAGTTTTAATTAATTTGTACAGTTAACTTAAAGGTATGTCGGTCATACTTTTAATAACTTAGTTTTTTTTACCTTTTCGAGCATTTTTTGAAACAAAAAATTAAAAAGATTTAATAAATTTGTTCAAACATTAATTTTTTTATTTAAAAAAAATTTTCTCGAAATATCTTCAATATAACATCTTTTTTTTATATTTTATTCCTCAATCAATCGTAAGAATGCATGTGCTTTCACATAGAAGTTCCCGCCATAACTTTAGAAACTACGGATGTTTTACTGATGACGTGTACCACGTTTTTCAAAATAACTTCGACATACAATTTTTTTTTTGTTTGTTTTATGTTATTCCTCAATCAATCCTTAGAATGTACATATTTGCATTCAAATTGAAATTCCCGACATAACTTTGGAAAATATCGTGCAATTCCGACCATTAGAGTGGTGCGCGCCTTTATAAAAAAAAATCATATTTTCCAAAGTTATGGGGGGAATTTCGATATGAAAGCAGATACATTATTAGGATTGATTGAAGAACAAAATATAAAAAAATAAAATAATGTATCAAAAGTATTTTGAGAAATATTTTCAAGAATAGAAAAATTAATGTTCAAACAAATTTATTTATGGTTTCATTTTTTTTTCATATGATTCAAGCATTTTTAGGCAAAAAAATGTTCAAAAACGTCAAAAAACAAAGTGTGCAGTTATTAAAAAAATGACCGATGTACATAAATTTCCCAATGTGCACAAAAACGGTTGCGGATCCGTTTAAAACCAGTTAAGAGTCCGTCAGCGTGGATTTCGTAATTTAATTGTTTAAATAGTCTTAACATGATGTCCCCCCAACTAGAATAATATAACATAATCATCAGTAGATCAGTAGAACTGGAGATAATAGACTTCAAGTATGAGTATATTTGACAAAATCCAGCCAATTATCAAAAATTCATGAGTGGATATTTTCGAAAAAAAAAATTTTTTCAGCAAAATCAAAAAACATGGGTCAAGTAATTTTATGTATATAAACTGTAAAAAAAATTTCGGGCGATTCTAAAATACCAAGTTCAAAATGCTCTGCGGTTTGTAAAAGAATGACCGATATGGAAGCACACAGTCAGTGGGGAGGTAAATAGTGGTAATTTTCATGCATTTATTAGCCTTTATGCAAATTTTGGTGTCCACAATTTATCAGCTCGAGATAAACTGATTATGACGTTTCTTCCATATCTCCATCTGTCTGCTCAATAAACTTTAATTCAGAATTGTCTTTATGTGTTGTATTTCTTGTTAAACTGTGTTTTCTTAATATTTACCTAATAAATTCAGAGATAAATTACCAAATTTAATTCGAACATAATAGCAGTTTGAAAAATGTATGATTATAGTGGTTTTAAAAAAATAGATAAGTTAACACGCCTTAGGAAACAATCTGACATATCACTGTCTTTAAAACTGCATTCATTTTTAGAATAAGAAATGCTGCTGCTGTACACATATTTTTTTATGACTATAACACATGGTCTGTAATATTCTCATGTGATGAAACCATTTTTCGAATTCCTAGGTTATTTTATTGGTCATTTGATTTATTATCTGTTTCTTGCTTGTAAATGTTGTAGAAAAATTTGTTATTATAAATTAAAAATAAATGCTTAGTTTATATGCACGCGAAGTGTACCCAGATTTTACGAACTTTTTTTTGGCATCAAATCAAATACATATAAACATACTACAGTAGTACATACATATATATAATTAATTCAATAGCACAATAAGAACAAAAAACACAATTTGTAAATTGTATCTCTGAATGTCTAACCTTTACCATCACAAGAACTACCGGCCAAAATTACTGTTGTTTTTTTTAAATCTTTTTTTTTTTCTGTATGAAACGTTGACAAATTTATTTCTTAAAACATTTGTATTCTCGAAATAGCGTCTTTATAGCCATATTTCAAATTTTGTCTCAGTTAATAAAAAATATGGACGGAAAAAATAAGTTTTATATGTACAAATATATATATTTTTTTTAATGAAGCAATTAACATTGTTAAAAAAAACCTTGAATAAAAAATGAATATACGCGGAAAAATTTGCCTGCTAATATGCTAAAGCTATGCTATGTAAGTCTTACCATATTCATGTAGTATTAAAACGGTTAGGGTTTTTGGAATTTTTACTAACTTTGTATCGTAAAATACTTATGTATGTAATACACTATACACTGGTCAACAGCCAGTTCGAAAGCTTTTCAAAACAATAGCTGTACTATTTGATGTATGATCATCAAGTTTAGTACATACTAAAAGGCTGCAAATGACATCTTGAAGCGCAAACATTGTTATGACCCTAATTCAGCTGACTGATCGAGTGTTGTCATTGCGTTTGCTGCATCAAACGAATAAAGTCTTGATGCTCTCTGAAGAAATGATTCTATGTGGGTGAGGGGATGATCAATTGGGTGTAGAGCCACAATGGAAAAACTTTGATATGTTATGCAAAGTTTAATACTAGGAAAATTGCACTAAAAATTTTTTTTTTTTTTCAAACTTTAATTTGCAATCAATCTTAAGATTATAAGTAAATTAGATAACAATAGCTAATAACAGATACAGAAATATTATCCATTGATAATATCCATAATTAAGTTACACAAGAGAAAGAGCTGATTACGCTGATGTAAATATTATGGCTAGTTATGTATTACTTAAATTATTTGCAAAATAAAGAGCATTAAAAATTGAAAATAATTATGAAAAATTGTGGTTTAAGAAAATAAGGAACCATTTGACAAGGTATTTTGAATTTACTTAATTACTCAAATTAATATACAAATTAAAGAATACAAAAAAAAATTATTCTTATCAAAATAACAACACATTGAGATAATGCAACTTGGATATGATTACTAACATAAGTGCTTTTTTTATATTCTAATTTTGAAAATTTTGTACATAAAATTCATACAAAGTAACAAAAATTTCTAGAAAGGTTTTAATCCCAAAGGCACCTGATAGCAACACTACACCGTTTTATATCACACTTTCTTCTTAAATTGCCCCGCATTCTTAAACTTATGTGTGCATATTTCGCTGTTCAGCTAGAAGCCAATAACAACGAATTCACTAGTGTATTTGTTGCTCTTGCTTTTGCTATGTCTGCTTTTATATTGCTGTTTATTGTCATATGCTGTGGTTACCTCTGTCGTTAGCGATCAAGAGAAGATCGTGTCGTGTCGAAAAGGCAATCGGGTTTTCTGCACGACCAGACTCATTCACTGCAAGCTATGTTATGACAATACTCAATACAGAAAAAGTAAGTACTGAAAGGAGATAAGCAATACTGTGAAATATTGTTCAGCATAGAATAGAATGTCTTCTGCAGCGCTTTAGTACATACATATATCATTGTAAAAGTCTCGACAAGCGCTGCAGAGATCGCCTAAAGGTCATTAAACTCAGATATTTTCTTTCGACGTTCACATTATCTCAGTTTATAACCTAAGGTATCCCTCTATCGTCAAAAAACTAAAAAAAATATTCGGGTCCGTTACCATTGACAACAGAATATTCTCTGAAAGAAAATAAAAATATGCATTGTTTTCGAATGGTCAACTATACGTCTTCTGGTAACTGACGGATCCAGTAAATAAATTTGAAAACATAACGAGTTCCATGAATGGCGAGAAACCAGAATGTTTTGACAACAAATTCCCTCAGTATTTTTTTTTAAATTATCCATGGCTCATAACACCGGGCTGCTCGCTAGCTAATATTTTATCGCACTCCCCATTATTGACAGCAAAAACCTTATGAAACAAGAACGCTGGTCGTCTCGTATATTCCAATTGTAAATATTATGTGGCATTTCATCCATAGCAATTGGTTTAAAATTTGCTGCGACCTGAGAAAAACCAAACATTCGAATTTATTTTTATTTTTCACGGATTTAGTTGAAAATCAATAAGACAATACTTACAGGATAATTTTTGCAATTCCGCAATCCTGCTCCGATTTCTCTCCTCGCCAGATTCCAGGCTTCTGCTGTTTACCAACGAATGTTCACAATAATATATAGGAAGGTGACTCATTGGAATGGAAAAGGCACACAAACCATTGCAATGATCTTAGCAAGTGCCGTTCCCTTTACGCAATAGCTCCATTCTTGTATCCAGTATTGGTATTGGTCCCATCGCAACTGATAGCAAGCAAACTATCCAAATTGTAATTTTGATCGATCAAAAAATTTCAAGCTGGCTTTTTGAATTCCAACACCAGTGTCTTCAGTTGGTGGTACATAGGGTTCTTTTACTTTTGCCACATGTCCAGCTATATTTCAACAATTTATGATATTTGGCTGCTGTTTCGGTTTCCGCTCATACTTTAGACATTCTCATTGAATTTTGATCTTGTCGATGATGAGGCCGTCCAAGAACTTATAAACTTGTTTAGCTACATCAGAACAAAAGTCTTTTACTGCTTTTGTGGCATTCGCAATTCATAAATCTTTAATGAGCATAGTAGCAAGCAGGGATCAAAGCGAACTTACTTGTCACTTTCAATCCGAAGCCGAACTGTTTAATGTCCGACACTTTCAATTGTATTTCGGCTGGTGACGTTGATAGTTCGAATTCCTCTTTATCGTCAAAGTCTTGTAAGCACGCGCTAGCCATTAACCTTGGTCCACATTGATCGATATAAAACTCTTGGTTTACTTCCGGAACTTCATCATTGGCGTCGTACTTCCACTCATTTGCATTGTATTTCGTCGGATGTTTTGTAATGTAATTATAATTAGTGATACATGCTTCAATACATTTTCAAATCATTGTTTTCGATACTATTAGAATGTTCACGCATTCCCACAAGCTACTAATGTCTTTGATCACTAATTTGCTTCAGATGCAATAAATATCGAAGCACACTGCGCTCTAGACTGACCCAAAAAAATCTAAAGTGCTCGGATTTTCGGTGCTCTCGATTTTTTGAGTTTATTTTGATTGTGATCATTTTCTCATATTTAGAAAAAAAAATATTAACCCGTTATACTCCCAGGTCGGTCATTTTTGAAAAAAAATAAGTTTAGAAAAATTTAATTTTTGAGGCAGTGCGCAACCAACCGTATATATATAAAATTTTCCACTGAAGCAGTTTCTTAACCTTTTGGGCTCGATAAATAAGATGCCATCATTTTTTTTCTTATTATACGGTATTTGTTTCTTTTTTAGAAGGTTTTTTCGCCAAAATAGCAGAAAAAATGGATAATTTTGTCAAAAAATGGCCGATAAATGTGACTGAACATTTCCAGATTGAGAACCAAAAATCGGATCGGAACAATCAAAGATGACTTTTGAAGGGAAAAGCTGAGACTATCAAATGCTGCTAAAAGTTTTGTTATGAAAAATCAATTCGAGGTGATTTTTGCAATTTTAGGTTAGGATATCACAAAAACCATAGGTCATGTAGCAATTCTTAGCTCGGATTTGAACTTAGCGTGCCAAAAGCCTTCGGAAAAGTATGGTCTGGTGTCTGGGTTAGAAAGCTTCTTATAGATGGATTCTAATAGAAAATTTTCTGCTTTTTCTCTATTTTTGCTTGCGTTTCTCAAGCTATTTTCACATAATATAGGCTTGAATGCAATACTAATATTCAATTCTTACTCTAATGTGCTATTATATGTCAATACTTCGTATACCATAAACAAATTTATCTTTCAACTAAGAGCTGTATTTATTATTGTAATTTTATCGTATCAAAATAATTGTTTACCGAATGCAGAGAGATCTCAATGGCGCACAAAAGAACCGCGCACAGTAGATCGTGTAGTGGTCAAAAATCAAAAATATTTTTGTCTCGAAACCCAGCAAAATGGGTATCGTTGTAAAGGAAATACTTCAAAGAAAGTAAATACAAATTTTAGTCCAAAAAAATAATATTTGTGGATTCTATAGAATCCTTTAAAATCTGTACTTTTCGACAATTTTATTGTCGTAGATTTTTTGTTTTTTTATTTTAAGCGTCTAGAAAAAAATATTTTTGGCAACACATTTTTGAAAATTTCATTTTTATAAAAATTATCAAAAAAAACAGTTTTGATTATTTCAGAGAAAAAAATTAACCCTCTAACTGGTAAGAGGTCCCTGAGCACCCTTCAGTAATTCCGCATCTGCGCCATAGATAAAATAATAATTGCCGTAAACTGTCGTGGGTTTCCTTAGTTATGCTTTTTATGATACATAAATTAGTACATAAATTTGGTTGGTACGCGCTCTGCTGCATAGTTTTGCATGTGTTATCAGATTTGTGCGTCAAGTTGAAGTAAAATCTTGAAAAATTAACTCTCTTCTTAAAATAATTTTCAAAGTGAAGCTTCAATAGTTATAGCAAATCGATTTTAGTGGAATATTTTTATTGAGTAGAAAAAAACTTCAGTTTCAATATAAATTGAAGTGATTTCAGAAAAAAATATTTAAAGCGTGTCTTACAAGCGAAAATAGGAAGAGGTCCTCAGGGATCACTTGACTGTTTATGTCAAAATTCGCATAGTCTTTTCCATGTTATTGTGGTGCCCCTTTTTCTTAACTTTTTGCATATTTTTCACGTAGAAATGGCACACAGTTCACGTATAAAAAATTCGATGTATCAACAATGTCTGAAAAAGAATTAGAAGAGTTACAAGCAGTCTACTCCTTCGGTAATAGTACCATTCGCTCCTATTTTCAAGCTACCGAAACGACCCGCTTGACCAATGTCTATAGTTCATGATCCAGATGAAAATGTAAACTATATAAATGGTCGAAACAATCTTCATTTGGGTTGCTCAAACGTCAAAAACTATTTATGTGACTACCATCATCAAAAATAATTCACCATTACATGTGTGTATGTATATGTTTTCGTATCTTTTTTCGATAAAAACTATGCAAAACAAAATTAAACTTTTTTGACTTAAACCGGCAAGAAGTCCCTGAGGACCTCTTTACATTTTTTCACCTGGCAACTCAATGAAGGTAGATATCCACATGCACTTAATTTGATTCTCGTTTTATTGCAAATATTTAATTGGAAAAAAATTCCCAACACTATTCGTTCAAATTTTAACTTTGCCAGTTAGAGGGTTATATTGGATTTTTCACAGGGTTTTGAAAATGGCCAAAAATATAGGAAATTTAAAAAAAAATATCCAATTAAAGCAGTCAAACAAAAAAATTCCCACCGAGTCTCGCATTCATGTTAAAAAATATCGTAAGAACATTTTATTGTCTTGCAGTATCTGTATCTGCAAAAAAAAACTCATATTCATGGAAATATAGTTTTAATTCTCGTAAAAGTACTTTTTGTTTTTATTGATGAATTTTGAGTTTAATAATTTTTTGTGTAGCCATGCGATGCTTTCGCAGTTTATTAATTTATTTACATCAGTGATGCACAAATTTTTACTGGGTAATGTTTTCTTTACGTGGAAAAGACAAAACACATATATTCTCATGTTTTTTTATCGTTGAAATTTCTACACACATTTATACACATACTAGCGCAAAATTGTCGACTTTTGGGCACCTCAGTTGGCCATCCCTACACTAGGCGACAATTGAAAGTATAAATTTCAAGCTCTTGTTTTTTTTTAATTTTTGGGACATGTTCTTAACCCGGCGGGAGTGAGGTTACAAAGAATATGTAGCAGAATATGACATACCCGCGTACAAAATTGACTCTAAAACTCATTTACCAAATAGATAGCATTAAAGTAAATGTGTTTTATTGTAAAAGGTAATATGATAATTTAATTTTAATAAATCACCTGTGACAGTTTAAAACTTTTTATATTATAGTCGAAGAAAAACCAAATTACCTAACTTTTCAAACAAATATAGACTCTTTCAATAAACCTACAAAATAAATAAAAAAAAGTCTTATAGTCGAGTGCAATTAGTCATTATAAATAAAAAATGACGGAACCCAGCTATAGTGAATGGATTTGAAATATTTGTTTTGATTTGGATTTCTTATGTCATAAACTAAAAAGTTTACCCATTGGAAATGACCGCCGTTTCGAAAATCCGAAAACACGCCTACCGCCCATTCAAATTAAATGTATTTAAGGTAATGCAACCAAATTTCACGCAAATACTTGATATGACTTAGAGAAGCGATGGACAACAATAAGGCGAATTTCTACAAGAAGGCGTGGCACCTCCCATACATGAAACTTTAAAGTGCTGTACTGACGGAGTTACTGTAGGTAGAGTCAAGGCCGTATCCAGGATATTATTTCGGGGGGGGGTTTGGATTTGAAATTTTTGAATATCAATTTTTACAATCTCTTCAATTTTTCAAACCGATGACCGTTTTTTTTGGGTAACTCACTTCAAATTTTTCAAACACTATACTATTTGAATACATATCTGTGGCCACAAGGAATAACAGCTTAACTCGATATTTGATGACAAGGCGAAACAACATAAGTTAAGTGTATACTCATGTGATTTATACTGTTTCTTCTGGTCATCAAATATCGAGTTTAGCTGTTATTCCTTGTGGCCACAGATATATCGCTCACTTACTTCAAGACTGACATAACTCAAAATACCTAAAGTGGGAGAAAAACGCATTTAAAGTTTTCAATAAGTTACTTTTTATGTGAAATTGAAAAAAATTTGTCTCCATAAACTCTTCTCACAATTTAAGATTATAAGATAGCTTTCTGATTTTTTCACAAAAAATAAAACATGAAATGGTGGATATTTCTGCATCAGTTACTCAAAAATCACGTTTTTTGAGTTATACTAGTCTTGAAATATGTGAGCGCGTTATGTACATATACAATTCACAAAACCGTTCATAAGAAAACATGTTTCTGGTTTTAAAGTTGTATTTTTTTTGGCAGAAAAAAGTTTTATAAAATCGTTTACAGAAAACTTGCTAATCCTATATTCTAGCTAAAAATGTTAAAACTAAATTATTATATATATTCATTAACTTGGGTAGTTATTTTTTTTTTTCTTATTTTATAGTGAACAGTTTTGGTACTTAAGCTACTAAAAACATTTTAAATAATTTTAAATATTCTATGTGGCCGCTTGGGCTGTAATGATGAGTTGTATTATCTTAGACATACTCGTTATCAATTTGTCTAGTATTTAAGTACTGATCTCCGACCACTGTCCATTGGCGACCTCCCATAACCAGATCATACTGAAAACTGGCATATGGGGCATTTCATGTGAAGCAGGAAATGAAAAAAAATCAGATTTAGAAATTTGTTCATATTCGGCTTAATTGTAATTCTAGAAGGTGTAAACACTTATTTTTTTTTATATAAGGCTTAGTTAGTTGTGGACTTCCAAAAATTGACGTAATATGAAGAATAGAATTTTCGGAAACAGTTTTTCGAACTTAAAAAATTTTCGATAAAATATTTAACATTGTGGGTGCTACAGAAAATTTACTGCTCTTTTCAATTATAAAATCAGATTTGAAATTTGTTTTTTTTTTCTTGTGGAAAACCGGAAGAATTTCTCAGAATTTAAATAATTTCGACATATTTTATTTTTTTTTATTTTAACTTTAAAATAGAGCATAAAATATACCGATATTATACTAAAAATTTTTAAATGTGATCTACATTAGTTTAGATATATGAATTGAAGTGAATACGTGCCGAATTTTGTATTGGACCTGGCACTTTCTTAAGTACATACTTTTACATATATATCTTCTTAACTAATAAAGATCACGTTAAAATTTTTTTGTGAAACATCTAAGGCTTTTTTTAAAAAAAAAATATTTAAAAAATATGTCAAAATATTGAAAATTTGATTTGAAATTATTATTTCCGGTTTTCTATACATAAAAATACTTAAAATTCCAATTTGACTAAAAATTTAAAAAGAGCTTTTAAAGTAATATTGCTTATATTGTATTTTATTCTAAATTCCTTGATTCCAATAACAGCGTTCAAAAATGACGGTCCCTAAACTTCCTCAATTCTTCAGAAGCCCATAATTCGGTAATTAAGCCTCAAACGAAAAAAAATTGTGTGTACACACTTATGTCTACAAGATGTATTGTAAAGGGTGTTTTTTTTAGAGGTTTGTTTTTCGAATAGAGATAAAACTGGGATTTTGTGGTCAAATCTGGCAACTCTAATGTCATTTATATTCAGTTTGGTTTGCCATTTCATCATGAACAGGTTGACAAAAGAACAACGCTTGCAAATCGTGCAAATTTATTTCGAAAATAATGGTTCAGTTCGCGAAGTTTACCGCAAGCTCCGTCCATTTTATGGTCGACATAATCGTCCATCAGAGCAATTAATTCGGTTAACCATGGATCGTTTTCGCACTACGTTTACTCTATGTGATAATACGCATCCGCAGAGACGTCGAACAGTGCGCACCGAAGAAACAATTGCCGCTGTAGAGCAAAATGTTGAAGAGGACCCGAATGAATCGATTCGCCACCGTGCACAGCAATTGGAGCTTTGTCCATCAACTTTATGGAAGATTTTGCGCAAAGATCTTGGCTTCCGACCTTACAAGATCCAGCATGTGCAAGAATTAAAGCCGCGAGACCATGCAATGCGTCGTGATTTTGGTGTATGGGCCGAAAATGAGATTGATCTCAATGCTGATTTTCATCGCAAAATTTTGTTCAGTGATGAGGTTCATTTTTGGTTGAATGGCTACGTCAACAAGCAAAATTGCCGCATTTGGAGTGAAGAGAATCCACATGAGACCCTTGAGACGCCATTACATCCACAAAAACTGACTGTTTGGTGTGCTCTATGGGCTGGTGGAGTCATTGGGCCATACTTCTTCCGAAATAATGCTGGAGAGTCAGTTACCGTTAATGGAGACCGGTATAGAGCCATGATAACCGACTATTTTGTTCCCGAATTGGATGGCATGAATGTGGATGAGTTGTGGTTCCAACAAGACGGCGCTACATGCCACACAGCGCGCGTCACAATCGATTTATTGAAGGAAACATTCGATGAGCGCATAATTTCGCGGAATGGACCTGTCAATTGGCCACCAAGATCGTGTGATTTGACACCATTGGATTATTTTCTTTGGGGATATGTGAAGTCGCTCGTCTACGCCAACAAACCAGAAACGTTAGGGGACTTGGAAGCCAACATTCGTGGCGTTATTGCCGACATACGGCCCCATATGCTCGAAAAAGTGGTTGAAAATTGGACCTCTAGAATTGGCTTTATTCGAGCCAGCCGCGGCGGCCACATGCCCGAAATCATATTTAAACATTAATGGCATAAGATTATCCTTCCAATAAAGCCAAATTGATGGACATTAAAACGATTTTCTTGTGTTTTATTTCAATTCGAAGTTGTATACCTCTAAAAAAAACACCCTTTATAACTTACAGGAATATAAACAAATTTCACGACCTCATATGTAAACCGATTTCAATTAAAAATTTAGGGCTTCAAGCTTCAAAACGACGAATGATTCCAATTGATGTCGCTTCCCTTTGCTGAGATATTACTTCAGTAACGGAATTTAATTGGTGCATTGTGTATACATATATAAGAATTGACACACAAGAATATATTATTATTACAGCAAAGTACGTAAAAATTCAGTGGCATTTTAGTCAATGTGACGTGTGAGGTTTATTTATGTCTTGTTTTTTTTTCGTAAATATTATCGTCAATATTTGCTTACTTTTCGTCCATATTCACATAGGTTTCGTAGGTTTTTCATAAATATTTTACGTTGCCCTGCTTATAACAATCAACATTTTAATTTTTCAAGTTATATTTGCTTATCCCACATACTGACGGCACTAAAATATAAAGATAAGCTAATACAGATTGATGATTATCAACTATTTCTTGCAGCTGATCAAAAATCATTTTCAAAATCTAATGACCTTTTTTCGATCTTTTTTTTCGCAAAACCGATTTCATATAGTGTCTGTTCGTTTGAGAAAATCGTTTTTGTATGGTGTATTTCTCTCAAAGTCAATTTTACGTAGTGTCTATTCTTTCGTTTCCATATAGTGTCCGACAAAAAATTTCGGGGGGGTTATATCCCCTACAGCCTTCCCACCCGTAGATACGGCCCTGGGTAGAGTAACCAAATTTCACACAAATACTGCGAAAGGTTTGCACAAGCTCGAGATACAAATTAAGTGCATTTCAACAAGTAAGCGTGTCACTTTCCATTCACTGTAGCTGGGTTCCGAGGTATAAACCTAATTGCACTCGACTATTAGAAAAAAAAAACTACAAAACATCAAAGGACATGAAGTCAAGAACTAAAATAAAACTAAACTAAATAAAATCCATTTTGATTGAAATTTAAAAAATAAAGCAGAAAACCAGCTAAAATTTACATACCCGAGGATTGTTTAAAATAAAAATTTATTTATATTTCTTAATTAAGGTTTCAAATGGATTAAGAAAAACCAATTCATAGTGATCATATAAAATTTAAAATAAAAAAATTTCTACTTAAACTAATGTCTGCTATAAATCACGACAATTGAAAGTATAAATTTAATTTTTTCTTAAATATAATTTCGCTCATTGAAATATTAGACTTAAAAATAACTTTTATTTAGTGATTTTTATTTCCGACTTTTCCTTGAATGATAGCTCGAAGTATTTTTGGATCACTTTCTACTAAATTCATAATGATTCGTTCGGGTATATTATGCCATTGCTGTTGCATATCATTTCAAAAGTTTGGGATGTTACAGCGGCTCGTTATTGAAATTTTTCTGTCCAAGATCGACCATAAATATTCTATTGGGTGCAGATTTGGTGATTTTGCAATCCAGATTAATTTATCAATAGACTCACTTACAAAAAATTGTTTTTCAATACATCCATTTCCATCGACTTTTACCAAGTTCCCAATACCTGCGATCGAGAAACAAACCCAAACCAAAAAGGACCTATCTCCGCGTTTGACGTAGTTTGCATAAGCTTTGATTTTAAGTGATCTTATACCAAACGATAGGTCTGGAAGAGGATTATTTACTCTAATGAGTCAAAATTTGAATTAAAAACTGCATAAAAACGTAAAAGAGTCTAGTGTAGAACATCAGATCGCTTAAAATCAGACCTTATGCAAACTACCGTTAAACACGGAGACATGTATGTACCTTTTGGTTTGGGTTTGTTTCTCGATCGCAGGTATTGGGAAAGTAGAAATTTTTTTATTTTAAATATTATAAGATCATTATGAATTGGTTTTTCTTAATCCATTTGAAACCTTAATTAAGAAATATAAATATATTTTTATTTTAACTTAAGAACATGTCCAAAAAATTTAAAAAAAAGCATAAACTTGAAATTTATACTTTCAAGCCTAGTATATATCCTAAATGTGATGCATTTTCCGGTCGTCGGTAAATGGGTTTATTGCGGATAGCGTACGCATTTTCCCTAATTTGTTTTTCGCCGTAAATGCGGGTTGGCTTATTGTAGACAGACGATGTCCCTACAAATAGGGTATTGATCAATGAGAAAAACAAAATGACAGAGTCGTCAGCACTACATCTCATTAGTCAATATGTACGAGTAGTAAAAACTTAGATAAAGTGAACTAGTCGAATAAAAAAATCTGAGGTTAATGACCTCTAGGCTCTGCAGCGCTCGTCGAGACCTTTACAACGATATACTATACTTAACGATCTGACATCAAATGGCATCACAGACATCTATTTTACCAAAAAAAAAAATTACGTTGGAAATATTCTGAGGCAAGCTTTTAAACTGGCTAGTCACCAGCAAACTTTTCTTTCGTGATACGCCTAAATGTACATTTACATTTTATTGGTCTTTGCTGAATGGCTGCCAGTTCAATTTAATAAGGTTTAATTATAATAAATAATAATCAGCTGCTAAAAGCAATTTTCTCAAATATACATACACTCACGCTCAACTGAATAGGTTCAACATGTTTCTCGTATTTTAGCCTGTCTCCCTTAATTTCTGTTGTAGGTACACTTAGTTTTTTTATTAATTTTAAAAGATCATTTGTTTATATATAATTCAAGAAAAAATATTAACGGGAAAAATCAACAGTTATTTTATTGTTTGGCTTTGATTTGAGTCTGCCAATAATGCATGGTAATTTTTTGGCTCATCTGAATAGGTTCAGTGGTAAAAGTGTCAATTGGTGTAAAAGTGCGTAGTCAAATCGATGCAATTTTTCTGAATTTTACATTTGCAATTAATTTCCTTCATTAGCTTAAAAAATTGGTCGCGGCAAAGTTCTGACGGAAGTAGAAAAAGGAAAAGTTTAAGTGTTTCGCGAATCCGGCCTAAACTAAATAATAGTCGAATTGCAATAAAAATTGACCGAAGCCAAATTGTTGTCAGCAGTTAGCTGCGCAATAAACTTCGCTACGGGAAAAATAAGAAAAAAAGGATATATAAAACCGCTACAGAAAAGGATAGGTAGACCATCATCAGAACTGCGTGTAATTCCCGCGACTCAACCTTGAACATTAAAGAAAAGACGATCATAGAGACTAGTTTATTAACCCCAAATTGTATTTTTCGTAGAGTTAAATATTTAAAGAGACTAAAACTGGAGAAAAAACCACTACTTAATGCCACTCGAGAAAAGCACACCTTCAGTTTTGTCATGACTATATTACTTTGAAACAGGAATTGCAACACGTCGTTTTTTCAAATGCTGCCCACACCATTACAACAACTTTACAGCTATGGAAGTGATTCTATCAGAAATCTTATTTTCGCAATTAGTGAAAATAATAATTATATCCACCTGGTCCTCCTATATTGTATTTTTTTCATTAGAAAAAACGACGTGTTGCAATTCCTGTTTCAAAGTAATATGGTCATGACAAAACTGAAGGCGATGGCTTTGTGATTTGGGCCTGCATGTCAGTAGCCGCCCTTGGAAGTTTAGTTTTTTTTAAGGGCAGCAAGAGTAAAAATATGTAACTTGATATCCTTAAGAAAAATTTGCTCCAAAGTGCTGTACAACTCGGAATATGAGACGAATTTCGACTCTATCAGGACAATAACCGTTATCATAAGTCAGAAATTGTGCAGTCCTGGCTAATTTGGAACTGTCCACATGTGATGGCACCACGGGTACAGACACCTGACACGAATGTCACTGAAAATGTATGGTCTTTGTTGGAAAAAAAAATTCGAAACCGCACCATATCCAACAAAAACGATTTAAAAGAGCGTTGCAGGAAGAATGGAGTTAAATCACCCCATAAACCACCCAAAAGTCAGTGCAATCTATGCAAAACAGACTGAAGGCTGTTTTAAACAAAGAGGGCTACTAGTTTTATAGAAATAAGCAATAAAAAATACTTATTTAAGGTTTCGACTGAACTGTATCAAATAGGCTGTGACCTGAATTTTACCTGTGTTTTTAAGTTTTTCTTTTTTAATTGTTAAACAACAAATTTATGAAATTAATAAAATACATATTTTAAGTAAAATATTTAGATTATTAAAATTGCGTTTGAAATTTTTCAAAAAACTTCCCAGTTTGGAAGATATAGTGATTTGAACTTTAAGAAAGGTACTGTATCAAATAGGCTGTGAGCCACTGTAGCTGTAGTGACTTAATACCAACACACATAAACAACAACACATAAGAAACACTTTACATAAAAACAACTTATAACAATATTTATTTTAATATTTTTAAGAATTAAAAATTTTGTTTTAAATGTTAGAAAATTAAAATTCAATTCAAAAAAATTAAATCTAAAAAGTATACATCCAATGCGCGCGATGCATGCGCTGCTTTCTATATACCGGAGCCTTAATTAAAATTTAAATAAAATCAAAAATAAAATTTAAATAAAAATAAAATACAATAAAATAGACTAAGCTCTATATAGCCAATCTATTGACAAGTATCTTTGCAAAAAATGCTACACTCCCAGATAGCTGTCAGCTCTTGCCATCTGACCAGAGTAGGTCTTCGGCAATGCCGACTATTTACTTTCGAACAAGGGTAGTAAAAAGAGTTCTTGCAAAACCTCAACATAAACAAAGCCTGATGGCATATCAGCCCATGTGTTGAAAAAGTGTGTCTCAACACTGGCTCGTCCATTACGTAATCTTTTTTACATATCCTATAGTAGTGGGATATTTCTATTAGGTTGGAAGCTTGTTAATGCCCAGCCAGGGTTTCCAACCCTAATAATTACCGACCCAATGCGATATGCTCCGCGCTCTCCAAAGCGAAACGAATTACTTAACGATCGCTAATATGGTTTCCGCAGGTCTCGCTTTACTGGAGACCTTATGGCGTTCCTCACCGAAAAATGGAACCAATATGTTCACCTTTTCGGTGAAAGTATGGTTGCCGCTCTGGATATTTTTAAGGCGTCTGATCGAGTGTGGCATAGCGCCCTCGTATCAAAACTGGTAATTCCTTTGCTCGTTAAATTACGAGCTTCTGCAGTGACCGCTCTATTCGTGTTGTGTTAGATGGATTCAGTTCCAATAAACACTCCATTATTGCTGTGGCATAATTGTACTTTAGGGCCTATAGCCCGAAAACTAAAATATTAATTTTGTATTATGTATTTTGGGGCGCTGATTACAACGGTGCTAAAAAAATTTTCGGTCTCAAATAGTTTAGAAGATACAATCAAAAATTCACATTTATTTTCACGAAAATTTCCACTTCAAAATGCGTTTATTATGTATCGCTAAATGCAATAGCGATAAAAAAAATTTTTCTCTCAAAAGGTTTAGAAGTTATAGCGGTTCACAGTTTTGAAAATTCACCTTGCGCTTCAACCCACACGTAAGTATTTACATATTACTGTGGCTAAAAGGTGTTTGATATTTATAGACTGATCCGCGTCGGAGACGCCGCGAAGCCGGTGTTGGATTTTTGGGAGTTTAAAATTCCTAGAAGCGGCCGCAGGCCGTCCACTTACCCTACTTTTGATTTATAATTACTGTAGCTACCAAAGCCGGTGTTGGACATGCTATAGGATGTAAACATTTTTTAGTATCGATATTTCGAAAACCAAACGAGGTATCGATTTTTTTATTTAACATTTTCGATTTATTTTGACGTGTTTTATCGAAAAATAAATGAAAAAAATTTTTACACAATTTATTTACACAAGGGGGGGAGGGGGGTACATGAATTTTTCAAATTTTGACCAATGCTATCTCGGAGGACCGACATTTTTTTTCCAGATTCGGTTTTAGGGGGTAAAACTCCATGTTTCTAAAAAAAAAAAAATTAGAGCATAGGCCCTAAAATACAATTGTTCCAATGCTGGAGGTCCCCAGGGTTCCGTCCTATCTCCGACCCTCTTTCTGACTTTTTTCGATGATCTACTGTCATCGAACACCAACCCAATACATTCCTTTGTGGACGACAACAAAATTTGTCAGTCTTATTGCTTTAAAATGCGTTATGTTGAGGTTTCTTGAAACGGTGTAAGAAATACTTCACTCCAGTTGACCTACGTACTGTCTATTGCACCTGCATATATTAGACCAAAACTAGACTAAAATTTGTATATGTGGGCCGGGGCTCCAAAAACCACTTTGTAGCTGCTAGATCGAGTTCAGCGACGTATGATCAAGCTAATGGGCGATGAAGTTGTCGTCTCCTCCATCGACTGCCTTCACCACCGGCATAATGTGGGGCGCTTAACTCTTTTCTATAGGTATTACAACGGGATGTTTTCTAGAGAGATTTGAGAACTGGTTCCATCAGATTTTCTCTCGGGTATCCCATCAGATCCATCATTTTTGCGTCACGCCAGTGCTCAACAGGACATCACACTTTCGTGATAATTCATTCTTTGGCCGTACGATTATGTTGTAGAACAGTCTGCCTGCAAATGTTTTCCCCGGCAGCTGTCACATTGGTAAATTCAAGATAAATGTTCACCGACACTACTCCATCTATCCCCCTTCCCATTAACTTTTCTCCTACTCTTCAAACCGCAGTGTACTGCATTTATAGAGGGCATCCCCTGAGCGTTGGACGGTTTTTAATAGACCTTATCAAGGAAATGAAATTCTCTAGCATAGTGCTCATATTTAACTTTGTAATAAATAGTTTGACCAAATTCATCTCAAACCATGCAGTCGGAGTGACTTCAAATTACGGAATTGGTTGCCGATTAAATATGTTGTTTTTCAAAGTAATTAAGGAAATATACCGTTCCCCGATTTGATTGAAAATTATTTTTTACGAAGTTATGCCCATTTAAAGTTTTAGTGTCAGAGCTTGAAAAATCGTTGAAAATTGTTTCAAAATAATCGCATTTTCATCCAAATCAAAATAATTAACTTTTGTCTTTTGATTCTAATAGAACTTCTGATTCTCTGTCAGAATCTTTAAGAAATTTTGAAAATTGTTGAAAATTGGCGGAGTTATAGCGCTTTTTATGAAAAAAAAAAACAAGGCTGATTTTCTCAATTTCGCCAATTTCTTTTGTTATCGTAGTTTCTCAATTATTTGCTGTGTTGTAATGCACAGCCGTTGGCTGTCAGACACTACTTGCTCAAGTTGACGTCATGCTTTAGGAATGTAAACAAAACGAACAGCTGATTGAAATTTCGACGCAATGGTGTGATATTGCTTTCACTCAAAAATTTTCCACATTTGCTTGAAGTTAAAAGTAAGCTTTTCGTTAGGTTTGCGGGTGTAATTTTAGTGCTGACGTAGGCATCAACCAAAAATATACTGATGAGATTTTAAGAATCGAAACATATGTCTATATTCTAGAGTTGTTGTTTTTTTCCTTTGTTTTTTTCTCAAATATTGTTTAATAAACAAAGCATTGAATCGACTTGTAAAATTTTACATGAATGTTGATCGCTGCTAAATTGGCTGTAGTTCATTATTTAAAAATTATTTTTCAGACTTTTTAACCTTTAGTATACCACGGTAACTTATGAATTGTTTTATGCAAAAATGGAATATTACTTCTACAAATAGAGTGAACAGTGGTATTTTTTACTCCACTCAACGCTACCGAAAGCATTATTTGATGTATCCAAATCGCAAAGATTCAAATTTAAATTAATTCCAGCATTGAATTCAACCTCTTAAATTAAAGGCATGTCCGTAGATTATACCGAAAACTACATTGAGTAATTGTAAATTTAATGTTGTCTTTTATAAAAATTAAATCAAGTAATCTACCTAATTTGTTAGAAAACGAATTAATTTGCGCTCAATTCACTTTACTTAGACTAAAGTCAGGTAGATTACTACATTGAGTAATTGTAAATTTAATGTTGTCTTTTATAAAAATTAAATCAAGTAATCTACCTAATTTGTTAGAAAACGAATTAATTTGCGCTCAATTCACTTTACTTAGACTAAAGTCAGGTAGATTAATAATGTTATCTGTATTAGACGGAATGTAAGACACACATAGCAAAAGCAAGAACGTCGATCCAGCAATGGAGACGTACAGTTGATCCAGAAGTAAATCCATATTATAGAACTCACAAAAGGCTAAACGTTAGCTACATTTAGCATAAATTAAAACCCCACCCCCTCTTGAGCATCAAATTTTAAACGGACCTCTATTTTTACGATAGACATGATAAAAATTTGTGTTAAAAAACTCGTTATCGAAAAATTCTGTGTTCAGCCAAGTTTCAAAGAGCATAAACACATCAAAATCTAATTGATATGAAGCACGACAAATATCAGTGGCTTTCGTCCTCATACCAGAGACATTTTGGAAGTAAGTTGTTAACGCATTAAAGTAGTTACCGTTTGCACATGGATCAGGAAGCTTTTTGGCGAAACTTCTTCTATTTTAAGAAAAAACCAAAAAGGTCTCAATTTAAAATTGTACTGCCATAGAGTGGAGTCAAAAAGCCTCAGATAAAGAATAGCTAAGATATCCAATTTATAATTTATAGCCAAATGGATTTTACTAAAACCGGAATGTTTCTTAAGATAAGGTACATATTCACCCTTATCACCGATGTCGAGCGTCGACATTAGTGACTGACGATCTTTTCTTTCGAGTCGACATAAAAAAGTGAACTAGCTCGAAATGTGGCACGCAAATTTTTTAGTGGCGTAAGTTTTTCTTCTTCTAACTTAAATTGCTTGCGATTATGTTGTTCAGACTCCTTCATGTGGTTTTCAATATTTTGCAGTCTCTGCCGGACTAATGTATATAAATAATTTTTTTTTAATTTCGACCTGATCCAACAAAAGATCAGTCTTGCTTTTCTTCCTTCTTTTCCAAGTACTTCAATTTATGGTGCAAGTTACGTCGACTCTTTCAGATATTTCATATGTTGTATCTCTTCTGAGTGCTTCGGCAGATGTTGATGGTACTGGATCAGGTAATGATGTCTGTGTTGCGACTACGGAGGAAGTGCCGAAGGCCATGCCGACGGGGTTAATCATTTCCTTGAAATACATGATATTTTTACCTTTCCTTTTAAGTCTATCCAAACCTATGATTATATTCATTTTACTAACATCAAAGAACTTTGATAAATTTTAGCTTCCTAGCTAGCGAGTTCCACTTTTGCTTGATGTCCAATTTTGTTAAGCTTTTATTGAAGCTTCTTCCAAACTTCACATATCTTTCCATGTGGAAAGAAACTTTCCACTTAACTTTCACTTAACTTTTTCGCATTTTACTTTAACTAGAGTTCGCCCAGTGGTTGAAATTCAACCAAGTTTTTGGTATTTAATATTAAAAAACTGATACAAGAAAGAGCTATTTTTTGTTAACGCTTGCAAAAATAAAAGTCATGGCATCATATTGCTCTATCCTTATCTCTTCCTTAGAGTTCAATATACATGTCTCCATACCAAATTTCATCAAAATCGGTCGATTAATTCAGCAGAGAAAACATATTTTGCTATTGGGGTGTGGCTCCGTACACTTTGAAACAAATTCCTTTCTCTAGGGTTCAATATATTTCTGTACCAAATTTGTGAAAACATTTTTGCCTGTTAGAGGCGTGGCACCGTACACTCAACACAAATATCTTTACTCAGGATTCAATCTATCTCTATACCAAATTTCATCAAAATCGGTGTAGCGGATCAGCCGTGTCACCGTTTTTTCCTATTAAGGGTGGTTCCACGCCCACTAAAAAACACACTTTTAATGCCCATCTTTAGAGTTCAATCTGTGTCCCAAATTTCACCAAAATCGGTTCATTAGTTTAGTCGTGGAAACGTATTTTCCAGTTAGGGGGGCCTACTATTGTGAAAAAAAGTATACGTGTTCCTTACTCTCTTCACAACCTTCTCAACAAAAAAAAAATTAAGCAAATATGTTGCGCATACTAAAAAGCATTGTAACCTTTTACCAACTGCCTATTTATATATGTATGTATATAGATTTTTAAACTGTCAACTACAGAAAAAAACTCGACAAAAAATTACTAATTTCGTCGACAGTCAGCTTTCCCATCGACGTGAATCATCAATCAATTGAAATGTCGAGTTCGACAACGGTAATGCGAAAATACTCGAGCATTTTAGAGTCGACTTCGACAATGATGATATGGGTGATTATAATTATATCCTCATCCGCAATAGATGTCTTAAAAGATGATAGATTTATAACGTGACCATTTTTTTTTTTTACTCAAAACGGGACGCAGCCTTTAAAAACAACCTATACATACATACATACTAAACTCTAAATCATAAAGCATGGAAACACAATATTGGAAAAACCCATTCAAATTAAAAAAATTAAGTAATTTAAGCAGATTTGGAATGATATTTCTGAAAAGAAAAAGCACGTCCAGCTACACTGTAACATGAACGAGAACTATAATCTTACCATTTTTGAAAAAATGATTTGCTGTCGCCAAACAATGGCTGAATTTTTCTCTACATTTTAAACTAATATTTTAGCTATTATGGCATGAAAACAAAAAGCCGCAGTTTTTTTCCAAACCCACGTAAAAGATGTTTTTTCTTTAGAATGCCAAATACCTTGGACCACGAGACTAAATTTACCAACATTTCCCTTTCCTCGTTACTAAATAGTTTTTTATGATCAATTTGTGACTAATAACTATATATATGAAGTGCTTCCAGATAATCGGAGTTTAGCCAAATGGCGAATTTAATTTGCTTTTGCGATGTTGTGCTTTTTAGCAGCAGATCTACCACTTAAACTATTTTAAGTTGCCTACTTTACCTTTACCGTAATTTTTGCTCTTCGGAATATTTCTGAATTACATTCGTAATACATTTCACAACACAGGAAAATTATGTAATTAGGACCGATTCAAGGTAAATTTCATGCATTGGTCCAAAGTACACGCCAAGCACAAAACTCGTCCAACTGGTCCAAGGTACAATCGGTCCAAGGTACATGAACTTCCCCTACTGCAAAATTTTGATTTACCTGCGCTGCAAAAGAAATAAATTTTATAAAAATAGTCGAATTTAATTTAACTCGTTTCATCCGGTTTGATATATTTTTCGGAAGAACAAATTTTCTTCAAAATGTAGGGCCTACTTTTTAAATAAGACTTGCAACAGAAACATCCCAATTTTCAATATAAATGACACAGATTTTTATTAATATTTGAACGTGAGACGGTTAGCCACAGTTATTCGATTCGGCTCGGGTAATCAATCACAGACGTGACGCTTTGGTTTTACGCGTAAGGTACAGCCATTACATAAATTTTAAAATTCATTAAAACATTTTCTGTCTTCTTTCGGGACAACGGGACAGGAGGCTTAAAAATGGGACTGTCCCGTTCAAAACGGGACGTATGGTCACCTTGTAAACTCACCAAGTTCTTGGTTATAGCCACATCTAATTCAGTGAATTTGCAATTGTCAACCACCGCAATCCGCTTGGGTTTATTTTTCTTTTGTACAAACGTCCAATCACACTGAGTCATGGTCAATGACTCTTTATCCTGGTGAGGCATCGAAGGTGACTGCCTTTACAACAGGGGCACCACATCAAGGGAAGCGTCAACAGATATACCATATTAGTCGGCACTCGTGGTTGAGCAGATGAATTGATATTACTTAAAATATTATTTACTGAAACGAAAATTTCAAAATGAAAGCAAAAATATTTCCACCCACACACGGAAAAAACACTAGCTCAAATTTTATTAAAAATTAATAGGAGATTATAAAAATTAAAATCTGAAAACAAATATTACACTTTTATAATTTCGAGTTTCGTTTTTTCCGTGCACAGTTAAAGCATTTATTTTTTGCAATTAGCGCAAATAAGCACCGACTAGACATCACGAAAAAACGTCATATTACGACAAAAGGCAATCAGAGACTGATCTCACTACCTACATATTCCATGATTATACTTTTTACTCCTTCCTCGTGCCCACTTTATGCAATAACGAAATAACCGAATCCGTTGATACAGTTTCTAATTGTTGCCTTTATCAAATAATAATATATTAAATAGAAACAGTAAATGTCTAAGCAAAGTCGATGAATTTAATAATATAAATATAAATCGTTCGTTGGCAAACAAATAATTGTTACTTAAAGGAAAATTAGCCTTTTATAGTAAGTTTTTTTATCCAAGGTATGTGATTATTGACATTAAATCTTAAATATCATCTTAATACATAATACCCAAACAAATAGATAGAGACTGAAAAAAGAAATAACTGCAACAGGTCATAAAATTCTGAAATAAGCTTATTCCAGTTTTGGACACTAATAGCTCACAATACAGGCTTCTATATATAATATAGTAATTTTTTTGTGTGCATTAAATTTATTCTAAAAATCGAGGGTGAAAAAACGTTCCCATTCATCAAATTACGAACGAATTATGGTTTGAAATTGTCCAAATTTTTTTTCAATCGTTTCTAATCGATTGGTGCATTAAAATTTGTCTCGAAAAATGGAGCCAAAACAGCATCTTAGTGGAGTCGGGCATTTCTCTGGCGACTCCCAAAATTATTAACCTATTCCAATAGATTGGTGCGGTATTCGGAAATAGTTTTCTTGGATTCTTCTTCTTATAAAAATGCAAAGTATGTATTTTCTCGTCGTAATCGAAAATCCAGATGGCTGATTTTTAATTTTTTACGAACTTAATTTCAGCAATCCAACTTAGTGGGTTGCTGATATTTGAACAGTCAAAAATCATTGTTCTAACTATCACTGTTCGGAGTCAGAAATATGTAAGTATAAAACCAAAATGAAACCAACCCAACCCATCTTGGGCTGTTGCGACTACATATTATTAGTACTTTTTCATAATAAAAACATCAAAAACAGATTTTGGTCAAAACTAGAGGGGTTTAAAGGAACTTTTCTTAGACCTTATGTCATTTCATGTGCAATGAGTCAGTTACTAGTTTCAAAATAGTCGTTCTTATTTGATAAAAAAAATCGAGTACATAAATAAAATAAATTTACTGCTAACCAAAATGTTTTTTTCTTTACATATTTGTATTTTTGCATTCATGTTCTTATATTCATACTAAGTATACATATATTGTTCTTAAAAGGTATTCAAACTGTTTATTTTTATTTCTACTAGGTGGCCATGGTGGAAGTTCAGCTAAACAATGATACAAAGGTTCCCGCTGGAATGCTTGTTGCATTTGCCATCTGCACTACCCTTCTTGTAGCCGTACATATGCTTGCTCTCATGATCAGCACGTGCATTCTACCGAATATCGAAACGGTCTGCAATCTGCACAGCATTTCGTTAGTGCACGAGTCGCCACACGAGAGACTGCACTGGTACATAGAAACTGCTTGGGCGTTCTCAACGTTATTGGGTCTCATTTTGTTTTTAGTCGAAATCGCAATTCTCTGCTGGGTAAAGTTTTACGATTTGAGCCAACCGGCAGCTTGGTCAGCGTGCATTGTACTCATACCAGTTCTGGTGATATTTCTTGCTTTCGCAATTCATTTTTATCGATCACTTGTCACACATAAATATGAAGTTACGGTGTCGGGTATTAGAGAACTGGAAATTCTGAAGGAACAAATGGAGCAGGATCACATGGATCATCATCATCACCATCGAAATAATGGCTTAAACTACGGAGCGAGCGGTGAAATCGTGTAGAGTAAATTCTGTAGAATTATAATAGAATTAAACTACTTTTAGTATAATCGTGTATATGAGCAATTCAGTTATTAAAGTGATAACTCTATTTATTTTCTTCTTTTTTAAATTCGAGAATAATGAAGCCAAAATGTTTGGTTAAATTTTAAATTGAGGCAGCGCATTTCAGCTTTGTGATTTTATTTGGAGTTTGGTGGAGTTCATCAAGTTGGTTTCTGAATCGTTCATATGTTAAAAAAAAAGACCTAGATTAATTAAGTAAGTTTTTGAAATATTTTAATTGTAGTGCAATTGTAATACAATACAGCAAATGTGTTGTGTGGCTTAATATTGAATGCATTTTTAATTCTCATCCAACTTTTTCTGGATGGCGTTTGATAACAAAATAAAGAAATAAAAAGCGAAACAAACAATAACACGGTTCGTCGGAAGTGACTTCAACCCAAAAGTTGGAACACTGTAAATGTTTTTCTTGATTTTGAATCTGGGATGTCTCACAACTAGGGTTGCCAGATGGGCTGGATTCGTCTGGATTGTCCAGATTTTTAATCCCAAGTCCAGAGTCCAGACATTCAGAAATGTGTCCAGATAAAATTCGAAATAAAAAGACTAGGTACAAAAACCATATGTAAACAATGATGACCTATATACAGACTATTATTGCTTACCTAGTACATATATATGTATGAAAATCTATCAAAAAATATGTATTCCAAACGAAAAAATTTTTGGAAATTTTTTATCCAAATTTAAAAATGACGAAGTGAAAAACTGAAAATTGAATCGATCTATTCTTTAAATTCCGATAACCAAAGCTTATTTTGAAAAAGTTCTCAGCCTTTTACAAAGCTTGTACTCTAGAGAAAGAAATCGGATGTTGATAGATCTCATAAAGTCAGTCAATCATTTAAAATTTTTTTAGAAACACAAAGAGGAAGCAAATTAAAAAAGCAGTTCGATCTAATAATAAGTATTTATGGGATTAATTTAACTTATTTAAAAAATGAATTTTTGTTTAAATTAAATATATGTGTATGTTTTTCTGAAGCTCAGCTTGGGTTTTCTTTTTTGTCCAGACAAATCAAGATTTTTTATTTTAAGTGTCCAGAAAAATCCAGATTTTTTATGTTTAAATTTTTAAATGTCAAGGTGAAGCACAATTTGAATCTGGCAAGCCTACTCTCAACTATTTTTCGATGAAAAGCAAAATCCTAACCCCGGCCGTTTTTTAAAAAATCGTTTTAAATTTAAAAAAACTGAAATTTCAAGCATATCTCGAAAACTATGATAGATATGAAAAAAAATTTTAAGATCAAAATTATTCCTCGAAAAAATTCCAATAAAATGGCTGACTTATTATTATTCATTCCAATGTTTTTGAGGCTGAAAAACTCATTTTATCAATTTCTAGAGGAAAACTTTTTTTAAAGAGATAAGCTTGAAATTTCGGGTTTTTTAAATATAAAACGATTTTTTTCAAAAACGACCGAGGTTAGGATTTTACTTTTTATCGAAAAATAGTTGTGAGACATCCCAGATTCAAAATCATGAAAAACATTTGCAGTGTTCCGACTTTTGGGTTGAAGTCACTTCCGACGAGCCGTGATAAATTTTAAATTGATATAATAAATTGTAAATGTTATAAAAATAAAGCCAAATATAAAATGTGACGTAAATTCTAAAGTCGAGATTTCGAATTCACTCTAATATATACATATAGTATGCATAAGCAATAAAACAAGTCCTAAATTGCAAATATCTAAAAGTTTTAAGCTTTTGAAGATCAAAAATTAAGATAATCAATTCTTCAAACAAAATATTACACAGTCATTACAAATCCACGTAAGGGGACGTCCATTAATTACGTCAGGTGTTTTTTTGAAAATTCGGATTCCCCTCCCCCTCCCCTTGGTGAGATCTGTCGGGACCCCTCCCTTCCCTCAATTGAGATTTAAATTATAATTTTTAATGTAAATTCTATGCATTAAGAAGTTGACGTGAGGTTTTCCTTGACCCCTCCTCCCCCTTGGTGAGATTTTGCCGGGCCACCTCCCCCCCTATTTTGACACACGTAATTTATGGACGTCCCTTAAGCGCAGTCGAATTTCGGATTAAATTTAAAAGAATACCACCCAGCGTCGAAATTCAGCAAAGTCTCAAGATATTTAATTTCGGCATAGGACGATATTTTTTGTTCTCCTGAAAGTTTTGCTCCAGCAAGATCGTAACACATTTAAGCTCGACTATGAAACGTATGTTACGAGTATCTCGTAGGAAAATTAATCACCATCACTTTATTAAAACTAAGCCAAAACAGTTTGCCTTTTATGTAAAGACGTGACGTCAATAAAATGCGAAAGCAAAAGTGCTAGCAGTTGAAAGAACTGCTTTAATAAAAATACTTGATAATCTTTAGAAAACTATGTTAGATACGCTACCAAAAATCGTATAGAAGCAATTCCCGGCATCCTAAAAAAAAATATTTAACCTATAGTGGTAAACAGTAAAATTGTTTTTGTGAGAAAAAGTTGATAATCTTCTTTTTTTGTTCAACAATATTAAAAAATTAATTAATTCCTAAAATGGGTAAAAACTCAACATTTTTTGTAGCACAACTTGATGACAACTGTTCGCTGAAAAACAAAATTTTAAGTTTTCATTTCACAAAAATCGTCAAATTCTCGTCTTGACCGAATCAATCCCGTTCACTTGATAAACTCTGGTTAGTTAAATACATCAACATTGAAATGATATTAAAATATCTATTATTTAGTAAAAATGTTTTTAAAAAATAAGTTTCGCATTAAAGGAATCACGAAAGTCAAACTCAATGTTATCGAGATATAGCAAACAATCCATAAGAAATACATAATCAGTTTTGAAAATTTTAAATTTTTTGTATAAAACTATTAGAAAAATTTGTATCTGATTTGGGATTGCACTAAAAATTTTATTTCCATGTCTAACCTTACCAAAAGGCTATTTTTGTTCTTCATATAGCATCTATATTAGGGCGATTCAAATTTTGTTTTTTTTTTGCTCCAAACAGGTCTAATAGTAGCAGGTACACGAAAGATGAATTCTGGTGCAGTTTGAGCACATAATATTAATTATTTACTGATGACTCATCGAGCTTTTTAGTTTTCAATACGATTTGTATGGGAAAACAAGCTTAACGACACATTCATCTCTATATCTCGTGAAGGAAATATCTTACACTAACAAGACCAAGACCCATTAGAAAGATCATAAAATTTTCTATAAAAAAGTATTGGGTTATTTTTTCGTGGAAGTAATATTTCGTTAGTTTATTAGCTTTCAAAATTTAGGAATAAAAAAATTTTTTGTTTTTTTTTTGTAAACAATTTTATGTTCTTTCCGATGGAGTTAGTCCTGTTCGTGTGAGATTTTACGAGATTTACTTGACACTGTCTTTTAAGGCATACTCTCCTATATAAATCGTATGGAAAATTAAAAAGCTCGAGTAAATATTAATATTATGAGCTCTTCTTGTAAGTTATTTGTAGAAAATTTTATGCGCTTTCCGATGGGCTACGTCTCGCTTCTGTAGGAATTTTTTTTCACGAGATATACAAATCGTATGGAAAACTAAAAGACTCGATGAGCCACTAGTAAATATTAATATTATGAGCTCAAAATGCACCAGAATGTTTCTTTCGTTTACCTGCTACTATTAAACCTGTTTGGAGCAAAAAAACATTGAATCACTCTAATCTATATATCAAATTACAAAAACGTATTCAGCTTCTATGGATTTTTGTAAAATGATTTAAATTTTCAAAGAATAGCAAAATATTTTACAGTATGAATAAATAAATATATCTCTACTTAACAGAATATTAATAATTTTGTTTTTGGGAAATATGTGGCTTATCATGGTTTCAAAACGATTATTTCTCATGTGTAAATATTCATTATTTTTAAAAATTATTCAGAATTCTAAAATAAAACGAAACAAAATTATTTATTCATCAAACGTTAATTGTCTCAATCTAAGTACGCCAGAGCCTAATCCAGTCCTTCATACATTTTTCGTAGTTTTTCTAGCTTCAACCAACTCAAACCCCTTCTTCGAAGTGGTAATTTTAGCTTCGAGTACAGGAAAGTCAGATGGAATACGGTACTTGATCGACGATATTTGTTGAATATTTGACTAAAAACGCTTGATGGGTTGATGTGATTATCGTTATGCAAAATGCATGAAAAAATTGGGCTTCATAGCAGCTCAATAATATTCTTTATTTACCGCTAGAAGGTGACAAAACTAATTTTTAAGGATAAATAAATTTTGTTCGTTTTATTTAACAAATCCGCATTCTTTTTACATACTATACTGCCGTCAGAAGCGAAATAGGCGTATCTAAAAAAAACTCGTTGCGAGATAATTGATGTTTTGTTTATGTCAATTTGTTAAAATACATGTAAAATTGAGATAAAGGAAATTCTCTTAGGAGTTTTTTTATATGTTTGAGCTAAAATATCGTTATTTGGCTTAGTTCATTAGACGCGTAATTTCTTAAGCTATCCGATGCTAGAAGAATCTCGAATATAATTTTTTTTTAGATACGTCTATTTCGCTTCTGACGGCAGTATAGTACTGCAAAAATTGACTGCAGGACAAGATTTTTCATTCTGGGTCGGCTGCTACTGGGACATTCACAACTTCTACTGACTGACGGTATTTCTATGGCAAATTGCAATAACCAGTTAACTGACACGAACCTGATTTCGAGATATTCAAATTTAAAGTTTCGAGAGAAAAAACTCTGTATTGAACAGATAAAGTAACTTTATTGACAAAATCGTAATCAGATTGATTAGTAGACTCCAAAAAACATAATTTTATAAAATTTTTAGCTCTAAAAACTTTTAGTAACAAATTAATCAATTACAAAAGCCGTTCTGGTTATAACTCAATTGTATGTCACTTAACTGGTTTTTAAAAAATAATTTGAGTTAACTGATTCGGTTTTTTTGAGAGTACAGCCATAAATATCAGTTTAAGCGGTGGATTTATGTAGGAAATGGAAATTTAGATTAAAACACACATTTTCCTCAGAAAATCTAATTTTTTGCAATTTGCCACAGATTTAGTAACTGTAGTGCTGGTTTTTGTTGTTTTAGAGGTAGCATTTGTCTTATGATTGCAGTAAGAAAACTTCATTCATTTAACTAAAATTGGGTTGTAATTGATAGATTTTACAGCTCTGATATAGAAATCTACATTCGATTTATAAAATACGAAATCAAAAAATTTTTGAATGAAACCTTCATTCACTCATATCTTCTATTGGTAATGTATCCACCATAATTGAATTATATTTAAAGCCGTGAATCAGACAAAAAATTATTCGAGAACTCTTTGTCGCAATTGCATTGTCGGTTAAACATATGTATGTAAGTACGTACATACACGAATCTTTGCACATGCGCACACGTTTTTCCATCTGTGCGTATTAAAATGTTAGCATTACCAGCTGTGAAATCAATATATGTATGTATGTCGGTCATTCTTATATTAAAAGCACACTTAGTATTTTTTGACGTTTTTGAACATTTTTTGAAACCAAATATCTCAAAAACTATAGGAGATAGGATGAAAAACAACTTAATCATTTTTGTTTAGAAATACTATAACTTTATAAAAAAAATTAAAAAAAATTAAATAAATTTGTTTAAACATTAATTTTTTTAATTAAAAAATTTTTTCTCAAAATATTTTCAATATAACACCTTTTGTGTGTAGTTTCCAAAGTAATGGCGGGAATTTCGATATGAAAGCACATGCATTCTTAGGATTGATTGTGGAATAACATATAAAAAAATATTTTGAGAAAAAATTTTTTAATTAAAAAAATTAATGTTTTAACAAATTTATTTAAATTTTTTTTATAAAACTATTACTATTATTATTTCTTAACAAAAATGATTTAATGGTTTTTCATCCTATCTCTTATAGTTTTTGAGATATTCCGTTTCAAAAAATGTTCAAAAACGTCAAAAAAACAAAGTGTGCGTTTATTAAAAGAATGACCGATGTATATATTTTAAAATAACAGACAAATAAAATAATCTTTTATGTTCATACGATAATAACTAAGTATATTATTTTATAAAAATTATCAATATTCATGAATAAATAAATCAAAAATCTTCTTTTCAAAATTATTTTTACTTGCATATTGTGCGGTGAGCTTGTGACCGATTTTCTTTTGTCATTTTAAAAGTTAAGAAAAAACTCCTATTGCATAATTTAGCGGCCGGAATTTGAATGTAAAGCCACAAAAATTAAGTCTTTGTTCATGGGTGTTTTCTGCTAGGGATGGCAATCCCGGACAATTTTTGAGTTTAATGATTTTCGGGATCAAAATTTCCAATCCCGCGATCCCGGGATTGATAATTTTAATAAATACATAAAAAAACTATAAAAAATTGAGAAGCTTTTATATACAAAATTAAAATTGCTTTATTTCACAGCAGACCAAATCCATTTCAAACCATGCAGTCGGACTAACTTCAAATCTTGGAATTGGTTGCCGATTATGTATGTTGCTTTTCAGAGGATATAAGGGGACACATATTCCCCCGATTTGATAAAAAAATATTTTTTACGAAGTTATGCCCATTTAAAGCTTTGATGTCAAAACTGGAAAACCGCTGAACATTTTTTCAAATATTCGCATTTTCATCCAAATTAAATAGCTAATTTTTGTATTATGATTCTAATAGAACTTCTGATAGAATCTTTAAAAAATTTTTAAAATTGTTGAAAAATGGCTTAGCTATAGCGCTTTTTATAAAAAAAAAACAAGGCTAATTTTCTCAAAAACGCTTAAATTTTATTGTGGATTTGTATTAATATGAGAGAAAAATGGCATGTACGCACATATAGCTTTTTCGCTGACTGTACTTCTGTGGGTTTTAAATGTTTTGTTTGCTTGACTTTGTCAGCGAAAAAGCTAAATGTTTTTATATATTTCCCATAGTAAAAAATTATTACGAAAAAACAGTAAAACAAAAGTATGCAGTATGCAAGCACGATTTTGCAAGTAATTTGGAATGTTGCTTTTGTTATTTGCTTTGAAAATTGTACCGTAGAGTGGCTTGGCAAAAACTGACATTTCGATTTTGGAAAAAAAATCTCCTGACCTCAAAAGTCTTTTAACGGCATTAAACTCATGTCATTTCTCTCTCATATTAATACAAATTTACAATTATATTTTAAGCGTAAAAACATATGGGGTTTTTGAGAAAATCAGCCTTGTTTTTTTTTATAAAAAGCGCTATATTTCAACAATTTTAAAAATTTTTTAAAGGTTCTGTCAGAGAATCAGAAGTTCTATTAGAATCAAAAGACAAAAATTAATTATTTATGCGACTATTTTGAAAAAATTTTCAGCGGTTTTTCCAGTTTGACACTAAAACTTTAATGGGCATAACTTCGTAAAAAATCTTTTTTAATCAAATCGGGGGAAAAATTTGTCCCTTATATCCTCTGAAAAACAACATACATAATCGGCAACCAATTCCGAGATTTGAAGTTAGTCCGACTGCATTGTTTGAAATGGATTTGGTCAGCATAATAAATAATTAAAATAAAGAAAAAAAAATATTTTTCTGAATATATGTACACACAGTATTGGCCAAAACTTAAACACCCCCTTAGTACATTTTTTTTTCAAATCATAAATTTTTTGTGAAAATGATGTTCTTGAACCATATAATTTTTTTGCAGATTTGTATTTTATTAGAAAAAATAGATATGTTTTTCATTTTTTACCTAAACTATCAGTTTTCAATAAAAATACAATAAAATACAAAATACAATAAAACAAATTATTTTTAAAAATACTTTGACCAATTTTAATAATTTTTTACTCAATACGATTTTTATTGAAAATTTATAATTAAGGTAAAAATTCCTTGTCAATGCCTTGGCTATTAAAGGACACAATTGAAATGCATTTTGCAGGCTTTTGTAATATTAAAAATAATTATTTTGTAGATTTTGGTTTTGAATATGTAATATAAAAGAATATTTATTGGATAAAATTTTTTCTAATCCCGAAAACTCCGGGATTGTCTCTTTATAATCCCGGGATTGCTTTAGCCTATATTTAGAGCGAATCCTGAGATTACGGGATCCCGGGATTGCCATCCCTATTTTCTACCCAGAAGTATGGTTTCTTTTTCTTTAGATCACTGTAAAATAATTAGTAGGTAATCACTAGGTCTGAGGTAGTAGCTCCTGATAGTAGCTCCTGGGTAATAATTTGTTTTATTTTGATGATTTTCAACACGGTTAAATAAAAACATAAAAATTTGAAGAAAAAAAAGATCCCATCGTTTGCCCATTAACAGACCTTACTTAAAATTTGTTAATTAAATAACAAAAGTTTTGAAGAAAATCGATCAGTACACACATTGTTAAAATTCACGATTTATTTTTGAAATTTGAAATCTCATTGAAATATCGTTTTAAAAAACTTTTTGTTATTTTTTATGAAAAGTTTGTTTAAAAACGAAAAACTTTGAGCATTTTAATAAAGTAACGCAATTTTGCAAAAATTTATTGCTCATAATCATAGTCAAAATAAAGTACATTTTCAGGGCAATAAAGTATGCTTTTATATAGAGTAGGGATGGCCAGCTACGGTGCCCAAAAGTCGACAGCGCGCTGACGTTTACAACAAACATTTTGCGCTAGTATGTGTACAAATGTGTGAAGAAATTCCAGCGAAAAAAAAAATTAAAATAAATGTGTTTTGTCTTTTCCACGTATAGAAAAAATGACCCAGTAGAAATTCGTGCATCACTGATGTTAATAAATAAAGATTAATGTTGGCATATGAAATAATTGTATTTTTATTTAACAACAAAAAGAAAACATTTCATAAATCTTATACATATTATGTATACATAGGTATGCTATACAAACATATTAACAGAGTTTACTTAAAATAAGACTTTCAATATCTGGTTCAATATTTTGTGATGATGCCAGACGCAATCGGTGACTATTTTTCCATGAAATTGAATTTTTTTACAACAATTAAATAATATTTCAATAATACATGCTAAAAAAATTGCCTTTCGAATAAATAATGTTTTCTTGCATTTGTTTTGTTTTTGCACGTTTGATTCCGACTGGGTTTCTCGCATATTCAATTTTCATGCGAATCAGCGCATAGAAATCAGCAACTGCACGGCGGGCCGAATGATGGCCCGAAACGGGCAATGTGACCGCGGGAGGGTAAATGGCCAACACTAATATAGAGTATGCTTTTAAATACAGTATGCCTTAAGCTAGTGATGTCCAGCTCAACTGCACAAAACGATAATTGGGAAAAAAACAGTGTATGACGTTGGGTATTTTCAAATAAAGCGTGAAGGGGCTGCTATCATAGCATGCATAGAATTGAGAAATTGAACTTAATATGAAAGAAGAAAACCTTATCTATGTTGCAAATTTATGTATCAAACTATGGGTTTATTTTTAAATTAATAGTAAACATCTCTCAAGAAATTAACGAATCATAACAAGTCATCCCCACGAATGATGTGTGTCAGAACGGTTAAGTCCCCGCAAGTAGCCACTACACCCCCGTAATTATGCTCAGCCTATCTAAACTTTTTGAGTTACACACTTCAGTATTCCGATGTTTGCTCTTCCTTTTAGTTCTGTAAGGAAATTTTTTGCCGGGGTATAACTCGTTAAATGTCCAGGCGTTCTTAAAATCAGAACCACTTATTTTATTTAAGAGATTTTTTTTCTTAGCAATATACATATATTTTTTTTTCAGGGACTCTGCTTTTAGCCTTCGGGTTATTTTCGCGAACCTTCGAGTGGGCTTCAAAACTGTGGTTTGTTAATGTCAAGTACACACCCGTGCACGCTTTTCTCATGCTTTACGTTATATTGCTTCGTTATGAGTAAGAAGCCTTCGGATGTTCTTCGGAAATCTTCAGATGTTCTTCAAAACAGTTGTTTGTTGCTATGGAGTACAACGCCGAATATTACGTTGTATTGCTTCGTTTTGAGTACGAAGCCTTTGGGTGTTCTTCGAAAACCTTCGGGTGTGCTCAAAAACTGTGGCTTGTTGGTGTGAATTACACCGTCGCACAGTGGATGGATTTGCATGGAACGGCGGCCATAAATAATAATAATTGCGCTACACTTTTGAAATTTGGTACATATGTTTAGAATGTAAAAATAGGAAAAATTTGTGAATATGAGTAAAATCGGTTCACGGACACGCCTACCTCCCATACAAAGTTGGGATGTGGTTGAGACCTTTTTTCAAAATGGGTATCAATTCCCTTTAACTTGGCAATGCTGATTTCAAAAATGTTATTAATTTTGCGATATCTTTTATAGTTTTCAAGTTATTAGAGAAAAACCAAAAGAGGTGGCCATTAACAGTAGTAATAGAGCTAGAGTCTTTAAATTTGGCACAGACGTTTTTTGGGTTAAAACAACAAAAACTTGTGAATATGAAAAAAATTGGTTCACGGACACGCCTACCTTCCATACAAAGGTAGGATGCTTTTTGAGGTTTTATTTCAAAATGGGTATTAATTCCCAATAAATTGGCTATGCTGATTTCAAAAATTTTATAAATTGCCCGATATCTTTTATAGTTTACAAGTTATTGGAGAAAAATAAAAAACTACATACATATATTAAACACCACATTTGAAAACTAGATACAGAATATAAATAACGAATTTATTGGAAAATATAAAATAACAATTATAAATAAAAACATAAAAATTTTTAATTTACTGAAAAATATATAATTAGAATAATAAAAATAATAATAATAAAAAAAATAATGATAATAATAAAAATGTTCATAATCGGACTTAAGCCCCATATGCTGCATCTGCCATACCTTCTCTACGTTATATTCAGGTATAAAAAGGGTGAACCCCAAGGGGGATAGAAAGAGAAATGAACTTCTTTCAAAATTTAAGCATATTATTTCACACTGTAAGCTTTTACAATCGATAAAATTATTGTAAAGCGTTGCAAAATGTGAAGAAATAAAAATATTTTTTCCTTCAAATGTTGCAGTAGAAAAATAATCATAAAAAAAAAGTTCTGAAAAAAAACAAGTTGAAATCTTAGATTTTGCTTAACAATACTTTCTCACATAACATATTAAAAAATTTCCGAAATCTGGGGATATACTTTTTTTTTGTCAAAGTTTGCCAATTTTCTCAATTATGACTTTTTCAGCCCTAATTTTAAAAAAATCACCATTCACACATAGAATACAGAAGCTCAAGCAAATATTTTTTGAAAAGTATGAGCTATGAACTTTATGCCAATATGCAATTTTGGTATATTTCAATAAAAATAAATTAATAAGAGCATTTCACAAAAGTCAGTATTTTTTGTTACTTCTAAAACTACATTAGGAAAATCTTGATAAAAAAAAAATTGTGAAAAAAAGCAGCTGAAAATTTGTCTTCTAGCTAGCCATACTTTCTTACATTACATATAAAAAAATTTTCGAAATCCGGAGATATACTTTTTTTTTCTCTGTCAAAGTTTGCAAATTTTCCACTTTTATCATTTTTCAATATAATATTTGAAAAATCCGTACAATTCATATAAAGACGATAAAAGTAAATAAAATTGATTTTTATAAAGTGGAATCAATTAACTTTCTTAGCATTTTGTTTCAAACAAGTTAACTAGAGCGCTTTATCCAACAAGCGCTTTTATAAAAAGTTTCACAGAACATTATTGGTGTACAAAGTTCAACTTTGAGCCCACTGTGTCACTAAACTCAAAACAAATTTAAAACTTTTATAGTTTTTTTTCATTACCTAAGTATTCTCTGACGATTCACTTAAACATTTTTTCAATCCCTAGCACTTTTAAAATCTTCCTATTTATGGCCACAAAAATCCACTGTGCGTCGTGTAGGTTTTTTCCTTGCTTTACGCTGAATTGCTTCGTATTTGAGTACAAAGCCTTTGGATGCTCTTCGGGTGTGCTCGAAAACTGTTGTTTATCAATGTGGATTACGCCACCGTGTTTGTTTTCTCCTTGCTGTACGCTGAATTGCTTTGTTTTGAGAACAAAGCCTTCGGATGCTCTTCAGAATCGTTCGGGTGTGCTCGAAATCTTTTGCTTGCTGATATGGAGTACACTAGGGTTGGCCAAATAAAAAATCTTATCGAAATATCGATGATCGATATTTCCAAACAGTATTAAGATATATCGAGAAAGAAATATCGGATATATCCAGGCCCGGATTTACCTTACAGGCACACTAGACCAGTGCCTAGGGTGGCAAGAATTTAGGGGCGGCACATATTGGGAACTTTGAAAAATTTTTTAACTGTGATAATGCATTATAATGCATTGGTGATGGTGAGAGTTACACAAGGGAAAAAAATAAAAAAAAATGCGAATGCAGCTGACATGCAAGCCCAAACCATGGCACTATTTTATATCGCGTGTATGTTTTCATTGTTGTTTTTTCTATTTGGCTTTCGCGAAATGCTATCTGAGTCAAATAAGTTCAATTTTGATTCGTCCACAAATATTACTGAATTCCAGTACTCAGTGGTCTTCAAAACATGTTATTTGGCGAAAATCAGACGGATAATCTCATTTTTAACTGATGAACGGCTTTTTGAGAACTACTCGTCAGTTAAACACTTTCGTTTTGGGCTTGCATGTCAGCTGCTGGTACCGGAAATTTGGCTTTTATAGGAAATATCATGACTATGGATATGTGTCTTCAGATAATAAGTGTCAATTTGTTGCGGAGTGCCGAAAACCTTGCCATGCAGACAAATTTACGGTTTTACCAAGATAAAAACCCGAAATACAAAGCGGGTCTAGTTCAACTCTGGTTAATATACAAGTGCCCTAATTTGATGGCACTGCCAGCATAGTCACCTGATCTAAGGGTGCTTGTAAATTTATGGACGATTTTGGAAAAAAATATCCGAATACACAACATTTCAAGCAAAAACGACCTAAAAAAGGCACTTAAAATTGAGTGGTGCTATAACTCGCCAGATACCAATAAAAAATTTGCAGCTTCGATGCCAAACCGTTTTTAAGCTGTAGTTGACCAACTACATACTTAAAATTATCAAATCATTATTTTAAACAATGAATTTTCAATTTATACATGAATCTGCATGAAATAAGCTGTGACATGAAATTCAGTAGTATTCTTCGATTTTCTATTATAAAAATTCCAGGTAATATTTTTTTACATTAAGTAAACATTTTTTTAAAACTCAAATTTTTGTTCTTTCAAATGGTATCAAAACTTTTTTAATATTCCAATTAGTTTGAAAGTTACAGAGCATTGAAATTAAAAGTATGCACTGCATGAAATAAGCTGTGAGCCACTGTATGTATGTATATCTCGAAATATGTGAGTTTTCCAAATAACTTCTATTATCAAATAAAAGCTTATAAAATTTTCTGTAAATAATGTCCCATATGTTTATTTCATAAAACTTATACTGCCCTCAGAAACGCAAAAGCCGTATCTCAGAGAGTTTCGAGAAAATTGATGGTTTGTTTATGTAGTATTCTTGAAATACCTGTAAAATGGAGACAGAAAATTCTCTTAAAAAATTTTTTATATGTTTGCGCTTAAATACTTTGTGTTGAAGATATTTTGAGTTCAACAAGATAATTGCCTTGTTAGGCTAGCAGCAGACGAGTGCTTTTTCAATTTGATACAGAGCTATCTTTAAGCAAAAATATCGAAATAAAAAATTTAACCGATAACTATCGTAAGAAATATCGCGAAAATAGATATATTTTGCACAAGCCTAGAGTACACCAATGTGTAGATTTTCTGCTTGCTGTACGCTGAATTGCTTCGTTTTGAAGTTGAATCCTTCTGGCGTACTTCGGGAACCGTCGGGTTTTTTTTTTGGGAACTTCTACGTGCCCGCACCATTGACGAGGGATTTTCCTATTGGCACAAAAGGTCTGGGAAGTAGGCAAGTAAGGCACTTCAGGTTCGTTCAAGTTCTAGACCAGCCAACCTAAATTGGCACGGGACAGCTTTGGAATAGAGTTAAAGCTGTAGGGGTGACACAAATAATTAACAGTATTCCAAAGACTCTCCTGGCGGTGCTAGTCGTCGAACTTAGAAAATGGCTTCTCGAGTCTTTCGAAAGAGGATTTCTAAAGTGACCAAGGTACACTTGAAACCTTCGCGGCTAGGAAACACTTTTGACAAATATCAAAGCTGTAGGGGTAACACAAGCAATTGATAAGTGGAAAAAGTATTTCCGCCTTAAAAGATCACTTTTAGCCCAATTCTTGCCCTGGTGAACACTATACTTCCCTGCCAGGCTAAACTTTACTTCGTAGCTTGCCAAAAACTCTTCACTTCACTTTTTAAAATATTTTTAACATCTGTTCTTATTGCTGATCACCAATCGACTGTCCTTTTGCTATTTAATTGCCTTTATTTAAATAATCTTACATTACAAGTTGTCTTATAAGCTGTAACTAGCTCCATTCATTCATTACATTTATTTTTTCTTAATATACAGTATCTACTCACTGAATTAGGGACTATGGAAAAATTTTGGAAATTTTCTATTTAGTATCGAATAAAATTAAAACCACTGAATTTTTTAATAATTTTTTTGTTGAAACATGTATTGGGAGTGTTAACCGTTATTATAAAACCTAAATTTGGTATCTACACAACGTCTATGTGAATGTGGCAGCTGCCAAAGTAGTATGCATCAAAATAATCTTGTGTTTGTAATTTGATATAATTGATCATTTGTGCACTTTTCTCTTTTAGGTTTTGTTTTTTGTATGTGTTATGATTCTTAACATGTTCAGAAAACAAGGTGAAGAAAAGTCACTTCATAATTTCTTCAAAATTACACCACTATGCTACCAAAACAGACATTTTATAAGCGAGAACCGTTATTTTTGAAAAACCGACGCTATGGGTAAAAGAAAGGATATTTTTGATGCTCAAAGGTCACGGGAGGCTGTTGCAAAAGGTAAAGCTACACCGTAATATCTAAAATCATTGAAATATCGAAGTCCTCTGTGATAAACATTGCTAAAAGTTTGAATATGTCTACTGTTTTTAAAATGTTTCCCCAAATAATCGTCAAAATTGTCCAAGAAAACAAAAAAAAAACTTCAAAAAATGACCAAAAAATTGTACAGAAAACCATAATGGAACGAAGTGCATCAACGCAATCAGTACTGAACGACCTCAACGAAGCTGGAGTCGACATTTTGCATTGATATTGTGACGCCGATTTAAATAAATGGCTTGATATGCCGACGTCCTGCAAAAAAGCTAAAACTTACAAATGCTATGTGAAAGCGGAGGCTGTATTGGGCTCAAATTTCGCGTAACACTCTCAACGACTACTGGAATATAGTGACTTACTTTAATTCAGTTAAATTCAGTGACGTCAACGTAAAATTCTCAGAAATTTTCTTTTGAATAATTTCTTATGTTTTTATTTTTTTAAAGGTTATTTTTAGTGCTGAGTGCCTGCTGAATGCAGGTAAGAGTAACATTACAAATCTTACATCAGCATTTCATTAGTATAATATAATATGGGGAGAAATACGTCAAATGTCTTAGCGCGGCGCGCGAGCGCTAAATTGTGTTGTTTTCAACTCGTGCTGGTGGTTCATAAATGTATTTTTTCCTCAGCTTTCCAATGGTTTTGGCAGATTTTCCGAAATTAGTGATTTTTCACCAGGAAAATGGAAAATTTTGGAAAATCTGATAAAACCATTGGAAAGCTGAGGAAAAAATACATCGAAATGATGTGTCGGAAAAGTTTTTTATGTACATTTATGTACCACCAGCACGAGTTGAAAACAACAGAATTTAGCGCTCGCACGCCGCGCTAGGACTTTTGACGTATTTCTCCATACATATATTTCTACACTTAAAAGCAGAGTTCGGAAATATTCATGTATGTGCACTCAAAATGTCGCATTCATGAATTTATTCATGTATAAATTGTCTTGAAATTTTTTTCATTCGCTCATGTATGTGCATGAATGCACTATTGAAAATAGTTCTTTGTTGAAGTGTACACAAATATGAGTATCTGTTTCTTTTCACAAACGAGTAGCATTCATAAAAGAATTAATGCAAGTCAACAATTTTTCCATCATTCATAAATGGATTCGAACGATGTGAGAAGGCATGGTAAGCGTTCGTACATTTACCAATTTTCTGTCGCTCATAAATGGTCGCGTAAGGAAAATGATCTCTATCACGAAGAAATTAATGTTGTATTCGATGGAAAAAGGCCGAAAATGGATTTTGGAAGTGACAGGGTAGGTCGCCGACCATCCTAAAAGGGTGTTTTAGATCCATTTTTCGAAAAAAAATTTATTGCTCTGATCGATAGGAAAAGGCCGAAAATGGATTTTGGCAGTGACAGGGGTGGTCCCCGACCCTCCTAAAGGGGTGTTTTAGACCCATTTTTCGAAAAAAATTTTATTGCACGAATCGATGGGAAAATGCCGAAAATGGATTTTGGAAGTTACAGGGGTGGTCCCCGACCCTCTTAAAGGGGTGTTTTGGACCCATTTTTCGAAAAAAATTTTATGGCACGAATCGATGGAAAAAGGCCGAAAATGGATATTGGAAGTGACAGGGGTGGTCCCCGACCCTCATAAAGAGGAGTTTCGAACCCATTTTTCGAAAAAAAATTTATTGCACGAATTGATGGAAAAGTGCCGAAAATGGATTTTGGAAGTGACAGGGGTGGTCCCCGACCCTCCTAAAGGGGTGTTTTTGACCTATTTTTCAATTATTTATCAATTATGTAACTTATTCGTTAAGCTAATTAAATGCTTGAGTGTGCATTTGAGTTAGTTGTACAATAACATTTTACACTTGCATCTTTTCATGATATTTAATAAGCTGCATTTTGCATTAAGTAAATTTACCAAAGCAGTCTTTTATTTGTCAGTTTTAAAATCGAATTTGCTTAGCAAAATATTTATGAAACAGTTTCATCTGGAAATTAAACTTTTTTTATTTTAACAAACATCTTTAAAAATAGCGACTTTTTTTTCTTTGCTGGTAGGTAAAGTAGACGAAAAATGCACTTCAAAGAATTAAAAATCACCGAAAATATGTACTTTTTATCAGTCGTTTTTCTTTTTTTTTTCAATGGTTTAAAAATCTCCTACCTAAAATTTTATTCAAATAACTACCTGGTTGAACAGGCAAAAATTCACTTTTAATCTAGAGCCCAACATTTCAAGCACTCGACACGATATATGAATTATACTGCACGTACACATGTACATATGTATGTATATAGGTACATGCATGTACGAACGATTTTGAATCATCTCGCATCATACAATATGAATAAAAGCTATCATCGCCGCGTTCATTTAAGATGACGGAAAAAGATGAAAAAAAATTTCCAACCGTTCATGTAAGCGAACGAATGCAAATTTTCGCATATTATCACACATGAATAAGAACGAAACAACAAACGCACATGTTCATGCACGCGAACGTTCATGAATGAATATTTCCAATCTCTGGTATATTATGACTGATACCGTTTTGTACATAAGTAAATAAAAATTGGATGAGTGTTACAGATGTGAAGTTTATGGCAATTGAGTAGCGTTAAGTTTATTATAGCCAATTTGTTGATTTATGAACGAGTTCAAATTATGTTTCGAATAACAATCCGCCTGAAAGTATTTTAAAAATGAGATGACTTACTTCATATTTTTCTCAGTTAAACAAAGTTTCTTTAGTTCAGTCAAAATTATATTGCACGAATAAATTTAACCATATTTTTCTTTGACTGAAAAATTCCATATTCGACTGGAAAAATATTTGCGAAAAATGGGTCAAAAACACCCCTTTAGGAAGGTCGGGGACCACCCCAATCACTTCCAAAATCCATTTTCGGCCTTTTCCCATCGATTCGTGCAATAAAATGGGTCCAAAACTCCTCTTAAGGAGGGTCGGGGACCACCCCTGTCACTTCCAAAATCCATTTTCGGCCTTTTCCATCAATTCGTGCAATAAATTTTTTTCGAAAAATGGGTCTCCTTTAGGAGGGTCGGGGACCACCCCTGTCACTTCCAAATTCCATTTTCGGCCTTTTCCCATCGATTCGTGGGAAAATCATCCCTCATCATCTCGCAGTATTCACGCTCATTTATGAACGTAGGCTAATATCAAAGTATTCATGTAAGAACTATAGAAAAAATGTTGCTTCCACTCGTTCATGAATGTAGACTAGTGAAAAGAAACGGATACATACATTCGTTTACGGAAGATGACAAAAAAAATTTCCAACCCTTCACGAGCGCGTTCGAATGCAAATCTACGCTTCTCATCGCTCATGAATATGAAGGATACAGGAAAAATTAAAAAGTACACGTTCGAATTCGCGAGCGTTCACGAATGAATATTTCCGAACCCTGCTTCAAAGTTTATCTTTTCCCAAAAAGTTAAAATAAGGAAATCACTGTCCTTTTGCTATGCTTGCAACTTCTCTTTATACAAGTTTTGCGCTGCAGGTCTTATGGCAAAACCGGCTTAAGTTGCGTGCCAACCATCAAATACGTGGTATTTTGTGATGCCGTTGTTGTCATTCAGTTTTTATTTGGGTGTTGTTTTGCTTTTGCGCCTGCTGGCTGTTGTTTTCGAACTATTGTTATGAAGTTGAACTATTGCTGTGTCTTGAATTTACTTTGGTGGCGCGTTATTATGTTGTTATTATTTTGGGCTATTGGCTGCAGTTTTGAGGAAAGACCATGTGAGGTAAAATTTTATGAGAAATATTTTGTTCTCACATCATCCCTTTCCTTAACGAGGACGGGTTCTTAGGATGTCCTGCGCCATAATGACATGGTAACCTGCCTTGTTGAAACGTCGTTTCGAGTGCAATCCGCATCTCCTCCCACGCGAAAGTAAGGTAGCTAGCTACCGTTTGAGGAATCTCGCTGTTTTTAACTCGGCTGGAGTTTTCAAAATTAACAATGGGCTCGCTGAAGTGCCATCGGCATCCGAACTGGCCATGCTGAATTCAACCAGGCACTGTGTTTTGGCTTGCCTCTCACCACTTTTGGACTCCTTCGCCAGAGGTGTTTCGGGCACATTTGGAAAATGCTGGCTAATGCGGGCTAGTAGCAGGCTGCGCTTTTCCGCTCTCTTCCAGGACTCCGGCGATTTTTCCCACCTTCACCTTTATGTCCTCTAGCGGAAACCAACTACTGGCTGCATGTAGACCCTGATTCCGGTTTTCTAGCAACCACTCCACGAAGGTTAGTAGGATCCCTCCGCAGTCAAACCCGTTGTCCTGTTGAAGGAAGCAATAGCCGAGTGTCCTTCCCTTGGTAAAGCGACCATGTTTCCTTCGAATTTTTAGTTGGTAATCCACAGCCAAGTACTCTCGGATAGGACCGATCACGTGACCCCGCTTTACCAAGGCATAGGAGTCTAGGACTACTATCTCCGACCCGTCTTCTCCAAGGGTTCCTCTTAGATTCCGCACGACCACCAGGAACCAGTGGCTCTTCTCGCAAATGGGAAAAAGCAGCGTGCCACTCGCTAGTGTCCCTGCCAGGGATCTGTGGGCTCATTTCCCATTAAACGCACAAAGAAATGTGGGCTGAACATGTGTGCCCCTTCACAATTCACTTTCTGTGAATCCTCCGTCAGCCATTTGCAATAAAAATCGATTATGGTATCATCGCGGAATTGTCCTGGTGCGAGCTCCAAGTAGCTTACCAGTTCCACTGGTACTCCACCTCTCCTTGGTTGGCCTACTGCTACTGTATCCTACCGGTCCGGGAAATTTATCGGGTTGCTGTGGAGCTACAGGTCAAATTCGGTCTTTCCCAGCCAGATTCTTCTCCGTCTCCACCACCGAAACTCTGCGGCACATGATAGGCAAATTATTTTTATTTGCATTAATCATTTTGGAGAAAAAAACTTTAAATTTCGTTGATTTCACTAGTTGTTCACTCTTGAGTGGTTAAACTTGGAATGTAAAGTTTTCTACATTAACTTCCCCTTATCAACTTGTTACGGTTAATTATTATTATTATTTTTTGGAGTGTCTTGCTGTGTGAGGCGGTGCTGTATCGTGTGAAGAGGTGCTGTGTTGTGCGGTGTCTTGCTGCGCGTGCTGAGCAGTGCTGCGCTGTGTGTTGCTGTGGGTAGCTCTCGGGGTGTTCACGATGAATAGTTTCAGCTCGCATTTGTGTGCCATTCGCGTAATTTTCCCTCCTTTTTCTTCACTTAGTTCAACTATCACGGGTGAGCTGAAACCGAGCACTCGGAACGGCTCGTCAAATTTTGAGGCCAGCTTTGCTGCGAAATTTTCGACTGCGTTGAAAAGGTGGTGGCTCAGCCAGACCGCTTGACAGAGTGCGAGGGGCGGAGGCTACTTTGTGGACTCTGGGGTGACTTGTTTTGGTACTAGAAAGAGAGCAAAAACCTGCACAAGCACTGCTTCGTTTTTTCCGAAAATCCTTATTTTAACCCCCTCCTACCCTACCTGGCGTTTCAGCTAGGACTACCTTTGGGTCTCGATTTTGAGTTGTGATCCTGTATGATGACTTTTCATGTGATCCTTGGAACACTTTAGTAACACAACCTATCCCTTTTTAAAAAAGGTGCACTTTAAATGTTCTTATCTAAAATTTCAGAATTTGACCCTCAAGTACGAATAGAAGATATTGATCGCGAAAGATTTTGAAGGGTAGCCTGGGTAGCCGCATCCTATCAGAGAAAAAAGTTTTTACATGATCCATCCTAATTTACAGGCTGTTGATATGAACAAGCTCATTTACAACAATAGCCCGGAAGACAGCGTTGCAAATAACAATTATTTCATCATGTTTGATTCCTATTTTAAATTTTGTCGGGAATTTTGATATAAAAGCACATACATTCTTAGGATTGTTGCATATTGAAGATATTTTGAGAACATTTTTTTAAATAAAAAAATTAATGTTTCAACAAATTTATTTAAATCTTTCTAATTTTTTTTTTAAAAATTTTTCCGATCTCTTATAGTTTTTGAGATATTACGTTTCAAAAAATGCTTAAAAAAGTAAAAAAACTAAGTGTGCACTCATTAAAAAAACTACCGATACATAAATTTAGCTTGTTAAAATCGGCTTTCCTAAGCAATGTATTCAATGTTCAATTACAAAATAAAGTTTTTCCAGCATTATTCTGTTGCTTAAAGCTATTCCAGGCATTCTAATCGATGAATAAAAAGCATAAGTTTTACCGTGGCGGTAACACCTAACATGTAACATATGTGACTATGTATTTCGCTCACTGCAGTAAATAAAACAATACTTTGAATATAACAAAAAACAGTTTTTATTTAAAATTATAAGTACGTAGTGTAGGTAATAAACAAAAGGTATTAGCCGTATTCGCCCTTTGGTGTACAAGTGTACTTTGAATATATCTGTAAAAAGCCGCTATCTTTTTTGTTAACGCTTCAAAAATTGTCAGGTGACACCAAATTAATAAAATAATTTTTTAAATATAATCATTAAAGCAACTTTAAGGCAAATATTTAGTTGCTTTTAATTGAAATTGATTTAGGAGCTCCGAGATATGGCCTTAGAGAAGATGTGCAGCTAATGGATTTTGTCGGAAAAGTAACTTCGGTGCTTATACCAAAGTACACTACTTACACTAAAGAGTGAACACCACTATTCTGATGCATTATATATTAAAAGGTTGCTCGGATTTTTTGCACGTGCATTGATAAAAAGCATCATCAAATGGTATGTTTGAATTTAGAATGGCGCTTGGATCCAACTTTGCATATCGCTTCATTTTATGTACAAAATTAAGACAATTAAGTTCCTAAGAGAAAAATTAATATATTAATAACAATCAAAATATAATTTCAATGTGTATGCCCAAGGGCGGCAGTTCACATGCCTGCAAACACGGAGTGCCAAAAGTTAGTCTCGGAAGCAGTAATATGGACGACCTCAAGGCCTCTGAGAATTTCGATAATTAATGAGATATGAGTTTTTCCTATATTTTATCTTGCTCCCAATTCGAAAATATTATTTTTCGCAGTAACCTGAATAACATTAGCACTCATGCTTACTTTTTTTAAACTAAATGACTGACTGACCAAAGTGGACGAAAACAATTGATATATGCACATACATTTGTAGCCTAAAGCATGGGTCAAAAAATTTGTTCCGTCCATTTTTTAACGTTAAATTCAAATTTTTTGATTGATTTCACTTTGTTATAATTGATCGAAATAAAAACGATCTCAAAACGACTAAATCGAATTGCAGAACACCCCTATTTCGATTTCAACTGTAAAAGCCAATCACATTCCTGTATGTGACCTTATGTCATATCAACTTTTTGTACATAAATTACAGTGGCGGACAAAACTGGATACATAATTTAAATTTTTTAGTAAATTTGATATAACTTTTTTTTTAGAGATAATCAAGTAATTATTTTAACATTGTATACTTTGAACTATCTTCTTAAATTAATGAGGAAATAAGTAATGTTGATTCATACTAAAAACTAAAAAAAAATTCAAAATTCATCTTAAACAGCATTTATCCAGTTTTGTCCATTTTAAGTTCCGTTGCTTTTAATAGGACATACCGTTACAATTATCTCTTGTTTTGCCTTTTGCTTAGCGTTTTATTTATTTGTATGCTATTCTTTAATCTAATTCGAGCAATTGAGAATCAAACAAGTGTTGAGGATCAGTTCAATTTTGATCAAAATCAAAAAAATTTAATGTCAAGTCGAAAATCAAATGTTAAGCTTAGGTGAAAAAGGATATTTATCTCAAAATATATCAGTTAAATTAAAGATATGTCACTGGACAGTTAATTTAGTAAGAAAGCGTTGAAATTTGAACGCACCTATTAGTCATAGAGGTCGACCAAGGTTATTGTCTGATGGTGATGCTCGTTTGGTGGAACGATTGATGATGACAAAGAACGCCAGGACACCTAAAATTGCTGCAGCGGCATTGCACAAAGACGTGATCGTAATTTTTGTTTGCCGTTAAACAAGGAAAACCTTCACTATCTGATAAGAATGTAAAGGCCTGGCTTAAATTTTGCAAAGAACAGAAAAATTGGACTATCGAAGATTGGAAAAGCTTGCTTGAGTAAAAAAAAATCTTTATTGTTTCACTGATTTTTATGAACTGCTTTACAAAATTTTTATAAGTTGTTCTTTACCTTGGAATTTTGTGCAAAAATCAAATACTCAAATTACAAGCTGCAACTCAAATGCATACAAATAAATGAAATAGAAAAAATAAAAAATGTTTTTGCGTTATGACTGAAAAAATTATGGTAAGTGAAAAGAAGTTATAACTGCATCGTCGGCGTCCTGGCCCGGTCGTTTTTCTGGCCCGTTGCAATGGAATGTTGTTGTCAGCTTAACTTTAGAGAAATGTAAGTCGCGCGATTCCCAAAATATGGCAAAGGGGTATTAGGGTTAAAATAAAAGTATCATAGCATGCTAGGTCATGTAAACTTTAATTCCTTAAAGATTAAACTAGTTTACACAAAAGAAAAGTGTCTCATAAACTTTTTTTTTTTGTATGTATTTTGGGCCGTACCCTAGTAGCAAAAAAAGTTTTTATAGTTCTTTTACATGCTTTTTAAAAACAATTAGAAAGACAACATATTATATTTATAAATTCTTTATAGGGGCTTATAAGAGCCATTTGGCGTATGAAGTACAAAAAAATTTTCCCCTCTTTGTTATCTTTGAAGAGACTCGGTAAAGTATCTTTCTGAGCTGTTTAAATGACACCTTGAAAACACCTAAAAAAGATTTCCAAATTTCCGGTCTTAGAGATTTTGTTGACTTCATTTATTTTATTTATTTTATTATGCAAATTGAAGAACTTTATTATAGTTAATTTCATTTTATTATCAAAGTAATTTCTACTTACTTTACAAATTCGCAAAGTCGGTCTCGAACCCATGTTTTGCTTTTGTATTGATGACTGGTTCTAGGGGTACAATCTCTAAAATTTATATGAAAATCGTAGTTTGGAGTAGTATTTAGTCAAAATTTTCTACTGTTGTCAATGGATCTGCATCCGTTTACCAAATTTCACAATTTTTAAAATTTAGATCGGTGCCACGCCCCTGAAGGAGACTTTTAAAACTTGAAACATTGTCCAATCTTATTTTTTTTTTTAAATGTACACCAAATCCTTAGGTAACATCAAAATCACTGCAGCCGTTTTCGAAATAAAGTGTGAATATATAAGGGTTTTTATTTTGAGAATTTTGTAGATTTTCGTCTTTGTTTTATCATGGGGTCTAAAAATAATTGTCCCAAAATTTGAGCTTCTTGTCTCAACCCTGTGGCCCAAATAAACGACACAAACCGTCTGCGCAAACCCATTGTTTTTCTTGTCGTTGTAACGTCTGCACGCGGTACAGGCAAAGTTTGCACAGAAAGAATTTTTTATATTGTTTTGACAGAATTTCAAATCAGACGGCACACACCATTTGCGCAAATCAAACAAAAATTAAAAATTTTTGATTTTACGCACACGGTCTGCGCAAACACGATAACAGCACCTCACACGGCACACCAGTCTGCACAAACACATATTTGTGCAAACGGTCTGTGTCGTCTATTTCGGCCTTTAGTTTATATAAAGGTATGTTCTACATTTCACAGTGATACGATATTACATGAAATGTAATGGTCAGTATTGATTAAGCTGCTGTTCGCGCCAGACGTGTTCAATCGCTCTTAGTTACTATTACAATATTTATTTTTACTTTGAAGTTCAAGTTTTTGAAAGAAAAAAAAATCCTAAACGCAGTGCCAACACTCGTGATGAAGACTCAATGTCTTCATCGAAGCTTGGAAGTACTTGGTCCGGTACCAACTCCAGAAATTACTGGCAGTCACTTCAGACGTCTTCTGATATTGACGACTCAGATATTGAACTTAACAGTGATGACATGCTAAAGACTAAAAAAAGTTTCTATTTCTCCAATTAAAGCGCTTGCACAAAGCGGTGAAAATATTCATAAGTTGTTGGCTGATAAAAATATATCTAATTATTCGTTGTAAAAACTTTCAATTGGAATTAAAATAATATGTGAAAATCGTGAAACATTTGATAATACAATAAAAATTCTCAAAGAGAACAAGTGTCAATTTTTTACTCATGATTAAAAAACAATCGACCTTTCAAGGTGGTGCTCCACGGTCTTGAATCCAAAACATCTGCTGAAGTTAAAAATGAACTTGAAGTTAAAAATGTTATAAAAAAGTTTAACAATTATTCTGACACGATTTATATAGTTTATTTTGAGAGCGGTTCGATCAAACTCAATGATATTCGTAAAAATTTTAAAACTCTTTTCCGCACTGTTGTAAGGTGGGATTACCAACGTAAAATAAAAGGCCTGTGCAATGCCGCAATTGTCAGATGTTCGGACATGGTGAGAGAGGCTGATGCGCAAACTGTGCTGGAAAGCATAAAACATTGGAATGCCAAACGAATGATAATGTTAGATGTGCTAACTGCAACAACAATCACAAATCAACAGATTTGTCATGCCCTAATCGAGCTGCGTTTTTACAAATTAAGGAGAACCTTAAACAAAAATACTCACGCTCTCCAAGAAATGTTATTGCTCCTCGGTTTGTTGTCAATACTTCTCAGATTCCCCCTCTCTCCAATGTAAACATCCCACGACCACAGCAAGCGCCCACTCATCAACTGCCATCGTATGCACCTTGGTCACAACAAACGAAGGAACACAACAACTTATTTTCTGAAGAGGAAATCACTCAACTCAGTTTTGATATTGTATTAAAACTTAAAACTTGCAATTCTAAAGAAGATCAATTTAATGTTATAGCTCAATTAGCGATAAAATATTTGTATAATAATAATAAGTAATGTCTAACATTCCACATAAAATTGTTTTCTGGAACTGTAGAACTGTATCCGTCATAAATCAATTGAACTTTTTGACTTTTTAGTACACAATTCTGTCGACATATGCTTGTTATCTGAGACATGGTTGAAAAACACTGACAAACTTTCACACAACCGATTTAAATGTATACGATTTGATTGAGTTGCTAACAGAGGTGGTGGTGTTGCCGTCATTGTAAAAATTCAATGCAATTTTCGGAAATTCAATGCATTCCATCAGATGCAATTGAAAACATCGGAATTAAAATTATGCTTAAAAATGGTATGACTATTAGTATATTTAGTGTGTATTTTCCAGGTGGCGCTCCTTCACCTGAATTACGTACAAAATTTAAAAATGATTTAAGAAAGTTTTTTTCTACATCCGAAAATTACATTTTTTGTGGCGATCTAAACTGTAGGCATAGAGACTACCACTAATTACCACCAATCCGACTTATATTCCGACTATCACTAGAGCAAATCCTATTTTACATGGCACCACATTATGAGAAATAATGAAAAACTATGAAAAAGTTTGATTTTGTTTTATTTATCAAAAAAAGTTCCCGCATGAAGCCAATTAAAAAATTTATATGTCTTCAAAAAATAAGATTAAGAATGAAAAATTTCTTTGACAATGAAGTCTATTTAATTATTAAAAAATCTAGGATTTCGTTGAAGAATACATTTTATTTATTATTATATTAGAAGAAATAAATTTAGGATTTAATGTTCGCTCAGTTTTACATTTAGGATACATTTCTTGTATAACTTTAATGGCTCGTTCTGCACATACATATATTAAATCGCTTTAAATTTAAAATGGCAGAATCTTCCTTAACCCAGTGTTTGAGTAAACATTTATGAGGACTTTTGTTGGGTTGACTGATATTTCCAAATTTTTAAAATCATCATTCCAAGCACTGCATATAAATTTACAAATAGCCCTAGAATTAAAGTGAGCTGACCGCTGGTATAGCTCTGAAGTTTATAAAGGGAAATATTTTATTTTTTTCATAAAATTTAAAAGTTTGTCCAAGCTCATATAAACAGTGCATATCATCACGTCATGATGCATTTTATTTTCAATTTTTCATCGTTTTGAATGAAGTTCTCTTTAAGATACCGAAAAGATATCATATGAAATAGTTGATGATGTTGATTTTCCGACAAGTAACTCATTCATAACATGTTTCAAAATTAAATTTAAAACGTGATGCTGACAAACAACATATTGCAGCGGAGACAGAGCTTTTGATTTAAAAAGATCTTGCAGCAACTTTACAACTCCATTTTTTCTTCCACTAATGACATTTGTTGTATCACATACAATCATTTTAATTGAGTTCCAAAGCTGAAATTTTTCAAAAATTTCTTTAACTCCTTTAATTGTCACTGCTGCCTTTGTTGGATCTGAACTCTTTTTTTTATTTTTTCAATATTCGCCAATGCATTATACCTGCCTATTATAACCGTCTGCTTTGGAATTTTGCACATTTTGCTTGAATGTTTTTCAATATTACCGATTTCTCGTCTTTTAGTTTTACTTTTTTCAAAATGGGTGAAACTATTTTTCCATACCTTAATATTTTTTAAAACTATATTTTCACTTTTTTCACAAGATATTATTAACTTCTCTTGAGAAGTTATTATAATAGGTCCGAAAATCGAAATAGGTAATTTTGTGTTTTCTTTACGTTTCAAGACCTCGACAATCGTTTACAAGTATTTTTAGAGTGATGTCTGTGTGTGTGTGTGTACGTATGTACGTACGTACGTATGTAGACATATTCCTCAATAACTACCGGACAGAATTTTTTGATTACCATATCAATCGATACACCACGTCATCTGAAAGGAGTCTGGAAAAAATCGGTCCAGCGGTTCGTTTTTTATTCATAAAAAACTGACTTTTATGCACGCAATATAAATTTCATATATAATTTCAAGTATCGAGGGGGTAGATAGAGGTTTTCGAGGGTGCTTATTTCGAATCTTTTTTCAGTTTTTTAAAATTCAAAATGGCGCACCCAATATGACGTCATTTTTTTTGTAAAAGTTCTCTGAATTCTATAAAATTTAGTTTTGAGAGGGGTTTCAGGTACATGGTTATAAATTAATGTTCAATGTTAATTTTTTTTTTTTCAATTTTCGTAGTGCCATATGTAATCATAAGATATTCTCAAATGATTTTCGAAGTATCGAAACATTAAAAAAAAAGAATTGTTCTCAAGAGAAGTTGCTTGTACGGTACTTGCTGCCGAACCGATTTTATATTTATATACTTGTTATTAGGTACAGACAACGAGTAGAAGATATTGAAAACAAAACAAAGCAAAAAGTTATATTCATACAGAAACGCCTTCTTGTTTTTTATTAGGGAAATATTTGAAATTTGCCTGCAAAAAGTTTTTTTTGATTTATGCGGGAGTTCTTTTTTGTAATTAAAAAATTGCAGTTGACACGTGGTAGAAGTGAAACTGCGAAAGAATGAGATGAAAATGTTTTATTAAAATGATAAAAGTTGACGGGATCTAGAATAGGTACAACAAGGCTTTGGTAAATAACCAGTGAATTACAGTAGAATCTCGATAAAAGCAACTCCGATAAAAGCAACTTTCCAATAAACGCAACCTCTTCAAAGCTACCACGTTTTAGTCCATAATAGCAACTTTTGGTTGCAATTATAGAGCTTAAAAATTTTTTGAGCATTTTTCGAAGAATTTTGGCTAATTTTTTGAACTTTAAAAGTTGAAAGTAATTCAAGTAGCCATGCATTTCTCAGTGCAATGATTGTATACAGCGTAGTTGTTTCTTGTGATTTTATTCTGTATTGTGATTTGTGTGGAATTGGTTTCTTATGTATTTTATTTACTTTTTGTTATAAAATTATCTCTTATGAATTCCTACATACTGTTTTTCAATAAAATATGAATATACTGTGCAAAATGTTACATAGTTTTGATTTTTTAAATCTATCCAGTAATTGCAACTTTACGATGTTTGCAACAACCCCTGGGACATTTTGGTTGCTTTTATCGAGATTGAAAAAAGTTAAGAAATAGCAAACCTTTCCATGCTTATGCCTCAGCTTTTGATTAACCAAACTCAAAGCTGATAATTTTAGTACACTTAGCTCGATGAGTACTTTAATTTGATATATCATTTACTGCTGTATATCTAGATGCCGTCAATTTTATCATTTTAATAAATATTTTCGTCGCATTCTACCGCAGTTTAGTTTTCTTAAGGTTTTTTTTTTTTTTGTTCTATTTAATTTCGTCTATTTTTTGTTGTTGCATTGCATTTATGTATGTAAGTCCACGCAATAAACATAAAATAAGCTTATACGACGGCATTTGATTCAAAGCTCTTTGAACGCACGAAGTGTGTCGACTCTTACACGATTTCCGATGGGCACTCGGTAAAACGAAGTAAGCGATCAACGTAATTTTCCTCGCTATAGCAAGGCTTTGGTAATTGATCAGTGTATTGCTTGACAAAATTGAAAAAATAGAAAATCTTTCCTAGCTTATATCTCAGCTTTTGGTTACCCGATCTCAAAGCTGATAGTTTCATCACACTATGCTCGATGAGTACTTTAATTTGATATATAATTTATTGCTGTAGATATTCTAAATCCCAATTAAAAAAACAGCGTTTCAAATTTTGCGTTAAAAATTTTTCAAATGACTGCCACTAAAGAAGTTTCACTTCAAAAACTATTGTTACATTTGGGCTATTTGTATCATTTCTCAACATGTTTGGCCATGTACAATTTTATTTTCGAAATATTGAACGAACATTACATATTTGTGCATCCCTGTATTCAAAAATTAACTGCCGAAATTATGAGAAAAAATTTACTTTAATTTTTGGATTGAAGCCATTTTGAGGGCGTGAGAGTAGATCGATTTTCAATTGACTGTCATCCTATTTGTTTTTTTTTTTTGGCATTCATAATATTTCATTGACCGTTCACCAAAGTTAAGCGATTTGCAGCGCTTAAGGGCAAAACACTGACTCTAACCTGCAACGCTATATCAATTTTGCAAAAGTTAAGTAAAAGAGTGGAGAAACAAGTATCACACTAGTAAAATAAGAATTAATTAATTTAATGTTTTTATTTCATTTAAGTATAAGAAGTATAATAAACACAATAATAACTCATGTTTCAGTTTTTCACTCCAAAAAAATTTCTATAGTACATATATCTAAATCTAATATGGGATATATAATTTTATATGTGGCCCGCGGAGTTATGATACATTTCCAAAGTGGTCCGCAAGATCATTTGGGTTGGCCACCCCTGATGTAAATAATGTTTCGGAAATTAACAATCATGTTAGGTTCTTTTCTGAAAAAATTAATGAAGCGGTAGGTAAGACAACGCCTATGGCCACCCCACAAAATAGTTATGTCAAACTTCCTAATTATATAATAAACAGCTTCCTATAGTAGGGATAAAATATTTAACATTTATAGTTAATGCTTGTCTTAAGCTACAATATTTCCCTGATACTTGGAAAGTTGCAAAAGTGTTGCCTATTGCAAAGCCCGGAAAACCGGTTAATGAGACAAATAACTATAGGCCAATTAGTCTTCTTAGTAGCCTTAGCAAAGTTCTTGAAAATGTCATTAAAGACGGTCTAAGTAAATTTGTAAAACGTAATAACATTATTCCTAATGAACGATTTGCCTTTCGTGAATCACACAGTACAGTACATCAAATAAAAAGAATCTATAAATGTATCAAAAACGATTTAATCAATAAAAAATCCACTGTTATGGTTTTACTTGATGTTGAAAAAGCGTTTGACTCCGTATGGCACGACGGCTTGTTGTCTAAATTAATAACATTCCATTTCCCTACTTATCTCATAAAAATTGTTCAAAGTTTTCTTTCGAATCGATATTTTTGTGTCTGTATTAATGAAGAATTTTCTGATCTATTTAAAATTCCAGCCGGTGTCCCACAAGGGTCTGTTTTAGGTCCTTTATTATATATTTTGTTTTGTTCTGATAGGTATGCCCAAACACTTAAGGCTCCGGTATATAGAAAGCAGCGCATGCATCGCGCGCATTGGATGCTACGCATCAGATGCGACTAATGCGTGTGGTATTACATAGAACGCGCGCTTTTATTTTTTCTTTTATCGGAAATTGTTTTGCTTTAATTTTCAATCTTCAAAAATTTATTAAAAAAACAAATTTTGCTTGAAACTTCCATAAATATGAATAAAAAACTGTTTCAAGTTGTCAAACGATAAATAAATGTTTGTTTAGTTGCTCTCAGTTGTCAAAAGCGTCTAACGCGTTTAAAAAGTTGAAAGTTGCTGAACTTTGAGCATTGAAAGCAGCGCGCGCTTCAGTCGCTTTTGTGTATATATCACTCTCCATATAACGGTATGAAATCAATCCTTCTGTCAAAGCGTCTGATGCGCGCAATGCATGTGCTGCTTTCTATGTACCGGAGCCTTAAAGCTGTGAATATGCACTGTATGCTGATGACACAGCAATTTTTTCATCGCATGAATACGGTCAAATTGCATGGACTGAATTACAATGCGCATTAAATCAACTAGTTATATATTTTCAGAAATGGAAAATAAAACTAAATGCTAGCAAAACACAAGCTATCTTTTTCACAAGAAAAAGAAACCCTTGCTACTATCCTACACGGAAAAAACGAAACTCAAAATTATTGTAAATATTTATGAAAATTTAAGAAAAATTAGTAGGTAATTTAGTAATTTAGAAACGGTTCGAGTGTCTATTAAAAAATACTAAGCGTAATATAAAAATTGCAAAATTGCAATTGCAGGCATTAATTTTTCGAATGAAAGTTTCTAATTTTTACAAAGTAGATATTAAAATTTGTGCAATAATTTATTATATTTTAAAAGGACTCCTATTTTTTAAAAAGTACATTATAACGTTTTTATGATGAAATAATAATAATAACTGAAATTGATTTTTAAAATTTTGTACATCAGTTTGTTGAACAAAATTGGGACGGCCAGCGAGTTTCCGTTGCCGCTTTCCCGACCCCGTCCCAAATCTGTTCAACACATTTCTTCTAAGCCAATTAGTAAGAGTTTGGCAAGCCTAATATATTAATTTTTTTGCATGAACATATTAAGAACTCAAACAGAGTACATATTAAATATAAAAGAGAAATATAATTCAATATAATAAAAATTACTAATCTTAAAATAATTTTTCTATAACTACTTTTTATAAATTATAAAGCGGGAATCATATATTACAATATGAAATATGTAAAAATTCTAATATCACAATTTATTAAATTCATTCACTATAGCTGGGTTCCAAGGTATAAACCTAATTGCACTCGACTATTTGTAAAATTTCAAAGTTTTTAGGTGATAATTAAAATGAAGAATATAATTTTTAATATGCACTTATTAAAAAATGTAAAATGAAAATAAGTACAAACTAGAATAGAATTTTTCATAATGATTTTTTATTTATTACTATAAAAGAGTAATATTTGTTCTCAGATTTTAATTTTTATAATCTCCTATTAATTTTTAATAAAATTTGAGCTGGTGTTTTTTCCGTGTAGTCTTAATTTACAAATAAGCGGGTATGATGTTCCCTGTTCTGAATGTATCAAGTACCTGGGTGTACACTTAGATCTAAAACTTATTTTTAGAGATCGTATTAGCAACATTATAAATAAATTTAATATTGCAATAAAAATGCTTTATGCTCTAATTAACAGAAAATCTAAACTTAGTAACCATAACAAAATGATTCTTGTGAAAGTCATATTTCAGTCTATTATTTTATACACGGAAAAAACGAAACTCGAAATTATTGTAAATATTAATCAAAATTTAAGAAAAATTAGTAGGTAATTTAGTAATTTAGAAACGGTTCGAGTGTCTATTAAAAATTCTTAAGCGTAATATAAAAATTGCATCTGGCAGGTATTAATTTTTCGAATGCAAGTTTTTAATTTTTACAAAGTAGATTTTAAAATTTCTGCAATAATTTATTATATTTTAAAAGTACTGTACTATTTTTTAAAAAGTACATTATAAAGTTTTTATAATAACTGAAATTTATTTTTAAAATTTTTTGGGTGTTGAACAAAATTGGGACGGCCAGCGAGTTTCCGTTGCCGCTTTCCCGACCCCGTCCCAATTCTGTTCAACACATTACTTCAAAGCCAATTAGTAAGAGTTTGGCAATCCGTATATATTTAGTTTTTTGCATGAACATGTTGAGAACTCAAACAGAGTACAAATTAAACACAAAAGAGAAATAAAATTCAATATAATAAAAATTAATAATCTTGAAATAATTTTTCTATAACTACTTTTTAAAAATTATAAAGCGGGAATCATATATTACAAAAGAAATATATAAAAATTCTAATGTGGCAATTTATTAAAATTTAATAAATTCTTTGTAAAATTTCAAAGTTTTTAGGTGATAATTAAAATGAAGAAAATAATTTTTAATATGCACTTATTAAAAAATGTAAAATGAAAATATTTACAAACTAGAATAGAATTTTTAATAAGGATTTTCTATTTATTACTATAAAAAAGTAATATTTGTTTTCAGATTTTAATTTTTATAATCTCCTATTAATTTTTAATAAAATTTGAGTTGGTGTTTTTTCCGTGTTTGCGCCCAAACTTATCATAAGAAACTTCAAGTATGTCAAAATAAATTACTTAAAATGATACTTGACTTGCCTTGGCATTTCTCAACTGAGGAACTTCACAAAAAAGCTAAAGTAGATTTAATTTCTACTAGAATTGAAAAAATTACGAGTAAATTCAATCTCAAATGTAGAATGTCGGACAATAATCTAATTTAATAATTTAATAATCTACTTGAACAAACTGTAAGCAATACTTAATGTTTTTTTTGCTGATCACATAGTTGTGCATTAATGTCACTTTTTTTTTCTTTTATTAAATTTCGATTCCGATACGTTTTTACTAAATTTTTTATTTTATTTTCATTCTTATCTAGTCATATTTTGTAAGAATTAAAATATACAAAAACATATTCGAATACTTAGTTATTATTATTTAGGTACTTATTTGCAAATAATGTTATAGATGTATTATATTGTATATACATAGATCTCTGTAAATTGTGCTTTAACTAAATGTTATATAATGTGTTCTCAATTGCTTAAATAAACTTACTTACTTGATATGTAATGAATTTCACTACTGAAATTGTCAAAAAAGTTAAGAATTGAGTTTCGAAAATTTTGTTTCTTGTTTTTTTCGTGTCCAGAAATTTTGATTTCAAACAATTTCTTATGATTTATTATCATAAAATTATGTTATTTTTTTCTAAATACGTTCGACTGTTTTAATAATGCCCACATTTTCCATTGTTATCATAGGCTATAAGTAGTTCTAATCTTTATTATTTCACTATTGACTCATGAACTCTTATTCAAGCAGAAATCCTACGAAGTTTTGTGTTCTTCATGTTTGTGTTCATTTGTGCTTATAGAACCGAATTTAAATTTTCGTTGCTTCGTTTGCCCAAATTATTATATCGGGCTTGTGCAAATGACCTAATTTTAAATGTTTAATATTTTCATAATGAAATTTTAAAGCTTAAAAAGCATTTGTAATGGAATCAATATAGAAGATAAGCTTTTTGGAATGCAAGTACACGGAAAAAACACCAATTCAAATTTTATTAAAAATTAATAGGAGATTATAAAAATTAAAATCTGAAAACAAATATTACTTTTTTATAGTAATAAATAGAAAATCCTTATTAAAAATTCTATTCTAGTTTGTAAATATTTTCATTTTACATTTTTTAATAAGTGCATATTAAAAATTATTTTCTTCATTTTAATTATCACCTAAAAACTTTGAAATTTTACAAAGAATTTATTAAACTTTAATAAATTGCCACATTAGAATTTTTATATATTTCATATTGTAATATATGATTCCCGCTTTATAATTTTTAAAAAGTAGAATTATTTCAAGATTATTAATTTTTATTATATTGAATTTTATTTCTCTTTTGTGTTTAATTTGTACTCTGTTTGAGTTCTCAACATGTTCATGCAAAAGAATAAATATATAAGGCTTGCCAAACTCTTACTAATTGGCTTTGAAGTAATGTGTTGAACAGAATTGGGACGGGGTCGGGAAAGCGGCAACGGAAACTCGCGGGCTGCCCTAATTTTGTTCAACACACCAAAAAATTTAAAAATAAATTTCAGTTATTATTATTTCATCATAAAAACTTTATAATGTACTTTTTAAAAAATAGTACAGTCCTTTTAAAATATAATAAATTATTGCAGAAATTTTAAAATCTACTTTGTAAAAATTAAAAAATTGCATTCGAAAAATTAATGCCTGCTTGATGCAATTTTTATATTACGCTTAGTAATTTTTAATAGACACTCGAACCGTTTCTAAATTACTAAATTACCTACTAATTTTTCTTAAATTTTCATTAATATTTACAATAATTTCGAGTTGGTGTTTTCTCCGTGTACAGTGGATCCTGCTTAATGGATCCCCGGTTAATTGAATTCCCCGAAAAACTCGTCTCAAAAAAATCCAATGAAATTTTCTTTTTTCGAAATATGCATCTAAATCCTCTGTTAAATGATTCCCGCTTAATTGATTTCCCCGCTTAAATAATCAGAAAAAATATTTCCCAGAGGAAGAAGAGGAAGAAACGACTTATAGAGTACCAACTGTTAGCGAGCTACTTCAAAGTGTTCGAACCCTTCGCACATATTTTCTTTCTCACAAGATATATATCTATGAATTAGAAAATATGGACAGAGAAATCCTTACCAAAAGACTGCAAAATGAAAAGCAATCGTCCATAACAGATTTTTTTAAGCAGATTTAAGGAATAGATACATACATACTTTGTTTGTGAAATGGTATACAATTTATTGTTAGTTTAGTTTTTTTTTCTTAAATTGAATTGAAGCAGTGGCGTCATTCCACCAAAACCTTGGGGGGGGGGGGGCGAGAGTTGTAATTCCACCACTATAAGATGGTTTTATTGTATTTATGTATTGAATAATAACTAGTATCAGATCCGAGAGGGGGGGAGTCAGTGTCCTACCCAGAACTACCGAATTGACGCCACTAAATTGAAGCTCATTTTACTCAAAGAGATATTTCACTTTTTTATGTGGTATAATTAGAAAAAAAGTGAAACCTTTTAATTAAAAGTGAAAGATATTTATTAAATTTTTTCTGGTTCTTATTTTGACTCTTGGGGTAAGGTCAGTAAAATACAATCTACTTTTTTTCTTCGCTTAATTGACTTATTCGACCAATTATCCGGGATTCTTTTATTTGATCCATTGGATCAAATAAGCGGGGCTCGCTTTATTGATTCCCCGGTTACTATATCCAATTTTTTTGCGCCGTTAAACGATCAACTAAGCGAGGTCTACTGTACTAAAACAAAAAAGTGATTCAGTTTGTCTAACTCAATACATAGTATATAAATAAAATAATTAATTTTTACTTACGGTAAAAGACTTGGTCGGCTTATCGGCATTGGACATGTAGTTTCGAAACAAAGCTCGTATAAATTGATCAGGTTTGGCAATTTCGTTCTATGAAAATAAAAACAATATGAGAAAACACGGTAGTTACAATTGAATAATTATCGGGACAATTGAGTTATGAGTAAGTCTTATGCTACCCTGAGTTACAATCAAAAATTTTTAAATAAATTGATATGTTAAAGCTTAAGAACTTAATATATTTTTAGGGTTGCCAAATGAAGTTAAATGATATGAACGGGCATCCAAACGAGTTATTGTTGTATAGAAGTACTAAACAAATTAACAATAACTAGTAAGGGTGTTATTTTTGGCCTCGCCAAAACTTTAATACCCTACAACGCGCTAACAGTAAAACTGCGCGTAAGTCTCAATTTTTAACTAATCTAACCCATATTGAATTTGGAACCATTTACTAAAATAGCTGTCTGTGTAGCATTTTGAAGCTTATGTTTACATAGGAGGTGCCACGCCCTCATTTCGAAATCGCAAATTTTTAGTCTAGAAAAAATTTCGTCTGCTAATATAATAAATAATGAACCTACGCGTTTCACCCCAAACTGTAAAACTAGTCTCCTGGATGTTTTCTGCGTATCAGATAGCTCTAATGTTGTGCATTTTGGACAAATCCCACTTGATGGTATATCTGAACATGACCATGTAGCAATGTTCCATTTAACAAAAATAGTAGTCCTGAACAGTTTTCCTTTAGAGATTTTAGTACCTTAGATCTAGTAAATCTGTGTGAAGAAGCAAATCTATTCATATCGTCATATTTCCCAGTATTCCGTAAAACTTCTAAACTGTACACTCTCCGATTTCCTAAAAATGCGTAACTTAATATTCCTTCATAAACTAATTCACACTAAAACACTAAATTATTTGTTTTGCAAATTACATTTTCACAATCCTTAAGAAGCTATCATCTTATTTTGTCTCGCTTCAAGTATACAGTTTCATCCAGAATGAATAAATGGAATTCCTTGCGACTATCTATAAAATTCTTAAGCAGTCCTAGATGTTTTAATTTTGCGGTTCTAGGCTTTCTCAATAATCTTTAACACCTTTTCTCAGTAATCTTTAACTTTTTGTACACATAATCTTATTTATCTCATTGTACTATTTATTCCATTGTACTCAAAAGACTCAGTTTTATCTACATGTACCATTTAAATATATAAATAAATTATTCTCTCAGTATAGCGTTTCAATGTTTTTATTTGTATTCTAAAAATTCGCATGAGTATTCCCGAACCATTCCATACGTTTGTGTAAACTTTGGTTCCATTGCCTTAAATAATTTTCTCAGTATAGCATTTTGAAATTTTTGCTTGTATTGGAAGTGCCACGCCCTTCCGCCGAAATTCGACAACTTCTTGTCCAGAGCTTGTCCTAGTCATTTTGCGTATTTGTGTTGCACTAAATCGCTTTTAATAGCGATTTAAATGTTTTATTTGTATGGGCGGAGGAGATAGACGGGCATGGCTTAATTGACTCAGGTGGTGATGCTGATCAAGAAGATATACATATGGGACGTTTCACGTCAAGCGGATCACTTACCTACACAAAAATGGTTTGGCCGATCAAGGCGTACGACGTCTTAAGATGTTCGTCTAGTGAAAGGCTTCTAAAAGCAAAGTCATGATTTTTGAAATTCAAAATGGTGGATCCAATATGGCGGCTGGAAGCCGGAGAAAAATCGAGTGTCCTGCATAAAAAGGTTGTAAAAATAAAAATTCACAACCGATAGGGTCGTATCTTGGCTCAAATTGTAGCTGATAGACGCTCCAAAAAAGCTGGCGAGGTAGGTTGACTAAATCTAACATCGCGGATCCAATGTGACGATCAAAATCCTATATGTTGGCTAATATAGCTAACAAAAACGCGCGTTTAGGGATCAGAAAAATTATCAACCCGATAAGTATATAAATTTTCGAGTTTGGGGTGCGAAGTGAAGTGCACGATAGCAAGGGTTTGTTGCATCCCGAGTTTCTTCCAAATATCCAAACAGTAACGGCAGATTCTACCTTGAAGTTCTACGGAGTTTGGTTGCAAGAATGCGAAGCGTGCGGCCAGAATACAAAGATCCGGCAAGTTGGTGCTTGTTTTACGACACCGTACTTGCTCACAATGCTATTTTGACCAACCGCCGTATTTATCTGACTTAGCATCGTGTGATTTCTTTCTATTCCCCAAACTAAAATTGATGCTCAAGGTTTGTTTTTTCGATGACGTGATACCAAAAAACCGACGACGTTGGAATTGAAGAGATCGAAGAAGACTCAGTCTTAACGGAACTGAATTGAAATTGGTTGCCAAAATCTGAATAAAATAACTCGCTGGCGTTATTCAAATCATGTATCATCGAATTGAAATTGTTGTCAAAGAAAAATCTAATGATTTTGTTTTGTAAAAATAAAAATTGTAATTTTCAAAGGAAATAATCAAATATATGTATGTATTATGAAAACACTCAGTTACAAGTATACGCGCACAGTTAATTTCATATTTCTCAAATCTTTACTGATTTGTGATTTTTAATTGATTGGTATAAAAATATAAACTATATTATAAAATAAAGCGCACAAGTGTAAAGATGAATCAGCAAACTAAAACGTGCTCGAGCTTCAGATTTTGTACCACTCCCCCTCCACGAATCCAATAAAGACCACATCTCCAGATTCTTAACAATAATAGCAACAGCAATTCAAGAAAATAGCACTATAAAACCAATTGTCTCGTATAATGTTTTTCAAATTGAAAAAGGCCTCCAGCATATCTCTCGGGACTATTCGGAAGTCATCGAACTAAAATCTGGTGATCTTATAATTAAAACCTGGAAATTTCACTTCACAAAACACTAAACTCAACACAGGGAAGAATATACTCCATAAAAACTATCGACATTCCCACTGAAGAGCTGACTGAATGTTTAAAAGAACAAAAAATCATCGAAGTCATTAAAATTTGATCGCATAAGACGCCCAGATATTGTGAATAACTATTGGCTGGGAAATAGTTAAAGTGGAAGAATATATCCCGAACCCGATGAGATGCACAACTTGACAAAAACTAGGCCACAAAGAATGTGCAAATTCACCGCCTCATTCAATATGCGAAAGAAAATATTGCATTAACTGTGACAATAACACACATACATAGTTAATAATAATAATAATAATAATAGAGTTTTGTTCCTACGATTCTAACTGCCCTAGTTTTCTTAAGCACAAAGCTGTAATCAAAGTTCAATTGAAACGTAGGTGCACATCTCGAGACGCTTGCAAAATTTAGAATAGTAATCCTGATGCATACAAAATGAAACCCATTACTAGAACCAACCAAAATCTAACTTTAGCTCAAATAATAAAAAATCGTGTCACCGAAACAATTACTATGTACAAACATCAACAGCAGCACCATATCTCAAAATAACGTTTTAAAGCACACAAAAAACATCAAAGTCAACAGCAGCAATATCACCATAAAGTCAATCATATACCAAAGATAAAGTCCCAAAGAATCAGACGATTTCATCTAATCAAATTGACGAATTACAAACTTCAACATATTTAATTTAATTTTAATTTAATTTATTTGTTCCTATTTCCATTGAACAATAAGACTTAGTCTTTAATAGTTCATCATAAATATAAGATTCTCATATAAATACAATTCTCAAATCTTAACTTAATAAAAATGAATAATATACTAATAATATTAAATAATAAAAAAAAAAAGGAAAAAGAAAAAGATTGAATAAGTGATAGAGAAGAAAGACAAAAATGAATAAAAAGGAATAAAAGACCATTAAGTAGTTAGATATGAACTGAGAAATAATTATAAATAGCACGTTTGAAGCTGCTTCTTAAAGTTTGTTGTTTTAAATCAATGGGCAAGGAATTCCAAATTCTAATGGCGCTAATAAAGAAGAATCTACTGCTGTTATGATAGTTGAATCGAGGAACTATTAATTGAAGTGATCTAATTGATTGGGCAAATTGTAGCTTATCGTAAAGATATCTGGGGGCTTGAGTATTAATAAGCTTTTGCAAAAATAGCATATTGCGTATATTTAAATATTCCATCAAACCACAACCAAGAATTCCTCTACTTATTACAGAGATGTGGTCAAAACGACGAACACCATAAACATATCTTGCCGCATTGTTAAATGCCACCAACAGTTTATGTTGAGACCGCGAGTCAAGCCTGCTGTAAACAACATCAAAAAAATTAATAAGGGGCATAATCAGTTGCAGCACAAGTCTGCGTCTAGTATCAATGGGGGTGAATTCAGAAGAGGTCCGTAGATATCGTAAGATCCCATAAATTTTACCTATCGTGTTGTTAACGTGATCGATACAGGTAAGTTTGCTGTTTACTATAAAGCCAAGATTCTTCGCTCTATCAACAAAAGGAAGCTGGGTTGTTCCAATAAACAATGGGGGAATGTCTAAAGGACTTATATCACGTCTAGAAATTGGGAGAGCTTTAGATTTCAACGGATTTATAAGGAGTGCATTGGATACCGCCCATCTGTTAAGTGAGTCCAGGTCAGAATTCAGTCTATAATTTAAGTCTTCTACCAATCCAATAGGTCGAGAAAGGTAGAGTTGAATGTCGTCGGCATAAGCATGTACAGTAGAGTAATTGCAAACAAAAAAAATATCATTAATAAAAATAGAAAACAAAAGGGGACCCAAAATTGAACCTTGAGGAACTCCTGTATTAATGAATTTAAGTGTAGAGAATCTATTTCCTACTTTAACACGCTGCAGTCGACCCCCTAAGTAGCTGGATATTAAACTAATAGCACTAGAGCTAAAATTAAAATAATATTTCAATTTTTTACACAAAAGAATGTGATTGACAGAGTCAAAAGCTTTCGTAAAGTCAATAAGGCAGAGAACAGTTAAAAAATCTTGATCATACGCAATTCTCATGTCATCAATAATTTTCACAATAGCTGTCGAGCAGCTGTGTCCAGCCCGAAAGCCAGACTGTAGTGGAGATAGCAATTTAAATGAGTTGACATACTTAGTAATCTGATCTGACATTACCATTTCGAGAACTTTCCCTAATGCTGGCAAAATACTAATAGGACGAAAGTCATTAGGTTCAGAAGCAGACGCTGTTTTTGCAATAGGTAACACCGTTGCAATTTTCCACAATTCAGGAAACTGAGAGCAAGTCAAGCAATAGTTTATAATATGGGTAAAAGGGGCTATTAAATATGGTATGATAAGTTTTATAAACTTAATAGGCATCCCATCAAAACCAACTGCATTTGAGCTTAACGATAAGATACACTTTATAATCTCATTCTCACTTATATTTGAGAATTGAAATGAGGGAAAAGGAGAGTCTCCTAAAAGTCTAGGTAGCTCAGGAAAGTCTACATTAATATTCATAGCGTTACTCAAGAAAAAATCATTCAGAACATCAGGATCCTGATTACATTCTATTGATTCTTTACAGAAAACACTATATTTTTTTATATTAAACCATAATTGTTTCGAATTCATACATGCATTCAGCTTAGAACTGAAAAAATTCTTTTTTTCTTATTTCAATAAGGCAGTTGCTGCATTTCTGGCCCTTCGAAAATTTTCCCAGTTTCCATCTGTTCTATTACGTTTCCATTTAGAGTGAAGTTTGTTTCTTTTTTTGATTAAATGCAATACACGAATAGTAAACCAAGAACAGCTATTATTAGTTACATACCTTGTACGTATCGGAACATGCCGATTAAAACTAGCATCTAATTTATTCATAAGCAGCATTAGCTTACCATCAGCAGAATCGGAGTACCAACAATCATTCCAACACATACCAGATAAGTCTTCAAAAAGAGCATTAAAATCAATAGACTTATAGTCACGAAAAGAAAAAGTAGCTGGAGAGTTTCTACCTAGATTGATATTAATACTGCAAAAGATCAAGTCATGGTCAGACAAAAAAGTCATTTGATCAAATTTTATTAAGAAAGATATATTTGAGACTAAAAAAACATCCAGCAAACTTGGCTCACAATCAGGCGCATAGCGAGTGGGAACATTCGTGTTCACTACTGTTAAGCCACAAGTTGTAGAATTAAAATAAAAGTTATCAGTAGTGGAGTTATTTTGCAACAAATTCACGTTGAAGTCTCCACAAACAACAATAAAGTCATAATCAATTAGCAATCTTGAGATTTCAGTAAAAAAAGGTACAAAATTGTTACCTCTATGAGGATTATACACACAAGGTATTAATATTTTTACATTATTATTAAGAATTTCAATATTTAAAAACTCACAAGCCTCACTACTTTTACTAACAAGTTTAACATTAATGCTAGACCTGCAATAAATAGCAACGCCACCACCTCTTCTACCTAGCCTATCATTGCGAAAAAGCTTAAAACCATTGAGATTGTATACAGAGTCAGAGACTTCACTTTTGAACCATGTCTCACTAACACATACAACATCAACAGATGAATTTTCAAAAATATATCGAATATAATCCAGTTTTAGTCCATGCATACTCCTGGCATTAAAATGTACAACATTTAAACCTTCATTTTGCTTGCATAGGACATTAATTAAAGCTTTATAATTATCTACAGCACCATTAGAATTATTATTAAGATATGACAAAATTAGTCAGATAAGAAGCAGCATCAAACAATGGAAAAAGAGAGATAAAACTGAAAGAGGAGTGAACGTGAGAATATGAAATAGCTGAAATAAAATGAGAAGAAAAATGTAAATTTAGTAGAGAAAACCAATAAATAAGTAAAATTAAACCAAATATCATAATTAAATAATAATAAAATAATATTAAAACTAAAGTAATATAATAATTAAATAAAAGCAAAACAAAATAAATACAATACTCAAAATTTTTTTTGTTTTTTATGTCACCCTAATTAGTAATTCCAGTCACACGATCCACACTCTCAGTATCACATACAAGCATAGCCTCACTATTATTATTTGCTCTCACAAACACTCTTCCTCGTATAGAATATACAGCAGACAGTCGTTTCTCACGTTTTCTCCTACCTGCATAAAGCATAATTGCACGGTTTGCTTCCGATAAACTTTCATGCATTCAACATCACTGAGCATGAGTTGACGTTTTCTATTCTTGCAAGAGATAGCAACGGCTTTGAAGAGGTTGTTGCGATCAAACGCCGAAAATAATTTAATAATAATAGCAGGCTTGTTGTTGCTGTTTTTCCCTTGAATTCTAAAAATGTCTCTTAAGTTTGGTGCTGCATGATCTATCGAAGAGCAAATTTTTTGGAATATGTTCGGGAGACTCTCATTACGCTGGAAGGGAATTCCGTTTAGAATTATATCAGTTGCAACGGCGTCATTCTCATATTTAAGAACTTGTTTCTTCAGCTCACCAATTTGTTCATTGAAAGCATGAGCGAAGGAGATTCCAGATGGAGCAGCATCACAGCTACTATTCTCTTTTTGGGCTTTTAATGCACTTACTTCTTCTTTAAGGGAGCCAAATTCACTGCAAATTGATTCAACTGCAGTAACCCTATCCATAACTTTATTTATGTTTGTCTTCAGGTTGGAAAGTTCAGCTGTCAATTCACCAAACCTTTGCATAATCCTATTCTCTGACTTTTTAACGGAATCGGTTATTTCAGCAACGATGCTCTCTTTGAAGCAATTTAGCTTTAGTTCCAATGTTGCGTCCGAGTATGATGGTGCAGATGAAGGCGATGACTCACTCGTACGAATATTAAGCACGTTAACTGGCGAAGCCGATACAACTTGTTGCTTGCGCATGCTGCTAATACTTCGGGTATTAATTTCTTTTTTCGACATATCACAGTACAAGACGTACAAAGCAAAAACCCAAAGGTTTAATGAGTAATTTTAATAATTAAAAACACGAAGAAGGAAAATGTAAAAATGGTGCAAGATGCCAAATATAATTAAATTCAACGTAATATAAATTTTAGTGGATACGGAATTTATTTACTGCATAAATTGTGTGAAAATCGCGGACAAAAGAAAAACACGTCTACTCGCCTAGCATTACAATGACAACATATAATATGGAAACAGAAATTTTGAAAACATCACCTAAAAAATCAACGATAGAACCACACCAACATCTTACTTATACTCAAAATTTCCTCAACTATAGTTGAGGTATAGGTATACCTAATGCTGCCAACTCTGGACCGGCAAAAGCAGTACATTTCAGTAAAATAACATAAAAAAAAGGTCACAAATGGAATAAAATCGACTTTTGCACGGCAAAAACAGTACATTTATCTGTGAAATATCTAAAAAAAAATGAAATTTTGAAAACATCACCTAAAAAATCAACGATAGAACCACACCAACATCTTACTTATACTCAAAATTTCCTCAACTATAGTTGAGGTATAGGTATACCTAATACTGCCAACTCTGGACCGGCAAAAGCAGTACATTTCAGTAAAATAACAAAAAAAAAAGGTCACAAATGGAATAAAATCGACTTTTGCACGGCAAAAACAGTACATTTATCTGTGAAATATCTAAAAAAAATTTTCTCAATTCGAAGCATGTTCGCAATATATTTGATACACATTTGCTGGAATTAAAACTGTAATTTTGCTTTGATCACGTGATAGGTCCAAATGACTTCATATTGTGCCATTGTAAGATGAAGTGAAGATAATAAATAAATATCCGGTCATTGGACGACTAATTGAAGCAGATTTCAATGCACTTAGGTGTTTACTAACAAGCAAATGCTTTTCAATAGCTGTTTTCTCAGAATTTGCAATGTTAAATTCGGAATTACACATAAAAACATTAGTACGCCGCGCTTTCATTTTCTTAATTTTTAATTAAATATCAACCAATACCGTACCCAAAAATTACAATAAGTGGCAAAAAGAGCGTCACTGATCGACTGACAGAATAATGATATTGGTAGCATTTAGAAAGAGCTGCATCAAAGCTTCTAACATTTCATCTAACAAAGTTTTTTTCTGAGTGCGGCTTGCATTTCGTTCGCTTACATCTAGGTTCTTTCCGCTTTGTATGAACGCAAACAGGAGTACAAATGGAAGTACAATATCTCTAGAAGTACAGACAGCTGCGAAGGAGTATTGTACTCCTAAAATAAGATCAGTTGGCAGCATTAGGTATACCTATCTACTATTTATTATAACACCCAACACAAAGAAGTAAAAACGAAAGTCACCTAAATAATAAGTATTTATACATTTTATATTCATCCAATTGTTAATATTAATAGCATTAATTATTTTATTAAATTACAATGTTATCACTACTTCAGTGGAACATCAATGGCTATTTCAATAACTATACTGAACTTCAACGCTTATAAATAGTCTTTCACCTACAATCATTTCACTTCAAGAAACACAATTAGTTCATAATCTAACTCCATTTTCACCCAAACAATTTTGCGCTTATTTTCATAATTCTTTCCATACTACTTCCAATAAACATGGGGTTGGAATCCTGGTTAAGAAAAAAAATCTGCCTCACACTCTCCTCCCTAAAAACTCCCCAATCAATTCAATTTGAAGTTGGTGTTAGGTTAGGTTAAAATGGCGGTCTAGGAAGCATGCTAGAAGCCTTAAGTAGCACTAGATGTGCTACAGCGGTCTGATGTCATTTTCAGCCAAATCGCTGAGGTTGCTGAAGAAGACTTATCCTAGATATCTGAGCCTGTTTCTGGCAAGGACCAGACAGTTACAGAGAATATGCTCGACAGATTCTTTCTCGTCTGTATTGTTGTTTTAATTGGGAGTAGACAACAAAGGCATAAGCGGAATGATGAAAAAGGAAGTTGCAAAATTACTGCACAAATGGGAAACACATCGAGCAACTTCAGTTAAACTAAGAGTTTCTGTTGGTGTAATAAGAAAAATTAAAAAAAAAAAATAATGATTTACCCAGAAAAAATAAGGCAGGCCGTACTAGCTAAGTACGCGAGCGAGAGATTCTAAGGGGTATACGAAGCGGCAAATGCCGTACAAGTAAGACATAGGCTCAAAAATTTTGAAAATTTTAGCGTCAGTGCAGAGACAGTTCGACGGAGCTCACGGAGAGGCACAGAAAGTTGCGTTTGAAATTTGCAAAATGTTATAAAGACTGGAGGGCAAATGATTGGGATAAGGTTATGTGGTCAGATGAGACCAAAATAAATCGCTTTGGATCGGGCGGCCACCACAATCTCCAGACCTCAATCCAATTGAGCACATATGGGAACCTTAAATGAATTGTAGCTAACGGTGCAAAATGCGTGAGATGCTATTGCACTAGAAACTTGTGAAAACATTGTAGGCAGTATGCCCAGGAGAATTAAAGCTGTAATTGATGCACGAGGAGGCTACACTAAATATTAATATTAGTGATTAAGTCTTGTTTTGTAAAGTCACAAAATTGATCATAATGAATGTTTTTGATTTTGTTGTTGTTTTTAATGAAAAAAAATTTCATTTAATTTTGCCTTTATTTTTTTTTCTTATTCATGTAGGTAAATTTCCAACTTTTGAAAAGACACACAAAAACGCCGATAAAGTCAACTTATTTTTCAGTCGTAAAATGTAGTGGCATACTCAGTTTTTTCCAATTAGATCAAATCCTCGAGATATTCGCGATTGATATTTTGTCACTTTTATTCTTGTGTGGCGATTCACCAGCAGAAATCGGCAAGCATCGAATCGAATCTTTTGGGCGAAAAACCCGGTCTTCAAAAGTCATAATTGTTTGATGGAATCGTACACCAGCTTCATCCCATCCTGTTGACAACTGCTTCTCATAAAAATCGAAATGGACATGCAAAATATGTATTTTAAACAAAATATGTGCATACGGCCAGTTTTACTATTTTGTGCGATCATTGATTAAATTATGTTTATCCGGCCTGTTCTGTAATCCGCGTAGTTTCAATTACTTTTCATTTCGAAAACTTTTTGATGAAGTTTCAATTTCGAAGAGGAATTGAATTAAATTTTCGACGTTTTACTTTTCACAGTATCATTACATACTTTTTGAATTTAGACAGCCGCCAGCTAATAATACACACAAGTAAACATTTTTATTTGTCAAAATTATAAGTTAGCCAAGATGCCGAATTAGAGATTTTATTTAATATGACGCAATTTCAGAGAATTTTATAGGGTTTATTGAGTATTCTATTACAATTAACTAGACAAATTAGGTGGCATCCATAACAAATTTGCTTTCGAACAATTTTTACTACCACCATGATACAACAACTTGTAAAATTATCAAATTTCGAAAAATGTAGAATTGTAGAGTTTTTATTTGCCATCGGAAAAATATTTTTGTTGATGCAGTTTTTTTATTTTAACAATATTTAAGCTATTTCATATTCAACGAAAAATTCAAATTACATTGGTAAAATAGAAAAATCCTGGAGTTTATGTGTGTGTACTTATTTTTTTAAATTTCATCAAAAAAACAGCTTAAAAATAGTAAAACGCAATGAAAATACATATCACATACTTGGAGGTTTTACATACTTTTCAAAACGTTTGAATTTCGCTTCCAATCTAGTTTCGTACGAAAGTGGAATTGAGAACAGATCGGTATACATATGTATATTTATTTTGAGAAAATAAAAGCGAATTTCGATTTCCGAAAATCAATGTTATCTCGCTATCCCCTACAAATAAATTTTATTTAAGAAACAATAAAAACGATTTTAAATTTCAATACGAAACTTTTTTTATGGTGCAATTTTTGAGATATTGTGGTTTTCTAATTTTTTCGACCTCTTTTTAGTTTAAAATTTATATCTCGAGCTAGAAATGCTCAATTTAATCGTTTTTGATACCAAATTAAAGGTATTAAAATGACAAACAAATATATGAGTTAATTATTTTATAGGATGAGTGATTGAAAAGATATTACTGAAAAATTACCGGATTTTTATAAAGATCAAGTCTTACAGTTGATTCTGTGGCCACGAAAAACTAGAAATGTAAGTTTTACGACATAGTTTCTTTCCACAATAACCGGTGCATTCTGAGCTATTAGAAGTTTTAAACAAACTTATTCTGATAATACTAAAACAGCAGAAAATTTAGAGATTAAACTCAACAAATTGTCGGAAAAATTAATTTATTAAGAAAATATGGACTTGGAATTATTCATTCAATCGGTCCCAACTTCGTCATTTTACAATCAATTTTTTTTTGCTTTACGTAAACGAAGTTTTGAAGTTTTTCACCGATTTCTATTTTTTCGTGGCCACAAGTACACTGCAAAATTTAATTTTTATAAACATCTAGTTTGTTTGTTCACCGATATCATCTAAATCACTTATGTAATTAAAGATCTAAGTATGTATTTGCAAAAAAAAAAACTTAAAATGTCATAATTAATGAGATTTCTGTTATATGCTGAATGATAATATTTTATATTTGGCTCATAACTCGTAGCTTTTAATAAAATACAAGAGGTACTGCTATCGTCAATGTTTCACAAGAATAAGTCGATGAAAATATTGTTAAAATAGCCATAGGTATTTTTTTAAGGCATGAAAAATTATCTGGAATAGATTTCCAAGTTGTTAATATTTCATATTCAGCATTACTCTGGACCGCTCCAATTAATCTATCTCTTTCGATTTCTTCCAAAATGATTCTTAAATCAATGAATTTTTGTTCCCAATCTTCTAAATTCATGAACTGAAATAGTGTTAAATTTAACTGTTCGTACGTATATGTATCTGGACGGTAAGGAAATGAATATTGAATTTGTTAAAAATTTATTTTAAAAAAAGTAGATTTTTAAAACAAATATTTAAAATTTTTTACATTAAAATCGTAAAAATTGCGAGTGTTATCAAAATTCTCTCCCGTGCCACTCGTGGCACGCGTGCCATAGGTTCGCCATCACTGACTTATAGGAATTAATTTAAATAAAAGGAATCAACGTGATTAAAAAATTCAAATAAAAATTGTGTTTTTATTTTGCGGCCAATTAGCCCCTGGGCTAATATCTCAAAACGCGATAATTTTTAGTCCGATTTTTATATAGCACATTTTCAATCAGCACGTATTGAGTCCCATGCATTCAATGCAGCTTCGTCCAAAATTTTTTTGAAATTCGCATCTTTCAGAAGCTTCCGAATATCCGGTCCCTTAAGAACGCCTGTTTTAAGTGAGTTGAGGGGTATTTAAATAAATTGAAGTGAAATATTTTTATAACACAAATTACCTTCTCGAATATTTTCAAAAGAAAGTTTTGGAAATGCATTGTTCTTCAAATATTGCAATGCATCTTCGTTGATGCGTACCAATTGTTTAATAAAATTCTTCCCAACGCTCAGTTTGATGAGAAGATCCGGCAACATTATTTTATCAAGTGGAATTAATGGTGAATTAAAGACATTAAATTGACCAACCACTTGTGTATCGCGTTGTCCCATTTGTAAAAAATTAAATAGTATTTTGTTTGGCAGGATTGCATTCCGGATAACATTGAAAATCCTTAAAATCACAATTCACGCGCCAATTGTGTACGTCATAGCTAATACGGTCCAAAATTAATTTCATTGTACCGTAAGATTCTTTCGTACCAACAGTATACGTGATTGGCACCGGTTTAATACTGCTATCTTGAAACAATAACACAACTTTAAGACTTCTGGTTGAACCGTTAATGAAAAGACGCAACTGTTCGGGATGGTAGTTACATATTCCCATTTCCTTCATCAAACGAAGAATATCTTGGCAGTATGCTTAACCCATTCACGTCCAATGTTGTCTATAGGCAACATTGTCTTCTCATGCCAGAATCACCGTTGTTATTTTTTTAGCGATTGGTTTTGCTCTTGTCTAATCAGCTGTTCTGTTTTGTGCATTCAGGTGTATACACAATTTAGTTAGCTGCTGTGGGTTTTTAGTATTGGCGTCACTTACGTCGTAACGTCGTTAAAAAAACAAGTGCCGAAAATTTTAAGAAAAAAGGTTCTTGTGCTTTTAATTAAATTATGTGAAATAAATTACTCGGACTTACAAAAAAAGTACGTAAGACTTTGAAATTGATGTCAGTTAGTCTTTATAGTCATATTAATAAAAATATGAGTTCAAATATTTTTTAAGTCCTCGCACTTCAATTCGGACATGAAAGGGTTAAGTTGCGTCATCCGAAAGCATGAAATACGGCATATATGGATCTTGCCGATGTTTATATGCAGTTATTTAATACCTGGTGTCAATACGTGGACGCTGGTTAATTCCGATGCCATTGTTGTGTGATTTATCCAAGTGAATTTGAGAAATTGGTGATGGCAATCCGATTGCGACCTGCGGAATGTATTCGGATCGCATAGTGGCAGATTGCGATTGTGCATCGTAGCTCGTATTGTCAAGTATTGATGGATGTATTGGAACAGGCAATAGATTACTATGTGGAACAGGTACATGGGCACTTAACACACCTCCGTACACAAAAGAAGATCGTTATGAGTAAATAAATTTACGTATTTTAATATGAAGTAAAAACTCGTATTTTCATTGCCAAGGAATAAGTTACGGTTTCGATTTAAGCCATGTGTTTAATTAAGACACGCGTAGCAATTGTCCTGGTCATGTTCACCTGGATCAGCCCAAAACATTGGAATTGCAAATGATATCGAATATCTCTGCTTTTTCCACCACGTGCTCAAAGCACTATAACATGTAATGCATGTAAATTGAGGTGCAAAATCTGCATTTTCTGATTCCTCAGCAGATGCTATCAAAGAATAGTAGTTGTAGGCTTTCAGTGCATCTTGGACCAAACGCCGTCGGTGTATGATTGGTGTACATATATTTACCACACACAAAACAAAAATGATTTACTTTTTCACGATTGTCTTTGCGTTCTTTGTCGTTTCTTTTTATAAATATTTTTTTCACTAATCGTTGATTGAAATATATATTATGGTATTGACGTTCCGATGAAGTTTTCAACAAAGAAGCATTTATTTATTAGTTTTAATAATAAGTTCAGGTAATGATTTTAATGTTTGCGCGTTGGACTATGGGCTTTTGATAGGAAATTGCGAAAAATAGTTTCAAATAATCACGCCCATGTTTGGTATCCAATGGAGACCAAATTGTTTCTTCTTAGCTCATATATAAGCTCTATTATTAAGCAAACGCTATTGTAGGTGGTAAGGGAGGTGGGCGTGTGCGTAGTCGGATTACACTCATTTCGGTTTTCAGATGGACATTGAAGTTCAATTCACACATAACAAATTTTATACCTATAGCACATATATAAGACCTACACTCAAAAAAAAATATTGTTTACCACAAATGATATAGATGGAACTACTTCAAGTTTTTGGGAAAATTGTTGTGGTAAATAATATTATTTTTGCAACTCACAAAAATGTCGAACTTCAATAATTTTATATATTACGGTGTAGCTTGACTTTTTTCAACAGCCACCCGTAACCTTTGAGCATTAGAAATATCTTTTTTATTACCCATAGTGTTGGTTTTTCAAAAATATCGGTTCTCGCTTATAAAATGGGTGTTTTGGTGGCATAGTGGTGTAATTTTGAAGAAATTATCAAGTGACTTTTCTTCACCTTGTTTTCTGAACATGTTAAGAATCATAACACATACAAAAAACAAAACCCAAAATAGAAAAGTGCACAAATGATCAATTATATCAAATTACAAACACAACATTATTTTGATACATTGTAGCATAGGCCCTTTTATTTTTTTTTTGCCAGGTCTTTAAAAAAAACAGAAAAAACAGAGATTGTTGAAAACTGAAATAAATTGCAGTTTGCCCAGAAATGCAAGCCAATGATGCACTGCTTAGCTAGAGATGCAAGAATGCAAGGGCTTTAAGATAACATAGAAGATCGAAATCAAAACAAAGGGTTAAGCAATTCAATAACATGCAAAAGAGACAAGTAGCTGATCTACTTTTTATGAATGCCTGGTAGAGGCGGATCATTTTTTTTTATTTCCCTGTTTTTTTTGTAGGTTATTTAGTTTTTTTGCCTTGGAAATTTCTAGATCAAGGTTAAGGTGATCGTGTCTGCAGGACATTAACCTAAGGTCCCGTAAAGATTAGAAAAAAACATATTTCCAAAAAACCGGTTTGACCGCAAAATCACCAGACTGCGAAAGTTCGAAATTCGGTAATTGGGCGGATAAAGTGGGACCACAGAAGGTTAGTAGGTTTTTTGCTAATATAGCAAAGCTTCAAAAATCAGTCCACGAAAGATTTTTGAACACGACAGTAAGCGGCGGTAATTCCAAGCAAAAATTAAACAAGAAAATACGTGACTTACAAACAAATTAAGTGCTAATGTCGTGCAAGTTGTAATTTTGAAAAAAAAAGAAAAGTTTAAAATAAGTGCAGGACGAAAACCCAGAAAAAAATAATTAAGTTCTTAAACAAGAAAAAAAAAGACATTTAAATTTTAAAAGAAAAATAAATCTAGAATGGACTAAAACTAAAATTTCAAAAAAAAAGAAAAACTACATTGCTATAAGCTATGTATAATTAATTTAAAAAATATGCATATAGGGCATTTAAAAAGAACTAGAAGTGCTATTTGAAACGCACAAATAAAACCGCAAAATAAGCGGCAGGAAAAGGACTATATAGAGAAGGAATGACGGGAAAGTCGATAAAGGATCAGGGAATATACAATTATTACAAAGGATCTGAAGGTAAAATGTTCAAATATCCTTTTGTAATCAATTCTGTGAAAAAAACAAAACGATATAAATAATTTCAAAAGTAGTGAGTCCATTTGAAGTGTCACACCCGGTACTTGAAGATATTTCGTTTCTGAAAGTTTCATCTACGTATTTTGCACGAAAAAAATAGAAAATTAAAAATTACAAGAATTAAATTAAACAAAAAGCTAATTAACAAGCTTCCGACGGGTGTGAAATTCGTGTGGATTCACTCAAAAAATTTAAAGTAGTTTTTTTAAATTAAAATCCGCGATTTATTTTTTTTATTTTCATTATTTCGTGAAGCGGGTACGAAAAGAAGTATTCACCACCGGACGAACAAGAAATAATTTCAGGAGCTCAAAAAAACTAAGCTCAAAATTTCGAAATATTTGATTTATCAAATCGTGACCGTGGAAGATCCTTTTGTATGTATGCTTATGTATTCTTATGTATTACTTTTGGATTTTGCATATTGTTGCTGGGTTTAAAACATAACAAAACCAGGTTTTTTCAGCGCTGCACAATTTTTGTTTCTGCGTTTAAAAGTTGGAGAAAATTCAATGAAATCGTTATCCTAGGAAAATTTCCTAAAGCTCACCCGGAAGTGTATTTGTTTTATTAACTTGAAAATAAATAAATAATGAAAAATTTAAATTTTAAAAATTTAATGATTTTGGAATTCGCGCTTTAAATAGAAATAAATTTAGCCACAAAAGAAATACGTAACATAAATTTAAAATAAAACAATAAAATACGTAACATAAATTTAAAATAAAACAAAAAAATACGTAACATAAATTTAAAATAAAACAATAAAAAAAATTGTTACATAAATTTAAAAATATCTAAATAATAAATTTAAAATTTGAATTTTCAAATATTTCTAGATGTAATAGTTAGTGAACAGTGTACTATTTAGTGTAAGACCTCTACAACCCGTCAGATTCGCGTTGTTCTAAAGAATCATTTTTGTGTGGTTTAATTCTTTTTTGCCCAATCTTAAAGGTAAAGGAAATAAGTAAAAAAAATACGAAAGATAATAACGTAGTTTAATGATTAGGTTGTGTAGGTCACCTCCTTAAATCTAACTTTTATATTTAAATATATTTAAGCATTTGATTTAAATTCTTTGGTTAGTCTTTTTTTTATTGTACAAACGTGTATTTGTTCAATTAAATTATATTTGAGATTTTCTTATTAATTATTAATAGTTCTTACGAATTTACTGTAGTTACATTCAAAATTTTTGTGTTAACCTTTGTAATTCCAGGTATATTCTGATTTATTTCAATTAAATTAAATTTATTAAAATAATTTTGCTTTTGAGTAAAATTGGCAAGTCCTAAAAGATAAATTAAAAAGAATCTTTAATTGTTTTCTGTGGTCCAATTTTATCAGATTTTTTTTCTTGTTGTTTTTGAGCTAGCTTGATGGCTCGTTAATTGCGCTGTGTGGGGGTTTAGAAGTGGGCCTGGTAAGAAGGTAAATCGGTGATGCGGTAAAAAAAAATAAAATAAAATTTTACTTCAGTGGGATGACGGATATGACGTCATCATTGGTTGGGTGGGCGCGCTACAGGCTGCAACAACTAGCCTGAGATATGTGTTCGCGTTAATTTTTTTTAAATTAATTTGAATTTATTCGTTTTTTTTTTGCAGTGCACGCAAGATGATTCGCTGTATTTCAGTGATCGATTTTGTGTGTACTTTCATTTACTTCGGGTTTTGTTTTTGATTAAAATTATTTTGTTTTGATTTTTGATTGATAGAGTTCTATTTTTTTTTAAATCGTATTTTCGTAATTTTTTTTTTTTTTTTCCTCCCCTGAGGATTTTTCATACTGAGCTTGCCGATATAGACGTTGTGTTGATACCAAATTTAGGTTTTATAATAACGGTTAATACCCCCAATACATGTTTCAATAAAAAAATAATTAAAAAATTCCGAGGTTTCAATTTTATTCGATACTAAATAGAAAATTTCCAAAATTTGTCCATCGTTCCTAATTTAATGAGTAGATAATGTATTGCTACTAGAACAGAAATGCTAACTCTTAGGTTTATACCAAAGTAATTCTATATGCTCAACTCAGTTTTGTTCAACAAACGGTCACGAAATCGACTGTCTACCATTTCAAGCTGCATTAAATTTATTACAAAATTTTACCTTTCACTCCAACCAACACTTTTGCAACCACCTTCATATCCACCATGGTTATTGAGCTCAACTTCATTTATCCTAAGCTTAGCTAATTTGTCTAAGCAAAACATTTCCGCTCTAGCTTATAACCAGCTTTTTTTTAGAAGAAAGATACAAATACTCCTCAGCCTGTTGGAATTTCATATACACAGATGGATCCAAAACAAATAATTAGAGACAAAATCCATCTCAAACCATGCAGTCTTCAAATTGCGGAATTGGTTGCTGATTAAATATGTTGTTTTCAAAGCAACATTCCAAATTACTTTCTGCTAATCCTGCTTGCATTCTGCATACTTTTTTTTACCGTTATTTTCGTAAAAAGATTTTATCATAGGAAATATATAAAAACATAGCATTCAAATATAGCAGTTTCACTGACTGTACTTCTGTGGGTTTAGAATGTTTTGTTTGCTTGACTTTGTCAGCGAAAAAGCTATATGTGCTTACAATGTTTTTATATATTTCCTATGATAAAATGTTATTACAAAAATAACGGTAAAAAAAAGTATGCAGAATGCAAGCAGGGTTTGCAGAAAGTAATTTGTTGCTGTTGTTATTTGGTTTAAAAATTGTACCGTAGAGTGGCTTGGCTATGATGAATAAAAAATTGACATTTTCATTTTGGAGAAAAAAATCTCCTGACCTCAAATGTGTTTTAACAAGCATTAAACTCATGTCATTTCTCTCATGTCATTTTCTATTAATACAAATCCACAGTAAAATTTTAAGCGTAAAAAACATTGAGGTTTCTGAGCAAATCAGCCTTGTTTTTTTTTTTTCATAAAAAGCGCTATAATTCCGCCAATTTTCAACAACTTTCAAAATTTCTTATAGATTCTGACAGAGAGTCAGAAGTTCTATTAGAATCAAAAGACAAAAATTAATTATTTCGATTTGGATGAAAATGCGACTAGTTTGAGCCAATTTTCAGCGGCTTTTCAAGCTCTGACACTAAAACTTTAAATGGTCATAGCTTCGTAAAAAATAATTTTCAATCAAAGCGGGGGATGGTATATTCCCTTAATTACTTTGAAAAACAACATATTTAATCGGCAACCTATTCCGCAATTTGAAGTCACTCAGACTGCATGGTATGAGATGGATTTGGTCTATACATCATTTGCTGTTATCAAAGAGACTGCTTTTCAATGCATATTCCGTTTTTACAGCAGAAGCTTTAGCGGTATTTAACGCTGCTAAATACGCACAATCAGCAGATGGCAAGTTCATCATATGCACTGATAACCAATCATGCTTCAACTCAGTCTTCTATTAGAAATAGTACCAGGAGACTGACTACTGTTTGGTTTTTCGTTTTGAGGTTGAAAAAATCTATAAATATGCAATTTGTTGAAATATTTAAAAAACATTGAAAAGAGTTGAAAACCCGAAAATAAAAATTAAGGAAGTTGAAAGAGGTGGAAAAACATCAAAAAGGTTTAAAAAATTTGAGGTTAAAAAATTCCAAAAAAAGTTGAATAACGTTGAAAAAGTCGGAAAATATGGAAAATTTTAAAAAAATTGAAAGAGGTTGAAAAATGTTGAAACAGTTGAAAGAAGTTAAACATTTCTAAAAAATTTGAATGAGGTTGAATAAGTCGAAAAAAAGTTGAACAAGGTTTAAAAAGTCGAAAAAGTTCAATAATGTTGACAAAGTCGGGAAATGTTGAAAGAAGTTAAAAAATGCTGACTGAGGTTCAAAAAGTCAAAAAAATAACAGCTCTTCCGAGTTTTTTTTTATTTTTGACGGTTATCTTATAAAGAAGGAAAAAATCTAATTTTCTTAATTTTTTTACTCAAATTCCAAAAAATGAAAATTTTGCAACTCTAGTAGCAACCCTAGGAGCATTACTCGAATATGAATAGATTTTCGAATTTCGAGCATGAACATGGTTTAAGATATTTCTTTACCATAACTGTCTAAGTTTCCATTTCATCTTAAAAATAAGTCTTATGCTGTTTTGCATGAGTGTTATTTAACAAAAAGCCGGGATCGGTCGCTAAAAAGGTGCCATGTCATAACCAAAAAAATTTTTTGCGTTATGTCCACCTAAAAAACGATTGTATGATTTTTGTGCATTTTCGAGATAGTTTTTTAGTATTATTTCTTTTAATTAAAAAAAATATCAACTTCGAGGTATATTCGTGGTTATCATTTTTTACGGACTCAGTATGATGTGAAATATGTGTGAAAATTATAAATCAGAAAATCGCCACAAATTTGAGCATTGATTCATTGATACGAATATGAAAAATGCTAAAAAATACAATATCATCCACTTTGCTCGTCCAAAACCATACCTATTTTATATTTTTCGGCCACGGCACTATGCGCAATCGATTGGGAATCTTTTTTACACAGAAAACGATATGTCAAAGGTTATTTGTACCAACGATGCGATCTGGAGAAATATTTGATTAATAAAAGCAAGCATTTTCGTCATAAGAAAATAAATATTTTTAGTCTATTTTTGCTCAAGAAACGGTAGTATTTCACATTTGCCCAATTTGTAGATTTTTTTTTTAAGTATCTTGTGAATCTGATTTTCGTGGTCCCTTATCTGATTGTTGAAATTTTGCACAAGAGGAATCGTTCTTTTTGCGGTGTCGTTCACAATATGTAATTTTTGGGCCACAATTTTCGAACACTTGTACGATTCGTCATTTGCCCAGCAAATGGAGCCTTTTTCCAGAAAATCCATGTTGTGAATGACACCGCGGAAAGAGCAATTCGTCTTTGCAAAATTTCAACAAATAGATAATGAAGGACAAAAATTAGTCTTAAAAATTATTTTAAGTGGTCGCCGAAAACCGGAAAAAATCTACAAAATGATCAAATGTGAAATATTAGCGTTTCTTGAACAAAAATAAACTAAAAATCTTTATTTTCTTATGATGAAAATGCTAAAGATATATTTTTGGGCCTGAGCACCAAAAATCGGAATATGTATTGCATTTTGAACCACTCTAATGTACATTGTACATACGTAATATTATATGCGTAATAAGAGTGGGCGGCCTTCGGCCAAGGATTACATCCTCGAATATGTGCAACTACGCTTCTACATAAAAGTTAGGGCAAGTGGGAGGCCTTCGGCCGCGGATCAGTCTATATTATAGACTGATTTAACTCCGGGCATCGCTACCCACAGTAATTCTAAATAGAAGTTAGTATATTATGCGAAACTTTTTTTTGAAAATTTATTTACTTTGTTATAAGCACCCAAAATAATTTGGCCTTATGTCCTCATGTTTTTGGGAATTATGTCCGTTGTTACAAGTGGTCATAGCCCTTAAAAAAAATGGGGATTATGACCGGAAAAAAAACAGACATAATGCCCAAAATCATTTTGGAGAATATGACTATTGGGGTTATAACCGGGTACCCGTTGGTGGCCTTTTTCTTTTTGTGGGTGGTGGTGTTAAAAATGTAGCTATGGACGTCTGCTTTTTATATTTTCCTCCTTAGCACACAGGTTATAGTAAAAGTAGTAGATACGAATTCGTATTAAACCTTTTTTTTTATTTGCTAGGTATTTAATAAATTTTCCTAATGGGGGCCCCGCACCATATGTTCAGCCTAGGGGCCCGCACACACCTAGAGACGGCGCTGAGGTTGAATAAAGTTGAAAGAGGTTGAAAATTTCGAAAAAAGTTGGATAATGTTGAAAAAAGTTGAAAGAGGTTGATTAACTCGGAAAAAAGTTGAATAATGTTTGAAAAGTCGCAAAAAGTTGAATAAGGTCGAAAAAATTAAATCAGGTTGAATAAGTCGAATAAATTAAAAAAGGGTAAAAGAGGTTGAAAGATTCGAAAAAAGTTGAAAGTGAAAAATATCGAAAAAATATTTGAACATCTTAGTAAATTCAATTAAGATAAAAGAGGTTGAAAAAAGTTTTTTGCTTTTATGGGAGGTACCACGCCCATTTATTAATTTTAAAGCTTATAGTCACCGACATCTTTGTACCAAATTTTATTAGGATTACTTTTATAGCTCACCAAATATAACACAAAACGTTTCTTGCTTGCATGGGAGCTGCCACGCCCACTGATGCAATTCCGTCGAAAACCAATTAATTTTAAAGCTTATAGTAACCGCCATCTCCATACCAAATTTCATTAGGATTACTCCTACAGTTCACCAAATATAGCACAAAATGTTTTTTGCTTCTATGGGAGGCGCCACGCCCACTGATGCAATCCCGTCGAAATCCAATTAATTTTAAAGCTTATAGTAACCGACACCTCAATACCAAATTTTTAAAAGATTAATCCCATAGCACACTAAATATAACATTTAAAGTTTTTTGCTTGTATGAGAGGTGCCACGCGCACTGGTACTATTGCACCCATTTTTCGTTAAAAAATACCTTATAGCAAGTAAGCCTACCATACTAAATTTCATATCGACTGCATCGTTAATTCTCCTATTATAACGTTTATTAATATTGTGGGCTGTGCCACGCCTTTCAACAAGTTTTGCCAGTAAAGTGACATAGCATGTTATGATGACTGCTTTTAGTGGTATTATCTATAAAATTTTTATGAAAATCGTCTTTTCCGATTCCGCCCATTTTTGGCAGAATTTAAGATATTTATGATCTGCATCTGTGTATCAAGTTTCATTACAATATCTTGAATGGCTTGCGAGATATGATGTTATAAAAAAAAAGTTTAGGGCTGTGCCACGCCCCTGTAAGTCTTTAAAAACTTAATACCAAGCCCAATCTTAATTTTGTTCACATATGTACCTTACACCCAAGTTTAATCAAAATCGCTGCACCCGTTTTCGAAATAAAGTCTGAATATATATACATACATATACATATATGTATATATATGTACATTAGACCTGTTCAGAAATTTACGAAATATGAATTCTTAAGGGGGCTGAAAGCTTATCTGAAAGCTCTATGAATTTAGATAAGATTTGCATCAAAAAAAAAATTGAAAAATATTTCTGTTAGATATTGCGCTTTTGGCCGGAAGGTCGAATTCGGGTGTTAATCTGAATTTTAAAAGGTTTTCTCAGAAACACATAAATAACTTTTATTTTAGAAAATATTTCAAAATAAAAATAATGCAGTTTTCCTATGTTTAGTCTAGTTAACAAGTTCTTAAGGTCAGAAACTTTTAAAATTATTTCAATTCTATTTTACAACACTTAAAACATGTAATTTTAGATTTTTTTCTGAAAATCCAACTTTAACCTTAAATATTTCCGAGAAAAAAATTTTCAAAAATTTTTTAAATATGTTTTTATTGTTGTATAGCCTATTACCTTTGTGCTTAACTAAAGTAAGCCATTTATTTTTCACCGTCTTTAAATTGCTTCATTCAAAAGAAAATGTACTAATTGATGATGTTACATATTTTTGATTTTATTTTTAATTGCCCTTCTAATATGCTATCGATTATGTATTTGAATATTCGGCTTGGACTTTTGAGGACGGTGGAAATTGGTTCATTTTTTATTTTTTTTTAACTATAACTCGAAAACTATACATTTTTAATGCTTACGCATCATATAACTTTTTGTAGAGAATCAGATTTCCTACCAAAATGGCAGTTTATAAAATCAAAAAACTTATTATTTAAATAAGTTAAGTCAAAAAACTATTAAAAAACCCGATTATTTTCAATTGGTTGTCCTTATTTAAATTTTTGTGTATAACTTTTTTCTGTGTGGATTTAGGTATAGTCATTGGTTCAAAGAAAAGAAAGATGACGTAGTTTCCGTCAAATGATGAAAATTGGCTGAGATACTGTCGTTCAACACTATCTACTATTGTATGACTTTACCACTTTTTCACCTATTGTTATTTTTAATTTTTTCACACGAAAACAATATTTATTCCATAAAATATCATTAATAGATTGAAAACAACTTTTTTATCGAATAAACATTATTTATTGCCCACGCATCATAGCTTTTGCATCAAGTGGTATAGCTTAAGCTATAAAACTTTTTCTTAGGGTGCTTATTTAGGGTGGTCCTCATCCAAAAATAATTTTGGTTTGGAGATAGATTGAACCCTAAGGAAGGAATAGAGAATTTATTTTATAGCATGTACTTGTTTCAATTTCTCATTTATTCTATCTATAGTGTATCTAGCTGACCCGGCTGACATGAACTCAATCGGTCAAGTCGTACAGAAGTAACGTAATCACAAACAGACACACCAACGATTATGGTATATGTTTGTATATAGGCCACCCTAAATATGCACTCTTAATAAGCTATGTTTCTTGATATAAAAGACACGTGGTGTAAATTTCATGTGAATCGTTCACGTGGTATTTGTGGAAATTGTATTTTAAAAATATTTTTGTATAAGGGTCACCCTAAATATGCATCCCAAATAAATGTTTTATAGTCTAAGCTATGCCACTTGATATAAAAGCTACGTGGTGTAAATTTCATGTGAATGTGAAAATGTTATTTTAAAAATATTTTTGTATGAGGACCACCATAAATATGCACCCCAAATAAAATTTTTATAGTCTTAGCTATGCCACTTGATATAAAAGCTACGTGGTGTAATTTTCATGTGAATCGCTCATGTGGTCTTAGTGAAAATGCTATTTTAAATATATTTTTGTATGAGAACCACCCTAAATATGCACGCCAAATAAAAGTTTTATAGCCTAAGCTATGCCACTTGATATAAAAGCTACGTGGTGTAAATTCGGTGTGAACAGACTTGGGCGTAATCAATTACATTTGGTAATTAATTATTCATGCAATTACAATTACTTGTAATTTGTAATTGAAATTTTTTAATTAAAATTACATTTATAGTAATTGAAAATTACGAGAATATTTCAATTACAATTACTTATAATTGTAATTGAAATATTTTCAATTAAAATTACTGTAATCCAAAATATGTAGTTGAAAAGCAAAGTAATTGAACGAAATTTGTAATGGATTACTTTTAGTTGTAATTTCCAATTTTTCAAGTAATCAATTACAAGATATACAAACACAAATGCATAAATACATATCCTTAGATACACATATGGGTATTTCTACAGCTACGGACGTGACAAAGTCCAAAAAAAATCTGTGTTGGCTCATTGTGTAGTACTAGGGGAGGACTATATTTAGGAAAAATAACAGGCTCGATCGAGCATGCTGTTCCAGGATATTAGTTTACTCGTGTAGTCCATACACAATACGTACCTATATTAAATATAGAACAGAATAAGCATAATGTTACATTCGATATGTTGTTGTTGTTTGCGTTTAAGCAAACTGTAATAAGGTCATTTATACATGTCCAACAAACATTAAACTTGGTGAAAGACTGGAGCTAAGGTTCTTCCTTTATATTCCCATATAAAGCATATGCAATAACATAAATATTTTTTGTGAATTTTATCGCTTGAAAGAAAATTTTTTTCAAATTTTAATAATTGTAATTGCTGAAAAATGTGTGTTTAATTACATTTTCGTTTCAAACTACTTGGCAAAAGTAATAGATTACAGCTTTCTAAAAGATTACATTTTCATGCATTACTAATCCAATTACAAAAGTAATTAGAATTGCATGTAATTGTAATTTTAAATGACATGTAATTGAAATTAATGTAATTGAAAAATTTCAATTACAATTACTTTTAATTTATTTTTTGAATTAAAAGTAATGATTACTTGTAATTGTAATTGAAAGAAATGTAATTCAAAAATACCCAAGTCTGGGTCTGAATCGATTACGAGGTCTTTGTGAAAATGCTATTTTAAAAATATGTTTGTATAAGGGCCACCCTAAATATGCACTTTAGATAAAAGTTTTATAACCTATGTGATTCTTGGGGCGGAGGCAAATCCAAAAAACTAGAGATCATCAAAATCTGCGCAGCCGTTCTTGAGATATACAGAGTGTAACTAACCCGACTTCGTTTCATAGATATATACATCAATATCTTAAAAACTAGAGCCAATCCAGAACTTTCACGAATATATTCGTAATCTGGGTACCTGATGTTATAAAATTCCGTAGAGACATCGAGGGCAACAAAAAAAAAAGTTAATTTTGTTGAGCTGTGTAATCAATAGCATATTAGTAGGGCAAGAAAAAATAAAATCAAAAATATGTAACATCATCAATTAGTACATTTCCTTTTGAATGAAGCAATTTAAAAACGGTGAAAAATAAATGGCTTACTTTAGTTAAGCACAAAGGTAGTAGGCTATACAACAATAAAAAATATATAAAATTTTTTGAAAATTTTTTTCTCGGAAATATTTAAGGTTAAAGTTGGAATTTCAGAAAAAAAATCTAAAATTACATGTTTTAAGTGTTGTAAAATAGAATTGAAATAATTTTAAAAGTTTCTGACCTTAAGAACTTGTTAGCTAGAATAAAAATTGATCATGGATTCGAATTTCTCGATCGATAATAGTACGAAAAGCATACCCACTTTGTTCAAAATTTGATAACCTCTTCAGCTTACACCATTTTTTAAATCAATATTTTTGAAAATGGGTAGTTAACTTAAAACAGGCGGCTGCAATCCAGTTTCAAAATTGATGAAAATCCTTATGGGTTGTTTTGTCCAGACATACAGGGCTATTGTAATCCACTGACACATCGTGAAAAAATCAAAAAGTTTTTATTTTGAACCGCTCTAATATACATACAATTATTGCTCGTTTAATATAATAGGAGATATTACTTCAGAGATAATTGAAAGTTTTTCATCGAAAAGTGATCAAATTTGCAAAGAAATAAAAAACAGCAAAGATGAGTGCTCAAGAGTATGCACGCAATTGGAAAACAATAAGAAACAACAAGAGAAAATATTAAATGAAATGAAAAATACAAATAGAATGAATAACAATGAAAAACGTCAAACCATATTTGCAGAAGCATTAAAATTGAGTAAACAAAACAAAGCCGAATTGCCAACACTAAGAAACGAAGTACCACTAGTTGTTAAGCCTAAAATCATTGAGAAAACAAAAGTATATTTGAATAAACATGTAGACCCAAAGAATTTTAAAATCGCTGATGTAAAAGAAAAAAATAATGCTGTTTTGATAGTAAAAAGCATTAATAAAAAAGACAGAGAAAAGATGAAAAATGAGTTGATGAATAAAATTGGTGATAACTATGAAGTGAAGATTCCCAGTGTGAAGAGACCTAAAATTGTCATTGCAGGGATGAGTTTTAACCACACCGAAAATGAAATAAAGGATATGTTAAAAAAACAAAATAAATATCTATGCAACAGCCACATTAAAGTAATTAAGTCATATCAAACTAAAAGACAAAGTAGAATAGATTTTAATGCTTTGATAGAAACCGATAATGAATCGCTTACAAAAATATTAACAGAAGAAAAATTAAATAGGGGGGGGAATGCAGAGTTTTTGATGGAGTTCATGTTATGCATTGCTTTAAGTGCTTAGGATTCAACCATAAAGCTGAAAATTGCAAAAATGAGGAAGTGTGTTTAAAATGTTTAGGCCAGCTCAGGTCCAGTATCTGCTCAAAAGAAAATTTAAATATATGTATAAACTGTAAGCGCGCCAATGAAAAATTTAGCCTTGAATTAAATGATAATCACTGTTCAACAAGTAAACAATGTGCAGTGTACAAACGTAAATTGGAAGCTGAAAAACAAATAATTGGATATTAGCAAATCAATGGAATATATACAAATATTCAAGGCCTCTTAGTCAGAACTATGATTTTATTACTGTTTCTGAAACGCATATAACAAGCGAAATAGATACAAATGAATATCAAATTAGTGGATACAATACTATGTTCAACATCAACTAGAACAGGTGGCGTTACTATTTACCTAAAGAAAGTGAAAGTCTCAAATATTGTTATAAAAACTATTGAATCAAAAATTTTGATGGTAGCGAGCAAATGTAAATACGATAATATAGAGATACTAATAAGTACATTGTATAGATCACCAAGCAGTTCTGAAAGGGAATTCTGTAACTTTTTTAAAGATATCGGGGAATCTTTATTCGAAAATGAAATGCAAATTATTATGTGTGGTGATTTCAATATTGATTGGAATAAAAATGATTTATATAAGCTAGAAATCAAAAGTACACTGGATGATAACTACCTTGTGCAAAAAGTTGAAGATATCCAGAATCACAGAAAACTCGAAAACAATAATAGACTACGTTATCACAAACATTGATATCTTAAAGATACAGGTAGTAAATGAGTACAAAATAACTGATCATAAAATTATACACATGCATTTAGAAAGAGATCAAAATTATACAAAAAAAGAAAAAATTAATATTAATATTTGCAAATACAACAAAGAGATGTTTAACTATGAGTTATCATTATTGGATACCGCTCTCAAATCGAATCTGGATAACAACATAAATGCAAACAACATAAATGTAGCACTTAGAAGAACAATGAAAAAATTTATCGTAAAGAAGGAGATATATGCAAGGAAAAACCCAATTAAATGGTTCAATAATGAATTAGCAGATTTAAAAAATAAAAAAATGGAAAAATATAGAAAATCAAAAATAAGTTGTTCCAGTTCAGATTGGAATGAATATAAATATGCAAGAAACGTATACAAAAATAAAATAATTTCGGCAAAATACCAATATATGTATATGTAACAGAATAAATAATGCAGATGGCCAAAAACAAATGTGGGTTGAAATAAAGAACTTAGTCTTAAGACAGCAAAAAAGCGAAATAAGGAATGTTGTGTTTGAACAAGGCGAATGTACAGATGGAACTGAAATAGCAAACAAATTTAATACTTATATACTTTAAAAACAGCATAAAAGATATTTGAGAGTCAAGAGAACATACAAATTTTATAAATATAACTAGGCCTGTTGAATCTGAATTTAAATTTCGTAAAATATCTTTAGCGGAACTGAAAATAATATGCAAAACGCTCAAGAATAAATCTGATTTTGACCTGTTGAAACCAAGTATTATTTTAGACTGCTGGAATATACTAGGAAAAACAATATTAGAAATTGTAAACACCTCTTTAAGAAATGGAGGGTTCCCAACTGCATGGAATGAGTCGATAATAACACCAGTTCAAAAAATAATTAATACGAATAAATGTGAAGAGTTTCGACCTATAAATACACTTGGAACTCTTGAAAAGGTACTAGAAAAAATTGTAAAACAACAGATTGTTGAGTACATAGAATGTAATGGCATACTGTCACATTTACAATCTGGTTTTAGAAAAAATTATTCGTGTGAAGCATCAATATGTAACATAGTAAACGAATGGAAAGGCAGTAATAGAAATAAAATATTGGCATTATTCCTAGATTTCAAAAGAGCATTTGAAACCATTGACCATGAAATCTTACTAAAAAAGTTATGGATGTATGGAATTCGTGGAGTTGAATTAAAATGGTTTAAAAGCTATCTAACAGATAGAGTTCAGAGGACAAAGTTCAATAATAATGTGTCTGACCCGGTGATTGTTGAATATGGAGTACCGCAAGGTTCAATTTTGGGTGCATTATTATTTATTATTTACATTAATGATATGCCCTGTATCGTAAAAAATTCCAAAATAGTTCTCTATGCTGACGATACACTTATGTATATGGAAGGAATATCGATAGATGATTGTGAGCATAAACTAAAAAGTGATCTAGTTGAAATAAATAAATGGCTTAAAATGAACAAGAAAGTTGATTTTAGTGACTGATTATTTTATAATTAAACATTATTTAATTGAACTTACAGTCATTAAGCAAAGACCAATATTGTAAATTTTTACTTATTGATCAATGCTATTTTTCAACAAACATGACAAAGATAAGTAAAAATTTACAATATTGGTCTTTGCTTAATGACTGTAAATTCGATTAAATAATGTTTAATTTTAAAATGAACAAGCTTAAATGAAATGAGTCTAAAACGAAAATTATGGAAATAAATGTAAATAGTGATGTCAGTTTAGAAATAAACCACAAAAAAATCGAAAAAGTATATAAAATATTTGGATGTAATTGTAGATAAAAAATTTAAATTTTACGAGCACTTCGATTATATTGTATATGTAGAAAAATTGCAAAAAAGATTGGTTTTTTAAGAGGAGCAGAAATAAGATTGATTGCATAACCGCAATAAATGTGTACAACATAATGATCAAACCGCATTTCGAATACTGCTCTACAATACTATTTACATGCGGAAATGAATCACAATTGGAGAGGCTCCAGAAACTACCAAACATGGCAATGCGAAGTATTTTAAATTGCAACCATTACACATCAGTTAGATGAATGTAGGAGGCGCTGATATGGCTTAATATTAGACAAAGGCTACAACTAAACACATTAATTGCTGTATTCAAAGTCAAAAAAGGTATTGCGCCAAGGTATTTAACTCAACATGCCACGACTGTTGCTGAGGCGCAACCATATGGGCTAAGGAATGCCATCAATTTTCGTGTAAAAATCCAAAATACAAAAAATGCTCAAAACACGCTGCTTTACAAAGGTTTCCAGCTATTTAATACATTACCGGAAGATACAAAAAATTAACCAAATTTTATTTATTACAAAAGATAATGTATAGAATTTATAAAATCAAAATATTTAAATTAAAACTAAAATTATATTGTAATAGCGCAAGAAAATATGTGATATTTTTGAACATAAGACTGAATTAAGCTTAGTTTTAATAGAAAAGTTCCTAATGTTTATTATAATTATTCTCTAAAAATTTCTTTTTTCATATATAAAAAAAATACACAATATGTTATAATGAATTGTTAAAAGCAAAGTATATTATACTAATAAATCCAATCAAATCAAAAATCCACATAAACTAAAACTAATGTGGATACCAGGACACACTGGTATACATGGGAATGAGTTTGCCGATACTGCTGTTGAAAACGTGGAACTTTCACCAACTCCTATTTTTCCTATTCTTAAAAAAAGATATCCTACGTATCATTTAAACTTATATTCATTCTACACAATTGGAAGAGTGGCAAAACTACCATCACCATTATACTATTTACAAAAGGAAAAGAAACATTGCTGTGTATCCATCATCAGTCCCCTGCTTCAAAATAAAACCGGGTCACACAATAATTACACATAGTCATTTGTTATCCGCCACTTCGTACCCACTTAGCTATTCGGTTTTTTACACATCACACGGCTATACTATACCTCCTTGACTTCTGCCAAAACATTAGAAATAATATATTTAATAACTATACTCCCAGCCATTCACTAAAAATTATAAGCATACTAAATATATCCTTAATTTACGATTACATCTCACAAATTCAAATTACAAAACTACTATAGACTTAACATTTACCTTATGTTTTATTAAATAAGTTTTTTATTGTTATTGTTCAAACATACATATATAAGACAATTTACAAAAGCGAGTGAAAGCTGCCTATTGCCATTTATGTAATAATTCATTGTTAGTGTGTAAATTATAATACATACATCTTGAGTCCCACTTGGAACTCAAGAGACTAGACGAATTATCATTTATATTTAGTACACATGTGCATTTATGAAAATGTAAAAAATTTTGATTCAGTGAACCTTCTATTTACAACTTACCTTAGGTATGGGATACTGTGTTGCCTGATCAGCATGTTGTCGAAATTCATCCACGACCAATGAAGACTTGCAGACGTCATTCTCCCACATACCCTTCTGTATTTGTCCAGAATGCATATGATAAAAAGTACCTTCACCGTTCTTAAAACCTCGTGCAAAGTGTCCTTCGTATCTATTGCCATTGGCTATGTTCCAATAAATCAATAAAAATATTTTTTTAAATTTTAAACTAATTAATTGTTATTGTTGTTGTGAAAATCGTCAAAGGGGACGTCCATTAATTACGTGAGGTGTTTTTTTGAAAATTCGGACCCCACCCCTCCCCTCCCCTTGCTGAGATTTGGTGAGATCTCACGGGACCCCCCCCCCCTCCCTCAAGTGAGATTTAAATTATATTTTTTAATGTAAATTCTATGCATTAAAAAGTTGACGTGAGGTTTTCTTTGACCCCCGGCCCCCCCTCCCTTGGTGAGATTTTGCCAAACCCCCTCCCCCCTATTTTAGCTCACGTAATTAATGGACGTGCCCAAACTGGTTCAACAAAAATTATTATTTTTTCAATAAAATTTCCGAAAATATTACCTTTTCACTAAAAAATTACACTTAATAAAAAAGAAAAATGAGCTAAGGCTAATTATACTAGTTCCACCCCATGCTAGAATGACTCAGCAATAACTTTTAAGCCGATTATTTATCTTTGTTAAGTGTTAGTTTCTTAGTGTTTTGACACACAAAAGTTATTGTACTGTTAGCTCAATAAAATAACAATAAGAAATTATTTTCTGTTCGCACTCACCATAAAGATAAATAAAAAAAAAAAAACTAAACTAGTAAAGGTGTTATCTTCAGCCAGGCCGAAACTCACATACCCTACACTGCATTGAAAGTACCTTTTAAATAAATGTTAAAAAAACGTTGAAATGTTGAATAAGTCGAAAATAATGTAAAATGTTAAAAGGTTAAAAGTGTTGGAATAGTTGAAAAAGAAAACGGAATAAGTCTATAAAATATGGAAACCATTGTGAAAGTCGAAAAATGTGGAAAATGCTGAAAAATATTGAAAACGGTTGACAAACTCAAAAAAAAAAGAAAAGAGGAAAATGTTGAAGCAATTCAAAATCGATGAAATAGTCGAGAAAATGAAGAACAAAGTTGAAAGAGCAGACAAAAATATGGAAAATATTGTAAAAACTCAAAAAAAGTTGAGAGTTTGAGAAATATTGAAACAATTCTAAATTGCTAAAAAAGTCTTAAAAATAAAGAAAATAATGAACAAAGTTGAAAGAGGTTGAAAAAGTCGAACGAATACATATGGTATATATTGGAAAAAATTAAAAGGTTGAAGTGTCAACGGTAACGCTAATGTAATCATGTTGCCGCACAAACAGCAAAGCATTGACTGATATTGCACTAGCTAATGCGGCCAGAGTTGTATTTCCTTGCAGGTCTCCCTTGCAGCAGAGTAACTGCATTCCAAGCAGGGACTTGATGGCAGATTTCCTTGCAGACATTATGGCGAAATAAATAAGGTGTTAATTTTGGCACGGCAAAAATTAAATACCATTCACCGCTTTAATAATAAAAGTACGAGTGTGTTTTAAACTTCTTTTCAAATGGTATTCCTTCCACCACGGCACGTTCTGACTGGTTTGACAAACATACCGATAATGAATTGCACTTACTTAAATGGCTCTTAGTGTAGCAATTGCATATAAGTTTTTGGTAGTATGAAATGTGTACATAAGTACATTAGGGTGATTCGAATTTTTTTTGCTCCAAACAGATTTAATAGTATGTTAGAAGGTAAACGAAAGAAAAATTTTGGTGCATTTTGAGCTCATAATATTAATATTTACTGGTGGCTCATCAAGCTTTTTAGTTTTCCATACGATTTGCATGGGAAAAAATGCTTTACGAGGTATTTGGCTCTACATCTTGTTAAAAACAATTTTTAAATATACGGAGCCTAGCCTATCGGAAAGAGCATAAGTCGCTGATAGGTAATAGGAAACAAACTGATTGCGTCGCACAGTGGCAAACTTTTCAAAAAAGCGTTTGCAAAAATCCATTTTGGTGTGGCTGCGTTCTAGAAATTTGATACTTGCATCGGATGGAGAAATGTCTAGAACTGATAAATTTAAAATTTCAACCCATTTGAATAAGAAGTTTAGTTTTTACAGTAAGTCAAAGTTCAGACATTTTTGAAGTTTGCAAAAAATTAAACTTTTGGAATAAAAATTTTATGTTTGAGCTTAAAAATTCAGCAAATGTTGAGAGAAAAATGTGCTTTCAGTTCAGTTTAAAAATAAACTTCACAAAACTTCAAGCTGAGCTTCCACACAAATCATCACTGACTTCTTTAACACGTTCTCAGAACAAACTAGGCACCAATGTTTGCCCGTTTGGGTGCTACTTAGAGAGATTTTTATCGATGCATATTATAAATATTAAATCTTAAACCTTTGCCTAGAAAACATTTAATTTGGTGTGCAATGCATATTTGATTAGTACTGCCACACCCACTTTTTTAATAGTGGGCGCACCTTTTTGTTTTGGTCAAAAATTACCTTCTCCAAAAAACCACTTCATTTGAATCTATTATATGCAATAAGACTATGTACAAGATATAATGGATCATACTGCGAATCGAATTATAGACAGCTTAATTGAGAAAGAGCTGAGCACATTTCCAGACAAACTTACATTATTAAGCAAATGGGGATATGATGGTTCATCTGGACAAAACGCTTAAAAGCAAATAATCGTTTCACCGAATGGAGAGAATGTATCAGATGGATATAGTTCATGAGTTCAATTTTGATTCAATTTTTCTAAATTATCACCATAACTTAAGGCACTCCAGAAAGCGAAGGATGGATGAATATGTTTTCAATCAATTCATAATATATTGTATATTACTAAAAAGATATATCTTTTAATATTAGTAACGTCCTTGGATTATTGCTCTCAAAAGTCATATGAACTAATGTACAAAATGGGAAACACATGCCTACAGTTTGAGCCAGTTTTTCCTATATAAAAGAAAGCTCACAATATATAATATATCGATGCTTATTACAAACTGGAGGGGATGAATTTTCTAATTTTATCACTCGGCTCTGTTGGATTTGAACAGTAATTTATAAGAAAAATTAAGAAATTTACCCTAGATAATAATTCAAAAGATAATAATAATAGAGTTTAGCTACTACAGCTATTAGCTTTCTTAGCAATTTAGCTTGAAGCTTTAAAACCAAGTAAAAAGCTTATATATTAAGGAAAATGAAAAAATTATACATGCAATTAAATTTGCTGTATTTTTATAATTTTTTCTTAGCTTTATCACACTTTCTCAACATACCCACCCAGATCATATGTATATAAACATACAATTGCATGAATTTATTAATATGGTCCAAGGCATAAATGTTAGAAAAAATTTACCCATCATGCGGTGGGGCTCGGACAACACAAACATAAAGACCAACAACCAACAATTAAGCTACAAAATTAACTATAGTTGTTTTTAAAGATACTTGTATTCTTCACATTTTTAAGTTGGTATCTTATTGTATACGAACAAACGCGAACTATTCAAATTATTTGTGTTCTACAATATAAGTCCCATAGAAGAATTTGAAGTTGAATTCTAAAATAACATTTTTAATGCATTTCATAATAAAAACATACCACAAAATAATACACCAAGGCCATGATGAACATCAGCATCCCACTCTCCCATATAAACTTTTCCATCTGTATACCATTTGATGCCTAGGCCATGTCTTCTATTCTTATGCCACCAACCATAGTAAACACCATCGGAACAAAATTGTTTGCCTTCGCCACACTTCATGTCGTCACGCCATTCGCCAACATAAATGCGCTCCGCTGTCCCATCTGGCAAGCATCGTCGCAAGGTGCCATGCCCATGGCGTTTACCCTGCACCCATTGCCCATCGTATTTGAGCTGCTTTTTGTTTGTTTTAACACCATAAGCATGATGCTGGCTAGTTTCCCAGTAGCCCTTATATGTTCCGCCGCCAGGATAATAGAACGTATCTCGCCAGCCTGTGCTCTCGGCTTTTGTGTTGCTCTTGCGCTCGCATGATCTTACGCAGCGTTGGGACATTTTTCAAGCGGAAATTTTTTTTGTTTCCTTTTTTTCTTTTTAATTCGGAACACTTAAATTTCTGCGTCACTGACAAGTTTTCGAACAGAACGTTAAATATAAATTGATTGGAAAAGAACTGCAGACCTAGAAACTTAGCTCCAAATTTTTTTACAAAGCATAAAAAAAGTTGTGCGTGCTTCTCTGCCACATAGGCAAAATTAGCTTAAGGCAATGGTTTACGCTATGGTTAACGATTTCCTCAGGTAAAGCACCCCTTCGAGGTCGTATTTTTGGTCGTCTTTACCACCGCGCACGTCCTAATGTTTTTCTATTACCTACAAAAAAATATATATTGACATGAAGCACGAACACATTGTCCTATTAGTACGGGAGCTAGAGACATTTTTGAGTGCGATATTTCATACCGCCCGAAAATATGTTCATTGGACTATTTGCATGTAGTAAGGAAAATCGAGCGCTGCTAACGATTTCGAGATATGACCGCTTAAATAGACTACAAAAAGGTTTTTTGCAATAACTGGAAAAGTGTGCCGCAAGTTGTAGAGGAGATAAAAACACGTCGAAAAACCTCCATATGATAAGATTTGACCCACTTTCCATCGCTTAAAATTTCCAATAGGAATCATATTTTTTCGAATTGACTCACGGTTTTTATTAGAAATTTTGAAAGGTGGGCCAAATCTTATTGATCGCAGGTGTTTCGGGTAGAAAATCGATGTGTTTTCATCTGCTTCATAACTTTTTTTTATATTTTTGTATTTGGCTCGCCCATCCAGTCAATGAGCATAAACATTTTTTTGGCCAGTATTGCATCACAAGTGCGCTCAATTTATTTGTTTGCGACATTTAATTAGTCAATTAAACATGTTTTCAGACGGTATGAAATGGTCCCACACTTCATATCGCTGGCTCCCGTACTATATGTTCTCATGCTAGCTAGTGGGTCGTAAATATATCAAAAGTTGAACCCAACTTTATGACATATCACACTTTCATGAGAACCTTTCACGTGCTAAGATGACTTCTGTTGGTTTAGTTTTACTTTTTACTTTATTTTATTTCTTTTCCTCAACTAAAAAAAAATAAACGGTATTTACGATCTGTAGTACTTTTTGTAAATTTTTGCAATTTTTACTACAGATTGTGAGCGCTCTAAAATGTTTTTTTGTTTCTTTTGACGTACAGCTATGGCAGTGGTTCCCAAACTATTTTGGTCATGGAACCCCCAAATTTGTTGCTACTGATCGTGGAACCCTGAATATTTTTTAAGCAACGACTTTTCAAAATTCAATATCTGATATTAAATGAATCAAGTATTATTTTTGTATTTCAGATTTGATTGAGTTAAACAAAACTTAAAAAAAAGACAATTCATCATGGAAATAATTAATGAAAATACAAAACATAACTTTAATGTGAAGAATGCAATTGCTTCTTTGTTTCCATGATTCTCTTAAAATTGGACGTTATGTTTGATAACTGAACTCGCATATCTGGTGCAGCATCAAGTTTATTACGATATTTAGCTTTTGTGGCAACATGAAATCCTTTTGGTTTTTCTTTTTTTGTGAAAGGATTTTGTAGTTTTATACCATCACGGATTTCCATATCTAAATCCACTGTAGATTCTTCGAGAAAATCACTAAGCGTCTGGAAACACTCGAAGTTATTTTTCTCCTCAGCTGAAATCTAAGATTGTACATTCCTTTAGATTTGTCACGCTGAACCCCTACATTTTTTCGTGGAACCCCAGGGTACCACGGAATACACTTTGGGAATCACTGAACTATGGATATACATATATGTAAATGGCACATTTTCTTATATTTTCTTTCTTATGCTACAATATTATAAATATTATTAACAAACAACAGCTTGTGTTTGGTTTTTTGCAAAGATATATCCTTCATATTCAATAATAATACGAGCTTCAGGCATAATCCATTAACAAAAAAAAAAATTGGAAAGGTGTTATCTTCGACCAGGCCGAAACTCACATACCCTACACTGCACTGAAAGTACTTTCCAAATATATGTTAAAAAGACGTTGAAAAGGTTGAAGAAGTCGAAAATAATGTAATAAGGTCCAAAGGGGTTGAAATTTGTTGAAAAAGTTCAAAGAAACTAAAAAAGTCTAAAATATATGGAAACAATTGCAGAAAGTTAAAAGAAATTGAAAAAGTCGAAAAAATGTGGATAATGTTGAAAAAATAGAATAGAAATGCAGAAAACCGAATATGCAATGCTCACTTTTCCAATTCCGCCTATTTTTGGGTTCAATAAATTACAGTGGCTCTCAGCTTATTCTATGCAGTGTATATACTTTTAACTTCAACGCTCTATAATTTTGAAACTAAATGGAATATAAAAAAAAATTTGATATCATTTGAAAGAGCACAAATTCTAGTTTAAAAAAAAATGTTTATTTTTTGTTAAAAAGTATTATCTGGAATTTTAAAAATTACAAATCAAAACCTACTACTAAATTTCATGTCACAGCTTATCTTATGCAGATGTGTATAAACAGTAAAAACACTGTCAAAAGTAATAATTTTGTAATTTTTAATATTTAGTGTAGTAGCCTCATTGATCAACTACGGCTTAAGGGCGGTTTGGCATCGAAGCTGGAAATTTTTTAGTGCTATCTGGCGGAATATTACGCCACTCAATTTTAAGTGTTTGTTTTTGGTCGTTTTTGGTTCAAATATTCTGCCGTCAGAAGCGAAATAGGCGTATCTCAAAAAAACTCGTTTCGAGATAATTGATGTTTTGTTTATGTTAATTTGATAAAATACATGTAAAATTGAGATAGAGGAAATTCTCTTAGGAGATTTTTTATATGTTTCAACTAACTATCGTCATTTGGATTAGTTCATTAGACGCGTAATTTCTTAAGCTATCCGATGCTATAAGAATCTCGAATATCAATTTTTTTTAAATACGCCTATTTCGCTTCTGACGGCAGTATTGTATGTTCGGTATTTTTTTCCAAAATCGGGCATAAATTTACAACCACATTAAGGCTTGGCGACTATGCTGGCGATGCCATCAAATCCGGCCGCTTGTATATTTACCAGGATTGAACTACGCCCTCTTTGTGTTTTGGGTCTTTATCTTGGAATAACCGGAAATTTGTCTATATGAACAGATTTTCGGCACTCTGCAACAAATTGTCCTTGAAAATCTGAAGACACATATCCATACTCATGATATTTCCTATAAAATCCAAATTTCCGGCACCATCAGCTGACATGCAAGCCCAAACCATATAGCGCTGCTACCAACTTGTTTTATATCGCGTGTAGGTTCTCCCTGTTGTTTTTTGCATTAGGCTTTCGCGACATGCCATCTGAGTCAAATAAGTTGAATTTTAATTCATCCACGAATATTACTGAATTCCAGTACCCAGAGGTCTTCAAAACATGTTGTTTGGCGAAAATCAGACGGTTAATCGCACTTCGACTGATGGACGGCTTTTTGCGAACAACTCGCTAGTTAAAATCATTTTCGGTTTGGGCTTGCATGTCAGCTGCTGGTATCGAAAATTTGAATTTTATAGGAAATATCATGAGTATGGATATGTGTCTTCAGATTTTCAAGGACAATTTTTTGCAGAGTGCCGAAAATCGGTTCATACAGACAAGTTTCCTGTTATACTAAGATAAAGACTCGTATTCAAATAGAGTATACGTGAAACTTTCTTCAATTTTAAATAATGTTTTTTTCAATGTTTTCACATATAATAAATCAACATATCTTAAACATTAAAAAAAACATTATATAAAATTGAAAAAAATTTCACGTATACTTAAGCATGCCATTTATCCTGTATTTTACAGGATACTCCTGTATTTTCAGCGAATATCCTGTAAAAAAACTACTCCTGTATTTTTGTGAAAAATCCTGTAATTATCCTGTAACTATCCTGTTTCATTGCCATTGATTTTAAACTTTGCATTTCTCTTGAACGTCAACGATCATTATCTCGTTCAGGTTGTTCTTTTTAGTTTGTGTTCGTCAACCCTTACGTTGATAACGTGATCAAAACTGTTCTACAAAAAAATTTTTAAAGTAAGGCATTACCATATCAATTATTTTCCAAGTTTTGAGAACTTGGTGTTTGTTGCGAAACGATGGGTTGAAATTTTTGCTCATTTGGAAACTGAGAATTGCGATTACAAGGAAAAGTCAGCAGTAGTGGAAAATGTTCTTTGTTCAGCCGGCACGACCGCTTCTGTGGAACGAGTATTTGCTTCCATGAAGAAGACGTGGACAGATGAAAAATCTCAGTTAAAAGTAGAAACTTTTCTGAATGCTAAGATCAATTTAAACATGTCGTACATTGATTTTTATAATTGGATAAAAACAAAACCGTATATGCTGCGAGAAACAAGTGGAAACTTAAGGTGGAACTGAACGAATCGAAAACGAATCAGACGAGGAATACATGAACGAAGACTCTGATTAAATTTAAGTGTCAAAATATTTATTCACACACAACCATTTCTATCTATTCTGATTAAAAAACCAAAAAATTGTATCCTGTAATCAATCCTGTTTTGAAAAATTAAATCCTGTAAAATTAAATTTTTTCTCCAATTTTTCCTGTTTTTCTTTGAAAAATTTTTGGCATGCTTACGTATACTCTATTTGAATACAAATTGAACACTGTTAATTTTATAAAAATCGTCGTATCCGTTCAAAAGTTATAAGGTTTTGAAAAAATTTGGTCTCCGAATTTCAATTGCTTATACCAACAACCACAACAAAAACAAATAAAAACTAAACAAAAAAATCATTTCATATTTTAATTTCTAGCACATGCCACAATCTAAATAACAAAGTTTCATTAAAAAAATTATCATTTTGGGTTTAGAAGTGGCCCACTTGAGAAATTTAAGAATTTTTTCAAAAGGGGAGCTGATACGATTTTAAGTAAAGTGATTTCGATCACTCGTGATGCCGAAGAATAGTTTACAGGCGGTATCTGTTGTCGTCTTTTTTGGCAAACCTGTTTAGTCTTCCTGAACACTGCCATGTATGGTAGATGGATGATTATTGAGAAATTCTGTATTCTATCCAAAGAAAAGAAAAAAGTTTTTGGTTCTGTGTGAAACAAAATCACTTAAACTATATGGTTTAGTAAAATTTTGACGTTATCGATGTTTCTGCCGTTTTTAAATTTCACAACGGGGTTCAAGCATTCAATGATTTTGAATTTTTTTCTGTATTGTCGTGGAAACGGTTGAAACAATATTTTCATATGCAATAGAGTCTCTTACGAAGGAATAATCAATAAATGGAGCTTCCACAGCATTGGTCCATCCAAACTAGGGATGTCATGGATATGAAGTTTCGGATTCGGTTACGGATACGGATATTTAAATATTTTTGTATCGATTTCGGATACGGATAAGGATATAATTTTATTTCAGTTTCGGATATGGACATTTTGGTGGACTTAAGGGAAGTGGTAGTGGTCCCACTATTGAACTGGTCGCGTCACCTTTACCTGAAAATTTTTTTTCACACTGCTTGCACTTTTCTAAATCACTACAAATTTCAGTGAAATATTTCCAAACCTTGCTTGTTTTAGGTTTCACACCAATTATATGAAACAATTAACGCAGGCTTTACTTTATTTTAAAAGGAATATAAGAAAAAACGCGAATTTTGATTTTGATTTTACAAAATATGACATTTTATTGATTTACAATTGTTACAAATATGATTGCACAACTGTTTATATCTGGATATGAGATTTCGGTTTCGGTTACAGATACGGATATTAAAAAACTTTTATTTCGGTTTCGGTTACGGATAGTGTTTTTTCGGATATCCGGTGGTTTCGGTTACGGATACGGATATCCATAACATCCCTATTCCAAACCATACTCGAATATATTTTCAGTATTATAAAAATAAAAATATCTCGGACTCCATTATTTGTTTTGCAGTCAAAATGAATTTATCACGAGAAATAAAAATTTTAGGGCAGTATATTCCTTTTGCCATCCATCTCGTTGGCCCAAGTTTAAGGAATTTAGCGCTCCCTGCACCAAGAAATATCAGTGCTAGCTCTAAAAACTCTTTATAATCATCTCTTTGGTATCTACACAACGTCTATGTGAATGTGGCAGATGCCAAAGTAGTATGTATCAAAATAATGTTGTGTTTGTAATTTGATATAATTGATCATTTGTGCACTTTTCTCTTTTGGGTTTTGTTTTTTGTATGTGTTATGATTCTTAACAAGTTCAGAAAACAAGGTGAAGAAAAGTCACTTGATAATTTCTTCAAAATTACACCACTATGCTACCAAAACAGCCATTTTATAAGCGAGAACCGTTATTTTTGAAAACCCGACACAATGGGTAAAATAAAAGATATTTCTGATGCTCAAAGGTCACGGGTGGCTGTTGAAAAGGGTCAAGCTACACCGTGAATATGTCTACTGTTTTTTAAATGTTCCCCCAAATAATCGTCAAAATTGTCCAAGAAAACATAAAAAAAATTCAAAAAGTGACCAAAGAATTGTGCAGAAAACCATAATGGAACGAAGTGCATCAACGCAATCAGTACTGAACGACCTCAACGAAGCTGGAGTCGACATTTCGCTCAATACATTGTGACGCCGATTTAAAGAAAATGGCTTGATATGCCGACGTCCTGCAAAAAAGCTAAAACTTACAAATGCTATGTGCAAACGGAAGCTGTATTGGGCTCAGATTCCGCGTAACACTCCCAACGACTACTGAAATATAATGAATTACTTTAATTCAGTTAAATTCAGTGCCGTCAACTTTTAAATAATTTATTATATTTTTATTTTTTTAAAGGTAATTTTTACTGATGAGTGCCTGTTGAAAGCAGTATCCCAAAGGGTTAGATTTGCTGCCAGAAGGCCTCAAGAGAGATACTCAGCCAGCTGTCTAGTTCCAACTACGAAAAACCGACCTTCTATTATGATGTGGAGCCGCATAACCTCCGAAGGATTAGGGCCGATATAGTTTTTTGATAAAGCAATAAGCTCCGAACAGTATATTAACATTTTGAAAACTGTTTTGCTGCCCTACATCGAGACATTAGGTCCTTCCAAGGATAAATACACATTTATACAAGATGGAGCTCCTTGCCATACGTCCAGAGCCAGTATGAATGTCCTGAACTCATTAAATTTAGAAGTTTCACAATAGTCGGGCAATTCGCCGGACTAAAATGCAATTGAGAACTGCTGGTCTTATTTAAAGTCACTGGTGTACATGCGACGAAATAACACCAAGGCTCAATTAAAAGAAAATATTTGTGTTGTGTGTAATAATGACCCATATTTAAAGGAGATGATAATTAATTAAATTTCAAGTATGCTGAGCAGGATAAATGAAGTGCTTAAATCCAGAGGTGGAAACACTAAATATTAAATTTTTTTTAAAAAAACTCTATAAAAATATCCAGAATACTTGATTCAAAAAAAAAATTCATGGTACTTATTATTTGAGAAACACTGAGAATTTTTTAATATTTTTTCAGCGTTCGTAATTCAATGAGTAGATACTGTAGTAAGGTGTTGATAACAGAAGCTATTTATATCATCGCGTTCATCATCTGAAATTTTTGATCGCACGAACTTGTCGTCCAGGCCGCTTTTATAGGATTTTTGATCTAATTTATTCCATTCCTTTGAAAACCGTTATATCAAAAACACTTCGAAGTACAATTTCATATATATGATGGCGGTCATGGAAGATTTATTAGTTTACGTTCTAATCTGTTCTGGAATGAAATACATGCTCCAGATCTATCGCCTGTATTACTGGAAGTCGTATCGAAACCAATTGCTGCAATATCATTGACTATATTCCATAGTAGTAATATATTGTTACGAAATTTCCTGTCCCTTTGACAATAATTTCAATCTCTTACACTTTTCTGAGTTCGATCACTGGATTGTGCAATAATCAAGAAAAACGCAATCTTTATTTAATTATAAAATGGTTTATTTAAATCACAAACGTTAGTTTTTACACAGTACAATTGTTTATTTAATCTTTATATTCAAATTGTATACACAAACGTTATACTTTATTACTTAAAATCCACTATATCACTTTAGTACTTAAATTCAAATGTTCTCACTTAAGATCCACTGTGTTCCACTGTTCAATATAAACTGTCCCTCTGCTGCTCATATGACAGCCATTTATACCAAATTATCATTTTCTCGAACCATCTGCCGCTGTCTAGAATATCGTTTCCAGTGCCTTCTAGATGGCGATTATCGACGTTGATAATGTCGTACCACTTTATCATTTATAGTACAGAAAACATGCTACATGTCGCTAGATGGTGTTATTTTTCTACGGTCAGTGATGCACGTATTTTTCTACGGTCAATGATGCAAGTATTTCCTTACGGTCAGTGATGCACGTATTTTTCTTACGGTCAGTGATGCACGTATTTTTCTACGGTCAGTGATGCAAGTATTTTTCTACGATCAGTGATGCTAGCTAATATATTTAATAATTATTACGAGAATTTTCTGGCATAAACCAAATTTCGCTACACTGCCCTCCGCTTAAACTTGTTCGTCCCGAACAAGAGTCTCTCCATCTCTAGTATAAGGTGCCAGCCTTTCGATGTGGACTACCTTTAATTTACCTTTGTTGCTGGGGTATTTTTGGATTCGATACACAACATCATTAATTCTTGTGACGATCCTATAAGGTCCCTCCCAATGAGTCTGTAATTTAGGAGACAAGCCTCGTTTTCGTTGTGGGTTGTGTAGCAGCACTAATTGACCTTCTTTGAACCCTTCAGTATTTGCTCGCAGATCATACCGAGCTTTCATCTTGTCGCTAGCCAATTGAGTACGTCTCCTGATGAGCTCGTGTATATCTGCTAGTTCTTCTCTTTTCTGCGATATGTAATCATCAGCATTGGTCGTTTCTGGGACAGCGCTTACTCCGTACTTCAAATCTGCTGGAAGCCTTAAGTCCGTACCAAAAATTGCTTTTGCTGGCGTGACTGTAGTGGTATCGTGTATTGACGAACGATAAGCCATCAGAAATATTGGTAGATGCTCATCCCAATCTTTTTGTCCTTTTTCAACAACCTTTTTCAGATGCTCCTCTAGAGTACGGTTGAACCTTTCGACCATGCCATCGGACTGAGGATGCAATGCTGTGGTACGTGTCTTCTGTATTCCAAGCATGTCACAAACCTCCTTAAAAAGTGCCGACTCAAAATTTCGTCCTTGGTCGGAATGCAACTCAAGTGGAGCTCCATATCGTCAAATCCAATTTTTGATGAAAATGTCTGCCACTGTTTTTGCTTCTTGATTGGGAATGGGATATACTTCTGGCCACTTACTGAAGTAATCAATTACCACAAGGATGTATTTATTTCCTGCATTGCTAATTGGAAAAGGTCCCGCTATATCCATGGCTGTCCTCTCAAAGGGAGCTCCTACGTTATACTGATGCATTTTTCCCCGAGTGCGGTGCCTTGGTCCTTCAGCAATTGCAAATTGGTCACAACGGCGGATCCAGTCAGCAACTGTTTCTTGGCATCCTACCCAATAAAACCGTTTCTTTATTTTCTCTGTGGTTTTTGTTACGCCCAGATGTCCACCACTCGATCCATTATGATAATCCTTGATTATTTCTTTAAATTTCTCCTTTGGAATAACCAGGAGTTTTGAGCGAATTTTACCATCCTCGCTTTCCCAGATTCGGTAGAGGCAACCATCATGCAACTCCAAACTTTGCCATTGCGCCCAGTATGCTTTACAGATTTGACTTTCACTTGATATTTCTTGCCATGCCGGTTTCCTACCCAGCTCTTTATACTTAATTATAGTTGCCAAATCTGTATCACTGCGCTGGTCCCGTTGTACCTCCTCTTTTGTCCACTTTTCTTCAGGCAAAACGTTCAAAAGTCGCACATCAATTGTTCCAGCTTTACTTTCCATTCGGGAACAATGACCGCATTCAATTTTACATGGACGACGGGAAAGTGCATCCGCATTTCCATGTTGGCTTCCTTTGCGATGTTCTATGGTAAAATCATAGCTCTGCAGGCGTTCTATCCACCGTGCGATTTGACCTTCAGGATCCTTAAATTGAAGTAGCCACCTTAATGCCGCATGGTCTGTCCTCAGGAGAAAATGCTGTCCATATAAGTACTTATGGAAGTGTTTAACGCATTCCATTACTGCCAGTAACTCTCTCCGAGTTACACAATAATTCCTCTCAGGTTTCGACAGAATTTTGCTGAAATATGCGACGACTTTTTCTTGTCCATTGATGACTTGGGACAAAACTCCTCCAATACCATGGCCACTCGCATCGGTGTCCAATATAAATTTTTCGCCGGGTATTGGGTACGCAAGTATTGGCGCTGTAGACAATAATTCTTTCAGCTTTTGGAATGTAGTTTCCTGTGCACCACTCCATTCAAATTTCCGATTTTTCTGTGCCAGCTCATGTAGACTGCCTGCGACGTTTGCGAAACCAGGAACAAAACGTCTGTAGTAAGTGCATAGGCCCAGAAAACTTCGCAACTCATGAAGATTAGATGGTCGTGGCCAATTTTTCACAGCTTTTATTTTATCCTCATGTGTGTATTCCTTCTGACGTAACCTTGTGCCCCAGATACTTGACTTCACGCTGGAAAAGTGAGCACTTTTTCGCACTTAATTTTAGTCCAGCTGCCTCCAAGCACTCAAACACTTCCTCCAGACTTTTCAAGTGGTCATCAAAATCTATTCCCATACTGATTATGTCATCGAGATACCCTAAACAGGTCTTCCAATGCAGTCCTTTGAGCACTCTTTCCATTAACCGCTCAAACGTAGCTGGAGCGCTACAAAGACCAAACGGCATGCCGTTAAACTGCCATAGACCATTCCCAATACTAAAAGCAGTTTTCTCTTTGTCTTTTTCATCTATTTCCACCTGCCAATATCCACTTTGTAAGTCCAGGGTGGAAAACCATGTTGCTCCAGATAACGTATCCAGTGTATCATCGATTCTGGGTAACGGGTAGCTGTCTTTTTTGGTGACGTCATTTAATTTTCTGTAATCCACACAGAATCGCTTACTTCCGTCCTTTTTCTTGACAAGTACGACCGGTGAACTCCACGGGCTTTCTGATGGTGCAATGACCTTTTCTCGCGCCATATCCTCTATAAGGCCCGTTACTTCCTCTCTTTTAGCGAGTGCTAGCCTCCTTGGAGGTTGACGAATTGGCTGAAAAATGCCTGTATCAATGCGATGTTGGACAACTGATGTTCGGCCATTATTTTCTCCTTTGAACGCGAATATCCGCCAATGCTTTTGCAGAAACCTTTTTGCTTTATTTTTGTTCTGGGCAGACAACTCCTTTGTCCATTCTTTCGTCAATACTTCCAAGGCTGATGATTTTGTCAAAGCTGTACCTTTTGTGTCCTGCTGGTCATTTTCACAATTTATAACAGCCGTAACTTTCTCACATTGCGCTATTAGTTCACCTTTTTGCATCCATTTTGGTTTATTTGTTGGATTCAAAATTCGTACCGGTATTTTGCTGTCCGCTCTTGTTTTTACTAGGGTCTTTCCAATAATTAGGTCTTTCTTAAAATTTTTCTTATCTGCTTCCACTTCCCACAGATGGCTTGTCCCACAGTCTTCACTTGTTGTTGCCCAAATAATTTCTTCGGTGTTGGGTTCAATTCGACAGCGCTCACTTATGTAGACTCTTGCTATTGTTAATTTTTGTCCACAGCCAACGTGAACGTGATGCGGACCGTTTACGACGTGATTTGCAGTCACGTGCCATGTGTCCCTGCTTGCCACAGTTATAGCAATTTCCGTTGAAGCTACTGCTGGCGAACGACGAATTTTTGTTCTCAGCCTCCACCTCCATCCGACGAGTTTTCAATGATGGGCGGCATGTCAACGCAATCACCTCCTCAGTGAGGGCAACCGTTACTGTTTCATAAAATGTTGTCTTCGGGTTCCTCATTGTCTCGCGTTTTGTCTCTGAGTCACGTATGCCGTCAATAAACGCCTCTATTTTGAATTTTTCAGCTACGACACTTAACTCGTCAGGATAGGAAAGGTGTGCCAATCGTTCAATATCCGCAGCATACTCCTGCAAGGACTCACCAGATTTCTGGATACGACTTTTTAACTCCAGTCTGTGAATCTGCTTCATGTGGTCACTGCCATATTTTCGCTGTAAGGTATCCATCACCGCCTTGTAATTCTTTTGCTCCGCCACTGGAACCGTTTGTAATACTTCTGCAGCTGCGCCTTTAATGCCACAATTAGCGCTGCTGCTGCGCTATCGTTATCCCAACGATTATGGGCAGATGTTGTTTCGAACTGGAGCTTGAAAACACTAAATGGCGTTGTTCCATCGTACGTGGGTGCCTTAAGCCTCTCTGCGCTAATTTCTCTTATCACTTGAGTGGTTGGTTCGTTTAGTTCTAACTGTTGAATCCTTTCATTAACGTCTTCAAAATTATTTTGAACCTTTTCAAGATTATTTTGAACTTTTTCCTTGAACGATTCAACGTCGTCTCGTAACTCAATCACTTTTGCATCGAGGCCATTTACCATTTTAGCAACCTCCGTTCGAACAGCCTCGTGGATCTGCGTCGCGTTCTGACTTAACCTCTGATCAATCTGTAGCGTGTTCTGACTTAACTTCTGCTCTATTTGCAGTGCATTTTGATTTATTGTCTGCGTCATAGCCATTAACATTTTCTCGAACTTTGACATATCTACAACTTCACCACTTGCAGCCATTCCAGAAGCTTCCTCCATTTTCGCTGTTGATTCTGAGGCATCACTATAAAATTCATGCTCTTCCAGGTTTACCCCTTGATCCTCAAGAGCCTGCCGTAAGCGTTTCTGTAACTCCACTTTTCCGCCAGATGAGTGCAGATTCAGCTGCTGCAACTCCTTCTTTAGTTGATCCACTTTTAGTTCGTCAAACTTAACCATTTTTAATTTTTTTTTGATTGTTAATTCTTTTTACACAATCCCACTTCTGACACCAATTGTTACGAAATTTCCTGTCCCTTTGACAGTAATTTCAATCTCTTACACTTTTCTGAGTTCGATCACTGGATTGTGTAATAATCAAGAAAAACGCAATCTTTATTTAATTATAAAATGGTTTATTTAAATCACAAACGTTAGTTTTTACACAGTACAATTGTTTATTTAATCTTTACATTTAAATTGTATACACAAACTTTATACTTTTATTACTTAAAATCCACTATATCACTTTAGTACTTAAATTCAAATGTTCTCACTTAAGATCCACTGTGTTCCACTGTTCAATATCAACTGTGTCTCTGCTGCTCATATGACAGCCTTTTATACTAAAGTCATCATTTGCTAGAACCATCTGCCGTTGTCTAGAATGTCGTTTCCAGTGCCTTCTAGATGGCGTTATTTTTCTACGGTCAGTGATGCAAGTATTTTTCTACGGTCAGTGATGCACGTATTTTCTTACGGTCAGTGATGCAAGTATTTTTCTACGGTCAGTGATGCAAGTATTTTTCTACGGTCAGTGATGCTAGCTAATATCGTTTAATAATTATTACGAGAATTTTCTGGCATAAACCAAATTTCGCTACAATATTAATGTTTATAAATATCCACATTATGCCAGATGACTAAATTACACACTCCAATTATACACGTGTTTTTTTGTTCCTAACCTGTTAACTTCCAGTTTTTATAAAAAGATCACTAACGCAACGACATAAAAAATTCAAAATTTATCACATCTTAACGGATTAAAGATTAATGTTAACTTGCGTTAAACCTTCCGAAATGTAACGCTTTAACGTTTAACGTTAGTTAACTTTGTTAGTAACGGATTAGGGGTTAGCGAAGTTAACTATTTGAATAACGGTGCCCAGCTATGGACATAGTTTTATCGACTCAGGTGGTGACGCTGATCAATAATATATACACTTTTCTATACCTGCCACTACCCTCTGCGTAGGTTATAAAAATTATCAAAAACCGTTTCTACTATTACTTTGGAAGAGTATTTGGGGTCCAAATAATTAGCATGAAATGGAGTGCATAGGGTTCCATACGGAACCAATATGTCCAAACACTGAAAATTGTCCATTTCGTCATTGATTTTCATAAGCGGGCCTACGCCATGCAACAAAATGCACTACAGACCATAATGTTTCCACACACGTGTTTTACAATTACAAATTGTCATTGTATTTTTGATATTTAGAGTATTTGAAAAAAACAAGTGTTTTGTTTTTGTTACGATTTCAAATTACTACAAATATCAAATTTATCAAAAATACACAATACAAAACCAAATGCTACAGATCGTGAATACCGACCGTTATGAATGAATTGTGCAAAAGTTATATTTTGGGAAAAAATAAAATAAATGTGTTCTTTTCTGCTAAAAACTAAAAACATGTACATTAGGGTGATTCAAATTTTTTTCGTTTTGATTTTTTAAGGTACTGTTGATTAAAAAGTAAGTTCATGATATGAAGAAAAAGTTCACGAAAATTTAGCTCTGTATCTACCTCAATTTTATAGGGTGGCGCGAAGCCTTTTAGTTTTACATATAAATTGTATGGTAAAATTATTATTTTAAATGGTATCTGAATGAATAGGTGATTAATGTCGTTGGACTGAAGAGGGTCGTTTTTTGAAGTATTTTATTGCGCTGAATCCGAATATGGCCTCAAAATTGACCCATCAGAATTCTGAAATATCTGAGGTTAAGTACCTAAAACTTAGGGGCGGACGAAGGTCAATTTAAGCTGCATACAAAAGCTAATTTGGCGCTCCCCACCCTATGTTGTAAGTTAATTAAAGAAATTGACAAGTATCTAGAAAATGAATACCCGAGTTGATAGATTTAAAAACAAATTATGTATTTCAAACAATTTAGAAAAATTTTACTTGAATAACACTAGTTTACAAAATGATTTTTTATGTTCCTTTGATGAAAGGTTACTTAAGTATTTATGTACTTTTTTCTGCTGAGTTCGAAAATGAAAATAAAAATTTTTTGAATGGTATTGTTTTTGGAGATATTGTGGTCTTTTCATTTTTTCGACCTCCTTTCACTTTAAAACCCATATCTTAAGCTAGAAATGTCCAATTTCATCATTCTTGTAGCTTAGTGGATTTATTATAGTTGTTCCAAATGGCAGCATCGGCGATAGGATAACACAGTCCGAAAAAAATAAAAAAAAGTCCAAACCAGAAGCCAGACCTATCATATCCGGAGGACTTTGATGCTATGATATTTGAGGTTATTTTGCACCACGAATAAATTTGTTTTTTCAAAACTGGTTGCGGCACTTGAAAGTATTACTCTTACCCTTTGAAACCCTTTTTAGATTATGTCGATATCTTTTTTTTTCTCCGAAATATCGTAACATAAAATTTATTACATAGGCTTATATACAGATCTACATTAATTCTAGTATGACAGGATGCATAGAAAATTGATGATTAAAAGAGATATCAACATAATTTAAAATGGGGTTTGAAGGGTAATATTAATACTTCCAGATGCCGCAACCAGTTTTAGAAAAAAAAAATTTATTCGCGATGTAAAATAAGCTCAAACATAGCCAAAAACTGTGTTTTTTGCACGTTTTGTGATACGTTTTGTTCTACTGTAACGCTAGTACCGCGTATATCGATGTGATATTTTGGTGGGAGGTAGAGGAGGGTCTCTCGTATATATAGAGGTAATTTTCGGATAAAAGGCACTCCCGCAAAAGTACCCTTATTCCACCCAACTATTCAATTAAAATTTATAAATAGTTGAGCTTTAAGAAAAATGCTCTCAATTAAGAATAAGCCGTTTTCGACAGTTGGGACTTTTACCAAATGTAGTTTAAGCCTTTCTGTGTTGATAAAAAAAATTTCAAGGAAAAAAAAACTGATGCACTTAAAAATTTTTTGATTTGAAAAAAGTGCCTCTGATTTACGATATTTGCAATATTTTCCACAAAACAGTTTACTTTGCAATAAATGCCATATTTTCATAAGATCCATTAAATTATGAAAAGTTTGAAAAAAAAATTTATTAAATTCCGTTATTAACTAAGGAAATATCGACAATTTGAAAAAAAGTCCTTTCAGAATTTTTTTTTATAATTTTAAAGGACAAAGTTCAAATGAACATAACTTTGAAAGTTGGGTCCTTTCAGCGAATTCAAAAAATATGGGTCCCCTAGAATTGAACGCAGATTAATATCTGTAAATTTCAAGCAAATCTATAAATTTTTTTGGTCTGGTTTTTTGTCTACTTAGAATTTAAAGAAAGTTTATCAGCTTATTTTTAACAAAAGCATCATTTAGTACCGTCCTTGCCCTTTAAAATGAGCTTTCAAGTGGTGATCTGTGATGTTTACTTGCAAAGTTATAGCCATTTTAAAGTAACATGAATTTGATTTCCTACAAAGGGTTGCAACCCAACAATATTAACCAACGGGTTTAAAATTCATGTCAATTTGAAATGGCTGTAACTTTGCAAGGATACATCACAGATCACCACTTGAAAATTCATTTTTAAGGGCAAGAACAGTAATAAATGATGCTTTTGGTAAAAATAAGCTGATAAACTTTCTTTGAATCCTATACATGTCCTCAAAAGTAGACAAAACAAATCATGTTTTAGATACTTAACCGGAAATATTTCAGAATTATGACAAGATTGGTCAGTTCTGAGGCCAGATTTGGATTCAGCGCAAAATATTACTTTGAAAAACGACCCTCTTCAGCCCAACAACATTAATAAGCTATTCATTCAGATACCTTTTTAGTAAAATATAGTTTTTCCATACAATTTACATGTAAAACTAACAGGCCACCTAATAAAATTGAGAACAGAGCTGAATTTTCGTGAACTTTTTCTTCATATCATAAATTTACTTTTTAAGCAACAGCAAATTAAAAAAAAACAAAATGAAAAAAATTTGAATCACCCTAATGTATATATGTACATTAGATCTGTCCAGAAATTTTCGAAATTTGAATTTTTTAATGCGCTGAAAGCTTATCTGTGCTCTATGCATTTAAATAGGATTTACAAAAAAAAATGTTCAACAATATTTTCTTAGATATTGCGCTTTTCGCCGCAAGGTCGAATTCGAGTGTTAATCTCGAATTAATTAATAATTACATACAACGTTATCTAATCACATAATTAACTTTTATTTCAGAAAATATTGCAAAATAATAATAATGCAGTTTTTCTAAGTTCAGTTTAATGAATTGTTGCTATTCTTTTCTACAACACTTATTAGATTAGATTCCATTTGCGCTAGTATGTGTACAAATGTGTGAAGGAATTCCAATGAAAAAAAAAAACAATGAGTATAAATGTGTTTTGTCTTTTTCAGGTAAAGAAAACATTACCCCATAGAAATTCGTGCATCTCTGATGTTAATAAATAAAGATAAATGTTGGCATATAAAATAATTGTATTTTTATTTAACAAAAAGAAAACATTTCATAAATCTTATACATATTATGTATACATATGTAAGTACGTTATACAAACATATTAACAGAGTTTACTTAAAACTAAACTATTTTTCCATGAACTAAAACTATTTTTCCATGAAAATTAAATATTTTATAACAATTAAATAATACATGTCAATAGTACATAATTAACAAATTGTCTTTCGCATAAATACTGTTTTTGTTTGCATTTGTTTTGTTTTTGCACGTTTGATTCCGACTGGGTTTCTTGCTTGTGACCGCGGTAGGGTAAATGGCCAACCCTATTCTATACTATACTGTGAATAACAGTAGAATTCGACTCTGCGGTGAATAGCCCAATATCTAAGAAAAATAGTTTTCAACACTTTTTTTTGCAAATCCTATTTAATGTATAGAGCAGGGGTTCTTAAACTTATGTAGTCCGCGGACCCCTTATCGAGCTAAATTTTTTTTGCGGACCACATCCAACCTTAGACATTTGACCTCATTCCAAGCTTAATTTCTGGCTCAATAATGACAAAGACATTCAGGCTTGCCAACCGTTGTCAAACTCAACCAGACATAAAATGTCCGGTTATCTGACGAGGTTAAGGAACGCAGTATTTTTATTTTGCTTTAATTTTTCCGGTTTTTAAAGGTTTTTTCAACACTATGTAGTATGTCCGGTTTTTGAATCTCCAAAAGTTGACAAGCCTCCAGAGACTATTTTCTAATAAATATTGATACTTATACCATATGTATATCTCTCTGTATTTTAACAAATCTTGTGGATTTATAGAGGCAAACATTTTTTATAAGGAATGAATAAAAATTGTGGAAACATAAAAGAATTAAAAAAGTTTCAAGTCAAAATATGTACATTAACTCAGACAAATATTTCTTGGTCAAAATTAAGCTTAGAAAATAAATGGTTTTTTTCATATCTTTATTAATATATAATATAATAATAATTAAGCTTATAATGAAAATTATTTTTTTGGGACTATTGGTTATTTTATAAACGAAATTTGTTTAGTTTCTTCTGTAGAAGTTTTTACTTAATGAGATCATCCATGTTGTTTTCTTGAAACCAAATCCACAATGTTGGGCTCTATATTCGAAAATTTTATTCTCAGGTCTGTTTCTACATTGAGCTGGTTTCTATAACGCAAAAGCACCACTTAACGACCACTTATCGGCGCGTCTGTTTGAATCTTCTAAAAGATACATAAATATGTTATGTAATTTTACTAAAATTAACCTATTTATTGTTATAGATGTTTACCGTGGGAAAAATAAGTTAACAATAATATAAATGAAAGTTATTACTAAATTTTGTTTTTAAAAAATTGATACAAAAAAAACAACGTTCACCATTTACCGACCGGCCTGTGATTATTTTGTCTGTTTCCGTCCACTGAAGCACCTAATTCCGACCGTTAATGTCGCAATAAGAAAAAGCTATAGTTTTTCAGATAACATTTATTATAAACGTAAAACTTAAATGTAATTTACGATTTTGATCAAAATCTTTTAATTTTAAACAAACAAAGTTAACTTCTAAGTATAATTACCTATATATATCAGAAAAATTTCGATTTGACCAGATCTGATCCATTTTTCATAGTTGTGAAATTTTTAACGACCATTTCCATTTTCGAAAAAATAAGGTTTTTATTGAAAGTTTGAAATTAACATTTCTCTATCAGATTTGACAATCATATTTTTCGCCCAAAATAGCTATTTCTGCTCAAAATTTTAGTATTTACATATTAGAAACATTAAAACGTTGAAAGGTGGGTCAAATCTTATCGTATGGAGATTTTACGGAAATGAAATCGATGTATTTTCATCTGCTTACAATACTGGTCTGAACATAATTTTTTACTTGTGGCTTACTTTCCGAGTTATTGAGCTGAACTTTTTCATCGACCTCTCACAACCAGAGTCACCACGATTCTGGCGACTGACGCTTATTTCCATTATCAGCCTTACTTAAATTAACAATTGGAAAAAAATAAGCAGGAGGAAATGACCTTCAAATATGCAACGTTGCCTCCCGTACTATTCGGCATGTTAATATAAATTTAAAACCTAAATCAATAGAGCAATTATGTGTGCAAACAGGAAAATAAGGTAAAAACATAAAAGTTTCATGTCAAATTATGGCAAATCTTATTAATTTAAACTAGGACGTATACACGTTCGACATCGTATAATAATGTATAGATTGATTAATCTAACAATAATTAAACGTTTTTAGTCTAACTAGACACAAAAACTATCTTTTTTTACGAAGCTTAAAAATCCTGTTACCGAACAAATAGTCGGAATGAGGAACGTAGGAAATTTTTACGTAACCACATTCCGCCCGTTTTTAATCACTTCACAAATCTTTTAAATTAAATGAAAAAGTGGTAATTACTTTGTAATTATGATAAACATATATATATGAACACAATAAAATATTAAAATATTAACAGCTCAGTTTATTTCTGCCGAAAATTCGATAAACTTGAAACTCCGTTTTTATCTTTTTTTACACTCGCGAAACCATCGAACCGCACCGCTACGTAGTTTAGACTCAACTGACAAAAATTCCGTTGAAGCTTTAAAATGATTTTTTGACAGTTGACGCATCGATATTGAAAGAATGAAATGCGTTCACTTTCGTAAACTTTTCGCGGGAAATTGATTGACTTTTATATAGTTTTTTAAATCGGTCGGATATATGAACTCGGTCGGCGACCGGTGCCGTTGCGTTACTTTGATTTTTTATATAATAGTACCAAAAAAGCCTGTTCACACAAATAAGTCGTACAAAACGGAATAAAATTTTGGAGGGCCTTATTTGCAAGTGCAGGGTAATCGGATTTTAGGAGTAACTAACAGTTAGTTCAATTTTATTGAACTTTAGTTTCAAAGAAGTATCGCAAGAGATATCCGCTAGCATATCTGGCTCTAATGTCGATAATTGCTTAGCATTACTAACATCTGTGTTGAATGGATCCCTGATCCAGTCGTTGCCAGAATCAGGACTGGGAAAATACTGCTTTTTAGAGGCATTTAATGTTCCACAAAAAGCAGCCGCGTTTTATTATCGAGCTCTTTATTAGAAAATTTTATTAAATCGCTGAGCCTCATATGAATTGAATGCGTTTTGACCATAATTCGACTTTTTATAATCGCTTCTATTTTATCTTCACCTTTAATTTTTTTTGAAGCTGCACTTTATAGGCTCAAATTGAAATCTACAAAATTTGATGATGTTGTCTAACAGTAGGAAGAGTGGAAACAGTTAGGTGCTGGGCATCCCGGGTTTAAACAAAAGTAAATGCACACTTTGTTTTTTAAAAATATTCATTGAAAGAGCCATGGCCATGTAGAATTTTTAAAAAAAGAGTTATTGGAATCAAGCGAAAAGTTTGATGATTTAAAATTATTGATGTCAAAATTGTTACGCGGACCCTCAGGGGTCACAGTTTAAAAATCGCTGGTATAGAGCTTACAGATAAGCTTTCAGCGTATTAAAAATGTATGTTTCGAAAATTTTTGGACAGGTCTAATGTACATATGTATATCTTAAGACAGGGATTTTTTTATTTATTTTTTTAGGATTGGTCTCATCTGCAAAAAATTACAGGATAGCTTTATAGCTACTGACAATTTTAATTTTAGTAGGCCTGAAGGGTTCAGCTTGAGAATCTGGCACAAAATATCTTTTTAGGTCGCAGGTTCAGATTCAATTTAGGAACATTAGACTTAATCAAAGCTTAGGAATGACTCTAAAAACTTTGTGGTATCAACTCTATTTCATCTAAATGTGAACGTACATTGTCAAACAGCGTTTGGAAAAATTTAGTCTGGTTTATCACTTCATTTATTAAACTAAGTGCTGAATTATAACTTAAGTCAAAATTATTTATCAGAAATGATTAAGGCTAATTAGTTTTAATTGTGATGAAATTAGCTAAAATTTAGCAAATAATTTAACAAATATCTAAGTGGCATATGACCATACATAAGGGGCTGTTCAAATATTACGTAACGGCCTTACAGGGGGAGAGAGAGCTTCAGGAAACTTGACAGATTGTGACAGGAGGAGAGATCTTTGAAAGCGTACCGCAACGGTGTTTCTCGCTGTCTTCTTTCTTCGTGATGTCTTTGAATTCTTCGAAGATGTCTGCAAAAAAGCTAAATACATCGTAAGTAAACAAATCACTCTTATCTAGGACCTTCGTGCCGCAGCTGATTGATGAATCGCCGTCGATGAGAGAGTCATTCTTTAGATCTACGAGGAGGTCGTAATGCTTTAAAAAATGGGCTCCGATGATGGGTTCTTTTACTCTGGCGACGAAATAGTTCCACTTATAACTATTTTTGAGGTTGACCTAGAGCATCTTGTGGCCGAAGTTCTCCATCATTGAACTGTCGTAGTATGTCTGGTCGCCTCAGCGCCTCAGATCACGTCGGGATCACCAATTGTTGCCTTTCAAAATGGTTAGTAAAAAGGCACATAAACTTTGTTGCTTTAATATTTATTTTCACAAACAATCTTAGCAATGTTTTTATTTTACCAAATTAATACAAACTATCCGCGAGATATTCGGTAGGACGCTAGTTTCTTTAAAAACGATTAATTGCGTTCGAAAGTACCGCTTAGACTAAATTTTAAAACTGCCGTTGCTTAAGTCGAAGACCGGTTGAGCAACTAAAACGTTGGCGTTGCCGTTGGCAGAGTTCCTTAACATAAGTGAAAATTTGCTTAGAGCAGCATATCCCTTAAGGAATGCCACCAAAGCCAATTTAACTGAAATTGTATCGCGCAATAAACCACAACGATCGCGATGGTTGTTGTTCCGTAGCGCAACATTGTATTTGGATATTGTCGTTTTAGTGTAAATAATAATCCAAACCCTATTGCGGTAGCCTTTATGTTTCGTACATAATTCATTGCTGCAACAAAGCGGATCAAGTCAATGCAAATATTTGTGTCGACCCAAATATTAATGCATACCGAAAATCAACTGAAACAAAGTTGGCGCAATAGTATAGTGTTTCATCTTGGGTAATCGTAGCGTGCAAAATAAACGAACGTAAAATTACCGACGTAAAATTAAGATTTAAAAGTTAATAATAAATCGCGGAATCGTTATTAAAATCTTTTGGAGCCGCCAGAGGGGAATCTAAGGGGTTTGGTAGTGTGTTGGTTTCGATGTTTATGAGAGTCACCGTCTCTGCGGCGAGAGGAGTGTGTAGTATGGATAGGGGTATGTGTAGAGTGAGGAGGGGTATGTGTCACACCGAAAAAAAAACTTATTCCGTTTAAGGAAAAATGCCTAAATGTAAGGAAAAAATGTCCTTCAATACGAGCTAAAGCCATGGGTTCCTCAAAATAAATAAGTTGGATTCCTTAGTACAAGTAAATGTTGCTGCTCTGAAATAAGGAAAAGTTTACTCAATGGGAGGACAAGGTTATAAAACTGAGGAAAATTTTGCTTTTTCTAAGGATGAAGGTATCCTTAAACGAAAGAAATTTACTTAAAATAAATTCGTTGATTTCAAAAAAAATTTGTTAATTTTCTATTTCCTCCATTTTCTTATTTGTTAGTTACTTATTGTCAGTCATTCTTATTTTAATTGTAATACGTTTTTAAAACTTCAAAGAAGAAATTAAATTTTTTTTTTACCTGTCACCCCGATCAGAGAATTGAACCCGTGTTCTGCGCCATGCCACTGTTCAAAGATGCTCATCTTACCCAACTCAGCCACCGACAGCATTTTTAAGACATACTAAAATGATGTTGTTAAATTGCGCATGTAACAACCATTGTCAGATCTGGAAAGCTTCGGTTCAAATCCCGGCGACGACATAATTTTTTTTTTTAATTTTTTTATTTTTTTATTTAAAAAACAAGTAGAGAACTATAAATATATAGACAAAAACAGAATACTTACGAGAAGAATAGATATTAACTTCAGCGAGTAAAGCAGCGAGTGTTGCCACTAATTTATAAAGGAACATTTTCCTACGTTATAGTAAATTTTTTGAAGAAACTAACTAAAACTGAGTACGATTGTCCTTAAACAAAACATTCCATTAGATTGAGGAAATTTTTACTCAAATGAGGAACAAGTTGTCCTCAAAAATTCTTCCCAAAAAAAAATTTACTATTTCAAAGGAAAGTTTTACTAAAACCACAAACTCTATATTTGAGGAAGAGCGTTGACTTGCTTTAATGAAACATGAACTCATTTCAAAGGACTCAATTACTAAATGAGACGATATTTTCATCAATATGAGGAAAAATAACTTAGATTAAGGAACATTTTTACACTAAATCGAAGGAAGGCAGTTCTTCAAATTTAGTACGGTCTTTTTTTTCGGTGCAGGTTCATCATGTTGAGGGTTAGTTATTGGAGGGGAAGGTTTGATGGAAAAATGAAGAGTTAAAAGAAAAATATTTTATATAAGGTATACTTAGTTGTATATTATACAGTGGCGGAAAAAAGTGGATACATAATTTAAGTTTTTTAGTAAATTTGGTATAACTTAATTGGACTACCGAAGACTGGAAAAGAATAATTTTGTCATGATTCGTTACCGTCTGACTGGAATCGATCAATACAGTCTTCGATAGTCCAATTTTTCTGTTCTTTGCAAAATTTAAGCCAGGCCTTTACATTCTTATCAGATAGTGAAGGTTTTCTTGTTTAACGGCAGACTCTCCTTACTGTGCGATCACGATCACGTCTTTGTGCAATGCCGCTGCAGCAATTTTAGGTGTCCTGGCGTTCCTTGTTATCATCAATCGTTCCACCAAACGAGCATCACCATCAGACAACAACCTTGGTTGACCTCCATAACTAATAGGTGCGTTCAAATTTCAACGCTTTCTTTCTAAATTAACTGTCCGGTCACATATCTTAAATTTAACTGATATATTTTGAGATAAATATCCTTTTTCACCTAAGCTTAACATTTGATTTTCGACTTGACATTAATTTTTTTTGATTTTGATCAAAATTGAACTGATCCTCAACCCTTGTTTGATTCTCAATTGCTCGAATTAGATTAAAGGATAGCATACAAATAAATAAAACGCTAAGCAAAAGGCAAAACAAGAGATAATTGTAACGGTATGTCCTATTAAAAGCAACGGAACTTAAAATGGACAAAACTGGATAAATGCTGTTTAAAATGAATTTTGAATTTTTTTTTAGTTTTTAGTATGTATCAACATTACTTATTTCCTCATTAATTTAAGAAGATAGTTCAAAGTAAATATCAAATTTACTAAAAAATTTAAATTATGTATCCAGTTTTGTCCGCCACTGTAATTTATGTACAAAAAGTTGATATGACATAAGGTCACATACAGGAATGTGATTGGCTTTTGCAGTTGAACTCGAAATAGGGGTGTTCTGCAATTCGATTAAATCGTTTTTATTTCGATCAATTATAACAAAGTGAAATCAATCAAAAAATTTGAATTTAACGTTAAAAAATGGACGGAACAAATTTTTTGACCCATGCTTTAGGCTACAAATGTATGTGCATATGTCAATTATTTTCGTCCACTTTGGTCAGTCAGTCATTTAGTTTAAAAAAAAAGTAAGCATGAGTGCTAATGTTATTCAGGTAACTGCGAAAAAAAATATTTTCGAATTGGGAGCAAGATAAAATATAGCAAAAACTCATAACTCATTAATTACACAGGGTAACAAAAAAAAAAAATTGCTGTCCATAAGACCAGACCATATTTTTCCTAGTTAGTTTGATGCCCTGAACTCGAATTTGAGGTCTATACAGCTCTATCACGTCAAGATTTTTTTCATAATGCTCCTAACGAGCTATACGAGCAATATATACAACGGAAAAGTTTATATACGTTTTTAGGGTCACTTAATCCGAACCCGTGGTTTATTACAGCAGTTGTAGATGCCTTTAACCCAAATTACAGATTTGAAATTCGTAACCATTATACTGGGACCACAAAGTGGTTTTACAAAATTTCCATGTTTCTTATGCGAATGGGACAGTAAAAAAGACAGTGAAAAAAATCCTGACGTGATAGAGCTATGTAGACCTCAAATTCGAGTTCAGGTCATCAAATTACCTAGGAAAAATATGGTCTGGTCAAATGGACAGCAACTTTTTTTTTGTAAACCTGTGTTATCGAAATTCTCAGAGGCCTTGAGGTCATCCATATTACTGCTTCCGAGACTAACTTTTGGCACTCCGTGTTTGCAGGCATGTGAACTGCCGCCCTTGGGCATACACATTGAAATTATATTTTCATTGTTATTAACATATTAATTTTTCTCTATGGAACTTAATTGTCTTAATTTCGTATGTAAAATGAAGCGATATGCAAAGTTGGATCCAAGCGCCATTCTGAATTCATATATACCATTTGACGATGCTTTTTATGAATGCACGTGCAAAAAATCCGAGCAACCTTTTAATATATAATGCATCAGAATAGTGGTGTTCACTCTTTAGTGTAAGTAGTGTAGTTTGGTATAAGCACCGAAGTTACTTTCCCGACAAAATCCATTACCTGCACATCTTCTCTAAGGCCATATCTCGGAGCTCCTAAATCAATTTCAATTAAAAGCAACTAAATATTTGCCTTAAAGTTGCTTTAATGGTTATATTTAAAAAATTATTTTATTAAGTTGGTGTCACCTGACAATTTTTGAAACTTTAACAAAAAAAGATAGCGGCTTTTTACAGATATATTCAAAGTACACTTGCACACCAAAGGGCGAATACTGCTAATACCTTTTGTTTATTACCTACACTACGTACTTATAATTTTAAATAAAAACTGTTTTTTGTTATATTCAAAGTATTGTTTTATTTACTGCAGTGAGCGAAATACATAGTCACAAATGTTACATGGTAGGTGTTCCCGCCACGGTAAAAGTTATGCTTTTTATTCATCGATTAGAATGCCTGGAATAGCATTAAGCAACAGAATAATGCTGGAAAAACTTTATTTTGTAATTGAACATTGAATACATTGCTTAGGAAAGCCGATTTTAACCAGCTAAATTTATGTATCGGTAACTTCTTTAATGAGGTGATTTATAGTTTCATAGCTTATTCATTTGTAGGTCACTTCAAGGGTTCATAGATCATTTATAGAGTTGTGCAGATGTTATAAGCATAAACTGCGAAGTTTCGTGCATTAGTAACTCACGGTGGGCTTTAACCAAGTTTAAGTGACAAGTTGAGCTACTACAAAAATTTTAATGGGGAATTATTTGGGATGTTATTTATAGTCAATATAAATCAAAAGCAAAGAAATCCTTAGAGTTTTTTTTTTTAAATACGTATGAAATACGTGCAACTCACGTATGAAATTTAAAAAACATCCGATTTTACTCATCATTTAACTCCACAGCACAAATTTCAGCTCCCTAAATAGTCGGAGTCTCGAGTACTGTAAGGTCAAACTTTGAAAAAAACTCAATTTTGGCGAAAACAGTCGAATTCAATGTCTAATATCTCTAAACCTGGACAACCATTTTCACTGCGTGATATCTCATTTTGAAGTGTATAAAAATGTTAACAATTTGAGTATAATTTAAGTATTATGAGTAAGATCTTGATATGGGGCACCATTTGCAAAGTTGTCATATTTTACTAAGGCCTTTTTCACTTAATCTGGTCGCAAATAAAGGTCTTAAGGTGGTATGTAATAAAGTACTTTGACCTGTCAAAATTTGAACAAAATCGGAAACTTATTAAATTTCAAACGTATGTTTTTCGTATGTAATATTGTTTAGAACCTTCAATAACCCAGTTAATAAAAAGGCACCATTTATTGTGGAAAAAGGAATTTGTCCAAAAAAACACATTTATTTTCGCACCAAGCACATTGTAGCACATTTTATACTTTTGCACGTTATAAGGGCTTGAGTAAGACTAAAAATACATACAGAATATAAAAGGCTACAAAGAGAATTTAATCAGGAACTCATATACAGGGTGGATACGATACAGATTTTTTGCATAGGTTTCTTTAATCCGTTGGTCCGTTTAATCGTAGGTTAAAGGACCTGTTTCCTTCTACGTTTTGACTGGCGCTCATTACTCTTCTGTCTTGCACTATCAACGAACTTAAACACAAGAGCTAAATTATCTATAGCTTTCTCTAAACTGTGCACATACTCCACCAATCGGACAGCTCTACCCATTGCTGGAATGTATATTTGTATCTTATCACATTTTACTATTATGCTGTGCACTTTCAATTCAACCTGCAAGTCATCGTGGTCTATTTTCTCGAAAATACTTTCTGGCCAACGTCGCTCTGATTCGCTCAACAATTTTGGTCCATGTAACCACATGTCATGATCATGATATCTCTTCTGGTGTCAAACCTTGACTGAGTAAATCAGCCAGGTTATCTTTTGTATTAACGTATCGCCATTGCTCAATCGCACTGTTGCTCTGAATTTCTGATACTCTATTCGCTACATAAGTCTTAAGCATACCAGGTGACTTATATATCCAATAGAGTACCACTTGTGAATCGCACCACAGAAAGTATTCACAAAGTGCCTGCTCTCCATAAATCTTGTTATATTATTTTACCTCATAACGTTGCAGGCGAAATGAATCCATTAGGATCATAAAATTGCATTACAAGGCTTACAATCTCTCTCTTTGTACATTTCTTTTTATTAAGGTGAATTTACCGAATAAGTGAATTTATGTTGCTCAATTAACCATTTCAGCACTGAAGTTTTTCTCCTCAGTCGGAAAAATCATCTCATCTTGCACTGCACTGCTCATCTTTTTAACTAGCTCTCTTGAATTTGACTTCCATTTAAAAAGCTCAAAGTCGCCACCCCTCAGGATAGTGGAAATATTTCTTGCTAAAATAAGCGCTTCTTGCTCAGAATTTGCACCACTAGCCCAATCATTCATATAAAAATCTTGCTCTATTATGTCAGCAGCCTCAGAAAATTTTCGTTTGGCCTCTCTTGCACATTGAATCAACGCTCTTACTGCACTAAGCGCAGATGACGTCATACCATATATTACAACTGTCAACCAATATGCACGCAATGTGTCGCTCTGACATTCCTTCCAACAAATTCTTTGAAGGTCCCATTGCTTTTCTGAAATTTTCACCTACCTAATCATCATTTTAATATTGGCACATATTGCAATTTTATGCCTTCTAAAATGCATGATAATTTTAATAAGGTCTTTTTGCACATTTTCACCTAGTAATTGAATTTGATATTAGGACACACCAGTATCAGTGCACTCATCAGATTTACATGCGCACCCGTGTCGATCAGAGCGCGCACTGGACCATGACTTATTGCATCCGTAACAATTCTTACCTGCACTGTAAGAAGAAAAATTGTCAAATATAAAATACTATTGAAACGCTGGAAATAAGTTTGACCATTGTGCCCTATTTTATTGAAATTTTTATAATTTTTAGAAATTTTTATTTTTCTTTGCATCTTCTAGTCAGATGCCCGACTCTCCCTTGCGCTTGGCTGTTAGCTTGACGCTACCAACACCTTGCTCAGAAATGCTCTTGGCACAAAGCACACTCGCTCTCTCTCTCTCTTTTGCTCTGGCGCTCTCAACTACAGCAAGTTGTAAAATAAATATACATACATACATACAGTTGTGCTCATAAAAATAGTAGTGTTGCAGGACATGACCTTTAAATCTCTTTTCTAAAATATTTACCTTAAAAATTGAACTCCTTAGTAAAATTTTCGTAGGACTAAATAAAAAGAACAGAAAAGTAAAAAATCCCGTTACTTTTGTTTCGCTGTGACAATTCGTCGTCGACTAATGGAAAATAATTTGAATACAAGAAGTTGCAGGAAGATATACCTTTAGACGAAGAAGCACGTCGGTGCATGAATACAATTTGCAAAAGATTGTATGAAATGGAATGCCGAAGAGTGGCGCAACGTATTACAGTCAGATGAGAGCAAAGTATTTTTTTTTTTTTGGGGTACAGGCTCCAGGCAGTATGTTTGTTGTCAACCAAACACAGAATACCACCCCAAATACACTACCAAGACGGTTAAACATGGTGGAATGACCATTATAGTATGGGCTTACTTTTGATAGACTGGCGTTGGCCCTATCCATTTGATAAAAGGTATTATAGACAAAGCAGTCAACGTAAATTTATTGAAGGATGTAATGCTACCGTATGCCAGTCGGGAAATGCCTTTAAAATTGAGGATTCAACAGGATAACGATCCTAAGCACACTAGTAAACTAGCTTATGAATGTTTGTATCTTAAAAAATCGACGTGATGCCGTGGCCAGCTCAGTCTACGCCTTATTCGGATAGAAAATTGGTGAGGAGATATCAAACGAATCGTAACAACAGCAAAGCCATCAAGTAGAACACAGCTTGACAAATGTTTAAAGGGACTTGGGCTGAAATTCCAGTGAAGCGTTGTAAGGACCTTATTGACTCTATTCCACGGCGATGAAAAGTCGTAATGAAGAAAAAAGCGTTTATCACGAAATATTAGACCCAAAGAAACATGTATAACATGTAGTTTAAATTAAGTTGTGTCGTTTTTTTTTTAAATTTTAGTAACCACTACTATTTTTGTGAACAGCCTTATTCTTGAATTTTATTTTGATTAAGCCATTGCGTTAAAATAAATAAAAGTTTATAACAAAAGAAACTGTAAATATTCTCGGTAATGAATATGCATTACTATTTTTTCAAAACTTTAAATGAAAATTGTACTCATCATTTAATTTGATAGTAAAACACCCAGGACCCAACGGCACTACTATTTTTGTGAACATAACTGTACACATCTAGCACCTTGCTCAATATGGCGTCTGCAATTTTCATTACAAACAAGACGCACAATTTCTATCACCATTTTGTTTGCAATAACGAAATTACAAACCATACTCCAACAAATAATTTGCATAATGCATTATTAGCTCTACACTTCACAGATCTTAGCACAACCACAAAAGGAAAAATCGCAAAATTTTCTAGCACTGTCGTCGCACTGACGTCAATTTACTTGCTCAAGACATTCACAGTGGTTCTATTCTATACTATAGATTTTTACGCAAAAATTTTCATACTCACAGGACTGTTTGTTTATATGATATTTGTTATTGTTATTATAATATTTAAAAGAAATGGTAATTTAATGTTGTTAAGTTATATCAGAATGCCAATTTTACTGTTTAGCCACACAACCAGGAGTGACGCGGATTCATGCTTCCCTCGCTTTGCTGGCATCAAAGCATCAACATACTTGCTCAGCTCTTCGCACACTTTCGCTCAGCCTTACGGATCGGTTGATATGGTCTTGCTCTTGCGCACTGTGGCTGTCAATATGACGAATTGCTCTGCTCATAATTAATTTCTCTCACTCCAGGCACATATATTTTTCACATTTGAAATCAAATATGACGCTACGCACACATGCTCATTATGGGCTATTTCTTCATATTTAAAATCAAATATGGCGCTACACACGCTCATTAGTATTTCACAATTTGTACAGCACTTTCAAGAATATACTTCTGGAATTTTCGCTTCTTTTCATCCGGTTCCAAGGACCAATGTTTAGAACCTTCAATAACCCAGTTAATAAAAAGGCACCATTTATTGTGGAAAAAGGAACTTGTCCAAAAAAAAAACACATTTATTTTCGCACCAAGTACATTTTATACATTTGCACGTCATAAGGGCTTAAGCAAGACTAAAAATACATACAGAATATAAAAGGCTACAATGAGAATTTACTCAGGAACTTGTATACAGGGTGGATACCATACAAATATTATTGAAAAACAGTAAATATGGATTTAAAAAAAAAGCTCTAAGGATTTCTTATGTTTTTCATATATCGACTCCAAATTACATCCCAAATAATCCCCAATGAAAGTTTTTGTAGTAACTCATACTTTTATTAAAAGTTGGTTAAAGCCCACCGTGAACTACTTTACATGTGTTTATAAGTGACACAAATATACTAGTCCATTGAAATGTTACAAAATTTTGGCTGAACCTTGCATTTTGGGAAGGACAAGAGTTTTTTTTTTGTTTTGTCGGAGGGATCAGCGTGAGTATAAAACTCGGTTTTCGGGGTTGAAAGCCCCCCATTTGGCCGCCATTTTGAAAAAGGGTTGCAAATAGTTTTTCCGCAATATCTTGAGAGCTGTAAGTCTCACAAAAACTTTTTTTGACTTTTTTTGTAGAAAATTTAATTCTCTACAATTTCATAGAAATACTTTTTACCGTAACCTTGAAAACGAAAAAGTTATAATAAAAAAAAGGCTGACATTTTCGAGTAAAATATCATTTAAGGACTACAACTTTTTATTTATTGATTTTATTGAAAAAACACTTTGGATGGTTTTTATAGACCATTTCATTGCGAACAATTTCCTATACTAACTTTTAAAATATTTTAATTTGGAGAGGTTTTATGATCTTGCAAAGGAATCAAACCATGAGGTAACCTGTAATAAATAATTAGGCTATTGACTATGTACTTCAATAAGGAACTAATTCGTTAAAGGTATTTTATTATCTTATATGTTGAATTGAATCCTAAAAATGATATAGCCAAAAGTGCTACTAAATTCTGGCTTGGACTTTTGAGAACAGGTCGAACTTGTTCATTTTTTATATTTTTAATTAGAACTAAAAAACCATACATTTTTTATAGAAACATATTATGAGATTTATTGTAGGGAATTAAATTTCCTATAGAAATGATTTTTTATATTGAGAAAAAAATTTGTTTTTCAACAAAATAATTTAAAAAACTATTGAAACATTGCTTAGATCATATTTATATAAGGCTGCACAGGAATAATACCATAACGTATGAAACAGCGACATTGGATTTAAAATTAACTGATTATAGGTTAACTACTATCCAAATAGACTGTAAGTATTGTACCTAGAATAAATCCAGTCGTACATTATAATTCTAGCAATATTGATTTTAATGCTCTTAGGACACGTCTAAATTTTGAAATGTGGGAAGTTGCGTTTGACTTGTTTTTAAGTAAATTACACTTACATATATCTCAATGAAACCAAATAATTAATAAATTGGGCAAAAAGTTTAAGTGTCTCAAGCCATGGATGACCAAATCTTTACTGAGAAAAATTAATAAGAAAAGTCAACTATGTAAGTATTTGTGTTAAAAAACATCCAAACAATACCAGGCTTAATAGGTATTATAATAAATTATGTACTGAGCTTAAGAGTGAAATGCCAACTTGTAAAGCAAATTATTTTCAAAATCGTTTAATTAATAATGCTGGAAATCTAAAAAAAGAATGGTGCATTGTTAATGAAATTCTTAATAAAAATTCTACCCAAGTAGCTATTGTTTGTAAAATAAGTTGCAAATTTATTCAATAATTTTTTCTAAAATATATGTTCTTATCGAGATTCAACAAACAGCAATTCTATGGCTGAAAATAGCAACGTCTTAAACCAAGTTTTTAAAAATCTCAAAGCTTTTTCTTTGAACCATTTTCTGCCCTAGAAATTTGTAAGATAATATCCAATCCTTAAACATCCAAATCTATTTCCTTTTATGAGATATCTAGTTTTTTGCTAAAAAAGATCTCGTTTCAACTTTCAGATGTTTTATGCTTTATTTTTAACTTCAGGGTCCAGTTGGGAGTTTTACCAGAGGCTTTAAAAACAGCTGAGTAGAAACAGCATGTAACGTTTCAGAAAGTTTTTGAAATATACATAACGTGGCAGAAATACTTCATTTGAAACGTTGCAAATGAAACGTTACAGAAAGCTTTCTGATATGTTTCACCTGAAACGTTACAAAAAGTTTTCTGATATATTTCAAATTTAATGTTTTACAGAAAGCTTTCTCATATATTTCAAATGTAATGTATCACATGTAAGCATTCTGAAGTGTTTCGAAAAGTTTCAAATTCAATGCGTCCTTAAAATTTCAAATTAAGTCTTTCAGGCACATTGTAAGCAAATTCGTTCATATATAATCATTTTGAAATGTTCATCAAGGGTTCTAGAATTAAGATTTTTTTATTTATCTAAATAAGGATATATGCCTATTACAATAAAAATTGCATCAATATATAATTAATATCATTTATTTATAGTTTTAAAAATTTATAATTTAAGTACCCACTCTTTGAAACGTTGCAAATGAAACCTTACAGAAGCTCTCTGATATATTTTAAAAGTAATGTTTCACCTGCAACCATTAAAAAAATATTCTTCCTGCACTGGGATTTGAACCTGGGCAATTCGTGTTGCTAGATGCACAGTTTAACGAGATCAGTCAAACTCATTGTTGTAGCTTGCTTGCTAAAAGTATAACAATTTTCCTAACCGAGTATTATTTGAATTGTCATTTTTTAAGAGTTCCCAGATGTGGGTATTTTTGTAATTTTTGGTAATTTTTTTTGCAGAGCAGAAATTTATGTGGTTGCTAATCGATAATTGGAAGAGTATTTATAATAACATAAGCCTACTGTAGCAACGAAAAACTCATATTTAAACAAAAAAGATTTCTCAAGTCTAGTTCCAGGAATGCAGTTTCTCAAGTTGTTGTTAAATGAAATGAAAACTAGTAAACTATCTTCGGCCAGGCCGAAACTCACATACCCTACACTGCACTGAAAGTACTTTCCAAATAAATGTTGAAAAGACGTTAAAAAGGTTAAAGAAGTCGAAAAATGTTGAAACAGTTCAAAAAAATTCAAAAAGTCTAAAATATATGGAAACCATTGCAGACAGTGAAAAGAAATTGAAAAAGTCGAAAAAATTTGCAAAATGTTGAAAGTGGTTAAAAAACTCAAAAATAATTGCAAGTTGAAAAATGTTGAAACAATTCAAAATTCATGAAAAAATAAAGAAAATGTCGAATCCAGTTGAAAGAGGTTGAAAAAGTGGAATATGGAATATGTTGGGAAAAGTTAAAAAGTTGGAAAAGTCAAAAGAATGTGGAAAATGTCGAAAAAAATAGAATAGAAATGCAGAAAACCAAATATACCACGCCCACTTCTCCAATTCCGCCTACTTTTGGTTCAATAAATTTAATTCATCATTAACATCCAAATACTAAATTTTAGCAAACTAGCTTGTATAGTTTGCGATATATGCCTTAATTAACCTTAAAATTTAGGGCGGTGACACACCCACTGATGCAATTGAGATTGATTTTGATCCAGAAATAGTTTTCCATACAGAAACCTCTTTTACCAAATTTCAGTATGATTGCTAATATATTTCGATAGATATGCGACTTATGGTATGTTACTTGTATGGGAGGTGCCACGCCCAGTGGTGCGATTTCGCCCGCTTTAGATGCTGACATACCTTACAGCAAGTAGACCACTTACATCGAATTTCATGCCAATATCACTTCCAACTTTATGTTAATATGGGAGGTGCCACGCCCACTGTTGAAACCTCGTAGAAATTTATTAAATTTTATAGCTTATAATAATTGACATCTATGCACCAAATTTTATGAAGATTACTCTCATTGCAGACTATCTATAGCATTAAACGTGATTTGCTTATATGGGAGGTGCCACGCGCACCGGTTCTACTGTGCCTAATTTTCGTAAGAAGATACCTTTTAGCAAGTATATCTGCGATACCAAATTTCATTGCGATTACGTTGTTAGTTCTCTAATTATAACGTTTATAAATATTGTGGGCTGTGCCACGCCCTTCAACAAGTTTTTTTAGTATACTGATGAAGCTTGTATTGATGACTGCTCCCAGTAGTATCATCCCTAAAATTTTTATGAAAATCAAATGTGCCAATTTTGAATTATACGAAATCAAAATTTTTAATTGTTAAAAAGTGCCACGCCCACTTTTCCAATTCCGCCCACTTTAAACACAATTCAAGATATATATGATCTGTATCCGTGTACCAAATTTCATCACAATATCTTACACGGTTTACGAGTTATGGCGTTATAAAAGTTAAAATTTAGGGATGTGCCACTCTCTTTTAAGAGTCTCTGCAAGCTTAAAACCTAGCCCAATCTTAATCTTGTTCACATGTTCACCAAATCACCAAGTTTCATCAAAATCCCAGCAACTTTTTTCAAAATGGGCTGAGGTATATTTATATAGAGTATGGGCGGTAGGCGTGGTCGTGACCCGATTTTGCTTTTTTTTATAAGCTAGCTGCTTGCAAGAAGGTATGACCTGTGTGCCAAATTTCATTGAATTAGCTTGCTTAGTTTTTTCGTAAACGTGATTTCAACAGACATAGCTATATCGACTCAGGTGGTGACGCTGATCAATAATATATATACTTTTCTATACCTGCCACGCCCCCTTCTATGCGTTACAAACGGAATGACAAAGTGAATATACCCTCTGTGTAGTGTATAACTAGAGACGAATGAGTGGTTATACGGCCGCATTTTGAAAATACGTGTTTATTAACAATTGCAATTTTACCAACAATATCACAATTATTATGTAAATATGTAATTGTACTTGCAAGATTTCATTGCATCACACAATTTAATGTTTGCAACCCAAAGGATATTGGTCATTTTATTAATCTAAGCTTTCATCTATTTCAGGCTTTTTATATTTTCATTGATATGAAAAAATTACCTTACTCATGCACAATTAATTATAAGGTCACAGTCCTAACTAGCGATGCCAATCCCGGGATCCCGGCTTTTTTCGAGTCTCGAAAATCCCGGGATTAGTTCAATTGAATCCCGATATTAATTAAACATGTGTTTTCAACACTTTTTCGTCTGACAGCTGATTTCACAACGATTTATTTTGCTTGAAATTGTATAAAAAATCCACCATAGGCTTTTAACTTGCTGGATCGTGAATAAAAGATGTAGTAAATGTACTTCAACCCATTAAAGTAACTATTGAATGTGCTCTTGATATGGATCTATATAAATCCGACATAGCATTAAATTTCATGTTAGACGAAATCAAGCAAAATAAATCTCCTTTTAGCAATCTTTTGTTTAATAAAATTATAGAACAAAGAAGAACAGTTTTATCTGACATTTTTTTATTTTTAATGAATCCAGACAATAATTACAAGCTTAAGTTTGACTTTTCCAAAGTCCCATCACTAACAATTATAAAAAAACAGTTATGTATATTAGGGTGGGTCGATTTCTTGGGCGGGAAAAAGTCATCAAAGGGTATGGCAAGACAATATTCTATGGACAATTCTGAGCAACTTTGCCAAAGAAACTATGGGTCTAAAATCAATTTCGAGCCTCCGCATTTTCACAAATAGGTTTTGAACAGTACTTACGTACATATGTATATTGCACTTTTATGGGAACAATTACAGGAAGGGAGGAATTTTTGGACCAGGTAGTGGTCGATCGTCAGAGGTTAAATATTTCAGAAAATGATGTTTATTTCTGATAATAGTCGACCAAGGCATTTAACTTTGTAGCAACACTTCTAACATTAATTATTTTGATATTTAATTTTTTCCAAATTTCAAATAATTTTTTTACTACTTGTGGTGTAAAACTTTTGTATGAAAATATTCTGCACTTTCACTCAAAAAACTATAATACTTTTATAAATCACTATTATTTGGGAAATTCAGTCCATTTAAATCACTTGGCAAGCCAAAGGTAGGGACATCTTGAGATGGTATATGCAACAGGTTGCATCTGGCTGATATGGGTCTTATCGATAGCTCCATAGTTGGAAAAAACGAAAAAAATCACAATTGACGATCAAAACTTTCACGGAATAATTACACGTTTTCAATGGCAGATTTTTCAATGATAGATTTTTATTTTTGAATAAAAAATTGTTTTCCATTATCTTTCGACTTAAGTACTTCAGCACTCCACTATTCTTACAAAAAATTAAAATAACATGGTAAATACAAAAGAGGCACAATTTCCACAATTTTTGCTTTAAATATGAAATACTTTGTGGTTGTTGCCATACAAATCCAATATAAGTACTGTTCAAAACCTATTTGTAAAAATGCGGAGGCTCGAAATTGATTTTAGACCCATAGTTTCTTTGGCAAAGTTGCTCAGAATTGTCCGTAGAATATTTACCTGCCATACCCTTTTTGAAAAAAAAAAATCGACCCGCCCTAATGTATGTATATGGTATTTTGTTCAAATTCGAAAACGAGACTAACTCCAATACCGATGATAAAGATTTCACTGAAATAAGAAACTTAAAAGTTTAAAAGAAAAATTACGTTTTTTTTTAAATAACACTTCGCAAAATTCTATTAATAGGACAATTTATTCCTTACTTGAAGCTCTAAATAAAGAAATATGTATATTTAGTAATGGTGGGAACAGGGACTTCTATTTACAAAAAGCTTTTAACTTCCTGGCAACAATTCAGCCGAAAAGTGTTGAAGCAGAAAGGTGCTTCTCATCTGACAGGTATATTTGTAACAAATTTAGGTTACGTTTGGAGAATGATACCTTGAATGCTTTAATATTTTTAAGGTCATATTTTAAAAGAGAATGGGAAGTTTTGCAATTTAATTTTATAAAAATATTTCCTGATAATAAAAAGACTTGATTACTTTAACGTATAATAATGAATGTATCTAAAAAAATTTGTGATACTGAATAAAAATTTAAGTTGTTTATATTAAGGGTATTCCTGAAAACTCGAAAAGCCTCGAAAACTCGAAAAGCCTCGAAAACTCGAAAACATTTTCGAGCCTCGAAAAGAATTTGTATGAAAAAAAGTTTACGCAACTCTCGAAAACTTTCGAGGCAAATTTGATGCGAAAGTAGCCTCGAAAGTTGGAAAATGAATAATTTGAGCTGTCAAAAACGAAAATTAAATTATGACGATTTTTCGATTTTCAAAACAAATTTTAATTCGCTACAAACTTTTTATTTTGATTCAGTTAAGCAATTTTGTGTTTCTATTTAAACAATATAGGTATCAGTTGATAAGTAATTTATTAAGCTATAATATTAGTGTGAAAAAGTTTCAAATCGGTCCATCTATAATCAAGAAGAATGGTTTAAAATTAATCCAAAAAAATGATTTTTTTAACAAATTAAAGTTTTTTTATTTAATTTTTTCGATTGACAACTAAGACACATGTTGATTTCTCTCACACGAGTTAGGCAGTTTTAGGCAACAAAGGCGTTTCTCATTCGTTTGTACATTTGCATAGATTGGGGTGTTCCCTTAAACAAGCTCGAAAACTTTCGAGGTTTCCATGCTTTCGAGTTTTCGCGATTAGAGGAATACCCTTATTATATATTTTTTTTTACTGTTATGAAGAAGTTTTTAGTTTTTCTGTTTATTGTTTTAAATAAATAATATTGCCACGTTATAAATAGTCAAATAATTTTAATTTTTTCCGAAGTATAGGTCCATTTATGTTGATAATTTCAAATATTCTTAAGTCCCGGGACTGTCCCGGGATCCTGGGATCGAATTTTCAAATCCCGAAAATCCCGGGATAAAAAAAATCCCGAAAATTGGCATCCCTAGTCCTAACCATTTCAAGCATAATATTCACTGTGATTTTGATAATTTGCTTATGCATTACATCTTCGCTTACCATATCGAGCATTTAACGACATCTAAGTGTAATGTAAAAAATCAATGGTTACAAAATAAATGCATGGCCCTAAAAACTGGTACGATGTCTATTTTGTAAAGAAAACTCATCCAAATGAATGAAGACTGTTCTCCAAATGCGAGCTCTTGAACTGGGGTCAAGGTTTATAATTTACATGTTATGTAGTTTAGTTTGTGTAACACCGGCTTTTTTATCCACATTATTACATTAAAACTTTCAGCAATTAATTAGAAATTTGTCTTTATTGGAGGAATATAAAATTATGTGTAATGCAAATCTTTTACATTTCGCACAAAAAAAAAGATGGCATCTATAGCTGACGACAGGTCCAAAATATAACAAAAGTAATCGCAATTCGGTCGCCTTCCAATATTTATGGTATATCAGAGGCCTCGGTTTCTTAAGATACCTTCAGCCATACATTATGAATCTGTTTTTCCCTAAAATAAAACAACTTTTAAAATCAGAAGGCACATTAATTTACATCATTTTTTTAATTGTCAAAGAAAAATCAACCAAAATGAAAGTCTACCTTTCTACCAAATTTTGCGAAATCTACTTAGTGTGGCAACGGAGGATGTAAAACGTCTAATGAAAATTCGTGACTCAATGTACATATAAGAAATGGAAAAAATACAAAATTCCACAATTTTTAAAAGATTTCAAAGGCATTAGAAATCATATTATTTCTAGAATAAGAAAAGCAAAAGCACAATTTTATAAAGCCAAGCTCAGCAATTTGGAACCTGGTCAAAACGTTTGGAAGTTTTTAAAAAAGATATGTATTGGCAAGCAATCGTCCTCAACGTCTGAAGATTTAAATTGCGATCTTTTAAATGCGAAATTTGTGTCGGGGATGACGCCTGGCAAAAATACTGAGGTACTAAGGGATGTAATTGCTGCGGATATAACTAACAGCGAAGTAGAGAATATGTTGTTTTTTGAGGGTTTGACCAACAATGATGTAATATTTGCAATCTCAGCCATAAAGTCGAACGGTACTGGTTTAGACTTACTATGTCCAAAATTTATTAAACTACTACTTCCATTCTTAATAAATTTTATAACGCACACTTTTAACACCATAATTACAACATAAACTTTTCCTAGCTGTTGGAAAATATCAAAACCAATACCGGTTCCGAAAAATAATGCTCCATCGACGGACTATCGTCCAGTGGCTATAGTCCCATTTTTATCTAAAGTCTTTGAGAAATGTATAGTTGTCCAAATGCAAAAGTTTCTTAATGTCAATAAGATGCTTAGCACCCATCAATCAGGTTTCAGATCAAAGCGTAGTTGTAAGACAGCTCTGATCTTAATCGTGGACGAAATTAGAAAATTCCTTGACAATAACAATTTCTCATATCTGACCCTGTTGGATTTCTCTAAAGCGTTTGATACGGTTAATCATTCTGTACTATACAAAAAATTGCGCAGAAATTTTAATTTTTCACAATCGGCAGCAAAACTTATTGCCTCTTATTTAAGCGATAGAAAACAACAAGTGGTTACTAAGAACTCTTTTTCAAGTTTCCTCCCTGTACATAATGATGTGCCCCAGGGTTCAATTTTGGGACCTATTCTTTTTTCCCATTATGTAAACGAGCTCCCACATATCGTTAAACACTGCACAGTGCACATGTATGCTGATGATGTACAACTAATTATTGGTCGCCCGCTTGACAAAAAACTGGAGGCTGCTACACTCTTAAATGCAGATTTGAATGAGATATACAATTGGTCGTACGAAAACCATCTTTGCCTTAACCCAAAAAAATCAAACGTAGTAATTATATATAAAAAGGTATTAGACCCAAAAAATTTCCCAGCTATTTGCCTCAACGGTTCTTTGGTAAATTATGTGAACTCTGCTAAAAACCTTGGACTTACCTTCAATAGTACACTTCAATGGTCTACACATATAACAAATACATGTGGAAAAGTTTATGCTGCACTACGTGCCCTATGACAGGGGTTCTCAAACTTATGTAGTCCGCGGACCCCTTATCGAGTAAAATTTCTTTGTGCGGACCCCATCCCAACTCTAGACATTTGACGTCGTTCTAAGCTTAATTTCTGACTCAATAATGACAAAGACACTCAGGCTTGCCAACCGATGTGAAACTCAACCAGACATAAAATGTCCGGTTATCTGACGAGGTTAAGGAATAAAGAATTTTTATTTTGCTTTAATTTTTCCGGTCTTATTTTAAAGGTCTTTTCAACACTATGTATGTTATGTATGTCCAGTTTTTGAAGATCCAGAAGTTCAAAAGCATGCAGACACTACTTTAGAATAAATATTGATACTTATACCATATATCTCTCTGCATTTTAACCAATCGTGCGCATTTATAGAGGCAAACATTTTTTATTAGGGTTTTCATGTAATAAAAATACAAAATGAATAAAAATTGGGGCAATGTAACAGAATTAAAAAAGTTCCAAGTCAAAATATGTACATTAAACTCAGACAAATATTTCTTGGTCAAAATAAAGCCTAGAAAATAATTGGTTTTTTTATATCCTTTTTAATAAATAATATAATAATAATAAAGCTCAAAATGAAAATTATTTTTTTTTGGTGATTATTGGTCATTTTATAAGCGAAATTTGTTATATTTTCTTCTGTAAAAGTTTTTACTTAATGAGATGGATGATGTTGTTTTCTTGAAACCAAATCCACAATGTCGGGCTCTATATTCGGAAGTTTTATTCTCAGGTCTGATTCTACATTAAGCTGGTTTCTAAAATTTGATGTTATATATGTATAATAGTACCAAAAAGCCTGTTCACACAAATAAGGAGTGCGTCATAAGAAATATGTGCAAACGTTTTTGCTTATAACTTCTTTCATAAAAAAAAATTAAATTATTTTGATCAAGTTAGCTTAGAAAATCATGTCAAATACTATTTCATATCACTTTGCATTCTCCTCTATTACTTTGCGAAGACATGAGCAGCAAAATAGAAATGCGTGAAAAAAAATTAAAATTTTTTTAAATAACCTGCAATATACTTTCAAGAGGATTGCAAGGGATGCTAAAGTAAACATAAATTCGGTATCTTGGGTAATGCAAATTTTTAAAACAGACGTTAGCATGAATAAAAAGCAGGAAACGCTCTGGAAAAAAGGCTGTGGTGACCGTAATAACGCAAAGAAGGTCGTAACCATGCTGAAGAAAACTCCAAACCTTTCAGGAAAAAAAAATCGTTCAGCTAGCAGATTTCTCTGTATCATTTGTGCGAAAAATGAAACGGGAGGCTAGGCTAAAGACCTACAAAGTTCAGAAAGTGCCAGATCGGAATGCTGAAAACAATTTCGAAGCAATAATATGAGCTCAAAAACTGAGAAAAGATTTTGTGTCCAAATTCGAATGTGGCATTATGGATGTCGAAACGTTCGTCCTTTCCGACATTTTTCAGTTTCCTGACTAAGAATTTTATTTTGCCAACGCTAGTGGACATGTCCCAAAAAATTTAAAACACAAAATAAATAAAAAAGTTCCCAGAAAATTTCTTGTTTGGTAAGCAATTTACAGTTGGGGTAAAAGAAGCCAAAATTTCGTGACCAGTGGCACAATGAACATCGAAATCTTCATCATGGAATGCTACAGTAAAGCGGCTCTTGAGTGGTTCCAGTAAAATAACATTACTTTTGTTCCTAGAGAAGCGAACCCACCCAATCCACCAACTCCTGCCAATCGAGAGATATTAGGTTCTAGTGAAGAGGCAACAAAAGGGACATGATTTTAGAAGCAAGTGGTGCGCGTCAGGCCAAAAAATCCAAAAAAAGCTAGTGCTTTGATGGTATTTTTTTGGGTTTTTTGGCCTGACGCGCACCACTTGCGTCTAAAATGAGTTGTGTCCTTACATGTCCCTTTTGTTGCCTTTAATTGCCTCTTCACTAGAACCTAATATCTCTCGATTGGCAGGAGTTGGTGGATTGGGTGGGTTCGCTTCTCTAGGAACAAAAGTAATGTTATTTTACTGGTACCACTCAAGAGCCGCTTTACTGTAGCATTCCATGATGAAGATTTCGATGTTCATTGTGCCTCAGGTGTCCCAGAGAAAGTAAAAAATTTTACGCTTCAAAATTAATATTTTTTTTAATATTATTTTCTGCATTTGAATTAAATTTGCATTAAAAAAATATAATCTTTTTGAAAATTGAATCTGTGGTTATTGAGATATATTTATTTTTCAATGCACTCCTTACTTCGTACAAAACGGCATCAAGTTTTGGATGCCGGATTTTAGGAGTAACTAAAAGTTAGTTCAATGTTATTGAACTTTAGTTTCAATAGCAAGGGATAGCCACGAGTATATCTTGCTCTAATATCGATAATTGCTTAGCAATACTAAAGTCGAAGGGATCCCTGATCCAGTCGTTGCCAGAATCAGAACAGGGAAAAGAAGAAGAATAAAATTTTGTTCTATTCCTCTGCGATAAATTTTCTAGTGTCAATTTTGTACCACTATTAACGTATAAGAAAAATATGAACGTTATTGCACGTCCCAACTGTGTTTAGCTCTTAACTTGAACTTTAAATTTATTTGAAGCTGCACCTTGTAGGCTCAAATTAAAATTTATGATGTTGTCAAACAGTGGGAAGAGTGGAGTGGGCATCTAACTGTTTGAACAAAAGTAAATGCACAGTTTTTTTTTAAAAAATATGTGCAATCATTCAAAAAGCCATGTCATTGTAGAATTTTTAATAAATGAGTAATTTAAATAAAGCGAAAAGTTTGATGATGTAAAATTATTGATATCAAAATTGTTTCGCGGACCCCTGAAATGGCTTCGCGGACCCCCAGGGGTCCGCGGACCACAGTTTAAGAATCGATGCCCTATGGCATTCAAAGAGCTTTCTGCCTAAAAGCTCTAAAGTCATACTTGCAAAAACGCTACTTTTGCCTAAGCTATTATACAACTGCGAAATTTTCTGTAATCCTGATAGCAATAGCAGAAGAAAATTAAATGTATTGTTTAATAATATAGCTCTATTTGTATATGACATAAATTAGCGTGATCATATCTCAGTACATGCAAAAAAAAATTTTGGATTCTCACTCAACAATTTTCTCAAATATAAAGCGCTTATTTTCCTTTTTGGTTTAATAACGGAGGGCGAGCCAGTTTAATTGGCATCAAAGTTAAAATTTCTTCAAACCAGGAGATCTATTATGCTTGTACAGCCAAAATTTACTAGTCTTACTTCTGAACGTCAATTTTTTGTAGTCGCTACTAGGCTGTGGAATTCTCTGCCGACTATGATAAGAAAGATCAGAAATAAAAACCAATTCAAATCGTCCCTTTTAAATTATTTAACAATTGCTGAGTGATTTCTCTCTAACTTCCTTAATCTTTCTCTCTTCTTTCACCTCTATTTCCTTATACTTTCTTCTAAGTAAGTTAATGTAAGATATAAGATACATGTTTTTATTTTAAGATTGCTGGTACTTATTATGAGGCTCCTACTACTTATAAGATTAAATTATCTTAATGTTGTGAGCATATTATATTATAAATAAATTAAAATGAAATTGAACGTTGGTAAACATTGAATTTTTTTAATGAAATCTAAATAATATTTTATGATTCGTTATAGTTTTTTTGTTTCTAGAATTAGGCTCCACCCCGCTGGCACCCCATCTAGAGAATTTTGATAAAAAAAAACGTGCATCTAATAGGTCATAATTGGTCAGTTAGTCCGAGTAATTGGTCAGCAAGAGTACATTATTTAAAGCGTTATGAAAAATTTCAAGGTCATCTGCATATTTTGGCACCTCATCTGGCAAATTTTGAAATAAAAGCATATGCATCTAATAGGTCACTAATAGGTCATAATTGGTCAGGTAGTCCGATTAATTGGTCAGTAAGAGTAAATTTTGTACAAATATTTTTATAAGTTTCAAGTTCATCTGCATATTTTGGCCCCCCATCTGGCGAATTTTGATATAAAAAAAAGTGCATCTAATAGGTCACTAATTGGTCATAATTGGCCAGTTAGTCCGAATAATTGGTCAGTAAGAGAACATTTTTTAAAGCGTTATGAAAAATTTCAAGGTCATCTGCATATTTTGGCACCCCATCTGGCGAATTTCGATAAAAAAAAGTGCATCTAATAGGTCACTAATTGGTCATAATTGGTCAGTCAGTCCGAATAATTGGTCAGCAAGAGAACATTTTTTAAAGCGTTTTGAAAAATTTCAAGGTCATCTGCATATTTGGCACCCCATTTAGCGAATTTTGAAATTAAAACATATGCATCTAATAGGTCACGAATTGGTCATAATTGGTCAGTTAGTCCGATTAATTGGTCAGAACGAGAAAATTTTAAATTTTTTATACCCTACACAGAGGCTATATTCGCTTTGTGTCGATATAGCTATGTCCGTCTGTCTCTCTGTCGGTCTGTCTGTTGAAATCACGTTTACGAGAAAACTAAGCAAGCTAATTCAATGGAATTTGGCACACAGGTCACACCTTTTGCAAGCTGCTAGCATGTAAAAATGAGCGAAATCGGGTCACGACCATACTCTATGTAAATAGACCTCTATGTAAATGTACCTCAGCAAATTTTGAAAAAAGTTGCTGCGATTTTGATGAAACTTGGAAACATGTGAACAAAATTAGGATTGAGCTAGGTTTTAAATTTGCAAAGGCCCTTAGAGGGGCGTGGCACAGCCCTAAATTTTAACTTCTGTAACGCTATAACTCGTAAACCGTGCAAGATATTATGATGAAATTTGGTACACGGATACAAATCATATATATATGGAATTGTGTTTAAAGTGGGCGGAATTGGAAAGAGAGCGTGGCACAATTTAACAATTAAAAATTTTGATTTCCTATAATTCAAAATTGGCATATTTGATTTTCATAAAAATTGTAGGGATGATACTACTGAGAGCAGTCTGATATACTGGAAAAACTCGTTGAAGGGCGTGGCACACAATATTTATAAACGTTATAATTAGAGAACTAACAACGTAATCTTAATGAAGTTTAGTATGGCAGATATTCTTGCTAAAAGGTATCATCTTACGAAAATTTGGCACAATAGAACCGATGGGCGTGGTACTTCCCATATAAGCAAAACACGTTTAATGATATAGATAGTGTGCAATGAGAGTAATCTTTATAAAATTTGGTGGGACTCGAAATTTCTTCCGAGTCACTTTCGTCTATAGAAACTTGTGGAAGTTCAGCATTTGAACAATTTTCTAAATTAAAACAATTTAAACACAAATTGGTACTGGGAGTGTTATGGTTTGGGTGCCATTTCTCCCCTAAGTATGTGATAAGACATTAGGTGTACAAAAATGGTAATTAAAAAGAGGTACATTTTTGTAGATGATTGGATCCAATGTGTTATGTGCCGTATATGGTCACATGATACATGTACATAAAAAGCACTTAAGGTGCCACATCACCCAAGGCATGGTGCCATACCACCCTCAGTATCGGGAGATTTGGCGCCTCATAACGATTTATAAATTTGAAAGAAAAACACTACTTGAATAATTTTTAGTTAACTTGAAATATTTTTTTTGTTTCTACTAAACTAAAGAATAAATTCATACTTAGTTCCCAAAAAATCTGTATTACTTGCAACATAACAATGGCATATAATAATTATTTATTGATTTGTTTCTGAATAATCGTCGTTAACGCGAATATGACAAAATTTTAACGGTTTTGTTATTTAATAACAATAATTCAACGATAAATATGCAAATTTCGACGAAAAATTAGGTTTTACGATTTTTTCAATTTTTCGGTCATTTTTTCCATTGCAGTATACTTTATTTTTCCCATTTATCGAAAGTAGACATAACAACGAGTAAGTGAGCCAAAACAGAAATTCGTAGAAGGTGTAGTTTTAAGAGGAATCGCAGTTAAAAATTTCGGTTTTTTTTAAGAAAAAATTGAATTTAACAACCTCTAAATATTTCCGTCTAAAAAAAATACCGCTTTTGTGCAATACTAAGAAGTATCTTTTGCCCAAGTTTCAGCTTCATTGAAGCTTTTTTGTCAAAGAAAAAAATTAAAAAACGAAAAAACCGGTTTTCCGTAATTTTTTCGAAAAGTTTTGAGGTTACGGTGAAAATTGTATAAGAAAAAATGTAGATCTTTTTATTTCCTACAACTTTTATCTTAAACTTTTTTCGATAGGATGTACAGTTTAGCCAGAAATCGTGGAAAACTGTGTTCGACCCCTAAAAATGCACCCCATTCCAACCCGGATAGCTTATGTCGGTTCGATTTTTTTGTCCGCTTTTACAAGAGCTTGTTCGACAATATTCCGCTGTCAGAATGCTGTAACGAATTACTTTGTTGTTCAAAGCCTATTTCTCCTGGACTATTATTTTCATTTTACATTTTTTATTAAGAGCATATTAAAAATTATTTTCTTCATTTTATTTATTACCTAAAAACTTTGAAATTTTACAAAGAATTTATTAAATTTTAATAAGTTGCGGCATTAGAATTTTTACATATTTCATATTGTAATATAAGATTCCCGCTTTATAATTTATAAAAAGTAGTTATAGAAAAATTATTTTACGATTAGTAATTTTGAATTGAATGTTATTTCTCTTTTATATTTAAATTGTACTCTGTCTGAGTTCTTAACATGTTCATGCAAAAAAATAAATATATTAGGCTTGCCAAACTCTTACTAATTGGCTTAGTAGAAATGTGTTGAACAGAATTGGGACGGGGTCGGGAAAGCGGCAACGGAAACTTGCTGGCCGTCCCAATTTTGTTCAACAAACTGATGTACAAAATTTTAAAAATCATATTCAGTTATTATTATTAATCATAAAAACTTTTTAATGTACTTTTTAAAAAATAGTACAGTCCTTTTAAAATATAATAAATTATTGCTGAAATTTTAATATCATTTTTGTAAAAATTAAAAACTTGCATTCGAAAAATTAATGCCTGCTGAATGTAATTTTTATATTACGCTTAGTAATTTTTAATAGACACTCGAACCGTTTCTAAATTACTAAATTACCTAATAATTTTTCTTGAATTTTCATTAATATTTACAATAATTTCGAGTTTCGTTTTTTCCGTGTACAAGTAAAATACCTTAAGTGGCATATCTATCGAAATATATGAGCAATCGTACTGAAATTTGGTATAAGTGGATTGCTTATGGAAAGCTATTTTTAGATCAAAATCAGTCTCGATTGTATCAGTGGGTGTGTCACCGCCCTAAATTTTATGGTTAATTAAGGCATATATCGCAAACTATACAAGCTATTTTGTTAAAATTTCGTATGTGGATCAGTGATGGCATTTTCGGTACATTTGTACTTTTTTCAGTACATTTGCGTCCTGAAAAATCGTTGTCAGTACATTCGACAAGTTTTCAGTACATTCGGTACATTTGGGGCATTTTCAGTACATTTTCGGTACATTTGGACAATTTATATTATTTACCTTTTTGTTTTGTTTTTTAGTAAATGGAAATAACCGCAATGAGTAGATTTATAGTAAACAACTGTATATAATATAATTATACTATTATATTAATTACGTTTTTTTTGTAAATGAAACTAATCGCGCAATGTGTAGATTTTGTAATTAATTTAATGTGAAATATATCTAATTTTACTAGGGTCTTTGAGATGGGAAAAGTGAGGTCCTTTTTTTTTGATAGTAATTTTTAGAACAATTTCGTGGATTTTAGGAGAAAATTAGTTGTTCAAGACAAAAAAGTACATTCGGGCTCTAAAAAGTACATTTGAAGTCTCGATTTAGTACATTTTCACAAAATGTTATTGAACCAAAAGTAGGCGGAATTGGAGAAGTGGGTGGACATATTTGGTTTTCTGCATTTCTATTCTATTTTTTTTAACATTTTCCACATTCTTTGGATTTTTCCAACTTTTTAACTTTTCCCAATATATTCCATATGATTATTTTCCACTTTTCCAACCTCTTTCAACTTGATTTTCTTTATTTTTTCGACTTTTTCATGAGTTTTGAATTGTTTCAACATTTTTCAACTTATTGCAACCATTTTTGAGTTTTTTAACCACTTTCATAATTTCCACATTTTTTTTACTTTTTCATTTCTCTTCCTTTTACAACTAACAACTAAAATTACGGTTATATAGGAAATAAAATGTGTACATATATCGTTTCAAAGGTTAACGCACAACAAAGTATTATGATTTTGGCTGAAAATCATTAATATGATTTTTTGCAATATTCTGAAATCATTACTGCAAAGTTAAAGTCATTACTGCAGAAATAGGGAATTACTGCACCTTATTTCAATGCCTGCATCAAATATTACAATATTTTATTGAAATTACAAATTAATTGATTTACATGACAACCTGTCATAACAGTCGAGGTTCCGCGCATGCGCTATAGCATAGAAAAGTACTTTTAATTTTTCAAAAATGTTCTACGCGTGACCAACTATTAATTTTAGCTGAGAGCATTAAAAACTCTACCGACTTATTTACTTCATTTTTTTTAGATAATAATATGAGGTGTCAAAATTTTTAGATGACCTTGATATTTTTAAATATTTTCCTCTTGGTGACCAATTAATCCGACCTACTGACCAATCATGACCAATTCGTGGCCTATTAGATTCATATTTTTTATTTCGAAATCGCCAGATGAGGTGCGAAAATCTTCAGATGACCTTAAAATTTAAAAAAAACTAGTAAAGGTGTTATCTTCGGCCAGGCCGAAACTCACTTACCCTGCACTGCACTGAAAGTACTTTCCAAATAAATGTTGAAAAGACGCTGAAAAGGTTGAAGAAGTCAAAAATTATGTAATAAGGTTCAAGGAGGTTGAAAAGTTTTGAAACAGTTGAAAAAAACTCAAAAAGTCTAAAATATATGGAAACCCTTTCAGAAAGTTAAAAGAAATTGAAAAAGTAAAAAAAATGTGTTGCAATACCTTGAAAAATGTTGAAACAATTCAAAATTCATGAAAAAGTCGAAAAAATAAAGAAAATCAAGTTGAAAGAGGTTGGAAAAGTGGAAAATATACATATGGAATATATTGGGAAAAGTTAAAAAGTTGGAAAAATCAAAAGAATGTGGAAATGTTAAAAAAAATAGAATAGAAATGCAGAAAACCAAATATGTCCACCCACTTCTCCAATTCCGCCTACTTTTGGTTCAATAAATTATATTCGTAATTGACATCGACATCAGTGATGGCATTTGGGTTTTGTGAAAATGTACTAAATCGAGACTTCAAATGTACTTTTTAGAGCCCGAATGTACTTTTTTGTCTTGAACAACTAATTTTCTCCTAAAATGCACGAAATTGTTCTAAAAATTACTATCAAAAAAAAAAAAAGGTCCTCACTTTTCCCATCTCAAAGACCCTAGTAAAATTAGATATATTTCACATTAAATTAATTACAAAATCTGCACATTGCGCGATTAGTTTCATTTACAAAAAAAAAAAACGTAGTTAATATAATAGAATAATTATATTATATACAGTTGTTTACTATAAATCTACTTATTGCGGTTATTTCCATTTACTAAAAAACAAAACAAAAAGGTAAATAATATAAATTGTCCAAATGTACCGAAAATGTACTGAAAATGCCCCAAGTGTACCGAATGTACTGAAAACTTGTCGAATGTACTGACAACGATTTTTCAGGACGCAAATGTACTGAAAAAAGTACAAATGTACCGAAAATGCCATCACTGATCCACATACGAAATTTTAACAAAATAGCTTGTATAGTTTGCGATATATGCCTTAATTAACCATAAAATTTAGGGCGGTGACACACCCATTGATACAATCGAGACTGATTTTGATCTAAAAATAGCTTTCCATAAGCAATCCTCTTATACCAAATTTCAGTATGATTGCTCATATATTTCGATAGATATGCCACCTAAGGTATTTTACTTGTATGGGAGGTGCCAGCCCAGTGGTGCTATTTCGCCCGCTCTAGATGCTGACATAACTTATAGCAACTAAACCACTCACATCAAATTTTATGCCATTTGGTGCAATAGTTCTCTTAAAATATCACTTCCAACTTTATGTTAATATGGGAGGTGCCACGCCCACTGATGAAATCCCATCGAAATTTATCCCACCAAATTTTATAAAGATTACTCTCATTGCACACTATCTATATCATTAAACGTGTTTTGCTTATATGGGAAGTACCACGCCCACCGGTTCTATTGTGCCAAATTTTCGTTAGATGATACCTTTTAGCAAGAATATCTGCCATACTAAACTTCATTAAGATTACGTTGTTAGTTCTCTAATTATAACGTTTATAAATATTGTGTGCCACGCCCTTCAACGAGTTTTTCCAGTATATCAGACTGCTCTCAGTAGTATCATCCCTACAATTTTTATGAAAATCAAATATGCCAATTTTGAATTATAGGAAATCAAAATTTTTAATTGTTAAATTGTGCCACGCTCTCTTTCCAATTCCGCCCACTTTAAACACAATTCCATATATATATGATTTGTATCCGTGTACCAAATTTCATCATAATATCTTGCACGGTTTACGAGTTATAGCGTTATAGAAGTTAAAATTTAGGGCTGTGCCACGCCCCTCTAAGGGCCTTTGCAAATTTAAAACCTAGCTCAATCCTAATTTTGTTCACATGTTTCCAAGTTTCATCAAAATCGCAGCAACTTTTTTCAAAATTTGCTGAGGTACATTTACATAGAGGTATATTTACATAGAGTATGGTCGTGACCCGATTTCGCTCATTTTTACATGCTAGCAGCTTGCAAAAGGCGTGACCTGTGTGCCAAATTCCATTGAATTAGCTTGCTTAGTTTTCTCGTAAACGTGATTTCAACAGACAGACCGACAGAGAGACAGACGGACATAGCTATATCGACACAAAGCGAATATAGCCTCTGTGTAGGGTATAAAAAATTTAAAATTTTCTCGTTCTGACCAATTAATCGGACTAACTGACCAATTATGACCAATTCGTGACCTATTAGATGCATATGTTTTAATTTCAAAATTCGCTAAATGGGGTGCCAAATATGCAGATGACCTTGAAATTTTTCAAAACGCTTCAAAAAATGTTCTCTTGCTGACCAATTATTCGGACTGACTGACCAATTATGACCAATTAGTGACCTATTAGATGCACTTTTTTTTATCGAAATTCGCCAGATGGGGTGCCAAAATATGCAGATGACCTTGAAATTTTTCATAACGCTTTAAAAAATGTTCTCTTGCTGACCAATTATTCGGACAACTGGCCAATTATGACCAATTAGTGACCTATTAGATGCATATGTTTTTATTTCAAAATTCGCCAGATGGGGTGCCAAAATATGCAGATGACGTTGAAATTTTTCATAACGCTTTAAATAATGTACTCTTGCTGACCAATTACTCGGACTAACTGACCAATTAGTGGCCTATTAGATGCACGTTTTTTTTTTATCAAAATTCTCTAGATGGGGTGCCAGCGTGGTGGAGCCCTAGAATTATATATATGGGACGTTCTTTCACAATCCACACAAAATTCAGGAAAAAAAACCTCGACTTCTTCAAATGCGATGAAAATTTTTTTCTTGCATCTTCTAACAAATTCAATTGACCCATGTTTTTTGTTTTTGCTGAAAAAAATTTTTTTTCGAAAATATCCACATATGAATTTTTGATAATTGGCTGGATTTTGTCAAATGTACTCATACTTTTAGTCTATTATCTCCAGTTCTACTGATCTGTCAATGTCTATTTTTTTATTTAATAGTCTATAACGTTAGCTTCTGCAATAAATTTAAAAAAAAATTTTATACTGTCAACAAATGAAAAATAATAACAATTTAATTGTTTAAATAGTTCCCTAACTAGAATGCATTGAACAAAATAACATTTTGTTCCTTATTCTTTTATCTACAAAACCCATTTTACAAAAAAGTGGAGTCTTTGTTAGATCGGAAGTTATTAATTATTTTCCAGCGCAAGTCATGAATTCCAGAACATATTTAAGTGAACAGCGTGCGACGAGTCAAAACAAAGAAACGAGTATTTAACACTCGTTATTAAATTTTGATTCGTCGCACGCTGCTCACTTAAATTTGTTCTGGAATTCATGAATTGCGCTGAAAAATATTTAATAACTTCCGATTTAATAGAGACTCCACTTTTTTATAAAATGGGTTTTGTAGATAAGAGAATAAGGAACAAAATGTTATTTTTTTCAATGCATTCTAGTTAGGGAAACATCCTATTAAAACTATTTAAATAATTAAATTGTTATTATTTTTCATTTGTTGACAGTATAAAATTTTTTTTTAAATTTATTGCAGAAGCTAACATTATAGACTATTAAATAAAAAAAATCCAACATCAATCGGATCAGTAGAACTGGAGATAATATACTTCAAGTATGAGTACATTTGACAAAATCCAGCCAATTATCAAAAATTCATATGTGGATATTTTCGAAAAAAAAATATTTTCAGCAAAAAAAAAAACATGGGTCTAGTAATTTTATGTATATAAGCTGCAAAAAAAATTTCGGGCGATTCTAAAATACCAAGTTCAAAATCCTATGCGGTTTGTAAAAGAACGTCCCATATACGACATCAAATGTAAATATAGAGTAAAGAACTGTGTAAATGTTGCGAGGCTGGCTGCCTGCTTTCAAGTATAAATTGTATGGAACTGATAACGCAAATCAACAAAAACTTCACAAAAAATAAATGCTATTGAGTCTTCCTTCCTCCAGCAGCTGGGATTTGCGGCGTGCAAGAAATAAAATTAAATTTTTCGATGTCATGTCATAAGATTTTTTTTTTTATTTTCCCTTAATTTTGAAAGGTTTATGCAACGCTTCAGAAACGTTTCAAATGAAAGCAAAAAAGCGGACATTTATACATTGCAGAAAGCTTTCTGAAGTGATAATGAAAGCTTTCTGAAACGTATCTGAAACTATGTAACTTTTATGTGACAGATTTCTGAAAGGTTTCCGAAACGTTACATGCCGAGTGGGGCTTTATATGTGTACTTATTCTGTAAATTATTTTTTGTGGAATAATGTAATCTACATTATCAATTCTAAAATATATAATAAATTAATTTTTCAAAAACTTTTGTCACGCACAAATTTTATTCGCCCGATTTTGACATATTTGTCGAACGAAAGTTAGGCGACTCGCTATCAGTTATATGAAAATTTTGGACATTCGCGTTGAAGTCGAAAACAATTTGATGGATATGGGCAAATAAATGAAAAAAGTGTCAAAAAACGGGTTTTTTGAGGATATCTTGGAAACGATTCTTAAGAAAAAAAAATGGTTGACATTTTGAAATCTAAATCTGAGAAACCAGATTTTTTTTTCTGTAAACTAGTGTTATATGAATTACGTTTCCAGAGTCCAAGTGCTTCAAAAAGTGGAAGGAAGCCAATCCGTGGGTAGATCTAAATGAAAACAACGACGCAATTTGCACTAAAGCTTGCAGCAAAAACTTAGCTACCGATGTCTATAATAAACAGTCGCGTTTAGCTTGGGTGGAATACGGATTTTCATCGTGGTCTAACGCAGCTGATAGAATTAAGAACCATTCTACAAATTCATTCCACATTCAAAACTTTGAGACAATTCACCGGCACAGCAAAACTAGCATTGTTCAACACCTATCAGCTGCGACGCAACAGCAAATGATGGATCACCGCACAGCTCAAAAAATATTCTCAACAAATAAAATTTTATCCCAACAAGGTTTTCCGCTTCGTGGACATGATGCTGAAAATTCAAATTTTATAAGATTTCTGAAAGGGCGAGCAGAAGACGTTTCGGTTTTAGAATCGATCTATTTTTTTTTTAATGCAGTTAACAACCGACTTTGAAACACCTCCAAACGTTGCTATGTCAATTTTGGAATATGTAGAGTGACAAATTAACGTCTGTATTTCTCTACATTTTCTTGGAAACGTGTCTGAAAACTTGCCTATTCTAAAACGAAGCAATTTTGAGGTTATACCTCAGTACCGTTGTTCAAATATAAATTAATTAATGAAACTTAGAAAAACTAATTAAATAAGAAACATAATTTACATTTTGATTATTGCGGACAGGAAAAACTTATGAAAAATGACTTATATTCAAACTTTAAACGACTGCACTACAACAGCAACTTTTACCAAACTTACTTAACCGCGCCTATTTAAAATATGACGCTCATACTAACATTGCCGCTTATCAAAAACAACAATAAATAGTACCAGCTACAAAAGGGAAGTAAAAAACTTTGCGAAAACTAATTTACATGTTCAAAAAAATCGGTTAATCTCGAAAATACAAAAATTTGAGTACTGTCCCTAATAGTATGTCCGAAATTCGTCGAAACGATTGTCTCAGTTCAAACATATCCAAGATGAGGAATCAGAAGATAAAAACGAAAAAAGCGTCGCCCTTGCAGCCTATTGTCCAACTAGGTAAATTTTTTTTATAAAACTTAAATGATTCTATTTGACAATGTCTCGAGTCGATGAATGCAATTTATATGTTCTTGCAGATGGACTGTGAGAATCCTTTTCCTCAGGACTGTTCTGGCGACTTATAAATCCCTGATGACATTTTTCGATCAACAAGTTTCGAATCCATCCCTAGATTCTACTGCCTTGGCCAAAGTTGTAGGTTTTTGTAAACAAATGGATTCTTTTGAATTTTTGTTCATGTTGACAATGTTATTTGAAATTTTTCATAAAATTGAAAATTTAAATCAAGATTTGCAAAACTTTCAACTGAACGTAATTGATTCTTTTAACAAAGTTGATGCCATTTCCAACTCTTTGAAAAACATAATTTACTGAGTGATCGAAACCTGTTTCTTGATTTGGCTAACAGAAATGAAACTAAATTAAAAAGTTTGGGAGATGTAGTAGATTTTTTACAGAATCATCAATGGTACAAGGACCTCATTCCAGAACTCGTTCGATTCGTGAAATTTTTAATGACTATTTCTGCATACTCTTGCACTACTGAAAGAAGTTTTTCGACTCTTAGGAGCTGAAATCGTATGTGCGCATATTTACCACGAGTTGGCTGATAGAATAGATATTGAAAGAATGTTAGATGAATTCATTGTTAAAAATGCAAAAAGGACAGAAGTGTTTACCTTATCAAAAGATGTTCTTCTGACAAAATAAACGTTTTTTTATGTACACAATAATCACTAAGAACTTTATTGTATTTATCCAATATTACTTTTTCGTAATCATGATTCTGTAATATAATCAATCGTCAATTTAAAAATTTTAGCATTTTCGAACTCCCCTTCCGCGACACAATGAATTCCACACCCGCTTTTAGAACGTTCTGTCGCCCCTGAGTACACATACATATGTATACAGTATTGGCCAAAACTTGAGCACCCCCTCAGTACATTTTTTTCAAATCATAATTTTTTTGTGAAAACGACGTTTTTGAACCGTGTTGTGAATTTATTATATGAGGCGTCCAGTTGCAAAACCGGCCAAGTGCAAAAAAATAAAATTTTCAGATATTCTCATATAACAAAATCTTTATCATGCTTTATCGTTCTATGTTTTTAGATTAAAAAAAATATTTTTGACAGATATATAAAATTTTTTAAATTTATTTTGAAGCATAGGTTTCAAAACCGGCCAAGTCCAAGAACTTGGTTTCAAAACCGGCCAAGTCCATGAACTTGCTTTCAAAACCGGCCAAGTACATGATCCAATTTTTTGTACTATTAATATTGTAGTGGTCATTTTTAATATTTAACCACTTTGTGTGTCCTGAATGATTTGCGGAATTTGTTGCTGTACAGATTTTTTAATTGTTCTTTTGATTATTCAGGAGATAGTCACTCCATAAGTGACTACTCATCGAGGTGGTTCACCCCGAGTCACTTTGGGTCACTCGGAGTCACCAAGGTGAGTGAAAAATGTAATTTTGTGGTTTGCGTGCGATTTTTAAAAAATTCCACTATAACACCTATAGCCACGTTTGTGCAAGAAATTATCGCAAAAAAGGTACGTTTTGCGAAGCGTGCGATTTTTGAATTTTAGTGGATTTGTTTGAAATTAAGTATATCGTCGTCCTCTTACGACAGGAAGCAATGTACCGAAATCCGCAAAAATAAAAAAAATCGCACGCACCGCTAAACGTATTTATGTGCAATAAGCTTTTGTACTAACGTGACCTATAGGTGTTATAGTGGAATTTCTTAAAAATCGCACGCAAACCACAAAATAGTGATTTTCACTCACCTCGGTGACTCCAAGTGACCCAAAGTGACTCGGAGTGAACCGCCTCGATGAGTAGTCACTTATGGAGTGACTACCTCCGGGATACTCCAAAGAACAAGGAAAATATTCTTACAGCAATAAAATCCAAAAATCGCACGCATCTCAAGACGTAGTTATGTGCGATAATTTTTTGCACCAACGTGGCCTATAGGTGTTATAGTGGAATTCGTTAAAAATCGCACGCAAACCACAAAACCCCGATTTTCACTCACTTCGGTGACTTTACAAAACTTCTGAAGTATACATATCGCTCATTTACTTCAAGAGTGGCATAACTCAAAAAACGTGATTTTTGAGATAGTGATGCAGAAATATTCGCCATTTCATGTTTTATTTTGTGTCAAAAACTCAGAAAGATATCTTATAAACTCGCCTTGTGAGAAGAATTTATGTAAACATACTTTTTTGAAATCTCACGTAAAAAGTAACTTATTGAAAACTTCAAATGCGTTTTTCTCCCACTTTGTTTTTTTTTGAGTTATGCCACTCTTGAAGTAAATGAGCGATATTATTTCAATTGAATTGTATTCAAAACCAGTCAAGTTCAAGGCCTTGAAATCAAAACCGACCAAGTCCAGTACATTGATATCAAAACCGGCCAAGTCCAGTACTTTAGTATCAAAACCGGCCAAGTCCACTTATTTTCAAACAAATTTGTTTCCTCAAAAACATCGGCAGATGAAACTAGAAAAGTCTGATCTGACGTGTTTTGAGTAAGAAATTTTATAAGCTATTATGTGGGAAATACTTTTTAGTTTTTCAATGAACATAGATGAAGATAAACGTTTTTCGTTGTTTTTCCAAAAGTATGAAAAAGGCACTTGGCCGGTTTTGCAACCGGAAGCCTCATATATATTTATATCTTTATTATTGACAGACAAAAATTTTAAAAATTCAGCGTCTCATAAATAAAAAGTTATTATCAAAAGAACATTTTAAGCCAGAAAACTTAACGGACAAAACTAAAGCACCACCTTTTTTATGGTAAATAAACATTTTTAAAATTAGTACTTAGTTGCAAACCCTTTATTCTGGACGACACACGCTTATCTTTTTGGTATAGAGGATATTCCTTCCCAAGATATTTTCAAGGATTGAAACAAATCCGCCGTGGTTTTGAAATTTACTCTCTTGATTTTCATGTTAACGATCTCCCACAAGTTCTCAATAGAATTCAGGTCAGAGCAGGCCAACTAAGAAATTCTATTCTATTGCTCTCAAGCCACGCCTTAAAAATCTAAGGGGAGATTTTGGATCGTTGTCCTGTTTTCACCTCCACTTAAGTGGCATCTCTTCATCGGTATATGTCAACGTACATGGAGCGATCCATAATTTCGTCAATCCTATGAACTTGTTCAATCTCATGACCAAAGAAGCAACCGCAGACCATTACATGTCCACCTCCCTTCTTTACAGTGGCCTTGCAATACCTAGGATTCAATCCATCTCCATTTAGTACGCGTACACGCCTTATTCCATCCGAATCTTTCAGGTTGTACTTGGATTTGTCAGAAAACAACATACAATGGGTGGTCAAATTATTAGGGACAGTACTCATATTTTTGTATTTTCTAGTTTAAATGATTTATTTGAGCAAATAATTGGTGCTGGGCTTAGTAAGTATTTTTTTTTTATTATAATATTCTATTTAGATAATAAAAACAACATAATACTTATTGTACTCATTTATGTTTTCGTAAAGGTAATATTCATATCCTTAGAAAATTTTATGCAAATAACATTAATATTTGGTGATACCACCCTTAGCTACAATTACGGCTTGTATGCCTCGAGGCATGCTCTGTATACAATTTTTTTCGATGTTGTAGGATTTCGGTGTTGTGATGTCATTATCTGGTGAGTGCTTCAATCAATTTCTGCGTGGTGGTAATCAATTCTTTCGCGATCGCCCGTTTGGAGTTTTTCCACATGCTCTCTATGAGCTTCAAGTCAGGTGAGTTCGCCACCAAGGCAAAACGCCTATGTTTTTGTCAGCTAGAAATGCAGTAGCACTTCTGGCTTTGTAGTTAGATACCGATCGTGCATAAAAACGTACGATGGTCACCAGGAATCACTCCTCGAGCTGTGGCAGAAGGCGAGTCTCTAGTTCTCGCTTGTACTGGTCCTGCCTCATGGTCCCTTTCACGATGTGTAGACGTCCCACACCTTTGGCTGAAATCACAGATCACACCATGACGCTAGTCGGGTGTTTAACCCTCTCTAGAAAGCAGTCGGGGTGGAACTGCTCACCAGAGTATCAACGGACAAACTTACTCTTGTCAACCAAAAGTTGGAATGTTGACTCGTCAGAGAAGCATGTCTGTAACGCACGATTAAAATAAAAAAAAAATTGTTATTCGTGAACTAAACTATTTTAAAATGTAGCATATACTCGACTCCAATTCACAACAGCCTTATTCAAGTGTTGTTTGCGCCATAACAGTCACTTCTTCTTCTTGGCTTCAGTCAGGCGCGGTTTTGTGATAGGCCGAGGAGTGGTCAGTGGTCTTTTGCCAAACGCCACCGGACAATCTGTTTGGAGACGTGAATTTCCCGGCGTTTATCTTCATAGTCAGAAGAGCAACACTTATCCTACGATTTAAGAGGCAGATGTCCTTATTTTTATGGTCGGTACGAGGTGTGGTGACTCATTTTCTACCACATTCTCTTACGCAGTTTGCGTCCAGTGGCTCGTTCTAATCTATTTTTTTTTAATGCGGCTAACAACCGACCTTGAAACACCTTAAAACGTTGCTATGTCTATTTGTGAATGTGTAGAGTGACAAATTAATGTCTGTATTTCTCTACATTTTCTTGGAAACGTGTCTGAAGACTTGCCCATTCTAAAATGAAGCAATTTTGAGGTTATACCTCAGTACCGTTGTCCAAATATAAATTAATTCATGAAACTTAGTAAAACTAATTAAATTAACATTATTTATATTTTGAAAATTGCGGACAGGAAAAACTTGCGAAAAATGGTTTATATTCAAACTTTAAGCGACTGCACTACAAAAGCAAGTTGTGGCAAATGAGAAGTAAACTCATTTAACCGCGCCTATTTAGTATTTAACGCTCATACTAACATTTCCGCTTATCAAAAACAACAATGAATAGTACCAGCTGCAAAATGGAAGTAAAAAACTTTACGAAAACTAATTTACATGCTCAAAAAATTCGGTTAAACTTGAAAATACAAAAATTTGAGTACTCTCCCTAATAATATGGCCACCCATTGTAGTCTTCCATTTTTGGACACTCAAGTTGAGGTGAACGTGAAATAAGGCTTATATGCAAAGCAAAAGGAGATAGATTGAGTTCTAAGTATTGCAAAACAACTGTAAAGAACGGAGGTGGACACGTATTGGTCTGCGGTTTCTTCTTTGGTGATGGCATTGGACCAATTCAGAAGATTGATGAAATTATGAATCGCTTCCTGTACGTTGACATACTAAAAGACGTGATGCTGCCATATAGCGATAAAGATATGCCACTTAAGTGGAGGATCCAACAGGACAACAACCCAAAATCACCTCTTAAGTTTTTAAGGCGTAGCTTGAGAGCAATAGAATTGAATTTTTTAGTTGGCCTGTCCTGATCTGTATCCTATTGGATACATAACTTGTGGGAGATCATTAACATGAAAATCGAGAGAGAAAATTGCAAAACCACGGCGGATCCTTTTAAATCCTTGAAAATATCTTGGGAAGGAATATCGCAGGATATCATTAATAATGTAGTTTCCTCTATACTAAAAAAATATGCGTGTGCCCCCCAGCATAGGCGGCGGGCTTCGCCCCCTCAATATTTTAGAGAGCTAAATGTTTTCTCACGTAGATGCTACCATTACTGCCATTCAAAAGAAACAATTTCGTTTAGGTAATATTAAAATACTGATCGAAAATTTAAGCGAAAATATTGCAAGCTTGAGAGATGAATTCGCAGTGATTTGGAGTGAAATTGATAAAAAAAGAGTTTTCGTAGGCATTGAACTACCACAAGAAAAACGCAACAGAAATGTTCCAAAAAAGTTAGATGATTCGAATAATAAGCTAAAGATTGTTTCCAAAACCACGAAGAAAAATTCAGAATATGTACTATGAAATTATTGACAATATTGTGAATTGTTTGAAAGCAAGGTTTGACACGAAAGCTTTCACTTTTCTTAGCCATGCATTTTGCATGTATTCCGAAGATGCATTGAATGTAGATTTAAAGGAGATTGCGTTTGAATTCATAGAACGATGTGAAATTAGACGTAAAACATTTGCATTGTCATAACAAAAATTTTGTAATGTGTTGAACAATAAATTTTGATTACAATTGTGAATTGTATACTCTTCATGTGTTTTCATTTTGTGTTTGTTGTGTTTTACTTTTACATTTTCATACATTTTGATGATCATGATTCTACAACCCCCCTCCCATGAAATATCACTTGAAAAATTTTTTTTAAGTTTGGCCCCCCCAATATTTATTAGAACTCTCCGCCTCTGCCCCCCAGAACAAAGGGTTTGCAACTAAGTACTAATTTTAAAAATTTTTATTTACCATAAAAAAGGGGTTGCGCTTTAGTTTTGTCCGTTAAGTTTTCTGGCTTAAAATGTTCCTTTGATAATAACTTTTTATTTATGAGACGCTGAATTTGTAAAATTTTCGTCTGTCAATAATAAAGTTATAAATATATATAATAAATTCACAACATGGTTCAAAAACGTCGTTTTCACAAAAAAATTATGATTTGAAAAAAATGTACTGAGGGGGTGCTTAAGTTTTGGCCAATACTGTATGATCTTAGATATGGAAAAAATTAAAAAAAATGTTTGTCACAAACAATAATGGCCGATATCTCAATGAATATTGTAGTCATGCATTTGAACCAAATTTAACGTGTCAGATGTTTAAACTGCGTTCAAATAACCTTATTAGATGTGTCTAGCATATTATGGTATTGTTGAGCAACTGCATTAAGCAATTTCCAAAAATGTTATTTATTTTTATGAGCCATATTTCAGGTTATTGAGATTGAATATTGTTATAAATTATCGTTTTATATTTGTATCGATTTGTTTCACGAAACCCCTTCTCCCCTTCTACCCATTCTACTTTTTTAACACGTTTTCGATCTTACACGGTTTTTAAAATTAAGAATTCTACTAAAAAATATTTTATTGTTTTTATTTATTCATTCATATTTATATATGTATAATATAATGTCGCTTAAAATGGACATGTTGACTTCGCACGCACATTATTTACTGGTACTTCATTGTACAAGTACGCTTAATCTTATAAGTTTTGCACATTCTTTTATTTTATTTTATTTTATTTATGAAAATTTATTTACTGAGTTTATAAGCATTCATAAATTGAGAAAATATGTAAAATAATACACATACATAAGTGAATAAAATAAAATCATGCTAACGGCTGACCTCATCTGGTCGGTAGAATGAATGAAAGCTGCAGTGACTTAAGTGTCCGCGCTAACGGCACGACTAGATGCTTGAAAGCTGCAGTGACTTAAGTTTTCGCGCTAACGGCTGACCTCATCTGGTCGGGTAGATGCCTGAAAGCAGCGGTTATTTAAAAATTTTCTCGTTAATGGCTGAAAGCATTCAGTGGCTTAAATGTCCGCGCTAACGGCTGACCTCATCTGGTCGGGTAGATGCCTGAAGTAGCAGTTATTTATAAATTTTCACTCGAATGCCTGAAAGATGTAGGATGCAAAACAGCAAATGCACCGACAGTGATAATCATTTGTTGGAAAAGCGTTCATCCATCCAGATAATAAGCGACTAGATCAACTGAAATGATTAAATGTTATTTGTTTCAAGAAATCGTGAAATGCTGTTTTTAGTTATGCTTTGGCTGTGATTAAAGTCAATAACGGCGTAAACACTGTTGAAATCACAGCATGCACTCCGGAAAGGCTCATGTAGCAAGTAATTAGATCTGCGTGTTTTTAAATTCAGCAGTACAAATCGTCTCATAGGACGTTGAGGCACCTTTATATATAAGCTACTCAACAGATACTCGCTGATGATGCTACCATTAATAAGCCTTTTGATAAATAAAATATTTAGCATTATTCTACGATTTCTGAGAAATGATAAGTTTATTAGTTTTAACCTTTGTTCATATGGTGGTAAATGAACTGTTGAATCCCAGGCGAAACTACGGGGGCAAAAAAGCAAGAATTGTTTTTGTACTGACTGAATGGCATCTATGTAGCATTGATACCGAGGGCACCAAACCACTGACGCATATTCTAAAATAGGTCTAACTAAAGACGAAAACAATGTCTTAGTGATATATGGATCACGAAACTCTTTGGACCAACGCTTTATAAAGCCAAGAACGCTGTTAGCCTTATTGGTCATTCGGCCAATATGTATATTAAACCATTGTTGCGCCTAAGTCCTCAAAAGAGTTTAGAGTCTCAAGGACATAGTTATCAATTTTATATGTACTCAATAATGGGATTTTCCGTGTAAAAGACATATGCTTGCATTTACTTAAGTTAAGATTTATGCAATTGACGTTGCACCAGTCAAAAATGTTATTGATGTCAATAATTTTTTTCAAAAATTTGGGATTGAAAATAAAACAAATATAAAAAACCTAATATACATAAGTATCTTAGTACTCAAAAAAATAAAAAACTATTATAATACATATAATTTAAATATTAATTTAACTTAAAAGTGAGAAAGAAAAAAGTTAGATGTAGAGGAAATTAAAAATCAAGAAAGAGTATGAGAGAAAAAAAATAAAGCTAAAATACACTAGTAATTGTCAGAAAAGTACTTGAATAGTTCGTGCCTGAATGTGACATTACTGCCTGCACGTTTAACACTGATGTGGAGAAGATTCCATAAATACACAACATGAACGAAAACTGCCATGAAGTAATTAAAAATGTATGCCTCGCAATGATCAATTGTGCAGCCCTTGAAAAACGATTTTTTCAAAAAGATAATTAAGTTCTTTAGATTTAATGACTTATGAAAGTAGCAATACCGACCGATAGTTCATAAGACCCTTCAACGAACAGCCTTCTATTTGCAATGCAAATTCTGAAATGTGCGATCCTCTTGCAACACCGAAAATAAATCTCACACAGCTATTATAGGCCACACTAAGCCTCCGATGAGATTCTCCATCCATATCTGCGAACAACTCACAACAGAAAGGAAATTTAGGCAAAATAAATGACTTCACCAGTTTTTTCTTCACTTCAGTCGGCAAGAATTTTGAGGTAGGACTTAAGCCCCGCAAAGCTCCATAAGTTTTTGCTGTTATATTATTTATATGTAAGTTCCAACTCAAGTTGTTTTTAAAATATACACCAAGATTTTTTCGACTCTCAACATACTCTACATTTGCATTGCCTAACAAAAGTGGATGTCAAGTCTATTTTAATCTATTCTATTGTGAACAATTACAATAGAATAGATATACATTTGTTTAAAAGTAAAACACTTGTATCAGATCTAAAATAATGGAGATTTCTCTCATGAAGTGTTATGTAGTTATGAAAGTGACATACAGATCAGCAAAAAAATGCGTATAAAGTTTTATTCATACCTAGAAGATACAAATGTTTAACAACAGAGGAATGGTTAAAAACACAATAACTTTACGGAAAACGTAAAAAATAAACGACTATGTCAATATATGTCTAACATTTGCTATAGAAACTAAAATTTTTGGCGTAAAATGTGATTGATGCTAATGAATAATAACTTACAACTAAGTAACTTCACTTCAAATAATATTTATTTGATTAACGATTCAATTTAGATTATTTTATTCGACTTATCAACACATTAATTAATCAGTTCAATTATAAATTTAGTTGATTACGATCAACACTGCGTTACTGTAAGGATATGATATCTTTAAAAAACATATTTAGCGGCTTACCCTCTGGCTGCCAGGACTAACTAACCTTAGTTCATTTCACTTATTTTCAAAAAATTTCAATCCGAAAGTTTGAATTTTGTAGGAAATGTAGACGAAAATTCACTAAAGTCGACGGGACTAAAGTACGGGCCAAATATCTACGAAGCTGTTTGAAAACCTTACCAGATAGGAGAAAAAGTATAAAAAATTACACTTAAAGGAAAAAATTGAAGTTAAGTCGTTAGTCCGGACAACCACAGGTATAAGCGTTTGATTATTAAATTTATATGATTTATTGATATTTGTTTTGTGACTAAGACATATGAATATGAAAATAAAGTTAGTAAACGAACAAATTTTAAACAACAAAGACAGAAAAATAAAAACTACAATAAAAATATTATAAAGCAATAACTAAGGCTGCCAAAATCTCAAAACGTAGCATTCTCATTAAAAGTTTTCACTGTGCGTATATCAGACACGTTGCCATAAAACTTTGTTTTTCTGATACACTCACGGTCAAAAAAAACGCAGACTTGAATTTTGCAAGAAGTTTTATATTTTGATGCGTAAAATAATATCTTCTCTTGTTTAATGGTTTTAAGTTTGTTAGATACTGTTACTAGGGACAAGTTTTGAGTATTTTCAAAACTGTCCACCTAACAATAAAAAATTCTAGGAACCTTTTCCAAATAAACACATAATTGCTAGTTTTATAATCAGAAATTACAACTTATTTATATGAAAAAATACATTGTTTTTTGTAGTTTTTTTTACGCATTTTTAATTTCTCACATATTCTTTAATTATTTATTATTTAATTATTTTGAATAATACGGTAAAATGGATTTTAATACCGCGTAGAACCTATTTTTGCCTTGATGACGTTTTCCATTCGAAAAGGCATGCTCTCATAGAGTTTCCGTATTAATCCCATGAAAATATTGTTGTACCAAGTGGATTCAATTATTTCCTGTAACGTTGGAATATTATTAGGGTTTTGTTGGCGCACTTTGCGTTTTAAAATGGCCCAAACATTCACAATGGGATAGAGGTCGGGGCTGTTACCGGGCCATGGACTGACTCAATTCCCAAAAAGTCCTTATATTCCTTTACCTATGCAAAAATAAATAGTTCATTATTGTAAATCTATCAAAAAAAAAATGTAAAAAATAATTATTGTGAGTGGGACACTTACCGATTTCGAGCGATGACAAGGTGCAGAATCGTCTTGAAATATGACTTTTGCTTTGGTCAAATGGGGGCAATAACAAGATGTGGGGTGGGAGAGATTCGTCTTCCGGAAGGTTATGTGAACTCCGCAGCTTATATTGATATCGTAAGAAACGGCGTTTTACCTAGCATCGACCGACTAAGCGAGCACGTAGCAAAAGTCATATTTCAAAATGATTCTGCACCTTGTCATCGCTCGAAATCGGTAAGTTCCCACTCACAATAATTATTTTTTACATTTTTTTTTGATAGATTTACAATAATGAACTATTTATTTTTGCATAGGTAAAGGAATATAAGGACTTTTTGGGAATTGAGTCAGTCCATGGCCCGGTAACAGCCCCAACCTCAATCCCATTGTGAATGTTTGGGCCATTTTAAAACGCAAAGTGCGCCAACAAAACCCTAATAACATTCCAAAGTTAAAGAAAATAATTGAATTCACTTGGTACAACGATATTTTAATGGAATTAATACGGAAACTCTATGAGAGCATGCCTTTTCGAATGGAAAGTGTCATCAACGCAAAAATAGGTCATACGCGGTATTATAATCAATTTTACCGTATTATTTGAAATAAATAAATAATAAATAATTAAAGAATGTGTGAGAAATTCAAAATTCGTAAAAAAACTACAAAAAACAATGTATTTTTTCATATAAATAAGTTGTAATTTCTGATTATAAAACTAGGAATTATGTGCTTATTTGGAAAAGGTTCCTAGAATTTATTATTGTTAGGTTGACAGTTTTGAAAATACTCAAAACTTGTCCCAAGTAAGAGTATCTAACAAACTTAAAACCGTTAAACAAGAGTAGATATTATTTTACGCATCAAAATATAAAACTTCTTGCAAAATTCAAGTCTGCGTTTTTTTTGACCGTGAGTGTATGTAGTTACTCAAAAAATAAATGTCAGTTCGTCGCCTGAGAGTTACTTCATTTTAAGTGCCATTTTGACACTTTTGAGTTAAGAATGGTTCAAGGTGGTTTTAAAACTGCTTTTTCATACCGAATCCGATTTATTATTTCTTTCAAAGTTTCCGATATAGGCCGTATACGTTCGAGTTATTTTGCCGTATAAGCCATAAAAACATTTTTTTGTTTGTTTTTGACAGTTAAGCGCATGTGCATAATTGGTACATACATATATCCTAAAATCTTGAGATACTCGGAAAATTCAGTAGCTCGATTTGAATTCTGCGTTCAGTGGAAATGAGTAGTCTGATTTCCGATTTCGACCCTCGTTAATATATGTTGAATCGTAAACTCAGACACCTGAAGTAAGTACGTTAAAATTTTATATACCAAGAAGCTTCAAAGGTCGAATCATTGTATCTCGGTTAAGAAAATCAAATCAGGACAAACTAAAATTGATTTAAAAGCTTAAAGTTTGCACTTTTTGTTATGATTAGTGTCTTTACTAGACATGTCCAAAATAATCTCATGTTCTAAAATTATTAGGGAAAGCTTAAAATGCGATAATTTATTCATGTTTGAGTACATCTTTAACAAAAATAGCAACCCTAGAAATCATTTTTTTTTTTGAATGAGGATACCCTCGAAAATGAGTAAATTATCCGATTTTAAGCATTCCCAAAGAATTTTAAAACATGAGGTTAGATTGAATGCTTGATTGCTGACTTGACGTATGCGAAATACTCTCAGAATAATTTGACTGAGACAAAATAGATATCGCGTTTTCGCAAAATTAACTTTTCAATGGATTGAGATTGCAAGGTTTTTATTTATTTGACAGCCTCTATTTATAGAGCAGTGGTGTTCAACCTTCAGTGACCTGTGGAGCCCTATTTACTGACGATATTAGGGTAAGGATTACCCTTTGTTGAAAAACTATTTCACTCAATAAAAAAAACTATGGAAAATGTATGTTATTGTCAGAAATAATTTCGTTAGGCCACTCAACAAAAACCATATCTTTGGATCGAATAATTCAAAAAAAAAAACATTTTTTTCTTGGGAAATAAATAATTTGCGTCATTTTACAAGCCTTTAAAATATCTGCATTAGCACAAATCGACGTCACTCCAAAAGAAAGTCGAAGTAGCTTATAAGTGATTTTTCTCCTTTAACATTTTGCATTTTAGAAAAATTGTTTAGCATAGTTTGGTTAGATAGCATTTTTCGTAGGAACTACTGTTTTAATGCGAAGTGTCAATTTAATTTACAGTACTTGCAAGTGCGCGGCGCGTGAGCGCTAAATTTTGTTGTTTTCAACTCGTGCTGGTGGTACATAAATGTACCTATAAAAATTTCCCGACACATCATTTCGAGGTATTTTTTCTTTTTTCTCAGCTTTCCAATGGTTTTGTCAGATTTTCCGAAATTTTCCATTTTCCTGGTGAAAAATCACAAAACGTGTTATATGTATCTCAAAAAAGGTATTTTTAATATTTTTTTAATGCTTTTAATCGAAAGCTGAGATTTTTTTACATTAAAGAAGTTATTTTCCAAAGAGTGATTCAGCAGTTTGCTATGAGAAATACAACGCGAAAGAGTATTTTCCGTTTCGCGCTGTATTTCTCATAGCGAAAGAGTATTTTCCCTTTCGCGCTGTATTTCTCATAGCAAACTGCTGAATCACTCTTTGGAAATAGCTTCTTTAATGTAAAAAAATCTCAGCTTTCGATTAAAAGCATTAATAAAAATATTAAAAATTCCTTTTTTGAGATATAACACGTTTAGTGATTTTTCACCAGGAAAATGGAAAATTTCGGAAAATCTGACAAAACCATTGGAAAGCTGAGGAAAAAATACATCGAAATGATATATCGGGAAATTTTTTTAGGTACATTTATGTACCACCAGCACGAGTTGAAAACAACAGAATTTAGCGCTCGCGCGCCGCGCTAGAACATGTGACGTGTTTCTCCCCATATGTTGAAATAGAATTAATTAAAAAGTTTATAATATTAAGATATGTTGTAATTTTGAACCAAAAAACCTATAAAAATGAGCTGATAGATTATAGCTACATATATACTATTCTACAAGTTTTTTTTTCGATCATTTAAAAATGAGCAGTTTCCCAAATTGAGCTGTTGATTGATGTAGAAACAAATTGAATATTTTTCTAGAGTTCATTACAAACTCTCATAGTACAGCTCTACAATAAAGTTATGTCGAGTAACAATTGTCAACTGATTTCGGAGTTATCGAGATTACTCCCTGAATCTGATAATGTAGCTGTTTTTTCGGATTGGCTCTGAATTTTTTTTTAACCCATAAAAATCTCATTTTTACCAGTGGTCTAAAAACCTTAACCTTATTTATAATCTAAATGAAAAGAATTACAATTTCTTATAGATTGTTTTTTATGCAGAATTTAAATTTGGTCGTGGAATCTCCCTAGCACATCAGCATTTTAAGGCATTACATCTGTTAGCTTGCCAGTGGAAAGTATGCAAAAATGGCATTTTGGCACATTTGGGTTAAATATCTCAAAATTATGACATGCAATAGAAATTGAATTCAGCATCAATACGTATAAAAAACTATAATTTCAATTTAAATTATGTAAAGGTTAAGATTTTCAGCTCACGGACAAAAATTACATTTTCGACGCTTTGCGGTTGAATATCCCAATACACCTAATTCTGTTTTTACACGGTCTTTTTTTACATGGTTTTGATTTAAGACGGTTTGAAAATAAACAAATTTTAAATTTTTTTACAAGATTTTATTCCATTTAGCACGAATCAAAATCTTTTGGGCTTAATTTTTTTTTTTGCACGGGTTTTCCTGGAACCAATTACCGTGTAAAAACAGAATTAGTGTATATTATAAGTAAAACGTAGCACTTTACGTGGAAATATTAACAGCTGCAAAAAGTCTAACACTTGTGTTAGAGAAAATTTTTCAAAATCCAAGAATTATCTTAAAAATATCATTTTTGGAGCTACTTTATTCGATCACTTTGGGGTGACTCTGACCTTGCGCAATGGGTATAATTTAATGGCTTATTAGTGAGGCATAAATAAACTATGTCTACATAAATTCTTTCGATTTATTAATTTTTTTCATCATTATTTACGACTTGTAGACTGATATACATACATACATATCGTTCATTTAACTTCAAGACTGGCATAACTGAAACAACATTAAGTGGGAGAAAAACGCATTTAAAGTTCTCAATATGTTACTTTTTGTATGAAAATGAAGAAAAGTATGTCTACATAAGCTCACAAGGCAAGTTTATAAGATACCATTCTGATTTTTTCACACAAAATAGAATATGAAATGGCGGGTATTTCTGCATCATTAACTCAAAAATCACTTTTTTTGAGTTATGCCAGTCTTGAAGTAAATGAGCGATATGTAATATATTATTTAGCTGAGCCCAAAAATATGTAGCAAGCCCTCGGGTTCCACGTGACACTGGTTGACGACCACTGTTATAAAGTAAGAGCCAGTGAATGATATTGAGTGTCCATTGAGCCAGTGAATGATAAGCGTATTGAACTTCAACGAATTACATATAGCAAAAATTATACTGTAAGAAATTTGGAAAATTTTTGACAGGCGCTTTTAAGGGAGAATACAAGAAAATGTTGGATTGGGTACTTAACGGAATTGAAACTTTTGCACAATTGTTTGTAAATAAAAATTCTAAAATGTTTACCTTCGTTATCAATTTTCTTGCGGTTCTTAAAACCACCACCGATCAATTAAGTCAGTAGTGTGTCTTAAAGGTCCCAATAAAGCTTTTATTTCAAAAATTCTAATCTCTTTCACTTGCTCTTAGACTTGGAAATTAAAATCAATATAAATAAAAAAACCTTTTTAGTTTAACATTTTAGTTTGTTGCCTTGTGTTGCGCTTTGATCTCACAACAACTTGAATTCGATCACTTGTGTTTTCCACAGTAACTTTTTTTGGTCTGCAATGTGATTTTTCTTCAGCCGCAGGTGGTGAAGCTTCACAAATTTGTTTTGCTTCTTTTTTTGCATTTTCGTCAGAAGAGTTTGCATTTTTATGGAGCACTTCCATTTTCGCAGTTACTTCAATAGCAATCAAAGGCTTCCTATTCGAGGTGGTTTGATTCTTCCTAACTTTAGTTGGGTTTCTGTGCTGATCAACTTGCTTTTTTTCAGTTATTACTTTAGCTATAATGTAAGATGGAGCATTTTCACTATCATCAACATTTTCTAAGTTAATAGTCACGGGAATTTCGTGCTTGTTGTTTACTTTGTGGGAGTCGCTAACAAAATGTCCATGCCGACTGGTTTTGCTTAAGCCTAGTGTGTTTTTATTATTAATCTTATGAACTTCTGAACATGTTTTTTCTTTGTTAGTTGAGCACGATTGTTCATTTATTTGGTAAGAATCAAGAAAAAACATTTGATGGTTTGAATTCTTCCCTTCTTCGTTTTTTTTTTCTGTTGGATCAATTTCCATTTGACTTTTGGATTTTTTATTAATAGAATCAGAGTTTTTAAGATGTTCGTTTTCAGTACAAGTCTCAACAAAAGCCGTATCTTCAGAAGAATTGAAAATACTCCCTGTATTCGTCTGCAGCGCTTTTCTTCCCTGTCTATCTTGGTCTCTTATATTTTCCGGAGAGAGTTTAAACTCTAAGGCTCTTCTCAGCTTTGCGGAACATGCAGTTATTTTTGGTATGAGCACACTCATTTCATATTTGGTTGACTGTTTTTGCAATTCTAAATTTATTTTGTATATCGTATCGACATTCATTTCAAAACCATTATAAAAATCTAAAGCAGCTAAAATAGATTTTAATGCTTTCTCATGCTTTCTTTGTGCACGTAAGAAATTTGCATAGTGATGAATGGTCATGAGTTCAAATTTTTGAAATGTCTTAAACATAACTGAATATTCTTGATTTTTACGCCAACCTAAGATAAAATCATAATATTCTTCTAAATATTCAGTTTTTTCTATCAGAAAATAAAGCCTTAAATTTATGCATCCAATTAAAACGTAAATCCACTCTAGGTCGATGTTTTTAGATATAACATTTTTGTAAGTATTAGTGCGAAATCGATTAATATCCATATTAAGATCGAATCGTAAGTCGTTAAGTGTATTCTGAAAAATAAAAAAACAAATATTGGAGACTATTTTAATAATTCACAAAAAATATTTAATATCTAACCTTTCTTATTGGAGATAAATTAGCTTGAACCATTTTACGCATTGCTTCCATTCCTGGATCCACTTGTAATGTCAAAACTTCATTGCGGTTTGCTTTTTTTCGTTCACAACATTCTGATAAAGTTTTCTTTTGTTTTACTTCCTGAACAGTCTTTGTTTTCAAGAAACATTCCGCAATAATTAACTTTATCTAATAATATAAAATTTAAAGTTATTATTATTACATGGGGCAACGAAAATTAGGATTCATAACTTTTAGGAAATGCTATTTATCAAAAAATTTCAAAAATAACTCCTTCACGTTTTCTGAACAAGTCTGCGTTTTAAAAACAAACAAAAAAAAAACAAATAGGTGCTTTATTAAAAAAATATTAAAATTATTTTTCCCAACAATACTTTTAATGCTAGAAGCAAAATAAGTTAAAAACGCATTATGTATTTAAATTGGAATTTACTGATGCAACCAGAGTTTATAAATTGAGCGATTATTAAAAATTTTAATACCAATAATATTAGGCCAATTTCTCTCAATGTAATTATTTTATCAAGTCTTTTAAGATGTGCATGTATAATGCAGGGAACCCAGAGTTTTTAGTAGAAAAAACCCAACTCTTATATCTTCCATTAAACAATTAACAGCGCTGTAGATATCTCGATCAACAAAAGTGAATGTAAAAGTGATCAAATTCTAAGTTAACCAATGTTTAAAATGAAAATATTTCATAGAAGTATCCCCCATGAATTTTGAACTATTAGATCTTGACCGCTAAGATTCACCAAATTTTTATAATTTGCGTTTAAAGATGATTAATTTTTATAAGAGCATGTCGTAATACCAATAAAATTTATGAAATTCAATGGATTAAATAAAAATACATTTAAAGAAAAAATGTTTGTATTTCGCTTGGTTGCCAAATTGATGTTAAAATTTTCAGTTTTCACCAAATGGTCATGTGTAAGCATACCAACTGTACTTATTTAGTAAGTACAGTACTTATTTTCAGCTTCCCGTACTTATTTTTCAAAGCGTACTGATTTTTCAAAACGTATTGTACTTAATTTGTACTTATTTCGGCCGAAGCCCGAAATCAATTTTTCAAAATAATAATAAATATAAATATCATTTGCGCTGGTCCGATGTTTGCGAAATTGTTGTATTGTATATCCTTTATTTAGTATTTTCTCACGAATGTTTAAAAAATGCTATGTGGCATCAGTAAATTTGAGCGCAGCGCTGACTTGTAGTTTTTAGAAATGTCAAACCTACTTCTTAAATATCTTGGTCACATATGCTTAGTATTTTTATTTATAAAATGGTAATGGTGCCGCAACGCCGTAAGAGTATTTTTAATGCATATTTTCAGAAAAAATATCCGCAAATGAAAAAAGGAAGAACAGAAAGTGATATACGGTGTAATTTGTGCGATACGGAACTCAACATCGCAATCGCCGGAAAGAGTGAAATCAAAAATTCAAATGCAAATAATCGGCAACGTACAAATGTCAAAAAATTTTAAAACATCTCTATCTTTACTGCACCCACCGTATAATTACACCATGGCTTGGAATTGTACTTATTTTCAACTACATATTTTGATTTCAGGCAAATGTACTTATTTTTTCAAACTCAAAGTTGGTATGCTTAGTCATGTGAATAAAAGTAAAGCCAATCAATATTCCACTATTTAACGTTATAGATCTCGATGTACTGAACAAAAGAACCGTCTTAGTTTATGAGATATTTTTATTTCTAAACGCGGATTTCAAAATTTCATTCAAAATGTAAAATTTTGGCTTCAACGCTACCTCAAAAACTAAGGTGAATATTAGAAAAGCATGCATTATCTTTTTGTATGGACTTTGCACATACAGTTATGGATATATAAATGGCACATTTTTTTATATTTTCTTTCTTATGCTACAGTATCGTAGATATTATTAACAAACAACAAGTGTTTCGTTTTTTGCAAAGATATATCCTTAATATTTAATAATAATACGAACTTCAGCTATAATTACGGTGACCATATTTTCAGGAGCTAAACCCGGGACAAAAAAAAGTGAAAATTACAACAACACACAAATAGCCACAAATAATAAAACTCTTATAAAGGACTATTTCATATATTATTTATTGAAGGGAAGAAATTAAAACTGTTTAACAATAATGAAATCGTCATAGCGTATCAAAATCAAAACTAAAAATTTAAAAACTTAAATTTTTTATTAAATAAATACGATAACTCAGCATTCCGTGCTCTTTAGATAATAAATAACAAATGTATATGTATATTTATTTAGTAAAGCTAAGTCAAAAAAAGAACAAAACAAATAAGGTAGTATTTTAATTCCACGTCGGTAAAAATATTTTTCCCGATTATAACTCCTTCCTCAATACTTGTTGGCTGAACCAATCTCTTTAACAATTTTTTTTTTTCAATGTTTTCTTTCAAATAATTTTTGAATAATTCAATTATTCAAGACAACTCAAATTGTAATTGCACTTTACAATCAATATACCTTTTAGCGTTTCTACAGCTCTAGTTTCTAGCGTTCATTATTGAAAAAACTCTTTCCGTGGGAACATTTGAACCAGGTTGACACAAGCTAAACTCTACAATTTGCAAAAGTTTGCGAAAGAAATGCTATTTTCTGAAAAATGGGTAAAAATTTCTACCCATTTTTCACCCACTGTTTTTTTATTGTCCAACCATTCACTAATTTTATCTAAGTTTAAGAAAGATTTTAAGCAATTAAACTCATCAAACAACTAGGAGTCATCAATTTTTATGTCGCTTCGCTTTTCTTTCATAAAAGCTAAGCTTGCTTCAACATTTGGCCATGAAGGTACATTACGAAGAATTATCCAACTTAAAATTTCAACTTCTTGAAAAGATGCGTCCCATAGAATTGAAAAACATTGGCCCATAGTCATAGTCGTAAAATTAAGAGCGATCTAAGTAAAAACCTGGATTTTACCGAAAATCGAACTTACAGAGTGACCCCATAAAAAAAAATACTTGCATTAAATTATGAGAAAATTTTTAAAAAAAGATTACCCTGCTTAATTGACACAAAATATTGTAGACACAGTGAACAAAAAGGATAATAAAAATCTTCAAAAATTCAGGCAGCGTGGTGTAGGGGTTAGGACTGTGAACTCATAGCTCACAGCACATGGGTTCGATAATCGTATGTCCAAAATATTTTTTTTATTGATTTCAATGAAAATAAACGTCACTTTAAAACCTGCTTTCAAATATTTAAAACCACCTTATCCTGCTTTTAAATTTAAAACGTGCTTATAGAAAAAAACATTTAAGCTGATGAGATTCGAACCCCCGCACAGTGAGCTATGAGTTCAGAATCTTTACCCTTACGCCACGCTGCCTGAATTTTCGAAGATTTTTATTATGCCTTTTGTTCACTGTGTCTACAATATTTTGTTTCAATTAAGCAGGGTAATCTTGTTTTAAAAATTTCCTCACAATTTAATGCAAGTATTTCCTTTTTTTATGGGGTCATTCTGTATTTTTGATTTTCGGCAAAAACTAGGTTTTAATTTAGAGCGTTCTAAATTGTACGCCTATGACTACGGGCCATTATGTTTAAATTTATTTTGGTCAATAAAATTTTTTTCGACCAGTTCAGCTATCATTTTTTAACGATCAAAGGTAAAAATTGTTCATCTCTTCGATGCATTAATTTTAGCTTGAGATCTTTCATAATCAAAGAGACTTCCGACATGCATATTTCTTGAGACTCTATTAAAGCAATGTTGCTATGAAATATTGAGGCTTCAGAGTGTATGAAACATAATAGGACTTCAGAGCAGGGGTTTCTAAAAAATTCTTTTAAAATAGTGGGACATTTATCTTGTGATAGGAAATATTCTTTTAAGGGTTTGAACAATTTTAAAATTCTTTCTATAGCGGGTTTTAAAGTTAGCCATCTCGTTTTACTGTAACCAACTAATTTACGGTATTCAATTTCTGAGTTATCACAAATTTCTTTAAACTTTTCGATGCGAATAGTTTAAATGTAAAAAAAGGAATATATTTTGACAACGACAACTTCGATATCTACCGGAAATCATTATATTCTTGTCTGAATGCAATTGGTTAGAACGTGAGGAGCGCAATTTACTCCAATAAGAACTTTTCCAGTAATTAACTGAACTTTGCTAAAAATGTTATTTTTACCTCTCCTCGCTGCCTCACCAAAATTACAATTTGTGTTGTCAGCGCAAATTGCAAGTAATTTGTCATTTATTCTAAAATATTCTAGGGTATCCTGTATGTACTTCGATATTATATCAGATGATTCTCCTGGAAGGTCCTTACTCTCCAATATTTTTACAAGGATACCTTTTTGTGGCGTAAAATAACGTATCAAAATTGGACATAACTTTATGTTGCCATGATTAGAACAATCAGTATAAATAGTTACAAAATTAACTGTGCGCAAAGCGACTTTAATTTCCATGATGAAGTTGGGTGCCAGAACATTACACACAATTGTTTCACATTTGGTACGTGCACAGGAATACTTCTCGTCAAAACAATTTTTTTTAAGTTTAGAGGTACAATCATTAGATCTGAATGAATGGTTGTGTTGAATTGAGTAGTAAGCCCAGGTGCCTTCATTTATCGCATTCTTCCTTGCAGCTCCTTGAAAATTTGTTGGGCTGAGGAAGTTGTTCAAAGTTTTGCTCGAAGCGGCAGCAACGTCGGAGTCTTTGTGTTTCTTCATATCGATGCCATATTTTCCGCCACTAGCTATTGAAAATATTGATATATATTTGCAGCATCATAGGGTCTTTAGTGCATTTGCTTGGCATGGCGTAGGCCCGCTTATGAAAATCAATGACAAAATGGACAAGTTTCAGTATTTGGACACATTGCGAAACCATATGAAACCATAGGCACTCCATTTCATGCCAGTTAAGTGGACATTTTTGCAAGATAATTACACCAAACACCCCTCCAAAGTAGCAAAGAATTGCTTTTGGGCGGAAAACATCGACGTTTTGGATTGGCCAGCCCAGAACCCTGACTTAAATCCAATACAGAACCTGTAGAGCGCACAGAAAGATTGGTATGCCATATCCAAAACAAAATGCGAAAAAGTGTGGAGAGTGTGGGCCGAACGTGTGAAGCTGTCATCAAAAACAGGCCACAGCACAAGATATCAACTATTTAAATGTTTTTGCATATGTACCAAAAAGTCACCGAATGCATTTTTAACACTATATTTTCTCTTTTTTCCCAGATTGTGCCATTTATGTGTCCAGCACATTTCATCGGTTTTTTTACATTTTTATCATTTTTTTTTTGTTAATGGATTATAGCTGAAGTTCGTATTATTATTAAATATGAAGGATATATATTTGCAGAAAACCAAACACTTGTTGTTTGCTAATAATATTTACGATACTGTAGCATAAAAAAGAAAATATAAAAAAATGCGCCATTTATACCAAAATGTATATATGTTACCGCCCAAACTAGTTTTTAGGCCAAGCTAGTTCCGTTAAGCCTAAAGATGTGCAATGAAATTTTAATGCAAGAGCACTGTGGTTAGTGAAGTCTACGACAGCAGCAAAGTCAGACAACAAAATTTGGCAATTTCATTGTATACTTGGCATATGATAAGTGAGGGTAATTGGGCTCAGGATTTACATCCTCAAATATGTCCAACAGCGGCTTCGCCGCGGTTCAGTCTGTAATATGGCTTCGCTTCACACAGTGCTTTAACATTAAAATTAAATTGCATACTTTTAAGCCTTCAATTAAACTAGTTTGGCCTAGGAAAGATAATCTTCTGGCATTATAATTTAAATATGACTTCTGGCATATGAACGCCACGGCTAGCTCGGACGTAGTCTAAAATGGAGGTCCAATTTTCAAGGTATATCGCGAATTACGCGAGTAATGTTGGCTTCGAAGTATTGAATCGTAGCTGGCTTATCGACGCATACTTTTGGCTTCACATAACCCCAAAAAAAAAAATTAAGGTGTGATATCACAAGATCTAGGCGGCCTTCTTGACTTCATAATTGCAAAAATCATGTGAATTTTGAGTGAAAATAAAGTTGAAATTTTAGTGACTATAATAAATTTGCACAATTTGGACGCGTTGTTCATGCGTCAACCTGTTCATGATGAAATGGCAAACCAAACTGAATATAAATGACATTAGAGTTGCCAGATTTGACCACAAAATCCCAGTTTTATCTCTATTCGAAAAACAAACCTCTAAAAAAAACACCCTTTACTTAGTACATGAAAAGAAAGACTCGCTCTCACGCCATAGGAAATGTTGCTAGCTAACTTGTCTTGAGTTAAGCCAATCTCCATTTCTCAAACAAAATTTTGTTCAATATCATTTCAATTTTGCTAAAATCTGTTTTAACTTAGCTTCGTACTTAATTTTTAATTATTTTTACTGCAAAAATCAGGATTAAAATGACGATTTCTGTTTGCGAAATCGAGATTGCCTTAACTCCAAACAAGTTAGCTAGCAACATTGAGAACGAATACATCTCTTCGCCTATATAAACTTTTTGTTTATACATCCATTGCTGTATGTATGTACATTAGGGTGGTCCTTAAAAAAAAGTTGGGGACGCCCCATCAATTGGTTCGAAATAGGATAAAAAAATCTAGGAGTTTTTTCAAATTTTTATCTTTAATGCTTACTGATCCTATTTCAATGTGAAGTTTGACCTAAGCCGCCATTTTTTTTTTTGAACAAATACTCCTTACGTGGTTTTCAATTTTAAAAAAGAATATACATATAAAAAATAAATGTCGCTCACATCTAGTTTCCGATACATAGTCATGGAAAGTTGTGGATATAGCTTTTCGAAAAATGAGTATAAGTTGGGAATTCCTTTATAAGTTTTTAAATTTTAATGCCATATGGCAGGTAATTTTACAGTCTATAAAATTGGTGCATCAAAGTTTGAAATTAGTTCCATATATTAGCCGTGTTTTATTCGCTTTGGTTAAACCTAAAAGTGAATAAAACGCAAAAGTTTAAACTTTTTTAATTCTGGTACTGACCACTAGGTGGCATGACAGTGTTCTGTTTTAAAATCAGAGCCGTTCTGATAGCCGGCAAACTCGTATGGTTGAACAGGGCCCAGCACGGTAAGGGGCCTCACGCGTCATTACATATTTTTCTTTTTTTCAAGAAATTGGTACCAATTGCTTTTGGACTGATCTATAGCGTCGCAGACGCTTATACCAATGTTTTTCTTTCGTTTTCCGAGGATAGAAAAAAATCGACGATAAAATATGAAGAACAAATCTATTTGACGTTATGTATATTAAAAAGGTAAAATGAAAGCAGAATCAAAGCAGCGATTAATGACTGTTGATGATTCATCTTTGTTTTTGTTTTTATTATGTGATTTTATTTTAATATTTGGGCCCAGCACTTACCGCATGCATAAGGCCCCGCGTGTCCTAAAACCGTAACTGCAAAATTCAAGCAATGCTGCCAAAACAATTTTATTATTTTAGGTTTGTGTCTAGAACTACTTGCTATGTGCGACATCTATTTTTCGAATTCAGCATAGCATAGCATAGACAAAAAAAGTTCAATCAATTGAACTAGAAATTGAGCTGGTTCACGCAGTTGTATGGAATTTTGGTTTAACCAATACGAATAAAACACGGCTATTTTGTGTAATGGCTGTTTTTAAAAACTGTTTATCATTTTTTTTCAGATAACCGTTATTTTCTCTAAAAATTGTATTAATAATTTGTAATTTTTTTCCACTTGACTTAAAGAGATTGAGAACTGTCCGCTTATAAGGCATTTATTTAATTTAAAACATTTCCACCTTTGTTTGTATTCGTAAATATTTTACATGCATCAATAACTAAAACTGGCGGCTTAGACCAAATTTCACATTGAAATAGGAACAGTATTAGTTAAAGATAAAAATTTTAAATAAATTTGTTCATCCTGTTTCGAACCGATTGGGGGGCGTCGCAATTGATTTTCGAAAAAAATCTAAATAAGAACCACCCTAATGTACATATGTAAGTTATAGGAGTTCGTTGAAGAAGAGCGAAAAAATGTTTAAAATATTTACTGTGCAGAGTTTTAAGGAGAGTATTTACTTCCTTATACAAGGTGGCGCAAAAGAAACGAAGAGGATTTCAACAGTCTATGCTTCTTTAATTAACTTGTTTTGCATATTTTTGATTTGTGACTTGGGAAAATTAAAATTGAAAGATTAACGTATTTTTGACCTGAGGACTGGACCGTCGGAATCAACGATAAATCGTCTGATTACTCTTTTTCGACAACAATACAGTGTCTCTGACCTTTCTCGAACTGGAAGACCTTCCTTGAACTGGTGTGGAATTTCATCCGATAGTATCTACGGTCTATATTTCTTTCAAATTGAGGTCGGTGCATCAATCATCTGCTCAATATGGTACCATGCGCTGTGGTTCTTCGGATTTAACCGCTCCCGATTTCTTCCTTTGGGGACAATTGACAAAAAAAGAGTACTCCCGTCAAGTACCATCTGTTAATAGAATGCTGTCAAATTTTGAAACACTTCCGTCACTAACTTGACGTTTAACAGGTGTTCAAAGCATACAACCTCGTAGATTTTTGTAAAAATGGAAAAAAGTGAATTTCGAGTACTCATAAAACATTATTTTATGCGAAATAAAATCACCACTCAAACCAAGGAAAAGCTTGATAAGTACTATTGGGACTCTGCACCATCAACTTCAACTTTCGTTATGGTCGCACAAGCACTAGTGACGCTGAACGTTTTGGACGACTAATTGAGGTCAATACACTCGAAAATTTCGAAAAAGTTCACGATATGGTGTTGGCCGATCGGATAGTAAGAGCGCGTGAGGTTATTGATGCCATAGGCATTTCATATGGCACTGTGGTATCGATTTTAAAAGATCAGTTGGGTTTTAGAAATTATCCGCAAGATGGGTGCCGCATTAGCTCTCAATTGACCATAAACGCAATCGCGAAACGTGCATAGTCTCAATAGCAAAATTCCATGAATTGGGCTAACTCTTCCGCCATATTCTCCGGATTAAGCCCCCAGTGACTATTTTCTTTTTCCAAATCTAAAAAAAATGGCTCGGTGGAAAGAGATTTAGCTACACCGATGAAATTATTGCTCAAACAAATGCCTATTTTGAGGACCTCTAGAAATCCTATTTTTTGGAAGGAAGGCTATAAGGAGACTACTATATGTTGAAAAAGGAAACTTTTTTTGCCAAAAAAACTGTGTTTCATTCAAAAGGGTATGGACTTATTGATCCACCCAACATACACAGATGAATGTCTATTAGACCGTACCTCGAAAAAAAAGTTCACCGTACACCAGCAATTCCGAAGCATTTTTGCAAGATAATTTCGAAAAAAAAATTTTTTTTTTTTTGGCCGACAATAGATAAATGCGCGACATTTGAGATTTTCATCATACCTTCGGCATTTACAGTCCTATCTTAAAGTATGATATATCAATGTTTTTGTCTTGAGTAGACCAACTTTTTGATCCAATGATCTTTGACATCAAGTACCCCGTTCTTGAACCTACCCACCAGATCTCATCTCCTACCATCCTAATGTACCTTCCTAATCTCAGAAAATTAAAGCTTGCAAAAAATCATTAAATTTTTCCAACTGAAGTATTTCGATTATTCCATTAGAACTATTTTTAAAAATGTTTTTAAAGTTTTTTACTGACGACCCCTACGCCTTATTAAATTTTTCGACATATCTTCGGTATTTATAGTCAGTAGTACTAAAATAATCTCTAATCGAATGATATTTGGAATAATACCGTTATTACTCTCTTAATGTATTTTGATATTGCTATTCATTTTACCTGTGCGATACATATCAGTTGGAAATGCGTCTATATTTTACTCTGCTAAAGTTATAAAATTTAATTGAATGTTTTGTTATCAATGATAACGGACCCAAATCTAGGCCCGGATTTAGAAATTTGCAGCCCCTAGGCAGTTGCTAAAATTACCATGTTTTGATTTACGGATGACAGAGTCATTGATAATGTCATCACAATCTGAAGACATGATTAAATCTGACTCTATAGTTAACAAACCAAGTGCGTTTAATTGTTCTGCAACCAGTTTTGATCTCAAGTAGTTTTTCACTAGCCCATCGATCACCAATGTTCAGTTATACTGGCATTTTTCCCTTATAATGTTGGTACGCTTGGCAACGAAATAGGCGGGAAATTCAATTCCCACCAATAAAAATTTTTTTCAAAGTTTCCGCCAATATTTGCCGCCTGTATGATAAATCCGAGCCTGCCCAAATCCGCAAGTACGTTCAGATGGCTATGAGTAGATTTTAGCCGCCCGCAAAGAAGAACAGGATACATTCGTCAAATGTTCGATCCACAAATAGATCATTTTATAAATTTTGTTAATAGTGGAAAAAGAGAACAAAGATATACAAACTAAGTTTTCTTTACTCACAGTTACAAAGAAAAATGCGATTTGATGCCGTTAGACCGAGCTATATACACTGCGGTTCATCAGGATAGAACCAACTGAATTTTATGCAAAAAATCTCTATAAATTGTGAATGCAAAAACAATAAATGCTCAAACTTTTCAGAAATATAAAAGCACTTATAATGCACTACTTAAAGACTAAAACTCAATTCCCAATGCATTATAACGGTACTTTTCTTTAAATGCTTATAAACATGTATAAAATTCGCCTTTTTTTCTTGGTTCACCAGGATAGAACCACTTTTTAATTGCTCTATAAATGAAACAAAAATATATTGTTTGTATTGAAAAATTGATTTTATTGTAATAGTTTCATCTGAATATTTATTTAAAAATGTATACTTTTACCGTTATTCGCAATAACTTTGTAAATTCTGCATTTCATTGACTCCTATAGAAATTTTAAGTAATCATGAGAAAAATCGGTCCCTGCTGCTTTTATTCCTTCAATAAGCTCATTCTTAGTTTTGTACTGTATTCCTCCTTCGTAGACCTTACGGGTTAGCCAACCTCAAACATTTTCAATAATGTTAAGATCGGATGAGAAGGGCGGCAAATTTAAGGTTTCAAAATTTTGGCTAGAAATCCATGATTTAACTACACGTGCCGTGTGTATAGGTGCATTATCATGTTGATAAATCCACTCTAGTCGTCCAAAAATATCATTAATCTTTGGAAAAACTAATTTCAGAAGATTTTTGTAATGATCTCCCGGTCATTCGCGTACTTTTTACGAAAAGATCAATAGTTCCGTAGTATGGAACTGCAGCCCATACCATAACGCCGCCCTCTCTACTGTGATGAAGGGTCAAAAATTATTTCTGAGAACGCAAATCGTGAAAATTAAAGTTATAGCATTATTTGCGTTATAGATTTCTAGAGATTTTTTGCATAAAATTCAGTTGGTTTTATCCTGATGAACCGCAGTGTATTTATTCGTTTGGATAGCAATATCAGACGGCTTTTACAAATATAAATTTCTTATAACTAACCTAAGCAGAGGTCCTAACTACTGATCTTGCGCCTCGTGTGTGGTGTTGGGTAACGAATAGTCAGTTGGTATGTTGCAATGTCTATCTAAGCTCAGCAGAAACTAAGAATTATTGTTTACAATTTCAATATCATGCAAAGCGGTCGTGATACTTCAGTAGCCGCTGTCGCTAGGTGATTGTGTTTACTCCTCCCTCGCTTAATTGAAGGCCGTCATCGGGCTTCCTGAAACTGTCGATCACGATTTGGAGAGTGTTTTTCTTTTGTCTTCTTTTTCGTTTTTGATGTAACTTGAGGAGTACAGATTATAATGACAAATGTTGCTAGGTCGGTTTGGAGTGGACTTGTAGCTAGCGTCTCCTTCATCTCTCCGATATCATGCAGATTATCCACGCTCAATCTTTGAAGGTATGGTAGACTCAGTATCTCGTTATGACTGGTGGGTAATTTGTGACGATTTCGGAGATTAATTCAAAATGAAAATTAAAGGTACACCGGGTCAAAATAGATAAAATTCTCTATCAATGGGTTAAAGAATTGTAGCAAAATAATTTACCGTATTCCCGGAATGCACTCTGAAAGTTTGCATTTATTTTCATTTTATGTACGCACAGCGATAGACGTGATTTTTTCATTACTTTAAAACGAGTTTTCTTTTTGAATTGGCAAATTAACTTTAAGATGATGATGAAGAATTCTTGTTCAGGTATTTTAGTAATAAAGTGTGTATTTTGGTTTGTTAAAAAATGTTTAGAAATATTTTAATTTGTGTTTTTTCCGAAAGCTTAAAAATTATCATATTTTGGCCCTATTCATGGACATATAGTTGAGCTTCCTCGGGGATCGGGCAAAACTGTTTTCATTAACGTAATATATAGATATTCTAGTAACTTTCTATGAAAGAAAAAGTTGGGCGAATATTGCGCACTTTTTCAGCATTTTGATTTTTTATATTTATATTTTCTTTAGTCCAAAAACCGAAAGTGACCGATGTCTCGAAAACGACGTGAAAGAAAAAAAAAAAATTTAATTTTCAGAATCAGCAGCCGATTTTACATAAGAAATGAATAGTGGCACCTAAAGTTCATACATTTTTTAATTATTTGTAAACTAGTGTTATTATGATGAGAATGAAAATGATGTAAGCGAAAATGAAGGTGAAGCTGAACACGATGATGATGATAGTGATCATGATGAAAATAAATAATTAATTTGTATGAGAATCCTCAGTGCGTAATTTTTATTTTTGATAACAAAAAAAAAAGCGTCGCATCTGAGCCTGGAGACCTCCTCAATATTTTGTTTCGGTTCGTGTGGATCCATTGATGCGAATCTCCTAGTGAAAAGTTAGGAGAAAAATATTTGTAACCGTCCTCTAGTGAGACTCATGTAAAAAAATTTCTCGTTATCACTACATCCAATATCATGAAGAAACAACTGTCGTTTGTTAGCTTTACGAAACAACGCGATCACTTTGAGTGCTTTCTTCCGTTTATGTGCACACGTAAGCTTAATTATAATTACATGCTTATTATTGTCTCACACTTAACCACAGAACAAATATGAGCAAACATGGTTTCGATATTCTCACCTTCAGAGAAAGGAATTCCGTTGACGATAAAATCGGTAGCCACCTAATCATTCTTATGTTTTTCTACTCGTTTCCTTCAATCATTTAATTCAGTGTTAGAACAGCACTAGAGAGGGGAGCATTAGGAGAGAAATTACATTTCACCGTTTCAACTTCACTCTTGAAATCAATAATCTGCTGTTTCTATCACGTTTCTTAAGGCCACCCGGTGGTCTAAATTTTAGACAAATCTTTTTTTTTAATATTTCGAAAGTATAATCTTTTGAGAATTTAAATGTTAAATTTTTGTAATGATATTAACAGTATTTTAGGTTATGCAGCCTTTATAGCAGGTAGCGAACGGTTCGAAAAAACATACTTAAAACTTTAAACTCATTTATCTCGAAACTACTTTTTTCTTCTCGGCGAGATAAAAATAAAAAAACATTCATCCGATTCATCTCAAATTTGAATATGTTATTCAGAACTTCAGTGGCTATGGCCGGAGCCTACAAAAATTTTTTAAATTAATAACTTCTTATTTTTTACGTAAAAAAAACTACTGAAAAATGGTCTATTTTCGATATTTAAATTTCAAGAACGCGCCATTTTGTCAAAAACTTTTCTTTTTCAGTTCGGGAGGCTGGGGCCATAGCCACACTCATATAGATTAATAGTTTTCTTACTTTTTATTTTTCAGGTAAGTGATATAGCTAATATTTTACCCGCTGTACAGATAGGATTTCGGATTTAATGCTAAAACATAGGCTAAAATGCCCACAAATTTTTTTTAAAAAAAAAAACTCCCCTTTTAATGTATTTTGTGCGCATTTTCAGCTAGATGAAAAATGTGGATGTAGTTTGACAACAGTGGGTGGCATTTCCCATACAAATAAAATACCTAAAACCCTATATCTTTGCAACTAAGGCCGATTTTTTCTTCGTTTTAGCAAGTCGCTTTTTTCGTCAAATTTCAACGAAATCGGACATAAACTCTGTCCGCGCCGTTTACAGGTTTGTGATAGGAAGCTCAAATATTGCGACAACTATTTTTATTCCTCAAGCTAAAATATAGCCAAAAAAAAAAAAATAAAATCCAACTCCAAAACTTTGAAATGACAGTCTAATATACATGATTTAATATAAGAATAAGAGAATAAAATTTTAATATTAATTCAACCTCTGTGTGTTAGAGGTGTCGTAGTTTTATAAAACTCGAGTAAGAGGGTATTAGAAGATTTTAGATTCTCATTTAGCAGTCCTATAGGAGAGAGGTAAGAACTATTTGACCAACTAAATGCGCTTTGCTGGTTTAATATATTTGACATTAAGATATTTTCGTGAAAACTCAGTCTATTTGAATAACGGTGAAGCATTAAAATAGCATAAGCAAAAAGAGGTATTACTTGAGCCTTATTGTAAATGAAATGATTGAGTACCGTTTATTGTATGATTCGTAATGTCGATCAATACAAAGCCTCAAAATACTTCTTTCAAATATTTCTAATTCTTTCGCAACAGTGCGCGATATGCTGAACCAAATTGGAAACCCATACAATAATGCAGAACGAATACTTACTTTGAATATAAGCACTTTTGTTTTCGGACTCAAATACTTATTAAGAAGCAACTTACTAAACATTGATTTAATTCGATTAACTTTTGATTTAATAAGACGAGCGTGTTCATTAAATTTGAGTAGCTTATTTAACGTAATACCAAGGTATTTTATTTGATTTTTAAACGGGATCTCAACGTCATCTAAAAGAAGGTGCAGGCTTTTACTTTGAGGAACAACATAGTAGGGGCACTTCCCAGAAGCGTTTCTTATACAAATCGCTTCAGATTTGTTGGGATTTATTTTGATTCCCCATTTTTTATAGAAATTGTCTATATAAGTAAGATGTCTGGATACTCGATTTAAAGCAGGGGTCGGCAAAGAATACTAACACAAACGTGTGAGTATGAGTGAGGATAAGAAAATTTCAAAGTTTGAAAGCAAAACAGAATACAATGTACGTAAATGACTAGAAAACAGAGCATAAAGGAATCTAGTCTTTCTTGTTCAACAGTCGCATACGAACTGATCTGATACTTATTATTCTCTTTTGTTGTATACGTATACAAGCACAGTAGCTCTGCTACTCATGAGTAGCAGCGTGCCGATGGCTGATCTAAAGCTACCGTTGGAGAGATAGAATAAGCATATATAAGGGAATCATCCGCGTACAAGATGCTTTTTGAATTATTGTAATCATGTGGAAAATCATAAATTAATATATTATACAAAAAAGGAGCTAAAATAGCTCCTTGTGGAACACCACTGCTAATCGGAGATAAATCTGACTGGATATTATTAATTTCAACTACAAATTTGCGGTTCTCGAAAAAAATATTAAAAATTTTAATAAGGTAGGGGCTAAAACCAATTTCAATTAGCTTATAAAAAATTCCGTTGTGATATGCGCGATCAAAGGCTTTTTCTATATCAAGTGAAACAGCAACAGTGCAATTCTGATTACGCAGATTAGAAATTACATCGTTATGAAACTTTACCAAGGCGTCAACTGAAGAATGACCTCTTTTAAATCCGAATTGTTGTCGAGGAATGTAATTACGGTCTAAGTCAGCCTCCATCTTATCTTTTAGAACACGCTCAAAAAGCTTTCCCAAATTTGAAAGCATAGAAATCGGCCTCGAATTGTCTGGAGTAAAATCATTAGTTTTCTTTTGAAGCGGATAAATTTTTGCAATCTTCCAACAGTCCGGGAAGTAACCATTACTAATGCAATTATTAAAAATAATGCATAAAAACTCAAAGGCAGATAACGGAAATTTTTTAATTAGATAATTCGAAATTTTGTCAATACCAGAGGATTTTTTTGCATTTAAAGATTTTACTAGATTTTCAAGGTCCAAATGAGATATAAATTGAGATATATTGGAGTTATTTAATGATTTTACACTTGAAGAAAAATTTTGTGTAGCAGCAGTGCATGAGGATAAACAATTATTAATTGAGGAAATGATGTCCGAAATGTCTGGCCTATTTGGAATGTTTTGTCTGTAAATATAGGAAAAATGCTTCCTAATTTGTTCAACTATATCTTCATTTTTCATATATGGTGCATTTTAGGCGAAGCGGACAATGCAAAAAAACTGATATTTTGAATTTTGTTCATATTCGGCTTAGTTGTACATCTAGAAGTTGTAAACACTTATTTTTTTTTTATAAGGCTTAGTTGTCAAGTTGTGACTTCCAAAAATTGACGTAATATGAAGAACGGAATTTTTGGAAGCAGTTTTTGGAACTTAACAAATTTTCAATAAAATATTAAGCATTGTGACTTCTATGGAAAATTTACCGTTCTTTTCAATTATGAAATCAGATTTGAAATTTTATTTTTTTTTCATGTGGAAAACCGGAAGTGAACATATCATTTTTGAATTTGAACAATTTCGACATATTTTATTTTTTTTATTTTAACTTTAAAATAAAGCATAAAATATACCGATAATATGCTAAAATTTTTTTTATGTGATGTGCATTAGTTTACGAGATATATGAATTGAAGTGAATACGCACTTTGTATGGGACCTGGCACGTTCTTAAGTACTTTAATTTATATATCTTCTTAAATTATAGCGATCACGTTAAAATTTTTTTTGTGAAACATTTATATACTCAAAGCTCTTTTTTAAAAATAAAATATTTTAAAAATATGTCGAAGTTACTTAAAATTTGATTTGAAATTTTTACTTCCGGTTTTTTGTACATAAAAAAATTCCAAATTCGAATTTGAACAAAAAATTAAAAAGAGCATCCTTTTTACTAGTTAATGCAATATTGTTTATATTTTATTATAAATTCCTTGATTCCAATAACAGCGTTCAAAAATGACAGTACTTAAACTTCAGGAATTCTTCAGAAGCCCATAACTCAGCAATTAAGCTTCATACGAAAAAATAAATTGTGTGTTCACACTTATGTCTACTAGATGTATAACTAACCGGAATATAAACAAATTTCACGACCACACTTTATTTTCATTGCCCGCTTCGCCCCATATGTTATTCCATCAACACAAACTTTATTAAAACTTTTACTCCGATTGTTCCCTATGCAACTATAAATTTGCTTGTAGGCAGTAGGACCAGGCTTTATATTACTGAGTCGAAGATTGAATTCTTTTGCCTGATGAAGTTCAACTTGCTCTTTAATTATTGTTTTTAAAAGTTGGATTTGTGTAGATAAAGTCTGATACTCTGCAGTTTTCCTATTGTAAATTCTATGGTAAATTTTTTTGAAGTTTTTCTGCCAAACATATTTAATTCGAAAAAGTTTTTTTATATTTTCAGGGATAAAAAATTTTTTATTCTTAAATTCAATTTTCTTAGAATATAGATCAGTAACTGCATTTATGCAACTTGTAAAGATTTTAATAAACGTATAAATTTCCGTGTTAGTAAGATTTCTATCTGATGGTATGGTTATATCGAACAAAATTAAGTCTAAGTCCGATCGAAATATTTTCCAGTCTGTTCTTTCAAAGGAGGAATAAATACGAGGCGATATATGTTGGAGGTCAAAATCGGAAAGATTAAATTTAAATTTTAAGGGAAAGTGGTCAGAAAAGGAGGGAATAGTCGAGATCGAATAATTTTGATTATCAAAGTCAATTAAATTTGTACTAATTAAAAAGTGGTCTAAATAAGAGCTTCCATTCGGAAAAGAAGGAGAAATATCACATATTCTAAAAAAATCTTGGGAATTTTGAAGCCAATCATAAAAATTTTTACCATTTAAATTATAAATTAAATCCCCCCATGTTGTGCTTTTTGCGTTAGAGTCTCCACCAATAAAAACTCTGTCATAGTTAGTAGATAGTTGTTTTACCTTATTAAGACTAATGAAAAAATCGTTGGGACAGAAATTGAAAGGTACGTAAATACTTCCTAAGAGAAATTTTTTAATTTGACCAGAAAATGAAATAGGAATTTCAATGAATACATTTGGAAATCTAATATCAGAAATTGGAACAGTTGAGTATTTAATTTGTTTTTTAATTACTATTGCCGTTCCCTGCGGCGATGAATGCCTTATAATATCAAAATCTTCCAAAAAAACTTTGGCGTTTTTAGCAAGGTGCATTTCTTGTAAAAAACATATGTCAATATTGTGGTCAATCAATATCTTTAGTAGATCAATTCGCTTACTTGTCTCAATTAGAGATCAAACATTAAAAGATAACTAGTAAAGGTGTTATCTTCGGCCAGGCCGAAACTCACATACCCTACACTACACTAAAAGTACTTTCCAAATAAATGTTAAAAAGACATTGAAAAGGTTGAAGAAGTCGAAAATAATGTAATAAGATTCAAAAAGGTTGAAAAGTGTTGAAACAGTTGAAAAAAACTCAAAAAGTCTGACATATGATATATGGAGACCATTGCAGAAAGTTAAAAGAAATGGACAAAGTCGAAAAGATGAGGAAAGTATTGAAAGTGGTTAAAAAACTCAAAAATAGTTGCAAGAAGTTGAAAAAGGTTGAAACAATTCAAAATTCATGAAAAAGTCGAAAAAATAAAGAAAATGTCGAATCAAGTTGAAAGAGGTTGAAAAAGTGGAAAATATACATATGGAATATATTGGGAAAAGTTAAAAAGTTGAAAAAATCAAAAGAATGTTGAAAATGTTGGAAAAAATAGAATAGAAATGCAGAAAACCAAATATGCCACGCCCACTTCTCCAATTCCGCCTACTTTTGGTTCAATAAATTATATTTGTCATTGACATCCACATACAAAATTTTAACGAAATAGCTTGCATAGTTTGCGATATATGCCTTGATTAACCTTGAAATTTAGGGCGGTGACACACCCATTGATACAATCGAGACAGATTTTGATCCAGAAATAGCTTTCCATAAATAAACCTCTTATACCAAATTTCTGTATGATTGCTCATATATTTCGATAGATATGCCACTTAAGGTATTTTACTTGTATGGGAGGTGCCACGCCCACTGGTGCGATTTTGCCCGCTTCAGATGCTGACATACCTTATAGCAAGTTAACCACCTACATCAAATTTCATGCCAATATCACTTCCAACTTTATGTTAATATGGGAGGTGCCACGCCCACTTATGAAATCCCGTCAAATTTTATTTAATTTTATAGATTATAATAATTGACATCTATGCACCAAATTTTATGAAGATTACTTTGATTGAACACTATCTATAGCATTAAACGTGTTTTTCTTATATAGGAGGTGCCACGCCCATCGGTTCTATTGTGCCAAATTTTCGTAAGAAGATACCTTTTAGCAAGTATATCTGCCATACTAAATTTCATTACGATTACAGTAGAAATTGGGTTGAGGGAACTAATTCGTGCAGAGGCTATTCTCTCAACCCAGACTGGTTCCCTTAATCAAGACTGAATATTAAATGAATTGAAATTAAAAATTAGGTATTTATTTAAGATAATAGCTCATTTTCATATGTATTTAATACATTGTACAAAAAATGACAAAGAACTATTTACATTTTGATTTTAGCGTTAAGAACCTTTTAGTTTTCATCTTCACTTTTTAAAAATTCAAACTTCACTTACTCACTTTGAATAAAACAATGAAAAGCAAGACAAAAATATCGTGACTTTCTTCTAAGAATAACAGTAAAGCGCATGCGCACATGATTTTTGTATTCTTTATTGTGTTTGATTTTCTTTACCCAGTGAAAAATCATACAAAATTTGGTTGAGTTTCCTCTACTCAGTAGCCATCAGATCGGATGTTCCCTCTACAGAGTAGTCAATGAAAGAGTATTTGCTGCACTCTCGATCGAGTAGTTCTCTCAACCCAGGGTTCCCTCAACTCAATTATTACTGTATGTTGTTAGTTGTCTAATTATAACGTTTATAAATATTGTGAGCTGTGCCACGCCTTTCAATGTGTTTTTCCAGTATACTGATGAAGCTTGTATTGTTGACTGCTCTTAGTAGTATCATCCCTAAAATATTTATGAAAATCGAATGTGCCAATTTTGAATTATACGAAATCAGAATCTTCAATTGTTAAAAAGTGGCACGCCCACTTTTCCAATTCCGCCCACTTTAAACATAATTCAAGATATATATGATCTGCATTCGTGTACCAAATTTCATCACAATATCTTGCACGGTTTCCGAGTTATGGCGTTATAAATGTTAAAATTTAGGGATAAGCCATGCCCCTTTAAGAGTCTTTGCAAATTTAAAACCTAGCTCTATCTTAATTTTGTTCTTATGTTCACCAAATCACCAATTTTCATCGAAATCGCAGCAACTTTTTTCAAAATGGGCTGAGGTATATTTACATAGAGTATGGGCGGTAGGCGTGGTCGTGACCAGATTTCGCCTATTTTTATATGCTAGCAGCTTGCAACCTGTGACCTGTGTGCCAAATTTTATTGAATTAACTTGATTAATTTTTCCGTAAACGTGATTTTAACAGACAGACATAGCTATATCGACTCAGGTGGTGACGCTGATCAATAATATATATACAAACGGAATGACAAAATGAATATACCCTCTGTGTAGGGTATACAAAATTTAAAAATTTACGGACCATATTTCACTAAAACATCACGAAGCAAATTCGTGCATTCGATCCTGGCCTGCTCCTTTGGTATAGACTTGAAAGTTTGCAAAAATGTTTTTATTTTATTTTCTAATGATAGAACCTCGTGAAATATTTTCCAATATTAAGAAACTCCTCGACTAATTGAGGAAGTTTTTTACTTTTTAAAATGTTGTTTGAAGGAGATTTTTCCATATAAAAGTTACTAGCATAGGATTTATCTGCTGTAACAAAATTAGTTTTATTAAAAGTTGAAATTATTGGCAGCTTTATTTCTTCTATCTTTGGCCGAATTCATTAGCTCAGTTTTTCGCTTAATATAAGTCTTGTAAGCTGGGCAACCCCTATAATTAGCCGTATGGCCTTTGGCTTTACAGTTTACACATGATGGAGATGATGTTTTCCTCCAATTTTACAAGGCATTCGCCTGGAGCATGCGTGTTATCACATTTTACGCAAGCGATTTTCCTAGTACAATTGCGCGCTGAGTGACCCCATTGTTGGCATCTATAGCACTGCACCTCCCTTTGTCTCGACTTCGGTGTTTCCCAGGAAATTGATTGGTTTAGAATAAAACGTAGACTTAGGATAAAAACTTCCAGGAACGAGTCACGAGAAAGAGACCAGTGTCGAAATAATTTTTTAATAGAGAAAGGAGTATTAAGTTTTTTAACTTTATCGACAGTTCCTGGAAGCTCGGAGTCTAAGGCTTTTTTTATTTGTCAAAGTTCTGGAGGAGTAAATGAATGAGATTCAATACCCTGGGAACGTAACTGCTCCATCATTTCAAGATATATAGACTGGTTTTCAAAATATAATTTATTTTTAGTTTTACTTTTAATAACTATTTTGTATGCAACTTTTGGGGACTTTGTATTGAGTTGGTCGATAAGTTTTTTGATATATACATTAAAAAGTATGATAGGAGGACAAAATGAAGATTTATTTTTCTTACCCAAGTTTTTTACAATGTTATTAGCGTTAGAACTAACATTTTTTGTGTTTTCAGATACATTATTATTAGTCTCAATATTAAGGTCTCCCAAAGTAGAGAATCTATTTTGTGAAACAATCGCTTGTCCCAAGGATGAAACATCAACAGATTTTAAATTTCTGTTGCCTGGTGATGAAATTTCGTCATTTTTGCCTCTTTTGCGTTTGGGACGTGAGGCAAAGATTTTATAAAATGAGTCACTGTCACTATATGAGTCAACTTCCGATAGATCCATATCTTTTGAAAGATTTTTCTCACCTGGTGTTGTGCCGGCAAACAATTGAAATTCTTCTTTATTAGTTTCTGCGGTGGAAGTTGAGGAAAAAACAGCATCTCTTAAAGCCTGTCCAATAACAGTTAAGTTTCCAGCATTTATTTGCGACAGCAACTTATCAGGAGGCAATTTTTTTGGTTGTTTCTTAATGCCCATCTTAGGCATAGGAAGTTTAAGCAGAGACTTAAAAGATTTTTGAGTTTAAGCGAGATTGCTTTAGTAGCGATAAAATAAAAATTATATTTATTTTGATAAATGTATTTCAAAAATTTTCAAAAAATTTTATTTTTCACAAATTATAAAAATTTTTACGTCTTAATTCTTTAACAGTTCAGGCAAAGATCATATGCCAAACAAATTAACGTATCATTCAAAATATGTATAAAAACAACTTTTAAAAATTTAACAGCAGCAAAACGGCTTGTTAGCTAATCAGGTTGTTTAACAGGCTGTTAGCGCTTAAAGTGTTTAGTGAAACAAAATTAGGTTATTTTAACTTCTAACAGCCTGGTAAATTTTAAAATTGATTGGTGAAATTGGGCATTAGAGAGACAAATTGTACCCATTTTTCTAAAAAAAGTTGTATTGCAGATCTCGATGGAATAAGGCCAAAAATGAATTTTGGAAATTACAAGGGAACATTTACACTCACGGTCAAAAAAAACGCTTGAATTTTGCAAGAAGTTTTATATTTTGATGCGTAAAATAATATCTACTCTTGTTTAACGGTTTTAAGTTTGTTAGATACTGTTACTAGGGACAAGTTTTGAGTATTTTCAAAACTGTCCACCTAACAATAATAAATTCTAGGAACCTTTTCCAAATAAACACATAATTTCTAGTTTTATAATCAGAAATTACAACTTATTTATATTAAAAAATACAATGTTTTTTGTAGTTTTTTTTTACGCATTTTTAATTTCTCACATATTCTTTAATTAAGGGGTGATTCATAAGTTTTGAGACTAGCTTTTGGCGCTTGTAAAAATTAAGTAATAACAAATACCCAAATAAAGTTGCTTGCATTATTTAGTTTTACTCAAAATCTGTTAAATTGCATATTTACATTGCAGCAAATAGACCATTTTCTTAAATTTTACGCAGCTTGCTTGGAATGCTATTCTTTGGACGACCGATATCTCAATTTCTCTCAAATTTTTCATAATTCTGCCAATCATGGTTCTGTGATACCTAACTATTTTCACAAACCTTACGTTAAAGTATTGCCCAAAATTTTTAATTGGTCGTGCCTGTAGAACATTTGGTAGATTACCATTTTGCGGTACAAATCGATTTTTTAAATTTTCGCCAATATTGTGTGTTTTCGCATAATGACAACGTGCCAAGTCTGACCAGAAGATTGTTTTGTCGTCTGCGTGATTTTTCTCGATAAACAGCTTCAATTTTTTCAACCATTCACAGATATGCACATCAGAATTAACCGCGACTGAAGTCCTTGTTCGAAAATACGGAACTGAGATACCTTTCGATGAAATGGCAATCCACATCAACACTTACGGTTTAAATTTCATTTTGGCAGCATATTTGACATCGTTGGGTGTTGCTTCGTAATCGTCAGTGTAGAAGAAATCATTTCCACTAAGAGAACTGTTTGAAAAAGCGAAGAAATGCGTGAAATAATCAATACAAAGTGCGTGACAACATTTTTATATTTTTGAAGTTGTTTTTCGGCGTACTCCGGTGCCTTTATACGTTTTCGTACTTGCACCTTATTCTTCTTTAAAATTCGATGCACAATAGATTTCGGAATACTGATTATTCTCGAAAACTTCCATTGGGATTGCCCAACTCTATCTTTTGAGCTTGAAAGCAGATTCTTCGTCTTTTTACTACTAAGAGTAGCAGGCCGACTGGATTTTATTTTATTTTCTTGGTCTTTACCATTATAGCAATCACGGAATACACGAAAAATAGTGACACGTGATATTATTTTAATTTTAAACACTTCCAGAATTCGCTTTGTGGACATAAGTCTAAACCAAGAGATGACACTGTTTCGTAAATCCACCTTTTACGACATATTGAATACAACTAAGCAAACGCGAACATTTTTGAATCATAGAAGAGGTACCGAATCGTTTTGAAATGACTTTTGCTAAGTGCTCGGTTAGTCGGTCGATGCTAGGTAAAACGCCATTTTTTACGATATCAATATAAGCTGCGGAGTTCACATAACTTTCCGGAAGAAGAATCTCTCCCACCCCACATCTTGTTATTGCCACCATTTGACCAAAGCAAAAGTCATATTTCAAGACGATTCTGCACCTTGTCATCGCTCGAAATCGGTAAATGTCCCACTCACAATAATTATTTTTTACATTTTTTTTTTGATAGATTTACAATAATGAACTGTTTATTTTTGCATAGGTAAAAGAAAATAAGGGCTTTTTGGGAATTGAGTCAGTCCATGGCCCGGTAACAGCCCCAACCTCAATCCCATTGTGAATGTTTGGGCCATTTTAAAACGCAAAGTGCGCCAACAAAACCCTAATAATATTCCAAAGTTAAAGGAAATAATTGAATCCACTTGGTACAACGATATTTTAATGGAATTAATACGGAAACTCTATGAGAGCATGCCGTTTCGAATGGAAAGCGTCATCAAGGCAAAAATAGGTCATACGCGGTATTTAAATCAATTTTACCGTATTATTTAAAATAATTAAATAATAAATAATTAAAGAATATGTGAGAAATTAAAAATGTGTAAAAAAAACTACAAAAAACATTGCATTTTTTAATATAAATAAGTTGTAATTTCTGATTATAAAACTAGCAATTATGTGTTTATTTGGAAAAGGTTCCTAGAATTTATTATTGTTAGTTGGACAGTTTTGAAAATACTCAAAACTTGTCCCTAGGAACAGTATCTAACAAACTTAAAACCGTTAAACAAGAGTAGATATTATTTTACGCGGCTTTCGCCGCTTAATTTTTTTTTTAATCAAATTTGGCATCACTTCCGTAGAACAACTGAATTACTTACTGAATTGAATTAAATCCAAACAATCGTTCCATAAGTCTTAATAAACACAGTTAGAATTGAACAAAATTGAAAATTTAAATATTTGCTATGGATAATTCAAATAAATACCTATTTTCTTCCACCATTTCAATCTTATATTTAGCTTTACACTCTTTTGAATGTAAATATTTATTTTTTTGCCTGTTGACATCTAGTGGTGAAACTTTTTCGATTAAAAATTAGTGACTTTGTGAGACTGTGGTGCCAAATCACATATTAACCAGCCCGGCGATTATTTCGCCGAATAATTTCTTAAAGAAAAAATTTTTTTAGCGGGTAACCGCGTCAAAAAAAGCACGCCAGTTCATCATCACATCCCAACGATTGCATTTTTAATGCAATGGTGTGACCTTTGACTATATCTGACGTCACATGGCGTTTCTAAATATATTACTTAAGTTACCAAATTTGCATGGAATTAAAAATTAGATTTTCGTTATACATATTTGCACTGTTAAATAGCGAATTAAATTTGAATGCTGACGTATCACCAACCAAACATATACTGATGAGATTTTAAGAATCGACATACATATCGCTCATTTACTTCAAGACTGGCATAACTCAAAAAAAGAGATTTTTGAGTTAATAGTGCAGAAATATCCGCCATTTTTTATTTTGTGTCAAAAAATCAGAAAGTTATCCTGCAAACTCGCCTTGTGAGAAGAGTTTATGTAAACATACTTTTTTGAATTTACATATAAAAAGTAACTTATTGAAAACTTTAAATTCGTTTTTCTCCAACTTTGTGTTATTTGAGTTATGACAGTCTTCAAGTAAATGAGCGATATGTCTATTGCTTTTGTTATTAAAAATTGACAAAATAATAATCATTACGTGAATTTATTTATTTATTTACATGAATACTGATAGCTGCTAGCTAGCGGTAACTTCGTTTATCATTGAATTATTATTCAAAAAACTACCAAAAAACAAACGACTAAAAAGTTTTTTAGAAAAACTTTTAAGTGCAATTTTTTAAAAAGTTAGATATTAAGAAACATTTTTTTTTGATTCAATAAAAGTTTTTAAGGGCTTTTTTGTTATAAAAGTCATTTCAAGCTTATATACAGAAACATTTCTAGGAACTTTTATTTTCATGACTTTTTGAATAAAAAGTTTCTAGATCTGCTTATGTTAATGATCAAACCTGTGCTTTATCTGCATACTCCATTTGTAAATTGGCGTAGGCCCACATAGTTAATATTTGGATAACTCGTAAAGCAGATGCTGTTTCCAATGCGGTCTTTAAAATACCAATCAACCAACTGCTAAAGCTGTTATCGCACAAGCGGTTTATAGTACATTCCGTGACTTCTTGCATAAAGCCAAACATCAAAATCATATAGTTTAAGCAATCCTCTGATGATATAAAAGCCAAATTGCGATAATGGTCCAAATTAACTTCAATATCTCGTATGATGCATCGAAAATCCAATCTAACTGCTTCCTTTTTGTCAATCCATAGAATACGAATCTTTACAGCCTGGATTGTAGCTAACACAATATCAAATTTACCCTGACGGCAAGGTATTACCTCATGTTTAGCCTTTGCTAACTTCAAGAGCATCTCGGCGTAGGCATTGTTTCCCATGCGCGCATAATAAAATGCTAGTTGGCAAAGGCTTAGAAGTAAATAATTCTGACGACGTGGCACTAAAGTTTGAATATCCGTTATACTCTCAAATATTATAAGCTCCGTTTTATTTACTTCACAATGCAAATTTATTTCTTTAGTATGCTCAAAAAATTCAGCATGTTCACAAAGGAAAGCAAATGCACGCAGCACGTTATGACGATCACCAATAGTATCGGCAATGGTATATAATAAAAGCCATGCTTCGCAAGCATAATCAAAATAGCCACGATACTGCAAAATGCGTGCCAATAACGATACATCATCGAGAACGGCAACCCAATCAATTTGATTTTCTTCTGAAGCAGTAAGTTTTGAGCGCAAGTCCTACATTGAAAATACGTAAAAATAATTAATATAAGACTTGGAAGTCTGTACCAAATTATACAATACGATAAAAGCTCGAATATTTTGACTTTGGTTGGTCGTATTCTCTATTGTGCGGCAACATTCTCGTCATCATATGTGCATTTCCACAGAAATTATCGTTTTAGCTGGCCTCGTTTTCGATTTTTTTTTTTTGGAGCACATCCTTCAGCAGAGGTTTTTCTTGAAGCTAAGACTGTCTTGAAATATTTTTTAAGGTCGAACAATTAAAACTCAGATAGCAATTTTTTTAAATTGCATTTAAAGTAAGAAATATGTGTTACTTTTCATGTTTTTTAAGCACGGTTCGCTTCAAGCAAGATCAAGATCGGAAGAAATTATCAACCAAATCTGACAATGCACAATGATTATTTAGTGTCCGGAGAATCCAAAAACATGATCCGCAAAATCGTACCTGATCATGTACTCGTTTTATGGCCATTTTAAGGTTAACACTTTCACCGATAATTTTAATAAAATCAGAAAGCGAACCGCGTAGAGTTTTTGATACTTTTAAGGTCAAGTGAAATGTGCTATGACAATTGTTTCTTATATATTTTGAGTTGATGAACACGATGAAGACACTACATTTTGCAAATATACAAATGTTTTTGGGTTATTCACCATTTTTCATGGAAAAAAATGGAAACATTTTTTTTGTTGACCTAAAAACTAGTGAAAAAAACATTTTTTCAATGTTCTTTTGTGGGCTTTAAAATAATTTTTGACTACAAAGTCCACAAAGAGAAAAAAATAAAAAAAATGTTATACAGTATTGGCCAAAACTTAAGCACCCCCTTAGTACACTTTTTTTCAAATCATAAATTTTTTGTGAAAACGACGTTTTTGAAATATGTTGTGAATTTATTATATATATTTATACAAATAATGCTAAAAATGCTAAAAATACATCCATTCCTCATAATAACAAATTCTTTAATGTGCATCTCAAACTCTATCTTAAAACTTGAAACTCAGCATGAGTTATATGGCTGCATGGCCGTTGTGTCATGAGATTCCCAAAGATTATTTTCAATATTTGTAGTGCTTGCTTTAACTTCACAACTAATGTCGTTTACATTAACTTTACCATATCACATTCTGAGCTATATTTGTTTAAAAAACTTTCTATTCCAAACTATTTCACTTTTGCATATTTCGTGTGTTTCGAATTGGGGAATTTAACTTTGAAATTGCATTCATTTGAAAACCTTCGGCTTCGGCCAATCTTCGGCCATTTTAAGGCCAAAGCCGAAGGTAGGCCGAATGTGCCATTTTTAGGCCAAAGGTGGGCGAAGGCTTCGGTCGGACCCTAGAATGTATGTATCGGTTTCTTTTCACTAGTCTACATTCATGAACGAGTGGAAGCAACACTTTTTCTATAGCTCTTACCTGAATACTGCGATGTTAGCCTTCGTTCATAAATGAGCGTGAATACTACGAATCGATGGGTAAAGGCTGAAAATGTATTTTGGAAGTGACAGGTGTGCTCCCCGACCCTCATAAAGGGGTGTTTTTGTCCCATTTTTCGAAAAAAAATTTTACTGCACGAATCGATGGGAAAAGACCAAAAATGGATTTTGGAAGTGACAGGGATGGTCCCCGACCCTCCTGAAGGGGGGTTTTGACCCATTTTTCGAAAAAAATTTTATTGCACGAATCGATGAGAAAAGGCCGAAAATGGATTTTGGAAGTGACAGGGAGGTCCCCGACCCTCCTAAAGGGATATGTTTGACCCATTTTTCGAAAAAAAATTTATTGCACGAATCGATGGAAAAAGGCCGAAAATGGATTTTGGAAGTGACAGGGATGGTCCCCGACCATCCTAAAGGAGTTTTCCGGAATATATGAATTTTTATTTCAGTTCAGTTGAGTTAATCGTATGATATTTTCCAGAGTTATGATGGGAATTTCAATTTAAAAGAAAATGCATTCTTAGGATTGATTGAAGAATAACGTATTAACAAATCAAATGAAAAAAATTTTGTTATGTCGAAGATATTTTGAGAAATATTTTTACAAATTAAAATAAAGGTTTAAACTTATTGATTTAAATTTTGTTTTCTTTTTTTTGAAATTAAAGCATTTTTAAACAAGATATTTCTTTTAAAAAATTGTTAAAAATAAACAAAAAAAAAATCGAAGTGCACAGTTCTTTAAAGAATAACCGATAAATTTTCATGTATGTGCACTCAAAATTTCGCATTCATGATTCATGATTTTATTCACGTATGTATGTATTTTCATTAAATTGTTTTCGTAATGGGCGCATTTCTGGCAACTGAAGGTAGCGGAAATTTGGGTTTTATAGGAAATACCATGCGTATGGATATTAGGGTGGTTCAGACATGTACGGAAAAAATTATAGTTGCTCCGATCTTCGCTCCCGGGCACCAAAAGTTTTGTATTGGTGCCAATAAGAGCCATGTTAAGTTTGGTCCATATCAGACAACATTTGATGGGCGCGCGACCGTTTTAAAAACTGGAAAATAGTCCTTAATCTATCAAAAATCATTAATATCTCCCCGAAGCTACCTCTCTTCTAATATTTTTCCCGAAGATACCCACCCTCTATCTGCCACCCTTTTGGGGGTCCAGCTACAAAAAACACCAAAAACTAGGAAAATTTCGAAAAGCAATTCATAGCTTTCCCGGAGTGACCCTTAGAGGGGTCAAATGTATTACCAGGTCCTCTCTACATTTTTTCCGAACATACTTACCTCCAATCTCAACCTCTTTGGGCGGTTCCCTTTGAAAAAATTAAGATATTTTCGAAAATTAATTAATATCACTACTAGGATGTATTAAATTTATTTTTATTGTGTTCATTGCTTATATTAACTTGCTCTTTTCACAAAAAGGATACTTTTTACGATATGCTTCTACGATTTGTAGCATTAGCTGTTTGTGTCCTCCACATTTTGACAAAATTTGGTTGTAGTTAGTCTTTCACAAACGCAACACCTCTTTCAGCGGTGTCATTTACGACATCTAAGCCTTTGCAAAAACAGAGAACATCTTTGAAATCATCATCAGATTCCCATGTGGATGGATGATTATTGAGAAATTCTGTATTCAATCCAAAGAAAACAAAAAAGTTTCTGGGCGCAGCCATATTAACAGCTCTACTGATGAAAATATTTCAATGGCAGTATATAATACATTACTATAACTGAATATATTAGATGATGCTGCATCTATGGGTTTTGATACGACTCTCAGTAATACAGGCGAAAGATCTGGAGCATGTATTTCATTGCAAACCGACTAGAACGTAAATTAATAAATCTTCCATGCCGAAATCTTATAAATGAAATTGTACTTCGAAGTGTTTTTTATGGCGCTGCATCATAGCGCCCAAAATCATAACGCCCAAATCCCATTGCGACATAACGCCCAAAATGTGACACAAGGCCCAAATCTTAGGAAAATTTATGACATAAAGCCCAAATGAAAACAAAAAAAAAAATAATCGAAAAATGACATAATGCCCAAATTTCTTGTGAAGAAATTTGTTGTTGGCGAATTTGGGCCCTATGACTTTCAATTTGGGCGTTATGACTAAAAATTTGGGCATTATGATATTTTGTCTTAAAACTGATATGACATTCCTCAGAGTGTGAAAAAACATTCTATGCTTCTTTGATCTATCATTTTTGCTTGTTGCTATATATTAAAAGAAATTACAGTTTTAAAAACAGCTAATTCCGTTTTGAGTTTTGCATTTTAATGACGAAAAATAGCATCTTGCTTGGTAAACAATAGTTCAAATTTTTTGTTTGTTGAGCGTGGTGCTAAGCTGTGATTGCTATTGAAAATGAATTTTGAGACATTTGAGTGCTTAAGTGGAAAAAGATTTTGTTCAAATTTGATTTATTTAAATTATGAAAAGCAGTAAAAGTCCAACAACAATAACTTTTATGAGAAATTACAGTGGCTAGCGAACTAGGTGTTGGATATATTATAGACTGATCCGCGGTGAAGCGGCCCGGGCCGCTAGCCACTGTATTTTTACATAAGAGAAGGGGTAAGTGGGTCCAACAACAACAACTTTTATGAGAAATTACAGTGGCTAGCGAACTAGGTGTTGGATATATTATAGACTGATTCGCGGCGAAGCGACCCGGGCCGGTTCACCGCGGATCAGTCTATAATATATCCAACACCTAGTTCGCTAGCCACTGTATTTTTACATAAGAGTAGGGGTAAGTGGGCGGCCTGCGGCCGCAGCTCAGTGTTTAAAACTCCCAAAAATCCAACACCGGCTTCGCGGCGGCTTCGCCGCGGATCAGTCTATATATATCTAAAACCAGCTCCGTTGGCCATAGCAAAATTCCAAAATTTTTTTCATTCGGGCAATATGCCCACTTATTTGGGTGTTATGAAACTTTTTCCCAAAGTTTTGGGCACTATGTCTATTGTTGGGCGTAATGACATTACTTCATTTGGGCATTGTGACAAATCCATGGCGGCGTAATACCCAAAAATGTCATAGAGCCCAAAGTTTAAATCGAAAATGTCACAATGCCCAAATAATTCCGCAACAACAATTTATATGGAAAATGTTTGGGCAATGGGATTTGGGCGTTATGATTTTGGGCGCTATGATGCAGCGCCGTTTTTTATATAAAGCTTGGTTCGAGTACTGTTACTGAGGTTACCCTCTTTGAACGGTTTTCAAAGGAGTGCAATAAATTAGAAAAAAAAATCCTATAAAAGCGGCCTGGAAGATAAGTTCGTGCGATCAAAAATTTCAGATGATGAATGCGATGATATAAAAAGCTTCTGTTATCAAAACCTTACTAAGCATCATAGCACTTATGGTCGATTTTCTTCTAATGGATCTTCGTTTTTGCGTAAAAGTATCAGCTCATCGAGCATGAAGCAAAATTTTTTTTTTTATTTTATTTCTATTTTTCTGTGGCCATAGAATCAAATGTAAAATTTGATTTTTTTAAAAATCTGGTCTGTTTTCATCGATAGCTTTTGAACCGGTAACTCAATGAAATATGTAATTATACGCGTTTATTTGTCATTTTAATACCTTCAATTTGGTGCTAAGTACGATGAAATTGGACATTTATAGCTCAAGATATGAATTCCAAAGTGAAAGAATGTCGGAAAAATTAAAAAACCACAATATCTCGAAAACTGTGCCATTCAAAAAATTTTTATTTTCATTTCCGAATTCAGCAGGAAAAAGTACAAAAGAAAAGTAACTTCTTATTAATGGAACCTTTTGAGTGAAAAACAAGTGTAATCATTGAAATCAACTTTTTAAGAATTTGAGGCGAAAAACACAAAAATTAGGTTTAAAAAAAAAGCGCCCGGAGGATTTTTTTTTTTTTTTGCAGAAAAATTATCAGTGAGGTACCTCAAATATGGAGCACCATGAATTTTCGGAAGGATGCAACTTGAGGGTTGAAACTTTTTCCAGCCAACCGTGATAAGATGGCGGCATGGAAGATTTATTAATTTACGTTCTAGTCGGCTTGCAATGAAATACATGCTCCAGATATTTCGCCTGTATTACTGAGAGTCGTATTAAAACCCATAGATGCAGCATCATCTAATATATTCAGTTATAGTAATGTATTATATGGGCAAATCCGTAAAGTAGTTACTTTTCTTGTCGCTCACTTTTCTAGTCGAAAAAAACTTTTTTAGGTAACCAATTCTATGGTTGAAAGAACATGAACAGAAAGAACAGAATGAACAGAACTTAACCAACATATCTACCAAATAAAAAAATTTAATTTGCAAAAAATGTATGAATATGACGATGGCTTAGGTAATGTGTCTCTTTCAACATGTCACAATCTTTTCTCGCTGATAACTTTTTGAACATTTCAAATAGCGTCTCGGGGATTTGGGTAACGAAAGAAGGCATACAAACCTATATGTTACTTAGAGTGTTGAGACTGCGCCATCAATGGTCTCACAAATTCAGCCTCCAACATAAGTGTCTCTACTTATTTGTAAATTTCAATTTTTTTCACTTTTTGGTCTATAAAAAATTGAACATGTTTTTGATCACGAATTTTGTTCTATAAATATGTTCCCTTCTTCAAAATATATAATTCTCGTTATCACAATTGAATGTGTCTTCAAAAATAAATAAGATATTAGGGGATATATATTGTACATATTCGATTTCCTGGCAATAGAATTTCTTAATTTTGAATAGCACATTCATGAATTTAATTAAACAACGTTAATACCTTGCTAGCCTGGTAGATTTAGGTGTACAATATACTGTGGAAAAATGTTCAACGGTAATTATTATTTTTTCTGCCTCAAATTTAACAACTTCGAGGATTTGCCCACATATTAAAAAAATTTTTTTTTTTTTTCAAATTTATGGCACACTCTTTCTAAATATTGGTTTAGCTTCAGATAAGCATAACAATCAAGATTTTGCATTGGTACCTCGTTTTGAACAAATGTTTAAAAAGTTATGGAACAAAAACGAACAAAAATGATAAAAAAGTTTTGGCCCATAACTTTTTGACCATTTGTTCAAAACGAGGTAACAATGCAAAATCCTGATTGTTATGCTTATCTGAAGGTGAACCAATATTTGGAAACAGTGTACCGTAAGTAGGAAAAAAAAATTTTATATAAACATTTTTGTTTTTTTTTGTTGGTTTTTGCTCTATAACTTTTTGAACATTTGTTCAAAATGAGGTATCAATGCAAAATCTTGATTGTTATGCTTATCTGAAGGTGAAGCAATATTTAGAAACAATGTGTCATAAGTTTGAAAAAAAAAATTTTTTTCCTGAAAAAATAACAACTTTACGGATTTGCCCATATACTGCCATTGAAATATTTTCATCAGTAGAGCTGTTAATATGGCTGCGCCCAGAAACTTTTTTGTTTTCTTTGGATTGAATACAGAATTTCTCAATAATCATCCATCCACATGGGAATCTGATGATGATTTCAAAGATGTTCTCTGTTTTTGCAAAGGCTTAGATGTCGTAAATGACACCGCTGAAAGAGGTGTTGCGTTTATGAAAGACTACAACCAAGTTTTGTCAAAATATGGAGGACAAAAACAGCTAATGCTACAAATCGTAGAAGCATTTCGTAAAAAGTATCCTTTTTGTGAAAAGAGAAAGATAATATAAGCAATGAACACAATAAAAATGAATATAATACAACCTAGTAGTGATATTAATTAATTTTCGAAAATTTCTTCATTTTTTTCAAAGGGATCCCCCCAAAGGGTTCAGATAGGGGGTAAGTATGTTCGGAAAAAATGTAGGGAGGACCTGGTAATACATTTCACCCATCTACGGGTCACTCCGGGAAAGCTATGAATTGTTTTTCGAAATTTTCCTAAGACCATTTTCCAGTTTTCAAAACGGTCACGCGCCCATCAAATGTTTTCTGAAATGGACCAAATTTTACATGGCTCTTATTGGCATCAATACGAAACTTTTGGTGCCCGGGGAGCGAAGATCGGAGCAACTTTAATATTTTGACCCACGCTAATGGATATGTGTCTTCAGTCTTCGTTCACTTCAACTTGAGTGTCCAAAAATGGAAGACTATCTTGTTTTCTGACAAATCCAAGTACAACCTGAAAGATTTGGATGGAATAAGGCGTGTACGCATACTAAAAGGAGAAGGATTGAATTCGAAGTAGTACAAAGCCACTGTAAAGAACGGAGGTGGACATGTAATGGTCTGCGGTTTCTACTTTGGTCATGGAATTGGACCAATTCATAGGATTGATGAAATTATGGATCGCTTCATATACGTTGACATACTAAAAGACGTGATGTTGCCATATAGCGATGAAGAAATGCCACTTAAGTGGAGGTTCCAACAGGACAACAACCCACAATCACCTCTTAAGTTTTTAAGGCGTGGCTTGAGAGCAATAGATTTGAATTTTTTAGTTGGCCTGTCCTGATCTGAATCCTACTGGGAACTTCTGGGAGATCGCTAACATGAAAATCGAGAGAAAAATTGCAAAACCACGGCGTATCTGTTTCAATTCTTGAAAATATCCTCTATACCAAAGAGATGTGCGTGTGTCGTCCAGAATAAAGGGTTTGCAACTAAGTACTAATTTTAAAAATTCTTATTTACCATAAAAAAGGGGGTTCTTTAGTTTTGTCCGTTAAGTCTTCTGGCTTAAAATGGTCCTTTGATAACATTTTTTTTTTTGAGATGCTGAATTTTTAAAATTTATGTCTGTAAATAATAAAGGTATAAATATATATAATAAATTCACAACATGGTTTTAGAACGTCGTTTTCACAAAAAAATTATGATTAAAAAAGTGTACTAAGGGGGTCCTTAAGTTTTGGCCAATACTGTATATGTTATGTTGTTCACCATTTTCCATGGAAAAGAATTGAAAATATTAAAAAAAAAATCTCTTAGGCTTAAAGTAAGTGACAAGTAAATAAAATTATAATTTTGTTTTATGGTCTTTTGAGGTATTTTCGCCTACAAGGCTTAAAAAGAACAATTAATAAAAAAACTTTGATATTTGTTGTGTTATTCACCGTTTTTCATGAAAAAAAAAATTAAAAAAATTTTTTAAAAATTGTTTAGGTCCACAACAATTAATGAAAAATAATTTGTATACATAATATTTTTGTTTTATGGGCTTTAAAATTATTTTTGATTACAAAGCCTAAAAAAAAGGAAAATAAAAAAATTTTAATTTTTAATGTCTTATTCACATGATTTTGGATTCTCCGGACACTAAATAATATTTGTGCATTGTTAGATTTGGTTGACAATTCTTTCCGATCTTGATCTTGCGTGAAGCGAACCGTGTTTAAAAAACAGGAAAAGTTACACATATTTCTTACTTTAAATGCAATTTAAAAAAAACTATCTGAATTTTAATTGTTCGACCTTGAATATTAACTCAAGACAGTCTAGCTTCAAGAAAAACCGTGGCTGAAGGATGTGCTCCAAAAAAAAATCGAACACGAGGCCAGCTAAAACGACAATTTCTGTGAAAATGCACATAACAACAGTGGCAACAGTTTGTTGAGGTATAACAATTATTATTAATAAAAATGCATCCATACTCATCAACTATCGTGATAAAAGTACAAGCATATGGTAGATATGGATAATAAGAACAATTAAGTTTTTAATATATGTTTTGATTCGAAATACATACATTTGTTATGTCATCACTAACGATTATCAGTTATCAACTGACAATGCCAAAAACGTCATTTTTCTATTTTGTGCTTTTGACTTATTAGTACAGTCATTTGGTTAAAAAAAAGAGGTTACCTGGAAAGTTTTCCGGGAGTTTTGAAAATGGGTAATTTTTATAGATTTCGATGTGCTCTTTCCAAATATCAATTTTGCTACCTCGTATTTTTGCCGTATTGGAAAAATGGCACCAAAAATCAGTTTTTTGATATCTCCTTTTCGACTCATTTTACGATAAAAACACTCATTTTACGATAATAACACCTATTGAAACGTCACAGATCGAAATTTTTTTCACATCATCCGCGATGGAATTATCCTCTTCGTTCTCGACATCATCATGCGTTTGCTCAAAAGTAGTCCCTGTTGGTTCCTGTTACGGATTGCCTTTTTCAAGACGTTGGAAGTACGTTAAGAAGTTGTCAACGCGATTGCAATTCGTTGAAAGATACGGCAACATACCTCGATTGAAGTGCAAATGTCAAATTTTGATTTCGGCCACCTGCCGGCTACATTAGAACCTTCAATCGAGATATGAAAATGTTTAAAATCAGCCGATAAAATCGCCCAATTGCTGTTTGACACCTCTTTTGACTTTTGTCCAATAGAAACGCTCATTACGGCGTCTTTATTAACACCTTAATCTCCTGTTAAAGGAAAAAAGTTTCAAAAGGGTTTTGATTTTGATTTTCTTGCACTATTATTGTTATTCCCACTAAAATTAACGTAAAGATAAGCAAATGTTACCACCCTGTATCAATAAGTATATATAAACGAAAAATAAATCTATATGTACCACGCCTGTCAAATGTAAGAAATGTCAGACAGGTCAAAAAGGCTAATGTTGGCACTAATGGGCCAAGGCTGCCGTTCAATTTTTTTTTGTACGTATATGTATGTATGTGTGGTTGGCAAGCGACATCACGCGATGCAAACAAAGAAGCGAGTGGTGGTACAGATTTTGATGCAGACGTCAGTTGGAAAAGAATTTTATCGCGTGCGGTCGCAAGACGTGCGCTTGCGGTGGTCGCTGCTCCGCAGCCGCTCAAAACTCTGGCTTGAGGCACTTAGTCCAATTAAAGCGATTAAAAAAAAAGATTTAAGTTTTTCATAATAAAAACACGGTATACGCTAGTGCGGGTTTGAACAAATAATTTCGTTCACAAAATAAAATTTGTTGCAAAAACAACATCCAAAGTGTCAAATAAAAAAATATAAATTTAACTCTTCTTGGCAGGATTTTTTCTCTTTCAGTGAAGTAAATCACAGTGATTCCTAATGATTTAGAACAAACCAGAAATACTAAATATACTATTTAATTGACAATTACGTAAATAAACAACAAAAACAAAAAGTGCACCACATGTGAGCAAAACAAAGCAAAATCAATTAAGACAAAGAAAAAATTATATAAGAAAATTTAAAGTTACAAAAATTACATTACTAAAAAGAAAACCAAAGAAGAAGAGTGACCAAAAGAAGTGAAGAGAATTAAAAACTTTAACATAAACAAAAATTAAATTGTTATAAAATGAACAAATACTTAACATTAAACATATATTAAACAAAAAGAGAAACAAATTAACACAAAAACCTCTACAACACCAGCTAAAACAACAACACTACAACGCCAGCTAAAACAAAAAAAACTACAACACCAGCTACGACAAGTACCGGAAAGGAAACAACAATAAACAAACAGGGTACCCCAACGTAAATATCTAAGTATCTACTTAATTTTACTACTTTATTACATACAATATTACTTAAGCTAAAATAATATAAATTAAAAACAATTTGGAATAAGAATAATTTAAGTTAAAAAAAAAAGAGAATAGTTATAGTTATAGTATTATAAAAATTTGTAAATTCTTACTGCTTTAAAAAAAAAGTATAAGCGTTCTGTTTTTGTTAATTAAACTTAATACACAAAAAAAAAATTTATATTGAAGCTGCAAATTAAAGTTTTTTTGAATTGAACTAATGAAAATTAAATTATTTTTTTTTATTTAAAATTATGAAGATTTGCTTGGTGGTGAAGGTGGGGAAATGTCAGGGTAAGTGAATCCGTGATGCCAATGCGAAGAGTTAGTGGAAGGGACCTGGGGTTTTTCTGCTCCCCGTATGAAAATATTTTTTTTTATTTTTGCTATGCGTACGCCCGTGAGTGGCAATGGGAAAACCGCGCCCTAGCCGGGATGTCTTAGTGCTTGACACTAATGACAAGTGAGTTTTTTTCTTCTCGATATTTGCCAGGCGTAACATTCCTCTTCATCGCTATCTTGTGTTTCATCGCAATCGTCTTCGTTCACTTCGTGTAAAATTAGAAAAGGTTGAAAATTTTGTAGACTTATAATACTTCTATATTGCTACTAACCTACCTGCTCAGTGTGTTTGAATTACGAAATTATTATTGACATATCTCAAAGCTACAGTTTGTTTTGCGCATGCGCAAGTTTTGTATGTGTTGGTTTTTAGAAATTTTTGTAAACAAAAATTCAATAAATCTGAAATATTTGTAAACAAAAAGTATTAAATGTTACATGATTTCAGGGGCAGCGCAGAAAAAAAATTAGATCTATGAAGAAAATTAATTTTTTTTAATTAGAAATGAGTTATAATAAAAAAAAATTAACCGCAACTGTGTTTCATCAAATTCAATTGTCAATTTTGAGTCATGCGCAGTAGAGTTCATAGCATTGAACAACTTAAATGTGCGTGAACAGATATTGGCTATAGTAGCAATATAGAAGTATTACATATATGCTTAGGCGTCACTATGGATAAAATACTTCGTTTCAACGTTCATATAAGTTTAATGGCGAACAAAGCAAAGGGTGTCCTTGGATTTATAAAACGATGGTCAAAGGAATTTGATGACCCCATAATATAACTTATACATTGATATGCTCGAGTCGGTGCAGAAACAATTTCTATTGCTTTCACTACGGGGGCTAGCTTGGAATTCGAATTTAAATTTGCCTTCATATGAAAGTCGTCTTAAACTAATCCGATTACCAACTCTGCGCAGTCGAAAAATTATGCGAAATGTAACTTTTTTAAATAAAATGTTTTCCGGCTCAATGAATTCTGAGCTGGTTTGTGATTAACTTTAAAAATCCAGGAAGAGATTTGAGACACTTTCGTTTCTTAAGACTTGATATATGCAATTCTAACTACGCTATTTTTTGTCCATTTCGGTGTATCTGTAATGGCTACAATACCCTTTGTCATCTTATTACACCCTTGGAATCTAACAATGTTATAAAGCAAAAAATAATTATATATCTTAATTTTTGAAATTGTTTATTTTCCTTTATTTCTGCTGCACAGCCTCTGGGCTTAGTAGAAATTTTATTTAATTTGTGATCGGAAATTGCTCTTTTTTTAAAGAAATAGTCCCGGTCACCGATCCGTACGATAGACGCATGTACCTCATACGTACGGTTTCGCCTCACGAACGCAGAGCAGTCCGGGCTGTTCGTAGTCGGTCACAGATCCGTACGACAGACGGATGCGCCTCTCGTGTGGTCAGGCGGGTAAGTGGGACCGCAGGGACCGAACGCAAAAAAAAAAAAATCCTCCTCATCTCTCCATACTACAGAGTATTGAGTCTATCCTATGGGTCTATACAACAAAAACACCGAATACTCTGTAGTATCGAGAGATAAGGAGGATTGCGAGAACGAAGACGATTGCGATGAAACACAAGATAGCGATGAAGAGGAACCAACATGGACTACTTTTGAGCAAACACATGATGATGTTGAGAACGAAGAGGATAATTCCATCGCGGATGATGTGAAAAAAATTTCGATCTGTGACGTTTCAATCGGTTCTAAGGACAATGAAATCGCAACACCTGGTCCATCAAGAACAGCGAAGCGAAGGAGGATGCGCTCAGTTTTGAAATACTAAATTGCATGTGGATTAGGCCTACTGGGGATACCACGATAAAAAAACGCGCCGCTTACTCTACCTCAAGGTGGTGTGGAAATGAGTGTTTTGGCCAAAACGCATGTGGAACGCTCGTACGCCAAAACTATTGATTTTACGAAAAAAAGACCTAGACATAAACTGTAGGTAATTTCCTCTAGTTTCATTGTATATAGGTGTTTTTATCGTAAAATGAGTCGGAAAGGAGGTATTATCAAAAAACTGATTTTTGGTGCCATTTTCTCAATATGGTGGCGCGAGAGGCAAAAATACGAGGTAATAAAATTGATATTCGGAAAGAGCATATCGAAATCTATAAAAATTACCAATTTTCAAAACTCCCGGAAAACTTTCCAGGTAAAACTACCAAATGATTGTACTATATTCTTGATTTCTCCTTTTAGTTGTGTTCAGTTTTATGTTGTCAAACTAACGTTGAAATGTAACAATTTATTTCTTTTGTGTTCCATAAATTTACTATAAAATATTTGGTCATCGTCACACATACATATATTATTTGATTCATTGATGGGGAATTTTCGTAAAAATGTATATTTAAGGTTGTGTACCTACAACTTCTCATCATCCTTATTCTTGTCTATCCAAATAAAATTGAATAAAAATAGATTTTATAATCGAGTTTCCACGTTGTTCTACTAAACATATTGTCAGCTTGGAGTATAAAGCTGCTAAGCTACCCAGTAGGCAATTGAACAAGGCCTTCCTCGGAGAAGGCCTGCTAGCACTGCTGCGATTGTAAGAGGCCTTCTCAAAACCAAATTTTCATGCAAATGAAAATATTTCTACTCATTTTTTTTATTATGATTTTGTTTTGTTTACATTCTGTTTATATCAGCAATGAGTAAATTTTATAAGTAGTGAAATTTTAATTAGCAGAATAGTGACACTCCATTGAGTGTACACTCATGAAACTCTTTCAAATCCATTTTATTGTTATTTATTAAATATCATTACAAATTGAATTAAATAAAAAAAAACTCGAATCATAAAACATTGTTTAACCACGGGCAAGACCGTCAAAAGAAGGTCTTTGCTTATGCTTTCCTAATTCACATATTTGTCGCACGATCGGAAATGCACTCTTTTGTAATTGATTGAAAGTACATAACGGTTTACACGTCGAAGTTTTGAGCGACAAGCTTTTTTGGTTTGGTAGCCACAAACATTCAAGTGAGAAACATTAGTGAAAAAAATTTCATTTGGTAATTATATAATACATTTGCTTTCAAAGTTTACCCTTGGTTTGTTTGTGGATAAAAACTTACGGGTGTTATTGTGCATTTCGTGATGACCGTTTTTTTACGGTCTTGCTCGTGCAAGGCAAACTAATAAAAATTTTGTAAAACAGACTTTAAATTCGAGTTTCTTGCACCAAAATCATTCGGCAACCATAATTCTCAAAATAAAAATCCAGCTATTTCTATCTTGCCCGTTAAAGGGTTCAGTTGTAATATATATTTACACTTTATAGCCCAGTCAAAATAGACATTTAGGTCCCCGCCGATCGTACTTCTGCAAAAATTTTTATTCAAGGTCAAACTGATAAATATCGGTTTTTCACATATTTCTCTTAAACGGTAAGCGCCATTGTAAAAGTTGGTTTGAAAAAGTTGTAGATCATGCAACACAAAAATGGTTCAATTATTTTTCTCTACGAACTACCATTCTAGAGATATATTGATTTCAAAAGTTGGAAAAGTCGTATTCTGCATTTTTTTTGAGATAACTACACTAGTTTACACTCAAAATGTTCCATTGATAAGAAGTTGCTTTTCTTATGTACTTTTTCCTGCTGAATTCGGAAATGAAAATAAAAATTTTTTGAATGGCATAGTTTCGAGATATTGTGGTTTTTAATTTTTTCGACCTTCTTTCACTTTAAAATCTATATCTTGTTCTCTAAATGTCCAATTTTATCGTGCTTGGCACCAAATTAAAGGTATTAAAATGACAAATAAACATGTGTAATTACATATAAGCGGCTCAAGAGATATCGATGAAAAGAGGCCAGATTTTAAAAAAAAAATCAAATTTTACATTTGATACTGTGGCCACGGAAAAATAGAAATAAAATAAATAAAAAAGAAAATTGATTACAACATGACAAAGTTGGAACCGAATGAATGAATAATTCCAAGTCCTTGGTGAAATTGGACATTTAGAGATAAAGTGAAAGAAGGTCGAAAAAATGAAAAAACCACAATATCTCGAAAACTGTGCCATTCAAAAAATTTTTATTTTCATTTCCGAATTCAGCAGGAAAAAGTACTTTGTAATATTGTATTTAAGACATGTACCAATTTTCAGCTCTATGCGAATTATTGCAAACCTACGCCTTTTTTTACGTCGAATTTGACTGGGCTATTAGCAAAAGAATAAGTAATTTGTGAGTATCACTGAAATTGAGAAAAAACAAAAAATTTACTTTTTGCTGCGCAAAACACGTCTGGTCTCGTTACCATGAAACGGTGCACTGTATACAAACGAATTTTTTTTGGTAATGGAGAGTGCAAAGGCCTACTTAAAAAAGGTTCAATGGAAAAAATCGATTCAAAACGGCGCGAGAGTTTAACATTGTCCACACTAGCCCCCAGTCCACACTAGCCCCCCTCTCCCATACAATTTTTTATTTTTTAAAACGAACATAAAAGTACAACGATCTTGGAAGTCGACTGAAAAAAACTATTGCATAGTTTTAGGACTTAAGTTAAATATGATTTTACTCTTCTGATTAAATATTTGGACGGAAATTTTAGATTCGCTGTAACTTTTTCAATTTCAATAGTTTGAGGAAATTTGGTAGAACTTAATTTTATGATTTTGTAAGGACTTTAATTTTATGATGTGCCCTTGGCACCTTAGGGTGGTAAAAGCTGAGATAATATATACAACTAGTCGAAAAAAAAACCTGAGGTAAATGACTTCTATGAATGTAGCCCATGATGAGATATTTACAACAAAATACTACCATATACTTATTGATCGGACGTCAAATGGCGAAGACATAAGAAAAAAATAAAATGGCATCGAATTTAGAGGCCGAAAAAAAAATTTTTTTTTCCTTAAAAATCTTTTGTTATTAGCTTTCAAACTGGGGGAGGACATTCGAACTTTCTTATTGTGACACTATCAAGTGTACCTACATATCGATCATTATTTTCATAAATGCACACTTTGTTTTTTTTTGACGTTTTTGGAAATTTTTGGAAACGAAATATCTCAAAAACTATAGGAGATAGGATAAAAAATCATTTAATCATTTTTGTTAAGAAATATTATAACTTTATGAAAAAATTAAAAAGATTTAAAATAAATTTTTTAAAACTTTTTTTTAACTAAAAAAATTTTTTCACTTTTGCTTTTTTTTCATTTTTATATGTTATTCTCCAATCAATCCTAAGAATGTATGTGCTTTCATATCGAAATTCCTGCCATAACTTTGGAAACTACGAATTTTTTACTGATGACGCGCACCATGTTTTTTCAACATAAATTTTGTTTTTTATTTTTTGTAATGTTATATTCAATCAATCCTAAGAATGTATCTGCATTCAGATCGAAATTCCACTCCAAGCCGAATATATGTATGTATATATGTACATTTATAGCAATTTTTATATTAAACATGCCACATTTAGTGAACCAACAATCGGGATAGCTTAGGGTAGTGACTCAAGGCACAAATGCTAAATGCACAAATTTTTAATGCAAATAATTTAGAAACAAAAATTGTGTATTTGATTTTGTGTCACTTTATTCCTATCTTTATCTTTGCTGTGACAATTGTTACTGTCTTAAATTTTGAATAGTATGAAGCAAAAGCAAAACGCTTAAAATTTTACTGTGGATGTGTACTAATATGAGAAAGAAATGATGAAGATGAGTTCAATTCGGGCTTGAAGGCATTTGAGGTCAGGAGATTTTTTTTTCTCAAAATCAAATAATAAAAACATTGCAAATTAATTTCTGAAAATCGTTCTTGCATTCTGCATACTTTTGTTTTACCGATATTTTCGTAATAACGATGTTTTTATACATTTCCAATGATAAAAAGCTATTACGAAAATAACGGTAAAACAAAAGCATGCAGAATGCAAGACCGATTGAAAATTGTATTTAATTAATAGAGATTGAATAAATTATAAAAAACACTGTTTTTTGACATATTTGAGGTTATGTAACACTGCGAATTTTTTTTTTTTTTCTTCAAAAAATTATGTGTGGGATCTTAAAGTACAGATCTTCCTCGTTTAAATGACATTATGTTTGCTCAAATACTTTTGTTTTTTGCAGAGTTATCGCATTTTGAAATTATTTGATGTATAGGTGTCCCTAATGAGTTTTCAGGTATTTGAGCAAACTCAACGGCATATGAAAGCGGAAAACTTGTACTTTAAGATCTCATACAAAGTTTTTTGAAGAAAAAAAAAGTTCACGGTGCAAATCCGGTGATCCACTTATGTAAACCACAAACATATAAAAAAATCAGTGTTTTTCTACTTTTAAGAAATCCTGACGTGATACAAGCGAAATTATAATAGTTTCTTATTTAGTATGTATCTATATATCTACTGAAATCACTTTTTTTACAACAAATTACCTTTTTAAAAAATGCCGCAAATAATTGCACTGCCTCCGAAATAGCGTTTATTAAATGAGCTTCAACCAATATATCGACATTAATAATCTCTTCTTTTAATAATAGTTCATCTAAATCATTTTCCGTACATTCTTTTGTGCTAAACACAATAACTTTTTTTAAGTTTTCAACATTTTCATTAACAAATACAACAACAGTGTGTGCTAATATAAGATAATTCATGCAGTTTAAGTCAGCATCATGATTTTGTATTTCTTTCAGTTTCATATAATTTTGATGTAGCGTTTTAATTGCCTCCGCATGCTTCGATTGCCGCGCGATTAAAACATACTCTAATGAATTGATATCGATTACATTCAACAAAGACTGTATTAGTGCATTATTTGTCTTTTCATACTTTATGATAAATTTAACTTCTAATGTTTTTAATAGCCGTTCTTCTTCAATCTCTAAAACTGGCTTAAGCGAATTCTTGCTCATCTTTAGAATTTCGAACAAGCACATGTCCCAGCCTAAGTTTTTCGTGGTGTAAAAGGCAGTGATTTGATTTTCAAGTTCAGCATTATCAATATTTTTTTCTTTGAATAAGTAGCCAATGTAAATAGCATGAAATTCTGCAATCACTTTAGAATCTTTTGTAGCAGCTGCTACAGAACGCAAGCGGCGCATAATCATTATCCACAACTGCGAAGAAAATTTAGATTTTATCTTTACTAAAGCTTCAGCTAGGGAAATGCACATCTTGGCTTGCGACTCAGTTGTGACCTTCGATAAAAGAGAGCTAAAACGCTGACTAAAGCAATGAATGTCATTGGAAGTGCTTACAAGACAAGCCATCGAATTTATAAGCTCAATGCCCTGTTGTACAATCGATGTAAAAATTATTTCACTTTCATTTCCAGTTTTCTAAAAAAAAAAATTTTTGAAACCTTTAGATATAGTATATTAACTAAAAAAAATTTTAAAAACTTAAAATTAAAGCGATGTAGTGCAAGGCCGTATCCAGGATTTTATTTCGGGGGAGGTTTTCGACTTGAGATTTTTGAAAATCAATTTTTGCAATCTCTTCAATTTTTCAAATCGATGACCTTTTTTTCTTAGGTAATTAACTTAAATGTTTGAGTTGGAATATACATATGTACTATATATACAGTTAGTCACAAAACCTTTTATAACACGGCGTCTACACGAGCTATAATTTATGCCATATTATATTTAATGTTATACTTTTTTTTCTACCAAAATATTGATGTGGGCAAATTATGTTAAGACATTTCATTACTGAAAATGATGTTGCCCAGGCAACAAAGAGAAAAAAACACAATCGCCTTAAAATTTTTGAGTTGAATTTGCCGTGAAATAAATTTTTGAATTGAATTACCGAAAACAGAAAAGCTGACAAGACAGAATGTTTAACTTTTCTGGTTTAACATATTTATGTTATAACATATCGTGTCTACATTAGTCATTTTGATTTTAAGACATGAACATAGTCATGAATTATGGCTCGTATGGACATTGTGTAAAGAAAAATGTTTCTAGTGTAATAGACTATTGACTACCCACTTGACATGTAACGTTTCAGAAAGTTTTTGAAATATTACATAACGTTACAGAAATGCTTCATTTGAAACGTTGCAAATGAAACGTTACAGCTTTCTGAAATATTTCATATATGTTTCATTTGCAATCATTCTGAAGTGTTTCCAAAAGGTTTCAGATTCAACGTTTCTTGAAACTTTCAAATGAAATCTTTCTGACACGTTATAAACGAAATCTTTCACATGTAAGCATTCTGAAGTGTTTCGAAAGGTTTCAAATTCAACGCGTCCTGAAACTTTCAAATTAAGTCTTTTTGGCTCATTGTAAGCAAATTCGTTCATATGTAATCATTTTGAAGTGTTCTTCAAGGGTTCTAGAATTAACGTTTTATTATTTATCTAAATAAAAATATATATTATAATAAAAATTGCATCAATTTATAATTAATAATATTTATTTATAGTTTTAAAAATTTATAAATTAAGTATTAGCAACAATATATAAATAATGCATTAGTACAATTTACAGGTTTTAGTCCAAAAAACGTTCCTGTATTCGAAAAAGCTGTAAATGCAAACAAAAATGAGAAAGTATTTTATGTTATTTGTCAAAAAGACTATATCGTCTTATTATCGACTTACTAGCAAAATTAACCATCTAGGTACATAAGATCAAATTTTGTGTTTTTGATGGAAAGTGTACACATTTCAATCTAACCCTAAATCAGAAAACGCAAATAAAAAACTGAAACAAAAACATAAATAAATCGTTTTTCTTTTATATTACAACGACCCAAGTACGTTTATAAAGATTATACTTACCACAATAATCAAAGTGAAAATGATGAGTATTATTTTGCGTTAATAAAAATTTAAATTTTTTTTCACAAGTGTCAATGCAATTGAAATATCAACTTGAAAAAATTGTGAAAAACTACTTGACACGGCGTCCACACGAGCTATAGTTTATGCCATATTATATTTCATGTTATACTTTTGATTTCTATTAAAATTTGGTGTGGGCAAATTATGTTAAAACATTTCATTATTGAAAATGATGTTGCCCAGGCAACATAGATAAAAAAACAAACGCCTTACACAGTGTCTACACGAGCCATAATTCATGACTATGTTCATGTCTTACTATCAAAATGTCTAATGTAGACCGAAAATGTGTCCCTGGGCCATGGTACCCGTTTTTGACCCATTTTCGAGAAAAAAATTTTGTTTTTTCAAACGAAAGATAGGTCAAAAATATTTTTGGACATCATTAAGGAAGGCTCGCTCGGATCAAAAACGGTTCTTTCCAGGGTTCCGAGCCTTCCTTAGTGATGTCCAAAAATATTTTTGAGCTATCTTTCGTTTGAAAAAACAAAATTTTTTTCTCGAAAATGGGTCAAAATCGGTCTTTTCCAGGGTCCGGAGGTACTCCAAGTGATGTTCAAAATCCATTTTCAACCTTTCCCCTTCGATTGAAGCAAAAAAAAAATTTTCCGAAAATGGGTCAAATTTCCCTATCGAATGAAGCAAAAAAAAAAATTTCCAAATGGGTCGAGGAGGGTCCTTCCAGAGTCCGGAATCACGGATTTTTTTTTTTTTTTTTTTTCTTTATTAATAAACAGGCCCAAAGCCCGCATATTGTAATGTGGAGAAAAAAAATTTAATAAATTTAAATTTTGGTGAGATATTTATTTTTTTTTTTTATTTATTAACTAAATATTTTTTTATTACTTAACATAAATTAACAATTTAATTTCTTTCAAAATAATCAACAGTATCTGAATGGCTATATAATAGACTTGACATTTCTTGAGAGTAACATTCTTTCAGCTCTTTTGATGATTGGGTGTGCCTTAGAGATGTAATAATTGGGTCAGACGAGGCGGCCAGCATGTTAAAAAGGTCCTGGTTTTGTCGCTTTCTTGATATCTTGCACGTGCTGAGATAGCTGTATTTTTTGTAATCTTTGTTTTTGGATTCCTGTGCTTCTTCTGATAGTTCACCAATTGTTAGAGGCTGAAACTATTATATTTTTACCATGGGCCAGAATTTTGTGAACCGTAGGTGTAAGTTTTTTATGCGGATATTTTTTAAGCAGCAGTTTTTGTTGCAAACTCTCCATATATTTTTGCGTCTACTTTTTCCTTGCAGCATAAAACATTTAATATCACTTGTAGTTATCTCTTTATCAACTCCTGTAATTCGCGCTGTGACTTCATCCTTTTCAAAAAATGTTCTGGAAGTGTTTCCATCATTGGTATTACTTAACCCTTGTTTTGGTTGATCAACTTTCAAACCAATTTCTGCATAAAACGCAGCTTGAATTTTTTTCTTCCTATCAGCTACTTCCTCTTTGATTACAAGAAACTTCTTTAAATCACAACTATCTTCTGGAATTGTATAACTGCCGTTTTACATATTTAAAACTTAGTTTGGTTTTTCTCTACATAAATCGTTTGACAACTTTTTACCTGTTGCTGTAATCCTTACGTAAATTTTAAGATTTCAGGAATTTTACCTTCAACAGGATTAGTGCAATCAGAAAAGTTTTTAGTTTGGGTCGTATATAATAAATTCAAAAACTATAAGAGGTAGTTTTTGACCAAAACACAATGGTTCGCCCACTATTAAAAAAAGTAGGCGTAGCTGTAGTTTTATTTAAACGGTTTTAATTATGAACTATGACCAATGAAATAGGCATTGCACACCTAGTTAAATGTTTTCTAGTTAAAGGTTTAAGAATTAATATTTCTAATATGCGTATGGACTTAGGGTGCTATATAATAATAATAATAGAGTTTAGCTACTACAGCTATTTGCTTTCTTATCAATTTAGCATGAAGCTTTAAAACCAAGTAAAAAGCTTATATAATAATGGAAATGAAAAAATTATACATGCAATTAATTTTTTATTTTTTTATAATTTCTTCTTAGCTTTATCACACTTTCTCAACATACCCACCCAGATCATATGTATATAAACATACAATTGCATGAATGTAATTGTATGAATTTATTAACATGGTCCAAGGCATAAATGTTAGAAAAAATTTACCCATCATGCGGTGGGGCTCGGACAACACAAACATAAAGACCAACAACCATTAAGCTACAAAATTAACTATAGTATTTTTCAATCTAAGCTTGAGTTGGCCTTTTGACAAGCTAATATCATATACATCGCAATTATTAATAAGAGTAGTCATGAGATTAAAAGGAGCTGTAGCCATATAATTAGTTCTACTGAAAGGTTGGTAAAATAATTGATAAGAGTTACGGTTACTCCTGCGATTAGTATTTAAATGAATATAATTAAGAAGCTCTGGTGCAGCAAGAGACCCAGTCACAAGTTGATGCAGAAAAAGTATATCCGCGATATTTCTACGCGAGCTCAAAGACTGCATATGTAGTAACTTCAAACGATCCTCATAAGGAGGAAGGTTTAAAGAGTCAATCCAATTTAAGCCATTGAGAGCAAAACTAATAAAATTTTTTTGAATTCTCTCAATTCTATTAATGTGAATATTATAAAATGGTGACCACACTTGGCTGGCGTACTCTAAGTGAGGACGCACTATTGTATTATATAAAGTCACCGTTACTAAAGGGCTATTAAATTCTTTTGCCCACCTCTTAATGAAGCCAAGGAGGATGAGGATTTTTTACAAATTTGATTAATATGCTCATTAAAAGTTAATTTAACATCAAAATGTATACCTAGGTCTTTGACTAAATCAACACGACCAATTTTCTTATCTTTTAATTCGTAATCAAACTCCACAATATTTTTTCTCCTGGTGAAAATCATAGTTTGGCATTTATCAGGATTAAGATGTAAGTTATTTTTAGAACACCAAACCTCAAAGGATTTCAAATCAGACTGAAGTGGAATAGTATCCCCAACCCCCTTCACGTTCCTGTAAATTTTCATGTCATCTGCATATATTAGCAGATGCGAGTTTTAATGACATGTGTAACGTCATTAATTGCTAAAATGAACAGGAGCGGCCCCAGGTGGCTTCCTTGTGGAACACCTGATGCCGCGCTGAATGGGGAGGAAAACACCCTCCGAAATCTTATCTGATATGAGCGATCAGATAAATAAGATTCAATCCAGCTGACAAAACTTAAAGGAAATCCAAGCTTTTTTAACTTAAACAAAATCAAATTATGTGGTAATTTGTCAAATGCTTTACTGAAGTCAGTGTAGATGCAGTCAACTTGCCCACCAGAGTCAAAAGAGCTTAATGCAAAGGAAGTAAAATCAAGGAGGTTAGAAACTGTAGATCTGCCATTAACAAAACCATGCTGACGAGTTGTTATGACTTCACTACAGCACACCTTAACTTGATCGTACAGAATGCGTTCAAAAATTTTCGGTATCGATGATAACTTCGCTACGGGCCTGTAATTTGAAACATCATTTTTACACCCTTTCTTGAAAATGGGGCTTATGTATGCATTTTTCCAAAATTTAGGAAAATAGCTATATCTAATTGATTTATTAAATAACAAACTGAGGGGCTGACTCAGCACAGAGCTACAGTTGACTAGTACTGTCGCAGGAATACCATCAGGTCCGGAGCTGAAGTCATCATCAAGAGATGAGATATATTTCTCTATTAGTTCAGGTGAGAAATATATCTCATTAATCGAAACTAAAGGGTCGTTATCCATATATTCAAAATAGTTGATCTCAGGGCTAAATAATTCCGTAGAAAAGGATTCTTTAAACAAATTAGCAAACAACCCAGCTATAATTTGTGGGTCGCTAGTGAGCCCATCAACTGTTCTGAATTCTGATGGAAACCCGTCAGACTTTTTTTTTGTATTAATAAATCCCCAAAAATGCTTGGGGTCATGAAGAATATTCAACCTAATTTTATTCAAATATTCAGAATAAACTAAAGCCGACAGGTTTGTCGATAAAAATCGCTCTAGCACCCGAACGGGCAAACTCCGGTGCCTAGTTTGTTCTGGAGATATGTTAAGAAAGAATTAGTGATGATTTGTGAGGAAAGTCAGCTTGAAGTTTTATGAAGTTCATTTTTAAACTCATATTAAAGCTCAAAAACATCGCTAAAAATAGTTTTTCAAAAAAAAAAAAAAAAAACATAAAAACAAAAAAAAATTTGGTGGACTAATTTTTTTTTGTTTTATTAAAACCAATAATGCTTTTGCAAAAAAAAAATATATATTTTTCTCTCAGCATTTGTTGAATTTATTCAGCTCAATCATGAAATTTTTATCCAAAAAAATTAATTTTTTGCAAACTTCAAAAATGTCTCAAGTTTGTAAAAACTAAACTACTTATCCGAGTGGGTTGAAATTTTAAATTTATCACTTCTAGACATTTCACTATTCGATGCGAGTATCAAATTTGTCAAACAGACCCACACTAAAATTGATTTTTGCAACGCTTTTTTGAAAATCAAGCCACTGTGCGCCGTGTTAAAATTTTTGAATTGAATTTGACTTGAAATAAACATTTGAATAGAATTTCGCGTGAAACATCAAATTTATGGCAAACCGAAAACAGAAAAGCTGACAAGACAGAATGTTTAACTTTTCTGGTTCAACATATTTATGTTATAACATATCGTGTCTACATTAGACATATTGATAGTAAAACATGAACATAGTCATGAATTATGGCTCGTGTAGACACTGTGTGAAGAATTTAAAAAACTCGGTAACATATGAATTTTATTTTCAAGATTTGAATTTTTAGCTTGTATTTCATTTGTCAAATTTGAAGAAAAGTTGATCAAAATAATACGGTAAATTTATTAAAATTTTATTCAATAAAATAGTTGAACGATATAGTGATATTCTGTTGCATTTTCAGGCTCGGTACATGAAATGGTGTGGACGGTAAATTTTTAAAAAAGAAAGATGAAGACGGTAATGATTTAGCCCCAAAAGTGCCGTTGACGTCATCAAAATTCTACAAATGCATAATAAGAAAGCATACTTATTATATATACAATATATATAGCACACATATGCAGTTAATCTTGCTGAAAATAATCACCAAGAGCTCTCTGGAGCGAAACTTGCGAAAATTAGTTATGAAATTCCAATACTTCTTCATGTAAACAAACAATTAAAAGTGTTGAAATTTTTTTTATTCTATTTAGGCTACATAAGTTCACAAGCGTTTTTTCTAAGAAGCTAAACACAACTGGGACGTGCGATATCGTCCAGATTTTTCCAATACGTTAATAGTGAGTACGAAATTGAAACTACAAAATTTATCGCAGAGAAATTAAACAAATTCTACTTTTGCGATTTGCCACAGAAGCTAAATCGCACGTCCCAGTTGTGTTTAGCTATCTTATAGAAAATCTTTCTGGGTTTGAGATGCTGTCGGCCTGTGTAATTTATATAACATTATTAGATTTATTTAGATTTAATTTTTCCAAATAAGACTCGTTATAATATCGTAAAAGTATTTAAAAAAATGTGAAATTGTATAAGTGATAGTCTGTATGTAATAAATAATTAAAATAAAATATTTTTTTTTATTATTCAACATCATATTTTTTCATTATATCATGCAATGTTTCAGTAACGTTTCAGAAACGTTTCAAACGAAATCAAAAAGCGGACATTCGTATCTTGCAGAAAGCTTTCTGAAACGTTTCATCATATCATGCAATGCTTCAGTAACGTTTCAGAAACGTTTATAACGAAATCAAAAAGCGGACATTGGCATCTTATGAAATGTTTCTGTAACGCTTCAGAAACGTTTCAAATGAAAGCAAAAAGCGGACATTTAGACGTTGCAGAAAGCTTTCTGAAGTGAATATAAAAGCTTTCTGAAACGTTTCTGAAACCATGTAAGATTTCATGTGAAAGATTTTTGAAAGGTTTCCGCAACGTTACATGCCGAGTGGGTATGTACCTTAATAAGGAACTAATTCGTTAAAGGTATTTTACTGTCTTATATATTCAATGGAACCCTAAAAATGATATAGCCAAAAGTGCTACTAAATTTTGGCTTGGACTTTTCAGAACGGGTCGAATTTGTCCATTTTTTATATTTTTAATTATAACTCAAAAACTATAAATTTTTGATAGAAACACATTATCAGATTTATTGTAGGGAATTAATTTTCCTATCGAAATGACTTTTATATTGGGAAAAAAATTATTTTTTCAACAAAATAAGTTAAAAAAACTATTGAAAAAAAACGGAAAATTTCACCTTTATTATTTTTTTGAAATTTTTGAGTACAACTTTTTTTTGAGTGTATTTAGGGGATTTTTTTGTTCACAAAAAAAAGGTGACGTAGTTTCCGTCAAATTGAAGGCCCACAAAAGTATTTTGGATTAAAATTGACTGAAATACAGTTGTGCTAAGTTACCTACTTTTGTATGATTTTACAAACACAGGACGACAAAAATAAAAAAAAATCCAAAACCAGAGACCAGACCTATCATATCCGAAGGACTTTGATGCGCTGAATCCGCATCCTAGCTCAGAATTTCTCCTGTACGTCAGGTTTTTGAGATATCCTAACCTAAAAGTGCAAAAAACACGGTTTTTGGCTATATTTGAGCTTATTTTATTTACATCGCAAATAAATTTTTTTCAAAACTGGTTGCGGCATCTGAAAGTACTGCTCTTTCCCTTCAAAACCCATTTTAAAATTTGTCGATATCTCTTTTAATCACCGAAATATCATAAATTTAAATTTTCTATGCATCCTGCCATACTAGAATTAATGTAGATCTGTATGTAAGCCTTTGTAATAAATTTCAAGTTACGATATTTCGGAGACAAAAAAAGTTATCGATATAATCTAAAAAATGTTTTTAAGGGTACGAGTAATACTTTCAGATGCTGCAATCAGCCAAAAACCGTGTTTTTTGCACTTTTATTTTTGTCGTCCTGTGTTAGTAAAATCATACAAAAGTAGGTAAATTTGCACAACTGTATTTCAGTAAATTTTTATTCAAAATACTTTTGTGGGCCTTCAATTTGACGGAAACTACGTCACCTTTCTTTTTTTAGAACAAAAAAATCCCCTAAATACACTCAAAAAAAAGTTGCACTCAAAAATTTCAAAAAATTAAAATAGATGAAATTTTCCGTTTTTTTAACTTATTTTGTTGAAAAAATAATTTGTTCTCCAATATAAAAGTCATTTCGATAGGAAATTTAATTCCCTACAATAAATCTGATAATGATAATGTATAGTTTTTGAGTTATAATTAAAAATATAAAAAATGGACAAATTCGACCCGTTCTGAAAAGTCCAAGCCAAAATTTAGTAGCACTTTTGGCTATATCATTTTTAGGATTCAATTGAACATTTAAAACAATAAAATACCTTTAACGAATTAGTTCCTTTTACCCCTGTTTATTTTCGACATAGTCAATAGCCTATAAACAATGTATTTTTTTTCAAAAAAAAAGTTTTAAAAAAATCGTTTATAGAAATCTTGCAAATGCTTTATTCTAGTTAAAAAATCAAAACTACATTATTTCATATTTTCATTAATTTGGTTAGTTATTTATATACTTATTTTATATTGAATACTTTTGTAACTTAAGCTACTAAACACATTTTAAATAATTTTTAAGTATTTTATGTGGAAGCTTTTGGCTGTGATGATGAGTTGTATTATCTTAGGCATACTCGCTACCAATCGACGAATAATTCCAATTGATGTTTCTTTCCTTTGATGAGATACTTCAATGCCGGAACATAATTGGCGCATTGTTATATATTAGAATTGACACAAAAGAAGAATATATTGTTATTACAGAAAAATACGAAAAAATTCAGTGGTATTTTAGGCAATGTGCCGTGTGATCTTGGTGATCACCACACATTTTTTCAAAGCGCGGAACAAGGCTTTCACTTCCACGGTTGGATTAATTACAGTTTGACAAAATAAATCCACTATTACATCAGGGGTTCTCCTAATTAACAAACAGCCATTGCGCTGAGCGCACTTAACATTGTAAATCAGCTAATCAGAGGTCACAGTACTTATAGCACATTTTAGAGACTCCAACCATGCTCCCAAATTAGCTGATTTACAGAGTTTTATTTGCTGATAAAAGACCGACCGAGCTGCTGTTTAAGCAAGGGTACCAACTTACAATCAGACGGAATTCTCATTTCCGAATACAGCCCGAAGTGAGCACCCGACTGAGCGCGCGAATTGATTTTTTCATTGCGGATATAAGAAAGTTTAGTTTCCTGAGAAGGGACAACAAGAGGGCCTCCTGTTCACTATACGTACACTTTGGGAACCTCTGTATTACACCACTTAAATAAGCTTCAGAAAAAAAAACTGAAATGAGTTATATATGTGGGCTTTTACTTTAGCTAAAAGGAAATATGATAAAACAAGAAATTAAATAAGGAGTGAGATCGAAAAAATCTTAACATATATAAAATTCAATAATTTTTAAACGGTTGATCTTACGAGTTTTGACTTTTTTTTATTTAGTTGATAATATTTTACAAATTGCAGAAAAATATAATTTTTATAGTTCTAACCACTATTTATGAACTCGTAGACCTTTTTTGGTAAGCCTACCATTAGAGATTTGATAGTTGTTTCGGCTGCGATTGAATGTGCTAGACGTAAAAAATCAAATAAATTTTTGTTTGTCGAAAAAATTATAAGAAAAGATAAAAAAAATTATTTTTTTTTTTCATTTGATTAATTTACGCGTCTTATAAAATGGACGATATTTTCGAGGCTGCTATACATCTTCCAAGGAAAAATGTACCGCCTGATAAGGAAGATGGTGTCAATGAATTTGAGGCATTCCTGCAACAAAGTGGAGCAGACAACATTCTGATGCAACCCACTATGGGACAACACAATATCAACCATACATATATATTCAGTACCAGCCACATCAATAGCTGGAGCCCCACCTGTCGAGGCTGAAAATTATGAATATGGTCATGATGATGTTTAATGAAAGATGACAACTCTAATTTCATCACAATTCGAAAGTGAGCCAAGAGATCCAGTTTTGGTGAATTTAAACAACTAGATATGTCCAGTTTTCCTTCAAATTTGGAAAATTCAAATCGCTATGCAGCTCTCGCTGACATTTCTATTGAGACAACGCAACAACAATCGGCAAAAAAAGTGGTAAGTTCCAGTAAAAATGATGTGGTTGAGCCAGTTAAACATTCAAAATTCTGTCCTCCAATTATAATTTACAACGTTAACGTAAAAAATTTAGTTGATCAGCTAAATAAAAAAAGTCCTAAGCTAGATTTTAAAATTATTAATAAATCTCGCACTAAAAGTAAAATTTACTTAAAAGATCCTAATGTTCATTTGAAAATGATGGCTCTTCTAAGAGAAAAAAAATTGAATCTTTTTCTTTCACCCCAAAGAAGTTTAGGCAGGTCAGTCTTATTCTACGTGGACTTCATTTCTTGTCAGACATTGGTGAAATACAACAGGAATTAGATAAAATTCTTCCAAAGACAGTAGAAAAAGTTGTGAAGTTTACAACTCCAAACTCACTCAAGAACAATTTCGAAACCGGTCTCTTCCTAGTTACCCTTTTTCCAGAGAAAAAATTTAACGATGTCGCCAAGATTCGAAATCTGATGTATCAGGTGATAAAATGGGAAGCTCCAAAGTCTCTTAGTAAGGAGGTGCAATGCAAGCGATATCAGCAATGGGGGCATATTGCTAAGAATTGTAATAGGTCTTACCGTTGCGTAAAATGTGAGAAAGATCATGGACCGGGAGAATGTTCGTTGGCTGAAAGTACAGATGTCAGGCCTTTCTGTATAAATTGTGGTGAATCGGGTCACCCAGCCAACTGGCTGGGCTGCCCTTCCTATAAAGACCATATTAGAAGAAAAAAACTTTTGATAAACCAGGCCAAGGAGAAAAAACTAATTGCTCTTTCAAATGTCCAGAATGCAGTCAATAAACAATCATTGGTAATTGAAGGTAAATCCTATGCAAGCAATTTTCATCAATCGCATAATTACAACCATTCCATTAATGCTGAGAAGCCTTCAATAGTTAAAGAATTTTTGAAGGTTGCTAATCAAATTTTTGTATTAGAGCAGCCACCACTTGAATTACGAGTAGAAAATTTTCTCAGAAACTTTAAACAATTATCGAAAGATGAGGTTAAAAGAGAGTGCATAACACTCTTAAAAGAGGTCAGGAAGAAGTATGGTCCATAATGTGACAAACTTTTTGACTTATAATGTGAGATCCTTGGTAAAGGGAAGTAGATTGATCGAGTTGAAAAAAATTCTAGATATTAATCTTATAGACATTTGTTTTCTTCAAGAAACTCATATATCTAGATCAAAGAATATGAATCTAAACAATTACAATTTCGTTAGAGACTATAGTTCTCAGGGAGTTGCCATTGTTTTAAGTAATCGTTTTAAATATTCTCTAGTCAAATTTACAAATGTTACTTTTCCACATATTTTTCTAGATGTATGTGTTTCAGTTAATGGTTTAAATAAACATTTGTTAATAGGATCTATTTACATTCCGTGTAATTTCTTGCCTGATAGTTTTGTAAATGGACTTGTTGAAATTACAAATTGTGCATCCAAATTCAATGGACTAATAATTGGTGGAGACTTCAATTCAAAACATCGTTCATGGAATGACAGTTTAAACAATTTAAATGGTAACACATTTTACAATTAGTTAGAAAATCATTCACTTGACTTTGTCAGAATTTCTGACATAAACCCGTCTTACCCAAACGGTAGTTCTTTTCTTGATCACTTTGTGTTTTCAACTAACTTAATAGACAATATAAATCCAAATTATAAAATTACAAGTCTCTCATCATTTTCAGACCATTTTCCACTACATCTTCAAATAGAGTTGAAAGACAGTTATTGATAATAGTTTTCCACCCAACAATATTAACTTACAGAACTTTGAAATTGACCATTATATAGACTTTTTAACGTCAGCTATCAACTGTACTAAGGACTTGCACAGCGAAACAATTGAAGTTAAAAAATTTTCTACATTACTCCCTGATTCAATTAAGAAATTGTTTAAAGTTAAAAATATTTGGCAAAGAAAACAGAAGAAAATTTTTCACACAAATTTCAATAGAACAACGCCAGAGAACAAACTTCTTGCTAAACAAATTTCACTCCTGAAGATTATTATAAAAGAGCAAGTAGAAATACATCAAACTCAAGAGTTTGGTGAAAGACTTAACTTATTAAACCGGGACCTTCGGCATATAAACAAATTTATAATTTGATCAAAAAAAAAGGAGGGAAATCTTGTTCGAAAATTGTTCAGGAAGATTTTGTAATAACTGAGGATGTCGAAAAAGTTGAAGTTTTAAAAAGTCACCTTGAAAAAGTTTACGAAGAAACATTCCCGATTAGATCAGATATTTCTAATTTAGAGTCTCATATTCATCTTACTCTTGATTCATATCCATCTTCAATTTATAAATTCTCTTCGGACTTCAACTCTTTGACTAATTCAGATACTCTACACTTTGTCAACTCTGAAGCTGTATGTTCCTATGTGCAGGAGCCAAACGCCAAGAAACCCGCTGGACCGGATACCATCTCAAATTTTATTATTAAAAAATTGCCTAAAATAGTTTTCAACTTTTTAGTAATAATTTTCAATAATTGCATAAACAATGGATATTTTCTAGTCTCCTGGAAAATTGCTAAAGTAATTCCAATTCAAAAGAAACCCAATTGCTATGAAATCAATAATTTTAGACCTATATCCTTATTGTCAAACCTTGGTGGAACGAGTGATTTTAGATAAAATGGATGAGGGTATCAATGTTCAGTATATCCCAGATTTCCAGTTTGGCTTTAAAAAACAACATTCCACTGTGCATGCTCTTTTGAAATTTGAAAACGATTTAATCATTAACCTTCGACAACGGAAATGCACGGTAGCAGTATCGCTAGACATAGAGAAAGCTTTTGATAAGGCTTACCATAATGGAATTATATATAAACTAATAATGATTGGCTTTGATCCTTCTATTATTAAAATTTTGCATAGTTTTTTAAATGACCGAAAGTTTTATGTAAATGTTAATTATGCTTCTTCAGGATATGGTCTTATTAGGAGCGGTGTCCCACAAGAATCAATAATGGCTCCTCACCTATACAGTACTTTCATTCACGATTTCCCGCATACTCATAACGGTTCAACATGCATACTTTATGCTGATGACTCGCTTGCTTATGCTCATATTAATACTCCAGAGGAAGCTTTGAGTTTAGTCCAAGCGCATTTAGAAAAAATTAACTGTTTTTATAAGGATTGGGGAATTAAAATGAATGCAACCAAATCTGAAGCCATTTGGATCAGAAACCCTTCAGGAAAATGCCACAGGCACACTGTTCCTCAAAGTAAACGCTTGAAATTATCACTAAATGGGGCAAACATACCATTCAAAAACCAAATTAAATATTTAGGCATAACTTTCAACAAACTTTTAAAATTCAATATACACCCATCCCTCGATTTACGCGATAGATAGGTTTTTGAAAAAACCGCGTAATTCAAAACCGCGTAAATCGAGACAAGAAGTCCATACAAATTGAGTGGATTGGTTTTCAAAATTTAAAATTCGCGTAAATCGAGCTATAGAACTCAAAGAAAATAGCATAATTGGTAAGAAAATCCACGTAAACTGAACCCATAATGTACCTACCTAATCTTTTTTTATAGTTCATAAATTGAATGATTTTTAAAATTTTTTATTCTAAGTAAACTTTCAAAATGAACTTTCACTTGCAAAGGCACAAAATTAACTAAAATAAGAAAAAGATGTATGTACTTAAACATAGACACGTAAACTATATCGCGTGGTGCAATTCCTAGAATTAAATTTCTGAGAAATATTTTCAAAAAATATTATGTGTTTTTAACTGAAAAACATGTCTCATACGTGTTTTTAACTGCAAAAAATTTTAATTATTTAAAATTTTGAAACCGCGTTATTTTGAAACCGCGTAAAACAAGTACCGCGTAAATCGAGGGATGGGTGTACATGCAAATATGGTTCTAAAAAAAGCAAATAAAATTTTGAGAATATTTTGTAATAGTGTGGTTGTTTAGGGTTTGATTTTCAAAAAGAAAATCAATATGTTTAAGAACATTGGTCCTTAGAAATAAAGGCCTAAACCTTTACAATGTTCAGGATATGGATGTCGGATTGCGTGCACATCTAGCTCTGCTCTTGCTAGCTCGTCGTATGTCGGGGATCTTCCCTAATCCACATTCCGATAACCACTACCACAGTAAAATTATGTGCACTTTAAAAAACATCAAATTGCACATCAACAAAAAAAATAACCCGACAAAACAAAGGTTAACCTATTGCTACTGCTGGATTTTGTGGGGTGTTAATGGTCCCCTCTTCACCCACCCTACCTTGGCAATTCGAAATGTTTTATGAAATTGCCCCTAAAGCAACTTAACGCAAAATTTACCTTAAGCGACTAACATTGCACATGCTGAATTTACGACGGACAAAACCGAATGAATTAATCAAACATAATTATTATTCTCAGAGCAGAAAAACTTCACATTTTTATTTAAGTATGTATAACACTTTTATACTCAGTGTATAACACTTATTTATACTTAATAAAGAATACTATGCTAACGCAAAATTATGAAAAGAGAAAATTTAAAAAAAGTAATGAGAGAGAAAGTGCTATGCTGATTGCAACAACAATATGCAATAAGCATGCATGTTATGTTATAAAAAAAAATAAGTATCTTCAAACTTTTAGAATTTAGATAAAAAAAATTCTCTAACCCGTCATTTTAGGGTGTTTCCAAAAATAAGTAAAACTTTAAACTTTTAAGATATAAGGTATAGTAGTATTAGGTAATTTTTTTTTTTTTTTTTAATTATTAATTAAATTTTTAAGATTAAAGGTAACAAAATAGTTTAGTAGTATGTAGTTGTATCCATTTTATGTGTATAAATTATAGAATTATAATATAAGAAATTTTAAGATAATGTAAGATAATGATAATATTTATCCATTTCAACGATTTGGATTTTTAAAATAAAAATAACATTATTATGACTAAAAATTTCATTTCAACTCACTTAGTAAAGTATCCATCGTTGCAATCGGTGGGCCCAGCGAGAACATGATGCGAATACTGTTTTTTCTCAAATAATTTATGGATAGAAAGCTAATTAGAATTATTCTTAATACTACAATCTATAATTAACATACGTTTTAGGGTAAATTGAAATTTAGCAAAATTATTTAAAATTTAAGAACTTTTGGAAACTTTGCCGCTATGGTATAAACAAAAGCTCTTCCACAAAAAAAAATCTTTTTCAACAATTCTAGAAACTCAAGCTAGCAATATTTTAAATTTATAGTATAGGATAATGACTAAATTTTATGATTTTAAAGTAATTTTAATTTTTAAATCAATTTTAGAAAGAAAAAAGAATTAAATTTTTAGGGAAATTAAGTTTTGATAAAAAGTTCGTTGTTTGTTGTTTGATGATGTATGCTGATTATGCCTGTTCAATTCCCTTGTCAAATAGAGGTTGAAGATCGCCTCGAATACCATAACGGGTTGGAGCACCCGAGGGAAAGCCCTACAATAACCATATTAAATTTTATTTTTAGGTTAAAAAAAAACAAACTGCAAGCAAAAACTCACCAAAATGAACGGCAATGGGAATGAAAATTCCGATGCTTTTTGGCCGCAGAAGCCCAAGGTTTTAGAATTAGAGGTTACCTGGAACTCCAATTACGGCACGCAAACTTCTTTGCACAACAAAAAAAAAATCACTATTTTTATAGTTTATAGGAAGCTATTTATTTGCTTCAGTGTATTTATTTATTACCACTAAATGTAATAAATTAGAATACTCTTTTATCTAAGAGTTAACTTTAAATTTTTATTTTTGGTTTTTTGATAAAACTTTAAAAAAAACTTTTTGCCTGCACCACGATCAGTACTTGCTTACTCGATGGTTCTATGCAGAAAGAAGGAAAAATGTGGTGCGATCCACCAAAGGGCTTAGCAACTGAATAGCGTGGGAGTTTTTAGTACCAACGACAACAACAACCGTACATGCTGAATATGCAGATCGATTTGCAATTGCAATTACAACAACAACAATAACGCAAACAGGTTTTGAGTAATTGTCGCACATCGAGATGCGTATACGCATGTATAGATGTTTGTTTGCCATATGTTGATACAGGGTGCGTTGTCAAAATAAATGTTTATAAACATTTTGAATTTTTTTAAAATTTTTGATGGCAATATAAAATTGACCATTACAAAACAGATAATGCTTATTCAAATTGCAAAAATAATGTAAGGCAAATTTTAAGAAGTCATTAGCTGGAAAAAAGGAAATTTTAAGTTTTTAAAGTATTGTTTATTTTCTGCATATCTTTTGCATGATACACGCCTAATATTTTGCCACTTTCAGAAGCGAGTTCATAATATGACATGCCTAATTTCCGTTTAACAACTGCTTTAAAGAACGTAGGTGCTAATTTTGCATTAAATTTCTTAATTGCGTTGCTTTGAACAAAGTTTCTGGCGAAAACATTTTCATCAATGCTATATTGAATAGGTCGACTTCGTAAATTCTGGCATTGTTTTCGTGCGATTTTAACAAATTGTTTTTAGCTGTTTGCCTAATTATCTTGATTGCATCAGGATAATCTAACCTGCAGTCATCCTCAATTGAATTCAGTGCTCGTAATAGCTTGTAATCTTTGCCATGAAGAATCATGTTCTGTCCGAAAACAAGAAAATAAGGTGCATAACCAGTGCTTTGGTGAATCGATGATCGTAAAGCGGAAGTTATTTCGTTAAGATAAGTGTCCCATGAGGTATGGTCTTTTCCTATGCTCGAATTGCGGATATAATAGATCTATTCACCCGTTCGGATGAATTCGCTTGAGGTGAATAGATCGCGGTACAGATATGCTGAATTCCAAAACGAGTAAGAAAAGATTCAAACAAACCTGACTTAAACTGTACGCCGTTATCAGTGAAAATTGTTTCCGGTACTCCAAAAGTAAAGAATCACAAATATTTTGTGAAGTAAATTTCTTCAAAAGATGCAAAAAGTGAAATTTTGTTAAATTATCAACAACTATTAATAAGCCAATGTGACCAAGTTTAGACCTAGGATAAGGTCCTAAAATATCTAAGCAGAGTTTTTGAAATGGGCGCTCAGAAGTTAATGGTCTTCCCATTGGTGGTCGTATGGTTATATTTGGACTTTTTGTACACTTGCATGTTTCACAGTCGCGTATATAATCACAGATTTCAGGTATCATTTTAGGCCAAAAGAGATATCTTTTTAACTTTTCAAGTCTTAGCTGTACCACAATGGGCGGAGTTCGGCGGATTATGAGCACGGTAAAGAACTTGTGGAACTAATGCGGATGGAACCCAAAGTTTCCAGGAACCTTCTTCTTGTTTCGCGTTTCCTGTAGAATGTTCTGTTCTTTTGTACACATAATTGTCAATTACCTTAAGATCAGGTAATTTCGCAGAATTTTCTAAAATTTTAGCTTTCAGCTGAAGATATTCTTCAGATTGAAAATATTCAGAAGATAAATCAATTATTGGACCACTGTCTTCAATACCATTTATAGAATCTTCCAGTGATCTTGACAACGTATCGGCAACAACGTTTTCGGCGCCTTTACGATGCAGTATCTGAAAAGTAAAGCCTTGGAGCTTAAGTGCCCACCGAGCTAGTCGTCCTGAAAGATCTTTTTGCCGCATTAACCATTGAAGGCTGGCGTGATCGGTGATCACCGTGAAATCTTGGCCTTCAATGTAAGCGCGAAACTTTTTAATGCCTTGAACAACAGCCAGACACTCAAGTTCCGTAACCGAATAATTACGTTGTGCTTTTGTTAATTTAATGGACATAAATGCTATAGGAAGTTCAATTCCATCTTCATTTTCTTGAGCAAGGACACAACCAAGACCGACAAAGCTTGCATCACATTGCAAAATAAATTTTTTCGAGAAGTTTGGATTTACAAGAATAGGTGTTGAAGTTAACAAAGTTTTTAGCTGCTCAAAAGCTTTTTGAGCTTCTGAGTTCCACTCAAAAGTTTTGCTCTTCTTCAGAAGTTCAGTTAAAGGGAAAGTTATTGTAGCAAAATTACTTATGAATCGCCTGTACCAACCTGATAAGCCAAGAAAACTTCGTAATTGCTTCACAGTGGAAGGTACAGGAAAATTAATGATGGCGTCAATCTTTTCAGGGTGGGTTTTTATTTGACCTTGCCCAATAATAAAGCCGAGATATTTTATTTCCATCATGCAAAACTTAGACTTAGCAATATTGATGGTTAAGTTAGCTTTACGCAAGTGTAGTGCAACTTCTTGCAAGAGAGTTAAATGAGAATCAAAATTGTCAGACAAAACAAGAAGATCATCTAAATAGATGAAAACACGATCTCGTAAATCTGCTGGCAATACGCGATCCATCAAACGACAAAGTGTTTGTGGCGCATTACATAATCCGAATGGCATAACTTTGTTCTGATATAAAGGCCGGTTAGGAATAGTAAACGCAGTAATAACACGAGATTTTTCTTCAAGAGGTATTTGCCAAAAGGCATGTTTCATATCTAAGCCAGTAATATATCTAGCTGGAGGTAGCCTACTTAAGATTCCATCGATATGAGGAAGTGGATATGCATCCTTAAGTGTATGTTTATTCACTTCGCGTGAATCTAAGCATAAGCGGGATTTATTTCCACGCGTAACCAAAACACAATTACTGCTCCACGGGCTAGAAGATTCTTCAATTACATCTAAAGCTAACATATGATCAACTTCAGCGAACATTAATTTTTCTACGGCTGGTGAAACAGGCCAATGTTGTTTGTTTAACGGGTTTTGAGCTACCAACGTCAATTGAATGCTCAATTAAGGATGTGCGTCCTAATCCTTCTCTCTCGAATGATGGAAATATGTCGATAACTGCTTATAGGCGATTACTCTGCTCGTCATTAAGCAAATGTATATTAGGTTCTGGAGCAAAAGTATCATCTTTTCCAACATCCAGTTCCGAAATAAAATTTTGATTCAAAATTACATCCGTCAAACCAAATGCTAACCAAAAATCGATCCCTAAATAAATATTTTGCTTTAATGAAGGAACTACAAATAATTCTATACTCTTGGTTATTTTCTTATAAAAAAATTCACACAAGTTTTTCCCACAACAGGACAAGAAGAACCATCTGCAGTTTTTATGTCGCCAAACGACTTTTTAATTTTACCTTGAGATAAAACATGTTTTGCAGCATCACTGCCAATACAACTTATTGTTGCACCTGAGTCCAACAATGCTACAAAAGACTTGCCAAAAATTTCAATATCGGTATATAATCTATTATCAGTATTCGTAAAAATAGCTGACAATAATTTTTGTTTTGTCAACATTAAATTTTTCCAAAATAGCCGCAAGCGTTTTGTTGAACGCTTAGGTTTTCGATAAAGATGTTGATTTGTAAAATCAGAGAAAATTCGTTGGCACACTTGATTATAACGTTCAAGTCGCTCATGAAAAGGAATTATAGGTCTTAAATTAGGTTTAGAAATTTCAAATTTGTCAGTGTCTTGCACTGGTTCTAAATTTAAAAATTCAGAGGTAGATGTAGAAACATCGTGAGTTTTAATTTCTACTGTAGATTCGATGGATGCGTCAAAATGGTGTTGCTTGCCGCATCCCGTTTCCGGTTTTCCGAAGGTGAACAAACACTACATCGGGGTTTGAAAGTTTCTTTCTTCCCGCAATCGTAACAAAATATTTTGCGTTGCTCTAAGCAGTCATCATATTGATGTCCTAGCTTATCGCAATTCCAGCATACTACTGTTGAGTGTGAGCGCTGAATATCAAAAACTTCTTTGCACACACTATCGTCTCGATACTCGTCTTCTATTTCTGAAATGTGGCCGCGTTGCCATGGCTGCTTAGGCTTATAATATTGTGTGCCAGATTCAAAAAAGAAGGCTTCGTGTTTTCTAACTTCGTCACGAAGTTTGGAAATAGTTTGAATATTTAAATGCAAAAGCTCATAACGCAAATTAGGCTTAGAATTTATCATCAAAATATCAACTAATTCAAATTCAGAAACTTCATTCTGTAATTGATAAGCTAAATCTTCAATAGCTGTTTGATATTCTTCAAAATTTTCATTTTCTTTCTGTTTTCGTTTTCTAATCTTCTCGCAAATGTCAAAATCTGTTAAAGTAACTTAGTATATTTTTCTAAATTCTGTGCAAAAAGTATCCCAAGTGAAATGACGATGACGATAATGAAATTTCCAGAACCAATCTTGAGCTTTGCCTATAAAAATCAAGTGCAGATTATCACACAAAAGTTGATAATCGTTAAAAAGATTTTGTTCCGTTAAAGATTGCAAACGATATATAAATTCATTAATATTGATTCCGTCTTTTGAACCATCAAACTTCAAATGCCAGTTTTGTATAATATTTGACACTTTTCCAGATTCAAAAGATGAATGAGGTCTAACGCTAGAACATGGATGTCCTTAAGCTTCACCTACCGATTGTGAAAGTGTTGAATTTCGGTTGTCACTACTGATCATAGGTGGTGGTTGAAAATCAATACGAAGCGGTATTTCCCGTGGAAAATTTGGTCGGCTCTCAGAAAAGCTAGTCTGGTTTTGAATCCTTAAAGATTCTAACTGCCTATGAAGCGTTTGATCAATAGTTGTAGATATAAAAGAAGTTAGTTCTTGCATCATATTTTGCTGTTGAGTTTGAACAATTGACTGAGCAATGCTCATAACCTCAATATGATTCAAGCTATGATTATTTAAATTTAAAGGAATTTCATTATTATTTGCATTTTCTGCAGAATTAGAAAATGTGACTCGCTGACTATTCGTACCAGAGTCTGCAAGTGTCCAATCTAAATTGTTTTGGTTACTGTCCATAGACCGAGTAAGTGGTCTGTTACGTTTAGGCGTTGCACCTCTACTACTCCCCCTAAAACTTTTTGGTTTCTGTGCTGTATTGATAAAAGCACCGGGTTGATTAACATCACCCTGAATGGAGGTATAACTTCCATTAACAGAAGAAGCAGAATTAGTATTTGTAATTAAGTTTGTTGCCTCACAATGTTGGCTGCATTGTGGACAAGAATTTGTATCTTTCAGATAATTTAAAATACAATCTGTATGAAACTTGTGCTTGCAAGAAGTGACGCTGAGCTTTTCATTGCTTCTCATTTCTTCATGACAAACACCACAAAAAGTATCATTTACATTAAGTAAAGGTAAATTCAAATCTTCTTTACTGTGTCTCACAGACATAATCGTTTCAATATTATCGGCTAAAACGTCCGTCATTTTAAAATCAGCATGCACAAAATATACACAAATCAAGCAAATAGCATATGGTTAACAAAATGAACTATTGAAGCTAATAAGAATCACTATTGAAAGGTAGAGTATTAAGATTTAAAGTAAATCAATGGTCAGAGTATCAAACACAGTCTATTACTCCGCAATTCCTAAAGAAATACTTAAATAAAAAAAATAATACTCAAAGCCAAGAGATATTTATTACAAAAAAGGAAAAAGTTGGTCTTCTGTTGTATTGCTACGAAATAGAATTCTTTTCTTTGGTCGACCAATCCGCAAAACTCGAATTGCAATCGCAACATCCTAAAGATAGTTTTTACTAAATCGCAACAACTACAACAGAATAACGATCTATAAAAAAAATTAAATCAAAAGAGATAATGTAACGACAGAAAGCAATCATCACATGCTAGGAAAATTTCGAGTTTGAACCTGAACAATAAAAAAAACTGCTAGGCCCCACGTTGGGCGCCATATTGTAATAGTGTGGTTGTTTAGGGTTTAATTTTCAAAAAGAAAATCAATATGTTTAAGAACATTGGTCCTTAGAAATAAAGGCATAAACCTTTACAATGTTTAGGATATGGATGTCGGATTGCGTGCACATCTAGCTCTGCTCTTGCTAGCTCGTCGTATGTCGGGTATCTTCCCTAATCCACATTCCTATGACCACTACCACAATAAAATTATGTGCACTAAAAAAAAAAAATAGATATTCATCAACAAAAAAAAATAACCCGACAAAACAAAGGTTAACCTATTGCTACTGCTGGATTTTGTGGGGAACCAATGGTGTTAATGGTCCCCTCTTCACCCACCCTACCTTGGCAATTCGAAATGATTTATGAAATTGCCCCTAAAGCAACTTAACGCAAAATTTACCTTAAGCGACTAACATTGCACATGCTGAATTTACGACGGACAAAACCGAATGAATTAATCAAACATAATTATTATTCTCAGAGCAGAAAAACTTCACATTTTTATTTAAGTATGTATAACACTTTTATACTCAGTGTATAACACTTATTTATACTTAATAAAGAATACTAAAAATTTCATTTCAACTCACTTAGTAAAGTATCCATCGTTGCAATCGGTGGGCCCAGCGAGAACATGATGCGAATACTGTTTTTTCTCAAATAATTTATGGATAGAAAGCTAATTAGAATTATTCTTAATACTACAATCTATAATTAACATACGTTTTAGGGTAAATTGAAATTTAGCAAAATTATTTAAAATTTAAGAACTTTTGGAAACTTTGCCGCTATGGTATAAACAAAAGCTCTTCCACAAAAAAAAATCTTTTTCAACAATTCTAGAAACTCAAGCTAGCAATATTTTAAATTTATAGTATAGGATAATGACTAAATTTTATGATTTTAAAGTAATTTTAATTTTTAAATCAATTTTAGAAAGAAAAAAGAATTAAATTTTTAGGGAAATTAAGTTTTGATAAAAAGTTCGTTGTTTGTCGTTTGATGATGTATGCTGATTATGCCTGTTCAATTCCCTTGTCAAATAGAGGTTGAAGTTCGCCTCGAATACCATAACGGGTTGGAGCACCCGAGGGAAAGCCCTACAATAACCATATTAAATTTTATTTTTAGGTTAAAAAAAAACAAACTGCAAGCAAAAACTCACCAAAATGAACGGCAATGGGAATGAAAATTCCGATGCTTTTTGGCCGCAGAAGCCCAAGGTTTTAGAATTAGAGGTTACCTGGAACTCCAATTACGGCACGCAAACTTCTTTGCACAACAAAAAAAAAATCACTATTTTTATAGTTTATAGGAAGCTATTTATTTGCTTCAGTGTATTTATTTATTACCACTAAATGTAATAAATTAGAATACTCTTTTATCTAAGAGTTAACTTTAAATTTTTATTTTTGGTTTTTTGATAAAACTTTAAAAAAAACTTTTTGCCTGCACCACGATCAGTACTTGCTTACTCGATGGTTCTATGCAGAAAGAAGGAAAAATGTGGTGCGATCCACCAAAGGGCTTAGCAACTGAATAGCGTGGGAGTTTTTAGTACCAACGACAACAACAACCGTACATGCTGAATATGCAGATCGATGTGCAATTGCAATTACAACAACAACAATAACGCAAACAGGTTTTGAGTAATTGTCGCACATCGAGATGCGTATACGCATGTATAGATGTTTGTTTGCCATATTTTGATACAGGGTGCGTTGTCAAAATAAATGTTTATAAACATTTTGAATTTTTTTAAAATTTTTGATGGCAATATAAAATTGACCATTACAATTTTCCAACTTATTAAGAAATAAATATATGCCGGTAGCTACTAAGTTGCTTATTTATAAGATAAGCATTCGTTCAGTTATAGTGTATGGGTTTCCCATTCGGTTCACAATTTCCCCAACAGTTGCACAAACCCTTGAAAAAATTGAACGTAATGTTTTACGTTTATGCATTGATCGTAACTTTGAATCCTTCACAAATAGATACTCAAATTTTTACATTTACAGTCACGCTCGCATTGTCCCTCTTTGCAAATATCTACTTATACATTTGAAAAGATGTGTTAACAAACTTACTTGTATAGAAAACGATTTGGTAAATTTGGTATATAATTCGCAAAAGTAAGCCCTGGTGCTCACAGAGGCTAAATAACTCTTAATGTAACGTGTTAATTAAGTGTATATATGTAAATAATGTAAATAGTTTAGTGTTAGTTTTGTAGTTGTAAGTTTGTTTTCTCGTTAAATTCACTTGATAAAACATCAAAGCCATTCAAAAATGCCGAGAGCAAGCATTTGATTCTATACATATTTAATTTAATAGCTGTTTGCATTCATTCACATTTCATTGTAATAGAATAAATTTTTACGAATTCTATGTATATTCTTTCCATGTTATTCCTTAGTGTTCTAATGTAATCGACTTGAAGCCTCAATAAAAATTACTTACTTACTTCAGACACTTTTTTATAACAGTTTGCCCATCTCCTTTTAAAATCTTCGATATTTTAGGACACCTTTTTTGTGCTCTTTAAGTTTCTTTTCACAAGAGCCCAATATCTCTCCACTGGTCTTAGCTCCGGACAATTTGGAGGATTGGCTTCTTTTGGTACAAAAACTATGTTATTACTTTGGTACCACTCCAGAGCTTTCTTGCCGTAGTGACATGATGCCAAATCGGGCCAAAATATGTGGACACATTGTGCTCTCTTATTAAAGGAAGAAGTCTTTTTTTCAAACATTCTTTGATGTATATTTCGGTTTTTATAGAGCCCACTGTAGCAAATGACTTGCTTCTTTTGCCGCAACTGCATATAGCTTGCCATACCAGTAGCTCGTTTCTGTAAAAAAAATCTGCAAGTTACCGATTTGTGTGACGTAGCACTGTTTCGATCCTGAATTACCGATTTCGTGATAACTGATGTTTCTATACATTCAAATCGTTAAAAATTTGGTCCGTGATGGAAAAAAAACACAAATCGAGAAGAAACGTTTCGAAATTGAATCAAATGATAGGCAACTGCCTATTTGCGTTTGTTTTCTTTTATGTGCGACAATATTTGATAGTAGAAAATAATAAGTAAAAAAATCAAAAAAAATTATTGTTTTGGAGTTGAACGAAATAAAAAGTAACGAAATAAAATGTAAAATGAAATACAAATTAAATCAAATACATCTTGTAATCTACGCAATATGGCATTTTTTATATTGATATTTTTAATTATTTGAAGGAACAATAATAATTTGACACTCAGTGATTTGAAACGAAAAGTAAACAAATATTTGTAACCGGGGATTTTTGCGTTGCTTTAACAAATATTTTTTTGCTTAAGTTTCTGACTGTTATGTAGATATGTTTTAATATTAAAACACATTATCTTGAAAACTAAAACGTTCTATAACAAACGAAAAGATTATAATCAGTAAAAAATTCATGTTCAGCGAAAGTACCCGGTTTAAGAAATTTATTTTGAGTACTTGCTACTTCATATTCACACAATATTACTGGCATTTATCAGAATCGGTAAAATTCTCACTTACTGCAGAGTCAGTGACAAAAGTGACATTTTAAATCGATTCACATTTCTTACAGAAACACTTTTTTAAAAGGTTCTATTGAAATGAAATCGGAGAATGTGAGAAGTTATCGATTTGAAACGAACAAATTGAAACAGAAGTCGATTCAAATTTTTACAGAAACAGTGCATGTGAGAGTGACGTCAAATCGATAATATGAGTCGTCGCAGTTACCGACTTACAGAAACGAGCTTCAGGAATTTTTGTCTGCTTTGGATTCCAAATTGTTCTTCGACATTTCCTCGAGCATCAGCAACACTAAAATTTTGACCCGGAAGCTGCGTAAAATCTGCCAGTACATACGTTTCGTCGTCCATTATATAACATGAATATTCGATTTTAATTTTTTAGCCCTACTTTTGGCGTCTAAATTTTTTGCAGCATTCCTGTCTGGAACTTTTTGGACTTTGTATGCTTTCAAACCTGCATTGGCTTTAATTTTTCGCACCAAATAGTCAGAGCACTGGGCTAACCGGGCAGCTTTTCTAGCAGATGTGTTTGGAGATCTTTTCAATATGCTTTCAATTTTCTTGGCTTTCCCAATATCATGTGGTCCTTGTTTTCTTTCCGAACCAAGCTTCATATCGATGGTCAAATTCTCCTGAAACTGTTTAATAACATTGGAAACAGTTTGACGACAGACCTTCAATTCTTTGGCCAATTTTTTGTAGGACCCATTTAGATTTTTTTGAAAATTTTTTAATAATTTTAAGACGTACTTCTTTTTCTGCACTCATTTTGATCAAACTTGTCATTAAAAATAATAACTGACATATTTTTCAAAGATGACTATGTATGTAAGTAGATCAAAGAAATTTTTAAATTTTACACCCAAAAAAAATTATTGGGTAAAACGTGTGTTTAAGATTTTTTCAATCTCACTCCTTATATATCTACAGTCTGTCAAGTAATTGTTGGCAAAATAAAATTATCAGGCATGTTCTTGAAATCTATCGAAATTGGATCGAAATCGAATTGACAAATCGATCGAAAATATTTTAGGTGTTCTGGAAATCGATCGATTTGGCAATTTCGAGTCAAAATCAAATCGATTTGAATAGTATGTTCAAACATATCCTGCTGTTCCGTTTTGGCGCTATCGTAAAATAAATGAAAAGTCAAATTTTTTAAATAAAAATTTTTTGGTTGATGGAAGTAAAGATGCGAAGAAAAAGAAAGATAAAATGAAGAGGCACATGCTGAGGGATCATTCCAATTATTTAGAAGTTTCAGAATCAGCATTAGTATTATGTGCATAGTCAATTTTTTGCCTTCCACTGAATTAATAAGGAAGCCTTTGAGGACGTTCTAAAGAGAATCAAGCCCTTGAAAAAGGAAATTTTGGTTCCATTGACGCAGCAACACATAGATTCTTTGCAGAAGGCAGATAATGTCGAAATTTCTCTTGACAGAACCACCATATGCAAAGTGGTACCTGTCCTTGAAAAAGTACTGTGTCCAAAGTAAATAAACATAGCAATGACCCAAGAAACATCAACATGATTGTTAGAAGTGTGGATGGTTGTCACCCTTGATAGAGTCACGACTCCTATATTTTTAAAATAAATCGAGCAAGAAAGTATTTCTTGTCGAAATATGAAGGTGGTGAACGTGGTTCTTGGCTGTTGAGCGATTCTGGGTATGGATTATAACATATCTTTATAACACGTTGTATTGAATACAGGAACTTTTTTCCCGTATATTTTCCACCAGAAGCATACTAACGCGCAAAATATCGTCGAAAGTGTCATCTTATAATATATGCAGACATTATAATTTGGATGATTTCGGCGAAGAACACGATTTGATTGACGACGAACTACCTGATGCAAACAGTAATTTACATGACATTGATCAAAGCATTATCGAATGTAGTAAATATATACATATTGAACATTTATATATAGCACATAGCAAATGCACATTAAATAAAACATACGTTATTTTACGGTAAATTCAAATTTTTTGTATCATTTCACTTTGTTATAATTGATCGAAATAAAAACGATTTCAAAACGACTAAAACGATTTGCAGAGCACTCCTATTTCGATTTGAACTGTCTGTCGAAATTAAATCGATTTGAAATCGACCGATCGAAATGTGGAACACCAAAAGACGATTTCAATTCCGATTTCGATCAAAATCGATTTTCAGAACAAGCCTGTATGCCATACAATTTTCACTTTAATATTGAATTAAAATAAGAAATACATATAATTTTGAAAAATTATTTTTTTATTCAAATCTTTTACTCATTCCTCATTAGAAAACAGCAAAATAATTATTTGTTAAAAAACAAAAGCTTATGGAACATAAATGAAAACAATAGCAATTTTATGGTGTCAACTTATTGTTGGCAAAATGCAAGGAACATATGAATTAACTAAAATACAAATAAGAAAAAGTTCAATAATTTATATTTCCACCACGAATACAAATCACGGCTTGTAGCTTTCTTGGAATAGCCGCAATAAGTTTTTGTAAATCATGTCCTTCAGGTATCTTTTTGTCCACTCCTCCTTAATAACTTTTAGGGGACGTCCATTAATTACATGAGCTTAAATAGGGGGGAGGGGGTCAGACAAAATCGCACCAAAGGGGGAGGGGGTCAAGGAAAACCTCACGTCAACTTCTTAATGCATAGAATTTACATTACAAATTATAATTTAAATCTCACGGGAGTGGGGAGAGGTCCCGCCAGATCTCACCAAATCTCACCAAGGGGAGGGGGGGTCCAAATTTTCAAAAAATCACCTCACGCAATTAATGGACGTCCCCTTATTTGAGCTTTTTTATTTGTTGGAGACCGTTTTGGAACTTTTTTTTTTAAGTGTGTCCATAAATTTTAATTGGGTTCATCATATCGGGGCCTTGGGCTGATATACTCATCACTTTACTGCAATTATATAACACCCAAGACCTGCACAAGAGTGATTTGTTCTCAGGATCAATGTCCTGTTAGGATTTTTATCTTAAATTTCCGTCCTTTTGAGTGTCAGTGAAGCCGATATTCTGAGCACTACAGTCGACTGTAGGTCGTAAACGTCGTAAACCTTCGAGCCTTTGTGAAAAACATTGAGTTTACGACAAATAAACGGAATTTCTTGCATTTGAATTTTTAATGACATTTCACGATTACCTGTAAGGGGTGTTCAGATCATAAAATTCTGTGGACATTTGTCAAAACAACTTCTTTCGATCTACGGTAATAATTCAATATAGCGTAAGTCTTGCGTTGAAGTAAAGAGTTTATGCTGTATTGAATTATTACCGTAGATCGAAAGAGGTTGTTTTGTCAAATGTCCACAGAATTGTTTGTCAAACATGTTCAAGTTCCATAGTATATTGTTTTGTTGGTCAAATTGTTTAACAAACAATTTCAGTGTTGTGAAATCGAGGTTGATCTGGAGTTTGCGACATTTGTGACAGTTTACGACATGTGACTGTCGTAAACCTAAAAATCCATGTGACATGCCAACACTGGTGCTAACTCATTGAGCTACGTAAATATGTTTTCATATGATGCGATGTTGAAAATTTCCTTTCAGGAATGTACGTTGTAACGGGTAAGGTTTGCAAAACTTTTAGAAGCTTATGAGTATTTGGAAAACCTTCTTCATTACAGTTTTCAAAGGCTTCAATTGCGTAAGCTGAAGGAATTATCACAGGCAGTTATGCCATTTTTTTTCGCCAAAACTGAAGCTCTGTTTTTAGGGAGTCCTGTTCCAAACAATCAATATTTTCATTTTTCAAGTGAATCTGCTTATCCCACATACTGACGGCACTAAAAATCAAATCAAAATCATTTTCAAAATCTGATGACCCTATTTTCAAACTTTTTTTCACAAATTCGATTTCATATAGTGTCTGGTCATATATGGTGTATTCCTCTCAAAGTCAATTTTACGTAGTGTCTATTCTTTGCAAAATCGTTTCTATATAGTGTCCGTCAAAAAATTTCGTGGGGGGGGGGATCTATCCCCTACAATCCTCCCCTAGATACGGCCCTGATGTACATTAAAATTTAACATAATAAGTAACAATTTCCAAATTTTTGCCAACGAAACCCAAATTGAAACAATTTAATAATTGCACTAGTCTACAAAATAATTTTTTTTTCCTGTACCGATGACAAGAGGTTACTTTTGTTATGTATTTTTTCCCGCTGAATTCGAGAATTAAAGTTTTTTTATGGTTTAGTTTTTGAGATATTGTTGTTTTTTCATTTTTTTCGAACTCTTTTCACTTTAAAATTCATATCTTGAGCTAAAAATTTCCAATTTCTTGAGCTAGAAATGTCCAATTTCATTCAATAAGCGGTTCAAAAGATACTATAAGTGAAAACAGGCGAGATTTACAAAAAAATCAAATTTTTCAGTTAATTCTGTGGCCACAAAAAAATAGAAATAGAATAAAAAAAATATTTTACTTCATGCACGTAGGCCCGATACTCTTAAGAGAGTACCAGAAGAAAATCGACCGTAAAATGATAGTACGAGAGCTAGACACATCGAAAAAACAATTACTTCAGAATGGCTGGTTTTTTGATATCCTCTCTCTTTCATTATATCGATAGACATCTGACTAGCAGGAGGTGTTGCGTTTGCCTGTACGCGTCATCGGAAGTTGCGGATATAGCTTTTGTAAATTGAAATTGATTATAAATTGGGAACACCTGAATGGATGTCAAAAATATGGGTGCCATAATAAAGATAATTTAATTATATAGCTAAGTTTTGAAATTGAACCTTTATTTTTGGAGATATTACGACTTTTCTGAAATTTTGACCAATTTTTTTTTTTTTAAAAAAACCTTGTTTTTTCCAAAAAATGTGTAAATGATCTACGACTTTTTTAGCTTGTTAATAAAACCCAATTTATTCCCTTTAAAATGGTATAGTTTATTCTAAATTTTTGCATATTTACCCCCTTTTTTTACCGGAAAAGAAAAAAAATTATTCAATAAATTCTTATGAAAAGTATGTATTTGTGGACAAAAACAGTAAAAAATCAACAACAATTAGTATAAGTGCTGGCAACGTTTTCGACAGATAATTTCAGTAAGGACAGTTTTTTGTATCCCTTCTCTTTCATTATTTTGGTAGGAATGGGGTCAGTCAGGCTAGCAGGAGAGGTTGCTTTTACCGGTGAGCATGTGAAAATGTTGTTTTTAAAATCATTTTAGAGACACTTTTTTCTTTTTCATTGATTTTATTGATTTTTCGCAACACAAAATCAATATTGTCGGACAGTTTGGTCCTTGTTAACACCGTGTTAAACTCTATTTTGTAACTAAAAAAAATTTATTTTACAGAATGTCAGTATGGCTGATATTGTAATATAATGTAGTTTAACTATCAAAAGAATCAAAATTAATTTACCAGACTAAAATTCGGTCGTTAAGTATGAGCCAGAAGGAGTTAAGTCCAGGCAAATATACTGATAAATTTTAAAAACAAATTATTTAAAATACAAAATATTATTTTTTTTATTTAAAATATTCGTTAAAAATCACTTGCAAATTCAATAATTCGGTTGTTTAATAAGGGGGCAGACCGATTTGAATCTTTGAATTAGCAAGAGTGGTAGAATAATACTGTTAAATCTAGTTTTCAACAAAGAGGATAAATAATATAAAGAGAGAGAGATGTTTCTAAACAAAAATGTTGCAGAAAATCATGTGTAATTTTCATTTTGTATACTTATAGCTCTGAAAGGATTCAATTCTCTCGTTTCATCAACACTGAAATAGGGGAAGTACGAACTCGTTCGCCTTTATTTTCTTTCGTTTGGATTTTGTATTTTTTATACGCTGTCTCGCTGTTTGTTTTGATTTCTCGCTTTTATTTTCGATCGTTTGTTTTTAGTATTATTTATATGCTGTTTCGCTATTTGTTTTCATTTCGTATGCTGCATAGAAATTTAATTTTATGGTTATCAATGCAATTCATATTGATAATTTGTATTTTATTTAATTTTATATGTACTTCAGATTGAAAATTTGTATTGTATTGTAAAAATTGTATTGTTCGCAATTCAATAGACAGGTACTGTAGTTGCAAACCCTTTATTCTGGACGACACACGCATATATTTTTGGTATATAGGAAACTACATTATTAATGATATCCTGCGGTATTCCTTCCCAGAATATTTTCAAGGATTTAAACAAATTCGCCGTGGTATTGCAATTTTCTCTCTTGATTTCCATGTTAACGATCTCCCACAAGTTCCCAATAGGATTCAGATCAGGACAGGCCAACTAAAAAATTCAATTCTATTGCTCTCAAGCCACGCCTTAAAAACTTTAGAGGTGAATTTGGGTTGTTGTCCTGTTGGAACCTCCTCTTAAGTGGCATCTCTTTTTCATCACGTCTTTTAGTATGTCACCGTACATGGAGCGATCCATAATTTCATCAATCCTATGAATTGGTACAATCCCATGACCAAAGAAGCAACCGCAGACCATTACATGTCCACCTCCGTTCTTTACAGTGGCCTTGCAATACATAGGATTCTTCTGAACGAATCAGTTACAAAAGTGTTGATTAAGGCCAAAAAATAATCTTAACTATATATAAATTGACGCTGAAGATGACCCCTTCAAAAAAAGGTACCTGTGCGGCGGGTAAAATATTAACTCTGTCACTTATCAGAAAAATAAAAAGAAAAGAAATTATTAATCTATATGAGTGTAGATATGGCCCCTGCCTCAAAAACTAAAAAAAAAAGTTTTTGACAAAATGGCGGGTTCTTGAAATTTAAATATCGAAAACAGACCATTTTTCAGTAGTTTTCTTACGTAAAAAATAAGAAGTTATTAATTTAAAAAATTTTTCGAGGCACGGGCCATAGCCACTGCAATTCTGTATAACATATTCAAATTTGAGATGAATCGGATGAATGGTTTTTTTATTTTTATCCCGCCGAGCAAAAAAAAAAGTAGTTTCGAGATAAATGAGTTTCAAGTTTTACGTATGATTATTTTCGTACGCGGGCCAACCGTTCGCTACCTGCTATAAAGGCTGTATAACCTAAAATATTGTAAATATCATTACAAAAATTTAACAGTTATTCTCAAAAGATTGTACTTTCGGAATATTAAAAAAAACAAAATCGATTTGTCTAAAATCCTAGACCACCGGGTGGCCTTAAAATAAAAATTTCCCCTAATGCTTACTTACTTACACATATACAATTTTTTTTTTTATTTTTAATGGTATACATCAAGGAAGACACTACTTTAAGTTTTTGTGTATACAAAAATAAAACTAAATAATTGAAGAAATGATTTTTTATGAACGGTTTTGTAAGTCACTGTATATAATAAATTCACCACATGGTTCAATAACATCGTTTTCACAAAAAAATTATGTGCTTAAGTTTTGGCCAATAAAAAAATGCAAATATCTCAAAAGGGCGCAGTTTAGCCACAACTTTTTTTTACAGAGTGTTACTTATATGTCCAAGCTTTATTAAAATTGAAACATTTTTATCCCACCTCACCTACCTCACAATTTTATGCCTATGCATATAGTCAACATTCTCTTATTTTTGGTCTTACGAACACAAAACGAATTAAAATATTTCTAAACACTTTTTCTCAAAAAGAAAATCAATTTGTATTACTCAAATACCTGAACAAGAATGATCCATCAAAATTTTGTTCAAGTTTTTATTGTTAAATAAAAAAAAACAGCTTCAAATTGTTAAAAAAAAAAAACATTTAACACAGTCCGCAGTCAAAGAGCAAAGAAATGACAAATTTCAGAGGGCATTGCGGAATAACGGTAAATTTTTTTTAAATAATTTTTTGAATAAGTGATGCAGAATTTTATTTATTTTCACCAGAAAAAATTCAAAAATGTTTTTGGTTGTCCTAAAAAATGTATAACGTTAAATACAGAAAGTGAAAGAAAGAAATAATTGACTCATTCTGAAATCTAGAAGGCTTCAATTTGGAAAACTTAGAAAACGAACAAAAGATCTGTGTCGTTCAGGTGAAAACGCGTTTGAGTATTTTGTAAAGTCTAGTATTAAGACACAGATAGTATGTAAGAAATGTTTTTTGACGACATTTCAAATAAGTGATAGAAGATTATATTGGTGCCTAACGAAAGATGATGTCTATCAATGTAAGGACAAACGCGGCACAACTAGTTTTCTAAAATTTGATGATTCTTATATTGCTACCCACATTCAAAGTTTTCCTGCATATCAAAGCCATTATAATTAGTAATCCCAACAGAAAATATTTAAATCCTGTGCTAATCATTTGTAAGATGTACGATCTTTATAAAGAAAAATGTGAGATTGAAATGACGGAACCTAACATATATTAAAATATTTAACATCATGTTTAATCTCTATTAGATACCGCGGCAAGACACATGTAGGACTTGTGATTACATAATTAAATATGAAAATTCGAGGAGCTGATGATTAGTACGTTAAGAAACAGTTTGAGTTGCAAAGAGAATTTCATCAACGAAAACCTTCAGAATGATTCGAAAAAAATTGATGAGGCATACATACATACTAACTTTCAATCTGCAGAAAGCTATACCCTACCCAAAATTAACTACATCAGAGGGATAATTTTAAAGAAATCTTTATTTATATAATCTGAGAATGTATTACTTTAATAATAATAGAACAAAAAGTACATGAATGTTTGGGGAGGTGGAACTGGTTCTGAAAACATAGGAGCATGTCTTGTTAAGCGATTAAAAAATCATGCGGCATTACCAAAGCATGTCATTATGTATTCCGCAGCATTGACACCGTAGACCAAAAGTTATTGTTATCAGAACACTCTTACCTTTCCAATGATGGAGAATTTGGAATAGTAAAGAGTGCTAGTCGCCGCCTTGGATAAATTTACAGCCAAGACCAATGGGTCGATATTATAAATACAGCCAAACGCAAAGAACCTTATTTTGTTGTTACCAAAATGAAAAGCGTCAACTTTTTTAATACCGCTGCCTTAGAAAATTCTATTTCAAATAGAAAAATAACAATTTGCATTTATATCTTCAACCGTCTAAATATTAAATGGCTGAGGTTTGAGAGAAATCATTCTTTACAATTTAAGTTTAAAGGCCCTCTTATACAATATAAATTTACTATACCAAGAAGGCTGTTCACTAACGCAACAAAGAGGCTACAAAGAGACTTACATTTACTACAAATGTTGAGCGATTTAATATTATTTCAAAGTTTTTTTGACTGTGTGGACTTTGAGTAAAAGCATACCCTTTTGGCATTCCGGACAATCAGGTTAGCGCGGTTTCTTGCGGTACAAAAAATATTCTAGTTACAATATGGGGAGTACGCTTCCAGCGACGGTATAACATTTTTCGTGATTTAATTGAAATTTTTACCTCATTTGTAAGCCAGGCATTATTATTATAGGGGCGCATATTCTTTGAACAGATAACACTAGTTTACAATAAAAATGTAACATTGGTAAGATGTTTCTTTTCATATGTATTTTTTCCTGAAGAATTCAAAAATGAAAAGTAAAAACTTTTTATGATACAGTCTTTGAGATATTGTGTTTTTTCATGAGTTAGAAATTTTAGTTTTATTGTTCTTGGTACCAAATTAAAGGTATTAAAATGACAAATAAACGCATTTTATTGGATCTAGAATTGAATAAACGTTTCAAAATATATCGATGAAAACCAGCCAGATTTTTTAAAAGTCAAATATTACAGCGTACTCTGTGGTTACGAAAAAATTTAAATCGATAAAAAACTTCGAATTTAACTTCAGGTTCGTAAATCCTTTACGCAAAAAATAAGACCAACCAGAAGAAAATCGACTGTGAAATGACAACGTTGGGATTGATTGAAATGTAAGTAATTCCAAGTCCCACATTTTCTTAATATATTAATTTTTTCGACAATTTGCTGAGTTTAATCGTTTGAAAATATGTCGTATGTTCGTATTATGAGAAATAGAAGATAAAATTGCACCGATTACTGTGGAAAATGTTCTAGGTCCAAAACACCACATTTTTATTTTTTCGTGGTTATATGTGCGTACAATGTATTCATATATTTCCCATGATAAAAAGTTATTACGACAAAAGTGTACAGAATGCAAGCATGATTTGCAGAAAGTAATTTGGTATGTTGCATTTGTTATTTGCTTTGAAAATAGTACCGTAGAGTGGATTAGTAATGATGAAAAAAAAAATTGACATTTGATTTTGGAAAAAAAATCTCCTGACCTCAAATGTCTTTTAGCGCGCATTAAACTCATGTCATTTCTCTCTCATATGAGGAATTCTTTAAATTTTCTGGTTTTACGCGATCACAAATATCGAAAATTTAAAATTGAGGGCACACATCTGAAACCATTTTTGATCTATAGTTTGGACGTTTCTAAACAAACTGATTTTGTCTTCCCAATACGCAAAAATAAATTTTTATTTTTTGGTATGAGTCTTGACTATTGAAGATTGAATATAAGAATGAATTAAGTGTGCCGTCACTCATTTTAATAAAAAAAGATTTTATATCAAACGATATGCGACAAAATCCCATGCGCGCCATGCATTTGAACATAAAATACGCAATTGCGTTTGCAAAACAAACAAACAAAAACAAACGCATGGGATTTTGTCGCACATTGTTTGATATAAAATCTTTTTTTATTGAAATGAGTGACGGCACACATAATTTTTTTACATATATTCATTCTTCAATATTCAAGGTTGATACCAAAAAAAAAAAAATTTATTTTTGCGTATTGGGAAGACAAACTTATCATCAATTGTTTATTTAAAAGTTATAAGCAAATGGGAAAATAAAATTATTAAATTTTTTTTTTTATCATGAATAGAAAGTGCTATCAATTGTCAAATTTTATAATTTTATGTTAACAACTTTAAGAGGAATTATGTTTTCAATTATACTAGTCGGTGAAGGGGCAAATAAATGGTGAAGGGGAAAATGGGGTGTTCTCCCCAAATTTTGGGTTTCATTTAGGTCAGTTTGTTTAGAAATGTCCAAACTATAGATTAAAAATGGTTTCAGATGTGTGCCCTCAATTTTAAATTTTCGATATTTGTGATCGCGTAAAACCAGAAAAAATTTAAAGAATTCTTCATATTAGTACAAATCCATAATAAAGTTTTAAGCATAAAAATCTTTGGGGTTTTTGAGAAAATTAGCCGTTTTTCTTTTTCATAAAAAGCGCTATAGCTCCGCCAATTTTCAACAATTATCAAAATTTATTAAAGATTCTAACAGAGAGTCAGAAGTTTTATTAGAATCAAAAGACAAAAATTAATTATTTTGATTTGGATGAAAACGCGACTATGTATTTTGAAAAAATTTTCAGCGGTTTTTCAAGTTTTGACACTAATCTTTTAAATGGGCATAACTTTGTAAAAAATGTTTTTTAATCAAATCGGGGGAATATGTGTCCCCTTATATCCTCTGTAAAACAACATATATAATCGGCAACCAATTCCGAGATTTGAAGTTAGTCCGACTGCATGGTTTGAAATGGATTTGGTCTATAGATTATTTTTAAAGATTGCGTCCCGTTTTAAGGCAAAAGAAAAATGGTCACGTTATGCATACCTAAAGATCATCAAATGCAAATTTAACACGATGTTTTCTCTTTTTCCAGATTGTGCCATTTGTGTCTAGGTCATTTCATCGGTTTTTTACATTTCATTCACTTGTTTGTTTATAATATTTACGATAATGTAGCATAAGAAAAAACATATAAAAAAATGTGCCATTTATATGTCCATGGCTGTATATTAGGGTGTTTTTCTTATTCAAAGTTTTGTAGATGAATGTTATTTTTTTGTCTATATTTTAGCTTGAGGTTTAAAAATAATTGTCCAAAAATTTGAGCCTCCTGGTTTGACGTGACGTGGAATTTCTCGTTTACACCAAAAAAAAAATTGTTCACAATATATAGGGTGATTTTTGGCCATTTAGGGGGTGTGGCATACTCAAAAAAAATTTGAACACCACCATCGTGTTCAGCATCGTCGAAAATGGGGGGTGACCAATATTATACCGATAAACGGTGCAAAATATGTGAATTGCCCATTTAGGGGGTGTGGCATACTGGAAAACAATTTTAAACACCACCATTGTGTTCAGTATTCTCGAAAATGGGGGGTGGCAAATATACCGATAGACTAACGTGACCAGATATTTTTGACCAAAACGCGGAGCAGGAAAAAGTTTAAACTTTTTTTGAGATTCTTTTGTTTTAATTGCAAAAAATTGTATGTAGGTACTAAAAAAAATGTCCTCACTTTCAAATCCCGAAAACAGTAGCAAATCAGATATTTCCATTTATTTTAAGGAAAATCATATATTGACTATTTCCAAACCAAATCCATTTCAAACCATACAGTCGGAGTGACTTCAAATTACGGAATTGGTTGCTGATTAAATATGTTGTTTTTCAAAGTAATTAAGGGAACATATCATCCCCCGATTTGATTGAAATTTTTTATGAAGTTATGCCCATTTAAAGTTTTAGCGTCAGAGCTTGAAAAATCGCTGAAAATTTTTTAAAAATAGTCGCATTTTCATCCAAATGTGGGCTTTGAATGTTTTGTTTGCTTGACTTTGTCAGCGAAAAAGTTAAATATGCGTACAATGTTTTTATATCTTTCCCATGATAAAAAAATATTACGAAAATAACGGTAAAACTAAAGTATGCAGAATGCAAGCACGATTTGCAGAAAGTAATTTGGAATGCTGCTTTTTAGAGTTCGCAAACTATCGATAGTCGCGACCTTCGATAGTTTGTTCGCTAAACATCGATAATATCGATAGTATAGTAGAACAAGTTTACGTTAGCGAAAATCTTCCAAATTTTTTTTAGTTTTTTAAGAATAAAAAATAAATTGGCAAAAAAAAAGAGTTTTTCGGATCTAGCTTCTGACGTATTGTCATTGTAAGTTGCGGACAGAACTTTTATAAAAAGAGTTTAACCAGGGAGTTTAATCAGGGAACCCCTGAATAGATTTCCAAAATTGGGGTAAAGGCAATTTAATAGGTCCTAAAATCGACACATATATATCAGAAGTTTATTGTACAGTTTTCGCGATATGACTATTTTTGTAAAATTTTGACATTTTTTTATGAAAACCGTATTTTTTTTTTCAAAAAATGTATAGGAATGTAAAAAATTTAATTCAGACAATTTTTTCGAAAACTATATATTTATGGACAACTACAACTACAGCGTCGTAAACAACAACAATTGCAACAACAGAGCCGTGGTTTTTTTATGTAAAATTAAATCAAACGCGATTGAATAAATGACTATTACACTAAAACAGTGTATTTTATCGATAGTGCCATCGATAGTTTGCGAACTCTACTGCTTTTGTTATTTGCTTTGAAAATAGTACCGTAGAGTGGCTTGGCAATGATGAAAAACAAAAAATTGACATTTCGATTTTGGAAAAAAAAATCTCTTGACCCCAAATATGTTTTAACAAGCATTGAACTCATGTCATTTCTCTCTCATATTAATACAAATCTACAGTAAAATATTAAGCGTAAAAAAAATTGGGGTTTTTGAGAAATTCAACCTTGTTATTTTTTCATAAAAAGCGCTATAACTCCGCCAATTTTCAACAATTTTCAAAATTTCTTAAAGATTCTGACAGAGAATCAGAAATTCTATTAGAATCAAAAGACAATAATTAATTATTTTGATTTGGATGAAAATGTGACTAATTTGAAAAAATTTTCAGCGGTTTTTCAAGCTCTGACGCTAAAACTTTAAATGGGCATAACTTCATAAAAAATTTTAATCAAATCGGGGGATGATATGTTCCCATAATTACTTTGAAAAACAACATATTTAATCAGCAACCAATTCCGCAATTTGAAGTCACTCCGACTGTATGGTTTAAAATGGATTTGGTCTCCAGTTATTTGTATTATTTTTTGTATATTCTAAAAAAAAAAGTTTCTAACTCACCGAAAACCCTAGCAAAATGAGACTTATTATTTTCAATGAAAACGCGGAACGCGCGAAGCAGAAAATCAAAAACGCGGACTTGCTCCGCGAAAAGCGGATCATATGGTCACGTTACGATAGACGGTGCGGAATATGCAATTTCTCCATATTTGGGGCGTTTTTTTACATTTTTTGGGGGTGTGGCCAACTTCAAAAAAATATTAACATCACCATCGTGCTCAGCATCCTCGAAAACGGGGGGTGACAAATATTCTACCGATAGACGGTGGGGAATATGCGATTCCCCAATTTTGGGGGCGATTTTTGGTCTTTTTGGGGGGTGTGGCACACTCCAAAAAAGTTTTAAATACCGCCATGGTGTTCCGCATCCTCGAAAATGGGGGCGACAAATATTTTACAGATGAAAGACGCGAAATATGCTTTTCCCTATTTTGGGGGCGGCTTTTGGTCATTTTTGGGGGTGTGGCCAACTCCAAAAAAATTTTAAACACCACTATCGTGCTTTTACTTACTTACTTGGGTGGCCATAACAACCCGTTACCGGGTTACGGCCGACTTCAAAAGCTCTCTCCAGGCGCCTCTGCTTCGCGCGCGCCTTCTCCAATCAGTCACACCAAGAGTGGATAGGGTTTCCTCGGCTTGGTCTTTCCATCGGAGGCATGGTCTTCCTCTCCGTCGTCGCCCAGCGGCTTCCGCATCAAACACCTTTTTCGCCGGAGCTTCTTCGTCCATACGCACAACATGTCCCAGCCAGCGCAGACGTTGGATAGTGATGCGCTTGACTATGTCAATGTCATCGTAGAGCTCGTACAGTTCATGGTTCATTCGAACACGGTAGTCGTCGCCGACGCGAACATGACCGAAGATTTTGCGAAGAATTTTTCTCTCAAACACCCCAAGTGTGGCTGCATCGGTCTGCGACACAACCCATGCTTCTGCACCGTAGAGTAGCACGGGTAAGATGAGCGTCTTGTAGAGTGTCAGTTTTGTCGGGCGAGAGAGGTCTCTACTACTCAATTGCTTACTGAGACCGTAGTAACACCTATTAGCAAGAGTGAGTCTTCGCTTTATCTCCAAGCTGATATCGTTTTGGGTGTTCACGGCGGTGCCAAGATAGGTGAATTCCTTGACAACTTCGAAAGTATAGCTGTTCGCAGTAATGTACGATCCAATGCGCCACGTCTCCCTGCTTGTGGACAGCATATACTTTGTTTTGCCCTCCTTCACCGTCAAACCCACTTTCGCTGACTCTTTTTCGATAGCAGAAAACGTAGCAGTAACATCTCGCTTACAACGTCCAATGATATCAATATCATCGGCATATGCAAGGAGCTGGACACTTTTGCAGAAAATAGTGCCATTACGATGTACACTGACTTTTCGCAACACCCCTTCTATCACAAAGTTGAAGAGGTTGCAGGATATTGGATCGTGCTCAGCTTCCTCAAAAACGGGGGGTGACAAATATTATACCGATGGAAGGCGCGCAATATGCGATTTTCCCCTTTTGGGGGCGGTTTTTGGCCATTTTGGGGGGTGTGGATTGCTCAAAAAGAATTTTAAATGCCACCATCGTGTTCAGCGTACCCGAAAACAGGGGGAGAAAGTGGTCTGGTTGCTGCTTAAAATATTTGTATATTTTTCCGACTCACAGAATGGACTATTATGGGATAAGCGTTTTCCCTCGACGCCAAAGAGAACGGCCAGATCGACGCCATTTCTTTGTTCTTTTTTTTTAATTTTAAATACTAACTGCCAACTCGTTTTTTCAGTCAGTCTGATCGGTAAGATTAAACACGCGGATTTAGAAATTTATCGTCTTATTCATTCAGAAATTCATTTGTGGAATTTACATAAAGCTAAAACTTGTCCTTGCTATGCCGTAAAAAATGCTAAGTTTTACGAAAATAAAATTTTGTAAATCGCTTTGATAATATGAATACCCAATTTTTTCATTACTGTGAACAAAAATTATAGCGCTTTAATTTAATTAATTTAAGTTTTTACCTTTTCAGACTCATCAATCATATAAGCTGCGTAGAATTTCAAAGCACTTTGAACTAATTGCAAGGCAATATGTTTTCGCTTACTCGTACAACATTCCCAACTAGTTAAATTTGTTTGTGAAATCGATGGAGTCAATTTAATGAGGCTATAAATTAGTCCAATATGTGCAACACAAATAGCCGAGCTGTTTTCCATTTGTTTTCGCATCACTTTAAATATCAGCAGATTATTATTGTCAACCTGGAACAGGATCAAGCTCACGGTAACAACAACGTCCATAAACCATTTCTTATGTTTAAGTGCTTCACCGGATTTATTAAAAAAAGTTCTCAGCTTTTCACACAGCTCTATATAATTTTGAGTAAAGAGTGGAGTTTCAGTCTGTGCAAATATAAACTTTACAAAAAAATATAACAGCGAAAGAATATATGCTATCACTTTATCGTTTTGAAAAGGTTTAAAACCGAGGCAGGCTTTGAGAAATTTTATAACAAATACTTGGGCTGTTGAGTGGAGAACAACGTCAATTTGAACAAATATCATTGTTGCTTCCAAATATTGCATTAATAACACTTCGGAGTCCTTAATTTCGATTTTGGGCATTTGTTGTTCAGTTAGTAGCATGATCATCGAATCAAACATTGCAAGTATTCCCTTAGATAACTTTGTATAAAGCAGTCTCATTTTCTGTGGATTTAGGAATGGTATAATATTTGACACTAAGTCATTATAAATATAATTTAGCCCGTGGTTCTTTTGAAGCATTTCTTTAAATAACAAAGTTATATTATTAGCTGTTTCTGCTATGACTTCGTACGCTCGGAAATTGTTGTTATCAATGAGACCTGTTAAGGTTATTAAATGACGAAAATTGATTTGAAGTATATACTCATAATCTTTTTCACTTTCAAATTTGTTTGAGATGTTTGCGATCCAGTTGTAAACTCGCTGCATTTCTGTGTGACGTTTCTGTGGATGAAAAAATTTTTATGCGATTTTTAGCCAATTTTAAGTACTTTATATTCAGTGTAATTTTTTTGAAAATTGATAGTTTAGGAGAAAAATCGATAGAAGGTGAAACTAAAAATCTTAGAGGAAAATTTACCATGCAAAACATATCTATATAATAATAATAGAAACAGATATACTTTTTCCATAGAATAAAAATCTGCTATAAAATATATAGGTTCGTATATAAAAAATCACAGTTGACCTCGAATTGGTCTTGACCAATGATGGGCACCAACATGCATGCAAAATTTCGTTTCCATGTAGTGGTACAACAACCAACGGCAGGTGGACAAAAAAGACTGATTCCTTGCATAAGAAGATGGTTCGAGAGAGACTTTGGCGAAGTAAATTATTACCTCACTCAGTTTTTATCGGGCCATGGATACTTCCAGAAGTATCTACACCGTATGGGCAAAACAGAGCACCCTTTCTGTATATATGGAGACGCTGATGAAGATGACGCAGAGCACACCTTCTTCAACTGCAATCGATGGGACAACGAACGCGCATCCTTACAGGAATCAGTCGGCCAGTGCTCCACTGACAACGTGATCGAAAGGATGCTGCAGAGCGAAGAAAACTGGAATGCAGTTGCAAGTTTTACTGAGGACGTTCTCAGAAAAAAGAAGTGGGACCTGGACGCAGGTATATGATTTGAGGACAAATCAAGGGACCTACCCCGAAGCAATGCTAACGCAGTCCCAGGGTAGAGGTCTGGAGGTCAAAAAAGAGGTTGTGGGTTTTAGTGAAGTGACACACGCGGAAGCTATGACGGTAGCTTTAGGATAGTGAATTGCATAGATATTGCAGTACATTTCCCAAAACCTTCCCCACGAAAAAAAAAAAAAAAAAAATTATTACTGCTAACGCAGTCCCAGGGTAGAGGTCAAAAAAGAGGTTGTGGGTTTTAGTGAAGTGACACACTCTGAAGCTATGACGGTAGCTTTAGGATAGTGAATTGCATGGACATTGCAGTACATTTCCCACAACCTTCCCCACGAAAAAAAAAAAAAAATTATTATTTTTATTATTATTATTATTATTATTACCTCACTCAGTTTTTATCGGGCCATGGATACTTCCAGAAGTATCTACACCGTATGGGCAAAACAGAGCACCCTTTCTGTATATATGGAGACGCTGATGAAGATGACGCAGAGCACACCTTCTTCAACTGCAATCGATGGGACAACGAACGTGCATCCTTACAGGAATCAGTCGGCCAGTGCTCCGCTGACAACGTGATCGAAAGGATGCAGAGCGAAGAAAACTGGAATGCAGTTGCAAGTTTTACTGAGAACGTTCTCAGAAAAAAGAAGTGGGACCTGGACACAGGTATATGATTTGAGGAGAAATCAAGGGACCTACCCCGAAGCAATGCTAACGCAGTCCCAGGGTAGGAGGCCTGGAGGTCAGAAAAGAGGTTGTGGGTTTTAGTAAAGTGACACACTCTGAAGCTATGACAGTAGCTTTAGGACAGTGAATTGCATGGAAATTGCAGTACATTTACCACAACCTTCCCCACGAAAAAAAAAAAATTATTATTATTATTAAATATTTATTTTACAATTAAAATTTTAAAATAGACTTAGAGATAAGGCACTGACGACTAAGGTCTTCGGCCCGATTGCATAATGAATTACTGAATTAGATTTTAAAGCATATATTAAGATGTTTTAAAGTATCTATTATTTTGACAATGTTTTCTTTAGTGACGGTTTGCAAGAGTGCTATTGTGTTGTTATTATTTATCCTTTGGTACGATTTTAAAATGTCACAGTTATCTATGAGATGCAAGGTGGATATTGTGGGGTTATTGCAAAGCGGACACAGTGTTGGTCAAGTATTTTCCATTAGATGTTGGTGACTTAAGAGCGTATGGCCCATTCGAAGCCGTGAATATTTTTGAAGATGTATTTTTTGAATATCGGACGGAAATATAGGAGCCCTTCCTGTCAGGTTTGCTCGTTTGTAATAGAGGAAGTAGGCCATCCATGATTGTCTCTCTATTTCAGCTAAATACGACTTTATATTCCTTTTCAAATCGGTTCCGTTGCATGTGTGTTGTCTGATGACTGGTGCAAGTGAGGCATATTTGGCAGCTTCATCTGCTATGTCATTTCCTCTTATGCCTATATGACTGGGTATCCGCATGAGTTTAATTTTATTTTTTGATTCAACTAGATTGTTGCGAATTTTTTTTATTGTTTCGCGTTGATGAAGTGAATTCTCTACAGTAGGGATGGCCAGCTGCGGTGCCCAAAAGTCGACAGCGCACTGACGTTTACAACAAACATTTCGCGCTAGTATGTGTACAAATGTGTGAAGGAATTCCAACGAAAAAAAAATAAAAATAAATGTGTTTTGTCTTTTCAACGTATAGAAAAAAAAATGACCCAGTAGAAATTCGTGCATCACTGATGTTAATAAATAAAGATAAATGTTGTATTTCAATAATACATGCTTAAAAAATTGCATGTTTTTGTTTGCATTTGTTTTGTTTCTGCACGTTTGATTCCGACTGGGTTTCTCGCATATTCAATTTTCATGCGAATCAGCGCATAGAAATCAGCAACTGCACGGCGGGCCGAATGATGGCCCGAAACGGGCATTGTGACCGCGGGAGGGTAAATGGCCAACACTACTCTACAGCCTTAATTGCGGATAGGGAGTCAGTGCAGATTAAAAATTTACCTTTTTGTAACTTACAGAGGTTTGTTGCGAACAGGATTGCTTCTGATTCTGCTGTAAGTATTGAGCTGTGTTCGTTTAATTGGGCAAGTCTTACAGTTTGAAAATTATTGTTTACTACCGCATAAGCGGTTCCGGAACTGTTTTAGATCCGTCCGTAAAGAAAAAACTCCAATTTATGAACTTTTCCGCTGTTTCATTGAAATAGCTTAGATAAGTACTTGAACAAGTTGATTTTTTTCTCAGGTGTATTAAAGTTTTCACGATGCTATCTTCATTGAAGGCCCAAAGTGGCTTACAAGGGTAGTGTGATTTTAGATCAAGGCCCATTTCATCGACGAATTTGGCAATGCGGTAAAAAGTAGATGGAAATTTCGGTATCCTTCGGACATTGATTTTTTCTATATTATTGATAATATGTTTTTCAGCGGGTAATAATATTTTGGGTATCAGTCCTGCTGTAGTAGATACAATTCTGTGCTCAATTGTAGGTAATCCTGTTTCAACTAGTATGTTAATGATTGGTGTAGAACAAAAGGCTATAACGGGCAGCAGCGTGGTAAATTGTTTTTATTTTTCTTAAGTTTGATTTTGCAGTGTGGCCATATATCGGCAGACCATAGTCTATTAATTTTTGACAAAGTGCATTTGTGAGGTTGATTATAGTGTTCGGATGTGCGTTATTGTGAAAACTGGCCAAGCATTTTATTAAATTAAGTCTATTAATAAGTGATTATTTCACATATATTAAATGTGAGTTCCATTGATAATTTTTACTAAAAATAATTCCCAAAATTTTTAACTCAATTACATTTTCTATTACATTTGAATTTATAACTAAGCTAGTTGGTGTACATTTCTTTTTCCTACAGATATGCAATGTTTTACATTTTTGAAAAGATATTTTAGCTCCCGTTTTGTTGGACCAAGGAGTTAAATTTAAAAATAACTCATTTAATTTATTTTGTAATGTTATTACGTCTTTATAAATAGTAGTTAGGTACAAGTCATCAGCGTATATACAATTTGTAAAAAATTGATGTCATAAAATTATCTGATTTAGTTTTTCATAAGCAATTTAGAACAAAACCACCGACAGAGTGGATCCTTGTGGGATACCATTTCGCAGTGGTTTCGTTCCGAGATCCGAGCGTCACTTTTTGATTCCATATTCATTCTTAGAATTCAAAATCACATAAGAAAATATTTGGCTTATAATTTGTTTCTTTCATCAAACCAAATAAATACCATTCAAAATTAGAGTAGCTTATTTATAAAGCTCAATTTATCCCCTTTAAAATGATATAACAATTAAACAAAAATTTTTGACATTAACCCTTTCTTACCGAAAAAATATTACTTTGTTTGAGAATTTTGTGCTCTAACTTGCCGAAAATGCTTCCAAGAGATCTGATTTGTTGGTGAAAGTTGTACATATTGAAGAGATGAAAAAAACCCCAGGATCAGATGCAATAAAACTCAGTTTGCTTTCGAGATATATCAAAAAAAACACATGAATTTATGTGCCAAATTCAAATGTTCATTTCTCGAAAATTTGAGCCAACTTGAACAAACTGAGCCAAATGGTTTCTTGTTTTGGCCTATATTTGCACCCCGTAGCGTCAGATCCGAGTAGACTTTTGCAAAAAGAATTTTGTTTCACAGTGTAATTTGAGTTTATCGATGTATGAGGGATGGATTCGTTTGCAGCAGAAATTATGTGTTTGTGAAATAATGCGACTTCTTTGTTTAAATTTTTTGAGATATGCGTGTCTATAATTTTTTTGTTGAGAATATTTTGAAATTTCAACCAATTGGCTTCTTCCAGTTTGAACCGAGCAAAATGTTTGTTGTTTATTAAGCTATTGTTGTGGTTTTGAAAAAAATTATTGAAACAAATGAAAATTGGATATTAGTCACAGTCGTTTAAAATTGAGAGATTTGTTTGAAGAAAAAAGGTTTTGATTATTTTGCCCCTAGAGTTCGTATGAGGAGAACCCCAAAGGGTGCTATGTGCATTTAAATCCCCCATGATAATAATGTTTGATGTGTTAAAAGTATTATATAGTGCGTTGAGATTAAAAGATGTAATATGTGGTATGGTGGTATGTAAATTGAAACTAATATGATTTTAATGTTGTTTGATATTTCTACCGCTGCTGCCTGCATGTTACCACGTACAGATAGGAAAGTATGCTGAATTGAATTATAGCTGTGCCACCTTTTGCATATGCTGTATTAAAATTATTATTCATCGTATATTCGTAATTTTTAATTTTAAATTGATTGGTTTTCAATCGGATTTCTTGCAGTGTTATGATGTCAGGTGAATGAGTTTTTATCAAGATTTGTAGCTCATGGAAAATGTTATGGAGTTCGTTTAAATTCCATTGAAGAATTTTTAGGACAATGAAAAACTAAAAAAAAAAACATAGGGCGAGAAATACCTAATCGTGATATACGAAAAAATATCACGAAGAGTAAATTCAATTGCTTTCTTCGTCTGACAGAAATATACTTGCAGAATCTATTGCATTTCGACGTGTGGTGATATGTAATGGTAAGAGATATGATGTGCTGAAAGGGCTTGGTTCAATATTAGGAGTTGTTGTAGTTGTAAAGGGTGTTTTTTTTAGAGGTATACAACTTCGAATTGAAATAAAACACAAGAAAATCGTTTTAATGTCCATCAATTTGGCTTTATTGGAAGGATAATTTTATGCCATTAATGTTTAAATATGATTTCGGGCATGTGGCCGCCGCGGCTGGCTCGAATAAAGCCAATTCTAGAGTTCCAATTTTCAACCACTTTTTCGAGCATATGGGGCCGTATGTCGGCAATAACGCCACGAATGTTGGCTTTCAAGTCCCCTAACGTTTCTGGTTTGTTGGCGTAGACGAGCGACTTCACATATCCCCAAAGAAAATAATCCAATGGTGTCAAATCACACGATCTTGGTGGCCAATTGACAGGTCCATTCCGCGAAATTATGCGCTCATCGAATGTTTCCTTCAATAAATCGATTGTGACGCGCGCTGTGTGGCATGTAGCGCCGTCTTGTTGGAACCACAACTCATCCACATTCATGCCATCCAATTCGGGAACAAAATAGTCGGTTATCATGGCTCTATACCGGTCTCCATTAACGGTAACTGACTCTCCAGCATTATTTCGGAAGAAGTATGGCCCAATGACTCCACCAGCCCATAGAGCACACCAAACAGTCAGTTTTTGTGGATGTAATGGCGTCTCAAGGGTCTCATGTGGATTCTCTTCACTCCAAATGCGGCAATTTTGCTTGTTGACGTAGCCATTCAACCAAAAATGAGCCTCATCACTGAACAAAATTTTGCGATGAAAATCAGCATTGAGATCAATCTCATTTTCGGCCCATACACCAAAATCACGACGCATTGCATGGTCTCGCGGCTTTAATTCTTGCACAAGCTGGATCTTGTAAGGTCGGAAGCCAAGATCTTTGCGCAAAATCTTCCATAAAGTTGATGGACAAAGCTCCAATTGCTGTGCACGGTGGCGAATCGATTCATTCGGGTCCTCTTCAACATTTTGCTCTACAGCGGCAATTGTTTCTTCGGTGCGCACTGTTCGACGTCTCTGCGGATGCGTATTATCACATAGAGTAAACGTAGTGCGAAAACGATCCATGGTTAACCGAATTAATTGCTCTGATGGACGATTATGTCGACCATAAAATTGACGGAGCTTGCGGTAAACTTCGCGAACTGAACCATTATTTTCGAAATAAATTTGCACGATTTGCAAGCGTTGTTCTTTTGTCAACCTGTTCATGATGAAATGGCAAACCAAACTGAATATAAATGACATTAGAGTTGCCAGATTTGACCACAAAATCCCAGTTTTATCTCTATTCGAAAAACAAACCTCTAAAAAAAACACCCTTTAGTTAGGTTTGATGTTATCTTGGTGTGAAAATTTGATGTTATGTTGGGTATTTTAATAGCAGGTTTATTAAAGTCTTGACTTGACGTTGTAGGAATAGGTATTGAGATAGTGTTGTTGTTATTTTTTGATTTGTTTAGTTTTTTATTTCTCATTTCTATTGCATTTTCTGAAGTTTCTCTTGGAATAGGAATAACGGAATTTGTTTCGGCGTTTACAAATGTTGTTGCTTCTCCATAGGAGTATTTTTTTGTTTTAATTTTTAGGATTTCTTTTCTCTTTTTCATACTAGGGTAGTCTTTGTTAATAGCACGATGTTCGTGTTTGCAGTTTATGCACTCTACTTTAGTACAGAGTGTTAGATCATGAATTCCGGATGAGCAAACTTCACATTTTGGTTAATTTTTACAGAATTTTTTTGTGTGTCCAAGCATGAAGCAATTTTTGCATTGCAATGGAGAAGGAATATATGGATCTACTTTGAAGTTCAAAAATCCTATTTTTTATTCGCTTGGAATATCATAAAGATTAAATGAAATAATGTGCAAAGATGTGTTTATTACTTTGCCATCGACAAATTTGGTTATTTTTGACAGTCAACAACGTTCTGTACTTTAAGAATTTCCAAAATTTCTTCTGTTTTCATATTTTGAAGAGGAGGAGCAAAAATCACACCTTTAACAGTATAAAGGGTTGGTTGTAGAGTGACAGATATAAGACATACATTTGACAACTGAGTAGTTTTGAGGAATTTGTTGGCTTGAAGTTCACTTTTTGTAAGTATTAGTAAGTCACCCTCACGAGTAAATGATATTTTTTCTGGCTTTTCGGAACTAATGCTTTCGAGGGCTTTAGATACCAAAAATATATTTAATGATCTTAGAGGAGTATCTTGATTTTTATTTTTAATTATGTTTAATTAGTTATACATTATTTCTTGGTATTGTGATGAGTTGCGCATGTTTTGAACTCTATATTTTTCGCTACTTTTGTTTACTTTGAGTTTTTGTTGTTGTTAGCTAACGGAATAATATTTTTGTTTTTGGTAAAAAATCAGTATTAAGTGAAGTTAATAAAACTAACATAAAATAAAATTCAAAGTTATTGTTTCACTGAAATAATTTGATGTTACTTCAAAAGTAATTTCAGTTGCAAAGCATTTGAACGATACTGTATATATGTATATATATTAGGGTGGAGTGAAACTGTTCAAATAATAGCGATTTTTTGAAATTCATTATTCCTGAGTGATAAATAGTTGTATTTTGATGGTAAAAGTAGGTCTTCAAAATATTACCACTTTTCAATAATTTCGTGAGGTGCCGAGATCCACATGAAAAAGAAAGTGTAAGATAATTTTATAAAAATTTATTATTCAAAAAATTTTGTTTCGTTTCACAATATGGTAATTTTTTCGCGACGATATCCTGTTTTGATTTAATCCATCTCTTAATTCTAGTCCACATACTGCAGCTGAAGCTTCAGTAACTAATTTGATTAATTTTTCGACTGTTTTTATGGATGACAAAAATATGCATTTCGTTGAATTAGGAATCAATTACACTACTCAACAAGTTTTTCCACAACGGATTCCGTCAACATTTTCTAAATTAAAATTTTCCGTGGAATCCGAATATCGTAATGTTTTTTTTCGATTTGCCCCAATTTACCATATAAATGGTAGAATTCAAAAAATGCACTGCTGAGGGCACATACTTCATATAAAAGCTTGTAAAAACTTTACTTCTCAGCCAATCAATTTTAAATTTTTGTATGTTCTAAAAGAATGTCAAGCAAACATTTTGTGGTATAAAACTTGCCAATAGTATCTGTGATATGGCTTTTATGACCAAAAATATGTAAGACAAATCCCTTTCTTTCGTTTTTTTTTTAACAAATTTCAACTTTGAAGCCCTGCAACAGAAATTAACTATATGAGTGATATAAAGTTAGCCCCCCACTCTCATAGAAAATTTCAATACAAAAATTTGGCCTATAGAAAAGTCATAACTTACTACACAGAACATTATTAACAACAATTCAAAAACCATTTTTCGTTGGGGAATTTTAAGAGAAACAGACGGTGTGAGTCAAAAAGGAATAGTAGATGTCACTCATATTTCTCATTACAGATAACAATAATGATCTACATGAATGTCTTCAAAAAACTGCATATGTATTAATTATAAAATCTTTCTTAAAACTAAGGAAAAAATATAAAATATGTAATCGACAACAAAAAGGGAATTAAATTAAAGACAATCATTTTATGTTTATGCATTCATTGAAATACTGTAAATTTTAAAGTAGCAACAAAACCAAAAAATTATTTAAATGCTCGGCTAGTACGCAAGTGATACGTTTTGCTCTACTGTAACGCTACTACTCCGTATATCGATATGATATTTTGATGTGAGGTAGAGGAAGGTCTCTAGTATATATAGAGGTAATTTGCGTATAAAGGGCACTCCCGCAAAAGTGCTCTTATTCCACCCAACTATTGAATTAAAATTTATAAATAGTTGAGCTTTAAGAAAAATGCTCTCAATTAAGAATAAGCAGTTTTTGACAGTTGGGACTTTTACCAAATGTACAGAGTTTAAGCCTTTCTGTGTTGATAAAAAAATTTCAAGAAAAAAAAACTGATGCACTTAAAAATTTTTTGATTTGAAAAAAATGCCTCTGGTTTACGATATTTGCAATATTTTCCACAAAACAGTTCGCTTTGCACTAGATGTCATCTTTTCATAAGATCCATTAAATTATGATAAGTTTGAAAAAAAAAAATTATGAAATTCCGTTATTAATTAAGGAAATATCGACAATTTGAAAAAAAGTACTTTCAGAATTTTTTTTTTATAATTTTAAAGGACAAAGTTCAAATGACCATAACTATGAAAGTTGGATCCTTTCAGCGAAATAAAAAAATATGGGTCCCCTAGAATTGAACGCAGATTAATATCTGTAAATTTCAAGCAAATCGATGACACTAAATTGACTTATGGTTCGATTTGAAAAATAATGGGCCATATATAATATATAAAAATAAAATTTCTAGTCACAGCTTATTTGATGCAGACATGTATAAATTGAAAAACATTGTTTAAAATAATGATTTTGTAATTTTAAATATGTAGTGTGGTAGCCTCTTTGGTCAACTACAGCTTAAAGACGGTTTGGCATCGAAGCTGCTAATTTTTTATTGGTATCTGGCAAATTATAGCGCCACTCAATTTTATGTGCCTTTTTTAGGTCGTTCTGTTTGAAATGTTGTGTATTCGAAATTGTTTTTCCAAAATCGCTGATAAATTTACAACCACATTTAGGTCAGGTGAATACGCTGGCGGTGCCATTAAATAAGGGAACATGTATATTAACCAGAATTGAACTATGACCGCTTTGTATTTTCGATTTTTATCTTGGTAAAACCGTAAATTTGTCTGTATGCCCTGATTTTCAGCACTCTGCAACAAATTGACACTTATAATATGAAGACACTTACCCATACTCATGATATTTTCTATAAAAGCCAAATCTCTGGTACCAACAGATGACATGCTTGCGGTGAACTGAACTGATAACGAATGGTGCGCATAAAGTAACTTATTTATGCTTTGCACTGACAAAAAAATAGTATCATGTGCTTGAAAGGTTTTATTTGCTTTGCCTATTTTAGGTGAAAACTAAATATTCAAATTTCATTGAAACAGTTTATTTTTTAAAACCTTATATCTAGTTTCATCGATTCGGTTGATTGGAGGAATTAAGGGAAAAAAAGAATTCATTTTCATGTTCACTTGGAAACATTTTGTATATTTTTATATACAAGAAGAACTTAAAACTGTTAATAAGTAACTTAAAACTATTATTAAGAACTTAAAACTAATAGTAAAAAACTCAAAACTATTAATAAGAAACTTAAATTAATAACTAGTAACAAACTCAAAGTATTTAGTATTGACACATTTTTAAATTAAAAATAAAGTGCTTGCAAAGAATTTTGTCGCAGGTCTTGCTTCGTCGGGTGATGAAGTAGAACTGAGTCGCTGTTGTGCGTTCACATTTGTATACGTACACACAATGCGATCTCGTTACTCTCAATTACGCTCTTGCTAGAACTTGCAGAAGAACTTGTGCCCATCATCGACCTTCACATTTCGTTTCAAGGTGAAACGCAAGGACAGTTATTTCACTCCTAGAAACCTTATAACTTTTAAATAGAGCATTTATAACCATCTTACTTAGTTCTTGAGATATTGGCCTGAAGAAATTAAAATGTATAGTTCTAGCTGGCCGTTATGACGTCTGGCGGAATGTTAGACCCTTCGGATGTGTCCGCCTTTTTTAATACTGTCATCAATCTATCTATGTATCCATCAATCCCAGCCTTTATACTTTATCGTAGAGGTCGGAAACTATCGATAGTCGGCACTATCGATAATGAACGATAGTTTTCGACAAACCATCGATAACTATCAATAGTGTCGATAGTTTTATTTGAAATCAGTTGATACAACATTAAGTGAGTTGGCTATATATATATAGTCAATTGATTTGGCAACTGAACCATAGATATTTATGTATTTTAAAATATATTAAAATTATATTTTATTTTATAATACTTATTTAAAAATACTTATTTTTTTCATATATATTTTTATTTTCATTAATAAGCCGCTACCAGATTTTTTTTAAAACAACTGGAAATTCCAAAAAGAAAACTGTATTTTCATGACAAAAAAAAAATAGCATCGAAAAACGAAGAAAGTATTGAGGAATTAAGGCTTTTTATTAAACATAAAAATAGATGAATTGTTTTTTATTCATTGAAAACAAAATAACAAAATCATTCTTAAGTTTTCATAACTTAACATAAAAAACACATTAAAATTTGTCCTACCAAATCTGAAATTTTATAAACTAATTCTGAAACTAATTTGTTCCAGAAAACCATTTAAAATACGTCACCACGTCAAAGAACTCTGAAAGGTAGCTTCACAACACAAATTTCAGCTCCTTTAATAGTCGGAGTCCAGAGTATTGTTAGGTCAAAGTTTGAAAAAAACGCAATTTTTGCGAAAACAGCCGAATTCAATTTCGAATATCTCTGAACCTGATCAACCATTTTCACTGTGTGATATCTCATTTTGAAGTGCATAAAAATGTTAACAATGTAAAGTAGGGATGGCCAGCTGCGGTGCCCAAAAGTCGACAGCGCACTGACGTTTACAACAAACATTTCGCGCTAGTATGTGTACAAATGTGTGAAGGAATTCCAACGAAAAAAAAAAATGAAAATAAATGCGTTTTGTCTTTTCCACGTAATGAAAAAATTACCCAGTAGAAATTCGTGCATCACTAATGTTAATAAATAAAGATAAATGTCGGCATATAAAATTTAATTTTAATTTAATTATTTAACAACAAAAAGAAATCATTTCATAAATCTTATACATATTATGTATACATACATACGTACGTTATACAAACATATTAACAGAGTTTACTTAAAATAAGACTTTCAATATCTGGTTCAATATTTTATGATGACGCCAGACGCAATATCGGTGACAAATTAGTCTCTGAAATGCGATTCCTTATGCGCGACTTGTTGAGTTTTAGTCTTGAAAAAAACTGTTCACAAGAATACGTAGTTCCAAACATAGCAACGATACTCGCTGCAAAAATTCGTATATTTGGAAATTTTTCTTTATCTAATTGTTTGTAAAAATCAATAATGGAACTATTTTTCCATGAAATTGAATTTTTTTTCAACAATTAAATATTTCAATGATACATGCTTAAAAAATTGCCTTTCGCATAATTAATGTTTTTGTTTGCATTTGTTTTATTTTTGCACGTTTGATTCCGACTGGGTTTCTCGCATATTCAATTTTGTAGCGAATCAGCGCATAGAAATCAGCAACTGCACGGCGGAACGAATGATGGCCCGTTTCATTGAATGTGACCGCGAGAGGGTAAATGGCCAACACTAATGTAAAGTATAATTTAAGTATTATGAGTAAGATCTCGATATTGGGCACCATTTGCAAAGTTGTCATATTTTACTATGGCCTTTCTCACTTAATCTGGTTGCAAATAAAAGTCTTTAGGTCTAGAAGCTTTAAATTATTTTTGTGTATAGTAGATGACATAACCAAAAAAAGTGATGTCCATAACTTTAAACTTAGATTTGTGGGCTTTTAGAACTAAAATTTTTAAAACGGTCCAAATACGGCTATTTTCAGGCCAAAATATGGCTCTTTCTCAGGACTCCGACCATCTAGAGCAGGAATGGCCAGAAGAGCAGATTTTGGGAGCAGGAAATCGCTAATTACCTGATTAAGCGAGCAAATGCGTAAATTTGCAAAATCTAATTTCAAGAATTGAAAAAAGGCAAAAAAAAACTGAATGCGATGGGAGCGATCGCAACAACAATTGCGTACATTTTCTTACGATGCACAAGCATGAAGTCAATTGTGTTGAGACATTTTTCGTTGCGAGCGTCGAGCCACGACAGTAGTTCGTATTTTTCTGTATTGTTGTTATTCCTTTATATTTTGAAAAATAGAAAATTACAAAAACAAAAACACTGGAACTGACAATGAGCAACTGAATATTGACAATAAATGTTGACAAAAAAACTAGAGTAACGGTAAATGTACCAAAATTTAATTTTTATTGTTGCTTGCTTGTGTTTAGATTTTTTTACCTTTTGTGGAATCTACAAATGACATTTTCCATCAAATTTATATGAGAGCTCATCATATTTGGGAATGAGGAGGAATAATTAAATTTTGTTCGACCTGGCCATCCCTGATCTAGAGAGTTTAAATTTGGACTCTGGTGCTATCTAATAAAGTACTTTGATCTGTCAAAATCTGAACATCGGAAGCTTTTTAAATTTCATATGTATGTTTTCATATGTAATATCATTGAAAAATAGTAAATATGGATTTAAAAAAAAAGCTCTAAGGATTTCTTATGTTTTTCATATATCGACTCCAAATTGCATCCCAAATAATCCCCAATTAAAGTTTTTGTAGTAACTCACACTTTTATTAAAAGTTGGTTAAAGCCCATCGTGAGCTAAGAGCCTGTTGGCCGAATGAATGAAACAAAAATGCCTAACACAAATCTCTGATTGTATGCGAAAGAGTGAAACTAATATAATTTTTGCTTATTGACATATGAAAAACAAATTAATGTATCATTAAAAATATTTTCAAAATATAAACAAACTTTCAAAAATTTAACAGCAGCAAAACGGCTTGTTAGTTTATCAGGTTGTTTAACAGGCTGTTAGCCCTAAAATTGTTTGGTGAAACAAAATAAGTTAATTTAAATTTTAACAGCCTGGTAAATTTTAAAATTGATTGGTGAAACCGGGCATAAGAGTCATTGATGTGCTGACATTTTTTAACTGGCAATGCTGCTATCGATAGTTAAATCGACAGTTTAAAACCATCGATAGTATGATTGATAGTGTGAACAGTCCTGCCACTTTGGATAAAATTTTTGTAACAAAATTGCGTAGCAAAACGGTGAGCAGCGTAGCAAAAGTCAATCATTGGCTGAACTATCTTTTATTGCAACAGTAAATTAAACATAAATTTTTTTACTAAATGAAAATATCACATTGAAATTGAGAATGGCGTAAGACTACATGACATAGATGTAATTAACTCATTTAACATGTAAAATGGTTAATGCAATTTTTTAAGTGTCTCCATTCAGAGTTTATGTCCTCTCAATCTAACTTTGCGGCTAATTCGGAAAATTCTTTCAGACGTAAAATATTCGGGGTTTGACTGTCTTTTACAATTTTCGGATCTGGAAGTAAAAAAGAAGACTTAATTTCTTGTCTTTGAAATTAATTCTTTTAACTATTTGGATGCAAATTTCTTTATAAAACTCCAAAATATTTTCCTTTACCTTGACAACCGTATTGTTTTCAATTCTATTATTTTTGACAAAAATTTCAAATTCAACTCCGCAATAAATTTCTGAGGAAGGTAAGAAACTGCCTTCATCAAAAGTTATATCGTTAACACTTTTATCATTCATAGATTGAAGTTTCAAAAAATTATTGTACTTAAAATAGTTCGGTAAAACGTGTCCAATAAAGTGGAAAATGTGTTTAATAAAAAAATCGCAGGAGGTAAAGTAAGAAAAGTCATATAAATAATACAAAATTCTTTGGAGATGAGAACAATGTAGCATAATTGATATATTTGACGAGAGTGAGTAGCAAAGTCGCAAATGTGTTATTTGTTTTAGCGTAGCAAATTTGCTACGAATGTAGCAAAGTGGCAGCGCTGAGTGTAAAACCATCGATAGCGCCCATAGTGCTATCTTGCCCACCCACATCTGGCCCACTTTTTGCGCACCTTTATTATCTGATACCTATACCGTTAGTCAAGATTTGTAACCTCCGAACGTTCTTAGCTACAGTAGTGAGAATACAAGATATTAAATCAGTTGTTTAATCAATTATTTATTATTTACGAATTTATGAATTTATTTTATTTTATTTAATTATTACAGTCACAATTTATCTTATTTTAATTCTAAGTTAAATTAACTGATTGTGTTGAGTATTACTTTACGACTAACTAGTTACGAGTTTTCATAATGCAAAGAAAGCAAGAGAAATGAAATGGAAGAAGGGAAAAGAAAAGTAAATGCCCTGGCGATCCACTTAAACACAGACGCAACGTCAACGGTTTGTTATGATTATGGCTCTAGTGGTTAGCGTTATTTTAAGCCACATGTATCAATCTAAAGTACTTACCAATTTTGTCTCAAAGGATTAATCAAAATTTCAAATGCTACTCATACCTTTTTTAATGCAATGAACATTTTCGACAAGTTTAATTGAAAAACTAATTCCTCTTAAAATTCTTAACATAAAATTATAAAATTTGGTACACATTGTACTTTCTATTCATGATAAAAACAAAATTTGATAATTATATTTCCCCATTTGTTTAATTTTAATTTCAATAGAAAAAAAATTTTATATTGAACGACCCACGACAAAATCCCATGCGAGCCATACAAATAAGTTTTCAAAAATAAAATACAAAGGAAGTGCGAATATTTTGTGTGTTTGAAATTTTGCAAACGCAAAATCATTTCAAATCAGACCTTGAAACTTTTATACTTTTATTCAAAAAGTCATGAAAATAAAAGTTTATAAAAACTTTTATGTTTTAGAAGTTTTTAATAAAATAAAAAAGGTTATTCATAGAAACAAAATTGACCTAACAGCCTGTTTTTCAATTAAGAAAAAACTATTTTCAATTTATAAAAAAATAAATATATTGGTCAGATATTATTCGTAAAAAAAGGTTAAAGTTTTTCCAAAAAACTTCTTCAAAAAACTCATATATAAAAGTTTTTCAGAAAAACTTTTATAAAAAACTTTTTCATAAAAGTTTTTCTAAAAAAGTTTTTTTTATAAGTTTTTTTTGACTTTTATTTTTAGAAGTCACTTGTAAAAAGTTTTTTTTTACTTTTATTTTCACAAAGTGGAAAATAAAAGTTTTTTTTGCTTGAAAAAGCGAGGAAAATAATATTTTGGATCGCTAAGCAAAAAATTTCATATAGAAAACTTAGAATTATTCATAATAAAATCCAAAGGATCTAAATAGAAAAAAATTTATGATAATTACGCACTTATATTTTTAAAAAAATTTGATTGCGCATCGATGGGAAAAGGTCGAAAATGAATTTTGGAAGTGTTAGGGGAGGTCCCCGAACCTCCTAAAAGGTTCTTTTGGACCGATTTTTGAAAAAAATTTTGTTACATGAATCGATGGGAAAAGGCTGAAAATGGATATTGAAAGTGACAAGGGTGGTCCCCGAACCTCCTAAAATGGTATTTTGGACCAATTTTTCGAAAAAAATTTTGTTGCACGAATCGATGGGAAAAGGCTGAAAATGGATTTTGGAAGCCACAAAAAAAGGTCCCGGCTCTGCAAAAACCAATTTTTCGTAAAAAATTTTGTTGCATGAATCGATGGGAAAAGGCTGTTTATGATTTTGGAAACCACAAAATAAGGCCAGACCCTCCTAAAAGGGTGTTTTGGACCGATTTTTCGAAAACAATTTTGTTGCACGAATCGATGGGAAAAGGCTGAAAATGAATTTTGGAAGCCACAAAATAAGGCCCCGACCCTCCTAAAATGGTGTTTTGGACCGATTTTTCGAAAAAAAATGTTTTCCATGAATCGATGGGAAAAGGCTGAAAATGGATTTTGGCAGCCACAGAAAAAGGCCCCGACCCTTCTAAAAGGGTGTTTTGGACCAATTTTTTCAAAAAAATTTTTTTGCAAGAATAGATGGGAAAAGGCCGAAAATGGATTTTAGAAGTGACAAGGGAGGTCCTCAACCCTCCTAAAGGGGTTGTTTCGGACCCATTTTAAGAAAAAAATTGTATTGCACGAACCTATAGGAAAATGCCGAAAATGTATTTTGAAAGTAACAGAAGTAGTCCCGACCATCAATTAAGGTTTTTCGGTCCCATTTTTTGAAAAAAAACGTTTTCCATGCATCGATGGTGTTTTGGACGCCGTTTACTTTGCTCCATCCTTTCTTAAAAATTTATTTTGAGCATTTGGCTTTCTTTTACGGTAAACTAAAATCAATAATAATTAAATAATGAACTACAGCCAATTTAGCAGCGATCAACATTCCTGTAAAATTTTACAAGTTGATTCAATGCTTTGTTTGTAAACAAACTTTGAGAAAAACAACGGAAAAAAACAACAACTCTAGAATATAGACATATGTTTCGATTCTTAAAATCTCATCAGTATAGTTTTGGTTGATGCCTACGTCAACAGTGATGTACATTAAAGTCATTTCACCTTTAAAATACTATTTGGCAGATTGTCATTCGACACATATTTTGAATACGTTCATAAAGCAACATTAACCTTTTTTTATTTGTAAAGATATTTCTCCAAATATTTTCGAAATAACATATTTTTTTCATTTGATTTGTGTTATATGTATGTACAGAGCCGTGAACGTAATTAGGAACGATTCATACATATCAGTTCATATTAACTTTTCATATAAATAACTTACTAATTCAAAAAATTCTTTTTGCAGTTTTATAATAGAGGACTCCATCATTCTTTTGTCAACAAAGTTTTTTCCAATTTTTAAGCTATTAAAATACAGGGTGCCTTTTTATGATATCAGAAAGAAAATTAGCCGTGTACATAATTAATAACGGTCTGTGTTGTCAGTCAGTAAGATCACTTAAATTTATTTGAATATGTTTTACTACCAATAATTTGTTGTAGACAATCAATTTATTTTAATAAAAGTTACAAACAAAAAAAAACCTAAGAAAAAATAAATCCAGTGACTCCAAAACTCGCGAATCAATTTTGGACCTTTTTGATCAAAAAAAACTCTTATAGTGGAATCTCTTAAGTTGTAAACTATTCGAAAACGATGGTTTTTAATGCTATTCACCATTTTCGTAAATATTCAACAGCAAAAACTGTAACCCGAAAAAGTAAACCTCGTGTAACGACTGAAAAAGAAGACAAAATTCTTGTTTGTGAGACCAAAAAGCCTCCTGCATAAATTATCAAGGCCGGTTTCATTAGCTGTTTTCGGTGAAAATGGCTCTGCACCTTCCGTTGATACCGTAAAACGTCGTTTGAGAGAAGTTAAACTGTTTGGACGTGTTTGTAAGAAGAAACCTTTAGTATCTAAATGAAATTGAAAAAACAAAAATGTAATTTGCTAGAAAATATAGACATTAGACTCTTCAGAATTATAAAAAGGTGTTTTTACTGATGAAACCAAAATAAATAGAGTATGGTCGGATGGCAGATAATACAGTAGGCGCCCAGTACGAACTGAGTTTAACCCTAGGTAAACACGCCCAACACCAAAGTACGACGTAGATAACATTATGGTGTAAGGCGGTACGTCATGGCGTGGTGTTGTCTTGCAAATACGTCCAAACAGTTTAACTTCTCTCAAACGACGTTTTACGGTATCAACGAAAGGTGCAGAGCCAATTTTACCAAAAACAGCTACTGAAACCGGCCTTGCTGCTTTATGCAGGAGTCTTTTTGGACTCACAAACAAGAATTTTGTCTTCTTTTTCAGTCGTTACACGAGGTTTACGTTTTCTGGGTACAGTTTTTGCTGTTGAATACTTTCGAAAATGGTGAATAGTATTAAAAACCATCGTTTTTGAATACTTTACAACTTAAGCGATTTCACTATAAGAGTTTTTTCATTTAAAAAGGCCCAAAATTAATTCGCGAGTTTTGGAGTCACTGGATTTATTTTTTCTTAGGTTTTTTTTTTGTTTGTAACTTTTATTAAAATAAATTGATTGTCTACAACAAATTATTGGTAGTAAAACATATTCAAATCAATTTAAGTGATCTTACTGACTGACAACACAGACCGTTCTTAATTATGTGCACGGCTGGTTTTCTTTCTGATATCATGAAAAGGCACCCTTTGTTTTATCAGCTTAAAAATTGGAAAAAGTTTTGTTGACAAAATAATGAGGGAGTCCTCTATTATAAAACTGCAAAAATAATTTTTTGAATTAGTAAGTTATTTATATGAAAAGTTAATTTGAACTGATATGTATGAATCGTTCCTAATTACGTACACGGATCTGTATGTTAATTTCAATCAATCCTAAAAATGAGTCTGCTTTCAAATTGAAATTCCCAACATAACTTTGGAAAATATAAACACTCCTTTAACTCCCCTGTCCCTTCCAAAATCCATATTCGGCATTTTCCCATCGATTCATGGAAAAATTTTTTTTCGAAAAATCGGTTCAAAACTCCCTTTTAGAAGGATCGGGGCCTTTTTCTGTGGCTTCCAAAATCCATTTTCAGCCTTTTCAAAACAAAACAAAATTTTTTACGAAAAATCGGTCCAAAACACCCTTTTTGCAGAGTCGGGACCTTTTTTGTGGATTCCAAAATCCATTTTCAGACTTTTCCCATCGATTCATGCAACAAAATTTTTTTTGAAAAATAGGTCCAAAAAACCCTTTTAGGAGGGTCGGGCCTTGTTTTGTGGTTTCCAAAATCCATTTTCAGCCTTTTCCCATCGATTCGTGCAACAAATTTTTTTTTGAAAAATCGGTCCAAAACACCCTTTTAGGAGGGTCGGGCCTTATTTTGTGGTATCCAAAATCCATTTTCAGCCTTTTCCCACCGATTCATGCAAGAAAATTTTTTACGAAAAATCGGTCCAAAACACCCTTTTTGCAGAGCCGGAACCTTTTTTTGTGGCTTCCAAAATCCATTTTCAGCCTTTTCCTATCGAATCGTGCAACAAATTTTTTTTCGAAAAATCGGTCCAAAACAACCTTTTAGGAGGTTCGGGGACATCTCCTAACACTTCCAAAATTCATTTTCAACCTTTTCCCATCGATTCGTACAACAAATTTCTTTTCCAAAATTCGGTCCAAACGCCCTTTTAGGAGGGTCGGGACCTTTTTTTGTGGCTTCCAAAATCCATTTTCAGCCTTTTTCCATCGATTCCTGTATCAAAATTTTTTTCGAAAAATCGGTCCAAAACAACCTTTTAGGAGGGTCGGGGACCTCCCCTAACTCTTCCAAAATTAATTTTCGACCTTTCCCCATCGATGCGTGCAATCAAATTTTTTTAAAAATATAAGTGCGTAATTATCATAAATTTTTTCTATTTAGATCCTAAGTTTTTTCCTTTGAAATTTTTTGCTTAGCGAACCAAAATATTATTTTCCTCGTTTTTTCAAGCAAAAAAAACTTTTATTTTCCACTTTTTGAAAATAAAAGTCAAAAAAAACTTTTTACAAGTGACTTTTAAGAATAAAAGTAAAAAAAAACTTATAAAAAAAACTCTTATCAATAAAAGTTTTTTTCAAGCTACAAGCGAGAAAGTGACAAAGAAATAATAACAAATGTGATATACGCACTCTGTGCAGTTCAAGGTCAGTTCCTCAGTAGCTCAAGTGTTAGAGCGGCCGTCGCAAAAATATGCAATTGCAATGCATGAACGGTCAGGGGTTCGAGTCCATGTACAGAATTAACCAAACTAGTCTGATGAGGCTATTGGTAATAGCCGAAACATGTCACCAATTACCAGGTTAAAAATTTTTCCATTTGTTATCTTTGTCATGTTTGTTGTAAAAAATAGCATTGATCAATAAAGTAAAAATTTACAATATTGGTCTTTGCTGAATGACTGTAAGTCCGATTAAACAATGTTTAATTACAAAATAATCAGTCGCTAAATATCAAAAATTTCTTAATTTATACGGAGGACACGCCAATTTCAGAAACTATGTAGCTGGCAACACTACAAATTTCTAAAAATAGATCATAGCCGTGCAAGACAAGATTCGCGCCGGCTGTGACAACAAGCGAGAAAGTGACAAAGAAATAATAACAAATGTGATATACGCACTCTGTGCAGTTCAAGGTCAGTTCCTCAGTAGCTCAAGTGTTAGAGCGGCCGTCGCAAAAATATGCAATTGCAATGCATGAACGGTCAGGGGTTCGAGTCCATGTACAGAATTAACCAAACTGGTCTGATGAGGCTATTGGTAATAGCCGAAACATGTCACCAATTACCAGGTTAAAAATTTTTCCATTTGTTATCTTTGTCATGTTTGTTGTAAAAAATTGCATTGATCAATAAAGTAAAAATTTACAATATTGGTCTTTGCTGAATGACTGTAAGTCCGATTAAACAATGTTTAATTACAAAATAATCAGTCGCTAAATATCAAAAATTTCTTAATAAAAGTTTTTTTTAAAAGTTTTTTTTGACTTTTTGAAATATAAGCTAAAAAAAACTTTTATTTTCTAATGAAAAAGTTTTAAGTAAACTTTTACTTTTATTTTCTTGAAATAAAAGTAAAAGTAAACTTTTACCTAAAAAAAAACTTTTTTAAAAGTTTATTTCAAGCTCTGGTTCAAATACATGGCGCGCATGGGATTTTGTCGCAGGTCGTTCGATATAAACATTTTTTATTATACTTATGTTGAACCCTTCGTTCCGGCACACTACTAAAGAACATATAGAGCAACATTTAGTATTTTTTCTAGAGTAGTAACTCAAAAGCAAGTTACAGAAAATATTAAATAAAATTTTTATTGCTCATATACAACGGATAAAATTATCAAATAAATATTTTTATAAACTCTGGAATGTCTTCTTACGCACCGATTTGAGTTAATTTTCCTAGCTTTAGTAGTTTAAAAAATATACGAGTTCAAAGAAAAGTCCGTTTCGGACAGTTTTCTTTATATGGGACGGTCTTTTACAAACCGAACACTTTCGGACGACGCATTTGTGATTTGGCTGAAATTTTTTTATGGATTCTGTATCGAAAAAGAAGATACGTATCCGAGGATTTTTAAAAAAAAATATTTTTTCGAAATAGAGCGAATTCAAATTTTGAGAATTTCGTGATTTTTCATAACTCCGGTTCTGTTGAAGCTAGAAAATTGTTTTTATTGTCATTTATGTTAAGAAAATTATCTTTAATAAAATAAAAATAAATATTTTTTTTAAAAATTATTAACAAATTAATATTGTTATAAACAATTAAATTGTTTAAATTGATTTTTAAGAATTTCCCACACCCTGTATCAAATTTTTAATATGACCATCGCATTCTACGTCAAAGTTGCTATCGAAAAAGTATTTTTTTTTTTATGGGTAAACTATTTTTTCTCTTAAATTTTGAGAATTTCGCGATTTTTGGCTTGGAGACTCACTTTAAAAAATCCATAACTCCGGTTGTGTTAAAGCTATAAAATTCAGATTAATTTCATTGCAAAGCTAAAAATATGAACTTAAATAAAAAAATAGTTGTTTAAAATATTATTAACAAATTAATATTGTTATAAACAATTTAAATGTTGAAATCAATTTTTAACAATTGTTTCCACCCTGTACCAAATTTTTAATGTCAGAATCGTGTTTTATGTCAAATTTCCTATCGAAAACGTTTTTTTTTAATGGGGAAACTATTGTTACTATTAGAAAAAAATTAATTTATGTAGTGCGGCACATCTTATCGGCGCGTGGATTCTATTGCACGCCTCATTTTCTTGTTCCATAGTTTCCCCATAAAAAAAAAAACGTTTTTGATAGGAAATTTGACGTAGAACACGATTCTGACATTAAAAAATTTGATACAGGGTGGAAACAATTGTTAAAAATTGAGTAGTAGTATGCTCGCGCACCTAATTGCCACGGAGTATAAGTTTACAAAAATCCTCCCACTCCCGCGCTACAGGTTTGAAACTTGTCCATCTATTTTTCTATGTATACATATGTATGTGATATATCCTGAATAAACAAGACGATAAACGATTTTTGTGGGCTAATAATTGCAAGGAGCAAGTGTTAGAGCATAATACTACAAAATCGGATGGGCATGGTCAAATCTCATTACCACACGACAAGAGTTCGTAAAAACGATAAGAAAAAAAGAGTATCGCTACCGTAACTTGCCAGGTTTTGCTTATCATGCTATGAATATTTTCAAAGGTTTGACATTTCAGTTTCACTTTTGACATTTCGTTTTCATTTGTAATGTGACGATTTGTCCGGAAAATGTGTTTCGTCTCTTCTCTCAGATCCAAGACGCATATTTCAGTGAAAAGTCGCTTCCGTAATCAATAAAATGTTTGTCGCCTCCGAAGCTCTGAATTAGTGTATTTTACAGCAAACTACCTTTTGAGTACTCTTACTGTAGATCCAGTGATAAATATGTTAAAATATCTTGAAAACGAAATAAATAAAAAAATCTTAAAGTTGCTACGATGACTTTTTTTTTGTTCTCTATGAGATCTAAAAATCACCCATTTCGTGATAATAGCCCATATAGACTACCAGCCACATGCCCTACATGTTGGTATACATAACATTATAGGTTTCTATTGGGGGCACATTCACCATGCAAACACGGCTAGAACTTTTGGGTTACTAATTTATAAGTTTTAGACTTTTACAAAATTTTTTTACAAAGTCATAAATTATTTATTGTGAAATATCTGTTTGGGAGAAATGACATTTTATTATTCAAAAATGTTTATTTCTTCCAAGGAAATATTTTTGTTATTAACTTAAACACACAAAATTTCTATACATATTGAGTCGTAGCGACCCAGCAGGCAATTGAGCAAGGCCTTCCTCGGAGAAGGCCTGCTAACACTGCTGCGATTGTAAGATGCCTTCTTATGATGTTTGTTTTTGTTTGGTAGTGAAATTTTAATTAGCAGAATAGTTACACTCCATTGAGTGTCTGTTTCATGTTATGGCAGAGTGTTGTGTATTCAATGTCAAATTATAAAGCAAGAAAACGTCACAACAAATAAACATTAAAAATATCAACGCAAGTGCAAGTGAGGTGACGCGGATAAAAAAAATTTACTCAGAGTCTCACGGCATATTAAAATTTAATTTTTTCCGAGTACTTCTATCACCCTTGCTACGGCAAGCGTTCTTAGAAGGCCTGCTTAAGAAGGCCCGTTTTATCGGGACATTTCATATAAAAAAGAAAGTAAGTTTGAAAGGAGTTGGCAAGGCCTTAATCTTACCAAGGCCTGCTAGAAGCACTGCTAGCTCCTGCCCTTGCTTACTGGGGTTGGTAAAATGCATTTGTGTAGGTTTGGCTTACACTCCCAGTAGGAATCCAAACAACAGTCCAAATTTCAACGCTCTAGGTGGTCGGAGTCCTGAGAAAGAACCATATTTTGCCCGAAAAATAGCTGTATTTGGACCGTTTTAAAAATTTTAATTCTAAGAGCCCACAAATCTAAGTTGAAAGTTATGGATATCACTTTTTTTTTGTTATATCATATACTATACACAAAAAATAATTTTAAGCTTTTAGACCTTAAGGCCGGCCTTTATTTGCGATCAGATAAAATGTAAAAGGCTTTAGTAAAATATTTCAACTTTGCAAATGGTGTCCCATATCAAGATCTTACTCATAATACTTAAATTAAACTTTACATTGTTAACATTTTTATACACTTCAAAATGAGATATCACTCAGTGAAAACGGTTAACCAGGTTCAGAGATATTGCACATTGAATTCTGCTGTTTTCGTAAAAATTGAGTTTTTTCAAAGTTTGACCTTACAGTTCTCGGGACTCCGACTATTTAGGGAGCTGAAATTCGTGCTGTGTTAAATTTTAAGGTCCTTTGACCCTAGGATGTTCAGCTACTTGTGAGGCGGTAAGTGAACCTACTGGGCCTCGCGATGCCCATATGCCATGGCCCAGGTCTGTTATATTTTTGTCCAGCCTGGTGTGCCGCAGGTGGCTGCCATTGGTTATAGGTGTTGTGCATGGCTCTAGCTATGTGTATATATACATATTACATACAATTTATTACATAGGCCTACATACAGATCTACATTAATTCTAGTATGGCAGGATGCATAGGAAATTTAAATTTATAATATTTCGGTAATTAAAACAGATATCGACAAAATTTAAAATGGGTTTTGAAGGGTAAGAGTAATACTTTCAGATGCCGAAACTAATTTAGGAAAAACAATTTTATTCGCGATGTAAAATAACCTCAAATATAGCCAAAAACAGTGTCTTTTGCACTTTTAGGTTAGAATATCTCGAAAACCTGGCGTATAGGAATTCAGCGCATCAAAGTTCTTCGGATATGATAGGTCTGGTCTCTGGTTTTGGACTTTTTTCTATTTTTGTCGGCCTGTGTAATTGGCTGGCGTTGAACATTGCAAATCATTGTTCTATTTTCTATGTGAGCGGTCATCAATCGCGACGTCAGATTGTGAGTAACAAACGACGTTTGTCCGTTTTGCATGATGGTACGATCGCCTCGTAGATAATAAATGGTACCAAGCCAGTAACATCCAAAATATTATAAAATATGGCTAGTGGCCAACAGTTTGGGTCACGCTTGCAAGAGTAGCTGCTAAGCATCAGGTCCATCCAGCTGCTCTTCGTTGTAATGCAACATTTGATACCGCTACTTTTTGTATTTGTCGACGTTGGATGTTTTATACTCGGTGGAAAGCAAAATACCGGCATTGTTTTTTTTTTGGCACATAAGAACACAACGAAACTTGTTCACTATAATAGCCAAGCAATGTATCTTCCAATGGATGATTTCGGGATATTCCAAACTACTCCGGTACAAACTGTTTGTTGTAGAGTGGCCACAATCACGAATCTCAATGTATACAATTCTTAAGCCAAGTCCAATGAAATGAATAAATTATCTCAATAATTTGGACGCCTAGTCTGATAAAATTTTTGTGTTAACGATAACTCGTTTTCCTTGCTCCACATCTTGGACGTCACCAGCTAATTTTCGGTGTAGATCTCAACTTTCAGTGGATAATAGCTCACAAATTCACCATAATGTGTTGCAACATGTTTGGTGTATCAGTTTTCATACATCTGCCATACGTTTAAGAGCTGGGCCTCGCGAGGCCCAGAAGGTACACATATGATGTTACTACATAAACAGAACAGGTTTGTTCTGCGAAGTCAGCGTGAACGACCCATCTCTGGTTTCGTTACGTTCAGAAACCATGAGCGGTACTTAGCAAGAGACCGTTTGGCACTCAAAGCTATGAAAAAAATTTGCCGACCACTTAAAGTCAAAATGAGCCTCGAAAAGCCCATATGATAAATGCATATGAATGAATTAGTATAAATTAAAAAAAAAAAATTTTTAAAAAGTATTTAAAAAATTTTTAAATTATTAAAAGTTCATTAATTAAATAAAACGCACTAAAATTTATAAAAAAACATTTTTTTTTTATGAATTCATACCACTAAAAACCAAAAATTTCGAAATTTGGACTTTCACCTCTTTCTAAAAGTATTTATAGCTAAGCCTCAATCTTATATATGTCATAGCTACAGAAATTACCAACCAAAATCAAAAAACTTTACTCAAATATCTTTACCCATTCAAAAGTTATGATTTTAGCAACGCGAAATCGCAAAAGGCGCCACTGTGCGGCCGCTCTAACATATGAGCCTCTGTACAGCATTAACCAAAACTAGTCTGATGAGGCTATTGGTAATAGCCGAAACATGTCACCAATTACCAGGTTAAAATATTTCCATTTGTTATCTTTGTCATGTTTGTTGAATAAAAAATAGCATTGATCAATAAGTAAAAAATTTACAATATTGGTCTTTGCCGATTAAACAATGTTTAATTATAAAAATAATCAGTCGCTAATATCAAAATTTCTTAATCTATTCAATATCTACAAATATTCTATTCTACAAATTTCTAAAAATAGATCATAGCATGTTTCAAGACAGGTTTCTTGACGGCTGTGACAACAAGCGAGAAAGTGACAAGGAAATAATAACAAATGTGATATACGCACTTTGTACAGTTCAAGGTCAGTTCCTCAGTAGCTCAAGTGTTAGAGCGGCCGTCGCAAAATATGCAATTGCAATGCATGAACGGTCAGGGGTTCGAGTCCATGTACAGCATTAACCAAAACTGGTCTGATGAGGCTATTGGTAATAGCCGAAATATGTCACCAATTACCAGGTTAAAATTGTTCGATTTGTTATCTTTGTCATGTTTGTTGAATAAAAAATAGCAATGATCAATAAAGTAAAAATTTACAATATTGGTCTTTGCTGAATGACTGTAAGTCCGATTAAACAATGTTTAATTATAAAAATAATCAGTCGCTAATATCAAAATTTCTTAATGTTTAATTATAAAATAATCACTCGCTAATATCAAATTTCTTAATCTATACGGAGGACACGCCAATTTCAGAAACTATGTAGCTGGCAACACTACAAATTTCTAAAAATAGATCATAGCATGTTTTCAAGACAATGGCTTGACGGCTGTGACAACAAGCGAGAAAGTGACAAAGAAATAATAACAAATGTGATATACGCACTTTGTACAGTTCAAGGTCAGTTCCTCAGTAGCTCATATGTTTGAGCGGCCGTCGCAAAATATGCAATTGCAATGCATGAACGGTCAGGGGTTCGAGTCCATGTACAGCATTAACCAAAACTGGTCTGATGAGGCTATTGGTAATAGCCGAAATATGTCACCAATTACCAGGTTAAAATTGTTCGATTTGTTATCTTTGTCATGTTTGTTGAATAAAAAATAGCAATGATCAATAAGTAAAAAATTTACAATATTGGTCTTTGCTGAATGACTGTAAGTTCGATTACATAATGTTTAATTATAAAATAATCAGTCGCTAATATCAAATTTCTTAATTATGGGAAATATATAAAAACATAGTAAGCAAATATAACTTTTTCGCTGACAAAGTCAAGCAAACAAAACATTCAAAACCGACAGAAATACAGTCAGTGAAATAGCTATTTTTGCGTACAATGTTTTAATATATTTTCCATAAAAAAATGTTATTAAAAAATAACGGTGGAAAAAGTATGCAGAAAGCAAGCAGGATTTGCAGAAAGTAATTTGGAATGTTGCTGTTGTTATTTGCTTTGAAAATAGTACCGTAGAGTGGCTTGGTAATGATGAAAAAAAAAATTGACATTTTCATTTTGGGGAAAAAAATCTCCTGACCTCAAATGAGTGTTAACAGGCATTAAACTCATGTCTTTTCTTTATCATATTAATACATATGTACATACATACATAATACATAAAAAATTTAAAAAAATGGGGTTTTTGAGAAAATCAGCCTTGTTTTTTTTTTCATAAAAAGCGCTATAACTCCGCCAATTTTCAACAATTTTCAAAATTTCTTAAAGATTCTGACAGAGAATCAGAAGTACTATTAGAATCAAGAGAAAAAAGTTAATTATTTTTGATTTGGATGAAAATGCGACTATTTTGAAACAATTTTCAACGATTTTTCAAGCTCTGACACTAAAACTTTAAATGGGCATAACTTCGTAAAAAATAATTTTCAATCAAATCGGGGAACGGTATATTTCCTTAATTACTTTGAAAAACAACATATTTAATCGGCAACCAATTCCGCAATTTGAAGTCACTCCGACTGCATGGTTTGAGATGGATTTGGTCTATACATATTTTTATATGCATGAAAATTTAGTTGTGAGAAGGCCTCTTACAATCGCAGCAGTGTAATTTTTTTTACATATTCTAGCATTATATTAGTGGACACGAAAATCAGGAATAGTTTTGTTATCGAATATATCGAGAGATATCCAGTTGCGAAGATCAAAGGTTTTACGTTTTTTGGTGTTTTACGGTCATATTCAAATAGTTATTTCTCCGGTAAATTTTTAACGGAAAAATCATTTTTTTATATCGTTTTAAAGCTAAAGAGATCAGCATTCTTGTCAAATTTTTGCCTTGGGCATTTCATGAAAAATTAATATCTTTTATTACAAATCAATTGTTTAAAGTTAGCTTATACACGGAAAAAGCACCAGCTCAAATTTTATTAAAAATTAATAGGAGATTATAAAAATTAAAATCTGAAAACAAATATTACTCTTTTATAGTAATAATTAAAAAATCATTATGAAAAATTCCATTCTAGTTTGTAATTTTTTTCATTTTACATTTTTTAATAAGTCATTTTAATTACCACCTAAAACATTTGAAATTTTACAAAGAATTTATTAAATTTCAATAAATTTCATAATGATTATGATTATTATATGATTCCCGCTTTATAATTTATAAAAAGTAGTTATAGAAAAATTATTTCAAGATTAGTAATTTTTATTATATAGAATCTTATTTCATTTTGTGTTTAATTTGTACTCGGTTTGAGTTCTTAACATGTTCATGCAAAAAAATAAAGGCTTGCCAAACTGTTACTAATTGGCTTAGAAGTAATGTGTTGAACAGAATTGGGACGGGGTCGGGAAAGCGGCAACGGAAACTGTTTAACACATTACTGATGAGTCTTCCTAGCAGAAGACTAGTATAACTAGCTTTAGCTCTACGGAGCCAAAACTCTATTGTAGAGTTTAATAACCCCACTTATGATTCAATTCAATACAAAATTAAAAGACTACATAACTGATGTAAAAAATTCTAAAAATCAATTTCAGTTATTATTATTTCATCATAAAAACTTTATAATGTGCTTTTTAAAAAATAGTACAGTTCTTTTAAAATAGAATAAATTATTGCAGAAATTTTAATATCTACTTTGTAAAAATTAAAAACATGCATTCGAAAAATTAATGCAATTTTAAAATTACGCTTAGTAATTTTTAATAGACACTCGAACCGTTTCTAAATTACTAAATTATCTACTAATTTTTCTTAAATTTTGATTAATATTTACAATAATTTTGAGTTTCGTTTTTTCCGTGTAGAGCGAACGCCATTCGATATGAAACTAAAAAAATACCACTGAATTCCTCGTCAAATTTCCTTAAAAACTAATTTTTCCCGAGTGGTAGCCAAATACGGACTATTCCAAATAAATTAATTCTTCCGCGCACCTTTGAAAATATTGCGCGCCGCTGCACTGTTGTCCCGAATCGAGTTATGGTTCAAAAATTGCTGGAGACCGCAAATCGGAAATGAACAATTGTTTTTTTAAATAAAAGCTAACCAAAATGCCAATAAATCGTCGGAGCCCGAATTTCGAAAAAAGCTAAAATTTTTTATTATTTTAAGTTAAATGCCGAAAAAATGTTTTTTTTTAAATATTTTTTTTGGTTCAAAAATGGTTAGATAGCGTAAATCCTGCCAGAAATCAACAATCTTCGGAGTCCAAATTTTGAAAAAAAATATAGTATTTTGGAAAAACTCATAAAAAATTTTTCTTTTAATATTTTTTGGTTCAAAAATTCCTAGCTTCCAAACTTGGTCGGAAATGAAAAAATGGGATGGCATGGGATTTTGTTGTAGGTCGTTCGACTTAAAATTTTTTTAGTGACGGCACCCTTAATTTTTTTACATACATATATTCAATCTTCAATATTCAAGGCTTATACCAAAAATACAAATTTTTGGTTTGTTTGTTGGCTTTTTTTAATAATAATAATAATTAAATAATTGAACTGCAGTCAATTTAGCAGGAAATGTACTCAAGTTGACGTCATGCTTTAAGAATGTAAACAAAACGAACAAATTTACAAATTTTAATTTTTCGTATCGAGAAGGCAAAACTATCATCGATTGTTTATTTAAAAGTTATAAACAAATGGAAAAAATAAAATTATTAAACTTTTTTTATCATGAATAGAAAGTGAAATTAATTGTTTCAAATTTTATAAATTTATGTTAACAACTTTAGAGGAATTAATTTTTCAAATAAACAAAATGGGACAAAATATTCTATTGGTAAGTACAATCGAACCCGCTTAACTGAAACGGCAATTTGCCAAAATTTCTTTTTCACTTAAGCGGTTTTTTCACTTATACGGAGTTCGGATAACTGAAAAAAAATTCCACTTAAGCGGAGTTCGGATAACTGAAAAAAATTTCACTTAAACGGAGCTTGGAAAACTGAAAAAGAAATCAACCGAAAAATATAGCTCCATTTTTAAAACAATTTTCATATTTTATTAAAACAATCTAAAAAGAAAACAAAACAAAACGTGTTTATAAAAAAACAGTAAAAAACAAATGCTTAGGAACTAATTCACAAGTCACTTTGAGTGAAAAAAAAATAATAAAATTCAATATTCTTGAACCAAATCGATAGCGCCTTCTCAATATCTTTGTGAGCTCCAGTTCGCACCCGTTTTTTTGACAAGTTTTGGTTTTGAGCAGCCAAGTTGAGAATGGATGCTTTATTTCGAATAATTCTGGTTAAAGTTGGTGCACTACAACCGAAATCTGCACACATTTTTTTTTTTTTTTTGTGAGTACCGTCAGTCTCTATGATCGCTTGTAAAAAATTTTATCTATACAGTGATGTTCAGAATGACGATATTTAAGATTTTAAGACCCAGCGGATGGACTTAGAACCAGAGGGGTACAAGTACAGAAATTGAATTTTTACTAAAACCTGGCTAAATTTTAAATTGAAAATGCCACCGTCAAATTTTCAATGACACTAGATCAATTAAGTGTACTAGTCTGTAGAAAAAAAATTAACTTTGTTACGGAAAGTAGTTTGGTTTCAATTGTACCCCTCTGGTTTTAAGTCCGTCAATTATTCCCATAATTTGGAAGATTTACCAATTTATAATGATTTTATAAAAAGCTTCACCACCTTTGGATATCCACACCTCCGAAACTAGATGCGCCACCCAACTTTTTAATTCTATTTCCATTTTCATTATTAAAAGCCTCGTAATGAAAATAAGCTCAATAAAAAAGGAGTAAACTTGTGCCACATTATCTGCCGCAATGCAATTTAACTAGCATATCGTCGCTCACTTGTACAACGGCCCTAATTGACATTTTTTCCGAAATCCAGTTTATTATATATTCCTGAAGACCAACCTCAAATACACCTTCACCCAAAAAATTGGAACGGTAACACAAAAAATAACAACTTTAATATGTAATATTAAAAAGCCCTAAATGTATAAAAAAAATTTTTATATATTTTTCTTGCAAAGTAGCTTTCAATTTGAAAAAATTTAAATTGCAATAGATAACGTAGTAGCTTTTGAATTTCCAAAGGATTTTGAATTCAAAATTTCCGAGTAAATACCAATTTTAAAAAGTAACAATTACTATGGAGCATATCTTGTGTCGGAACGCGTATGTGGTCTTCGTTTTAATTTTTCGTAATGAGTGTTACGGAAAATATTTTGTGTGAGATCCATGCCTCTGATTCAATTACGGAACAATTAAAACGTGATCGAATTCTAAATATGAAAAAACGAATACGAGGAGTTCAATATATAGGAATTGGTGTCAAAGGGCTGAAAGGCAGCTGGAACCACCTTGTACGTCAAAATTTTGTGAGCAAAGACATAACCGGTACGGAAAGCCATCTTTGATGCATTTTGGAAAATGACATGGGAGCAAAAAAAGTTATACGTAATAGACCATGTTGATCCAGTAAGCAGAAAACGAATTTCGTCCGAAAACTCTGCGCGTACTCAGTCTCTAGAGTATTTCTTAAAACACAATTCCCAACGTTTGCAAATACGACGCGTGAAATGTTTATATCAACATTATGTTTGAAAGAAATTATGGTAAGGACCTGGATAAAAGGCAGCTGTATTCATGGCACTCAAATTAATGATTCAAAGATCTTCCGAGTACAGTCAAAGCGGATTTCAACTGTAGGTCAACAAAAGCTGCGTAACCGTAATGATTTGGAAAGATGAATATTAGCCCTTACCTATAACATCAAAACCAAGAAAGTTTTCCGAAGAAAAGCTGAGCCCTTTATGCAGGCAAAAATTTAAAATTTTAAAGAAAAAGTGGGACTATTTGCAGGATTAGAAAAAGTTATTGCCGATGAATTGCCAACAATTTTATAATTTGTCATTCATCTAATGCACTCATATGAATAAATTTTTTTATTCAAGTTTTTTATCTTAGTTTTTTTTTGTTATTTATTAAAAAAATTACATTAAACAGTACAATATTTGCAAATTTTCTTTAAATTTGTTGTAAATGAATTACTCTTTTAGTTTTCAAAGTAATTGCAAAATGCCCTAAATGCACTTTCGCATACATAAAAACGATGTCAAAAAGCCCTAATTGAAATAAATATCAATAAAAAAAATTAATGTTTTTCATTAAAGATAATTATGTTAATGATTTTGTAACTAAACTGCATTTAACCAAATTTGAATATTCTACATTGTCGGTTTTTATTCAGTTTTTTGTGTCTCCTGAACAAAACTAAAAAATGTCAATTAGGGCACAAGTACAAGTGAACGACGATATGGGGCATTTTAGGCGAAGCGGACAATGAGAAAAAAATTAAATTTATTCATATTCGGCTTAATTGTACTTCTAGAAGGTGTAAATCAGTGTAAACCAAACCAGCCGAATGACGAGTTGTTGCTTGCATGAGTTCTCGTGGCATAACGAATCAATTATAAGAGGTAAGGAAAAACATTTCTATACTATAGGTACATTATACTTATTAACCATTTTCTAGTTTTCTACAAAATTTTCGGCTCAGTAAGGAAGCATATATGTACGTTCTTAACAGCATTGGAATGGAGTTAAAAGTTGCACAGAGATCATCGGTTATTCCAGCCATAGCAAAACTTTCCTCAACGCTCAGGGTAGCTATCAGCACCAAATTGGACAGGATCGTCAGGTAGGGCTAGCTCAACAAGCTATGTCGAGTTGTTTGTTCGAAGTATGCTGTGCCATTGAAAAGATACTTTGCACTAAGCACATAGTTTTTGAAATGTCCGAGAACGAAAAAAGAATTTCAAACTACCGTGGACTTGTGCTACCTTTTTTACCAGCAGTTTCCTTGCAAATATGAAAATTTTGTAATTAAAACCATATACCTAATAATATATTTATCATGAAAACTTACATTTCAATATTAATTTATTTCAATGCGTAAGACAAATTGCTGTCGAATGAAATATACGAAAATCGAACGGTTTTGACATTCGCTTTCACATTTCCAAGTGCCGAAAATACGATAACGAGTAGTCGAAAAAAGCAAATGCGAATATCGCATTGTAGAGTACAATTTGTTCGAATTCGATTGAAATTCATTTCGAATTGCATTGCAGAGTAAGGCCCCTGGTTAATTAGACTAAACATAAGAAAACTGCATTATTTTTATTTTGAAATATTTTCTAAAATAAAAGTTATTTATGTGTTTCTGAGAGAACCTTTTAAAATTAAGATTAACACCCGAATTCGACCTTCCGGCGAAAAGCGCAATATCTAACAAAAATATTTTTCAATTTTTTTTATGCAAATCTTATTTAAATTCATAGAGCATTCAGATAAGCTTTCAGCCCATTAAAAAATTCATATTTCATAAATTTCTGAACAGGTCTAATGTATACATGTTGTGTCGTAGCGAAAAACGATTCGTTATGCCACGAGAACTCATGCAAGCAACAACTCGTCATTCGGCTGGTTTGGTTTACACTGATTTACACCTTCTAGAAGTACAATTAAGCCGAATATGAATAAATTTAATATTTTTTCTCATTCTCCGCTTCGCCTAAAATGCCCCATATCGTCGTTCACTTGTACTTGTGCCCTAATTGACATTTTTTAGTTTTGTTCAGGAGACACAAAAAACTGAATAAAAACCGACAATGTAGAATATTCTGAAAGAGAAAATTTCTGAAGAGGTCTAGTATACATACAAGTAGCCTCTGCTTGCGTTAGTGCGCAGTTGCTCGCGAGCAACAGAATGGTTTACACTGGTGTAAACACTTAATTTTTTTATATAAGGCTTAATTGTCAAGTTGTGGACTTCTAAAAATTATCGTAATATGAATACTGGATTTTTCGGAAGCAGTTTTTCAAACTTTACAAATTGTCAGTAAAATATTAAACATTGTGGTGAAAATTTACTGCTCTTTTCAATTGAGGAGCGTCGGAACAAAAACCGATGACATTTTCACTTTTTTTTTGTTAACGATGTCAATTGGTTGTTTTGCTGCATATCTTTCTCTATCGTTAATATATCCTGGACGAAAATTTATATATCCGCTCCTAATCCTTCCGCAAAGTACCCGGATCTGAACATAAACCGATAAATCCTTAGCATCTTTCATTGTTGACTCTTTTGATTCTGTCAAAAACTGCCATATCCATAGATGTGTAGTGCGGCACATGATTTAACTATTAAGGTTTAACATGGAGGAATGCAAGCCAATATCTACACCATTAGATATAAATCAAAAACTTTCTAAAGAGCTTTGCCCAAGAGACAAAGAAGATGAAGAGCGTATGCTATTGTGCCATATCAAGAAGCAATTGGTTTTATAATGTATGCAGCGCAAGTGGCAAGACCAGATTTAGCATTTCCGGTTGGTGCATTATCCAAATATAACAACAATCCAGGAAAAGCGCACTGGGTAGCAGTTAATAGTATGTTTCGGTATTTAAGAGTCAATACAAATTGGAGTTCACAAGAGACACTAGTGGTAAAATAGAAGGATTCAGTGATGCAGACTGGGCTAGAGATACAGATGAGCGAAAATCAACAACTGGGTATGTTTTCAAGTATCAAGGAGGAAGTATTTCATGGAACTCCAAGAAGCAACCAACGGTTGCACTTTCAACTGCCGAAACCGAGTACATGGCTTGGTTGCATCTTTGCAAGAAGCACTATAGTTTACAGCTATATCCTACAGTGTTTTATCAAAAACCGATATATTCAGTTGGTTTGGTCAAAAACCGATATGTCCATTTTGTTTTTTTTTATATCTCAAAAAGTACCATGCACACAAATGCAAAATTTAGGTTTCCAAACCGTGATTTCAATATCAATAAATTGATAGATTTCGTTCAGTTCCAAATTAGAAAACAATGAACTTAGACATATTTTTTCAATTTCTCACAAAAAACACGAATGTGATTTATCGGTTTTTGTTCCGACGCTCCTCAATTATGAAATCAGATATGAAATTTGATTTTTTTTTTTCTTGTGGAAAACCGGAAGTGAACATTTCATCTCAGAGTTTAAATAATTTCGACATATTTTATTTTTGTTGTTTTAACTTAAAAAAAAGCATATAATATACAGATATGCTAAACATTTTTAATTCTGATCTACATTAGTATGGAATCTGGCACTTTCTTAAGTATATTTTCTTTCTTATATATCTACTTAAATTTAAATTTAAAATTAATTTTTTTTTTGTAAATCATCTACAGTGTTGTGCAAAACAATAGCAACAAAATCAATGCTCTGCTAAAAAATCGTGAATCTCTTTTAATATTAAGGGCACACAAAAAAATGTTATAGGAATCAAAGAACATATTCATTAATCATATAAAAATAAAATAATGTTCAAATTAGTCTTTATAATTTTTCAAAAAAATTTAAAATTAGTGAATACATTCAATTTGTCTGTGTGCAATTATACTTTTTTTTTAGGATACAAATTATTGATCGGTTAATATTAAACAGCTGTGCAATAGATATTTGCGATTTTCTTTTTTCATATCCGGAAATAATTTGAAATTTTAGAGGATTAAAGTATTTATCACGGACCATTATAAATTGAACAGCCAATGTCACAGCTAGTGCAAAAACTAAACTAAACTCAGAGAGAACTTATACTTTACAATAACGGTACTTTTACCGATAATTTTTAGGAAGCTCTGCTCTATTTTTTAATTTTTCATGTTTTGTTCCTTTTGTTTTCACACAAACTAAATGTATTCACTAATATTATAAAAATTAATTTGAATATTATTTTATTTTTATATGATTTATGAATATTTCCTTTGATTCCTATAACATTTTTGTGTGCCCTTAATATTAAAAGAGATACACGATTTTTTAGCAGAGCATTGATTTTGTTGCTATTGTTTTGCACAATACTGTATATACTTAAGGCTTTAAAAATAAAATATTTAAAAAATATTAGGTCTGTTCCGTAGCTTTTGGAGCAGAAACTCGCAAGTTGCATAATTTTGAGAATAAGCAACAAAATTCTCTTTGAACGTGAAAAAATACCAAAAGTACAGGAATACGATTTAGTAAAAAGTTTCAAATTTAAACTTCAATTTTCAAATTCAACTTTATTTTATTTTTGATATCAATATTTGTTGTATTATTTTCTTGATTGAAAAAATTTCACGTTTACTGCCAAAGCATGAGCTTGAAAATTTTTACTACACGAAATTTCTGTAGCAGAAAATAGCAAAATTTGGTAGGGACATTTTTTGTACAGGAACAAGAAATAGTAAAAAATAGCACAAATTATCAAAAATTTGTACGAATTTTCAGGTAATGGAACACACCTATTATGTTGAAGTTACTGAAAATTTGATTTGACATTTTTACTTCCGGTTATCTATACATAAAAAAATTTTAAATTCGAATTTGTCTAAAAAATTGAAAAGACCATCCTTTTTTCTGATTAAAGCAAAATTGTTTATATTTTATTATAAATTCCTTAATTCCAACAACAGCGTTCAAAAGTGACGGTCCTTAAACTTCGCCAATTCTTCAGAAGCCCATGGGCCCAACTAAACCATGCATGCCTTGACTGCAGTGAGCTTCTGCAAATGTGCGAATACACACAAATCCTATATTAAAACTACAACGTACTTAACAAAAAGTTTCGATCAATTTCCACAAATGTCATTTCCTTAAGGAAAGAACGAAACTGAACGCACTTTCTGTACGGAATCAGTTGTCTATGTATGTGTACAAAAGAAAATGTATTTGCAAAGGATGCTGAAATGGAAAATGCATTTATTTTTAAATTAATGGAAAATGTGGAAAAAAGAAGATGTTTATACAATAAAATAGACGCATTTTATTAAAATCGAAATGTAAAATAAGGCTTGGAGTGCAGTTGCAGAAATATGCAATTTAATATACACACACAATACATGCAACAATTTGATTGACAATTCAGTGATGCCACACTACATTTGCCAATTCTTTTCCCCACAAACCGCGCGAATGGTGCAAAGTGAACTATTTTGCTTTCTTTTTATTTCTTAAAATTTATAAAATGATCATAGGTTTGCATATTTATTGTTTTAGGTATCTTAGTTAATGTCATTTAATAACATTTTGTGAATGCATTCGATTTATTTAGGAAATACAGTAGACATCCAATATAACGTATAACGATATAACGAATTTTCGTTTTAACGAACAGTTTTTGAAATTGGAATTTTTCTATTGATGTCTCTAAATTAGAAACGCTAAAAATTTTCACTATTCCAAATTTTTTTTTTTTTTTTTTAACAATATTTTATTAGCATTAATAATGCTTTGTATTTCACAAATAAATTTTGAAATTTATGGTATGCAATTATAAAAATAAATTATACGATTTCATTTAAAAAATATAGTTTACAAATATTTTGAAATACGTAAATATTTCTTTCTTGTTTGACTACATTGGGCAGGTCGTTGAACAATTTTAATCCCTTGTAGAATAACTAGTTTTGTGCCGCCGTTGTCCTTTGTCTTTGTATTCTGAAATCTGCTACGTTGCGTAAGTGATATGATTGTACTTCTCCCACGTATGCGATGTTTTCTGTTAAGTATTTTGGTGCCATATTATGTTTAATTTTAAAAATAGTTAGAAGTGTATTTAGCTTTAACTTTTGTTCAATATTTAGCCATTTCAAGGTATTCAGCATGAAAGTGATTGATGTGTATCTCTTTGTTTTAAGGATGGATCTCATACATTTATTTTGTAGTTTTTGAAGTCTTTTTAATTGTGTTTAATTACAGCATGTATATGTTATTGTTGAGCCATATTCGAAATGTGGTTTTATCATTGTATTGTAAATTTGAATTGTCGTGATAATGTCCATTTTGCTGCGCAAGTTTTTCATGAAACAAATTTTTTTTCCAATTTTTTTACACATATAATCGACATGTTCATTAAACTTTAATTTTTTATCTATCACGCCTCCAAGGTATTTAATTTTGTTCACATTTTCTATAGTTTTTCCGTTTATTTCTAAGTTAATATTACAATTTGAGTTGATGACCATAAGTATTGTTTTTTCTTCATTTAATTTTAATTTGTTTATTTTTAGCCATTCGTTTACGTTTTTTATATCATTTATAAGTTCTTGTTTACATTTTTCGATATATTCATCATGTGCGTATATTAGTGTATCATCCGCGTGTAGAGTAATTCTGCATTTTTTACCACAATCACTATATCATTTATATATATTATAAATGGGAGAGCACCAAGTATAGATCCCTGAGGTACGCCTAGGTCTACATTCATATACTCGGATACGCTATCATTGAATTTTGTTCTTTGCTTTCGTTGGGTGAGGTATGATTTAAACCACTCGTATTCATTGTTAGCTATTCCGTATTTTTGTAGCTTTTTTAGGAGTATTTTGCGATCAATTGTCTCAAACGCTCTTTTAAAGTCTAGGAAAAGTGCAATAGTTTTCGTTTTTTTATTCGCTTGTTTCCCCTCACACACTATATGATTGATCGTAGTTTCGCACGAATGATTTTTCCTAAACCCGGATTGGAACTTTGTAAATAAACCATTTTTTTTCAAAGTAATCTTCAAGTTGTTTTTTTACTACACTTTCTAATATTTTTTCTAATATCTTCAGGTTATTAATGGGCCTGAACTCTTCACATTTATTTGTTTTTTATTTTTTCTACTGGTGTAACCATGGAAACTTTTGCAAGCCTCTGGAAACACACCTGTTCTTAACGATTCATTTATTACACATTGGATCGCTGGGCCGATGAGATCCCATTGATCTAATATTATTTTCGGGCTTATTGAAGTTTCATATGAAAGTCATATTTTGGAAGTCAATACAGAGGTTACTCAACAGATCCGACCAACACTTTATGATTACATATTTATTCTTAAAATTAAAAATCACGTAAAGTTAAGTTTAACAATCATTTCGATTGAGTACATTGGCACGATTACGATTTCCGTGGCGCCTCGATTTTTTTTATTTTTTCGATAAAACACGTCAAAATAAATCGAAAATGTTAAATAAAAAAAATGAATATCTCGTTTAGTTTTCGAGTTATCGATACTTAAAAATTTGTTTTTGATAATATCGTTAGTGCCAAAATTTCAATGCCGCCGCAATTCAAGGATGGTTTTCAATAGAACAGCTCAAAATAAATCGAAAATATTAAATAAAAAAAATCGATAACTCGTTTGGTTTTCGAAATATCGATACTTAAAAATGTAATTTTTATTATACCCCTACAAGTAAGACTCCTGCGGCACCACAGTAATTTTACATAAAAGTAAGGGTAAGTGGGCGGCCTACGGCCGCTGCTCAGGATTTAAAACTCCCAAAAATCCGACACCGGCTTCGCGGCGGCCTTCCGCCGCGGATCAGTCTATAATATATCCAACACCTGGTTTGCTAGCCACAGTAATCTAACATAAAAGGATTTAAAACTCCCAAAAATCCAACACCGGCTTCGCGGCGGCTTTGGTTCTATTGAAAATCGTCCTTAAAAAACCATCAAAATCAAATGTTTAAGTATCGATATTTCGAAAACCAAACTAGGTATCGATTTTTTTTATTTAACATTTTCGATTTATTTCGAGCTGTTCTATTGAAAATCATCAATAAATTGCGGCGGCATTGAAATTTTGGCAGTAACGATATTATCAAAAAAAAATTTTAAGTATCGATAACTCGAAAACTAAACGAGACATGCATTTTTTTTATTTAACATTTTCGATTTGTTTTGACGTGTTTTATCGAAAAAATAAAAAAATCGAGGCGCCACGGAAATCGTAATCTCCTCAGTACATTAAAGCCGATAGTTTGAAATGGCAGCTTTAGTAGAGAAGCCACTATCAAAAAATTATTTTAATTTTACTAACCTTGGAGCACAGCAAAAAATGATAATATCGCACCAAATCCAAATAGCAGCTCCAATTTGTTTTATTACTTTTGGAATTAATGTTGGGCACCAATATATTTTCAAAAACATCACAGTAAATTGAGTAGTGAGCGCCATTCCCCGAAATTGCCTGGCAGATGCGTTTTAACACACAGCAACTAAATTGCAATTTGTGTTGACTTTCTTTGAATACCATCATCTTTTTTTGGATATCTATCACGGCACCTTCAGCTGCTTTGCGATCGCCTTTAAAGGCCGCTTCGTAATTGTCTTTTGACATTTTTATTTATATCAGTATTACTTCAAAATATACAAACCGATAACATAAAAATTAATTGCAAAAATTTTTGATTTTATTTTACCGGGCTTTACAATTATTAATAAGAGCAGCCAACTTTGAGGTATACAAAAAATCTAATGTCAGAATTCTTAAGCTCTTACGCTATTCACACACACCGAATTTGAACGCCGAACAGTGGACAGGTTTTAATAGAACGGCGCACACTGGTCGGAAATGCTAAAATTTTGACATAAATTAGACAAACGTAGTTATAGAGTTCTAATTAGGCAAATGTGATAGTAATGACATACATCTATAAGAATAAAATAAAAATTCGGAACGATCTGAACACGCCTACCTTATCCGCCCATATAACCCAATATTAAGAAACGTCGTTATAGAGTTCTAATTTGTCACATTTGATAGTAATGTCATATTTAAGAACAAGAAAAATTTCAGAAAGATCTGACCACACCTACCTAAGCCGCCTATATAACCCACCCACTTGACTTCTCTTAACTTGTAAGTAAAATCATGTGCAAGTATTCAAGTTTTAGACTGCCTGAATTACATGTCTATATTTGATCAAAATCTGACTATACCTTAAATGAAATGATTTCTAGAAATTAATAATTGATATTCAAAGATGTTTACAGAAATCTTTTAACTATCTTCTACATCTAACTCAAATGAAAATGGATTTATATTTTTGAAATCCGAATCGGATTCGAAGTTGTAATGGCGGAAGTTGCACGCGCGTTTCCGCCTACAACATAAAGTCGCAGAAATTTTTTTTTTTTTTTATTATATTTTTGTTTATTGAATAGACACATTACTTTATAATTTTATAAGAAAAAAAATGAATTAAAGAAAAAGAGATATGAATTACAAAACATAGAAAACAAAACCATGTTCACAAATTTTGCTAAGCTAAGTATTATATAAATATAGTCAAATGGCAACACTTAGAGAACAGCTGTTTGTGGAGACTTGACATTCTCTATACTCAGTGGTGAAAATAGGGTATATAAGGGACAGCTCACTGCGAGTACGGAGGTTCAGTCGGTGATCTCGTCCTGGACGACATCATTGTGGTAAGCTATAGTTCTTAGCCAGTAGTCATAGTAGGTAGCTAGCTGATGATTCTGTCGTACGTCTATGTGCAACGCTAACATTCGTGCCGGCAAAACAGTATTCAGGCCTATGGTATTTATTGCACGGCAACTACGCTACGCCAGAAACCATGCAGGAAAGACTTGGCATAACGGTATTTTGAAGTAGAGTAGGAGAGCTATCTGGCGATTCTTTCGCACGTCTGTGTGCAACGCTAACACTCGTATGAAGTGTGCTCACTTGAAACTTTAGTCTCGAAACATTATGCATATTCGTGGAAATCGGTGAACGAGCTCGCGAAATCTCTGGCACGAAGTAGAGTTTTTTTTTTTTTTCTTTGTGTTCTTTGTGTCGCGAAACAAATTGTCTTAGTTAGCGCACTCAACATGAACCTCGAAACAAAAACAAAACTGTCTTGAGACTGTTTTGTCTTAATGAGTTATAGACCTAAATCTAAATCGATGGATGTCCGTCGGTTGGCTATCAGTCGTACGCCGCAGATCTGTTCAATTTCATAGCATCAAGTGTGTTCTAATTTTTGACAGCGGAATTCCGCTTTCGCTTTTCCGACTTCGACACAATTCTGTTTACAACATAACATTGCTGAACGGGCAATTAAAGTGCTATGAATGTCAAAGTTAAAGCAAATAGGCGATGCTCTTTCACACTCTCATAATGTCGTCCCCTTTAGTACGCATTGCTCTCCTCAATTACTACACCTTTCTTATTACACCATGGTTATTACACCATGGTGAGTACCGCCTTTTAATCTCATTCATGGTGTAATAATAAAGGTGGAGTACTTAAGGAGAGCAATTCGTACTGAAGTGGAAGGCATTTTGAGAGCGTGAGAGTGGATCGCCTATTTGCTTTAACTTTGACATTCATAATATTTCAATTGCCCGTTCAGCAAAGTTAAGCGCTGTGAAGACTTGCAGTTCTTCAAAATTCTCTGAACGATGTGCTGCGCTGTGATGACTTGCAGTTCTTCAAAATTCTCTGAACGATGTGCTGCAAATGTTGCAAACTTCTTTATTTCTGAGAAATTTTGTCGCTGTTGTTGTTATTAAATAACAAAAAAGACTTATCGATGTTGCTGCACTATTTAGCGAATTTTTTTGTTCGAATCAGAATTTTAAAACGCTTAACACAAATATATCTCACTAAAAAATTGCTTAGAGCGCTTCAAAAATGTTGAAGTTTCTGAACTGGCTCAATAATCAAAACAACGTTATGTCAAAAATATAACGAAACACAATAAAATCATATTGAAGATAAATGACAATGTGAATCTGTAAATGACCGATTCCCAGAAAATTATGAGAGAAGTGTCATAAATACTCCACTATAGTTATTATACCATGATCTCATTAAGGCTCAACTCGAAGGTCTCAGAGTATTAGTCCTATAACTCATTACGACAAAACTGTCTCAAAACAGTTTTCGTCACCTTAGTACATATGGGAGTGCGCTCACTATGTTTTAAGACAAAAACAAAACATTTTGTTTTGCGGCACTGGAACTTTTGCGAATCAAAACTGTTTTGGAATGACAGAATCGTATGAAGTGCGCTCATTTAAAACTTTTGTCTCGAAACTTTTTGCATATTCGTGGTAATATGAGTGGACACACGATCAAACAACTCATCAAATTATTTGACGGACAAAAAAATATATAGAGTTTGATGAGAATTTGAAGGTGTGGACGCTCATCAAATTGTTGGTCAAATTGTTTGATGAAAAACAAAATATTTTGATTTTCTGCTTGTTTGACAAATAATTTGACCAACAATTTGATGGTGTGTACGCTCGTTAAATTCGCTAGTGCATTTTTGTCACTTGAAAAAAGGTTTCAACGAGTGCGCATCGTACGTATAATGAAATGTTGGCCGGCTGTTATTTATTGTACACCTTAAGGCAAAACTAAAGGGCCAACTAAACTAAGCATTGTTGCATGCATGCATGCATGCCGTAACCTACCGTCAAATCCGAACGAAAAGTCTGTCAAGTGCATAACAAACTCAGAGAAGACTTTTTAGTGGCTATGTTCTACTTACATGAACTTAAGAAACAATGTAGCCACTGTTGCAAACCTATGGAATATTCCCACAATTGCATAAATTTTATGTGAAATATTTCCTAAATAAATCGAATCTATTCACAAAATGTTTTTAAATAACATTAGCTAAGATATTTAAAACAATAAATATGCAAACCTATGATCATTTTATAAATTTTAAGAAATAAAAAGAAACCAAAATGGTTCACTTCGAACTATTCGCACGGCTTGTTGAGAAAATTATTGGCAAATGCAGATGTGGCATCACTGAATTTTCAATCAAATTGTATGTATTGTTTGTATATTAAATTGCATATTTCTGCAACTGCACTCCAATCCTTCATTTACTTTTCGATTATAATAAAATACGTCTATTTTATTGTATAAACATTTTCGTTTTTCCCCATTTTATATTAATTTAAAAATAAATGCAGTTTCCATTTCTGGATCCATTACAAATACTTTTTTTTTGTATACATTCATAGACAACTGATTCCGTACAGAAAGTGCGATCAGTTTCGCTCTTTCCTTAAGGAAATGACATTTGTGGAAATTGAACGAAACTTTTTGCTAAGTACGTTGTAATTTTAATATACGATTGGTGTGTATTCGCACGGTTGCATAAGCTGAGTGCAGTCAAAGCATGAATGGTTTAGTTGGGCCTTAAACCATGCATGCTTTGACTGCAGTCTGCTTCTGCAACTGTGCGAATACACACAAATCGTATATCAAAACTACAACGTACTTAACAAAAAGTTTCGTTCAATTTCCACAAATGTCATTTCCTTAAGGAAAGAGCGAAACTGGTCGCACTTTCTGTACGGAATCAGTTGTCTATGAATGTATACAAAAAAAAATGTATTTGCAATGGATCCAGAAATGGAAACTGCATTTATTTTTAAATTAATATAAAATGGGGAAAAAAGAAAATGTTTATACAATAAAATAGACGTATTTTATTATAATCGAAATGTAAATGAAGGATTGGAGTGCAGTTGCAGAAATATGCAAATTAATATACACACACAATACATACAACAATTTGATTGAAAATTCAGTGATGCCATATCTGCATTTGCCAATACTTTTCTCAACAAGCCGTGCGAATAGTTCGAAGTGAACTATTTTGGTTTCTTTTTATTTTTTAACATTTATAAAATGATCATAGGTTTGCATATTTTTTGTTTTAAGTATCTTAGTTAATGTCATTTACTAAATGAATAGATTTGATTTATTTAGGAAATATTTCACATAAAATTTATGCAATTGTGGGAATATTCCATAGGTTTGCAACAGTGGCTACATTGTTTCTAAAGTTCATGTAAGTACAATATAGCCACTAAAAAGACTTCTCGGAGTTTGTTATGCACTTGACAGACTTTTCATTCGGATTTGACAGTAGGTTACGGCATGCATGCATGCAACAATGCATAGTTTAGTTGGCCCTTTAGAATGGTGTTGTTATTGTTTTTTTTTTCTTTTTAAATGTGGCTAGAGGTGCCAATGTTTGTATATTTAAGGATAGAAATTTTAATTAATGCTAGTTTTATGCTTAAGTATCGACAGAATTTATCTACTTATAATTGCTTTTTAGTTTTTATGTAATATTTCATCCCTGATTTTAGTTGGTATTGTGAACCTAAAAATGAACTTTTGTTTTTGTGGTCTTGAAAAGGACATTAGGTTTTAATTTAGGTGAAATTAAGTTCCTTTTCCATCAACATTATTACTTTCATGAACATAATAATTTGTCCGCCTCCATGATGTTTTCTCTTTGGTGGTCGGAGCAAGACTGAAATTTGACGAAAAATTTGATCGTGTGTACGCTGAGCCGTCAAATGGTTTGACAAATAATTTGATGAAAAATTTGATCGTGTGTCCACCCCTAATCGGTGAACGAGCTCGCGAAATCTCTGGCACGAAGTAAAGTTTTTTTCTTTGTGTTCGTTCAATCACAACATATTACGCGACCTTCTTCGTGAAATTTGTCGCGAAATAAATTGTCTCAGTTCGCGCACTCGACATGAACCTCGAAACTAAAACAAAACTGTCTTGAGACTGTTTTGTCGTAATGAGTTATAGGCCTTACATAACGGGAAACTTTCCGACACTTTTGATGTTTTTTTTTGGAATTTTCGAAAATAGTTTTTGTGTGAAAGCGGGGAATAAGTAAATTATTGCCCTAAAAATTAAATTGAGAACTTAGAATTTTGTGACGGCAGCACTAGTAGCAATGACAGCACTGAACTTAACGAATTTGGTTCGTTAAGTTTTCCTATAAATGCAACCAAACGGCAAATTGGAATTACAGTATCTCCATAGATATACCAGCAAAGAGTTCAAGAAAGTTTTGGATAAATTAAACTGTGTCTTGCGTTTCGCTCAACAGCAGTTTTACAAATTAAATATAATTTCCATTTGTTTTAAGTGAATTAATTTGCAACCATTAAATCAAAAAATGCCATCAAACATGAATAATAAACTGTAAGTAAATACGGAAGAAAATACTGTGAAAAGTGAATAATACGATAAGAAGTGAATTATTAAAAATTTAGAAATATTGAGCGAGAAATTAAAATGGCTTACTCTATTTGTGGCTAAAATTAAAAATGTAATGGTTGATGGTGGTTTGTAGTGTTGCTGATTAAATTTTACCTCTTGTGACATGATTAAAATTTCAGGTTTATTAATTTACTCCTTTACTTAAAAAATATAAATATAACTTCAACCGTAAGTAAAGTAAATAAATTTATTTCAAAAAATAAAAATTCCATTCTATTTTTCTTTATTTTTTTGAAATATATTTTTACTTTATTGCTCTGCAGCCATTTCTTTTCACAAATACATCTTCAAGTACATGTATAAACCAGAACTCAACCAAAATGGTGTTGCCAGGAAGTAAAAATAATGATTGATCCAAAAACAACAAACACTAGCAGAGGAAGATTTAGTTTCTTTTACGCAAACGAAAATGTGATGACGGATGCGATAAATTTTTCTCTTACAATTTAAATAGTGAAACACATAATTTCAGTACTTTTAGGTACATTTAAATAGTTTTCATTAAATTCAAGTAAAAAATTAAACCCTAACTTCAGGAAAGATCATAAAATTAGATGTTATTAGATTCTTACGGCTTTCTTAAAAGAATAATTTAGCTGCTGTTCCAGCAATCAACATACGAAAACCAATGACTAGAATTCCTTGGATATTCTATATATTTTTTTGGAACAGGTTTACTTTAGCTGACATTGTCCAATTTTTTTTTTTTTTTTGAGGGATAAAAGAGCGTTAAAAATAAATAAAAATTATGAAGAAAAAAGTGTCGCTCGGATCTAGTTTCGGAGTTCTGGATATAGCTTTCGTAAAAACAATCATAAGTTGGGAACCCCTGTCTCGATACCAAAAATATGGGTTTCATAGGAAAGATAATTTATTGGGCTTCAATAATGTTGACTGAAGTTTTGAAATTAACCTATAATTTTGGAGATTGACGATTTTTCTGAAACTTTGACCAATTTTTTTTTAAAAAAACGTTTTTTTTTTTTAAAAAATGTGTTAACGACCTATAATTTTTTTAGTGTGATAAAAAAAGCTTAGTTTATTCCCTTTAAAATGGTATATAGCTTGTTCTAAATTTTAAATTATTTACCCCTTTTTTACCGGAAAACAAAAAATTATATACGATGATTTCTTATGAAAAGTATGTATGTATTTATGGACAAAACCGATAAAAACTAAGTAACAACAACAACAAAAACAACAGCAACAACAACTGTTATTATAAGGCGATTATCATTATAAAATTTAAAAATTTTTATTAGTCACTTTAATTCACTCTTCACTTTAAGCTTCACTTTAACAATAGTTAAAAACAATAACAATAAAATTCAAAAGTACCGTTTTTTAGTTGAAAACAAAGGAAAAAACGTGGAATTATACTATGTATAAGACTTACCTTGGCATAACTTTTAAAATATTTAGCGCCGCAGACAAAAAATTTTTTCCTTTTAAAATGATTTTTAAATTTTATAATGATAATCGCCTTATAATAATAGTTGTTGTTGTTGTTGTTGCTGCTGTTGTTGTTGTAACTGAGTTTTTATTGATTTTGTCCATAAATACATACTTTTCATAAGGATTCATTGAATATAATTTTTTGTTTTGCGGTAAAAAAGGGGGTAAATAATTAAAAATTTAGAACAAATTATATACCATTTTAAAGGGAATAAACTAAGCTTTCTTATGATACTAAAAAAACTATAGGTCGTTAACACAATTTTTTTTAAAAAAAATGTATGTTTAAAAAAAAAATGGTCAAAATTTCAGAAAAATCGTCATATCTCCAAAAATATAGGTAGAATTTCAATACTTTACATACCATTATTGAAAGCCATTAAATTGCCTTTCTTATGGCACCCATTTTTTTGATATCCATACAGGGGCTCCCAACTTATGATTGTTTTTACAAAAGCTATATCCAGAACTTCCGATGGCTATATCTCCGAAACTAGATGCGAGCGACACTTTTTTTTTCATAATTCTTATTTATTTTTTACCCTCTTTTACCCCTAAAAAAATAAATAAAATTGGACAATGTCAGCTAAAGTAAACTTAAGCCGCAAATTGACTTTGCATTAACTTAAAACCTTGAAAAAATGGGGAGATTAAGATTACGATATTCGTGGCGCCGCGATTTAACTATGTTTTTCGATAAACCACGTGAAAATAAATCGAAAATGTTAAACAAAAAAATGGATTTCTCGTTTGGTTTTCGAGTTATCGATGCTTAAAAATCTGTTTTTGCTAGTATTAGAATTCAGATTTCAATTGCGCCGCAATTTAAGGATGATTTTCAATAGAACAGCTCGAAATAAACCGAAAATGTTAAATAAAAAGAAACGATACCTCGTTTGGTTTTTGAAATATCGATATTTAAATATTCGATTTTGATAATTTCATTAGAATTACGATTTTAATGGCGCCGAAATTGAAAGATGGTTTTCAATAGAAAAGCTCGAAATAAATCGAAAATGTTTAAAAAAAATCGATAACTCTTTTGGTTTTCGAAATATCGATATCGTAATCGTGCCTGAAAAATTACCGTTTCATCTTTTTGCATTTTATTTATTTATGTTAATTGTTATAAGACACATTTTTAGGCACAATTGCAATAAAAAACTCTCTAGCTTGCCATAAGAGAATCTATACTATGTATTTATATATAATTGCTTTTATGAAAATGTTTTGTAACGCTTTAGCGCAAAATATACTGAACCGATTTGAATAACTTATTTTTAACTCTTCATATTTGTGCTTAACTGTCAGTAACGGTTTCTTCTCAGGTCTGTAACTTCTCAAACTGGTCTCAATGGCTCGTCTGCGAACAGTGCAGACATCTAAATTAAGTGTCCGAACTACCTCTTTGGATGTGGCAAATGGATATCATTTGAACATGCCACCCATTTTTCTGTCAACACACGAAAATTTCTTCTGCGGCCGTTCACCTGAATGTACCGTTTTTGAGTCTTGTGCAATTATACTTTTTTAAGCCTACATATTGTTGATTGGTTAATATTAAACAAATTTGAAAGAGATATATTTATTTGCGATTTTCCTTTTTCATATTCGGAAGATGATATATAATTTTTAATGTTAAATGAGATATACAATCTTTTAACACCGCATTGATTTTGTTGCTATTATTTTGCACAACAACACTGTATATACAGTATTGGCCAAAACTTAAGCACCCCTCAGTACATTTTTTTCAAATCATAATTTTTATGTGAAAACGACGTTTTTGAAACATGTGAATTTATTGTATATATTTACAACTTTATTATTGACAGACAAACATTTTAAAAATTCAGCGTCTCATAAATAAAAAGTTATTATCAAAGGAACATTTTATGCCAGACAATGTAACGGACAAAACTAAAGCACCCACTTTTTTATGGTAAATAATAATTTTTAAAATTAGTACTTAGTTGCAAACCCTTTATTCTGGATGACACACGCATATCTTTTTGGGAACAATTTTACTTTAGGGCCAATGCTCCAATTTTTTTTTTTTTTTTTTAGAAAAATGGAGTTTTACCCCTTAAAACCGAATCTGAAAAAAAAAAATGTCGGTCTCTTATGGCTTCCCAGATAAAATTGGTCAAAGTTTGAAAATTCCATGTACCCCCTTGTGTAAAAATTTTTTTATAATTTTTTTATTTTTTTTTCGATAAAGCACGTCAAAATAAATCGAAATGTTAAATAAAAAAAATCGATACCACGTTTGGTTTTCGAAATATCGATACTAAAACATCCAATAGTATGTCCAACACTGTATTCGGTAGCCACAGTAATTATAAATCAAAAGTAGGGTAAGTGGGCGGCCTGCGGCCGCTTTTAGGGATTTTAAACTCCCAAAAATCCAACACCTGCTTCGCGACGGTCTTCGACCGCGGATCAGTCTATAAAATATCCAACACCTTTTAAACACAGTAATTTTTTAGTCACACTTACGTGTGGGTTGGAGCAAAATGTGAATTTTCGAAACTTTGAACCGCTATAAGTTCTAAACCATTTGAGATAAAATTTTTTTTTATCGCCATTGCATTTAGGGCCCCTAAATACATAATAAACGAATTTTGAAGTGGAAATTTTCGTGAAAATAAATGTGAATTTTTGAAACTTTAAACGGTTGTATCTTCTAAGGGCCAACAGGCCAACTAAGAAATTCAATTCTATTGCTCTGAAGCCATGCCTTAAAAATCTAAGGGGTGATTTTGGATCGTTGTCCTATTGGAACCTCCACTTAAGTGGCATCTCTTCATCGGTAAATGGCAGCATCACATCTTTTAGTATGTCACCGTACATGGAGCGATCCATAATTTCATCAATTCCATGAATTGGTCCAATCCCATGACCAAAGAAGAATCCGCAGACCATTACATTTCCACTTCCGTTTTTTACAATGGCTTTGCAATACCTAGGATTCAATCTATCACCTTTTGCTTTGCATATAAGCCTTATTCCACGTTCACCTCAACTTGAGTGTCCAAAAATGGAAAAATATGTTGTTCCCTGACAAATCCAAGTACAACCTGAAAGATTCGGATGAAATAAGGCGTGTACGCATACTAAAAGGAAAAGGATTTAATCCTATGTATTGCAAAGCCACTGTAAAGAACGGTGCTGGAAATGTAATGGTCTGCGGTTTCTTCTTTGGTCATGGGATTGGACCAATTCATGGAATTGATGAAATTATGGATCGCTCCATGTACGGTGACATACTAAAAGATGTGATGCTGCCATTTACCGATGAAGAGATGCCACTTAAGTGGAGGTTCCAACAGGACAACGATCCAAAATCACCCCTTAGATTTTTAAGGCGTGGCTTCAGAGCAATAGAATTGAATTACTTATTTGGCCTGTCTTGACCTGAATCCTATTGAGAACTTGTGGGAGATCGTTAACATGAAAATCAAGAGAGAAAATTGCAAAACCACGGCGGATTTGTTTAAATCCTTGAAAATATCCTGAGAAGGAATAACGCAGGATATCATTAATAATGTTGTTTCCTCTATACCAAAAAGATATGCGTGTGTCGTCCAGGGTTTGCAACTAAGTACTAATTTTAAAAATTTTTATTTACCATAAAAAAGGGGGGTGCTTTAGTTTTGTCCGTTACGTTGTCTGGCATAAAATGTTCCTTTGATAATAACTTTTTATTTATGAGACGCTGAATTTTTAAAATTTTTGTCTGTCAATAATAAAGTTGTAAATAGTTGTGTCTGTTTACTTTCATAGTTAAATTTGTAGTTAAATCCGTAGTTAAATAATTTGAGCGAGAAGAGCGCATTTGTTCTCAAAGAGATATTTAACTAAAAAAAGTAAACAGACAGGAATTAGTTAAAAATGTAGTTAAATTGTTCTTCTTCTTCCGCATGGAATACAAAACAAATTTTGGCCAAAAGTTTTTACGTATCATTTTAAGCATTTGGAAAGACCGAGGTTACAGGCTCACTAATGTAGATGCTGGCCTTTGTTTTCCATTGCTGTTTGATTTTTTGCATTGATTTTATCAAAAAAATTTTTAGGATTTTGAATTCACAAAAATTAAATTTTCATTTTTTTATTTTTTTGAACAGCTGTTTTATTTTATGACACTTGACAAAATTTAACTACGAAAATTCTTGTGGCGATTTTTGTTAACTATTTTTTGGTGAGAGAGCGAACAGCTGTTTATTTTTTGTCAATTTCCCCTCATATTTAAATACGTTTGAAAGTAAACAGACACGAGTTAGGCAGATTTAGGCAACAAAAGGCGCCTTAAGGTAACTATTGGCGACTAATATATATAATAAATTCACAACATGTTTCAAAAACGTCGTTTTCACAAAAAAATTTTGATTTGAAAAAAATGTACTGAGGGGGTGCTTAAGTTTTGGCCAATACTGTATATCGACAATAACAACAACAAAAATACCTATATTCGGTGCAATTTTTTCATAAAAAATCTGAATATTATATAAAAAAATTACCTAATACATATTATAATATTGGCTCGCTAGCACATCGGTGTTCGACATACTATAGTGAACTGAAGTGGCCGAAAGCGTCAGTGAAGCTGGTGTTGGCTATAATAATAATAATATTGAAGGACGTAAACTCGCCCACTTACCCTAACTTTAATTTTTATTATTATATCCTTTATTTAGCTAGATGCTATATGACACAAAATTATGTTTACATAAAATTTATTAAATAATTTATGTAAAATTACTTCTGCTAGCGGGGCCGGTATAGTATATACAGTCCGGTTCACTTGATTAGAGACAGTAATTTTTTTTAAATAAAATTGAGATAGCACCCACTGTAATTAAGTTAGGAAATAATTGTTTTCAATAAACTAAGGAGCAAGATGTATCTAATAAACAAAAATAAAAATATTGGAATTTTCTCAAAACTTACGGTACTTCGTACAAGTAAAGGGTGTTTTTTTTAGAGGTTTGTTTTTCGAATAGAGATAAAACTGGGATTTTGTGGTCAAATCTGGCAACTCTAATGTCATTTATATTCAGTTTGGTTTGCCATTTTATCATGAACAGGTTGACGCAAGAACAACGCGTCCAAATTGTGCAAATTTATTATAGTCACTAAAATTTCAACTTTATTTTCACTCAAAATTCACATGATTTTTGCAATTATGAAGTCAAGAAGGCCGCCTAGATCTTGTGATATCACACCTTAATTTTTTTTTTTGGGGTTATGTGAAGCCAAAAGTATGCGTCGATAAGCCAGCTACGATTCAATACTTCGAAGCCAACATTACTCGCGTAATTCGCGATATACCTTGAAAATTGGACCTCCATTTTAGACTACGTCCGAGCTAGCCGTGGCGTTCATATGCCAGAAGTCATATTTAAATTATAATGCCAGAAGATTATCTTTCGAATAAAGTAATTTTCATGTCTATTTAAAAAATTCATCTTTGTTTTATTCCATTTTAAAGTTCTATACCTCTAAAAAAAACACCCTATATAACTTTTGCAGCTAATATTTAGCTTTGTTTTGTGGTTCACTTGATTAGGGACACTCAGGGTTTTTTTTTTATTATTTGTGCGGTGAGGAAGTGTATTTTGGTTTTTTTTATTAAGAATTCGTTGCAATTAACTTTAAATGCTAAAAACTTTTGCAGCTAATATTTAGCTTTGTTTTGTGGTTCACTTGATTAGGGACACTCAGGGTTTTTTTTTATTATTTGTGCGGTGAGGAAGTTGTTTTTGGTTTTTTTTATTAAGAATTCGTTGCGATTAACTTTAAACGCTAAAATTCAATTAAAATGGGAAAACAAAAATTAACGGAACGAGAAAATGGTCAAATTGACATTTTGCGCTTTGAAGGGCTTTGTAATCACAAAATCACCAAAAAAATTGTCCAGAGTTCAAATATTATTGGCCATTATATAGCATTAGGCCAATCAGATGGTAAAAATTATAAAGGCAGGACTATTGAGGCTTTAACACAAAGAAAAGTGTCTTAAGGATTACATCCAACTGTGCTCATTCTACAATGAAGATAAAGGAATTGGCTAATGTAACAGCTAATAAATCGAGTTGTCAAAATCCAATGCAAAATGTAAACAAATAAATTGAGTAGAACATTTTTTTTGACAGCTACGGAACCAGATTTAGCTGTCAAATTTTAATAGGACAAATTAATATAACCTTTATTGTTCTTTTCATGAATATGTTGAAAAATATAGAAATTGAAGAAATATTTTGATTATTGTAAAATAATTTCAATTCAAGCTGTAAGACAAAAGAATTTTTGTTTAAAGCAGGCGCTCAGCAAATCAAACAAGATGAATATCATTTTTATTTTTCAGTTTGAACTGAAAAACGCATGTAGTTCAAAAGGGGACCAAGGATGCTGAAGCCCCCAACATAAATATTTTTGAATTTCCAAAGACTTAAGCCCAAATAAAACTAACACGTCGGCAGTGGCAGGTAATTTTAACATTTTTGTTTAGTTTCGTTGTTAATTTTAAAGAAAGTTTAATTTTTTTGTATTTTAAAATTTGATTTTCGTGGTTTTTTAAATGCCGAATCTAATTAATCTATTTAGGTATTAAGTTTTCTTAACTAATGATTTGTTTCAAGTAAAACAAGAAAATATCAAAATAAAAGTCCATAATTTCGTTAGATCAAAAGCCCCCTTGGAAAAATATTATGGTTGCGACAAATAGCAAAATGTCAAACACATACAAGCAAACAGGAATATAATATTTGCAAATTTTCAACTGAATTTTTCGACTGAAAAAAAGCAACAACAATACAAATAACGGGATCGGTTGTAAACTACAAAAAAACAACAACATTTCGCATTTTGTTAGGATTTTTTCAAATGATTTTTCTGAATAAAAAAAGCAACAACAACGCAAATGACGCGGGATCAGTTGCAAATTTGTTATTTTAGAGAAATCAAAATAAAAATCCTGCTTCTGGCTTTGCTGGTTGCTTGGTAGCAATAAAAATGGATTTTCTCAAATGCAGCTCAAATGTAAAATAATTAATATTTATTTGTAAAATGTAAATAAAAAACGACGGAAGATATTCAAAAACTTCATATAAATTTAAATAAATAAAATACAAAATTCTAATAAAATATAAAATGGCAGAGCCGAATGAATTTTAGCTTCGTTGAAAATATTGATATCAAAAATAAAATAATGTTGAATTTAAAAATTACAAATGTGTTTTGACGTTTTCTTCAAAACTTGCTACTCTTTACCATGGTGTAATAACAAAGGTGGGGTAATTATGACACTTCTCTCGTCAGCATATTGTTTGTGTTCTGTTTGACTCTAAATTCACATTTGTGAGTCACATTAACCATATCATTCCTAAATGTTACTCGATGCTGGCTTTTATCAGGCGTAGTAGCACTTAGTTCAATGATCCGTATACACGGTAAATTTTATATACGGCTTATGTTCGTTCTAAGCTTGAATGTGCATCTGTAATATGGTATCCATCTTATTCTAATCACTCGAATAGAATTGAAAGAGTTCAAAAAAGATTTTTAAGAATTGCTCTTAGTATTTTTACCTTTTCGGAGCCTGTGCCTTCCTATAGCTCTCGATGCTTATTGATTAACCTTAAAACGCTTCAATCAAGAAGAATGATTTTTTTTTATTTGTGTTTTTGGAACAATGTAAAATTTAATATGTATTTTACAGAGCTTTTATGTTCAGTAGTTTTAGTGCAAAAAACAACAAAAAAATTACAATCGCATAATGCATTAAAGAAACAAAAAATGGGCAACGAGCTGCTTATACTAGTTTCCGTGACGCTTCGTCACTTCATCAGTAAGCTTTGTTAGCCGACGTTTAATAGTCTGCAAGCACACTATATTTTATTTTCTGCATTGACTAGTTGAGAATCATAGCAAAACAAAACATAGTGCACACACACATTCCTTCCTCCTTCCTCGCAATTGCTTTTGTAGCTTTTTAGAAGAATGATTGCTTCCTTAATGTTTGTGTTTGATATTATCTCAGGCCACATAGACTGTGCGTATTTGCTTGAACTTATCAATTTTAAAGTGCCTTTGAGATTACTACGTTATAGCAATTTGTTTGCTATACCGAATTATAGAACTAATTATTCTTTGAATTCCAAAATTACTTGAGCACTCATTGAATTCAATAATATTTGTGCTGATCACGAAATTGATTTTTCTATGTCAAGAAATGCATTTAAGAAAAAACTGCTAGACCTATATTCTTAATATATTTACATACTTAAACGTAAGATTTTTATTGTTAAACTTTAATTACTGAATTTGTATCCATTAGTCTGTAAGAAATTTATTCATAGACTGAAATTTACGAAATAAACGAAATTTTCTGGGAATCGGCCATTAATAGACTCACATTGTCATTTATCATCAATTCGATTTTATTGTGTTTCGTTATATTTTTGACATAACGTTGTTTTGATTATTGAGCTAGTTCAGAAACTTTAACATTTTTGAAGCGCTTTAAGCAATTTTTTAGTGAGATATATTTGTGTTAAGCGTTTCAAAATTCTGATTCGAACAAAAAACTACGCTAAATAGTGCATCGGGTTTCAACCTGACAGCTATGAGTCTTTTCTGTTATTAAATAACAACTACAGTGATAAAATTTCTCAGAAATAAAGAAGTTTGCAACATTTGCAGTACATCGTTCAGAGAATTTTCAAGAACTGTATGCTTTACTGAACGGGCAATTGAAATATTATGAATGTCAAAGTTGAAGCAAATAGGCGATCCACTCTCATGCTCTCAAAATGACTTCCACATCAGTTCGCATTGTTCTCCTTAATTACTCCACCTTTATTACTTTTTACTAAAACGTTTTCCAGTACTTTTTGAAATTTTTCACGCTCACAGAGAACTTATTCTTCTATGCTTATTCTCACAAATTATACAACTTGCAAGTTTCTCCTCCAATAGTTGTGGAACAGACCTATAGTTTTTCAGTATACGTTATTTGCTTCTGTACAAAACTAAAAAGTGTGGTTACGGCTTTTTGGATCTTAGGTAACGATATGTATTGATATGATAGGCACCTTTTAAACGCAATAAGAATACTGAAATACTTAGTGATTTTATGTAAAAACATAAATAGCATCCACCTTTTTTGCTTTCGAAATTACTTTTGTTAAAATGCTATAAAAGTGATTTTAGAGAAATTGTGAAATCGAAAGAAATGCAGATCTCAAAATGAAAATTGTTGCTTCCGACAATTTTTTTACGACTTGTTGACTGGCCTTATACATGGAGTTTTGCTGCTAAATAACAAGTTTCTAAAATTATGTCTGATATCAGTTACTTTATTTTGTCTTATCTCCAAAATGTTTATTTGCTGCTGGTTAATATTGTGAGTTTTATAAACAATTTAGGTAAACATCCATTACGTTGCAACAACTAACATCATGTGTATTTATATAACCTCAGACGTTAGGGAACTATCTCACAAAAATAAATTAAAGTATTACGTCAGACACTCATAAGACGTTATCAAAACATTCTCTGTCATCATCGCAAAAATTATATTATATGTAACAGGTGGGCTGAAAAGTTAGTAGGCTGACACAGAAATTGCGCTTCTAGACTTAAGTCCATATGATTTATAGTTCGTACCAACCTTCAAAAGACCCGTGTATAAATTTGACAGCTGCCGGACAATTGGTTCGTGGGATATAGCATTGTGAGTGAAGCAACTTTTGATATTGCGAAAAAATGGATAAAGAAGAATTTCGAGTATTAATGAAGCAATGCTTTTTGGCGAAAAAAAGTATTGCTGAAGCAAAGGCTTGGCTTGATAAGCATTATGCGGACTCTGCACCAGGAAAATCAACCGTTGAAAATTGAAGACGATGCATGCAGTGGACGCCCCAAAGAGGCTGTTACCGACGAAAACATAAAAAAAGTCCACAAAATAATTTTGAATGATCGTAAAGTGAAGATGATCGAGACAGCTGAGACTCTAGAGATTTCAAAGAAACGTGGTGGACATATCGTGCATGAATATTTGGACATGCGAAAGCTGTGTGTAAAATGGGTGCCGCGCGTGCTCACATTCACTCAAAGGTAACAACGTTGTGATGATTCGGAGCAATGTTAAGCGATATTCAACCGTAGTAAGAGTAAATTTTTCCGTCGATATATCACAATGGATGAAACATGGCTCCATCACTACACTCCAGAGTCCAATCGACAGTCAGGCGAGTGGACTGCACGTTATTCACCGAATCCAAAGCGTGGAAAGACGCAATAGTCGGCTGGCAAGGTTATGGCATCAGTATTCTGGAATGCTCAAGATATTATATTCATCGACTACCTCGAAAAGGACCAGACCATCAACAGCGATTATTACATAGTATTGTTGGAGCGTTTGAAGGATGAAATCACGAAAAAACGGCCCCATTTGATGATGAAAAAAGTGTTTTTTCATCAAAACAATGCACAGTTTTACAAATCAATGAAATCTCCAGATCTGGCCCCCAGTGACTTTTTTCTGTTTTCGAACCTCACAATAAAGCTTACTGGAAAGAAATTTAAGACTAATGAAGAGGTAATCGCCGAAGCTGAGACCCATTTTGAGACTAAAGAGAAATCGTACTATAAAAATGGTATCGAAAAATTATATGATCGCTATAATCGTTGTATCGCCCTCGAAGGCAACTATATTGAAGAAAAAAATAGAATTTTATCAAAAAAAAATGTTTTACTATGTAAGCCTACGAACTTTTCAGCCCACCTGTTATATGTACTTATGCTCTACATGTATTTTATCACTTTTTATGCAAAGCACTTTTTAATTTTTTTTTTTTTTTAATTGTTCGAACCTTTATTCTCAAACGCTCAATTTCAGAAATATATAAAGCTGTGTTCAAGAAAATATTAGTGCCGTTTGGTCCTGGGTATTTTACTATCAATTTAAATGATGAGTACAATTTTCATGTAGTTATAAAAAATAGTAATGTATATTCATTTCCGAGAATATTTACAATTTCATTTGTTATAAACTTTACTATTTTAATGAACCGGAAATTTTTGGTGCAAATATGTACATGCATCAAACAAGACAACACGAAACAAAAGTAACGGGATTTTTTTGATTTCTGTTCTTTTTATTCAGTCCTACGAAAATTTTACAAAAGTGTTCAATTTGTAAGGCAAAATATTTTAGAAAAGACATTTAAAAGTTATGTCCTGCAACACTACTATTTTCATGAACACAACTGTAATTTCTTCTAATTAAGGGTGTTTTTTAGACTGTCGCGGTATCGAATTAAAATAAAACGAAAAACTATCCAAATGGTCTTATTTTCGCTTTAATATATTTTAAGCCATTTAGCATTTATGTATATATGATTTTGAACAAATAAGCAATTGAGTACTTATTTGCGAAATAATACGAGCTATGTATGTGGATTTTCAAAGCTTGAATTGTTCGTACCTACTAGGGGAAGGCGGGGCAACGCGGTACACAGGGCAAAGCGGTACAAAGGGTATATTTATCCTTGCATTACAACGCCATCTAATGTAATTATAAGGAAATTGTTTTTGAGTAGTGCTCTTGTAACTGCCAGGTTATAGCGACATTTCGACCTTCCGTTTTCGAGATCCACGAGGTTCATCAAAATGAGTTCATTCGATGTTAGATTTGAGAATTTTCGACTTAAGTAAATTCCCGCTTAAAAAATATCGTAGTATTTATTAATGACATTCATTTTTATTGACAACATTTGTTTATGTTGATAATTTTTTTTTCGCGAGTCTGTGTGTTTACATAGGTCATGGCGGCAGAGTGGTATTGCACTTCGTATACCGCTTTGCCCCACGGGTGGCGGCATGAACGTACTTTCTATTTGCATCGTAATAATAAACATCTTCTGTTGAGAAAATAATGAGCCTAATTACCTTAATAGGTTCAATATAGATCGAACTAATAACTTACATGTTAAATTGTGCGAAAAAAATCTTATTTTTTTGTGAAAACTTCGTTTTCTCGTTAGGCATACCGCTTTTCCCCACCTTCCCCTATATATTCTCGAACGTTCAATTTCAAAAATATATAATTTCTGGTAATGAAGCGTGTTTTTTTTTAGACTGTATTGTTTGTTTCATCAGATTTGATGAAATTTTTGACGTCTTACTCTTTTTGGAAAGTATGACACTAAGAAACACCCTACATATTAAAAAAAAACTACAGTTGCAGCTCTCTTTGTTCATCAAAACGTTAAATTAAATAAACAGCATTAAGCTAAAAACTGAATTAGGACGTGCGATTTATCTTATGTGCCAAATCGCACCAAAAAATAGAATCTGTTCTATTTCTCTGCGATAAATTTTGCTAGTGTCAATTTTTTACTCATTACTAACGTATAGGAAAAATGTGGACGATATTACACGTCCCAATTCTGTTTTACTCTTTATTGTCTGAAACAAAATACATTGCTTTGCTCTGCTGATTTTTTTTGTATATGTTGAAGTGCAGCTCTTCATTTATTTTGAGTGGAAAATTCCATTCATTGTGTATGTAAGATAAGTAACAGAACTTTTGAGAGCGAGGTATCTAATAAAATTAGTTTAATAATATCTAAATTATTTGCCTCGAAGTTTCATTAATTTTTTAATTTTATTTAAGATTATAATAATAAAATGTTCATATTTTAATTTGCTGTTTATATAATGTGTTTATTTTTCTATCTTAGTTAGCCTTATGTCAATATTGTGATTGTTTATCTTATCAATTCTTTTTATCTGATAACAGCTACATCTTGATAACGTTAGATTGCTTATTGTTTCATTTCATTAATTGTTTACTCACGTCGCATTATTTCTCGTGTTTGTAATTAAGCTGAAATTATACCAACAAAAATTAATATGAACATATTTTCTCATATGAAAGGCGTGACCCATTTTTCATTGAATTTTACTTTTGCCTCTACCTTTTATATATTGACCAAGTTTCCTAAATTTTCTATTATATATCGCCCATTTTTTGTAAACCAAACTTTGCTAAGTGTAAGAACCTCAGAGTGTAAGAAAAGAAAATGTAAGTCTGGGATTTGTGATTTAAGAAGTATTAATGTTTTTTCTTTTATTATGCCTCTTAGTACGGGAGGTAGCGTTGCATTTCAGGTGGCGATTTCCTCCCGCTTAATTTTATTTTTAATTAATAGTTTTGATATGGCTAATAATCGAAACAAGCGTCAGTCGCCAGACTAGTGGTGGAGCTGGTTGTGAGAAAATGCGCATCATGTAAAAAAAAGAATGTCCAAAATCCATTTCAATTCACTTGAAAATTTGCACAATTAAGTTTAAGAAGATCATAATAATAAAAATAATAGTCAGCTGCGTGTATAATGGGGGATTATACGTCAGTATACATAAACAAAAAAAAAATTTCTAAGGTCATTTCAAATTCAATGAAATTTATAAATTTAGTTCATTATATAACTAGAATGATAAAAAACATAATCAGCTATTCTTATAATGGGGGTAAGACCGTCAGCTGAGTGATCATTAGGGTGGTTCAGACACACATGGGAAAAATTAAAGTTGCTCCTATCTTCGCTCCCCGGAAACCAAAAGTTTCGTATTGATGCCAATAAGAACCACGTAAAATTTGGTCCATTTCAGAAAACATTTGATGGACCCGCTACCGTTTTGAAAACTGGAAAATGGTCCTTAATCTATAGAAAATCATTAATATCTCCCCGAAGCTATCTCGTAGAGGGATCAAATGTATGACAAGGCCCTATTATTTTTTCTCCTCCAACATTTTTTCCCAACATACTTACCCCCTATCACCATCCCTTAGGGGGTCTCCCCTGCAAAAATTACATTCTTGTGAAATTATGAAATTGACTCCCCCCTCTTCTCAGACGCCTCTGGAGGGGTAAAATGTTAGACCATTTTCTATTGTTTTTACTCTCTCAAACTTTTTTCTTGACACACCTACCCCCTATCTGCCACCCTTTTGGGGGTCCCCCTACAAAAAAAACAAAAAATTTCGAAAAATAGCTTATAGCTCCCCCGGAGTGACCCGTAGAGAGTTCATATGTATCATCAAGTCCTATTAAATTTTCTTTTCTAATATTTTTCCCGAAGATTGCTACCCTCTATCTGCCACCCTTTTGGGGGTCGCCCTACAAAAACACAAAAAATTTTGAAAAATAGTTCCCCCGGAGTAACCCGTAGAGGGTTCATATGTATCATCAGGTCCTATTATATTTTTTTTCCAATAATTTTTCCAAACATACCTACCCTCTATCTGTCACCCTTTTGAGGGTCCCCTTACCAAAAACAGAAAATTAAGAAAATTTCTTCATTTTTTCAAACGGATCGATTATTAGAAATATCAAAACTATTAATTAAAAACAAAATTAAGCGGGAGGAAATCGCCACCTGAAATGCAACGCTACCTCCCGTACTATCTGTAATTATGTATTTACACGGAATTTAACAAAAAAAAAAATATTGCGGTACTAAGCACAAACAGAAAATCTTTTTTTTATTTGATGAGTGAACATGTTTGATGGCGGGTACTGAAAAATTGTTGCTAGTGTTTTGGCTGAACCGTTCCGTCACGTGACATGCTAACGCTCCCGACACGCTCATGCTAGTGTTATATTTTTTAGACCAACGCTTCTAAAATACTGAGCCATTATTGGCAAACGAAGTGTCGTATTCGTATTACCAAGAAAAGTATAATGGAGCTATTAATACTTCAAAAATCTGTTCGTAGAGGACGCTGTAATAGGGCCCACACACGTTCAGATTTTTCATCAGACCTGTCAAAATCTGATGAAAAATCTGAACGTCTGAGGGCAACTCGTACGAAAAAATCATACCATATGACGCGAACGTACGACTTGGTCGTACGGTAGACAGTATGAAAAATCTGAATGTGTATTGGCCCTATAAAAAAAAAATAAAATAAATGCAATCTTCTAAAGTATTTGTATGTAAATTAGCGAGGTCCTTAGTAAAAAAAAAATTTGGGACGCCCTCTCAACTGGTTCGTAATATATTGAAAAATTGCAGGTATTTTTTCAAATTTTTATCTTTAACCCTCACTGACCCTATTTCAGTGTGATATTTGGCTAAGCCGCCAGTTTTTAAAACTATTTTTTCCTGAATAGATTATAAATATATTGATGTCATATGGAAAGTGATATTGTAGTCCATAAGATCGGTGCAAAAAGTGTGAAATCAGATCCATATATTTTGAAATATGGAGGTTTTTAAAAATGTGCACCATTTTTTTTCAAACAACCGCTATTTTCTCTAAAAATAATGTTATTAATCTGTAATTTTATTTATAAAGAAGGCCCAATTGATTTCCTTCAATTCAATGCTAACTTTTTTTCTCTAAGCATGTTATACCTATACCTTTTCCCCTCCCCTAAGTTCATTTTCACTTTTAACCTGAGAGCGATTGTTTGCTCAATGTGATTTCAAAGGCGAAAATGTAGTTAGGACACTTACACTCTGTATTTTATTTTAAAAACTGCAGTAGGTAGGACATAATGCGGTCTTTGGAAGGCGAAGGGGTAGCCAATAATCGAGTTAGGACACTTGCACTCTGAGAGGACGATATGTACAACATCTTATCCATCTGCGTCTAATAGTTGCAACGGATAGAGGTAGCCAATAATCCAGTTAGGACACTTGCACTCTGAGAGGACGATATATACAACATCTTATCCATCTGCGCCCAATAGTTGCTGAGATGTAAAAAATGTTGGTTTTTTTCTCATATGAGTGACGTAACACCCCTCATTTTTTCATTGAAACTTAGTTTTGCCTCTACCTTTTATAAATATGTACATAAATGTACCAAGTTTCATTCATCTGCGTCAAATAGTTGATAAGCTATCATGAATTTAACTTTTCTCTTATATGAGGGAGTGGCATTGCCCATAAAAATCTTGGGTCACGGTGTTTGTCCCAGGCAAACTCTGGAGCCATTCATCCAATTTGTATGAAATTTGGCTTATGTCTGTAATTTGATCTAACTTAGGACATAGGATAGTTTTTATTTCGGTTAAGTGCATATTTAGGGTGGCCCTCATACAAAAATATTTTAAAAATGGCATTTTCACAAAGACTTAATCGATTCACATGGAATTTAACGACGTGTCTTATATTAAGAGTCATAGCTAAGACTACAACACTTTTGCTTAGGGTACATATTTAGGGTGGACCTTGTACAAACATATTTTTAAAATAGCATTTTCATAAAGGCCGGTTAATTAATTCACATGGAATTTACACCACGTGGATTTTATATTAAGAGGCATAACTTAAGCTACAAAACTTTTTTTCAGAGTGCATGCATATTGAGGGTGGCAAACATATTTTTAAAATATCATTTTCACGAAGACCGGTCAATCGATTTACATGGAATTTACACCACGTGGGTTTTATATTAAGAGGCATTGCTGGAACTACAAATCTTTTTTTCAAGGGTGGTCCTCATACAAACATATTTTTAAAATAGTATTTTCTCAAAGACCACTTAATCAATTCATATGTAATTTACACCACGTGTCGTGTGTGGCCCTCAGAGAACTGCATTGAGTAGCTCACTGAGGATTTTGAGCCACTGACGACATTTCTGCATAGATTGCAGCAAATAAAATATTCCCCGAAAATGGGTTAAAAACGGTTCATTCCAGGGTCCGGAGATAATCCAAGTGATGTTCAAAATCCATTTTCGACCTTTCCCCATCGATTGGAGCAAAAAAAAATTTTCCCAAAATTGGTCAAACCATGGTCAGGGGACCCATTTTCGGGTCAAAAACGGTTCTTTCCAGGGTCCCGAGTCTCCCTAAGTGATGTCCAAAAGCCATTTTCGACCTTTCCCTATCGATTGGAGCAGAAATTTTTTTTTACGAAAAAAAACATACACACATTTTTTTATACAATCGTGTTTCATGAGTAGCTCACGCAACACTCATATACTCATACGAAAGGAAACGGCATTCACATTCTTCGCCATTATATAGTGTCTTGAGATTCCAAATACATAATTCGCGAATTCGGATCTGCTCATTTGCTCGTTTTATGGCCATTTTAAAATTAGCACTTTGGCCGACACGGTTCGTTTGAAGCAAGATCAAGATCGGTAAAAATTGTCAACCGAATCTGACAATGCACAGTTATTATTTAGTGTTTGAAGATTCCAAAAACATGATCCGCAAAATCGTACCTAATCACTTACTCGTTTTATGGCCACTTTAAGGTAAACACCAAAAATGATGAGTGGCTTACTGCAGTTCTCTGGTGGCCCTCATACAAACATATTTTTTAAAATAGCATTATCACAACGACCACTTAATCGATTCATTTGGAAATTACGCCGCGTGTCTTTTATATTAAGAGTCATAGCTTAGGCTACAAAAATTTTACTTAAGGTTCATATTTAGGGCGGTCCTCATACAAACATATTTTTTAAAAAGCATTTTCACAAAGACCGGTCAATCGATTTACATGAAATTTACACCACGTAGCTTTTATATTAGAAGCATAGCTTAGGCTACAAAACTCTTATTTAGGGTGGCCCTCATACAAACATATTTTTAAAATAGCATTTTCACAAAGACCACTTAATCGATTCATTTGAAATATTCACCACGTGTCTTTTATATTGAGAGGCATGGCTTAGGCTATAAAACTTTTATTTAGGGTGGCTCTTATACAAAATTATTTTTCCTTTTCCTAATCTTTCTATGTATAAGTTATGCTCAACAAAAAAGGTTGGTAAAATTGTCTAATGAAACTTCTAATTGAATAAGTTTTAAAATTATGTAAAATGCTTCTTCCATCATTTGGAGTTTTCGAGTGAAATAACTTTAGTCGGGATAAATACAGTAGAATATTGTGAAACCTTTTATCATATCATAAGATTTCATTGCAACTTAACCAAATCACCTATGCTGTCATTTATTTTTAACCGGTTGTGGATTATTATATACATACATATGTACTACGTTTATTCAGATTTCAGTTTTTCAATTCTTTGTCAAATGCACAAAAATCACGTAATCATTTCGTTGCAATGTTTTTTTTTTACAAACTAGTATTTGTAAAATAAGGGGCATAATTTCGGTTTCCTTTTTGACTGAAAATATGTTTTGTTTATTTATAATACTCTACAGCAATAATTCAATTATTTGAAACCTTTTAAATTTACACGAATAGAAAATAAAGAGAGCTATCCGTCGACAGTCCAGATTAACAATTTAATACTGTCATGGAATTGCTCTCTTCGTATAATATTCGTTAATCGACTATTTTTATGTTATTTGTTAAATAATTACTTAGTAAAATTTTAAATTCTGTGCGCTTGTGTTATAAAAAATGTGTGAATTTTTTGTACAATAGAAAATCGATTATCTGAAGATGTTTCTGTCCTGGGTAGTTCGGGTAGCTGAAACAAATAAAAGCATATTACTCACATATGGGGTAAAATACACGAAAACGCCACCTGAAAAAAATTATGGCACCGATTTGGCTGAAATTTCGCATTATTGTAATATCAATGTCCAGTAATAAAACTGCGTAAGGATTTCGCCCAGTGTTATTTGTTGTTGAAATAAGACGGTATAAAGTTCACGATTTTTGTACTTTTACAAAACCAAAAAAATCTACAAAATGGACAAATGTGAAATATTAGCGTTTCTTGAACTAAATTATACTAAAAATCTTTGTTTTCATATGACGAAAATGCTTGCTTTTATTAATCAAATATTTCTCCAGATCGCATCGTTGGTATAAAAAATTTTTGACATATCGTTCTCTATGTAAAAAAAGATTTCCAATCGATTGCGCATAGTGCCGTGGCCGTAAAATATAAAATAGGTATGATTTCGAACGGGCAAAGTGGAAGTATGTCAGATTTTTTAGCATTTTTCACATTCGTATCAATGAATCAATACTCAAACTTGCGGCGATTTTCTGATTTACAATTTTCACACATATTTCACATCATACTGAGTCCATAAAAAATGATAACCACGAATATACCTCGAAGTTGATATTTTTTTAATTAAAAGAAATAATACTAAAAAATCGTCTCGAAAATGCACAAAAATCATACAAATCGACCCACTGACACGCCTTCCCATGGTCCGATTCGGGTGAAATTTTGGTACAAGGGCTTCATAGGCTCAATGTATGTTTTCAGGTCTGAGCACCAGAAATTTGACGGCATTTAATTTTTCCATACGATTTTGAACCAACCTAATGTACAGTTTTAAGACCTCGAAAAAGCAGTCAAAGTTTTGTTGTGAAAAAAATTGGATGAATTTTTTTACCTATACAGGCTATTACTTAATTGGTATAGTAACTAAATCTTACTAAAATGATTTTATTTTATGAAAAATGGCCTTGCGGTCAAATTTACTGAAACTTAAGAAACTTTCTATCTTCCTGATTAATACTTTGTGTCGTTATGAAAGTTATTCATGGACAGGGTGATATAAGCTTTATCATACTAAACTTTCAGCCTATATTATCGAAATTCAATTTTCATAAAAAAACTGCGAAGTCCTTTAACATTTTACAACAAATAGTACAAAAAACAAACATTTTTTTATACAAAAGTATTCACTTCCAAAAACCTCTTAACTTGTGGTTTAAAAAATCAATATGTGCTAAAAAAATTTTGTTGAAATTTAACTTATTTTTTTTTTGTATTTTCCTTATTCCTCGCTGAGGAAAAAGCGACAACCATACGCACATCGCTTTTTAAAAAATATGTTCAACTCTTTCCAAGTTTTGTGGGGTATAACAAAAATTAAAGGGTTTCATTGCAATGGTTTTCCTTATACAAAGCACTCTAATTGACAGTCACCAAATTAGAAAATTTTGACAAATTATTATTTTTTGTTTTAAAATAGTATCATTTAAATGCAACTTTGGTTGTAACCGTAGGATTTCTTTTTATCTTGAAGTTATCTTATTGTTAGTATAGTATTATAAGATATTTGCCAAGTTTTATGCATTCTCATGTACAAGTACTGCTTAAACAAAAGTAAGAATGTTTCAGAAAGAAAGATGTATAGAGATAGTGGTTATAGCTTTGTATTAACGTGACAATAGACATTATTATACTACCCAAGTTTTATTCTTTGCAGAGCTCATTAAGCTGTAGAAGCGCTATGAGTCCGCATTTCAAATTTTCTCTGCAAGAATGTTACTATGGTGGTACTGTCTAAACAAAAGACTGGTATAACTCAAAAACATAAAGTGGGAGAAAAACGCATTTACAGTCTTCAATAAGTTACTTTTAATATGAAAATAATGAAAAGTATGTATACATAAACCCTTCTCACAATGAACCAACGAGTAAAAAAACAAAGAGAGCTATCCGTCGACAGTCAAGCAAAAAATATAATACTGTCATGGAATTGCTCTCTTTGTATGATACTCGAATATCACCAATTACTAACTTTTGTATTTGTTTGGATTAAATATAAAAAATATTTACAGTTGTTATCTTCCTACTCCTTCAGTAAATATAAAGTTTTGTAAAATTAAACATAAAGAAAATTTAACATCTTGTTTACATAAAGCTTATAGCTCGTTTAATTTAAGAACCGATAAAATTGAGAAAAAGAATTCGTACGTACACATAAAACAACTGTCGAAACTGTTCCAGTAAAAATATGGTTCTCAAACTAAAAATTCGAAATAGAAATAGTTAATAGGCTTCTGCATATGTCTGCTGGCGCCAATAATTATATTTTTATTACCTACAGAAGATCGCAGGTCGGTCACATTTAAAAAATCCCAAAATCAGGGTTTCACCATTTAATTTTTCAGAAATACTTTCCAGTTGTTTCGTTCGAAACTATGAGACCATAATTAAAATTATACTATGTCAAAAGTTGTCGCCGTTTAAATTGTGAGTTCCTTAAAATGTAACCATTACAAATTTATCAATAGGATGCTCACATTTTAAAAATTAATAGGCTTAAGAGTTCCTTTTGCTGTCAGTCTATTTAAGGATATTCAGAAAGAATCAAAGAACTAAAATTTTGAAATTATTTTTAACAATTCTGGTTACAGTAGCGTACTTAATATCGAATGTGAGTCCCTGTTTAGACTAAATCTGCTCAAAATTCAATTGTCGGTACCGTATGTAAAGAGAGTACCGATGGGTATTTCACAATGGAGTAGCGAATAAAATCTAAGGGTTTAAAAAATGTGAATGGTGAGCAAATTGAATGGTATAGATGTGGACGATATATGAATCCAAGAAGTCGGTGCCACACAGCAAATGTAACAATATTTTTATTGCACGGGTAGTTCCCGGGACACATTACTTCGCGAAGCAGCGATATCAGTTGGCCACCGAAATCGTGCGATCTTTAATTCTTCTTTTTGACGTCTAAAGATAGAAATTTTTCGATTTAAAAATAAAATTGATTTGTTAGGACAATTTTTATATATTATACATATGTATGTATGTCACATGAAATAGCTAATTCGTACAAATTTTTGATATTTTTTACTACTTTCTATTGCTGTACACAAAAAAAAACCAAATGTTGCTAGTTTCTGCTACAGAAATTTCGTGCAGATTTTTTTTTATTTATTTTCAACCTCATGCTTTGGCAGTAAATGTAAAATTTGTTCAGTAATAAAAAAAACTATTGATATCAAAAATAAAATAAACTTGAATTTGAAAATTAAAGTTGTAAATCTATAAATGTATGTAGGGCCCTGTTTCGAAAAATAAAACATTTTTAAAATGAGGTGCTTTTGATTTATTTTTGCAAATAAATGTATCTCTACGTATTCTATTTTAAAATCATTCAGAAGATTTAAGAAAATCAACATTATCCAAAGCTATTAATTTATGTAAATTTATTGGTAAATAGGGGATAAACTCAAAAATTCAGAATTATTTGCTAAAGGAGTTATGGGGTCTATTCGGTATTGCAGTGATGCGCAATTATTGATGCTGTATAAAATTCAATGCTGCAAAATTGGCATAAGCAGTAGAAAAGCAAGAATGCAGCAAAGCATGTGCAATATTTTGTCAATACTGAACAGAACAGACTTTTGCAACGTTTTCAGAACTTTTTTCACAGAAAGCAATGCTTTGAATACTGCAGCAGTAATTGTGCATTACTCCAATACCAATAGACCCATAATCTAGGCCCCCGATGTTCTTTGTCATGTCTAGCTTTTGAGATATCCCCACCAAAAGGTGTAAAAATATCAAATTTGAATACTTCGGGCAAGTTGATTGGCGTAAAATAATTTTACGAAAATGTGTGTCAGTTGGCACGATTACGATATCCGTTGCGCCGCGATTTTTCGATGTTTTCCGATAAAACACGTCAAAATAAATCAAAAGTGTTAAATAAATAAAATGCAAATCTCGTTTAGTTTTCGAGCTATCGATACTTAAAAATCTGATTTTAATAGTATCGTTAGTGTCAAAATTTCAATGGCGCCGTAATTTAGGGATGGTTTTCAATAGAACAACTCGAAATAAATCGAAAATATTAAATAAAAAAAATTGAGACCTCGTTTGGTTTTCGAAATATCGATACTCAAAAATGTAAGACTCCCGCGGCACCACCAGGGCCGGATTAAGGCTATATGCCGCCCGTACGCCAATAAAATGTTGCCGCCCCCAAAATTAAAAAAAAAATTATAAGTAAATTAAATAAGCAACCTCAGGAATTTATTAGTTATATGCCATTCAAGTGAACCCCAAGTAACCCCAGTAACCTCACTAACCTTAAGCTATTTTTCTGAACTTTGAAACTGCTCGTGCAATTTTTTGGTTTCTAAATATGCAATCCTAAGTAATCGAATCGACTCAGCTCGTGCATTTTTTTGATCTTTGAGAATGCAATTGCAAGTAACCAAAGCGACCCAGCTGAAGCTATTTTTTTGAACTTTGAAACTGCAAATGAAAGAAGCCGAATCGACCCAACTGGTACAATTTTTCGGAGTGAACCGTCTCTTTCAACTTTGAATAAGCAATATTGGATGTTGAAAAATCAATAAAAACTGCACCAGCTAGGTCGAATCGGTTAAAGGTAAAAAATAGTCAATTTGGCGATAAATCGCCGCGACTAGCAGCGCTGTATTTTTGCGCCTTATCATAAATAAAACGTATATTCTAATCAAACCCTTACGAAATGCATACACAATTTATTACAAAAAAAAAGGAGATAATATTAATTTTTTTATAATCAGTTCGTACGTTTTGCAAATTCAAATTTGAATGTCCACACTTTTCGTGCCAACCGATGGCTGATGTGCACTGCCGCCAATTATCAAACAAAACACAAAATTTTCGCGGGTTACCGTTCTACAGATTCGCGATATGTGACAGGAGTTACATATACGCTTCACAAGCGATCGAAAGTTTTATCAACCTGAAAACTGAAACTTTTTTTATCGTGACCTGAGTTTTTATCTGTTGCATCTATTTTTATCCATTGCATCTGCATTATGAACCATCGACGCGAACGATTAAGTGGCTCACAATATCGAAAGATCGCCAAAAAAAAGTTTGAGCGAGTCTTGGAGTGAAATTTTGGGTGCCCTACAAAGCATTTCAGAGGATAGTTCTGAGAAGCCTTTGACTCGATCACAGTCCAAGAGTCTTTACGCTTTCTTTAATTCGCTCGATAGTTGCTTCATAGTTTTTTTTTGGAACGACGTATTAAATAGATTTAATATTGTCAGCAAATCACTGCAATTATCTCTTACAGAGTAAAATACTGCAGTATTGAACAATGAATCTCTAATAGGTTTTTTGTCAGAACTCCGAAACGAAAATTCATTTAATTATTATGAGACTAGGAATAAAGATAAGAGCCAAATAAAATGTTATACAATGTAAAATAAACGCTCTCGAAAGCGTAAAGCACATTTTAACGAGGGAAGCTCCACGGAAGATTTTCAGTATTCTGCATCAGAACATTTCCGAGTGAAGGTTTATTTTTCAATTTTAGATGTATTGATTCAGAATTTGAAAAAACGCAAAGTTGCTTATGTGGAGATTAATAAAAATTACGGGTTTCTCGTCAAAATACAACAGATGAGTCTTGATGTGATTGCCAAAGAAGTCGATGAGCTTATAAAAATTTATCCTCAAGATTTAGATCAATCCCTCACAATTGAATGCGTGCATTAATAAAAATTAAAAAACCCACAGCTTTAGAATTATCAAAAATAATCTGTGAGAATAAATTTCAAAATATCTATCCAAATCTCCATACTGCGTTATGCATGATGGCATCAAATTGTAGTGGAGAGCGATCTTTTTCAGTTTTGAAGAGGGTAAAAAATTTCTATCTTTCCACTCAACTCAACGAGCGTCTAAACGCACTCGCTTTGCTGTGCATTGAGGCTGAGCTGAATAAAAATTTTGATTATAACCAGCTTATAGATGAATTCAGTTTACTGAAAACGAAAAAAGTAGCTCTGTAAATATATTTCTGTTTACTATACTGCCGTCAGAAGCAAAATAGGCGTATCTCAAAAAATTGATATTCGAGATTCTTATGGCATTGGATAGCTTAAGAAATTACGCATCTAATGAACTGCGTCTAATGCCGGTATCTTAGTTCAAACCTATAAAAAATCGCCTAAGAAAATTACCTATTTCTCAATTTTACATGTATTTCAAAAAATTGATATAAACAAAACATCAATTATCTCGAAACGAGTTTTGAGATACGCCTATTTCGCTTCTGACGGCAGTATACGTTAAATAAAAATTCTAAAGAAATGTTCATATAGACTTTCATTTCTTTCTACCACTTCATACTTGGTGTTAATTTTTGGATGTAAAAAAAATCTTTTTTCAAAATTTTGCCGCCCCCGTGGCCTTGCCGCCCATACGCCATGGCGTCGGTGGCGTATGCGGTAATACGACCCTGGGCACCACGATCTAAATATTTACATCCTATAGTATGTCTAACACCTGGTTTGCTAGCCATAGTAATTTTACATAAGAGTTAGGGTAAGTGGACGACCTATGGCCGCAGCTCAGGATATAAAACTCCCAAAAATCCGATGCCGGCTTCGCGGATCAGTCTATAATATATCCAACACCTGCTCGTCACAATAATTTTACATAAGAATAAGAGTAAGTGGGCAGCCTTCGGCTGCAGCTCATTTTAAGTATCAATATCTAGGAAAACAAACGAGATATCGATTTTTTTTATTTAACATTTTCAATTTATTTCGAGCTGTTCTATTGAAATTGCGGCGCCATTGAAATTTTGACACTGACGATACTATTAAAATCAGATTTTTAAGTATCGATAACTCGAAAACCTAAACGAGACATGCATTTTTTTATTTAACATTTTCGATTTATTTTGATGTTTTATCGGAAAACATAAAAAAAATAGCGTCGTCACGGATATCGTAATTTCCCCATTCAGTTTTTGAATTATTTGACCCATTTTACTGATAATTCAGTTTCCATGAAATGTCGGTTATACATATATGGGGTATTATCACGAAATGGGTGATTTTTAGAACTCAGAGAACAAAAAAAAAGTCATCGTATCAACTTTTAGTTTTTTTTTTTTATTTATTTCATTTTCAAGTTATTTTAACATATTTATTACTGGATCTACAGTAAGAGTACTCAAAAGGTAGTTTGCTACACAATACACTAACTCAGAGCTTAGGAGGCGACAACCATTTTATTGATTACGGAGGCGTCTTTTCACTGAAATATGCGTCTTGGATCTGAGAGATGAGACGAAACACATTTTCCGGACAAATCGTCACAATACAAATCAAAACGAAATGTCAAAAGTGATATGTCAAACCTTTGAAAATATTCATAGCATAATAGCCAAAAACTGGCAGGTTACGGTAGCGACACTCTTTTTTTCTTACCGTTTCTACGAACTCTTGTCGTGTGGTATTGAGATTTGACTGTTTTAATATCTGCGATGCCCACCCGATTTTGTAGTATTATGTTCTGACACTTGCTCCTTGCAATTATTAGCCCACAAAAATCGTTTATCGTCTTGTTTATTCAAGATATATCACATACATATGTATTATAGAAAAATCGATGGACAAGTTTCAGACCTGTAGTGCGGGAGTTGGAGGATTTTTGTAAACTTATACTCCGCGGCAATTAGGTACGTGAGCATACTACTACTGTATTGAAATGGGAAATGGACAGGTTATGGAGGCGACATATCTGTAGATTATCACCCTATGCGTATGATGGAAAATAAATTACATCTTGAGAATAATTTGCGAAGAAAAAAAAATTGTTGAGCCTTTGTATCTGACCAAACTATACACCGACATCCATTGCACCCATTTCGTGATAATAGCCCATATAAGTATTTTTCCACCATGAAAATTCTAAAAGATTGCAACTTTGCCTATACTGAATAAAAATACTTACTGGTTTACGTTATATGTATGTATATTTCGTTTTATCTTTTGCATTGCTTCAATTTATCATATTAATAACAAACATATCTTTTTTTCGCTAATTCTAAATTAAAGAAAAAATCGAGCTCCATGATTCCTTTCAACGCTTCCAATTTACAAACCACCACGACCACGTCCACCTGTCGGACCGCCTTGCCAAGCACCACGCCCACCGCCAGGGGCACCAGGAGGTGCGCCTCTTCCACCCGTTGGAGGACCTCCTCTTCCACGCCCACGAGCTGTTTAAAAATAAAAAATCAATATTTTAATCAGTTGTAGATGCAAACATCTTACCTTGCGCTCGCAGAATAGCCGCTTTCCCTCTACCCGCTGTCCCCCCAAGGCCCTTGCCTGTTTGCTTTTTAAACATTGGTGCATTCTTTAGCATATCAGGCAGTATTAGAAATCGAATCTTGGATCCACGTATATACACATTTTCGAGATTGGTAGTGCGTCCGTCGCGGTAAGTTACAGTGATCTGAGTCATTTGGCAATTCATATTATCTTCTGCTTCAATTAGCTTTCCACGGTAAACTTCTCCCGTAATTGTTTCACATGTAATTATATGGCCTTCCGCCTCATGCAGCACTTTAATTGGCACACCAATTGACATTCTAATACTTTAATCTTTATAATTTATTGTTTTACTAATTGTAATGACGGAACTACCAGCGAGCGTTTTGCTACTTCTGACAGCAGAAAATTAATGCCGACCGCCATGTTGATGGAGAATTCAATTATCAAATGCGTTGAACCAAACGAATGACATCGGTGTTTCCCGAAACTGACACTAAATGTTTGTACTTTGCTTGATTAACCGTTTGAAAAGCACTGATAAATTGCCGCGTTTAATTTTTAATGTGATAAAAAAAAGATACGAAGTAATTGAAGCTAACATGTCCATATGTATGTAGGTATCGTTGCATAAGTAACGTAAGCGTATTAAATAACTCATTTGAACATAACATGAGTACACAAATATCAAATGATTTTAGTTTTACGTTTGCATTTATTTGCCAAGTTTAGGGGAAGTTCTAACGCACATTGAAAAAACGTGCGTTGATGGTGTGGCTCATTGCATATAATTAATTTTGTGTTATGCTGAAACGCGCGTTGAAAAAACGCTCGTGTGAACCGAACCTTAACAAAAATTCCATACAAGTGCGGGAACCAGCTCAATTTCTAGTTCACTTTATTGAACTTTTTATGTCTTTACTAAATTTGAAGAATAGATGTCGGTCATTCTTTTAATAACTACACACTTTGTTCTTTTTGACGTTTTTGAACATTTTTTGAAACGAAAACTATGGCGAATAGAACAGAAAAACCTAGGAACTTTTTTGCTTAAAAATGCTTGAGTTTTATAGAAAAAAAAAAATTTGTTTTAACATTAGAGGTATTCATCTAAACGTTTAAAACCCCAGCAAATTGCAAGTTATGCACTTTTTTAACCCTCTGCAAACGAACTGTCGAAAATCGAATTGAAAGTTTTTGAATAAGTTGTGGAAGTTTGCACAAGAATTTGATCGCGCTGGTAGTTGTGAAATTGTTGTCACTCTCTTTTCCTATACGATTTTCTCAGCAAAAATTTATTGTTTACCAATTTTGTATTTGATACTCTCATTTCCTAAACGATTCTGTCACAAAAAATGACAACTGAGACAAATTGCACAAAATATTCGAAGGGGCATTCATGAAACACATCGCGCAAAGTTGCTCATTTGCACAATTGTGCAAACCTGCGCGTTTAGATGAATACCATTATTAATTTTTTAATTCATGAAAATATTTCTCAAAATATCTGATATAACATCCTCAGTTTTTTTATTTTTCTATGTTATTTTCCAATCAATTCAAAGAATGTATCTGCTTACATATTTAAATTGCCGCCATAATTTTGGAAAATATGAGTTTTTTTATGAAGGCGCGTACCAGTCTAATTGTATGAGTAGAATACCGATATTCGTAATCGCAAGAGACCAGCAATTTTTTACGAATAACAGGGGTTTTCGATTTAACGAGATTTTGATTTAGCGAGGTTAATATAAGAATAATAGGAATTCACGAAATTTCGATTGAACGAGGTTAAAATAAAAAAAATACAAAATAACGTTTTTTTTTAAATTTATTTAATAAAAATAAAAAACCAAAACAATTATTTATTTAGCTGCAATACATACAAGTCGCTCATTTACTTCAAGACTGGCATAACTCAAAAAACATAAAGTGGGAGGAAAATGCATTTAAAGTTTTCAATAAGTTACTTTTTATATGAAAATAATGAAAAATATGTCTACATAAACTCTTCTCCCAAGTTAAGTTTATGAGATACTTTTCTGATTTTTTCACACAAAATAAAACATGAAATGGCGGATGTTTCTGCATCATTAACTCAAAAATCACGGTTTTTGAGTTTTGCCTGTCTTGAAGTAAATTAGCGATATGTGTTAATTCACTCATACACTCTCTTCTGTCACACAAACTGACCACAAAAAACACCAAAATTCAAAAAAAAAACGTAGAAAAACGTAAACGTAGACGTAGCTTCCTACTATGATTGACTTTTTTTTCAAACCATAGTTCCGTAGAATTTTGGTTTTTATTACGAATTATAAGAGGTCAAATCGAATTACGATTTATAAGAGGTTAAATAGAACGTATATTGAAAAAAAAAATACGATTTATCGAGGGGACCAAAATGTATGGAATTTTTACGAATTAGAGCGATTTTTTTAAGGGACCAACAGTTTGTTACGAATTATTGAGATTTTCGAATTAGCGAGGTACGAATTATCGGGATTTCATTGTATTTTCCAAAGTTATATGGGATTAAAAATAACATTACAAAAACAAAAAAAAAATGTTATGTCCAACTTTTTTTGAAAAAACATGGTGCGCGTCATCAGCAAAAATTTGTAGTTTTCAAAGTTATGGCGGGAATTTCGATATGAAAGCACATGTATTCTTAAGATTGATTGAGGAATAACATAAAAAAGATTTTATATTGAAAATATTTTGAGAAAAATTTTAATGTTTCGACAAATTTATTTAAATCTTTTATTTCTCTTTATAAAGTTCTAGTATTTCTAAACAAAAAGGATCGAATGATTTTTTTATCCTATCTCTTATAGTTTTTGAAATATTTCGTATCAAAAAATGCTCAAAAAAGGTAAGAAAAACCAATTGTGCAGTTACTAAGAGAATGACCAATGTCGCACATTGTAAGTAGCTGTAGACACAAACCTAAAATAATCAAATATATATTGCAACTTTGATTGAATTTGCAGAAATCGGTTGTAGATTACGCGAAACATTGATGAAACAACAAACTATGATCGCTGGTTTGGCTCTGCTTTCATTTTTTATATAACGCCAAATAGTTTTGTTCTTCACCTTCTATCGATTTTTTTTTATTCTCGGAAAACGAAAGATAAAACTTTAGTTTTAGCGTCTACGATGCTATAAAAACAGTTCAAAAGTGTTTGATAGCAATTTTTCGAAAAAAAAATTATGTGCTGACGCGTGAGACCGCGTTCAACCATACGAGTTTGCCGGCCATAAAGTCGGCTCTGATTATAAAACAGAAGTTTTGTCCATCACCATCATGCATTCTTCAATTGTAGGTCTAACCAAAGTAAATAAAACGGCAAAAGACCGGTCAAACTCTAAATGATAGAATTTTAAGTCAAACTGATGGTTACAGGAAGTCCCGTAGCCGATTTCGTACGATATAAAATAAGGCATTTTTTACTATGGGAAAGCAGTCCTTTACTGCGTAAAAACTACAAAGTGTATTCTTGATAAAAATTGTACTGCATCTATTTATAGGTGAATTTTTTATATTGCCAGCGGCATCCCCCGGGGCCGTTTTAGGCACATTTTTTGTAACTACCTCGGTTTCTATTAGTCGGACTTACAATTAAATTAATGTTAGGAAATAGTAGAATATGCGCTTTTGTATAAAAAATGTTTGATAAGTTTTTATGTGACCAGCCGTTTTTTTGATACAATATAACCGTAAATATTTTGAAAACGGTTGATACGTCATTAACGGTTCTAATTTATATTTTGAAAATGTTCTTATCTTTAACTACAATGAGGAAGTGAGATAATGCCAAAAAATTGTTTGTTTAATATATCGGTATGTCACAAAATTTGACATTTCCGTATCGATTGGTTGTAAAAGTTTTCCGGGGTTTCAGGGCCATTTCAAATTAAGTTAAAAATTAATTTTCGTCCTTCCCTTATCAATCGGTGTAAAAAAAATTTTTTCGAAATGAGTCCAAAATGGTCTCGGGGTCCGGAGCCGTCTTATATTATATTTAAAATCTATTTTCGAATTTTGATCATCCATTGGTGGAAAATTTTCTTTTTCGGAAATGGATTCAAAACGGTCTGCCGGGACCGACCCAAATTATGTTAAAAATCTATTTTCGACCTTTCCTCATAAATTTTTTTTTTTTTTAAGTGTAACTGCTTTAGTGGCAGTCATTTGAAAAATTTGTAACGCAAAATTTGAAACGCTGTTTTTTTTTATTGGGATCAAGAATAGCTACATCAATAAATTATATATCAAATTAAAGTACTCATCAAGTACTATCAGCTTTGAGATCGGGTAACCAAAAGCTGAGATATAAGCGTGGAAAGATTTTCTATTTTTTCAATTTTGTCAAGCAATGCACTGATCAATTGCCAAAGTCTTGCTATATGTTGCGGAAGCGGAATTCCGCTGTCAAAAATTAGAACACACTTGATGCTATGAAATTGAACAGAACTGCGGCGTACGACTAATAGCCTACCGACGGACATCCGTCGATTTAGATTTAATTCTATTTTCTCCGTCGGATCAGAGTTGTATTTCCAATCAGCTTGTGTCAATTTTTTTGTTTACGTTTTAAATGAGAATTCTGTAAAAAGTAATCTTACTATAATTTAAAAAATGAGTTATAACGAGAAATTGATTGAAGAGGTCCGCAAGTATAATTGCTTGTACGGCCTTTCTGTAAAGGATTACAGAAATGTCCATAAGAAAGAACAGGTTTACTTTAGCTCCCATAGTCCAATTTTTTTTTTCTTAGGGAAAAAAGGGAGTTAAAAGCAAATAAAAAACATGCAAAAGTAGTGTCGCTCGGATCTAGTTTCGGAGATATAGCTTTTGTAAAAACTATTATAATGCATTGATATCAAAAATATGGGTGACATATGAAAAACAAATTAAAGGTCTACAATAATGGTTAGCAAATCTTTGGAATTTAACCTATCATTTTGGATAATTTTTTTAAAAAAGATATTTTTTCCAAAAATTGTGTTAAAAACCTATACTTTTTTTAAAATATAAGAATGCTTGATTCTCTTGCTTTAAAATGATGTACCATTTGTATAGTTTATATAGGGACGCACCCACCACCTCCTTTTTATGCGCTTACATACCTCAACATACATGTTGTACATAGCGTCCATTACAGCTACAATTTTTATTATACGCACTATTGTTTGCATATTGGTATTCATTTTTTTTTCAACAATAATTCTAACTCAAATCACCAAAAAATGTTACACTTTGTCACCACAGTAAAAATATTTCATTTCAAAAATTTTTTTCATGTATACTAAATGACAGCTGAATTTTCCGTTCCGCCGCAATTGTGTTTATTCAAATGATTTTCCGACGGACTTTTTTTTTGACAGCGGAGTTCTGCTTCCGCTTTTGCTATGTTTATGCGACAGCTTCGTTCGTTTTACCGAGTAGCGATCGGAAATCGAGCAAGAGTCGACACACTTCGTGCGTTCAAAGAGCTTTGATTCAAATGCCGTCGCATAAGCTTATTTTATGTTTATTGCGTGCACTTACATAAATGCAATGAAAAAACAAAAATAGACGAAATTAAATAGAACAAAAAAAAAACCTTAAGAAAACTGAACTGCGGTAGAATGCGACGAAAATGTTTATTAAAATGATAAAATTGACGACATCTAGAATATCTGCAGCAGTAAATGATATATCAAATTATCATCGAGCTAAGTGCACTAAAACTGTCAGCTTCGAGTTTGGTTGATACAAAGCTGAGGCATAAGCGTGGAAAGATTTGCTATTTCTTAACTTTTTTCAAGTACAGTGGATTTCGATAAAAGCAACCAAAATGTCCCAGGGGAATTTGCAAACATCGAAAAGTTGCAATTACTGGACAGATTTAAAAAATCAAAACTATGTAACATTTTGCATAGTATATTCATATATTATTGAAAAACAATATGTAGGAATTCATAAGAGATTTTTATAACAAAAAATAAATAAAATACATAAGAAATAAGAAATCAATTCCACACAAATCGCAATACAGAATAAAATCACAAGAAACAACTACGCTGTATACAATCATTGCACAGAGTTCCTGGAAATGCATTGCTACTTATATTACTTTCAACTTTTAAAGTTCAAAAAATTTGCCAAAATTCTTCGAAAAATGCTCAGAAAAATTTTAAGCTCTATAATTGCAACCAAAAGTTGCTTTTATAGAGTAACACGTGGTAGCTTTGAAGAGGTTGCGTTTATTGAAAAGTTGCTTTTATCGGAGTTGCTTTTATCGAGATTCTACTGTAATTCACTGATTAATTACCAAAGCCTTGTTGTACCTATTCTAGATCCCGTCAACTTTTATCATTTTAATAAAACATTTTCATCTCATTCTTTCGGAGTTTCACTTCTACCGCGTGTGAACTGCACACATGTTTTTTTTTTTGTATTTTTGGTTCATTCAACAAAACTTTGAAGTCACAAAAAACGTCCACTTCTCGACTAATTCAGAAATTTTTGAATTCCTACCAGACAAGACAAGAAATTCTGGGTTTTGTCGAGTCAATCCCGGTCACTTGGCAACCCTGATTTACAATGACGCTATAATTTATATATAAATAGACAAATGTGCATTTATGCTGTTTCAATGCATTAACTAATGGGAAATCTGATGGTAACTATTTATCTTTTTTTTCTTTAACAGCGATCCAATGATTAGTAGTGATTGCAGAAAGATGTTTAATGACAGCGGTCTTGGCTGTGCTGATGGAAAGCTTCGTACTACTTCTACCTCATCTTGCGCCACCAACATGTCGACTGAGTCTTACTGTATCTCTCTCGGTGTAGGGCCTCTGTGGTGGTCCTGATGTCCCTTTCCACCACAGAACAGATCACGATAGGGCGTCTCTCTTAACTGGTATGTTTATTTTTTTTTTCTAACAGTTCTTTTTTAACAGTTATGCGCGGTTTCACCAATCAAAATTAAAATAACCTAATTTTGTTTCACCAAACACTTTTAGCGCTAACAGCCTGTTAAACATCCTGATAAACTAACAAGCCATTTTGCTGCTGTTAAATTTTTGAAAGTTTGTTTATATTTTGAAAATATTTTGAATGACACATTCATTTGTTTGGCATATGTCAATCAAAAAAAATTATTTTAGTTTCACTCTTTCGCATCAGAGATTTGTGTAATGCATTTCTGTTTCATTCACTCGGCTAAAAGGCTGTTAGCTAAAAGTACAACTTCTTATGTTGGTGAAACAGAATTAATTTTAACATCTTTATAAATTCTAAAACCTGTTAGTTCAAAAGTAATTTTAATTGATTTTGGTGAAATCGGTCATAAGTGTAATAAATATTTTAAAATTTTTTAAATCGTGTAAACTCATGTTTTAAAATCAACTACAACAGGAGAAACATAGGCCCGAAGTTATAATCGCAAAATTGAGAGCGCTCTAAGTTAAAAGCTAGTTTTTACCGAAAATCGAACATACACAGTGACCCTATAAAAAAAAAGAAAAACTTTCATTAAATTAAGAGGAAATTTTTAAAAATGGAAGCTCTTATTTACGAGTTTTTTTAAAGACAATTAAAAATTTTTTTTTAAACAATATCGGTATGAAAAATTTGATCGCTTTTTTTTCTATCTTCTACTTGATGGCCCAATCTTTCAAAAAAGTTTCGGCTCATTTAAAAAACTTAAGGATAATGATAGGCCCATTATAGCTGGAATGGCCCTGCTGCAAAATTTTAATTTTTCGAAATATGAGTAAAAAATTTAAATACATAAAAATTAAAATTTTTTTTTTTTTTTCGTTTTCCTGATAATAAGGCAGTACCGAAAAAAATACTAATACTATTTTTTAAGCCTTTGTCTAAGAAAAAATTCATGATCTCTACGTGTCTCTTGTATAACAGCTCAAAAACTTCGCTGCTTTGACTACAATCACATTAATACATTATAATTTGAAAATGATAATGATATAATTTGTTCCAAAAATTATCAAAATTAATTTTTTATTTAAATTATATTGAAGAAAAGTATTGTAATTTTATATAATAGTGTATTTATGTGAGTGCAACAGGAAAATGAAAGACAAAATTAAAAGATGTTAACATAAATAAGAAAATATTAAATTTTCGAAAAATGAAAATTTTGCAGCTACTTTAGAAGTTTTTTTTAATGAGGATTTATGTACTCGAAATTGAATAAAATTTCGATTTCAAGCGTTCCCAAAGAATTCTAGAACATGAGGCTATTTATATTTATGTAGTCCCTGAAAGCGACTTTCAGAGAAATTAGAGCTATTGTCGATATTAAATAAAAATTAAAAACAAGAGTTATTAATGTTGTTTTTACATTTCAAGTAAAGTAAGTTACAAAATGTTTGTAATTGTATTTAGTTAAAAAGTGATTGCTCCGTTTTAGTTACTATTCTTTTTTATAGATTACACTCGGAAAACTTCTGTCAGCTCAGCTGGTGGAGGCAGCTTATTTGGCAGCACTACATCATCTGAATGCTCTGATCTGGGTTATTCTGAAAATGGCGAAATCAGCTCATTGTATTCCGAAGATGACTGTCAAGAAGTAGTCAAGGAGATTTTACAGCACGAAAATCCAATTCGTATCACCATCAAATTGCACGTTACGGAAAATAAGTCCACTGAGTGGGACTCTGTAGGTTTTTTGTTTTATATTTGTAACTTTTTAACTTATTCAATAAGCTTTCATATTGAAATTTCAAATAATTTTTATTTTTACACTGACATAAGGTACTTAATCCAAACAACAACATCTTGTACGTTGCAATGCCCGAAGTTTTGCCCCCGGAAGCTTCTAAGCAAACATTTGTTTCTTTACTGGAGTTTGCTGAGGAAAAACTTGAGGTCGATGCTGTCGTTTTATCCATACGAAAAAATATATCAGATCGTGCTCGTTTCCTAGAAACCTTTTTAATCATGGGTTTTCAACCATTATCAAGAAAATCTGAATTTGCACCACCAGCAGCTGAAAATGACTCCGAGAATTTTTACCTAATTTACCATATTGAAGATTAAAAAGTTGACATATTATGGGACAACAAAAAAGAGTACTGGCAGTTTAATCATCTAATACAAAAGTTAAAGTTCAGTTAAATATTAAAGTAGTAATACTTGTTTTCATAAGTAATTTTCATTTGCACCAATTTTGTTCATCGTAAAGTATAATTTTAAGGTGTTGATTTTAACTGCATTAAGATAAATTTTGCATCAATTTACAGTCACAAGAATTTTTCGTTTTACCTTTATATGCACTTTTTTTAAAGACCCTAGTTTACAGAAATGTACTTCAAAATATATCGCTCCTAAATTTGTTAATATTCGCAATTAAAGTTCAACACCACAGAGAATATTGAAAAAAGTTTAGAAGATTCTAATTGTACTCGACCAGTGCATTAAAGTATATTTTTACTGCAGTGATTATACATAAAATTTCAAATATTTTATATAAAATTATTCATTTTGTACACAAATTGAAATCATTTATTTTATGAATGCTATTTGATATAAGATATGTATCTTTTAACGTAGTTAAAGTAAACATTCATAATTATACTTAAAAAATGAACTTGAAGCAAAATCATAATAAAATAAAGTCACATATAAAAACTGGTTTTATTACCTAGTTTTCTGGACTGAACTTAAATTTTTGATGGATAAACACATGAAAAACCAAAATTGTTTAAAACAACTTTAACACTTATGTATATTAAATTACGGTACCAAGAAAAAGTAATTGTCAACTTGCATTAGTAGAAAAAGTAATTGATGGTTAAGAGAAAAGCTATATAATCGTACATATGTATGTTAAAAAATTTAAGAAAATCCAAAAAAAATATAAAAAAAATAATTTAAATATACACAAAAAAAAAAAACTTAAAAATCAAAAAAAAATTAAAAAAAAAATAAAGATGATTAAAAAACCAAAATAAAAATTGTGCTAACAATGTGTTATCGTTTCACAAAATATAAAGGTTGCGTACTTCAGTCATAAAGTAATACATACATAATTTAATTTTGTTCGACAATTATAGTCTTCGGTTAAACGTACGTTAAGGCTGAAAACTCGTAGCATCATCACTGTTATTCAATTTTTATCTATACGTATTATAAAAAAATGATTTTCTTATTTTAGATTAAGCAAATTATTCTTTTTATAATCAGTTTCTTGCACTTCCAGTTAACTATTACAAGTCATATTCTTTTAAAAAAATCATACTTATGTACATCATACACATATGTATCGTCTACGTAGAAAAAAAATTCACGAGCTATGTACATTTTTTAATTTTCGACGTTTTTTGTATGCACTTTAAGAGTTAATAATAATGAACTTATATTATTTAAAATATTTGTTTCAGTCATATTTGAACCGCATAACTCGAAAACATGAAAATGTAGAGAATGACTTTTTGTTCTTCATAGACGATATATTAAAGATAACTTTAATTTTCGAAACAATGTACGAGAATGTATCTACTAATATATTTTTAAATCTATACAATATTAAACCATATATTCAAATTAAAAAATTATTACAATACAATATTAATCAAGTACATAATCATATTTTACAAAATACATATATTCTGTTAAATTACAAAAATACTTTAATTACGGCATTAGTTAAAATCCTATAACTTTATTTAGTGTTATTTTAAATTATTTTCATTTAAAAGTGTTTTTATCTAACGTCAAATAAATTTATCAATGTAATTTATACTAACGTTATTTTACATTTAGAATAATTGAAATATTTTTTAGATAAAAATCATACTTAAACAGTAAATAAAGTAACATAACGCTACAAATGTTTTTTTTTATTGTTAGTAGTAAATATGTATGTATAACATAATTTTACCACAGACTGAATTTATACCCTAGTTAATCCGAATACAGTGTTACAGGTGGAAAGCACATTTCGCTCGCATTATTGCAACAATACACCGCGCTTGGTTGAATTATTTTACCAACATTATTTAACCCTCTAGTTCCCAAATTTTTTTTAATGTTTAAAAAATTAGTGGAGGTAGTTTTGAGGTGTACAAGCAATGTTTGTTCGAGAAAAAAAAACATGTGTGCAGGTCACACGCGGTAGAAGTGAAACTGCGAAAGAATGAGATGAAAATGTTTTATTAAAATTATAAAAGTTGACGGTATCTAGAATAGGTACAACAAGGCTTTGGTAAGGGGACGTCCATTAATTACATGAGGTGTTTTTTGAAAATTCGGACCCCCCCCCTTGGTGAGATCTGGCGGGACCCCTCCCCCCCTCCCGTGAGATTTAAATTATAATTTTTAATGTAAATCCTATGCATTAAAAAGTTGACGTGAGATTTTGCCTAACCCCCTCCCCCCTTTTTTAGCGTAATTAATGGAAGTCCCCTAAATAATGAGTGAATTACAGTAGAATTTCGATAAAAAAACAACTTTCCAATAAACGTAACCTATTCAAAGCTACCACGTGTTACATACAGTAGGTAACGGATATAAGCACAATTCATATAAGAAAGGAACGCTTATAAGAAACATTTTCGAAAGCACCGCGTTTTTTCCCAATGTTTTGAGGTAAAAAACAATCTATATAACAAACTTCTTATAAGAAAAAAACGCATAAAAAAAAGCTTTTTCCAAGCACCAATATGAAAAATCTTAAGAAAAAAATAGCGCTTATAAGAGATTTTTTCAAATCGTAATTTTCGTTCTTTGGTCAAAATTGAAAATACGTGCCTTCTTTATGTCATCATTCTTCGATCAAAATTGAACGAACAAGTGTAACGATTGCAGTTGCTGAACGCACTTATTACACACTGCTGAGATTTGTGCGACTTGGATATAAAAAATAAAGTTTCTTATATAACTAGTACGTATATGTATAGGAAATTTTTTTCTTATATACGTTGATTGACTTTCTTATATCCGTTACCTACTGTATTCTATAAAAGCAACTTTTGGTTGCAATTATAGAGCTTAAAAATTTTTTGAGCATTTTTCGAAGAATTTTGGCAAATTTTTAAAAGTTGAAAGTAATCTAAGTAGCCATGCATTTCCAGGAACTCTGTGCAATGATTGTAGTTGTTGTGATTTTTTTTCTGTATTGTTATTTGTATGGAATTGATTTCTTATTTCTTATGTATTTTATTTTTTTGTTATAAAATTATCTCATATGAATTCCAACATATTCAGGCATGTTCTTGAAATCGATCGAAATTGGATCGAAATCGAATTGACAAATCGATCGAAAATATTTTAGGTGTTCTGGAAATCGATCGATTTGGCAATTTCGAGTCAAAATCAAATCGATTTGAAGAGTATGTTCAAACATATGCTGCTGTTCCGTTTTGACGCTATCGTAAAATAAATGAAAATTCAAATTTATAAATGAAAATTTTTTGGTTGATGGAAGTAAAGATGCGAAGAAAAAGAAAGATAAAATTAAGAGGCACATGCTGAGGGATCATTCCAATTATTTAGAAGTTTCAAAATCAGCATTAGTATTATGTGCATAGTCAATTTTTTGCATTCCACTGAATTAATAAGGAAACCTTTGAGGGCATTCTAAAGAGAATCAAGCCCTTGAAAAAGGAAATTTTGGTTCCATTGACGCAGCAACACTTAGATTCTTTGCAGAAGGCACATAATGTCGAAATTTCTCTTGACAAAACCACCATATGCAAAGTGCTACCTGTCCTTGAAAAAGTACTGTGTCCAAAGTAAATAAACATAGAAATGACCCAAGAAACATCAACATGATTGTTAGAAGTGTGGATGCTTGTCACCCTTGATAGAGTAACGACTCCTTTATTTTTAAAATGAATCGAGCAAGAAAGTATTTCTTGTCGAAATATGAAGGTGGTGAACGTGGTTCTTGGCTGTTGAGCGATTCTGGGTATGGATTAGAACATATCTTTATAACACGTTGAATTGAATACAGGAACTTTTTTCCCGTCTATTTTCCACCAGAAGCATACTAAAGCGCGTAATATCATCGAAAGTGTCATCTTATAATATATGCAGACATTATAATTTGGATGATTTCGACGAAGAACACGATTTGTTTGACGACAAACTACCTGATGCAAACAGTAATTTACATGACATTGATCAAATTATCGAATGTATATATTGAACATTCATATATAGCACATAGCAAATGCACATTCAATAAAACATACGTTATTTTACGGTAAATTCAAATTTTTATATCATTTCACTTTGTTATAAATGATCGAAATAAAAACGATTTCAAAACGACTAAAACGATTTGCAGAACACTCCTATTTCGATTTGAACTGTCTGTCGAAATTAAATCGAATTGAAAGCGACCGATCGAAATGTGGAACACCAAAAGTCGGTTTCAATTTCGATTTCGATCGAAATCGATTTTCAGAACATGCCTGATTGTTTTTCAATAAAATATGAATATACTATGCAAAATGTTACATAGTTTTGATTTTTTAAATCTGTCCAGTAATTGCAACTTTTCGATGTTTGCAACAACTGGGACTTTTTGGTTGCATTTATCGAGATTCCACTGTTTATACGCGAATTTTTTTAACGCGAATTTGATTTAACGCGATTCCAAAAGAGTGTTGCGTTCTGTTTTTGCGCGAATTTATTTGATTTAACGCAATACATGAGCTTGAAAATGAAGTGATGAAATGAAATTCTGAGTGATGACAATGACATTCAAGTTTCTCAAAAAAGAATGCGTGTTTTATCAGAAAATAATATCGATTAAATAGTGCTTTACAATATATTTTACCTGTTTTTATTTTATTAAAATGAATTGTTTTTTTGTTGTTGCTTTTTTATGTGTTGTATGAATTTTTTTTATTAATTAATATTTTTATTCCTTTTTTTTCTGTTTTCTATGCATTTTATTACTAAACATATGTATTTTATAAGCTACTTAAATAAAATAGGTCACAGCGCTTGTAAAAACGTTAATTTTTTATACTTTTGTGTTATTATTTTTGTTGATTTTTCAAATGTGGAACCAATCCCCTACTTTTATATGGATACTGTATCTTTTTTAACCCGAATTTTTTTTTACGCGGATTTTTCGGGAACATCTATCACTTAAAAATAGAATTAGGTGTACTTGAAAAAAGTTAAGGAATAGCAAATCTTTCCACGCTTATGCCTTAGTTTTTGATTAACCAAACTCGAAGCTGATAGTTTTAGTGTACTTAGCTCGATGAGTACTTTAATTTGATATATCATTTACTGCTGTAGATATTCTAGATGTCATCAATTTTATCATTTTAATAAACATTTTCGTCGCATTCTATCGCAGTTTAGTTTCCTTAAGGTTTTTTTTTTGTTCTATTTTATTTCGTCTATTTTTGTTTTTTCATTTCATTTTCATTTATGTAAGTCCACGCAATAAACATAAAATAAGCTTAGGCGACAGCATTTGATTCAAAGCTCTTTGAACGCACGAAGTGTGTCGACCAGTGTTGGTATGTTACAAATGTCGAGCGACATTTACGACGTTTACGACCTACAAGTGCTTAACAGAATTGGAACGTGCAATATAGTTACCCAAAACTCACCGAAACAACATGATTTCTTCTATACGTTAGAGCAAGATACGCAATAGAGTTTTTTTTTACAAGTAACGTCAAAGCTCTGTAAGTGACACTAGCAAATTTATCGCAAGGAAATAGAACAGATTCTATTTTGTTGCGATTTTGGAAGAAGAAGAAGACAGAAACACAAAGAAATTACAACCAACCATAGGTCAGTGATTTGTATTTGTGAGTTGCGCGAAGTGCCGGTATAAAATTTAAGAAAAATTAGTTTGTTGCAGCCAATTTATTCATAGTTAAAAAAAAAGAAAAATTAAGATTTACTAATCCGCTTATGCCACACAGTGACAGTGTGTTGTTAAACCACATATTTTTTAAATTTTCATTAATTCGCCCGGTTCGCTAGCCCAGTAATTATACATAAAAGTAAGTGTAATTCAGAGGCCTTTGGCTGCGACTAATTTTTCATCCTATAGTATATGAAACACCGGCTTCTATAGTTTGCCAGCGCGGTTATAGTATAATCCTCTTTTTTTTTGTGCTGTGGAATAGATTGTCGATAACAATCATCATAAATGGCGGTCTGGACTAGAGATGTTAAGAGTATCCTTGCGACAATTTGTGGCCTTCATGTGATTTTTCGGAACAGGTTTACTTTAGCTGCCATTGTCCAAATTTTTTTTTTTTTTTTTATGGGTAAAAGGGCGTTAAAAATAAATAAAAATTATGAAAAAAAAAGTGTCGCTCGGATCTAGTTTCGGAGATATCGCCATCGGAAGTTCCGGATATAGCTTTCGTAAAAACTATCATAAGTTGGGAACCCCTGTCTCGATACCAAAAATATGGGTTTCATAGGAAAGATAATTTATTGGGCTTCAATAATGTTAAGTAAAGTTTTGAAATTCATCCTATAATTTTGGAGATATGACGATTTTTCTGAAATTTTGACCAATTTTTTTTAAAAAAAACGTTTTTTTTTTTAAAAATGTGTTAACGACCTATAATTTTTTTAGTATGATAAAAAAGCTTAGTTTATTCCCTGTAAAATGGTATATAGCTTGTTCTAAATTTTTATTTATGTACCCCTTTTTTACCGGAAAACAAAAAATTATATTCAATGAATTCTTATGAAAAGTATGTATTTATGGACAAAACTAATAAAAACTCAGTAACAACAACAACAACAACAACAACAGCAACAACAACAACTGTTATTATAAGGCGATTATCATTATAAAATTTAAAAATTTTTATTAGTCACTTTAATTCACTCTTCACTTTAAGCTATTGTTAAAAACAATAACAATAAAATTCAAAAGTACCGTTTTTTAGTTGAAAACAAAGGAAAAAACGTGGAATTATACTATGTATAAGACTTACCTTGGCATAACTTTTAAAATATTTAGCGCCGCAGGCAAAAAATTTTTAATAAAAATCGCGCGCGGGATTTTTAATAAAAATTTTTTCCTTTTATAATTATAACTAGTGTTATTTTATGAATAAATAATATCTTAAAATTTAAGTTAATATTGAAGAAAAAGAGCACCGCAGGCGAAAAATTTTTATTAAAAATCGCGCGCGCGATAATCGCTTATAATAATAGTTGTTGTTGTTGTTGCTGCTGTTGTTGTTGTTGTAACTGAGTTTTTATTGATTTTGTCCATAAATACATACTTTTCATAAGGATTCATTGAATATAATTTTTTGTTTTCCGGTAAAAAAGGGGGTAAATAATTAAAAATTTAGAACAAATTATATACCATTTTAAAGGGAATAAACTAAGCTTTCTTATCATACTAAAAAAACTATAGGTCGTTAACACAATTTTTTTTTAAAAAAATGGTGAATATTTCAGAAAAATCGTCATATCTCCAAAAATATAGGTTAAATTTCAATACTTTACATACCATTATTGAAAGCCATTAAATTGTCTTTCTTATGGCACCCATCTTTTTGATATCCATACAGGGGTTCCCAACTTATGATTGTTTTTACAAAAGCTATATCCAGAACTTCCGATGGCTATATCTCCGAAACTAGATCCGAGCGACACTTTTTTTTTCATAATTCTTATTTATTTTTAACCCTCTTTTACCCCTAAAAAAATAAATAAAATTGGACAATGTCAGCTAAAGTAAACTTACGATACTGCTTTATTGTGTTTTAACGAAAGAAAAGAGCTTAAAAAAATAGCTTTTTGAAGAAGCTCTTTTCCTTGTGGACTATATCGCACGTCCCAATTCTGTTTAGCACTACAGTCGTAAACCTTCGAGCCTTTGTGACAAACATGAAAGATTACGCATTCCGAGTTTTCAAATGAAAATCTTCTGCGCATGTCGTCATCTGGAGGACAATCACGGTCGCATTTTTCTATTTTTGTAACATATATATAAGGGTTGCCGAGTACTTTTTTCCTCAACTACTTTTTAGCCTATATCAAAAAATATTTAGGGGCAGAGTTGTATTGCCTTATTTAATTTTTATATGGAAAACAACTACAAAATATTTAAGACAGTCATAATATTTTAAGACATTATGAAACTTTAGCTTACCGTGAATTGCCTAATTATTTATTTTGAGTTTAACTTCGATATTTAGTTATATTATTATTTTTATTATATTTAACTATTTCATTATTATATTTTAACAAAAGTTGTAAAAATATCTATGTAGATCTTGTTGTAAGCAATGAAAAACAAATTCTAACTCAGGTAATTGCTTTATTAAGTTTTCGTTTTCTTTTATGGACATTTTGATCTAAGTCCTTAGTAAGAAATTTAATTCTAAAATACATTCTAGCACTGAAAATTTTTTTTTTTACTTTAATGTTGCAGTTTAAATAATTTGCCTGTTCTAAGAGTTTTATTCTAAATAATTTTCGGTTATTTCTATTGCAGCGTCATTAAAGTCTTATAAAATTTTGTCGAGTAGTCTCACATGAGACATTAGCTCCTTAATTTGCTTTGATAGTCTACCTTCACTGAGATGGTTAAGCGATGTGAAGGTCATCGCAGTTTATTGTTGTTGTGATATGTTGGAAACCTCTTCGTGCAGTTTATGGCATATATAAGGGGACGTCCATTAATTACGTGAGGTGATTTTTTGAAAATTCGGACCCTCCCCTTGGTGAGATTTGATGAGATCTGGCGGGACCCCCCCCCCCTTCCGTGAGGTTTAAATTATAATTTTTAATGTAAATTCTATGCATTAAAAAGTTGACGTGAGGTTTTCCTTAAACCCCTCCCCCCCTTGGTGAGATTTTGCCGGACCCCTCCCCCTATTTTTTAGCTCACGTAATTAATGGACGTCCCCTAACCAGCAAAATTTTCTGGGCCATCAACTCGCTGTTGACGTTTGGACAATGAAGTTGAACATCCCTACCTATGTCTATCGAAAAGTTTAATTTACACCTAATTCTTGAACTCATAGTTTGAGCTAATTTTCCAATAACAAAATAAAGAAGTATCATAATAGTAGTTTCAGTATCGGAAAACATGATTTTGTCCACTAATATATTATATGATCATAAAATAGAAATTAGTGCAGGTTTTGGGAACATTAGAAGTAAAAAAGTAACTTGATTATGTATTTCTTATTCCACGGCAACTCTAACCGTCCTCCATATGACGCTCTAAATTGACATCCAATATGGCGAAGATCTGCAATGCGTAATCTTCTTTGCTATCATTCTTGAACATGAACTGTGAATTGCATAATTGAGTTTACGACAAATAAACGGAATTTCTTGCATTTGAATTTTCAATGACATTTCACGATTATCTGTAAGGGGGGTTCAGATCATAAAATTGTTTGTCAAACATGTTCAAGTCCCATAGTATATTGTTTTGTTGGGCAAATTGTTTAACAAACAATTTCAGGGTTATGAAATCGAGGTTGATCTGGAGTTTGCGACATTTGTGACATTTATAACAGTTTACGACGTGTGACTGTCGTAAACCGAAACATCCATGTGACATGCCAACACTGGTGTCGACTCTTGCACGATTTCCGATCGGTACTCGGTAAAACGAACGAAGCTGTCGCATAAACATAGTAGATAGCAATCAACGAAATTTTCCTCGCTATAGCAAGGCTTTGGTAGTTGATCAGTGCATTGCTTCACAAAATTGAAAAAATAGAAAATCTTTCCACGCTTATATCTCAGCTTTTGGTTACCCGATCTCAAAGTTGATAGTTTCATCACACTCTGCTCGATAAGTACTTTAATTTGATATATATAGCCACTAAAAAGTTTTCTCTGAGTTTGTTATGCACTTGACAGACTTCGTTCGGATTTGATAGCAGGTTAAAGGGCCAACTAAACTATGCATTGTTGCATACATGCATGCCTTAACCTACTGTCAAATCCGAGCGAAAAGTCTGGCAAGTGCATAACAAACTCAGAGAAGACTTTTTAGTGGCTATGTTGTACTTACATGAACTTTAGAATCAATGTCAAAGAGTATCCAAAGAGATGAAACTCTATTCTGCCCAAAAATTCTGCTCACACGTATTGATTGTCAGACAATGCGTGTGACTTGTTCAAAACAATGCTGCCGTATGTTGGGAAATAAATTTTGTGGAATTTTCTTTTCATTTGGGGTATTATTAGGCGATTGGAACAAACACTTGGGGAATTTATATATTTATGTAATGCTGTTAAATAATTGAAAAGTTTCATATTTTTTTATTATCATAATACAAAAAATGTTTCAAAGTTCTTATTTACTTCATACCTAAACTACTGTTTTTTCAAAACGATGTAACTTTAATAATAATATCAACAAAAATTTCGTTTTTATAGCAGTACGTAACAAGTTTTTGTTTAACTGCCATTAATTTAATTCAGAAATGAGATTGATTCATTTTATTTAACTCTATCAACTTTTATTTTTATTTATTATTCCAAAAAACTGTCATTATGTTTTTTAATTTTATAAGTATTTAATCATAATCTTTAATAAGACTATTTATTTATTAAATAAAATTTGTCTGCTTAAAAAATTGTAATAGTATTAGAATAGAAATCTGATCGAGTTTTAGATTTAAAAAGAACAGAAAACGGGTGCGATTATTCGTGTTTCGGCTTAATTCAAAGATTTAGTTAAAATTTTTCGGATTAAGTTTTTACCTAATACCTATTACAAAAAAAGGTACATCAAGTAACGTTAATGCATTCCTCTAATTAATAATTCCTCTTATTATGTTTAGTTTGTTTATGATAAATAAACTTGTTTTCGAGCGATTTAAATTTGGGGTTATGGAATATATGTATATGCAAAGATAAGTTAACTTGTTGAAAGCCGTCATAAGAACTAGCTTTTCGGGAAAACTTTGCTGATTTGCGACAATTTCCGGCATATCGTTTAGGTTTTTGTCCGTAGTGGCAACATCTTCACGCCGTGGTGAAAAAAAAAATTTATTGAAAATAATCCCAAAATATGAAAATTTTAAAATCCAATTGCAATGCTTTTTGAAACTTGCCGAACAAGATATATAATTTTTTGAACCTTAAAAATCATTATTAATTTTTGGGTGGGCATAATAATCTTCTTTTTATTCCGTTTTCTTTATAAAAAAACTAAGAAAAAGAAGAAGAACGCTAAAAAAATATAAAGCAAATGTGAGGTTGTGTTTCAATTAGTCCCATGGCAATGTGAGGTTACGTTTCAATCAGTCCCATATGTGTTAGTGAAAATAGCTGATTTTTGCAACCATGGAAAAGGTGAAATTTTTATTTATTTTTCAGTATGGTGAACAAACCAACAGCTGACTTTGAGGTCCTACTAAAAATGACATTTCAATATAAAATCAGAAGATTGTCGTAAGTAAGTTATTTTATAGTTTTATAGTTTAAATATAAACTTATGTATTTTCTTCCTTACAGAAAACTAATCCCACCATGCAAAACCAGTCTAATGAGCCACAAGAAGCAAGAAACCTTTATCCTTTAAAGAATAACAAGAGCTGTATTTACAATGAAATTTGCGACAACATGAAACAGCAGCTGCAAAACAAACAACACAACGATGAAAACGTTAAATGTGTCCAATGAACGTGCAGCATTACTGCAACAGCTTAACGTGAAAGGAGACAACTTACGTGAAGAATTCATTGCCGTATTGGTAAAATTGCCTGAGATGTATATTAATTCAATTCGTAATAGCACTTTGGCGATTTTAATTTAGAAGGTGCAGGAAATGAAGATGTAACTGCTGCTGGAGGAGACATTGATTGGGGTATTGAAAGAAAATATTTCAAATGAATTACCCATGACTGAATATTTAGAGTTTTTTGCGCCGGATTTTACGCTGCATCCAGAAGTCAATTCGCGGCAAGAAAAAGCTATTCAAAACAATATTTGGAGCTAATAGTTAAGCATGTGTACGAAAACTTAAAAATGTGTCAACATTCACCAAGTGTGCAGATGGTTCAAATGCCACCTGATGCAATGGATATCGAAGAATTGCGTGTTAAAGAAGAGCCAGATTCAGATGTACGAATCTCACATATAAAAATGTACCAAATTGGCATAGGGATTTAGTGCGTGTTTACGAAAATATTCCAATTGTTTTGTGTGGCAATAAAGTCGATATTAAGGATCGTAAAGTGAAGGCCAAGAGCATTGTATTCCATAGAAAAAAGAATTTGCAGGTAAATGGCAGCTTTTAATAGTATGTGGTTTGAAATATCTTGATTTTAACTGTTTGTTATTTTGCAGTACTACGACATCTCAGCCAAATCCAATTACAACTTTGAAAAGCCTTTCCTCTGGTTGGCGCGTAAGTTGGTCGGCGATCCAAACCTGGAATTTGTTGCTATGCCAGCGTTGTTGCCACCAGAAGTCAAAATGAACAAGGATTGGCAATTACAAATCGAAAAAGATTTACAAGAGGCACAGGAAACACTACAACAATAAAAATAACATCTTTGTAGTAACAAGCAAATAATGCAAATTTCTACTGTTAATGCTTGTTTAATTACCGCCTACCCCTCCGCAGGATAGAGAGGAAACGAGGATTTCAATATTAATCAACAACAACAACAGCTACGACTAACAAAAAAACCACGTCTTATTTAGTATAAATAATAAAAGAAATTAATTTAAAACGGCATACGATATTAAAAAATTCAATAAAGAAACGAAATTAAGGAACACACGTTAAACAAATACACAAATCGTTCACCATCAGTTAACTACAATGATTTTTACATTTTTTCATTGGAAAAATATAGCTAAGAACTTTTGACTGTTCAGTTGCAGCAGTATTGTTAATTTTTGCAATGTTTACAAGGTTTTAGCTTGTAAATACTTTGAAATTTTACCTTGCTTTAGAAAAAAAATCTCCATTTAGAAATATTGTTGCAATTGTAGATCCTTTTTTAAGTTTTTCTTGCGCGATTTCGACTTATCTATATTTTTTATGTTATCGCATTTTTGTTTAATATTATCATAAATTTTTTTTTATACATACGAGTACATACTATTTTTATATGTTCAAATATACAAAATTATGCGAAATACTTTCAACTTAAAATGGTAAAATTGAATGATTCAAAATAAAAGAAAGAAGAAATAAATTGTAATTAAAAGAAAGTGTATTTATTTAAAAAGTGTTCTATTTACTTCACAGCCATTGCAAATATTTTAAAATGTAAGTCGTTTATTTTAAAAACTTTCTTTTAAATACAATTTTCTCATAGTTAAAGCGCAGTTCATTAATAATTTACAAAATTTTTATTTTACATTCATAAAAGAAGTACAAATTAGATAGACAACTTATGTGAATATATAACACCTCCAAAACAATCTTGCTGCAGAAAATTCCTTCAGGCACAAAAACTTTTCTGTAAATGAATGATACGAATTTAAGTCACTTTCTTCGACTCATCGGTATGATACTGATTTCGCTTGATAAAAATAATTTGAGGGCTTGTAGTAAGGCACAAATAATTAACGATTCGACTTATCCAAATATTCGACTTGTCCAAATATTCCAATTGAATGAATATTTTTGTGCGCAAAAATGAGTGGTGAATTATTATATGACATTTGTCAGATGAGCAGGTTACCATATGCTAAGTTTTTTAACTGAAAAGAGCCAGGTAGTGATTTTTGCTTATTTAAAGGACAATAAACCCTCAAACTATATTATTTATCACTTTATTTTAATAATTTTTACAATAAGTCTAAATTTCATTGATTTTTTCGACTATATAATAAAAATATTTTTCAAATGTTCCTAATTTGGACAAAAATAGTGGTAAAGTTAAAAATTTTATTAGTCACCACGAGTGGGTGAGATTTTAAAAGCAGCGCCGCAACTGAATTTTTTTGCGTTAGTAGTAGAATTCGGTCGAGAGTTTCGCCTCTTTTGATACTCTTTGATCAATGTAGCCACAGTTGCAAGCCTATGGAATATTCCCACAATTGCATAGATTTTATGTGTAATATTTCCTAAATAAATCGAATGCATTCACAAAATGTTATTAGATGACATTAACTAAGATACTTAAAACAATAAATATGCAAACCTATGATCATTTTATAAATTTTAAGAAATAAAAACAATCCAAAATAGTTCACTTTGTACTCGCGCGGCTTGTTAAGAAAAGTATTGGCAAATGCAGATGTCACATCACTGAATTTTCAATGAAATTGTTGTATGTATTGTTTGTGTATATTAAATTGCATATTTCTGCAACTGCACTCCTTTTACATTTCGATTATAATAAAATACGTCTAATTTAAAAATAAATGCATTTTCCATTTCTGGATCCATTGCAAATACATTTTTTTTGTATACATTCATAGACAACTGATTCCGTACAGAAAGTGCGATCAGTTAAGCTCTTTCCTTAAGGAAATGACATTTGTAGAAATTGAATGAAACTTTTTTTTAAGTACGTTGTAGTTTTGACATATGATTTGTGTGTTGCAGTTGCAGAAGCTGACTGCAGTCAAAGCATGCATGGTTTAGTTGGGCCTTTAGGCATGCATGCATGCAACAATGCATAGTTTATTTGACCCTTATGGGTGCGTTTACTGTCAGGTGTTTTTTGTAGCGCTACACGTCAGCTTCAGAAGCGACGGCGCTACCATCGAAAAAGCAAGCGACATGAGTGTTTACTGTCAGGCGATTTCACGTAGCGCGACATTTTGGCTTTTTAGCCGATCGCGACCCGATTGGTGATTAGTTTTATTCATGTGTAAGTACTGGTAGAGTAGGCATTTATTATTATTGAAAGGCAGTTATTTATTGCTTAAAAATATATGAAATATATTCCTGATAAAAATTTTGTTGCACGTAACGATAAGCAGAGGTCGAAAATTTTTTTATATTACCAGCGGCTCATTTTGGGCCTGTTTTTATACCCTACACAGAGGGTATATTCACTTTGTCATTCCGTTTGTAATGCATAGAAGGGGGCGTGGCAGGTATAGAAAGTATATTTATTATTGATCAACGTCACCACCTGAGTCGATATAGCTACATATGTCCGTCTATCTGTCTGTCTGCCTGTCTGTTGAAATCACGTTTACGGGAAAACTAAGCAAGCTACATAATTCAATGAAATTTGGCACACAGGTCACACCTTCTTGCAAGCTGCTGCATATAAAAATGGGCGAAATCGGGTCACGACCACGCCTACCGCCCATACTCTGTGTAAATATACCTCAGTACATTTTGAAAAAAGTTGCTGCGATTTTGATGAAACTTGGTGATTTGGTGAACATATGAACAAAATAAAGATTGAGCTAGGTTTTAAATTTTCAAAGACTCTTAAAGAGGCGTGGCACAGCCCTAAATTTTAACTTTTATAACGCCATAACTCGTAAACCGTGCAAGATATTGTGATGAAATTTGGTACACGGATACGGATCATATATATCTTGAATTTTGTTTAAAGTGGGAGGAATTGGAAAAGTGGGCGTGTCACTTTTTAACAATAAAAAATTATGATTTCTTATAATTCAAAATTGGCACATTCGATTTTCATAAAAATTTAGGGATGATACTACTAAGAGCAGTCATCAATAAAATCTTCATCACTTTACTGGAAGAAGTCGTTGAAGGGCGTGGCACAGCCCACAATATTTATAAACGTTATAATTAGAGAACTAACAACATAATCGTAATGAAATTTAGTATGGCAGATGCACTTGCTAAAAGGTATCTTACAAAAATTTGGCACCGGTGGGCGTGGCACCTCCCATATAAGGAAAACACGTTTAATGCTATAGATAGTGTGCAATGAGAGTAATCTTCATAAAATTTGGTGAATAGGTGTCAATAATTATAAGCTATAAAATTAAATTAATTTTGACGGGGTTTCGTCAGTGGGTGTGGCATATTAACATAAAGTTGGAAGTGATATTTTAAGAGAACTATTGCAGCAATTAGCATGAAATTTGATGTAGGTGGTTAACTTGGTATATGGTATGTCAGCATCTGAAGCGGGCAAAATAGCACCACTGGGCGTGGCACCTCCCATACAAGTAAAAAAGCTTAAGTGGCATATCTATCGAAATATATGAGCAATCATGCTGAAATTTGGTAAAAGAGGTTTGTTTATGGAAAGCTATTTCTGGATCAAGATCAGTCTCGATTGTATCAGTGGGTTTGTCACCGCCCTAAATTTTAAGGTAAATTAAGGCATATATCGCAAACTATACAAACTATTTTGCTAAAATTTAGTATGTGGATATCAATGACGAATATAATTTATTGAACCAAAAGTAGGCGGAATTGGAGAAGTGGGGGTGGCATATTTGGTTTTCTGCATTTCTATTTTATTTTTTTAACATTTTCCACATTCTTTTGACTTTTCCAACTTTTTAACTTTTCCCAACATTCCATATGTATATTTTCCATTTTTTCAACCTCTTTCAACTGGATTCGACATTTTCTTTATTTTTTCATGAATTTTGAATTGTTTCAACATTTTTCAACTTTTGAGTTTTTTAACCACTTTCAACATTTTCCACATTTTTTCGACTTTTTCAAATTCTTTTAACTTTCTGCAATGGTTTCCATATATTTTAGACTTTTTGAGTTTGTTTCAACCTCTTTGAACCTTATTTCATTATATACATCGGCTACTTCAACCTTTTCAACGTCTTTTTAACATTTATTTGGAAAGTACTTTTAGTGCAGTGTAGGCAGGCCCGGATCTAGGGGGGGGGGTGCTGCAGCCCCGGGCCTCGACTTCCAATGGGCCTCGGACCGATAAGATCAATAAGATAAATAAATTTAATTCATATAAAAATAATAAAAAATAAAATAAAACAAACACTTTTCATTTTAATTGGGACAGGGAATACTGTCAATGAAAGAACAAAAACAAATAAACGAAATTCTATAGAGCAAAAAAAAAAAATCCTTTTGACAACTAAACTACGATTGAGTAAGACTTAAATCTACTATGTATGTATATAAAATTCAGGTTTTGTCTGTCTGTTTTGGATTTTGCTGAAATTTTTATAGTATTTTAATATCGATTAGGTGGGTGTCATAGGCTATACAATTTTTAATTAGGGTGCATATTTAGGGTGGCTTTCATACAAACATATTTTTAAAATAGCATTTTGAGAAAGTCCACTGAATTGATTCACATGAAATTTAGACGACGCTTCGCGACGTATCGTCTATATTAAGAGGCATAGGCATAGAGGCATAGCTTTTTATTTAGGGTTCATATTCAGGGTGGCCCTCATAAAAAATATTTTAAAAATATCATTTTCACGAAGACTGGTTAATCGATTCAAACCGAATTTACACCACATAGCTTTTATATCATGAGACATAGCTTAGGTTACAACATTTTTATTTAGGATGCCCCTCACACAAAAATATTTTTAAAATAACATTTTCACAAAAACCACTTAATCGATTCACATGGAATTTACACCATGTGTTTTTTATATTAAGAGAGATAGCTTAGCTATAAAACTTTTATTAAAGGTCCTTTCGATATCACAATAAATAAATCACAAGAACAATCTTTGAATGTAATTGGACTAAATTTGGAAAAGCCTTGATTTGCACATGGTCAGTTATATGTGGGACTTTCATTAGTTAGAAATCCAAATAATTTACATATCTACACTCCAAATAATAAATCTAAAAACATTGTATACCAAAAAACATTGAACTGAATTAAATTTACCTCCATTTTAAAAAAAAAAGTTTGATTCTGCTGCATCAAGAATAGTTACTGCAGTAAATGATATATCAAATTAAAGTACTCAAGTAGACTAAAACTATCAGCTTTGAGATCGGCCAACCAAAAAAAGAGATATAAGCCTGGAAAGAATTGATATTTTTTTAAATTCACTGATTAACCAAAGCCTGATTTTCGTCTCAATCTTTCGCAGTTTAGTTTTCTGAAGGTTTCACTTCTACCACGTGTGTTACGCCTGGCATTTGTCAGGAGTACGCTCACGAATTCAGCGTTGAGCATTCAAAATCACCCTGGCCAGGGTCGCGGTTCTCCCATACCAATGTAAGCGCGAACATAAAAAATGTAAAATTTATCAAAAAAAAAAAAATTTTTTCTCTAAGGGGGAGCAGAAAACCCCAGGTCCTTTCCTCAAACTTTTACGGTGGCATCACCTTAAACCAACTCATGGCACCTCACCTAAACCTATTGCCTAGCACATCTTCATAATTTTCAAATTAAGTAAAATTAAATTTCGTTTTACTATTATTTTATTTTAATTTTTCAAATTCATTACCGTTTCTGTTTTTTTCTTTTTGTTTTTTTTTTTTGAACAAATCTTATCTTAAATATACGTTATACAAATTTATTCCAAGTGAATTCACTGCTTAAAATAAATTCAAATACTAAGATTAGAAATTAACGCTACAATGCCTTTCTAGCCGTTGTAAAAATTTAACTTATAATAATAATTAATATACGGGCATGTTCTTGAAATCGATCGAAATTGGATCGAAATCGAATTGACAAATCGATCGAAAATATTTTAGGTGTTCTGGAAATCGATCGATTTGGCAATTTCGAGTCAAAATCAAATCGATTTGAAGAGTATGTTCAAACACATGCTGCTGTTCCGTTTTGACGCTATCGTAAAATAAATGAAAAGTCAAATTTTTTAAATGAAATTTTTTTGGTTGATGGAAGTAAAGATGCGAAGAAAAAGAAAGATAAAATGAAGAGGCAATTATTTAGAAGTTTCAGAATCAGCATTAGTATTATGTGCATAGTCATGTGTGAAGCCTTTGAGGACGTTCTAAAGAGAATCAAGCCCTTGAAAAAGGAAATTTTGGTTCCATTGACGCAGCAACACTTAGATTCTTTACAGAAGGCAGATAATGGCGAAATTTCTCTTGAGAGAACCACCATATGCAAAGTGCTACCTGTCCTTGAAAAAGTACTGTGTCCAAAGTAAATAAGCATAGCAATGACCCAAGAAACACCAACATGATTGTTAGAAGCGTGGATGCTTGTCACCCTTGATAGAGTCACGACTCCTATATTTTTAAAATAAATCGAGCAAGAAAGTATTTCTTTTCGAAATATGAAGGTGGTGAACGTGGTTCTTGGCTGTTGAGCGATTCTGGGTATGGATTAGAACATATCTTTATAACACATTGTATTTAATACAGGAACTTTTTTCCCGTATATTTTCCACCAGGGCCCTGTTTCATAATAAAATACAAAGTAATACTATTAGTCTTGTAGCTTGTACTTAGTACAATTTCGTTTCATAATAAAAAAGTACAAGCTACAAGTTGTAAAATCGAAAATACAAAAGAATTTTTTAAAAGTACAAGTGATTCTGTTTCATAAATAGTCGCTAATACTACAAATATTTGAAATGTACAAGGGATTGTTTGTATTATTAATACAAATGTCAGTTGACTTGTAATTTCGAAATATTGGTGAAAACGGCGTTACTTTTAATTACATTATCTCTCGTAAAATGTTGGACGATTTACTAATTAGTAGTGATGACGAACAATCATGTGATTCGGCAGACTTTGAAATAACTTCATTTCGAAAGTGAGTTTGAGTTTAAACTTAGAACCGTGTTTGGGGTACTGGAGGCCCCAAACGATTTTCAAAAGAGAATTAAAAGCCATTCTTCGTTAGTACCATTATGTTTTCTATTCGTTTTATGATGTATTGCACCTTTAGCTATGTAAGTAACGTGAAATCCAACTATAGTTTTTGACTGGCTGAGTGAAAGAGAACTTGAGTCGACACAACCTCTATACGTGTTTGGGGCCCTGTAGGCCCCATCATCTATTTCAGTACATTTTGTATGAAACCGTTATTGATGTTGTTCTTTTTCGTTGTTATTTTTATTTTAAAATCTTTATTTTATGCATTTTTTGAAAGTGCTTTGCTTATACAGATTCAAGCATATAAATTTAGTATATAAGATCGTGAAAAAGGAAATATTTGAATTTTGGACCATTTGATACCTTTAGTAAGTTGCTATGGACAAATGGTTTACATTTATGTATCAAATTTCAAGACATAGCGTTTAAAGTGTACTTGTTGTATAAATGTGCCAAGCCCCGTTGTCTTATCCTATCCAGATCTCGTGAAGTGCTTAGCATAGACATAAACCAAAGCTCCAAATTTCAGAACTCCTACCATGGGTACCAAGATAGTACGTTTTAAGTGTATTTGTATTATGGAAGGTCTGGCCGATATCTCGTTCTCAGCGATAATTTCGTATTTATCGTACGAATCGTTGCTTTATTTTACGTATCATACGATAAACACTACATTATCGCAGTGAGCAAAATATCGGCCAGACCATTCTCGTTCCCGTCCTCGGTCATTGGAAAAATAATTTTTTAAAATCGTCTCCTTATCGTTATTCGGGCCAAAACAAGGTGATGCACTACAAAAGCCATATCTGAGTGTGATTTTTGTTTGAAGATACCATGAACTGGAAGAAAATATTGAACCGGCCAAACGTATATGCTGATCACCAACTCAGTCGTCAGACCTATAATTTAATTTTATTACTATTTTTAGAAACGCGTACATATAAATGCAAATGTGGTCGTTTGAATACATGCATAAATAATATTTATAAATATGTATAAACAAAATTATCTCAACTGTTTCCAAAAAAATGTAATTATCCTTTCGCTAATTAAAAAAAAACTAAAAATGTATTCAATTTCCATGTGGGGTATAAAGTGCCCAAAACACGGGATTAAGATAATTTAGCCATACACAGTTCTAAGGTTAAACAACGGTTCCGAATGTCGTCGGTCAAACGAGATGCTGCTGTTGGAGATTGGGCCGCTACTTGCAGACCCTGCTGCTAGAAAAGGAGGTGTACTTTCAGCAAAACGAAAACTTTGCATTGCCCTGCATTGGCTTGGAAGTGGCAGCCAGTTTCACACAACAAGTGATATGCATGGAGTGAGAAGATGTGTAAAAAGAATGGTCAATGCTGTCAATAGACGTTTAGTCCACACAGATAACGTTGCGGCAACTGTAAACTCGATTTATAATATGGCCAACTTTCCTCACGTGTGTGGAGTAATAGATGGTTCACTGATTCCTATTGACGCTCCAGTTGAAAACGAAGCAGTATTTGTTGATCGACACGGAACCCATTCAATTTTTTTTTAAAAAGGATGAATTTAGCTTTATAAATATGCTAATAAATCTGTAGGTTAATAACGGATTTTTTTGGAAAAAATAACGGTCCAAATTTCAGAAAAGTCGTCATATCTCAAAATCTACAAGCCAGATTATAAAAATTTTGGAATCAATATTGTAGCTTATTAAATTACATTTCACATCCATACTTTGAAAATCAATGTAGGCGTTTCTGACTTATATCAATATTTAGAATAGCTATATCAGCTGCTTTCGACGGCTATAAGTGCATTTCCACAGGTATCGGCATTTTAGCTGGCCTTACTTACTTACTTGGGTGGCCATAACAACCCGTTACCGGGTTACGGCCGACCTCAAAAGCTCTCTCCAGGCGCCTCTGCTTCGCGCGCGCCTTCTCCAATCAGTCACACCAAGCGTGGATAGGGTTTCTTCGGCTTGGTCTTTCTATCGGAGGCATGGTCTGCCTCTCCGTAGTCGCCCAGCGGCTTCCGCATCAAACACCTTTTTCGCCGGAGCTTCTTCGTCCATACGCACAACATGTCCCAGCCAGCGCAAACGTTGGATAGTGATGCGCTTGAATATGTCGATGTCATCGTAGAGCTCGTACAGTTCATGGTTCATTCGAATACGGTAGTCGTCGCCGACGCGAACAGGACCGAAGATTTTGCGAAGAATTTTTCTCTCCCCCAAGTGTGGCTGCATCGGTCTGCGACACAACCCATGCTTCTGCACCGTAGAGTAGCACGGGTAAGATGAGCGTCTTGTAGAGTGTCAGTTTTGTCGGGCGAGAGAGGTCTCTACTACTCAATTGCTTACTGAGACCGTAGTAACACCTATTAGCAAGAGTGAGTCTTCGCTTTATCTCCAAGCTGATATCGTTTTGAGTGTTCACGGCGGTGCCAAGATAGGTAAATTCCTTGACAACTTCGAAAGTATAGCTGTTCGCAGCAATGTTGGATCCAATGCGCTGCGTCTCCCTGCTTGTGGACAACATATACTTTGTTTTGCCCTCGTTCACCGTCAAACCCACCTTCGCTGATTCTTTTTCGATAGCAGAAAACGCAGCAGTAACATCTCGCTTACAACGTCCAATGATATCAATATCATCGGCATATGCAAGGAGCTGGACACTTGTAGAAAATAGTGCCATTACGATGTACACTGGCTTTTCGCAACACCCCTTCTATCAAAAAGTTGAAGAGGTTGCAGGATAGTGGATCGCCTTGTCTGAAACCTCGTTCGGTATCAAATGGTTCGGAGAGGTCCGTTCCTACCCTGACGGAGCTGGATGTGTTGCTCAACGTCATTCTGCAAAGCCGCACTAGCTTCGCAGGTATGCCGAACTCAGACATGGTGGCATACAGGCAATCCCGTATCGGGCTATCGAAAGCAGCCTTAAAATCGATAAAAAGATGATGGGTATCGATCTATTTTTCGTGGGTTTTTTCTAGGATTTGACGTAGTGTGAAGATCTGGTCTATGGTGGACTTACCAGGTTTAAAGCCGCACTGATAAGGCCCAATCAGTGTGTTGGCGAACGGCTTAAGTTTTTCACACAGTACGGTCGACAGGACCTTGTATGAGATGGCAAGAAGACTGATTCCCCGGTAGTTTGCGCAAATTGTAGGGTCACCTTTCTTCAGTATAGGACAAAGGACACTGAGATTCCAATCGTCGGGTATGCTTTCTGCTAGCCATATTTTGCAGATGAGTTGATGCATACACCCTATCAGCTCATCGCCACCGGTCTTGAACAATTCAGCAGGCAGGCCGTCAGCACCGGCCGCTTTGTTGTTCTTAAGTCGCTGTATCACAACTCGTACCGCGTCATGGCTAGGTGGTGGTACGTCCACACCATCGTCGTTGATTGGTGGCATCGGGTTTATTTCTCCAAAGACGGGATTGGTGGAGTCATAGCCAGCAAGCTGCTTGGAAAAGTCTTCCCTCCATAACCTCAGTGTACCTTGCGTATCCGTAACCAGATCTCCGTGTTCATCTTTACAGGTAGATGCTCCGGGCTTGAAACCTTGGGTCAGACGCTTGACTTGTTGGTAAAATTTTCGAGCATCATTCCTGCCTCGTAACACTTCGAGTTTCTCACGCTCACGCCTTTTCTGCTCTCGTTTCTTGCGTCTGAAAAGGCGCCTCTCTTCCTTTCTCTTTTCCCGGTAGTTTTTGCGTACGGCTCGCGTTGTGGCTGACTGCAGTGTTCTTTTGTATGCGGCGTTTTTCACTGCAGTAGCTTCGCGACACTCCTGGTCATACCATTGATTTCGCGGAGGTGGGCGTCGGAAACCAATTACTTCCTCAGCGGCAGAGCGCATGGAGCGGGAAATATGCGCCCAAAGTCCACCGGCATCATCGGGTAGAGAGTCAGGTTGAAGGAGCAGTTCTGAGAGGTGAGCGGAATAGGCTTCGGCCGTCCGATGTGATTGCAGTTTAGCGACGTCCAGCTTTCGTTGCATACCAGAGCGTACATCCTTTGCAATGCACAGCCGCATGCGTATCTTGGCTGCAACTAGATAGTGATCGGAGTCAATATTGACTCCACGGAACGTACGAACGTCTAGCACGCTGGAAGCATGCCTTCCGTCGATCACAACATGATCGATTTGGTTTTGTGTTTTCTGATCAGGGGACAGCCAAGTGGCCTTGTGGATGTCGAGGTGTTGAAATCTGGTGCTACTTACTATCATGTTTCGCGCCGCGGCGAAGTCAATCAGCCGTAGACCGTTGTTTGAGGTGGTCTCATGGAGGCTGAACTGACCGACAGTGGGGCCAAATATACCTTCTCTTCCGACGTTTCCGTTGAAGTCCCCGAGTACAATCTTAACATCGTGGGCCGGGCAGCGGGCATATACTTCCTCGAGTCTCGCGTAGAAGGCATCTTTGACAACATTGTCCTTTTCCTCCGTCGGGCCGTGCGCGCAAATCAAGCTGATGTTAAAGAATCTGGCTTTGACGCGGATCGTAGCCAACCTTTCGTTCACAGGTGTAAACCTGGAGATATGGTGGCGAAGTCTCTTGCTTACAACGAATCCGCATCCTAATTCGCGCCTCTCCGCATGGCAGCTGTAGTAGATATCGCAACTTGTTTGGTGAGAGCAACCTTGTCCTATCCATCTTATTTCCTGGATGGCGGTGATATCAGCCTTAATTTTTTTGAGGGTATCCGCCAATTCGATAGAGGCACCTTCCCTATTGAGGGTCCGGATATTCCAGGTGCATATCCTTAAATCATAGTCCTTTTTTCGTTTGCAGTGGTCGTCAACGTTGAGGGGTTCTTTATCCGAGGCTTTTTTAGTTTTCATTGGATTCTTTTTTTTACGTGGCGGGTACCAAACCCTACGCACAACCCATTTTACTTCCAGGGAGGACGCGCTGCACACATTCGCTCACACTCTCAGCGGATGCGGAGATAGCTACCCAGATGGAGCGGGGGAGGGGGAGGCTGTGTGTCAACTTGCTAATGGTTGGCTCAGAGATCGCTCTGGCAATCCCCAGGTGGAAAGCAGTCAGAAACTTTACTCTGATCAACCAAAAGCCAATCCATTCATTTTAGCTGGCCTAGTTTTCGATTTTTTTTTTTTTGGAGCACATCCTTCAGATAAGGTTTTTCTTGAAGCTAAGCCTGTCTTGAATTAATATTCAAGATCGGACAGTTAAAATTAAGATAGCTATTTTTTTAAATTGCATTTAAAATAAGAAATATGTGTAACTTTTCATGTTATTTAAACACGGTTCGCTTCAAGCAATATCAAGATCGGAAAAAATTGTCAACATAATCTGACAATGCACAATTATAATATAGAGTCCGGAGAATTCAAAAACATGATCCGCAAAATCGTGCCTGATCATTTACTTGTTTTATGGTCATTTTAAGGTAAACACTTTCACCGATAATTTTAAAAAAATACGTTTTATTAAAATTATCGGTAAAAGATTTTACCTTAAAATGGCCATAAAACAAGTAAATGATCAGGTACGATTTTGCGGATCATGTTTTTGGATTCTCCGGACACTAAATAATAATCGTGCATTGTCAGATTTAGTTGAAAATTTTTTCCGATCTTTAAATGCAATTTAAAAAAAAGCTATCTAAATTTTAATTGTTCCACCTTGAATATTTATTCAAGACAGTCTTAGCTTCAAGAAAAACTATGTCTGAAGGATGTGCTCAAAGAAATAATAAAATCGAAAACGAGGCCAGCTAAAATGCCGATACCTGTGGAAATGCACATATCTGCGAACCAGATCCGAGTGATACTTTTAACACAATTTTTATTTATTTAAATAGTTACATTTGCCCAAAAAAATTAAATAAATTTGGCGACTGTGAGCTAAATTGAACTTGTTCCATTTTTTAAAAGCAAAAATAACGAATAAGTACCTTTGAAAAAAGTACGTACAAAACAATCAACTGACTTGTACTTTGTACTTTTTCGTTTGTATAATGTCACTAATAGTCTTAGTCAGGATGTCTCCATTATGAAACAGAAAGTATTGGTACTTGTAGTTTGTACACTTGTACTTACAAACTAATACTATTAGCATTATTATGAAACAGGGCCCAGTTCTCACAACTTGAAGCGAAAGGATGAATGTGGACAATGAATTCTTAAAAGATTTCTTATGTTGTTATGAAATTCAACGTTGTCTCTAGAACAGGGCCTTATTTAGACCTCTGACCGCCCTAGGCTAACTATGAATATGCGCCCCCCTAAGTACGAAAAGAAAAATTTTGCCGAGCAAAAAAAAAGGTCCTAACTTTCAAAAAAAATTCTTTCAAAATAGATCTTCGAAAACTTCCATTTATTTTGTAGCTTCGATTTTAAACGAATAAAAGTTGTAACTTTCCGGTTTCTAATGTGTCAGTTAATAACATCTGAATAATCTGAAATAAAAATTACAGTGTGAGATTGTAATTCCTGAATTACAATTGAAAATTTAGTAAGTAAAATACTTGCGACAATTGCTCTATTATTTATAGAGAATGTTACAGTCATGTTCGAAATAATAAGAACAACTTAGATGAAAATCGAATTCGTCGTACAAAATTTTTATAATATCGATTTTGATTGTAAAAAATGGAAAAAGTGATGACCAAATGCATCTACATTGGTTCTTGCAATATTGTTGCATTAGGTCTTAAGTAAGCTGTTCGAAAAAATAAGAACATAATCATGTTGGCAGCACGTTTACTTGGCATAGGAGGGATTCCCAAAATTTAAATGAAAGCGTATCATGTGTTTTTGTGTGGTTAATTTCGCAATTTAAAATATTCAGTGTGCAAAAATTTGAAAAAAAATCTCATGGAAATGGGATGAAGACAACATTGTTCTTCTAAATAAAGAAAATTAATAAAAAATTGCTCAGCGATGGCAAAACCTTTGCATTCATAAGGAACTTCTTGATGTTTCAAACGGAATGATAACTAATGCTACAAATTGCTTTCTACGCCGAAAGTAGAAGTAGACGTAAAAATCCAGCGGGAGACAGTATAAATTGATCGTAAAGATTGTTAAACAGCATCCATTTATAACCTGTACGCAATTAAGAAATGAGTTGAATCTTATAATATCACTTCTAACATAAGAAAAGGATTCATCGGCTTTAATCTGAATCCACGAAGCCCTAGGAAAGTACCGTTGTTGAAAGGTGTTTATTTGTAACGGAGACTTCAGATTGCCAGATTATTTTTGAAGTTCGACCACGCCAGAGAAAAACAATACGTAAAATGTTCTCCTAAGCAAGAATTCAATGTAAAGTTCCCCACTAAGGCTATTAAGCATGGCGGCCTCAAACTGATGCTGTGGGGATTTTTTCGTGGAATGGCATCGGACCTCTAACTAGTTGGCACTATGAATGCTTGTTACTACATATGTTGAAAATATACTAGAAGCCAAAATGTTGTCGAACGCCGAAGAGGAAATGCCGATTGGGGGATCTTTCAACAAGATGACGACCCGAAGCATGCCTCAGAGAAAGCAAAGAAGTGGTTTCGGACCCATAATATCAATGATTCAAATTTTTCAAACTCATTTTCGTCTCGCAACGTATTAAGATGTGTATGTATATAATAACTCATTTAGAGTAACAACGCACATACAGGTATTGAACTTAATTAGCTGGCCAAAATTATTTTGAAATAAAAATTGATTCTAAATGTTTGTTTGATGCTGTATAGTGACAAAGCAGTGATTTCTGTCTGTTTTAAGAAAATTTAAAATAAGAAAAAAGACGTGGTTAAATTTATTAAAAAAAAACGTTTATTTTGATTTAAATTGCATAATTATTACTATTAACTCATCACTATCGTTACTTAATAGCATACTAATTGTATCCGGACGAAAGCCGAAACCAAAATAAATTAAAAGACATAAGAAGTGGTAATATCCATTTCTTAAAGTACTGAACTTAAAATCGTTGAAGTTGGGAAACCGGAGCATTTCAGACTTTAGTTTTATTGATTATAGATAGTAAATAGATACAAATTTTTCACAAAATAGAAATAAATACCCGGACGAACCCTGCAATAGAAGTAAATCCCTAATTATTATTATTTTTTTTATGTTAAAACTGCAATTTAAGCAAACTTTTTCTATGTTACAAGAAAACCTTGATAATCACAATATTCTGCCCTATATGTATATATTATATATTATATTCAAATTAAAGGCAATTATCTGCAGTTTCCGAATCCATAGCTTATATAAGTTTCACCAATTTAAAAAGTATTTATTACTATATGTAAAAACAGTATTATGATATGTAAGAAAAAAAATATCTAAAAAAACTTTAGTCGACACTCGAATTCAAATTGACTTTGACAGTCAATGGCTGCGAATAACAGGAAACGCAAAATAAGGTTGAGCCACAAATATATCAGGCTGCATTGTAAACCTATTTTTATCAACCTGCTTCGTATTTAGAAAAATCACTATGTGCAACGTTTGATAAATCGACATAAATTGCTTGAAGCTGTGCACCAACGAGCACAGAGTTCCAAAAACACAATCATTTCTAGGGTTTTCAATTGGTCTGCTATTCTTCTTGCCTCTATTTTGGCCTCTCTAGTTTGATCTATATTTTCACAAATGTAGTCTAATGCTGCAAGAACATGCTTGTAAGAATTGTACAAAGCTTTGCTGGCGTCTACTCGGGCACTCCATTGAGTTTTCGAGAAGTTTTTTACAACTGCCGAGTTTGTATCAAGTTTCGATAGCAATATTTGAATTCGAAATCCGTAAAAAAAATTGAAACATCAGATAAGGTTGGACCCATAAAAATGTATTTTTAAAAGTTCTTCATGTACTTTATTTCACTTTCGTATATACTTGACATGCCAGATCGATAAAAAAATGCAAATATCTCTAAAGGACGCAGTTAAGCCACAACTTTTTTTACAAAGTTTACTTATATTAAGCTTTATTAAAATTGATACATTTTTATCCCACCTCAACCTAGGGTTGTCATACGTACTGATTTCATCAGTACATGTACTGATTTTGGCTCCAACCCGCTGGCACCCCATCTAGCGAATTTTGATAAAAAAAAAGTGCATCTAATAGGTCACTAATTGGTCATAATTGGTCAGTTAGTCCGAGTAGTTGGTCAGCAAGAGTACATTATTTAAAGCGTTATGAAAAATTTCAAGGTCATCTGCATATTTTGGCACCCCATCTAGCGAATTTTGAAATAAAAACATATGCATCTAATAGGTCACGAATTGGTCATAATTGGTCAATTAGTCCGATTAATTCGTCAGAACGAGAAAATTTAAAATTTTTTATACCCTACACAGAGGCTATATTCGCTTTGTGTCGATATAGCTATGTCCGTCTGTCTGTCTGTCTGTCGGTCTGTCTGTTGAAATCACGTTTACGAGAAAACTAAGCAAGCTAATTCAATGGAATTTGGCCCACAGGTCACACCTTTTGCAAGCTGCTAGCATGTAAAAATGGGCGAAATCGGTTCACGACCATGCTCTATGTAAATATACCTCAGCCCATTTTGAAAAATGTTGCTGCGATTTTGATGAAACTTTTTTAAATTTGCAAAGGCTCTTAGAGGGGCGTGGCACAGCCCTAAATTTTAACTTCTATAACGCTATAACTCGTAAACCGTGCAAGATATTGTGATGAAATTTGGTAATAAAATATTGTAATGTTTGATGCAGGCATTGAAATAAGGTGCAGTAATGCCCTATTTCTGCAGTAATGACTTTAACTTTGCAGTAATGATTTCAAAATATTGAAAAAAATCATAGTAATGATTTTGAACCAAATTCATAATACTTTGTTGTGCGTTAATCTTTGAAACGAAATATGTACACATTTTATTTCCTATATAACCGTTGAAACGTTAATTTTATAGCTTATAATAATTGACATCTATGCACCAAATTTTATAAAGATTACTCTCATTGCACACTATCTATAGCATTAAACGTGTTTTGTTTATATGGGAGGTACCACGCCCACCGGTTCTATTGTGCCAAATTTTCGTAAGAAGATACCTTTTAGCAAGGATATCTGCCATAATAACTTCATTACGATTACGTTGTTAGTTCTCTAATTATAACGTTTATAAATATTGTGGACTGTGCCATGCCCTTCAACGAGTTTTTCCAGTATACTGACAAAGCTTGTATTGATGACTGCTCTCAGTAGTATAATCCTTACAATTTTTATGAAAATCAAATGTACCAATTTTGAATTATACGAAATCAAAATTTCTAATTGTTAAAAAGTGCCACGCTCACTTTCCAATTCCGCCCACTTTAAACACAATTCCATATGCATATATGATTTGTATCCGTGTACCGAATTTAATCACAATATCTTGCACGGTTTACGAGTTATAGCGTTATAGAATTTAAAATTTAGTGCTGTTCCACGCCCCTCTAAGAGCCTTTGCAAATTTAAAAAAGTTTCATCAAAATCGCAGCAACATTTTTCAAAATGGGCTGAGGTATATTTACATAGAGCATGGTCGTGAACCGATTTCGCCCATTTTTACATGCTAGCAGCTTGCAAAAGGTGTGACCTGTGTGCCAAATTCCATTGAATTAGCTTGCTTAGTTTTCTCGTAAACGTGATTTCAACAGACAGACAGACGGACATAGCTATATCGACACAAAGCGAATATAGCCTCTGTGTAGGGTATAAAAAATTTTAAATTTTCTCGTTCTGACGAATTAACCGGACTAATTGACCAATTATGACCAATTCGTGACCTATTAGATGCATATGTTTTTATTTCAAAATTCGGTAGATGGGGTGCCAAAATATGCAGATGACCTTGAAATTTTTCAAAACGCTTTAAAAAATGTACTCTTGCTGACCAATTATTCGGACTAACTGACCAATTATGACCAATTAGTGACCTATTAGATGCACTTTTTTTTATATCAAAATTCGCCAGATGGGGTGCCAAAATATGCAGATGACCTTGAAACTTATAAAAATATTTGTAAAAAATTTACTCTTGCTGACCAATTAATCGGACTAACTGACCAATTATGACCAGTTAGTGACCTATTAGATGCGCTTTTATTTTTATCAAAATTCGCCAGATGGGGTGCCAAAATATGCAGATGACCTTGAAATTTTTCATAACGCTTTAAATAATGTACTCTTGCTGACCAATTACTCGGACTAACTGACCAATTATGACCAATTAGTGACCTATTAGATGCACTTTTTTTTTTATCAAAATACGCTAGATGGGGTGCCAGCGGGGTGGAACCACTGATTTTTACTAATTTTCTTTAAAAATACTCATTTTTCGAGATTTTGAAATCAGTACGCAAATCTACTGATTTTTACCAATTTGTACTGATTAGTACTGATTTGCAGTGATTTTTAGATTTTATTTTAATCACTAAATAATTTTTACATTTCATACTTAATTATTACCAGTAGCGTACCTCAGAGGCTGCAAAATGATCCTTGTTTTGTAGCAGGAATGTTACGAATATTCGCATCCGCAATTGCGGAGCTTCCGCATAGATTTGGACATCTGCATCCGCATCCGCAATAATCAATGCAACTAATAGTAGCGATGAGTCGGTGACAAGATTTCGGCACAAGGGACATCTGGCTATGATGTAAGATTCATCAAGTGAAGATGAGAGTGAAGAAATACCAGAAAATTATAGTGCTGAAGTTATACTCAAAAAAGAATTAATTGCTTACCGCATTAAAAAAAGGGCTCATTTAGATGAAAATACTCTTAAATGGTGGATCGTTCATCGAAAAGAGTTAAAATTGCTAACACAATTAGCACGCAGATTTTTATCGGTTCTAATTTACGAGTCTATGCGCAATAAGCTTGACCCCGAAAAAGCGGCAATATCACTATTTATTAAATATAATGCTCCAATTTTTAATTTTTCGTACTAAATAATAAATATTTAGTAATATTATTAAAATTTACTTCTTTTATTTAATTTCTGCACCCATATAATATAGTCCATATATAAAAATTTCTTATAAATTTATAAAAAATCTTAAGATCCGCATCGGCGGATGTGAGCCTTCAAATATCCGCACCTGCGGTTTTGAAAAAAATCGGCATCCGCAACATCCCTGTTTTGTAGCATATTTAATTAAATTAAATTTTGTATACTCATACCTTTTTTTTAAGTACATAAATGAAAACAGCAAATTGCACAGTGAAGTTTTCGTAATGTGTAAAATATGTTATTTTGCTAAGGTTTTGTGGAATCCGAAAAATTGTGTCCTTTTTTTTGTAAATACGAAATTTTGCAATGTGATTTAAGCTGTGATTTTTATATTGACAATGAATGAGGTAAAAAATTTTGTACTGATTTGTACTGATTTTTGCGTTAAATATACTTGAATATACTGATTTTGTGTTTCAAAATTCTGACAACCTGTGGGGACAAAATATTTGCCGCACAAAAATTTTACCTACCCAACAACAATAGCCCAGCCACCAACAGTTCAACAGCAATAGTCAAATAGATCGAAAACACCAGAAATAGTTGGTAAACAACATTAGTTCGAAAACAGCAGGCCCATGCATGATCATACAAATAACATGTATGATGGTTCGAAAGCAACTCAAACCGGTTCTGCCGTATGTTCAGCTGTGCAGACCAACAACATGTTTGATGGTTCGAAAGCAACCCAAACCGGTTCTGCCGTATGTTCAACCGTGCAGAACGTGTATAAAGAGAGGTTGTAAGCAGAGCAGGAGATCATTCAGTTGGAAACCAGCAGCAAGTGCAGTAGTAAAAACTTATTCAAAGTGAAGTGAAGTAAAGTGAAGTGAAGTAAAGGAAAAGCAATTACAAGAGGCGTATAATCTGGCAGGCAAAGCAGCATCAAATAGTGGTGTCTCGACAAAGCCAAACCGAACGGCGAAAGGTTGGACCAGAAACCACCAGGAGTTGGGATGCAGGTAAATATTGTGCTTACAAGGATAAGAATTAGACTTCAAGTGCCCATCCGAGGGTCTTGAAGCCAATTCTTCGCTCAATAACGAAGACCACCAGGATAGTTAATTTGGAATACTGTTAATTTTCTGTGTCACCCCTACATCTATTAACTTTATTCCGAAGCTAACCTGTGCCGATTATTATTGGCCGGTCTAAGGAGTTCAACGAGCCTGTAAGTACCGTAGTTACCCACTATCCGGATCCTTGGTGGCGATAGGAAAATCCCTAACCAAAGGTGCGGCTAAGTAGAGGCCCCTAGAAAGACACCCGAAGGTTTCCGAATAGATCCGAAGGCGGAAATCCTAAAACGAAGACTTGCCACGTATCACACAGAAATGATAACCCCAGCAGCGTGATTTACCAAGTCACCGTAAATTCCAGATAGACACCCGAAGGTTCCCGAATATAACCGAAGGCGGGAAACCTAAAACGAAGGCTTGCAGCGTGTCACACCGGAGTATTAACCCCAGCAGCGTGACTCACCAAGTCACCGAAAGATCCAGATAGACACCCGAAGGTTGCCGAATATATCCGAAGGCGGAAAACCTAAAACGAAGACTTGCAGCGTATCACACCGGAGTATTAACCCCAGCAGCGTGACTCACCAAGTCACCGAAAGATCCAGATAGACACCCAAAGGTTGCCGAATATATCCGAAGGCGGAAAACCTAAAACGAAGGCTGGCAGCGGATCACACCGAAATATTAATCCCAGCAGAGTGATTTACCGAGCTGCAGAAAGATTTCGATCATTCTCCGAAGGTTCCCGAGTACACCCGAAGGCGAAGAACCCAAACCGAAGTTTTGCAGCGTCCAGCACGGAAATCCTAAGCCCAGCCTTGTGATTGACAGCGATATCCGGGTTCCCAAAGGAAGACCCGAAGGTTCCCGAAGACACCCGAAGGCTGCAACGTCGAATCTAAGTGATAGAGTTCCTGAAATCAAATAAATAATTTGTAGGGAGAGAAAACTTGAATAAATAAAGAACAAACATTTGAAAATTTTACAGAAATAAAAGTAGTTTTCAATTTACGAACGCCTGGTCAACCGGCGAGTTTACCCCGGCTGGAAAAGTTTCCTTACAAACCCTACCTCAACCTCACAACTTTATGCCTATGTATATAGTCAAAATGCACTTATTTTTGGTCTTACGAACGAATTAAAAGAATTAACCAAAATCAATTTGTATTACTCAAATACTTGAACAAGAAGGCTCCATCAAAGTTTTGTTCAAGTTTTTATTGTTAAATAAAATAAAACTTCTTCAAATTGTTAAAAAAACGTACGTTTGACACAGTCCGCAGTCAAAGAGCAAAGAAGTGACAAATTTCAGAGTGCATCCCTGCAAAATGGTGATCAGAATTTCTAATTAAAGTCTACTGAAATGCACAATTTGGAAAATTCTTAAAATTTATTAATAAGTTCGGCAAAGTTCGTTCGTATGGGAAAAGAAAGTGTCAAAATTTAATGCATTCTATAGGTCTTGTGGTTAAAACTTGAAGACTGTCAAAATCATAGGCAACGAGGCTAGAGACTCACTTTTGACAAACGAGGGAAGGAAAATTTCATGCCGCAATTGTATTTGTGCAATCCTTTAGTTATAAAATATTTTTCAGCACATAATTTTTTTTTTTCACTTGTTGAAAGGTTGTGTTAAGAAGGTGCAACATAACAAAAAATCTTAATCAACGTCAATTCTCGGCGCTCCCTCGGACCTTGCGCCCTAGGTTTAAGCCTGTGAGTAAATCAGGCCCTGCTCTAGGATATAACTAGCCCAGAGTAAATGATACCGAGATGTTGAGAATCCTACTACACTTTACTATATTATTCTAGTTATGTATCACTTATTTTTGCAACTCTGAATTCATTATACTTTTCTGTATGTATTCATATATCTTGTTTACACGCAGCGTAAACTTGTAACGCTGACTCATATTCATGCATTTACACGCAGATATGCCGGCGTTGTTGTTGAAAAAAAAGAAAAAAAAATAGTAAATTTTACAACTAGTTTTAGCTAAATACTATTTTAAACATTTATTTTATATTAACTTAAGCATTTTTGACAGTTCAACACTGACGCACCATTCCCTATTCACACGACAGCGAACTTGTTCATCGACGTACTACACCGAAGTAGAAATACCGAACTACTACTCCGACGTACATATCTCGAAACTCACACAACAAAAAACTACTCCGAAGTCATGCGCCGACGCTCAAATTCGGAGCGTGTGAATAGCGTAATAGTTCACTCTTTTTAGCAGTTCGTTTTATAATCTATTTTTGACAAGACAAATTGAAGCAAGCTCAACCATTTTTTAACATTAAAACTATAAAATAGAATTAAAAAGTTCAATTGTTTATTATTTCAACACAAACTTTGGTAACAAATAAAAAAAAAAGAACTCTGATAGTAAAATTAAATATTAGGTGTGTTCTATTACCTGAAAATTTGTACAAAGTTTTGATAATTTGTACTATTTGTTACTATTTCTTGTTCCTGTACAAAAAAAAAAAAATTGCAAAAGAGAATGAAAATAAAAATTCCAGTCGTTACCAAATGTTGCTATTTTCTGCTACACAAATTTCGTGTAGTAAAAATTTTCACGCTCATGTTTTGACAGTAAATGTGAAATTTTCTCAATCAACAAATTAAATAATAAAAAAAAATATTGATATCAAAAATTAAATAAAGTTGAATTTGAAAATTGGGGTTGAAAGTTGAAAAATTATAAATGTGTTTTTGATTTTTCTACAAAAGTTGCAACTTTTTACTAAAACCTATTCCCGTACTTTTGACAATTTTTCACACTCAGGGATATTTTTTTGCTTATTCTCACAAATTATGCAACTTGCGAGCTTCTGTTCCAAAAGTTACCGAACAGACGTATAATTAATTTCTACAGTTTGTATAATAAATATAAAATAAATAAAGTCAACAAAGTCTCTAAGACCGGAAATAGGGAAATCTGTTTTAGATGTTTTCAAGGTGTCTTTTAAACAGCTCAGAAAGATACTTTACCGAGTCTCTTGAAAGATACCAAAGAGGGGAAAATGTCTTTATACTTCATACACCAAATGGCTCTTATAAGCCCCTATAAAGAATCTATAAACATATGTTGTCTTTCTACTTGCCTTTTAAAGCTTGTAAGATAAGCCATAAAACCTTTTTTTGCTTTTTTCCATATTTTTTAAGTGAAACTTCTTTAGTGAAAAATTTGTAACGAAACGCAAAACTACCAAAGCCTTGCTACAGCGAGGTAAATGACGTTGATTGCTTTCTATTACTATGTTTATGCGACAGCTTAGGTTGTTTTACCGAGTACCGATCGGAAATCGTGCAAGAGTCGACACACTTCGTGCGTTCAAAGACCTTTGAATCAAATCGCATAAGCTTATTTTATGTTTTTTCAGTTGTTCTTTCAAAAAGAGGTTTTTTGACCATTTAAAATCAAACTTTTTCCCGACGTTTCGTCAGTTTTTTGTTGACTTCTTCAGGGGTTATTTATTGATTTCTAAAATACACAATTACAATGAACATTTTTTATCAATAATAATAATAGAATAATTTTTGAAAACAATGTACTAACCAATTTAATTTAATTATTGCACTAAACATAGATTTTACATGAAACATTGAAATATTAAAGTAAATTAAAAACATTCTAAAAATTAAGTCTACACGGAAAAAACACCAACTCGAAATTATTGTAAATATTAATGAAAATTTAAGAAAAATTAGTAGGTAATTTAGTAATTTAGAAACGGTTCGAGTGTCTATTAAAAATTACTAAGCGTAATATAAAAATTGCATCAAGCAGGCATTAATTTTTCGAATGCAAGTTTTTAATTTTTACAAAGTAGATTTTAAAATTTCTGCTATAATTTATTATATTTTAAAAGGACTGTACTATTTTTTAAAAAGTACATTATAAAGTTTTTATGATGAAATAATAATAACTGAAATTTATTTTTAAATTTTTTGGTGTGTTAAACAAAATTAGGGCAGCCAGCGAGTTTCCGTTGCCGCTTTCCCGACCCCGTCCCAATTCTGTTCAACACATTACTTCAAAGCCAATTAGTAAGAGTTTGGCAAGCCTTATATATTTATTTTTTTGCATGAACATGTTGAGAACTCAAACAGAGTACAAATTAAACACAAAAGAGAAATAAAATTCAATATAATAAAAATTAATAATCTTGAAATAATTTTTCTATAACTACTTTTTAAAAATTATAAAGCGGGAATCATATATTACAATATGAAATATATAAAAATTCTAATGTGGCAATTTATTAAAATTTAATAAATTCTTTGTAAAATTTCAAAGTTTTTAGGTGATAATTAAAATGAAGAAAATAATTATTAATATGCACTTATTAAAAAATGTAAAATGAAAATATTTACAAACTAGAATAGAATTTTTAATAAGGATTTTCTATTTATTACTATAAAAAAGTAATATTTGTTTTCAGACTTTAATTTTTATAATCTCCTATTAATTTTTAATAAAATTTGAGTTGGTGTTTTTTCCGTGTATTGCACCACGGTTTTAGGACTACTGCATAGATATTGTTAATTCAATCAGTGTCTTCTTTAAAGTTCACTGCTCTTTCCCCTCTTTGTTGTATACGTAGGCTCTCTAATGTCAGTCTTGTGCTCGTTTTTTCGGTGTCTAATATTTTTACTTCTGAAAAATCAGCTGAGTGGCTCGTGTCCAGTATGTGTTGTGCTAAGGCTGTTGATATTTTTTTTTTATTTTTTATATCGCATTTGTGTTAGTTTATTCTTATGTTTAGCGCTCTTTTTGTTGTTCCTATGTACACTTTATTGCACATATCGTTTTTCCCGCCTTCGCATGTCACTTCATAAACAACGTTAGATTTTGCTTAGTTTTGAATTTTGTCTATTACCTTAGTGAATATGCTGCTTAACGTTTGGTTTGATCTGTATGTGCGATGTCACACGATGGTTATTTGACAGCGCTCAAACAATAATTTTTTACTCTTTTTCACTTTTTGAGTGAAGGCCAGTCACACGACGAAAAAAATGAGTGCCGGTTAATTTCTGAAGTTTATATTTTTTGCTACTTTTTCTACTCCGTTTTGAAATAAATTGACACACCAGTCAAGATTTCAATAAAATGTTAATGCACATCATAAGAACAAGCAACAGAAGTTTATCGAAGGCCAATGTACGCAGTTGCGAAGTGACGGGCGGCGATTTCATGTATTCAACAGCAAAGTTGTACACAGGTAGCACTCACAAATATGGTTTTTATTACGATGAGTGCATCAAAAAAGAATTCGCGTAAAAAGGCCAGTAAGAACAAAATTTGTGCTTGAAATAGCGTAATAAAAACCATATTTGTGATTGCTACCTACTAAGGCTGTGCAACGAGCCGAACTTGTTCGATCAAACTCACAGCTCACGAACTTTTCACAAAAATTCAACACCGAACCAAGTTCGTTTGGTTCAACTCAATTCAAGTTCGTTTTGTTCCGTGTGTTCGCTCATATTTCGTTGTTTTGCTTATGTTTGTGCCTGTGTACAAGTCGTTCGTAGAAAAGTGATAGTTGCGGTGCGGCGCGTTGAATAGAGTTGTAAGCGACCGATAGTTGCAAGCGAACGTTAAAGGAGTAGATGAAGTCATTGAAAGGGGTTGCATGTACAGCATGAATGCTTGAAAGTTGTTTGATAGTGATGATGCTTTGTCATGCACGAACTATGAGCAATGATGGTGGGCTATCAATTACCAGCAAATAATACGAATTTTTTCATTACTTTTATAAATGAGTTTTAATTATACATATATTTATTTATAAAAACAATACCAACCAAAAATATTTTATAGTGTTAATTAGAATTCATTGCATTAAAAACAAAATAAAAAATAAAATCTCAGTAATTTCTACTGAATTCTCAGTAATTTTTCATCGGATGTGCATGAAATTATACTGTAATCCACATGAAATTTTACTTTCAGTATTTCAGTAAATTTTAATATGTCTCACAATATAAATTACTGGGAGCTGTGTAAAAATTACTGTAAATTCAGAAAAAATTACAGTAAGAATTCAGTACAATTTACCGAGTTTCATGCACGAAGCGGACAGTTACTGGAAAAAATGGAAAATTTTCTGGAATTAAGTACAAGCAATTTTTACAGTTTTAGTTTTTTTTTTTTATAATTTAATTTGAACTAATTCAATCCACTTCTTAAGTCCGAAAATATTGTTAACTTTCACCGTCACAGACGGCGCTGACAATATCAAAATCAAGATCTATTGACCCTTCATGTTTCAACTTATCGTAAAAATCGTGCTTTTATCTGCATTAAGTAGTGGTTTTTTCTTCAGTTTTAGTCTCTTTAAATATTTAAATTTACGAAAAACACGATTTGGGGTTAATAAACTAGTCTCTATGGCCGCCTTTTCTTTAATGTTCGAGGTTGAGTCGCGGGAATTACACGCAGTTCTGATGCTGGCCTACCTATCCTTTTCTGTAGCGGTTTTATATATCCTTCTTCTCTTATTTTTCCCGTAGCCAAGTTTATTGCGCAGCGAATTGCTAACAACAATTTGGCTTCGGTCAATTTTTATTGCGATATGACGATGATTTAGGCCGGATTCGCGAAACACTTAAACTTTTCCTTTTTCTACTTCCGTCAGAAATTTGCCGCGACCAATTTTTTAAGCTAATGCAGAAAATTAATTGCAAATGTGAAATTCAAAATAACTGCAATGATTTGACTACGCACTTTTACACCAATCAAAACTTTTGTTACTGAACCTATTCAGATGAGCCAAAAAATTACCATGCATTATTGGCAGATTCAAATCAAAGCAAAACAACAAAATAACTGTAGATTTTTCCCGTTAAGTACACGAATAACAAAAGCTAATTGAACTAAAATCGTCTGCAAACCACACGCAACGATCAAACGAACAAGTCACAACTTAAAAAGTTCGGTACTTACGAGTTGTTCGAAACTCATGAGTTGCAATCGTATGATACGAACATCGAACGAACCGAACATGAGTTGAGTCGAACGAATTGAGTTGTTCGAGTTGAACTCGTTGCGTATGGCAAAAGTTCGAACAGGTTCGATCAGTTCGTTGCACAGCCCTACTACCTACCATTGTCCTTCCAGTATATGGCTTTTCCATCGAAAATAAAAATTAATTTTTCTTAAATGTAAATTACACAGATATTAAAGCACATTAGCTTATTGTTATACTTCTCACTTTAAAAGCAAACTATTTCCAAAAAAATTCAACTGACAGCTCGCGGAACTGCAGGGGAATTTATTTAAAAAAAGGTGTTTTCTCTTTTTCTTGATGCTAATTAAAAAAGTATTTTCTAATGTACTTTTTCACTCCTTAATACAATACATTTTTTATTTACTACCTCGCTACACTATTGTGAGTGGTGACCGCTGTCATGTTCGCCACTCAAAATGAATTTATTTTGCCCGTCGTTCAAAAAGTTCATTTTCTCTCGCTGTCAGTGTTTTTTTTTAAATTTCTATAGGAAGCAACAACAAATTTTGTTTGAATGCTGTCAATTGCCCGTCGTGTGACATTGCACTATGCAAACGAAGTGTTCTCATCTCTCACTATTTCTCTAATTTGTTTGTTGCTCGTCAGCTGCGGTATATATGTGATGCCGTAATATTTTTGGTTTTGCATAATAATAATAATAATAATAGAGTTTAGCTACTACAGCTATTTGCTTTCTTAGCAATTTAGCATGAAGCTTTAAAACCAAGTAAAAAGCTTATATAATAATGGAAATGAAAAAATTATACATGCCATTAATTTTTTATTTTTTTATAATTTCTTCTTAGCTTTATCACACTTTCTCAACATACCCACCCGGATCATATGTATATAAACATACAATTGCATGAATGTAATTGTATGAATTTATTAACATGGTCCAAGGCATAAATGTTAGAAAAAATTTACCCATCATGCGGTGGGGCTCGGACAACACAAACATAAGACCAACAACCATTAAGCTACAAAATTAACTATAGTTATTTTTCAATCTAAGCTTGAGTTGACCTTTTGACAAGCTAATATCATATACATCGCAATTATTAATAAGAGTAGTCATGCGATTAAAAGGAGCTGTAGCCATATAATTAGTTCTACTGAAAGGTTGGTAAAATAATTGATAAGAGTTACGGTTACTCCTGCGATTAGTATTTAAATGAATATAATTAAGAAGCTCTGGTGCAGCAAGAGACCCAGTCACAAGTTGATGCAGAAAAAGTATATCCGCGATATTTCTACGCGAGCTCAAAGACTGCATATGTAGTAACTTCAAACGATCCTCATAAGGAGGAAGGTTTAAAGAGTCAATCCAATTTAAGCCATTGAGAGCAAAACGAATAAAATTTTTTTGAATTCTCTCAATTCTATTAATGTGAATATTATAAAATGGTGACCACACTTGGCTGGCGTACTCTAAGTGAGGACGCACTATTGTATTATATAAAGTCACCGTTACTAAAGGGCTATTAAATTCTTTTGCCCACCTCTTAATGAAGCCAAGCAGAGATGAGGATTTTTTACAAATTTGATTAATATGCTCATTAAAAGTTAATTTTACATCAAAATGTATACCTAGGTCTTTGACTAAATCAACACGACCAATTTTCTTATCTTTTAATTCGTAATCAAACTCCACAATATTTTTTCTCCTGGTGAAAATCATAGTTTGGCATTTATCAGGATTAAGATGTAAGTTATTTTTAGAACACCAAACCTCAAAGGATTTCAAATCAGACTGAAGTGGAATAGTATCCCCAACCCCCTTCACGTTCCTGTAAATTTTCATGTCATCTGCATATATTAGCAGATGCGAGTTTTTAATGACATGTGTAACGTCATTAATTGCTAAAATGAACAGGAGCGGCCCCAGGTGGCTTCCTTGTGGAACACCTGATGCCGCGCCGAATGGGGAGGAAAACACCCTCCGAAATCTTATCTGATATGAGCGATCAGATAAATAAGATTCAATCCAGCTGACAAAACTTAAAGGAAATCCAAGCTTTTTTAACTTAAACAAAATCAAATTATGTGGTAATTTGTCAAATGCTTTACTGAAGTCAGTGTAGATGCAGTCAACTTGCCCACCAGAGTCAAAAGAGCTTAATGCAAAGGAAGTAAAATCAAGGAGGTTAGAAACTGTAGATCTGCCATTAACAAAACCATGCTGACGAGTTGTTATGACTTCACTACAGCACACCTTAACTTGATCGTACACAATGCGTTCAAAAATTTTCGGTATCGATGATAACTTCGCTACGGGCCTGTAATTTGAAACATAATTTTTACACCCTTTCTTGAAAATGGGGCTTATGTATGCATTTTTCCAAAATTTAGGAAAATAGCTATATCTAATTGATTTATTAAATAACAAACTGAGGGGCTGACTCAGCACAGAGCTACAGTTGACTAGTACTGTCGCAGGAATACCATCAGGTCCGGAGCTGAAGTCATCATCAAGAGATGAGATATATTTCTCTATTAGTTCAGGTGAGAAATATATCTCATTAATCGAAACTAAAGGGTCGTTATCCATATATTCAAAATAGTTGATCTCAGGGCTAAATAATTCCGTAGAAAAGGATTCTTTAAACAAATTAGCAAACAACCCAGCTATAATTTGTGGGTCGCTAATGAGCCCATCAACTGTTCTGAATTCTGATGGAAACCCGTCAGACTTTTTTTTTGTATTAATAAATCCCCAAAAATGCTTGGGGTCATGAAGAATATTCAACCTAATTTTATTCAAATATTCAGAATAAACTAAAGCCGACATATCCTTAAATTCATGGAAAAGTCGCTGGTAAGCAACTAAGTCATTTCGGTCCTGGCTACAAACGTATTTGTTCCATGCCCTATTACGGCCATTGCGAACTTTTTTTAAATCCTTTGTGTACCAGGGGTATGAAGAATTCTTAACATACCTCTTTGCATAAGGCACCGACAATGCTATAGCCGAAAAAAGTTCACCATAGAAAAATTTAATGCACTCATCAAATGAATTACTCGTATTATTAAAAAAAATAATAAGGTCGTTTAATTTATTCCTTAAATTATCATTCAACTTTAAAAAGTCAGCTTTTTTAAAATTGAATTCATAAATATTGATGGAAGAACATGCATTAATTAAATTTTCATTGTCAGATTGGTACACAATACTCAAAGGTGGATGATAGGAATCAACCGTAGAAAGAGCATGGATAGCATTTCTCACAACAACATTACTACTATTTGCAGCCAAGACTAAGTCAAGTTGTCGTCCATGAGAATTAGTTATACAACTTACTTGTTGTAAACTTGAAAGTATTTCGTCAACAAAAATTTGTTGTTGTCGAGTTTTTGGACACGATGCATAAAAATATGTACCATCATCCGAAGGAGTCCATTTAAGGTCAGGCAAATTGAAATCACCTAACAATAAAATGTCGTCATTAGTGTCTAGTTCATTTATTATGTATTCTACGGACATCGAAAGACATTCGTAGACATCTGCGCTACTATTTGGAGGAACATAAGCGTTAAGAATATAAATATTGGAGTTACAATATGTAACTTTAACGCATAATAGTTCAATATTAGATGCGCAGGCAATTTCGATTAATGAACTAGTTAAATGATTTTTTATGGCTATTAAGACACCTCCACCAACAGAAGAAATGTCTTCCATGTGTCTGTCTCTTCTAAAAACATTGAAACTGTTGTCAAAAAGTTCCAAATTGAGAAAAGTGTTATTTAACCAAGTTTCGGTAAAATCGATAATATCCTCAGAAAAAGTGGCTAAAAAGATGTCATGCGTCTTAGAACGCAAACCCCTTACATTTTGATAGTAAAGGGATAGCCGCTTCAGTTTTTTGAATTGGAACGGACAGTCTTATTATTTTTTTTCGACTTAAATTCTGAAATAAAGATATTATCCACCCATGCATTAGAATTTAGAATGGCAGAAACATGAGAAGATGCCACTGTAATTTTAAAAGATGCATGAGTTGGTTTATTACCGATTTTCCTGCAAGAAACGAAGGCATCGGCAGGAATAATTTGGTTTTGTTTAATATAGTTTATAACATTGTCAGTGGTAGTGTTAGCATTAAGACGTGAAATGAAAATCGATTTCAACCTTGGCAATGCTTGCAAGGAGACAGGTGCCACAGAACCACCAATCGTAACAACTCCTTGCGGATTAGGAATAACAGAAATGGATAGAGGAGTATCGATAGTGGAGGAAAGGGGTGGAGGATTATTTATAGGAGCAGAAGCGGGAAAGTTGGAAGTAGACGGAGAGATATTTAGAGGGGGATCTAAGGCAGTTACTTCACGATTAGCAGCTGTGTCACTCGTCCCCCCCACACTACCCAAGTTAACATTCGACTTACGATTCTTATTTAATTTTCGTTTAAGTTTTCTTTTCTTCTTCAGGGAAATAGCTTGCTTGGGTAGAGTAGAGATCGAAGGAGTAGAAGAAAAAACCATTGCAGCCTCAGTAATAGTTTTATTTTGAAGCGAACTAACATCGGGTGAGACAGCCTCATTAAGGCTTTTTTCAATTTGGGGAGTTATGTCTAAATAATTATTTAGAATATCTCTGAAATTAATATTCAAATTGTTAAGATTTTCCCCAAATTGTTTAATTTTGTCGAAAAACACCGACGGGGACAGGGCCCTGCACGATGGACAGTACCAATGCAGGCCCGAACGATTAGAGGATAATAAATCAGTAATAGTGTTAGTTAGGCCTGCACAAGAGGCATGAAAGACCTGTTCACAGGGACCTGAACAGGAAAACATGGAATTCAATATATTTTGACTTTTACATTGATCTCTTAAAGAGCAAGCTAACAAGTTTTCAGACGAAAAATAATCCATCATGAAAAAAAGAAAAGACTAAGTTAAGACCTAAAATATTTTTAAAATTGCTTACAACGGGTTAAAATTGTGAAAAATATACCCGTTGAACAGCAACAACAACAACCTATTGAGATTAAGGTAAAGCAATGTAAGCGGACAAAGCAGAAAAGGGAATGAAAAAACAAAACTGATCACTGCTTTACACTGCTTGTAGAAAGAAATGTACTCACGTACGTATGTATGTTTACATTAAAGAATAAATTAAATTAAAGTAAGCAAACATGCAAAACTAAATCAAATCAAATTTCTACCAACACCAATTATTATTAAACAGCGACAATTATGTACGCGCAAAATAAATAAAATTATTGTTATTGAACAAAATTATTAAACACAAAGAAATATACGTATTAAAAAAAACAACACAAAAACACAACCGACACTGACAAAGAGACGAGATCAAGGCATGTTGCCAGATTGTTTTTTGTTATTTTTCAATTGGGTATTATGTTTAGTTTTGGTTATTATGTTGTCAATAAAAGTGTTTATAAATTGTGCTGGATAGTCATTGGTTTTTAGTGTTGTTCGTATTTTCGTAATGTTCTTTTCTAAAAATTGTGTATCGCTTAAGGTGATGACTTTTTTAATTAGGTTGTTTGCAGTGTTTAATTTCTGCTGCATAGGTTGCGTCGAATGGAAATTTATAATTCTTCCTGACGAAGTTGGCATAGTGTACCATTCAAAATGTATTTTGTTGTTTTTTCTATGTAATTGTACATCCAAATACGGGATTTTGTTATTTTGTTCCATTTCAATCGTGAATTGGATTTTATTGTGGTAGTTATTTAGTGTTTTTAGAATGTTGTCAATGTGTTTTTTGTTTATTATTACCAATATGTCGTCGACATATTTGCATATGAATCCTATTTTAATATTTTTGTTTATTAGGTCATTGATTACGTCGTCAAGTCCATTATCTAGTATTATGTCAGCTATCGTCGGTGATAATACTGTCCCATTTTTGCATTATGTTTTTTATCGCTAAGTAAGTAGAAATATTGGTAAATAAAGAAACCACGTCAAAAGAAATTAAAATAACTTCATCCGTTAATAATATTTTGTTACGCCTGGCATTTGTAAGGAGTACGCTCACAAATTCAGCGTTGAGCATTCAAAATCACCCCGGCCAGGGTCGCGGTCCTCCCATACCAATATAAGCGCGAACATAGAAAAGTTTAAAATTTATCAAAAAAAAAATTTTCTCTAACGGGGAGCAGAAAAACCCCAGGTCCCTTCCTCAAACTTTTACGGTGGCATCACGGTAAACCAACTCATGGCACCTTTTGCCTAGCACATCTTCATAATTTTAAAATTAAATAGAATTTTAGCGACTGATTTGACTGTAAGTTCAATTAAATAATGTTTAATTATAAAATAATCAGTCGCTAAAATCAACTTTCTTAAACCATATGGAGAACACGCCGAATTTCAAAAATATGTGGCTGGCAACACCACAATTTCGAAAAATAAATCATAACATGACTTAAGGCCGACGGTCTAACGGCTATGGCAGCAAGCGAGAAAGTGGCAAAAGATGACAAATGGAATATGCGCACTCTGTACACCTCATGACAAGTCCCTCAGTAGCTCAAGTGTTAGAGCGACCGTCGCAAAATATGCAATTGCAATGCATGAACGGTCAGGGGTTCGAGTCCATGTACAGAATTAACCAAACTGGTCTGATGAGGCTATTGGTAATAGCCGAAACATGTCAGCAATTACCAGGTTAAAATTGTTCCATTTGTTATCTTTGTCATGTTTGTTGAAAAATAACATTGATCAATAAGTAAAACTTTACAATATTGGTCTTTGCTTAATGACTGTAAGCTCGATTAAATAATGTTTAATTATAAAATAATCAGTCGCTAAAATCAACTTTCTTAAACCATATGGAGAACACGCCGAATTTCAAAAATATATGGCTGGCAACACCACAATTTCGAAAAATAAATCATAGCATGACTTTTGGCCGACGGTTTAACGGCTATGGCAGAAAGCGAGAAAGTAACAAAAGATGACAAATGGAATATGCGCACTCTGTATACCTCATGACAAGTCCCTCAGTAGCTCAAGTGTTAGAGCGGCCGTCGCAAAATATGCAATTGCAATGCATGAACGGTCAGGGGTTCGAGTCCATGCACATGATTAACAAAACTGGTCTGATGAGGCTATTGGTAATAGCCGAAACATGTCACCAATTACCAGGTTAAAATTGTTCCACTTGTTATCTTTGTCATGTTTGTTGAAAAAATAGCATTGATCAACAAGTAAAAATTTACAATATTGGTCTTTGCTTAATGACTGTAAGTGCGATTAAATAAAGTTTAATTAAATAGAATTAATTTTTGTTTTATTCTTATTTTTAATTTTCAAATTCATTATAGTTACTGATTTTTCCTTTTCTGAACAAATCTTCTTAAGTTTAATAAAAAAAATAATGATTGAATATAGGTTACACAAGTTTATTCTAAGTGAATTCACTGCTTAAAATAAATTCAAATACTAAGATTAGAAATTAACGCAACAATGCCTTTCTAGCCGTTGTAAAAATTTAACTTATAATATTAATTAATATAGGTATATATATATGCATCTCCATGTATACATACGTTTATTAATTCTTTTTAGCAATAATTTGCACACAATCAAAAACTAGGTTTCAAGAAAGGCATTGATTATGCAAAGAAATACTAATGATAAAGTTAATAGTCAAAAATATATACTTAAACATACTAAAAAAAATGTCTAATAATTATTATAATTATAATTAGCGACTTAGCTGGTGACTGTGGTTGTCGCCAGCTCTGGCTGGTAATAACGTTGACTGCTGCTCCTGTCAGTGCTGTAGATGTTGGTGATGCTGCTAATATTGTTGTTGTAATTTGGTTGAAAATTGTGATGTTGTTTGTTCTTATTTCTTAAAGTTGTTATTGTATTTTTTTATTATGTTGTTTTGTTGACTCTATTTGATTGTAAGTTTATTTATTTTTGGTTTTAAGTAGCTTTTTGATTTCAATGGCTTTGAATTGCTTTTAATAATTGTATATTTTATATAAGGATTTTTTCGATTTTAAAGTTTTAAATTTTTCATATAATATTTTACATTCACCCGCAATACGATCCGCGCAAATTTGTTTTCAAAAAACTTTTTTTTTTATTTTTTTTACACTGGCTTATTCATATTTTATTTGTTCACAATGAAACAATAGAATTATTTTAAATTTAAAAGCAGTCGCATTATATTTGCTGAGGTTTTTCTATTTCACTTTAACAAAGAGTTGCTGAATTGAGTTTTTAATGAATTGTATATTTATCGAATTTTAGCAATTAGTGCTTTTGATTATATAAGTTTTTTTTTCACTTAAACACAATGCATTAATTTCTTAAAAATTTTTATAAACTTTTGTGCAACATATTTGCTAGCATTGCGCAAGGCTACCACCGCCCGCGTTTGATATTATTTTGTCTCAACCACTGCACGCTTTTTATTATTTTTAAATTTTTGCGACAGTACGCGATGAGATAATTTCCGCAACTTGCGACCGCACGCGATAAATTTTTCTGCCAACTGACGCTTTTGCTTCTACGGTTCTTTTTCTTTTCTGCATACCGCTTGTTGCCGTCCGTCCGCCACTCACGCCATGCATACACAAAAAAAACCTCAACGGCATCCTTGGCCCATTAGTGCCAACTTTTGCCTTTATGACCTGTCTGACATTTCTTGTGTTTGACAGGTTTGACATGCCTAATTTGTTTTACAGATTTTTCTTATTTTGACATAAAGTTTAAGTACAGGGTGTTTAAATTTTAGTATTGCTTTGATCTGAACACCGGGTACTGGTTTACAATATATTTTGAATTAAAAATGAAAAAAATTAGAATGCAATTTTACAAAAAATGTTCAAAAAAGAAAAAAGGTGTTAATAGGGACGCCGTAATGTGCGTTTCCATTGGCAAAAGTCAGAAAGAGGTGTCAAACTGCAATTGGGCGATTTTATCGGCTGATTTTTAAACATTTTCATATCTCAATTGAAGTTTCTACTATAGCCGACAGGTGGCTGAAATTAAAATTTGACATTTGCACTTCAATTGAGGTATGTTGCCGTATCTTTTAACAAATTGCAATCGCGTTGACAACTTCTTAACATGCTTCTAACGTTTTCAAAAAGGAAATCCGTAACAATATTTTCAATTTTTTCTTTGAGTTATAGCGAATTTTTTATGTTATATTCTTCTGAAATTAGATTTTTTAAAATTTGCCCTATAAGTTTTGATAGCTTATAACATGGAACGTTTATGGATGAAGATATGGGTCTTAAGCTGGTGTTTTCCTTATGAATTTTTGGAAGCCCGTAGAGTCGTGGTGCTGTAGCGGATGGACTCAAGAGTTTAAATTTTTGATAACTATCAAAGTATTGTTTTTTGTGAAGGAAGTTAACTATTAATTTATGTTTATTGCGTGGATGGATGTAAATGCAATGAAAAAACAAAAAGAAATAAACGAAATTAAATAGAACGAAAAAAAACCTTTAGAAAACTAAACCGCGATAGAATGCGACGAAAATGTTTATTAAAATGATAAAAATTTACCTAGATTGATCTAGAATATCTACAGCAGTAAATGATATATCAAATTAAAGTACTCATCGAGCTGAGAGCACTTAAACTATCAGCTTCGAGATTGGCTAATCAAATGGCGAGGCATAAGCATGGTAATATTTGCTATTTCTTAAATTTTTTCAAGTAATTCACTGATTAACTAGCAAGGCCTTGCTGTACCTATTCTAGATCCCGTCAACTTTTATCATTTGATTAAAATATTTTCATCTCATTCTTTCGCAGTTTCACTTCTATCGCGTGTTAACTGCACACATGATTTTTTCGACTTTTTCAACATTTTTCAAATCGATTTTGAGATGTTTCAAAATTATTCAACCTCTCTCAACCTTTTTTGAGTTTTTCAACAACCTTTTTCAAATTTTTTTTTAACATGTTTTCCATAAATTGTCCTCTTTCAACTTTTTTTAACATGATTCTTGCAGTCGAAATTTAATTACGTTAGGGCTTGGCGGTCTTCACCGAATTCTATATCACGATACCGAACTTTTCTTTCTTGAATGAAATATGGTTTTTAATATTAAATTACTTATAACTTTATTAGAAAGATTTTTTATCAAATATTTGCGTTATTCTCACAATGCCTTAAAATTAAATTTTGTGCTATCGCCTGCACTTGAATATTAAGAATGTACAAAGATTTTTTCTAATTTTTTTAAGTAAGTATTTTACCATCAACTGTGTTGATACATAAGCTAATAAACAACAAGTATAATTGAAATAGTTAAATATTGTGTAGCAAACCTTACTTGCAAATTTTACTTTTATATACTATCGGCGGTAACATAATTTTTCGACTTTTTCAGTCTTTTTATTAATATATTTTATATAATGAGTATCACGAATTATTCTTTTTAATTAATTTTATCACTTTTCGTATGTACGAAAAGGCAATTTCAATTTATATTTTTTTAGTATTTTTAAATTCTCTTAAATTTTTATTTACAGCATCTTTATGTATTGCGAACGATAACGTTGAACGACGAACCGTCTTGTGACGATAACCTCAACGGGAAATCTGGAAGCAGCTTCCAAGGGGAGCACGTCCGATGTGCTTCTCCGGAAGCATTTAGTTCAAAATTCTATTTAATTTAAAAAAAACTTTCATTACGCATCCACTGAGGTTTGAACCAAGGTATTCCGTGGTGCTACATGCGCAGTTTCACGACGTCAGCCAACTCTTTTGATATATTTAAGCTTGCTAAAATTATATTATATGAATTATCAAGTGGCAACAATAGAAATCAAAAACTCGAAATTTCATTTTGACAGAATACTAATATATAGTTTTAGTCTCAATGAAATTATTAACAAAAGTAGCTCAGTGGGTTAAGATGTGCGCATCTCAGAACACTGGCATAACACAGGAGGCCTAGGTTCGGGCCCGATCGGAGTCAAAAAATTAAGTTAGTTTTTTTTCAATGTTATGTTTCTACTCAGCATCGAAGGAAGCGCATTTCATATGCTTCCGAAGATGTGCTTCTATTCAGCATCCGATGTGCTACCAAAGATGTGCATCCCAGCAATGACATCATGTGTTAAAAAAGATAAGCAGTGAGAAGCGCATTGGAAGCGACTTCTGCTTTTCTTGAAGCACATCCGAAGCGCTTTGAACGCGCTTCCGTTTCCCGTTTGGACTGATTGTGCCGTTTTAATAACATTAATACATACAAATACATTTATTTTGAAATTAATAGAAAAAGTGGAAAAAAGATGTTTATACAACAAAATAGACGCTTTTTATTGTAAATGAAAAATGTAAAGGAAAAGGCTTGGAGTGCAGTTGGAGATAAGTGCGATTTAATATACACAAGCAATCACAAAATACAAACAAGAATGATAGAATAGAAGTTTACGTACTGCGCATCTCCGGCATATTGCGATGTCATTTTAGAGCGTCATATGGAGGACGGTTAGAGTTGCCGTTTAATAAGAAATACATAATCAAGTTACTTTTTTACTGCTAATGTTCCCAAAAAATATAAAAATTTCTATTATATGATCATATAATATATTAGTGGGCAAAATCATGTTTTCCGAAATTGGAACTACTCTTTTGATACTTCTATATTTTGTTATTGGAAGATTAGAGGAAGTGCTAAGAAAAAATTATAAATATACAAATAACAAATTAATTGCATGTATAATTTTTTCATTTTCCTTAATAAATAAGCTTTTTACTGGATTTTGAAGCTTCAAGCTAAATTGCTATGAAAGCTAATAGCTGTAGTAGCTAGCTATTATTATTATTAGCTAAAACTATGAGTTCGTTGCCCAAACGTCGACAGCGAGATGATGGCCTAGAAAATCTTGCTGGTTATATAAGGCATAAACTGCACGAAGAGCTTCCCAACATATGAGAACAACAATAAACTGCAATGACCTTCACATCGCTTAACCATCTCAGTAAATGAAGCTTATCAAAGACAACTAGGAGCTAATGACTCATATGAGACAACTCGACAAAATTTTATTAGACTTTAATGACGACGGAATAGATATAACCGAAGAATATTTGGGAAAAAACTTTTAGAAGGCAAATTATGTAAACTGCAAAATTAAAATAAAAAATTGTTTTTCAGAGCTAGGATGTATCTCAGAATTAAACCTCTTAATAAGGACTTAGATCAAAATGTTTGTAAAAGAAAACGAAAACTTAATAAAGCAATTACTTGAGTTCGAATTTGTTTTTCATTGCTTACAACAAGATCTAAATATATATTTTTACAACTTTTGTGAAAAAATAATAGTGAAATTGTTAAATATAATAAAAATAATATCGAAGTTAAACTCAAAATAAATAATTAGGCAATTCACGGTAAGCTAAAGTGGAATAATGTCTTAAAATATTATGACTATCTTATATATAGTAGTTGTTTTCCATAAAAAAATTAAATAAGGCAATACAATTCTGCACCTAAATATTTTTTCATATAGGCTAAAAAGTAGTTGAGGAAAAATGTACTCGGCTACCCTTATATATATGTTATAGAAACAGAAAAATGCAACCGTGATTGTCCTCCAGATGACGACATGCGCAGAAGATTTTCATTTGAAAACTCGGAATGCGCAATCTTCTTTTCTATCATTCTTGCAATACACACAACAATTTGATTAACAATTCACTCCCCACAAACTGCACGAATAGTACAAAGTGAGGGAACAGGTTTACTTTAGCTCACAATCTCCAATTTTTTTTTTTTTTTAGGGGTAAAAGGGGGTTAAAAATAAATAAAAAGTATGAAAAAAAAGTGTCGCTCGGATCTAGTTTCGGAGATATAGTCATCGGAAGTTGCGGATATAGCTTTTGGAAAAATCATCATAAGTTGGGAACCTCTGAATGGATATCAAAAATATGGGTGTCAAATGAAAGATAATTTAATGGCCTATTTAATGGTGAGCAAATCTTTGAAATTTAAATCATAACTTTGGAGATATTGCGATTTTTCTGAAATTTTGACCAATTTTTTTTTTAAAAAACCGTTATTTTTTCCAAAAAATGTTTTAATGACCCATAACTTTTTTAGCTTCTTAAGAAAGCTTAATTTATTCCCCTTAAAATGGTGTGTCGTTTGTTCAAAATTTTTTTATATTTACCCCATTTTTGACCGAAAAACAAAAAAATTTATTCGATGAATTCTTATGAAAACTATGTGTTTATGGACAAAAACAATAAAAAACCAACAACAACGTTTGAACAAACTATACAATATTTTAAGGGGAATAAATTAAGCCTTCTTATGAAGCTAAAAAAGTTATAGGTCATTAAGACATTTTTTGGAAAAAATAACGGTTTTTTAAAAAAAAATTGGTAAAAATTTCAGAAAAATCGTAATATCTCCAAAATTATGGGCTAGGCTTGTTCACCGTTATTATAGGCCATTAAATTATCTTTGTTTGGACACCCATATTTTTGATATCCATGCAGCGGTTCCGAACTTATAATGATTTTTCCAAAAGCTATATCCGCAACTTCCGATGGCTATATCTCCGAAACCAGATCCGAGCGACTTTTTTTGATTACATATTTCGTCTTAAAATCAAAAAGCACATAAGATAAGTTTGGATTCAAAAAAGTTTGCAAATGTGAGCTAAAGTAAACTTAAGCCAGGGCCGGTTTCACAGTGTTTAGTTAACCAATTAGTTACCTAACTAGTGTCTGTTAGTTAACTAACAAATTTATGTTGTTCAGTTTCACAGTCCATTGGTTAACTTGATATTTTTTGTACAGAATATGGCATCACTGCACAAATCATATGTTTTTTAGTCAGCGTTTCCACAGGCAAATTTGGTGAAACAAATTCTTGTCTATTCTCTTTTGTGAATTTGTTTTGCGTTTACACACGAAAACTAGAATTTGTTTGTGCTTGAAAATGTTATAAGTGTTCCTAAGTCATCATACCTAACGTAGCTCTACCGCGGCTAACTTCGGATTTTCAGGGGGTTCTTAACCCGCTGCGCTAGGTCGAAGGACATAACAATAAATTTCACTTCCGACTTCCTCCGGAAGTGAAATTTTAAATAATTTAATGAAATTCCATATTTCAAAAAAAAGAGACTAAAAAAAAAAACTAAACTCAAAAATTACTCTGCACAAAAAAAAACCAAACTATTCGAAATTATTTTACCACAGACCAGCACGGGATTAGGTAGTCGTTCCCTGCGCTCCCTCCCAACCTGTGCCATAGCTGTTGCTGTCCTATAACACCCACATCTTTCGCCTGATTTAACCACCTTCTATTCACCCATTGTCGGCCTCGAATTTGCCCTTTTAGAATTACTCTAGCACTTCATATTTCAAAATATTTGTTCACGACATTGAAAAGAAATAATTGAAAATTAAATAATGTTATTTTTAATTTCAGACCCTATGCTGAATGTTGGCGCCTCGCAAAATGGACAAAAATGAAACGTAAAGGATGATCAATGTATAAGTTTTAATTTTTATATAAGAACAGATTTGAAGCTTAAGATAAAAATTTGAACCCTCCCACAAACTATATAATATTATGAAAAGTAATGAAAAAAAATGTATAGTATTACATATAATAAAGATAACAAAATTATAAAAAAAAGATTAAAATAAAATGGTTAAAATATGTATGGACATGCAATTATAAATAAATGTATCTATGTATAAAGGTGTGCTTAATAAAATTATAAAAAATATGCAAAAAAAAATTGTTCGCGCTTGATTCTTTAAAAAGGAAAATTAGATGGTAACGTATGCAACAGAAAATCCTGCATTCAAATACTCATTAAAATTTGCGTAAGTCCCTATTTGGCAAAAATCTAACCTAAAGGAGCTCGCTTAGGAAAAAGAAGGAATGACGGGTCCAGGGTCATAAAGCTTCCCGAATTCAATTACCAAATTTTAAAACCAAACGATTCGATTCGAGTGCAGCAGGATTTGCTGTAGTGATATAAAGAACAAAAAAAACTACTTAATCATAAAGGAATTTTACTACTATTTATAAACTTTCTTATGCGCGAACCACGGCAACCCTAAACATTCAACACAAATCTTGTTGGAACGTATTCGGCTCTCTCGACGTCAATCTGTTTTTTTTTTCTGTGGCCTCTGCTTCCACAAATACCAGCGGATGAACTCGACCTGTTCGCTTCACGAAGACCTTAATGTTGACCGGACTCGTTCGCACTTTTATGATGGATCAGGCTTTGATCTTTGCGTTGCGCTGTCGCTCACTTTCCGTCGTTTTTCTTTTCTAAGTTCGCGTCTAAACGCTTCTCTTTGTTTGCCGCACTTTAAAGGTTTTGAAGTTGGACTTTCTTCTATAATTTTTCTTTACTGCACTTTTATAACACTACGAATAAAATAATCATGGTTGACACATGCTGTCACATTGTCTATGTATTTAACTGGAATTACATTTTATTCCGTCCTAATACTTAAAAGAACCTGGATTATAAAAATAAATTCAATTTATTACTGCATCTGGAGAAATTTATTCAGTTTATAATTCCACAACTGATTACGCCGCCGTATGTTCCAATGGTATATTTTCAAGAGCATGGCCAATCATCATATAACATTGAGACATATGTTCAGCAGCAATAATAATAGAGTCATTACCGAAATCACAATAATGAATTTTCAGGAACCGAAATATTACACACAGTAAATATCAATGTCTTGTAGACACCACCGGAACACAACCGCCAACCCACCAATCTGAGTCGACAATTGAAACTCGCAAGATAGAAATTTTTATTTTTCCAGCTCGTGTAAAAACTTGACGTACATGGATTTTCATTTCATTTAAGCCCATATATGACACAATAAAAAAGTTCCGAAATTGTAACTGAAAAGGACATTGTTGTGCATCAATTTCATTATTTCTGCTTTGGGCATTTTGTTTACCACAGCATAAATCTAACCTTTGCTTTTTTCTTCAGGCTATTCAAAATTCGTATATGTCAAAGTTAGAATATGTGGAATAGGGAACAACACCACCCGCAACAAAAATGCCAAGGCAATTACTGCGTCAACCCGCCACAACGAACGTAAATGCAAAGCATAATATCAGCGAAAGGACAGAACGAAAGAGAATTTGCGGGTACGAAAAAAAAAACTGAGTACACCACCCTTGCGTTTTTCCCTTCTTGCCAACAGACAAGAAAACTTTTTCTCAAGACTTTGCCTGTGTAAACGCTGACTTATGTTGCGGGTGGCAGGCGTATCCTTGTGCTGACTTCCCATACAGGTTAAATAAAAGTAAAACGAATTTAATATTTTTTGGAAAAATTTTGTTGTGGTCTGTTGTGGAATTTTTGTGTAAACAAATCTGACAGCCAACTTTAGCGAACAAAAAAAAAAAAAAGGGGGTTTCGTGCATGATGCAATCATCAAGTAGTAAGGACTGGTTGAGGACATGTCATCTGTCAAGATTGACTAATGGTGTTTATTGGTGGCGATGACAACTTACGCGGGCGTTTGTAGATTGGGTTTGACAGAACGGTTCTTGCATACAAAGTATGGTCCAATTTGGATGAACCAAAGTAATTCTCAAAAAACTTTTAAATTGATATATAATAGTGAGAGCCAATGTGCGCGGCATGCGACGGCGGGAGACGGTTGACAGTTTTTAGTGAAAACAAAGGCGTCGCATTTAATTGCGCTAAGAGTATACTTGACATTTTCTCAAGTGCCACGACACAATTTTTATTTGCACCAAACGCCGCTGCGTTCGTGTACATTGACCCTTCTTTATATATTGACAATGCAATGCCAAAATTAATTTCGCAATCTGTTTGGTGCGGGATCAGATTGTGACAATGGAGGAAAACGGAAGAAGAAGAAGCATGTTACATTACCTCCACCAGTGTGAATGAGCATAGCACATACATGTAAATGGGTGTATTATGGATCTGAGACTTGTCGAAATTACTCTCTCGCTCTCGTAGGTTCCACTTTGCCACAGTCCATAGGTTCGTACCTAAACTTTAAAAGGTAGGATACTGGTTTGCGGATATGATTGGAGTAGTAAAAGTTGCAATTTTTGTTGGATAATTTTATGATCTCCGAAAGTTGCAGAAAAGATGTTGGCATGGTAAAATTTTAGAAGGGAACAGATATAGCACCTACTTAAATTTAATACATGCAATTTTTGTATAGGGGAACATATATATGTTAAGGAATGTTCTGGACTGATTTGTTTTTGTTAGGCTTAAGTATATGTTAATCCGTATTAGGTATGTAGGAATATTTAGGTGGCAACTGAAATTTTCTGGACGCTTCATGTGAAAATCCAAAAATCCATCGAAGTGTACGGTCGTGCTAAAAATCGTTCTCTCGAAGTGAAAATTTTCAAAAAAATTAATAGTCGTAACAAAGTGAAAAGGTGTTTAAATTTTAAAACTAAAGTGAGCATTTATATGTTAAAAGTTTAACTTTTGGTACAAAAATTTTCGCTTTTAATTAGAAGAACGCAACCGTCGACATATAGGAAGCAAGGAGAAGGCTGACTATTATCGCTTCGAAATTTGGATTCTCACAGAAAGCAGGAAAATGTAAGTGATCTAATTTTTCAAGTGATAGTGTTCATTTTAAAGTTCGTTTATTTTGACTGGGCTTAACGTGAATTAAAATTATTTTTATAGTGTGACTGATCCTGAACTGAGGCTGCAGGAAAACTGGAAATTGCCTGTTTCCACCAAGAAGGATTTGCCAGATAAGTCAGTCACAATTTTCCTATGTATTTTTGGTTTTTTTTGCGATTTTTAGTTTTTTACATACGATATATATGTATGAGAATTGCCCGAAAATTCTGAGTGTCAAAAATTAAAATTTGATTGCGGCTTCGACTTAAATTATCGCTTTAGTCAAACGAGAAAATAATTAAATTTGAAGGAACCAAAAGTGGACGAAGTCTCTATCTAAGAAATTTGCTATAATAAAGGGCAATTTGAAATATTGGAGTGAGAATAGAAACCTGTGCGGATCCTCGGAAATCAACGCAGGACCAAATTGTCGCAAAACAGAAATTTTTTTTTTTTTTGTCTAAAATTGATTGCACTTGCATGTCCGTACATATATATTAATTTTATTTAAGTTTATTTGATTTTATTTATCTAAGTGATAGTCAAGTTCGTGGTGTAAATTTAAAGTCCTTGCAAATTCTGGGCATTATTCTTTTTTTTTGTTATTCGGAAATTTGATCGCGTTCGTGCAAAGTTTTGTTGTTGTTTTGCTAGTCTTAACTGAGCTCATTTAAGGTTAAGAAAGCACTGTGGGTTTTTGTTGAAATTATTACTGCTGTTGATGCAAGCTTAAAATTCGAGATTCATTTGCATTTTAAAAATAATTTTTATAGATTCTGCAGAATACTTACTCGTAGTTTCTGTTAAAAGAATTTCCGAGTGAAAACAAGAGATTTTAATTTTCAAATGTGGTTTTAATTACATGCTACTATTTTTTACATTACAAATTACATCTTTTTAAATCATATTTATATAATTATATTAACATATATACATTTCATTTATATAATATTAATCATTTTTTAATTTCAAGGTATTTTTTTTGTTACAGTTATAGGTATTCTTATATATACTTTTAAATTTCATTGCTGGATGTTTTTTTGTTTGTGCATTTTTCCTTGCCATACGTCGTCTGTAAATTTTGGTAGAAGTAGATTTGAAAACACGGTGGTCTGAAAAAAAAAGAAGAGATTTGTATTAGTTTTAGGTTGAAAATTTATAATTAATAAAATTATGTTTTGAAAGTTTAAAAGAAAAAAATGATGTGCTAAATTTTTGCCAAAAAGGGGGCGGAAAAATATGACCGATGGTAGAAGGTAGTCAAGGGTAATAAGAGGTGACGGTGTTTGCAGTGGGTGTCGTCAAAAGAAGCCATGGAGGCGGCACAGGTTGGGCGGGTGCGAAGGAAAGCGACATCTATTTCCTAGTACTGGCGATCCTACTATTTTAATTGCGATCTAGTTCGGGGAATGGTTTTGTATTTTGGATTCTGAAAAATTTTGAGTTTAGAGTGTTTTTTTTTTGAGATTTTTGAACATTCAGGTATTTTGTTTTGAGATTATTAAATTCAGTTATTACGTTGATTTGATTTTTATTATTCTTCAAATTTCACTTCCGTCGAAATTCGGGAGTGAAGTTTATTGTTCATCCTTCGGTCTAACGCGGCGGGTTGAGAACCGCCCTAAAAGAACCGCAAGCTAGCCGTGGCGCGGCCGCGTTAGATTCGCTAACTAAGGACATGTAACAATATGGCGCCCAATCTTAAAATTATAAATTTCTGGGGAACAAAATCTAATACCCAGGGTCGCCGTCTAATAAGATAGCGGCCGAATAAAAAAAATCAGGGGAAGGCGTAGTAACATCATCGCCTTGTAAAGTAATATCCATATACTACGGTTCCGATTGAGACTTGTCGATTACTCCAGCGTGATGGCTTAGCCTCGAAAATTCGAAAGAGCTAAATGCATCAGATGCTGGAGTGATCGATGACTTTACAGTCGAAACTATTCGGAATGGTCCCTCGAGGGTGGCTTAGATAAGCTCTCGCTGCAGAACTATATGCGCCGTCTGATGGGAGACCAGGGGTACCATAAATCCGAAGATTTGCCAACAAAAACAAAAGTCAATTTTAGCCATTTTTTTTAAAAGCAGCGCGACTCAGGACGTTTTGGGTCCAGTGGCTTAGGATGAAGATCAAAATCTTGAACCTAATTGCATTGGACTTGGAACATGTTGAAAGGAGCAAATAAGTAGTAGTTCGTATATTCGAAGCAAAACCATTCGAAGTCTAAAGTGGGGCAGGAGTCTGTGTGGCCCTGTAACCGTAAATAATGTTTGTGATTTTTAAATTTTTACGCCGTACAGGTAGTCAAACGGACAGTCAAATTTGTGGCCTAATAACAGGTTAATAATAAAATTAGTAGCACAAAATTTGTGAGCCCACACAAAACAGAAGTATTTTTTTTAATTAAATAAATTGTAGGAGAACACAGGGACTACTCAAAAAGAGTTCGCAGAAAACAGCAACGCCTAATAATCCTTTTACCAACCAAAAGAAATCGGTCATGTGAAACCCCCCCCCCCTTTTTGTTATTTGTCAGGAAAAGAAGTAAAAGTAAAATCATTGGAAAACACATGAAAAGTCCAAGATATACTAAAACTAATAGAACACCATTTTATCAAGTAGAAAACCCAATAAGTAACCGCAGTCCAGAAATGGCTACTATAAGAAGCCCAGTTAAAAATGTAGTAAATGAAGATCCTGTGGAACCAAGTGGTGACAGCGTGAGAGAGGGTAATTTTATTGATTTGTCGGGAACAATTATACAACAGGACTCAAAGATTGTTGGGGCTAAGCCAAGGGAGGCTACTGGCGCTTATGCCACGCGTGCACAAGCTGCGGCTACCAAAATTAGTAAACAATGTCTACCCGATTTTTCGTTTCCCCCTCCACTAAATCAGACTGAGATTAAACAAAAGAAACATTTTAACGCTAAACCGAATCCTTTTAAAGACCGCGAAAATATAGCATTGATTAATGAGATCGTTACGCGTTCGAATCAGGAGTTCAAGGAAGCTTTAGAAGATTCCATGGAGAAAAAAATTAAGGAAAGTATGCGTGCAGGGTTAGAAGAAATAATGAGTAGGTTAAATCTTACGCAAGGGGCTGCTGAGGCCACGGAAAAACATGTTGAACGTATCGATAGCCTGAGGGCAGGAAACGGTAGTGCTAGCGGTGGGCGAAACGCCGGCTCCTCTTTGAATTCGCATAGATCTGAAAATAGAAATTTTAGTCCAAATACGGATAACAATTTAAATTATACTTATCCGAAAATAAAAGATGCAGTTACATCATGGCAACATCCACAATCACAATATTATCAGGGAGCAATACAAATACAGCATTCTACGTCGCAGAAAAATCAGAGGCCGTACCAAGGTCGACAAAGTGATGCAAGTATCCGCTCAGTACCAAGAACAGCTACACATCACGAGCCAACTGATCCGGTCATTCCACCAAGAAGACAAGGCGGCTGGCGCTCGAACGTGAATAACCACGTGAAGATAGATCGGTGGGGCTTGGTGTTCGATGGACGAACCGAGAAACTGTCGGTGGAGGATTTCATTTTTCGGCTGGAGCGTCTTCAAATCCAATATGATTGTCCATGGGAGGAAATACTTCGCGAATTTCATCTGCTAGTCGATGGAAATGCTCGTGAGTGGTATTGGTTAGAGGTCAAAACGCATGATGTCGGTGACTGGTCCACGTTGAGACACGCCCTGATGCGCCAATACCAGAGTAACCGTACCGACTTCCAAATAATGAGTGAGATATACGAGCGAAAACAACAGCAAGGCGAAAGCGTCGATTCCTTTTTTCATGCCATGCTGAAAATACGGTCGAAATTAAGAAATCCGGTACATGATCACGACATCATTAAAATAATTAAACAAAATTTGAGAGGCAGTTTGGGTCAAGTGGTATACCCAATGGAGATTTATACCGTCGATCAGTTTCGAGAGAAGTGTGTTGAAGCGGAACAGTTTTTAACACGTCGAGACACACGCAGCACGTTTAATCCAAACCAGAGATTCCCAAGACCGCAGCGTAGTCACGACTTAAACGAGTTAAGCCATGAAGATGAAGAGTGTCAACAAAATCGGTATGACGATATGCTACTGGACGAAGTTCAGACAACAAGACACTGTACAGCTTACAAGCCTTATCAGCAACCATCACAACTGAAAAGTCAAAATTCATATCAGCAACCACAGGAACAATGCCAGCAACAGCCGAGGCGAGTGTTAATCTGCTGGAACTGCAAGCAGCAAGGGCACGTATACATGGACTGTCCCATAATGCAAAGGTCCATTTTTTGTTATAAGTGCGGAGCTCCTGATGTTGTCACGCCAAAATGTCCGAATTGCGCTGTGGGAAACTCCACGAGGAACGTGATTTCAACGGGGGAATCACGCTCCAAACGAATTCCCGTAAAGAGTCCACAGAAGGCAATAGTTTAGAAGAAAAAAGCAGCAGTAGTTCTGATGAGCCTGCACAAAATAAAAATATTAAAATTTTAAAAGCCATAATTTCAATGAATAAAGGTAACACTACGAATAATACTGGAAAAAAGCAATTTCAAATAAGACCAATTGAAGAGCGAATGAAAAATTATATTGATGCACGAGAAAGAATATTCAATGATAGCCAGTTACAAGGTATGCGAGAGGTATCAAGAAAAGTTAGAAAGGCGCGTAATAATTTTGCGAAACGAAAAAAAATTCGGAAGGAGGTAGCGGAAGCGGTCAACACAATAAGCGGAAAAGATCCACGGGCGTATGCTGAGGTAGAAGTCAGTGGCGTTAAAATAAAAGGACTTTTGGATACAGGGGCATCAGTGTCAATTCTAGGACAAGGTTGCCGAGAGTTAATCGAAAAATTAAAAGTTAACCTTGAAAAATATTTTTCCACAGTTAGAACTGCTGGTGGGAAAAGACATGCAGTCATCGGCAAGGTTAAGCTTCCTGTCAAATATCAAAATGAAACCAAATTAATAAATTTTTATTTATGTCCAAATTTGAAACAGCAGACCTATCTTGGGATCGATTTTTGGAGAAAATTCGAATTGGCAACTGAAGTTATTGGTGTAGAGGAACTCGATATGGATAAAATCATAGAGAATTTTAAAAACGATACAGTTGAAGGTGCGGATGAAGAACCGGAGCGTCACGTTTTAAATTTACATGAGCAACAGCTACTAAACGAAGTAAAAAAGAAATTTCGAACCTATGAAGAACACGGCTTAGGTAAAACAAATCTGGAAGTGCACACTATTCAGTTGACTGAAAATGCGACACCAGTGAAAGATCGGCACTATCCGATATCGCCAGCTGTGCAAGATCTGGTTTATGCAGAGGTTGACAAGATGTTAGCATTAGGGGTGATAGAAGAAAGCGAAAGCCCCTGGAGCAATCGCGTAACGATAGTCAGAAAGCCAGGAAAAAACAGATTTTGCTTGGACGCGCGAAAGTTGAATGACCGCACGGTCAAGGACGCGTATCCACTGCAAAACATAGAAGGCATACTGAGCCGTATTGATTATACGCATTACATCAGTAGTGTAGATTTGAAGTTTGCGTTTTGGCAAATCCGCCTAGAGGAAAAAAGTAAGCAGTATACGGCCTTCACTGTACCTGGGCGACCACTTTATCAATTTGCGGTTATGCCATTTGGGCTTTGCAATGCCGCCCAGCGACTCTGCCGACTTATGGATAAGGTGATCCCTCAGAAATTAAAATCCAACGTATTTACCTATCTAGACGACCTTCTGATCATTGCGCCAGACTTTGACACACACATGCAAGTTTTGAGCGAGGTTGCAGACTGCCTTAAAAAAGCCAATTTAACCATTGGATTGCAAAAATCGAAATACTGCTTCAAAGAGCTGAAATATTTAGGATTCCTGGTGGGCGGCGGCAGTTTGAAAACTGATCCCGAAAAGGTTTCTGCAATACAAAGGATATCAATTCCAAAGTCACCTAGGGAAGTGAGAAGTTTCTTAGGCACTGCAGGCTGGTATCGCCGGTTTATCAAAAATTTCGCAACATTATCGGCTCCATTGAGCGACACTTTGAAAAAGAGCCCTAAGTTCAGTATGACGCCTGAAGCAATAGATGCGTTCAATAGATTGAAAAGATCGTTAACAACAGCTCCGGTGCTAACACATCCCGATTTTTCTTCACGGTTCTGGGTACAGTGCGATGCGTCCGAAATGGGCGTAGGTGCGGTGCTGTACCAGAAAGACCGCGAGGACAACGAGAAACCAATAGCGTATTTTTCGCAAAAACTGAATAGCTGTCAACGCAACTACAGCGTTACAGAAAAGAGTGCTTGGCAGCGGTTTTAGCAGTAAAGAGATTTCGACCTTACATCGAAATGATGCCATTCACCGTGGTAACGGACCACGCTAGTCTAAAGTGGTTGATGTCATTAAAAGACCTTTCTGGACGACTAGCTAGATGGTCCTTACAACTACAATCATACGATTTCGAAATCGAGCATCGTAAAGGCTCAGAAAACGTTGTCGCCGACACCCTATCCCGTTTCGTTGAGGAAATTGACATTACTAATACTCCATGGTTAGATTTAGAAACAACAGAATTTGATTCTCCGGAATATTTGCAGTTGGTAGCTACCGTGTCTGAAAACGCAGAAAAACTGCCAGATCTTCGAGTCGAAGATGGTATCGTTTTTAAACGAATTAGAATCGATGAAGACGATATAAAATGGAAACTTTGGGTTCCTGAATCTTTAAGTACAACTTTAATTGAAAAAGCGCACAGCCCTGAGATAATTGCTCATGGCGGTGTTGCCAAAACCCTTCATAGACTACGTCAATGGTATTTCTGGCCAAGGATGAATGTCCAAGTGAGGAACTTTGTTCGAAACTGCATAACTTGCAAAGAATCTAAGCATTCGAACCAAGAAATGAGGCCCACAATTGGTAAAGAGGTAACCACCGAGCGACCCTTTCAAAAAATTTATATAGATTTTCTAGGTAAATATCCGAGATCCAAAGGTGGAAACGCCTTCATTTTTATCGTTGTGGATCACTTTACCAAATTCACCTTACTGAAGGCAATGCGTGAGGCAACAACAGCGAACGTTATAAATTTTTTAACTCGTGAAGTTTATCACAAATTTGGAGTCCCGGAAATAATCCACTCCGACAACGGCAAGCAATTTATAGCCAAAGAATTTTGTAAAATGTTGGAACAATACAAAATCAAGCACCTGAAAACTGCCTATTATGCACCTCAATCTAATGCAGCGGAGCGTGTCAACCAATCGATATTGGCTGCCATTCGCGCATACATGCAAGAAGATCATCGAGATTGGGATCTGTATCTCTCGGAGATTGAGTGTGCACTCAGAAGCTCGGTCCATTCGGCAACTGGCGTAACTCCTTTCTTTGCGTTATTTGGACATAACATGTTTACTAGTGGTTCAGATTACCAACTGGCGAGAAAACTCTGTTCCTTGGATGAACCAGAAATGTTCATCACAAACAACGAAGACAGAATGGCCTATATACGAGACAAGGTAAAACAAAATATGCATAAAGCTTACGAACGAAGTGCAAAGCTATACAATAAACGCAGTCGTGAAGTGCAATTCCTCCCTGGACAGGAAATATTTAAACGTAATTTCAACATAAGCGTTTTTAAAAATAACACGAATGCGAAATTTTGCAAAAAATTCACCAAGTGTCGAGTCGTACAGCCCATAGGCAACAATATGTACGAGCTCGAAACTCTGGCTGGCAAATCGATAGGCGTCTTCCATGCGAAAGACCTTAAGCAGTGATAAGACAAGTTACCAACAGAAACAAAAAGGTCCAATATAATTAGACATTCACATACGTGCAATGCTTTTATATATACGTACATGTAAATATCACCATACTACAAAAAAATATAAATTGTTCAATATTTACGTACATGTCCACCATATCATACAAAAAAATATAAATTGTTCAATATTTACCGGTAATGAAATAATTGTCTTCAGCCTTGAGAGGCGTGTTGAAATTCCGATTAATTCGTTTGAATCCTCCGTAAAACAAGTAGTGCCTAGGCCTGCGTGAACAGTGAAACACCTAAAGAAAAGGAAAATGTCACAAAGTAAAATTCGCTTGGATAAGTAATTAACAAAATATACGTCCCGTAAAATAAATCTCCACAGGAATAAATCCAGTAAAATTCAGTCAGCAGAAACAGACCTGTATAAATAAACAAAAAAACAAATCAGTAAATATTTTTTGTTTAAAAGAGTGTAGCAAAGGGATTGCCCGGCTAGCCCAATCTGCTGGCATGAGTCTCCCAATCTCAGGGTGTGGGCGGAAGCCTACGTTGGACACCACTGTCGAATCCAATTTCTCATATGTAATGCCTAAGGACGAAAAAAAAAAAAAAGTTATAACATATTTAAAAGGAAAGTTCAGAATCTTTGCAAATACCGAAAAAAAAGGTTTTAAATGTGTGTGTCAAAAATCTTGAATGGATAAAAGGAGTTGAAAGGGTATTGAATGAGTCAAGTCTAAAATCGTAAACAGTCTAGAGCGTCGAATAAATTTGGAAACTTGTGCCAATGGTTCAAAGTAGTTGCAAAGTCAAGTCAAAACAGTCAAAGTTAAATACAAGTTGTGGTAGTTTTTCTTTTGTATTCAAAAATTTGAAAATTGTGAATTTTTATTTGATATTTAAAATTTGTCCAATTTTTTTTTAGTGTATGTTTCTTTTAAAATTTAATCTAAATCTATGAATTTAAATTTACAGGGGAAATTTGTTCAAAATATGTTTAGAGTTTCTGAAAATTTCAGTCTGCAAGAATTTAGAGTTCAATTCAAAGATTTGAAGGAAGAATAAAAGAGGAAATGTGCCATACAAAAGAGTTAAAAAAACCACAATCACAATCACCATCACCACAATCTTATTATTTTTTACGTGTGCAACCTAGTCACCAAGTCGCATCAAAATCACTGCAGTCATTGTCGAAATAAAAAAATAACCTTACAATTTTAGATCATTGAAAGATCTACACAATTACGCCAATTGGTTTTACGAGTGTTTTAGTAGTTATGCTTACCCGTGAATCATCCTTGGTGGTGGGTGTAAAAACCATGTGGTTGGTGGCTTACAGCAGCACCCAGCACACTACGTCGTCTACGATTCCAACGACAACGTAGAGTTTTGTTGCGGGCGGCAGGCGTATCCTTGTGCTGACTTCCCATACAGGTTAAATAAAAGTAAAACGAATTTAATATTTTTTGGAAAAATTTTGTTGTGGTCTGTTGTGGAATTTTTGTGTAAACAAATCTGACAGCCAACTTTAGCGAACAAAAAAAAAAAAAGGGGGTTTCGTGCATGATGCAATCATCAAGTAGTAAGGACTGGTTGAGGACATGTCATCTGTCAAGATTGACTAATGGTGTTTATTGGTGGCGATGACAACTTACGCGGGCGTTTGTAGATTGGGTTTGACAGAACGGTTCTTGCATACAAAGTATGGTCCAATTTGGATGAACCAAAGTAATTCTCAAAAAACTTTTAAATTGATATATAATAGTGAGAGCCAATGTGCGCGGCATGCGACGGCGGGAGACGGTTGACAGTTTTTAGTGAAAACAAAGGCGTCGCATTTAATTGCGCTAAGAGTATACTTGACATTTTCTCAAGTGCCACGATACAATTTTTATTTGCACCAAACGCCGCTGCGTTCGTGTACATTGACCCTTCTTTATATATTGACAATGCGATGCCAAAATTAATTTCGCAATCTGTTTGGTGCGGGATCAGATTGTGACAATGGAGGAAAACGGAAGAAGAAGAAGCATGTTACATTACCTCCACCAGTGTGAATGAGCATGGCACATACATGTAAATGGGTGTATTATGGATCTGAGACTTGTCGAAATTACTCTCTCGCTCTCGTAGGTTCCACTTTGCCACAGTCCATAGGTTCGTACCTAAACTTTAAAAGGTAGGATACTGGTTTGCGGATATGATTGGAGTAGTAAAAGTTGCAATTTTTGTTGGATAATTTTATGATCTCCGAAAGTTGCAGAAAAGATGTTGGCATGGTAAAATTTTAGAAGGGAACAGATATAGCACCTACTTAAATTTAATACATGCAATTTTTGTATAGGGGAACATATATATGTTAAAGAATGTTCTGGACTGATTTGTTTTTGTTAGGCTTAAGTATATGTTAATCCGTATTAGGTATGTAGGAATATTTAGGTGGCAACTGAAATTTTCTGGACGCTTCATGTGAAAATCCAAAAATCCATCGAAGTGTACGGTCGTGCTAAAAATCGTTCTCTCGAAGTGAAAATTTTCAAAAAAATTAATAGTCGTAACAAAGTGAAAAGGTGTTTAAATTTTAAAACTAAAGTGAGCATTTATATGTTAAAAGTTTAACTTTTGGTACAAAAATTTTCGCTTTTAATTAGAAGAACGCAACCGTCGACATATAGGAAGCAAGGAGAAGGCTGACTATTATCGCTTCGAAATTTGGATTCTCACAGAAAGCAGGAAAATGTAAGTGATCTAATTTTTCAAGTGATAGTGTTCATTTTAAAGTTCGTTTATTTTGACTGGGCTTAACGTGAATTAAAATTATTTTTATAGTGTGACTGATCCTGAACTGAGGCTGCAGGAAAACTGGAAATTGCCTGTTTCCACCAAGAAGGATTTGCCAGATAAGTCAGTCACAATTTTCCTATGTATTTTTGGTTTTTTTTGCGATTTTTAGTTTTTTACATACGATATATATGTGGTGCAAGTATGAGAATTGCCCGAAAATTCTGAGTGTCAAAAATTAAAATTTGATTGCGGCTTCGAATTAAATTATCGCTTTAGTCAAACGAGAAAATAATTAAATTTGAAGGAACCAAAAGTAGACGAAGTCTCTATCTAAGAAATTTGCTATAATAAAGGGCAATTTGAAATATTGGAGTGAGAATAGAAACCTGTGCGGATCCTCGGAAATCAACGCAGGACCAAATTGTCGCAAAACAGAAATTTTTTTTTTTTGTCTAAAATTGATTGCACTTGCATGTCCGTACATATATATTAATTTTATTTAAGTTTATTTGATTTTATTTATCTAAGTGATAGTCAAGTTCGTGGTGTAAATTTAAAGTCCTTGCAAATTCTGGGCATTATTCTTTTTTTTTGTTATTCGGAAATTTGATCGCGTTCGTGCAAAGTTTTGTTGTTGTTTTGCTAGTCTTAACTGAGCTCATTTAAGGTTAAGAAAGCACTGTGGGTTTTTGTTGAAATTATTACTGCTGTTGATGCAAGCTTAAAATTCGAGATTCATTTGCATTTTAAAAATAATTTTTATAGATTCTGCAGAATACTTACTCGTAGTTTCTGTTAAAAGAATTTCCGAGTGAAAACAAGAGATTTTAATTTTCAAATGTGGTTTTAATTACATGCTACTATTTTTTACATTACAAATTACATTTTTTTAAATCATATTTATATAATTATATTAACATATATACATTTCATTTATATAATATTAATCATTTTTTAATTTCAAGGTATTTTTTTTGTTACAGTTATAGGTATTCTTATATATACTTTTAAATTTCATTGCTGGATGTTTTTTTGTTTGTGCATTTTTCCTTGCCATACGTCGTCTGTAAATTTTGGTAGAAGTAGATTTGAAAACACGGTGGTCTGAAAAAAAAGAAGAGATTTGTATTAGTTTTAGGTTGAAAATTTATAATTAATAAAATTATGTTTTGAAAGTTTAAAAGAAAAAAATGATGTGCTAAATTTTTGCCAAAAAGGGGGCGGAAAAATATGACCGATGGTAGAAGGTAGTCAAGGGTAATAAGAGGTGACGGTGTTTGCAGTGGGTGTCGTCAAAAGAAGCCATGGAGGCGGCACAGGTTGGGCGGGTGCGAAGGAAAGCGACATCTATTTCCCAGTACTGGCGATCCTACTATTTTAATTGCGATCTAGTTCGGGGAATGGTTTTGTATTTTGAATTCTGAAAAATTTTGTGTTTAGAGTGTTTTTTTTTTGAGATTTTTGAACATTCAGGTATTTTGTTTAGAGATTATTAAATTCAGTTATTACGTTGATTTGATTTTTATTATTCTTCAAATTTCACTTCCGTCGAAATTCGGGAGTGAAGTTTATTGTTCATCCTTCGGTCTAACGCGGCGGGTTGAGAACCGCCCTAAAAGAACCGCAAGCTAGCCGTGGCGCGGCCGCGTTAGATTCGCTAACTAAGGACATGTAACACTTATTTCACATTTCATAGCAGTGGTCGGCAAACCAATACTACTTTCTCTTCTCTTGTATTCGTATACAAGTGAGTATCAGCGCCCCGATGTCTGTTTCATATGTTGTAAACAGAATAGGGTCGGAATCGGAGTAGCGGAGTCAGAAATCCGCTGTTAAAAATTAGAACACACTTGATGCTATGAAATTGAACAGATCTGCGGCATACGACTGATAGCCTACCGACGGAGCTCCGTCGATTTAGATTTATTTCTATTTTCTCCGTCGGATCAGGGTTGTATTTCAGCTTGTGTCAATTTTTCTGTTTACGTTTTTACTTTTTTTGTCAACGCTGTTACTTGTGTTAGTTGCACATTTCATTCAAATTCTTTGCTGAAACTAAAATTTTGCAATTTAATTCACATTAATATTAATTTAAAGGTGAAAAAAAGTTAAATTAAAAATGGCATCAATAAGTTTACTTAATCCAAAGGCTGAATTTACCCGTGCCGCCCAAGCCTTGGAAATAAACGTTTCGGCAGCGAAAGGGTTCAAGATGTAATGAAAACCAACTTAGGATCAAAGGGTACCATGAAAATGTTGGTCTCCGGTGCTGGTGACATCAAAATCACCAAAGACGACAATGTGCTTTTGCACGAAATGTAAATTCAACATCTAACTGCTTCTATGATTGCTAGAGCCAGCACTGCTCAAGATGACTCAACTGGTGATGGCACAACGTGCACTGTGAATTGCTAAAACAAACTGATATCTTTCTGGCTGAAGGCTTACATCCACGTATAGTTACCGAAGGTTTCGAGAAGGCAAAGGAAAAGGCTTTAGCAGTTTTAGATACTGTTAAAATTCCGATTGAGATTAGTAAAAAGAATTTTTACTGACGTCGCTAACAAAAGTTTAAAAACAAAAGTTTTAAATACGTAAATAGATTATTATAACTAGAATTAAAAATTTTTCGGCTTAAGTTTACTTTAGCTCACATTCGCAAACCTTTTTAAAACCAAACTTAACTTATGTGCTTTTTAATTCTAAGAAGAAATATGTAATCAAAAAAAGTCGCTCGGATCTGGTTTCGGAGATATAGCCATTGGAAGTTGCGGATATAGCTTGTGGAAAAATCATTATAAGTTCGAAACCGCTGCATGGATATCAAAAATATGGGTCTCCAAAGAAAGATAATTTAATGGCCTATAATAGTGGAGAGCAAGCCTAAGAAATTTAAACCATAGTTTTGGAGATATTACAATTTTTCTAAAATTTTGACCAATTTTTTTAAAAAACCGTTATTTTTTCCAAAAAATGTCTGAATGACCTATAACTTTTTTAGCTTCTTAAGAAAGCTTAATTTATTCCCCTTAAAATGGTGTATCGTTTGTTCCAAATTTTTGCATATTTTTTGACCGAAAAACAAAAAAATTTATTCAATGAATTCTTATGTATATTGGACAAAAACAATAAAAAATCAACAACAACATCAAGAACAACAACAACTAGAACAACAACAATAAGAACAACAACAACAACTATTATTATAAGACGATTCTCATTATAAAACTTAAAAATTTTTCGCCTGCGGCGCTTTTTTTTCAATGCGACACATTATAAAACACAAAAATTTGTATTAAAAAGTAAGAATCGTCTTATAATCCGTTATAATAATCCGTTATAAGACGCGCGCGATTTTTAATAAAAATTTTTAAGTTTTATAATGAGAATCGTCTTATAATAATTGTTGTTGTTGTTGTTCTTGTTGTTTTTGTTGTTGTTTTTGTTGTTGTTTGTTTTTTATTGTTTTTGTCCATAAATACATAGTTTTCATAAGAATTCATTGAATAAATTTTTTGGTTTTTCCGTCAAAAAGGGGGTAAATATGCAAAAATTTGAAACAAACGATACACTATTTTAAGGGGAATAAATTAAGGTTTCTTAAGAAGCTAAAAAAGTTATAGGTCATTCAGACATTTTTTGGAAAAAATAACGGTTTATTAAAAAAAAATTGGTCAAAATTTCACAAAAATCGTAATATCCTCAAAATTATGGGTTAAATTTCTTAGGCTTGCTTACCATTATTATAGGCCATTAAATTATCTTTCCTTAGACACCCAAATTGTTGATATAAATGCAGCGGTTCCGAACTTATAATAATTTTTCCAAAAGCTATATCCGCAACTTCCGATGGCTATATCTCCGAAACCAGATCCGAGCGACACTTTTTTTTTTCATACTTTTTATTTATTTTTAACCCCCTTTTACCCCTAAAAAAAAAAAAAATTGGAGAATGTGAGCTAAAGTAAACCTGTTCCAATTTTTCTTATTACATGTTTTCATCAAGATGTACCGAAGAGAACCAATTCACCATTTACCCTTGGGTTCATCAATATGTAAAACATCCACCAAAAGGAAACAATTAGATAATAGCTGGTGATTTCTTAGAGGTAATATCTAACAAATAGTTTATCAATTTCTGTAATTAATGTGTTTTCTGTTTTTGTTAGGTTTATAAGAAACCCAATTCATTTGACTGTGTAGCTACTTGTTTTTTTATAGATTGTGCGAATAATATCGCTGGATTTATTGAAACAATTTACCAGTATGTGAAGTGTTCTTTTTCTTCAACACAATTAATTTAACTTCAATTATTTATAGAATTTTGGTACCTGGTGGTATTTGGGTTAATCTTGGCCCATTACTATACCATTTTAGCGATATTCAGGGCGAAAACAGCGTAGAGCCCACGCATGAAGATCTTATGGAAATTGTTAAAGCTGTTGGCTTTAAAATAATACGCAGCGAAACTGGACGACGTACAAAATACGCACAGCATCCGCGGTCAATGCTGAAGAGTGAATACGAGAGTTTATTCTGGGTGTGCCAGAAACCAAAAAATGAAATCCAAAAAGAAATGTATCTGGACGATTGTAACGATAATGAAATTAGTGATTTCAATAATGTGTCATAAGCTACGAAGTATTTTTAAAGAGTGACGACTAAAGTTTAAAAAACAAAAATTGAACTCAATTGAAAATTTTTAAGTTTTCTTTTACTTAGCATGTGCAGTTTTTATTTTATTTTTTTTTCGCAGTGTAACGCAATATGATTTCTTCTTTTTTTTTGTTATACTTTAAATAGTTTTTAAATGCACTGCTTTCAAGAGGTATGAATTTTTATCGACTTAACTGAGAAGTTTTTACATTACATAAATTTATTTTGTACAAATTCTCGGAAATAAAAGATGTAACATTTTGGTTAAAAAAAATACAATTGAGACTTAGTTTTAACCTACACGGAAAAAACACCAACTCAAATTTTATTAAAAATTAATAGGAGATTATAAAAATTAAAATCTGAAAACAAATATTACTCTTTTATAGCAATAAATAGAAAATCCTTATTAAAAATTCTATTCTAGTTTGTAAATATTTTCATTTTACATTTTTTAATAAGTGCATACTAAAAATTATTTTCTTCATTTTAATTATCACCTAAAAACTATGAAATTTTACAAAGAATTTATTAAATTTTAATAAATTGCCACATTAGAATTTTTACATATTTCATATTGTAATATATGATTCCCGCTTTATAATTTTTAAAAAGTAGTTATAGAAAAATTATTTCAAGATTATTAATTTTTATCATATTGAATTTTATTTCTCTTTTTTGTTTAATTTGTATTCTGTTTGAGTTCTCAACATGTTCATGCAAAAAAATAAATATATAAGGCTTGCCAAACTCTTACTAATTGGCTTTGAAGTAATGTGTTGAACAGAATTGGGACGGGGTCGGGAAAGCGGCACCGGAAACTCGCTGGCCGTTCCAATTTTGTTCTACACACAAAAAATTTTAAAAATCTATTTCAGTTATTATTATTTCATCTTAAAAACTTTATAATGTACTTTTTAAAAAATAGTACAATATAATAAATTATTGCAGAAATTTTAATATCTACTTTGTAAAAATTAAAAACTTGCATTCGAAAAATTAATGCTTGCTTGATGCAATTTTTATATTACTCTTAGTAATTTTTAATAGACATTCGACCCGTTTCTAAATTACTAAATTACCTTCTAATTTTTCTTAAATTTTGATTAATATTTACAATAATTTCGATTTTCGTTTTTTCCGTGTAGATGTGCTGTTCACTAGCAAAAAAAATAAACGTATGAATATGAATTAGTAAACATAGTTATATTTTTATAAAATATTTCTACTAGTATGTACATATAAAACATTTTGTTAACTAATTTAAATAAAAATAATTTAAACTAAATTCTTATTTACTTCTTATTGACCGCAATTTGAGTTAAGAAATTGTACAAACAGTTGTGGTACTTTATCCAAACTGCTCGTTGTAGCATGATTCAATATGCTGTAGTTTAAAAATTGTACCTTTTGCCGGTATTGGATCAAGAATGTCAATTTTTCGTACTGCTAGAACATCAGCCACAATCTCTTGCGTAAGATGATCCAATTCGAAAAGGTAATTAGTTGAACTAAGGGGGGGCTGCACGTCAAAAATAAAATTATATTGAGTTAGACATAAATTTTTAAATAATATCCTATAGCTAACTTAGATTTGGCGGCAATGGTTTGGATTTAAAAAGCGCACTATATATTGCTTCCAAGTCTAAATGGTCATCCGGAAAACATACAAACAGCGGACTATCCCAGCGGCAGTTACTGTTAGGTTCTTCGAAACGCAAGGAAAGTGCATCAAACATTTCACGTGTATACGGGACTGTGGAGTTGTCTAACACTGCTTGTTCGGGCTCGCTAGTTAAATCAGCTGATTCCAATGTAGAGCGTTTCTGATTCAACTCCCAAGCTCGTTCTTCTTGAATGCCAAAAAAAAAGTGTACATTGTGTGCAGGTATCATAAACAATTTCTTTAACCGTGGACACTCCCAACTTGTGTGACCACGCAAGATATTGTGGACTGCATCCTTGCGATAAGTACCTGAAATGAGACACATTTATATTTTGCCATATTATTGCATTTATGACCAAAATTACTTACATTAATGTCAGTTGATCTCGTCTCTTTGTCAGTGTCGGTTGTGTTTTTGTGTTGTTTTTTTTAATACGTATATTTCTTTGTGTTTAATAATTTTGTTCAATAACAATAATTTTATTTATTTTGCGCGTACATAATTGTCGCTGTTTAATAATAATTGGTGTTGGTAGAAATTTGATTTGATTTAGTTTTGCATGTTTGCTTACTTTAATTTAATTTATTCTTTAATCTAAACATACATACGTACGTGAGTACATTTCTTTCTACAAGCAGTGTAAAGCAGTGATCAGTATTGTTTTTTCATTCCCTTTTCTGCTTTGTCCGCTTACATTGCTTTACCTTAATCTCAATAGGTTGTTGTTGTTGCTGTTCAACGGGTATATTTTTCACAATTTTAACCCGTTGTAAGCACTTTTAAAAATATTTTAGGTCTTAACTTAGTCTTTTCTTTTTTTTCATGATGGATTATTTTTCGTCTGAAAACTTGTTAGCTTGCTCTTTAAGAGATCAATGTAAAAGTCAAAATATATTGAATTCCATGTTTTCCTGTTCAGGTCCCTGTGAACAGGTCTTTCATGCCTCTTGTGCAGGCCTAACTAACACTATTACTGATTTATTATCCTCTAATCGTTCGGGCCTGCATTAGTACTGTCCATCGTGCAGGGCCCTGTCCCCGTCGGTGTTTTTCGATAAAATTAAACAATTTGGGGAAAATCTTAACAATTTGAATATTAATTTCAGAGATATTCTAAATATTTATTTAGACATAACTCCCCAAATTGAAAAAAGCCTTAATGAGGCTGCCTCACCCGATGTTAGTTCGCTTCAAAATAAAACTATTACTGAGGCTGCAATGGTTTTTTCTTCTACTCCTTCGATCTCTACTCTACCCAAGCAAGCTATTCCCTGAAGAAGAAAAGAAAACTTAAACGAAAATTAAATAAGAATCGTTAGTCGAATGTTAACTTGGGTAGTGTGGGGGGGGGGGGGCGAGTGACACAGCTGCTAATCGTGAAGTAACTGCCTTAGATCCCCCTCTAAATACCTCTCCGTCTACTTCCAACTTTCCTGCTTCTGCTTCTATAAATAATCCTCCACCCCTTTCCTCCACTATCGATACTCCTCTATCCATTTCTGTTATTCCTAATCCGCAAGGAGTTGTTACGATTGGTGGTTCTGTGGCACGTGTCTCCTTGCAAGCATTGCCAAGGTTGAAATCGATTTTCATTTCACGTCTTAATGCTAACACCACCACGGACAATGTTATAAACTATATCAGACAAAACCAAATTATTCCTGCCGATGCCTTCGTTTCTTGCAGGAAAATCGGTAATAAACCAACTCATGCATCTTTTAAAATTACAGTGGCATCTTCTCATGTTTCTGCCATTCTAATGCATGGGTGGATAATATCTTTATTTCAGAATTAAAATCGAAAAAAAATAATAAGACTGTCCGTTCCAATTCAAAAAACTGAAGCGGCTATCCCTTTACTATCAAAATGTAAGGGGTTTGCGTTCTAAGACGCATGACATCTTTTTAGCCACTCAGAATTTTTCTGAGGATATTATCGTTTTTACCGAAACTTGGTTAAATAACACTTTTCTCAATTTGGAACTTTTTGACAATAGTTTCAATGTTTTTAGAAGAGACAGACACTTGGAAGACATTTCTTCTGTTGGTGGAGGTGTCTTAATAGCCATAAAAAATAATTTAACTAGTTCATTAATCGAAATTGCCTGCGCATCTAATATTGAACTATTATGCGTTAAAGTTACATATTGTAACTCCAATATTTATATTCTTAACGCTTATGTTCCTCCAAATAGTAGCGCAGATGTCCACGAATGTCTTTCGATGGCCGTAGAATACATAATAAATGAACTAGACACTAATGACGACATTTTATTGTTAGGTGATTTCAATCTGCCTGACCTTAAATGGACTCCCTCGGATGATGATACATATTTTTATGCATCGTGTCCAAAAACTCGACAACAACAAATTTTTGTTGACGAAATACTTTCAAGTTTACAACAAGTAAGTTGTATAACTAATTCTCATGGACGACAACTTGACTTAGTCTTGGCTGCAAATAGTAGTAATGTTGTTGTGAGAAATGCTATCCATGCTCTTTCTACGGTTGATTCCTATCATCCACCTTTGAGTATTGTGTACCAATCTGACAATGAAAATTTAATTAATGCATGTTCCTCCATCAATATTTATGAATTCAATTTTAAAAAAGCTGACTTTTTAAAGTTGAATGAGAATTTAAGGAATAAATTAAACGACCTTATTATTTTTTTTAATAATACGAGTAATTCATTTGATGAGTGCATTAAATTTTTCTATGGTGAACTTTTTTCGGCAATAGCATTGTCGGTGCCTTATGCAAAGAGGTATGTTAATAATTCTTCATACCCCTGGTACACAAAGGATTTAAAAAAAATTCGCAATGGCCGTAATAGGGCATGGAACAAATACGTTTGTAGCCAGGACCGAAATGACTTAGTTGCTTACCAGCGACTTTTCCATGAATTTAAGGATATGTCGGCTTTAGTTTATTCTGAATATTTGAATAAAATTAGGTTGAATATTCTTCATGACCCCAAGCATTTTTGGGGATTTATTAATACAAAAAAAAGTCTGACGGGTTTCCATCAGAATTCAGAACAGTTGATGGGCTCACTAGCGACCCACAAATTATAGCTGGGTTGTTTGCTAATTTGTTTAAAGAATCCTTTTCTACGGAATTATTTAGCCCTGAGATCAACTATTTTGAATATATGGATAACGACCCTTTAGTTTCGATTAATGAGATATCTTTCTCACCTGAACTAATAGAGAAATATATCTCATCTCTTGATGATGACTTCAGCTCCGGACCTGATGGTATTCCTGCGACAGTACTAGTTAACTGTAGCTCTGTAGCCCCTCAGTTTGTTATTTAATAAATCAATTAGATATAGCTATTTTCCTAAATTTTGGAAAAATGCATACATAAGCCCCATTTTCAAGAAAGGGTGTAAAAATGATGTTTCAAATTACAGGCCCGTAGCGAAGTTATCATCGATACCGAAAATTTTTGAACGCATTGTGTACGATCAAGTTAAGGTGTGCTGTAGTGAAGTCATAACAACTCGTCAGCATGGTTTTGTTAATGGCAGATCTACAGTTTCTAACCTCCTTGATTTTACTTCCTTTGCATTAAGCTCTTTTGACTCTGGTGGGCAAGTTGACTGCATCTACACTGACTTCAGTAAAGCATTTGACAAATTACCACATAATTTGATTTTGTTTAAGTTAAAAAAGCTTGGATTTCCTTTAAGTTTTGTCAGCTGGATTGAATCTTATTTATCTGATCGCTCATATCAGATAAGATTTCGGAGGGTGTTTTCCTCCCCATTCAGCGCGGCATCAGGTGTTCCACAAGGAAGCCACCTGGGGCCGCTCCTGTTCATTTTAGCAATTAATGACGTTACACATGTCATTAAAACTCGCATCTGCTAATATATGCAGATGACATGAAAATTTACAGGAACGTGAAGGGGGTTGGGGATACTATTCCACTTCAGTCTGATTTGAAATCCTTTGAGGTTTGGTGTTCTAAAAATAACTTACATCTTAATCCTGATAAATGCCAAACTATGATTTTCACCAGGAGAAAAAATATTGTGGAGTTTGATTACGAATTAAAAGATAAGAAAATTGGTCGTGTTGATTTAGTCAAAGACCTAGGTATACATTTTGATGTTAAATTAACTTTTAATGAGCATATTAATCAAATTTGTAAAAAATCCTCATCCTCCTTGGCTTCATTAAGAGGTGGGCAAAAGAATTTAATAGCCCTTTAGTAACGGTGACTTTATATAATACAATAGTGCGTCCTCACTTAGAGTACGCCAGCCAAGTGTGGTCACCATTTTATAATATTCACATTAATAGAATTGAGAGAATTCAAAAAAAATTTATTCGTTTTGCTCTCAATGGCTTAAATTGGATTGACTCTTTAAACCTTCCTCCTTATGAGGATCATTTGAAGTTACTACATATGCAGTCTTTGAGCTCGCGTAGAAATATCGCGGATATACTTTTTCTGCATCAACTTGTGACTGGGTCTCTTGCTGCACCAGAGCTTCTTAATTATATTCATTTAAATACTAATCGCAGGAGTAACCGTAACTCTTATCAATTATTTTACCAACCTTTCAGTAGAACTAATTATATGGCTACAGCTCCTTTTAATCGCATGACTACTCTTATTAATAATTGCGATGTATATGATATTAGCTTGTCAAAAGGTCAACTCAAGCTTAGATTGAAAAATAACTATAGTTAATTTTGTAGCTTAATGGTTGTTGGTCTTTATGATTGTGTTGTCCGAGCCCCACCGCATGATGGGTAAATTTTTTCTAACATTTATGCCTTGGACCATATTAAAAAATTCATACAATTACATTCATGCAATTGTATGTTTATATACATACATATGATCTGGGTGGGTGTGTTGAGAAAGTGTATTAAAGCTAAGAAGAAATTATAAAAAAATAAATTATTAATTGCATGTATAATTTTTTCTTTTCCATTAATATATAAGCTTTTTACTTGGTTTTAAAGCTTCATGCTAAATTGCTAAGAAAGCAAATAGCTGTAGTAGCTAAACTCTATTATTAGTGCTAAACGATTCTCTGGGCTTATTGGCGATCTTCTCGAAAAGCGTTGAAGCCTTTCTTGAATCAAGGACAAAAGTGTGTAGAATTTGGGACCGCTCATCCTAGTGGCCTTAAAAAGTATTCCCCGTCCTTCATTTTGAGTTCAAGAAAGCACGTTTCGTAAAACCCCCAACTCGTTCCTGGTTAAATTAACAGGACGCACCCACAACCTCCTTTTTATGCGCTTACATGCCTCAACATACGTTGTACATAGCGTCCATTACAGCTAAAATTTTTATTACACGCATTATTGTTTGCATATTGGTATTCATTTTTTTTTTTTTAAACAATAATTCTAACTCAAAAAATCACCAAAAAATGTTCCACTTTGCCACAGTAAAAATATTTCAATTCAAAAATTTTTTTAATGTAAACAAAATGTCAGTTGAATTTTCCGTTCCGCCGCAATTGTGTTTATTCAAATGACTTTCCGACGGACTTTCATTTTTGACAGCGGATTTCTGACTCCGCTACTCCGACTCCGACCCAATTCTGTTTACAACAATAGTTTGCTAAATGGAGTCAACAGCATTAAGTTCTAATTTTTCTTTTCTCTTTTCAACTCTGTGTTTTTTTTTCTTATGTTCCCTTTCGTTATGACAGCAATCAGCTGTTAATTAACTATTAGTTAACCTGCCAAATTTGGCTAGTTAACTAATTGCTATGTGCGATGTCACACGACGGGCAATTGACAGCACTCAAACAAAATTTTTTGTTGTTTCCTATAGATTTTGAAAAAAAACACTGACAGCGAGAGGGAATGAACTTTTTGAACGACGGGCAAAATAATTCATTTTTGAGTGGCGAACATGACAGCAGTCACCACTTACAATAGTGTTGCGAGGTAGTAAATAAAAAATGTATTGTATTAGGGAGTGAAAAAAGTACATTAAAAAATACTTTTTTAATTAGCATCAAGCAAAAGAGTGAAACACAACACCTTTTTTTAAATAGTTTTCGCTGCAGTTCCGCGAGTTGTTAGTTCGAGTTTTTGAATTTTTTGGTAATAGTTTGCTTTTAAAGTGGGAAGTATAACAATAAGCTAATGTTCTTTAATATCTGTGTAATTGACATTTAAGAAAAGTGAATTTTTATTTTCGATGAAAAAGCCATATACTGGACGGACAATGGTAGGTAGCATTCACAAATATGGTTTTTCATTACGCTATTTCAAGCACCAATTGTGTACTTACTGGCCTTTTACGCGAATTCTTTTTTGATGCATTCATCGTAATAGAAAACCATATTTGTGAGTGCTACCTTCGTACAACTTTGTTGTTAAATACATGAAATCGCCGCCCGTCACTTTGCAGCTGCGTACATTAGCCTTCGATAAACTTCTGTTGGTTGTTCTTATGATGTGCATTAACATTTTGAAATCTTAACTGGCGATTCAATTTATTTCAAAACGGAGTAGAAAAAGTAGCAAAAATCATAAACGTCAGAATTAAACCGGCACTCATTTTTTTCGTCGTGTGACTGGCCTCCACTCAAAGAGTGAAAATGAATAAAAATTTATCGTTTGAGTGCTGTCAATTGCCCGTCGTGTGACATCGCACTATGAAACTGAAATTGAGTAGTTAACCTCAAATCTTTCACTGAAACCGGCCCTTAATAACATTTTGTGAATGAATTCCATTTATTTAGGAAATGAAATAAATAAGATTTATGCAACGATGAGAATATTCCATAAGTTTTCAACTGTGGCTACATTGTTTCTTAAGTCCATGTAAGTACAACATTGCCACTAAAAAGTCTACACTGAGATTCGTATAGGGCCCATACACGTTCAGATTTTTCATCAGAGCTGTCAAAATCTGATGAATAATCTGAACGTCTGAGGGCAAGTCGTACGAAAAAATCCTCCCATATGAGCACATGCGCTCGGATCTGTCAAAATCTGATGAAAAATCTGAACGTGTATGGGCCCAATTAAGCATTTGATAGCCTCGTCCAAATTTGATAGTAGGTTGAGCTAATCCATGCATAGTTTAGTTGTTCCTTAAATCGACGGGTTCTAATCGGCAGTGTTCCAGTGCTCGCCGCAATCTATTCCATTTCATTCGATCAAATCTGCTATTATGTCGACAGCGGCATTTCCCGTCGCCCGTCGGTATTCTGCTTAACGGATATGGTTGTCGTACCACTACGTGGAAACGAAGTTTTGCATGCATTTGGTGCCCACCATTCTTAGCCAAGTATAGCCGTGTTTTTTTTAGAATGACACTAATTTCTAATACAAAAATTTTTTTAGCGAGTAACCGCGTCAAAAAAAAGGCTAATAGAATATCTCTCATTGTAAGCGGGCTTATGCGGCTTTTTTGACATCTCAATTTAATTGTACGAACTGCCGTGAGACGCGCTCCTGCGTTCAATGGAATCAGTCAGCTTGGAATCAGATATAAGCAAAAAACAGTTTGGCAACCTTTATACAACATTTTATCTTTACAACTCAACAAATTGACACAAATTCTTACAAAAACAATGGTAAAGTTTTTATTTTTATTTTAAAAGATATAACATGAAATATTTTGTAGGCTGTGACATTACACACCGATTGCGGGGACATTAAAATTGAGCTATTCTGTGAAGACTGCCCAAAAGCGTGTGAGAATTTTTTAGCGCTCTGTGCCAGCGACTACTACACCGGCTGCACTTTTATCCGCAATATCAAAGGTTTTATAGTTCAAACAGGAGACCCTGGGAATACGGGCAAAACTGGTCAATCGATTTGGGGAGCAAAGTTCGATGATGAATTTAAGGAATCTTTAAAAGTAAGTGCTTATAATTTTACGTAGTCTACATGCAGCATTAGGGTGCGTTTACAGTCAGGCGTTTTTTGTAGCGCTACATGACAGCTTGGCGCTCCCACCGTTCAAATACATGCGTTCATATGGAAGTGTTTACTGTGAGGCGATTTTACGCAGCGCGACACGAGCGTCGGCAAGCTACGAAGCAGCGTTGCCGTTTTAGCCTTTTTGAGGTAGATTTAGCCTTTTTAAATTCCATTTAGCCTCGAAAATTTCATGGCTTAAGTTTACTTTAGCTGACATTGTCCAATTTTATTTATTTTTTTAGGGGTAAAAGAGGGTTAAAAATAAATAAGAATTATGAAAAAAAAGTGTCGCTAGGATCTAGTTTCGCAGATATAGCCATCAGAAGTTCTGGATATAGCTTTTGTAAAATCAATCATAAGTTGGGAACCCCAGTATGGATATCAAAAAAATGGGTGCCATAAGAAAGACAATTTAATGGCTTTCAATAATGGTATGTAAAGTATTGAAATTCAACCTATATTTTTGGAGATATGAAGATTTTTCTGAAATTTTGACCATTTTTTTTTAAATATCCATTTTTTTTAAAAAAAATTGTGTTAACGACCTATAGTTTTTTTAGTATGATAAGAAAGCTTAGTTTATTTCCTTTAAAATGGTATATAATTTGTTCTAAATTTTTAATTATTTACCCCCTTTTTTACCGGAAAACAAAAAAATATATTCAATGAATCCTTATGAAAAGTAGGTATTTATGGACAAAATCAATAAAAACTCAGTTACAACAACAACAAAAGTAGCAACAACAACAACAACAACAACTATTATTATAAGGCGATTATCATTATAAAATTTAAAAATCATTATAAAAGGAAAACATTTTTTGCCTGCGGCGCTAAATATAAAACTTGTGCCAAGGTAAGTCTTATACATAGTATAATTCCACGTTTTTTCCTTTGTTTTCAACTAAAAAACGGTACTTTTGAATTTTATTGTTATTGTTTTTAACAATAGCTTAAAGTAAAGAGTGAATTAAAGTGACTAATAAAAATTTTTAAATTTTATAATGATAATCGCCTTATAATAACAGTTGTTGTTGCTGTTGTTTTTTTTGTTGTTGTTACTGAGTTTTTATTTGTTTTGTCCATAAATACATACTTTTCATAAGAATTCATTGAATATAATTCATTGTTTTCCGGTAAAAAAGAGGTAAATAATTAAAAATTTAGAACAAGCTATATACCATTTTAAAAGGAATAAACTAAGCTTTTTTATCATACTAAAAAAAATATAGGTCGTTAACACATTTTTTCAATTTCAAAACTTCACTCAACATTATTGAAGCCCAATAAATTATCTTTCCTATGAAACCCATATTTTTGGTATCGAACCAGGGGTTCCCAACTTATGATAGTTTTTACGAAAGCTATATCCGGAACTTCCGATGGCGATATCTCCGAAACTAGGTCCGAGCGACACTTTTTTTTTCATAATTTTTATTTATTTTTATCCCCCTTTTACCCATAAAAAAAAAAAAAAATTGGACAGTGTCAGCTAAAGTAAACCTGTTCCAATATCATCTAGCCTCTAGCCTTTTTTTCAGATTTTTCTAAAATTTCATCTAGACTTTTTTTTATATCTTGGCCTTTTTTTATTAAATGGAGTTCCGAACCCCCCAAAGTCTTAAAAATTTACCACTTTTACGCAACTTTCGCGTTCACAAATTTTCCAACATTATTTTTGGCAGTTTGCCATCACTACAGGAATATATAGAAAAGAGATTTTCCTATTACAAAGTGTGTTCTCTTTCATTGGTTTCTTAGTTGTCAAAATATAATACAAAATGTAAGCAAACGAATTTATTTGAACAATTTTCGTTTGCATTTGTATTGGATTTCGACAACTATGAAGCCATTGTCAGAAGCTAAACACAACTGGGACGTGCGATATCGTTCATACTTTTTAATACGTTAATAGTGACTACAAAAATCGCAAGTCCCAGTTGTTCTTAGCTTCTCACTCTCAAATTTTAGTTTGGGAACTTAATGTAACCTCTTTTCTTGAACCGAGAATAAAACTAACTGTAGTTTTCAAAACAACTACATACAGTACGTACGTACAGTACAGTACGTAAAGAATAAGTTTACATATTGCAAAAAAAAAAAAATGCAAATTTTCAACTTGCTCAAAAAAATATTACTTTTTATTTGCATAAATAATTTTTTTTAATAGTCCAAATACTTAACTGTTTTTTCTGTTTCATACGAAATTTTGTTTAAGATATCAGAACATACAGTTAAATCAAAAAGTTATTTTGTAAAAAGCGGACCTAATGTGATTACATAGTTATAAAATTATAAATTTGTTTCTACATGGATTCCCAACTTTTAAAGAGGCGCAAATGTATAAAAAAGATGCTGTATTTCGCCCATTTTACATTAGAGTGAAAGACGGCCCGTCGCGACGTCCTCGATTTGCGTAATATTTTTACCTATTGATTTTCCCGGATCAAAATTAACATTTTAAGCTCAGGGCGGGTTTGGGCCGACTTTCTCTTTGAAGTGAAATTTTCGTTTTACACCATTTCATATTTCGATGTTAAACAAAGTATGTACAATAGACCTGTCCAGAAATTTACGAAGTATGAATTTTTTAATGCGCTGAAAGCTTATCTGTAAGCTCTATGCATTTAAATAAGATTTGCCGGAAGGTCGAATTCGAGTGTTAATCTGAATTTTAAAAGGTTCTCGCAAAAACATATAAATAACTTTTATTTTGGAGAATATTTCAAACTAATAATAATGCAGTTTTCCTAAGTTTAGTTTAGTTTACTTACTTACTTACTTGGGTGGCCATAACAACCCGTTACCGGGTTACGGCCGACCTCAAAAGCTCTCTCCAGGCGCCTCTGCTTCGCGCGCGCCTTCTCCAATCAGGCACACCAAGCGTGGATAGGGTTTCTTCGGCTTGGTCTTTCCATCGGAGGCATGGTCTTCCTCTCCGTCGTCGCCCAGCGGCTTCCGCATCAAACACCTTTTTCGCCGGAGCTTCTTCGTCCATACGCACAACATGTCCCAGCCAGCGCAGACGTAGGATAGTGATGCGCTTGACTATGTCGATGTCATTGTAGAGCTCGTACAGTTCATGGTTCATTCGAATACGGTAGTCGTCGCCGACGCGAACAGGACCGAAGATTTTGCGAAGAATTTTTCTCTCAAACACCCCAAGTGTGGCTGCATCGGTCTGCGACACAACCCATGCTTCTGCACCGTAGAGTAGCACGGGTAAGATGAGCGTCTTGTAGAGTGTCAGTTTTGTCGGGCGAGAGAGGTCTCTACTACTCAATTGCTTACTGAGACCGTAGTAACACCTATTAGCAAGAGTGAGTCTTCGCTTTATCTCCAAGCTGATATCGTTTTGAGTATTCACGGCGGTGCCAAGATAGGTGAATTCCTTGACAACTTCGAAAGTATAGCTGTTCGCAGCAATGTTGGATCCAATGCGCCGCGTCTCCCTGCTTGTGGACAGCATATACTTTGTTTTGCCCTCGTTCACCGTCAAACCCACCTTCGCTGATTCTTTTTCGATAGCAGAAAATGCAGCAGTAACATCTCGCTTACAACGTCCAATGATATCAATATCATCGGCATATGCAAGGAGCTGGACACTTTTGTAGAAAATAGTGCCATTACGATGAACACTGGCTTTTCGCAACACCCCTTCTATCAAAAAGTTGAAGAGGTTGCAGGATAGTGGATCGCCTTGTCTGAAACCTCGTTCGGTATCAAATGGTTCGGAGAGGTCCGTTCCTACCCTGACGGAGCTGGATGTGTTGCTCAACGTCATTCTGCAAAGCCGCACTAGCTTCGCAGGTATACCGAACTCAGACATGGTGGCATATAGGCAATCCCGTATCGGGCTATCGAAAGCAGCCTTAAAATCGATAAAAAGATGATGGGTATCGATCTGTTTTTCGTGGGTTTTTTCCAGGATTTGACGTAGTGTGAAGATCTGGTCTATGGTGGACTTACCAGGTCTAAAGCCGCACTGATAAGGCCCAATCAGTGTGTTGGCGAACGGCTTAAGTCTTTCACACAGTACGGTCGACAGGACCTTGTATGAGATGGCAAGAAGACTGATTCCCCGGTAGTTTGCGCAAATTGTAGGGTCACCTTTCTTCAGTATAGGACAAAGGACACTGAGATTCCAATCGTCGGGTATGCTTTCTGCTAGCCATATTTTGCAGATGAGTTGATGCATGCACCCTATCAGCTCATCGCCACCGGTCTTGAACAATTCAGCAGGCAGGCCGTCAGCACCGGCCGCTTTGTTGTTCTTAAGTCGCTGTATCGCAACTCGTACCGCGTCATGGCTAGGTGGTGGTACGTCCACACCATCGTCGTTGATTGGTGGCATCGGGTTAGTTTCTCCAAAGGCGGGATTGGTGGAGTCATCGCCAGCAAGCAGCTTGGAAAAGTGTTCCCTCCATAATCTCAGTGTACCTTGCGTATCCGTAACCAGATTTCCGTGTTCATCTTTACAGGTAGATGCTCCGGGCTTGAAACCTTGGGTCAGACGCTTGACTTGTTGGTAAAATTTTCGAGCATCATTCCTGCCTCGTAGCACTTCGAGTTTCTCACGCTCACGCCTTTCCTGCTCTCGTTTCTTGCGTCTGAAAAGGCGCCTCTCTTCCTTTCTCTTTTCCCGGTAGTTTTCGCGTACGGCTCGCGTTGCGGCTGACTGCAGTGTTCTTTTGTATGCGGCGTTTTTCACTGCAGTAGCTTCGCGACACTCCTGGTCATACCATTGATTTCGCGGAGGTGGGCGTCGGAAACCAATTACTTCCTCAGCGGCAGAGCGCATGGAGCGGGAAATATGCGCCCAAAGTCCACCGGCATCATCGGGTAGAGAGTCAGGTTGAAGGAGCAGTTCTGAGAGGTGAGCGGAATAGGCTTCGGCCGTCCGATGTGATTGCAGTTTAGCGACGTCCAGCTTTCGTTGCATACCAGAGCGTACATCCTTTGCATTGCACAGCCGCATGCGTATCTTGACTGCAACAAGATAGTGATCGGAGTCAATATTGACTCCACGGAACGTACGAACGTCTAGCACGCTGGAAGCATGCCTTCCGTCGATCACAACATGATCGATTTGGTTTTGTGTTTTCTGATCAGGGGACAGCCAAGTGGCCTTGTGGATGTCGAGGTGTTGAAATCTGGTGCTACTTACTACCATGTTTCGCGCCGCGGCGAAGTCAATCAGCCGTAGACCGTTGTTTGAGGTGATCTCATGGAGGCTGAACTGACCGACAGTGGGGCCAAATATACCTTCTCTTCCGACCTTTCCGTTGAAATCCCCGAGTACAATCTTAACATCGTGGGCCGGGCAGCGGTCATATACTTCCTCGAGTCTCGCGTAGAAGGCATCTTTGACAACATCGTCCTTTTCCTCCGTCGGGGCGTGCGCGCAAATCAAGCTGATGTTAAAGAATCGAGCTTTGACGCGGATCGTAGCCAACCTTTCGTTCACAGGTGTAAACCTGGAGATATGGTGGCGAAGTCTCTTGCTTACAACGAATCCGCATCCTAATTCGCGCCTCTCCGCATGGCAGCTGTAGTAGATATCGCAACTTGTTTGGTTAGAGCAACCTTGTCCTATCCATCTTATTTCCTGGATGGCGGTGATATCAGCCTTAATTTTTTTGAGGGCATCCGCCAATTCGATAGAGGCACCTTCCCTATTGAGGGTCCGGATATTCCAGGTGCATATCCTTAAATCATAGTCCTTTTTTCGTTTGCAGTGGTCGTCAACATTGAGGGGTTCTTTATCCGAGGCTTTTTTAGTTTTCATTGGATTCTTTTTTTTACGTGGCGGGTACCAAACCCTGCGCACAACCCATTTTACTTCCAGGGAGGACGCGCTGCACACATTCGCTCACTATCTCAGCGGATGCAGAGATAGCTACCCAGATGGAGCCAGCGGGGAGGCTGTGTGTCAACTTGCTAATGGTTGGCTCAGAGATCGCTCTGGCAATCCCCAGGTGGAAAGCAGTCAGAAACTTTACTCTGATCAACCAAAAGCCAATCCATCCAATTTAGTTTAGTTTACCAGTCTTTAAAGTCAAAAACTTATAAAATTAAATGTTTCCGAGAAAAAAAATTTTCAAAAATTTTTAAATTATATTTTTACTGTTATATAGCCCACTCACTACCTTTGTGCTTAACTAAAAAAAGACATTCATTTTTGACCGTCTTTAAATTGGTTCATTCAAAAGAAAATGTACAAATTGTTGATGTTCTATATTTTTGATTTTATTGTTACTTGCACTACTAGTAGGCTATTGGCTATGTATTTGAACAAGGAACTTACTCTTTAAAGGTATTTCATTTTCTTATATGTTCAATTGTACCCTGTAAATTATAAATCCAAAAGTGCAATTAAACTTCGGCTTGGACTTTTGAGGACGCTGCAAATTTATCCATTTTTTATGTTTTTTAACTATAACTCAAAAACTATACATTTTTAATATCAATACATCATACAAATTTGTATAGAAAATCAGATATCCTATCAAAATGATACTTCGTAAAGTCAAAAAGCTTATTTCTCAAATAAGATAAGTCAAAAAGACTATTTAAAAAACCGAAATTTTTCAATTTATTGTCCTTATTTAAATTTTTGTGTATAAATTTTTCTGCGTGGATTTAGGTATAGTCATTGGTTCACAAAAAAGAAAGGTTACGTAGTTTCCGTCAAAATAGCGATCCACATATGAATTTTTGGCGTTCAAAGTTATCTACTATTGTATGATTTTACCAATTTTTATCTTTTGTTAGTTTTAAATTTTACACACAAAAATAATTTTTATTCAATAAAAAAGTTATTTTCAGTTTATCAATGATATTTTTAATTTTTTTATAAAGTTAGAGTATTTCTTAACAAAAATGATTAAATGATTTTTTATCGTATCACCTACAGTTTTTGAGATATTTCGTTTTAAAAAATCAAAAACGTTAAAAAAAAACAAAGAATGACCGATATATGTATATCATATGTATATGTATGTGGGATTTTAAATAAAAACCACAATTTAAATGATTTTAACATAAAAATGTTTATTTAATATTAAGGAAAAACACTTAGAATTTGCTTATAAAAATATGCGTCCTTTTACGTCGTCGTCGCTACTAATTCTGTACTCTACTCGTCATTCAAATTGTTCGTTCGTAGCATTTCTGTCTTCGTTTTCGTCAGTGTTGCCAAACTAGAATTCACGTCCACTTCTGGTTGAGTGAGGTCTGTTAGCGTTAACATTTCCTTGTCTATTAGGGTCCATTTCCACATTCGGCCTTCCTGATACTTCATTCGACCCGAATGGAGTGTACCATCTCTTCATAAATTCAGCAACGGTAGAAGTTTGTATTGGTCCTTCATGTTGTCCAACTTTCTCCACTGAATAACGTCCGTGATTTAGTTTTTCGACCACTCTGTAAGGTCCGAAGTATTTGGGTTTTAGCTTGAGTCCTGCACCATACTGAGTGCGCTTAATGGCAACCAACTCATTTACTGCATACTGCGTTTCAGGTACTCTGCTCTTATTAAAATTCCTTCTGTTCTCTGCCTGGATGTCGGAAATGTTGTCCCTGGCTTCTTGTCTTGTTAACTCTCTGTCTTGATTTAACTCTTCTATAGTAGCATCTTCTAGCATGGTTCGTAAATCTGGATTTCCTTTGATACGCATTTCGAGAACTGTCAATATTTTGAATGGAGATACTTTTGTGCTTCTTGGTGGCGTATTATTAATTATCTGCTGCACCATCTCCGTATGCTTGTACCAATTTGCGGGGTTTTCCAAACATAACTTTGATATCATCGGAATAATTATTTTGTGAATTCGTTCGACCTGGCCATTTCCACGCGGCACACCGGTGGCGATAAGTAAGTGCTGAATTTCTTGGTCTTCGCAGTACTCTTTAAACATATTAGAGGTAAATGCTGAACCTCTGTCGGAAATTATGCGTTTGGGATTTCCAAAAATCGCTGCTTGCTTTTTAAGTTTGTCTAAAACTTCTTCCGAATTTGTGCTTCTAGTCGGGTACAGCCAAACAAATTTAGAGAATGCGTCCACTATGACAAATATATGGTTGTATCTCTTCTGCGTAGCCTCCATAGGTCCTACGTGGTCAATATGGTATGTTCCCAAAGGTTTGTCTTCTTTATTGATTGGCTTTAAGAATCCTTCCTTCTTTCCGGACTTTCCTTCTATGACGATACATTCTATGCAGTTTTTAACAACACTCGCAACTTTAATATGAAGGTTTGGAATAAAGAAATCTCTTTCCACTAAATATTGCGTCTTTTTTGTTGAAAAATGGCCCTGACGATGAGCGATCTTCATGATCTCGTCCTCCATTGAAACAGGTATTACCACGAGCTCCTTAATGGGATCCTTGTGCAACACGTCATATTTCATAAAATAATCATCGTACGAGTCTTTCTCCAAAACTTTAATCACTGCCTTAGTCCACTGGTCTTGCAGTTGCGCTTCTTTAATTCGAAACTTTAATGAGTCTTCGATAAGAAGGCAAGATACACGACTGAGTGCATCCACATGCTTCATTTTAGTTCCAGATCGGTCTTCCACGTTAAAATCAAATTCTTGCAAGAACATTGCCCACCTCGAAACTCTCAAAGGCACATCTTTTTTCTTCATCGTCATTGAAAACGCGTTACAGTCGGTTACTATTTTAACCTTCGTACCCAAAATGTACACACGCCACTTCTTCAGAGCCTCGACTATTGCAAGCACTTCGAGCTCATAGGAATGGTATTTTTGTTCGTAGGGTTTGGTTTTTCTACTCATATATTGGATTGGGTGTAACTGCTGATCTTCACTATCCACTTGAAGTAAAACGGCTCCATAACCGTACATACTTGCATCGGTATGAACCTCAGTTGTTGCCGTAGGATCATACAATTTCAGTACCGGCGAATTCACCAAAGAACACTTCATCTGCTTAACTGCAACCAGTTGCTCTTCATCCATTTCAAATTTCACGTCTTTTCTCAGTAAATCTGACAACGGTCTTGCTATGACAGCGTAGTCTTTTATGAATCGTCGAAAGTATGACGTTAGTCCTAAAAATCTTTGTAACGTCTTCCGATCTACAGGAACTTGGAATTTTTGTACTGCTAAAGTTTTTTCAAACGAAGGCCTTATGGTGCCTTTCTCGACAACATAACCTAAGAAATTTACTTTTCGTGTCAGGAACTGAGACTTCGACCATTTAATGCGTAAACCGCTTTTTGCTGCTACGTCCAACACACGTTTCAACTTCAGGATTCCTTCATGCTCATCCTTGGAGGGAATTATGAGATCGTCCATGTAAGCCACTAAAGTACCATTATTGATTAACTCTCTCAAAACTGTAAATATGTATCTGCAAAACACCGCTGGCGAGTTACATATTCCGAACGGTACGTATAAAAATTCATACTGCCCATTGTGAACGACGAATGCAGTATATTTTCTCGAATTTGTCTCAATAGGTACATAGAAAAAACCGTTAACTAAATCCAAGGTTGTGAAAACATTGGCATTTTGTAACCTTTGAGAACATCGTCAATTAATACCATAGGAAAGTTATCTCGAATTATTTTCGTTTTCAACAGCCTGTAATCGCAACATAACCTCTTTGTTCCATTTTTCTTTGTAGCCAAAACAATTGGAGATGCATATTCTGAAGTGCTATGTTGTATTATTCCTTCTTTTAGCCATCGTGCAACTTGTTCGTCAACAAACTTTTGATCAGAATATGACATACGCCTCGGTCGTTGATAAATAGGAATTTCGTCGGTGAGTATTATCTTCATTTCGATAGGAGATTTGAGGTTGACTGCTGGGTTATAACTATTAACCATTTCTAAAATTGTTGCTTCTTGGTTTTTCGATAAATGCGTCAAATCTAAATCTGGTTCAATATGTAACTCTCCATTTTCTGCTGCTACACAAATTGCACCGAATTCTTTCAAAAAATTGTTTTCAATTGTGTCTTTCTTCTTAACTTGAGCCTTTTCTTCTTTTTTATATTTCATCTTTACATCTTTAACTTCATTCATCTTTACGTCTTTACCATTCTTTTGATCTTTGCCGTCTTTCTTCTTTTCATCTTTTCCGTCTTTCTTCTTTTCATCTTTTCCGTTTTTCTTCTTTCATCTTCAACTTCTTTTGCACTCTTTAGTGCCTTCTTTGTAAAATTAGCTCCGTCTTCTCTGACAACAATATCAACATCTTTCAAAATTGTGTTTCCGAGTATAGCATCATATGGCATATCTTTTTCCATTACAACATGAAATTCGACATCAAAAATTACGTCATCAATCTCAAGCCTCGCATCAAAACTGCCTATTGTATTAAACACTGCTTCAGCAACACCTCTCAGCTGCCTCTTTTCTGGTTTGAGTTCTATATCACCTAGCATAAGCAAGACGTCATACCTCATCAAACATAAACAACAACCTGTATCTATCAACGCTGAAAATCTGTGATTGTTAATTTCAATATCTCTAAAAATCATGCCAGCATCATTTCTGAAATGTTTTATGGTAGATTTGTTAACCATGTTAATATTACCCTTTTCTACTTTCGCACGTCCTTCTACTACTGGTTTGATTGCTTTACATTCAAATGAGCGATGTCCCATTTGGTTACACTTGAAGCATTTAAATTGTCTTGATGGACAATCTTTTGCTATATGTGCCTCATCACCGCACTTATAACATTTTCTTATATTTTCCTGCCTGAGTACTTGACTTGGTTTACTGGTTGACTGTGGCACGTTCAATCTGTTTACTGACTGATTGGAACTACATACTTTTTCATAAACCCTAATTTGTACTTTTAATTCGGCTACACTTCGCGCTTGATACAAAATAGATTTATTTTGCTTCGAATCAAAAATTCCTTCAACAAAATATTCTATAAAACTCTCATCGTCAAGTTGAATTGGCTTACTAATTTCAATCATGCTGTACAAATATTCGCGTAAACTTTCTGTTGACTTTTTACGTCTATTTCGAAGTCTTCGATGAATTTCCGCTGACGGTAATTCAATACCAAATTCGCCTAACAATTCTCTATTTAGTGAAATCCAATTGTTTATTCCTGATAGACTTCTTACAAAAATTTTGGCAGCACCTTTCAACAACAGTTTTGCATAAATAAATTTTTACTTGTCATTCCATTCTACTGTGGTAGCATTTTCTTCAAATTCTTCGATCCACTGGCGAATCTAGTGAATCGGTTCCTGTGAAAGAAGAAATACTGTCTTCGATGTCTCTTAGCGTGAAAGTTGAGCGTTGTATGACCACCTCTTGCGGAGAATTTGACGCAACGTCGTCGTACACAGATTCGTCGTCTCCCGAAAGACCAAAATGTTCCAAAAGCCTACCTTGTAATTCCGTCTTTCGTCCTGTCGTTAACAGTCCTAGCTCTTGTAATTTGTCTTTTAAACCGTCTACAGTTAAACTTAAAATACTGTTTACGTCCATTTTTATATATATGTCAGCAATTCAATAAAAAATTATATAAAAGTTTTTAAATATTATAATACAACAATTTCAGCAATACAATAGTAAATTTTGATGAATTTCTACGATATGTTAAAATATGTATTAATTTTATTTTTAATGTAATTGAAATTAAATTTCTTTTCTAAATCTCTTTTTTCAATTAATATTTTAAAATTCGACAATACTGAAGTGATTTTAATTACTTTAAAAGAAAATTCAAAAGTATATTAACATCAGCAACTAAATGTATAAATGTTCTACATACAATCTGGTGCTCTGCTCTGTTTTAAATTATTTGCCTCTGCTTAACTGATGCTACGTTTGCTTCTTTCAATTTCGTTCTTCAAATGTTTTCAACTTCGTTCTGATTGTCTTCTTCTTATCGAAATGTGCGTTGTCTTCTTTGTTGTACTTCGTAACTTCTTTCTTCTCTCTTCTTTTGCAGCTATTTTTCATTTGCAGATGCGGCTGCAAGCCCGTTGTAAAATTTGAATTTGGTGTCGCTTCTTAAAATTCATTGGAATTTCACAATGATTTCAAATTGTCTAAATCATTTTGATTTACATTTTTTTTTTTAACTTTTTCTTTGTAAATTTCGCATTAAATGTTTTTTTTTTAAAGCTTCAACACTGCTCCACTTCGATTGTGGACACGAGTTTTTTATTTCTTTGGCGAGCAAATTTTTCTTTAACGAGAAAAACGAGAAACTACGCGTCACATCTTGGTTGAGCCCCCAAAAATGTGGGATTCTAAATAAAAACCACAATTTAAATGATTTTAATATAAAAATGTTTATTTAATATTAAGGAAAAACCCTTAGAATTTGCTTATAAAAATATGCGTCCTTTTACGTCGTCGTCGCTACTAATTCTGTACACTACTCGTCATTCAAATTGTTCGTTCGTAGCTTTTCTGTCTTCGTTTTCGTCAGTGTTGCCAAACTAGAATTCACGTCCACTTCTGGTTTAGTGAGGTCTGTTCGCGTTAACATTTCCTTGTCTATTAGGGTCCATTTCCACATGTATATTTAATCATTTTTGTTAAGAAATACTCTAACTTTATAAAAAAATTAAAAATATCATTGATAAACTGAAAATAACTTTTTTATTGAATAAAAATTATTTTTGTGTGTAAAATTTAAAACTAACAAAAGATAAAAATTGGTAAAATCATACAATAGTAGATAACTTTAAACGACCGTATCTCAGCCAGTTTTCATCAAAAATTCTTATGTGGATCGCTATTTTGACGGAAACTACGTAATCTTTCTTATACCTAAAACTAATTCCCCCAAAGTTTTCGTTTGGTATCGTACAAGGCTTGCCAAAAAATTTAATGTATATTTCTAAGTTATTGCTGACCCTATTGTTTTGTCCACGACTGTATATGTAATATTCGTAACATTTACTAGTTATCTGAGTTTTTTTCTTTATTTTAAGCGAACTATGAGTTTACATTTTAAAAAAAACACATGTTTATGAAAATTTTATTCTAGCTTTTTTTTTCTAGCTTGAAAAATTTAATTTAGCCCTTTTTAGCCTTTTTTTTAAGGGGGTCTAGCTTTTTTTTCAAAATAATTGTGGCAACACTGCTACGAAGCGCCGGCGCTTGCTACGAAAATCAAAAAGTATAAATATATGAAGAGTAAGACTCGCTCTCACGCTGCTTTTTTGTTGACGTTTGCTAACTTTTCTGAGTTAAGGCGATCTTCATTTTCTACACGAAATTTCGTTTAATTCCATTTCAATTGCACTAAAATCTGTTTAACTCACCTTCGTACGCAATTTTTAATTATTTTTACTGCAAAAATCAGTATTAAAATGAAGATTTCTGTTAACGAAATTTTTGATTTGCCTTAACTCCAGACATTCAGCACGACGCGTGAGTACGAATACATATCTTCAGATATTTATAATTTTTGCGAAAATTTGCAACCAAAACATTTTGGCGAGCGACGAAATAAAAATAGTAAGTGAAAATCAATGTTGGTGGCACTATTACGATGAGGAAAGGTTGAAAATGGATTTGAATCGATGAGGAAGGGTCCAAAGTGGATTTTGACATAGTTTGGAACAGCCCGAAACTCCGGAAGAAACCGTTTTTGACCCATTTTTGAAATTTTTTTTTTTGCAAAAATCGATGAGGAAAGGTAGAAAATGCATTCTTAAAATAATTCGGAACGGCCCCGGACCCCGGGAGTGACCGTTTTGGACACATTTACGAAAAGAAAATGTTTGCACCAATCAATGAAGAAAGGTGGGAATCGGATATTTAACATAATTTGAGATGGCTCCGGAAGAGACCTTTTTGGATCCATTTTTAAAAAAATTTGTTTGCACCAATCGATCACAAAGGTCGAAAATGGGTTTTTAACATAATTTGAAGCGGCCAAAAAAAAGATTTTTTCACCTACCGATGCGGAAAGATCAAATTTTCTGTGACATACTGATATTCAAGGTCAAAGGTAACAAAAAAAAAGTTATGACATTCAGAATACACTATCCGTCGATTTACGCAGTAGTTCTTTTGCGCGGTTTCAAAACTTTAATTAATTAAATTTTTTTGCAGTTAAAAACACGTATAAGACATGTTTTTCAGTTAAAAACGCAAGATCATACATAATATCGCAAAGTTTCGTATATATGTATGTAGTAAACATCATGGTGTATATACAAAGGTGAAGCAATTAAAGTTTTTCTCTCATATTCAAGTACATTCGACAAGTTTTCAGTACATTCGGTATATTTGCCACATTTTTAGTACATTTGGCGAATTTTAAGCACATTTTCGGTACATTTGGACAATTTATAATAATGAAATTTTTTTTTAAGTAAATGAAAAAATTAAAATAATCGCTATGTAATTTTTAATGTGTAATATATCTCATTATGCTAGGGTTTAAAAATAAAAATTAATTCCATAAAATATAACTATTTTATTTAATTATTATTTTTTATATAACCTCCAATTTTTCATTAGGTAGGTAATATACATGTGTAAGGCACCACTCAATAGTGACGAGTACTAGGCAAGAAGAGAAGAGAGAGAAGAGATGAGTTGCGTCGCGAATACGAGTTAAAGCGGTCGATACGAACACGTTCTTTTGTCAATCCTAATTTAATGTTAAATACAATTTTATAATTACTTTTCTTTTAATAAAAATTACTTTTATATTAAAACTACGGTCTCTTTCAGTTCAGAAGATAGTGCTCGTGTTCGGTACACAAATGTTACAAATTTTATTAGTGCGAAAGTGAGACTCCCGCGACAATTGCTCAAGGTTACGCGAAAATTCAACAAAAAAACAGCGGTTGGTTTTTGAATTTTGGCGTCACTAAAATAACGAGTGAAAGGCATAAAAAAAAGAAACGAACGAAAACTACGAAATAAAAAATGAAATAAACTACGAAACGAAAACTACGAAATAAAAAAATGAAATAAACTACGAAACGAAAACTACGAAATAAAAAATGAAATAAACTACGAAACGAAAACTATGAAATAAAAAAACAAAATAAACTACGACATAAAATACGAATTTTGGTAAACAAAGAAACGTCAGAAAAAAATAAAAATGCCGAAAATTGCAAATTTAAAAGTTGACAAGCTTAAAGAATTGCTTCGCGAAAAAAATCTAGCGTCAACGGGGTCAAAAGCTGAGCTTGTGCAGCGGCTCACTGAAGCCGTTGACAGTGACGACATTGAATTCGAATGTGTCGAAAGTGAACCACCCTTGAAAACACAAATTGACGAGCTGCGTCAAATGATGCAAAACGTACTGTCCACGGTACAAAATTCGCGAGTAAACGTTCCAACTTGGAGCGGTGGTGACGTAAACGTTGCAAATGAAAGTTTGCAAACAAACGATTTCAGAGGATTCAGCCCTGTGGCAGGATTGAATTCCAATACTTTTCGTAATAATTTTTCGATAAAAGAAATCGCTGAGATGCTACCTGAATTCGATCCAACAAAAGACACATTTTCTGTAGAACAATTTGTTGATCGAGTAAATCGATTTGTTGTTGCGTACGGTTGGGAGGAAAAAAGTGTGTTGTTAGCTGTGTACGGAAAGTTAAAAGGACCAGCTAAGTTGTGGCTAGATGCAACGTGTGAACTTTATTTGAATTGGAGTAGTCTCGCGACCGCGTTAACAGCAGAGTTTGGAACAGTATTTGATGAAGCTGAAACTCATTTTAAAATGAGCAGCGCTACGCGACAGCAAAATGAAACAGTAACCGAATACTGTTTTCGAATGAGTGCGTTAGGAAAACGTCATAAAATAAGCGAATCAGCAATAATAAAATATACACGCGACGGGCTAAAACACCGCGATTTGCAACTTGCAATTGCTGCACTTAATTTTACTTCAATGAAACACATGCGCGAAACTTAAGATGATTACTTAAAAAATGTGTCGGGTTATGCAAATAATCGTTTTCCCAAATTTAATGAAAAAATTAAAAGTGATAAAAGAAATACAGATTTGAAATCAAACGACAGTGAAATAAAATCAAAAACAATTGTTTGTTATAATTGTTCTGAGACTGGTCACATATCGAGTAAGTGTCCAAAACCACAACGTCGCAAGCGATGCAAGGACTGTCAAAAAGTGCATCAACGAAATGAACCAGAAAATTGTGGAAAACAAAACGTAACTGTGCGTGAAGCGAAATGTAGTCAAGTCGATGACATGTGTATAAAACATATATATATATATGATAATAAGTTGAGCGCTTTTATTGACACTGGTAGTCAATGCCATATGATTCGTGAATCAGTCGCAAACATATTAAATAATAAAAAAGAACCGTGTTTATTAAAAATAAATGGCATTTGTGGAGGAGTTTTCCTCGCTAAACAAAAAGTTATTACCGACGTGGTAATTGATGACTTAAGCTTTCGAATTGAACTTTACATTGTTGACGATGACTTTTTAACAACTGATATTTTGATTGGACAAAATTTGTTTAGTGAAAATAACATTCGCGCGGTTTTTCAAAGTAATATATTGACTTTAGAAAATATGTCAAACGTTCGAAAATTTATTGAAATGGACGATATCTGTTGTGAAGTAAACGAACTAAAATATAAAAATTTAATTTTCAATATTGTTAATGAAAATCGCGATGTGTTTGCTGTCGATATGAGCGAAGTCGGGTTGACTGACGCAATCGAAATGAAAATTGAGCTGACAACGACAGAACCGATTGCTCAAAAACCATATCGTGTGCCAGAGCCAAAAAAACAATTAGTACGAGACATGGTAAGTGAACTTCTAAAAACCAATATAATTTCAAAGTCTGTTTCTGAGTACGCCAGTCCAATGTTGTTGTTGAAAAAAAAGAATGGCTCTGAACGTTTATGTGTCGATTACCGAAAATTGAATCTGCACATGTTAAAAGAAATTTTCCCTACACCGAACATTGAGGAAAAATTACAGGAAGCGACGAAATTTCGATTTTTCACTATGCTCGATTTGAACTCCGGTTATTATCAAATACCAATCGAAAAGGGTAGCCGAAAATTGACAGCATTTATAACGACGGATGGTATCTACGAATTCAACCGGATGCCGTTTGGTTTAAAAAACGCGCCGTCAGTTTTCCAGCGTCTGATGCAAATAATTAACGAACGAATGAATGGCGATGTAATTCATTACATGGACGATATTTTGGTTGGAAGTAACGACGTCAACGAAATGAGAGAAAAGCTTGATCGAATATTTGAAGTTTTACGCCAGTTAAAGCTCACATAAAATTTAAAAAAATGTAAATTTTTATCCAGCACTGTCGAATTTTTGGGTCATAAATTGACACCGAATGGAATAAGTCCAAGATCAGTTAAGGTAGCAGCTGTTCAGAATTTTCCTACTCCGACAAACGTAACCGAGGTCCGCAGATTTCTTGTATTAAGCGGATATTTTCGGCGCTTCGTTCCTGCATACTCGATAATCAGCGAACCAATAAGAAAACTTTTGCGAAAGGGTGAACCGTTTGCGTGGAGCGACAACCAGACGAAAGCATTTGAGGAATTAAAAGTTAAATTGATCTCAGAACCAGTTTTAGCAGCATATGATGTAAATGCAGAACATCAAATTCATACGGATGCCAGTTCAGTTGGATTAGCAGCAGTGTTGCTACAGAAATATGGTGAGGAATGGAAGCCTCTGGCGTATTATAGTTGTGCAAGCAGTCACACGGAGAGTAAATTTCACAGTTTTGAGATGGAGACACTTGCTGTAGTGGAAGCGCTGGAGCGTTTTCGTTATTACATATACGGAAAAAGGGTTACCGTCTTGACAGACTGCTCTGCGGTGACGACAGCAATGCAGAAACGCGAACTAGTACCAAGAATTGCAAGATGGTTACGAGTGCAAGATTTTGATGTGGAAATGAAATACCGTGCAGGTCGAAAAATGGAGCACGTCGATGCATTAAGTCGAAAACCGTATAAAAAAGCATACGAAAAAGAAACAGCGTCGCTAAAGGTTTTAAAAACGACTATTGAGACCGATGACTGGCTGTATGTCATGCAACTTCAGGGTGAAAAGATACGACAAATTTCCGAAAAGGTTAAATTGAAGGAAAAGCCTTTATGCAACGATTATGAAATTATAAACCACCGTTTATTCAAGAAAGTTGGTGACAAACATTTGTGGTTAGTACCATCGGCAGTACGAGTGCAACTTATACGAGAACATCACAAAAGAGCAGCGCATGCTAGCGTTAACAAAACCATCGAGATTCTCTTGAAAAACTTTTGGTTTCCACGAATGCGTAATACAGTGAAGTCCTGCGTGAACTCTTGCATAGAGTGTGCATACAACAAACAAAAAGGCGGAACGCGAGAAGGCGAATATCATTTTGACGACATGGATCCGGTACCATTTCGTGTGATCCATATTGATAATTTGGGACCGTTTCCTCGAAGTTCGAAAGGAAATGAGCATGTGTTGGTGATTGCAGACGCATTTACGAAGTTTGTTATTGTTCGACCGGTAAAAAGCACAGCAACACGTCATGTCATCGATATTTTGAACGAGGTTACCAGCTATATGGGTGTTCCTGGGCGACTCATCTCCGATAGAGGAAGTGCGCTTACTTCTAAAGATTTTAAGAAATATTGCGATAACAATGATTTCAAACATACATTGACCGCAGTACGTACGCCGCGCGCTAACGGTCAAGTAGAGCGCATGAATAAAACAATTTTAAGCATGCTACTACCATCAACGGACAACGATAAGCATTGGGATACGCAGTTACGGCGAATTCAATGGGTTATCAATTCAACAAAAAACAAGTCAACTGGAAAAACACCTCAAGAATTACTCTTTAGTTTCCAACCACGAGATATTTTGGAAAACAAATTGGTGTTAGCGTTACAACGTACCGAAATGATTGACGAAGCAAAAATGAACGAGATACGTCAGCAAGCTGCAGAAAATATACGTCAAACGCGGATAAAAGCAAAACAGCGGTTTGACAATCAACATCGACAGCCATCGAAATATGTTCGAAATGATTTAGTATTGGTGGAGAATGAGCCTCAAAGCACCGGTACTTCACGAAAATTAGAGCCAAAGTACAAGGGTCCATTTATCATCACTGCCGCACTTGATAATGACCGATACGTAGTTTCAAGCATACCAGGGGTAAAGCAGCAGCTAAAGTATTCTTCAGTGTACTCCACCGATCGTATCAAACCATGGTGCCAATTACCACCCGATGAAGTTAACGAATCTGATCTTGAAGACGAGGGCGTCATCGAATTGACAGGAATGGCCGACTGTAAGGCACCACTCAATAGTGACGAGTACTAGGCAAGAAGAGAAGAGAGAGAAGAGATGAGTTGCGTCGCGAATACGAGTTAAAGCGGTCGATACGAACACGTTCTTTTGTCAATCCTAATTTAATGTTAAATACAATTTTATAATTACTTTTCTTTTAATAAAAATTACTTTTATATTAAAACTACGGTCTCTTTCACATGTGTTCATTATGGGTTCAGTTTACGCGAATTTTTTTACCAATTTATGCTATTTATACTATTCTTTGAGTTCTATTGCTCGATATACGCGATTTTTAAATTTTGAAAACCAATCCACTCAATTTATATGGACTTCTCATCTCAATTTACGCGGGTTTGAGTTACGCGGTTTTTTCAAAAACCTATCTACCGCGTAAATCGAGGGATAGGTGTATATTAGAGCGGTTCAAAATAAAAATTTTTGAGTTTTTCACGATGTGTCAGTGGATTACAATAGCCCTATATGTCTAGACAAATCAACCCATAAGGATTTTCATCAATTTTGAAAACTGGATTGCCGCCGCTGTTTGAAGTTGCCCATCCATTTTTCCAAATATTGATTTAAAAAATGGTCCAAGCTAAAGACGTTATCAAATTTTGCAACAAACTGCGTATTCTTTTCGAATTATTATCGATCGAGGAATTCGAATCCATGATCAGTTTTTCTTCTTCTTCTTTTTTTCTTATAAAAAAATTGAAACTTGCCCGAACAAAATTAAAAAATGCCAATTTTCTACTTTCAAGCTGCAAAATCTTGATATAATATTTTACCGCCGATTTAGTGGTACATTATTTTTAATGAAATTTTATTTGCTTAAGAGAAAACCGTAAACCGCATATCAATATCTTCTTTCAAAATCAATATATCTGCATTTTTCTAAATTAATAGACCTGAAATTTTTCGATTCGGCGTTGACATACAGTTGTGTTCATAAAAATAGTAGAGTAACTTCGGGTATTGTGATATATGTAGGTATTTTTGTTTTCGTAATAGCTTGTAAGTTTTTTGTTATAACATAGACATTGCTATGTCTTATGATTCCTTCATGCATTAGTTAGTATATAACGGCTATGGACTCCTGTAGCGTAACCCATTCTGGAGCTTCATCAACTTTTTTTTTTTTTTTAACTTCTTTCTATTTATTGAATCTTCTCTTTAGAGACTAACAATAAGTTTTAAAATCTTATACTAAGTAACATTATTATAGATTAATATTATGTATAATTAATATATAATTTAATAATGAACTCGTCTCCAGAAACAAAAAGCAGGGACTTGTTTATTTATTCAACATTACTGAGCTTATAAGCCCTCATAAATTGTGAAAGTATGTAAAATAATACATATAAGTAAATGGAATATTTCCGAGCTAACGGCTGACCTCGTCAGGTCGGTAGAATGAATAAAAGCTGTATTGACTTAAGTGTCCGCGCTAACGGCTGACCTCATCTGGTCGGGTAGATGCCTGAAAGCTGCAGTGACTTAAGTATCCGCGCTAACGGCTGACCTCATCTGGTCGGGTAGATGCCTGAAAGCTGCAGTGACTTAAGTGTCCGCGCTAACGGCTGACCTCATCTGGTCGGGTAGATGCCTGAAAGCAGCAGTTACTTAAATATTTTCACTCTAATGATAGCCGAGACGAACTAGGTCTCTTATTGCTGCACTCTCCAATTCATCGGACAGCGGCTGAGACGAACTAGGTCTCGTGCACACGTCCTCATCGGAAGAGGAGCTGGCTGCGATGAATTGCCGAGGTCGGATTGTATTGGAGGACTGTGCCCGAGACGAACTAGGTCCCGGTACTGAGTCCTCATCTGCTTCACGATGACTGCACGATGACGTTAGCGCTAATAAGTTCGGTTCGGTGCTGTGCAGTATGCACAACTTCCATAGAAGGACGATCCTTTCTTTTCAGTTAGGATGATGCATCAACCTTATGGCGTAGGTTTGTTTATTTTTATTTATTTAATCTTTTACCAATGGGATGCATAGATCTCGGTGAATAATTTCATTCCTTATGTACCATGGTGCACCTGTAATTAATCTTAATATTTTGGACTGAGCCCTTTGTATTAGTTCTATGTTTGAAGAGCTGGCGTTACCCCAAAGTTGGACACCATATAACCAAATTGGCTTAAAAATTGTTTTGTATAAAAGGATTTTATATTCAAGCTTCAAAGGGGAACGATGATTAATTAGCCAGTGAAAACTGGAGGTTTTTAACTTTAACTGAGTTATTTTGGCTTCAATGTGCCTACGTCATGTAAGTCGTCGATCTAATTGAATACCTAGATATGTTACAATTTCACTTTGTGGGACTGAAGTATTATTTAGAACAATTGGAGGGCATTGACCATGCCTAAGGGTAAAAGTAACTTGCTTACATTTTTGCTCATTTATTTTTATGCGCCATATCGATAACCATTCTTCTATTGATTTTATATGAAGCTGGAGCTTTCGAGAAGCTTCTAATGGGCAACGGTTACAACTTAAAACTGCAGTATCATCTGCGAATGTTGAGATGGTCGTGTTAGCATTAATTGGTAAGTCTGAGGTAAACAATACATATAGGAACGGTCCTAGTACGCTACCTTGAGGGACACCTGCTCTTATGTTGAAGTGAGTAGAAATAAAATCTCTGTGTTTTATTTTAAAGAGCCTGCTTTCGAGGTAAGAAGTAAATGTTTTGTGAACATTGAGAGGCAATAAGTGTTTAATTTTATTGATAAGGCTGTGCAGTATTCACTGCGCTCATAAGCCTTTCTTATTTCATTTGTGATCCTATTAACCTGTTCGATTGTGCCGTGTTGTTTTCGGAAACCGAATTGGTGAGGCGGAAATAATTTGTTATGGGTAACATAAGGAATTAATTTTGCTAGAATTAATTTCTCAAATAATTTTGACAAGCAAGGACTTATGGGTCTGTACGATGATGGTAATGTACGATCTTTCCCAAGTTTTGGTATCATGGTTATCAAAGAGTTTTTCCATTCTTTTGGGTAATATCCGTAATGAATTATAGCATTAAAAAGTCGGGTCAAAAAGTTAATGGCTGAATAAGGCAATTCCTTAATCATTTTGGGAGTGATGTTATCACACCCTGGGGCTTTTTTAGGACACATTTCTTGAATTAAACTGATTAAGTTGCTGCTGTGGAAACTCATTTGGATAGTATCGTTATTTATTGGCAGTTGGGGAGGCATGAAACCTTGAATGTTCGAATTTGGTTGAAAAACTGTACTTAAGTGATTTGCAAAAGCCTCAGCTTTTTCATCATCACTTCGAGCCCAATTTCCGTGGGAGTCTCTAATCGGTGATTCATTTTCAGTGGGGGCTCTTATTTTTTTGCTGGCTTTCCACAAGGACTTCTTCCCATTAGCATTGGGGGCAAGTTTCGAGACATACTTTTGCTGCTCCAAGTCTTCTTCGTTATTTAACGCAGACCTAAGTTTATGTGTAGCAATTTTTAGGATTGCTTTAGAAGCTGGGGATCTATGGACCTGCCACGCTCGCCTTAACCTACGCTTTTCGGCTACGAGGATTTCGATTTCACTGTTAGTAAGGAAACGGCTTTTTGTATTTTTCACAGCCTGATCGGAAGTTGAGTGCTCTGCTGCTGAATACAGTATTGAGTTAAAAACAGCAACAGCATCGTCAATATGCTCGTTGTGTTCTATCGAGTAGTTTGAGTGGATGTGTGAGCTTATGTATTTTTTGTACTTAAGCCAATTGGTCTTATGTGATGTTAGTCTCATAGGGGGCTTAAGATCAGCTGATTTTTCTAGAAGGCAAAAAATTATTGGAGAATGATCAGAAGAGAGAAAGGGGAAAAGGGGAAAAACCCAATAACATGTGCTTGATGGAATTGGCGGGTAATGTGATATAGAACATTCGGTTAATGTGATATACCACATCATATTACCCAAAGCAATAAAAGACAGCAGGATTGTTATTATATTATGGATGATTTGTCATTTTAAGAGAAGTTTGACTAATTAAGTAATTCAAATTATGTATTTAAATTCAGATTAATTCAAAAATTAAGCAAAAACTAAAAATTTAGTATTAATTACAGATAGTTTTTGTATAAATTTGTAAACTGCCCGTCTTTTTGGAAAACATTGATTGTGAGCCCATACAAAATCACATTGCAAGAATATGGTCATGTCTTTTCTCCTTGTACACCTGAAACAACGTTTGTTTTACCATACAAAACTTAGTGGGTCATATAATATAGTATATCACATTACCCAACTTTTACTATATCACATTACCCGATTTCAGTTTTTAAAACAATAATGTTTTTTTATGAAAATGTACGTCTACAAATAAAAAACTTACTATTATTAAGGATAAATATGATCATCCAATATCTGTTTTTTACTGCAAAATTTCTTCTATGGCTTAAAGTTTTGCTCCATGAAGAATCAAACCGTACGCTCAAAAAATTTCGATCGCCCCACTATCACGATTTCGTCACATTGAATCCAAACGCAGCGAGTGTGGGCATGGATAACACTGCAGCACGTGTTTTATTGCGTTGCTTATACATTGACATGAAAATTCTTACTTGAAATTTGGTATTCTAGGAAATAAACTGGTATATCACATTACCCGACCATATCACAATACCCGAAGTTACTCTAGTGTTGCAGGACATGACTTTTAAATCTCTTTTCTAAAATACTTTGCCTTAAAAATTGAACTCCTTAGTAAAATTTTCGTAGGACTAAATAAAAAGAACAGAAAAGTAAAAAAATCCCGTAACTTTTGTTTCGTGTTTTCTTGTTTGTGATGCATATACATTTTTGCACCAAAAATCTGCTGTTCATTAAAATAGTATTGCTTTACGTAATTAGTTGAAAAAAATTAAAAATTCTGGAAAACGGCCATCAGTAAGTGTAATTAAGTAATTCAATAATGTGCTTGTATGAATTTATTGCAATCGAGGTACTCTTCCTTTTTTTAGTGGGTAGAGGACGGAATTGCTGAATCGAAAAGATATAATCAATAATTAGACTAAGGAATCGGGGCAAGACCTTCAAGGAAACTGAAAATGTGGTTGGATGCACTGCCCCTGATATGTAATGTAAGAAACCTAAAAATCGTGGTGGTAACCGCCAGATTTCGTTATTAGACGACAGACGAAGTGCACGATAACATTTATAATTATATATTTTGAGAAAATGAACTATAAAAGTGAAATAAATTTACAATATCTTACTTTAATGCATTTTACACAAACGTTTCGACTTCATTTTTTCTCGCATTTACAGTTTTCAATAAGTGACTTTTTATATGAAAATTAAAAGACTCTTTTTGTAAGGCAAGTTTATTAGATACATTTCTGATTTGTTCACATAAAATAAGACATGAAACGGTGGATATTTGTGTATAATTACATCAAAAACAAATTTTTTTGAGTTATGACAGTCTTGCGCGATATGTAACATGCATAATACTTAATAATAATAATAATACTTTCAGATGCCGTAACCAGTTTTGGAAAAACAATTTTATGCGGATTCAGCGCATCAAAGTCCTTTGGATATGATAGGTCTGGTCTCTGGTTTTGGATTTTTTGTTATTTTTTTCGGCCTGTGTTACTAAAATCATACAAAAGTAGGTAACTTAGTACAACTGTATTTCAGTCAATTTTTATCCAAAATACTTTTGTGGGCCTTCAATTTGACGGAAATTACGTCACCTTTCTTTTTTGTGAAAAAAAAATCCCATAAATCAGAGTTCGTAAATACTCATCATTGAGGAGAAATATTTCACTCCTCATCCTCAATACAATTCAATTCAAAAGTATTCAATTTTGAATTTTTCATTTATGAGGAAAAAATAAGGAGCGCTCAATCGCTTAACATCTTGAGTGAACAAAATGCTACTGTTTTCTCTTTCATATTTATTGCTCACTGAATATGATCTTCAAAAAAACTCAATGATAGATACATACTTTTTTTTTACTCGCCCATACTTCTCACTCATATATTTTTGCAATGATAAATTCAATTCAACAATAACAACGCTGCATTGAGCGCTCGTGATAAGAAATTTGAAAAACTCTTGTTTTTGCTCTTTCATTTTTTTAAAATTTTTTTTTTATTTCTATCTACTCTAACGGTAAATTATATATTATTTAGACTTTTAAGTCAAAACGTTACATTTATTTTCAGTTAACTTCAAACATTCTGAATGAAATACAAAAATCGTCAATTGAATTTATCATTTGAATACTCACGAGCGATAAGAATTATGCTCCTCACTTTTCACATCATCTCAAAACGAGTTTATCATTTGATAAACTCGAAAGGGATGAAAATAGAACGAGACGCATCAACACGATGTTCACTCGTTTTTTATTTATCAGCGAAGAAATAAACGAGTGATGAAAACAAACGAGGAGTTCTAATAGAGTGAATGCTGATTCGATTGCACTCTTGAGTTTTTAAAATGAAAAGATAAATAAAGAAAGATAAGTAAAATGAGCAAAAGCGTATTTTGATTGCTCTACGAACTCTGCCCTAAATACACTCAAAAAAAAAGTTGTACTAAAAAATTTAACAAAATTAAAAAACGTGAAATTTTCCGTTTTTTTTCAATAGTTTTTTTAACTTATTTTGTTGAAAAAATTATTTTTTTCTTAATATAAAAAGTCATTTCGTTAGGAAATTTAATTCCCTACAATAAATCTTATAATGTTTCTATAAAAAATGTATGGTTTTTGAGATATAATTAAAAATATAAAAAATTGCAAATTCGACCCGTTCTCAAAAGTCCAAGCCAGAATTTAGTAGCACTTTTGGCTACATCATTTTTAGGGTTCAATTGAACATATAAGATAATAAAATACCTTTAACGAATTAGATCCTTATTAAAGTACATAGTCAATAGCCTAAAAATAAATAAAAGTTTATAACAAAATAAACTGTAAATATTCTCGGAAATGAATATATGTACATTACTATTTTTTCAAAACTTTAAATGAAAATTATATTCATCATTTAATTTGATAGTAAAACACGCAGGATCCAACGGCACTACTATTTTCGTGAACACAGCTGTACATATTAAGCTGATTGAATTTTTTTTGATCTAAACAGCTATTATCGATCAAGGAATTTGAATCCGCGATTAGTTTTTCTTCTTCTTTTTTTCTTATAAAAAAATTTAAAATTGACCGAAAAAAAAACAAAAAATACCGATTTTCTGCTTTCAAGATGCAAAATCGGCCCATATTATTTTACCACCGATCCCGTTGTACAATATTTTTAATGTAATTTTATTTGCTTTATTTGCATTATCTTATTCCAAAATTAAGATATCTACATTTTTCTAAATTAATATATCTGGCATAAGTTGAGATTTTTGAAAATCTATAGAATAGTTGAATCTGTTAATTTAGAAAAATGTAGATATCTTGGTTTTGAAATAAGATAATGATATGCGGTTTACGGCATTCTTTTAAGCAAATAAAATTATTGCAACTTGAAAGCAGAAAATCGGTAATTTTTTTTTTCCGGTCAATTTTAAATTTTTTTATAAGAAAAAAAGAACAAAAATTAATCACGGATTCAAGTTCCTTGATCGATAATAGCTGTTTAGAACAAAAAAAAATTTTTGAATCTGCTTAACATGTACAGCTCCGTGCAACTAATTAGGGACACTAAATAAGCATTGAAACTTTTGGTAATATTAGTATTTTATTTATAAAAAAAACACTGAAATTTGTTTACAATTAGCTTGAATAACTCATTACCTTTCTTAAAAAACCATTATATTTCTATTATTTACCCAAATTTTTAAAATTATGTAAAAAACTTAAATACATAACCAAAGGAGTCGTGCATATATATACACACACACACACACACACAATGTTTTTATACCTATTTAATGTTTTCTGTTATTTGTTTTTTTAAGTTTTATCAATATTTTGTAGCAAAGCCATTGTTATCAGTTACTGCTTGACATCTGCGAGACATTGACTCCAATAAATTTTCAAAAACGCTGTTTGGAACTGCTTTCCAGAATTTCTTAGTTTCGACGTACAGCTTATCAAAGTTACTTATCTTGAGCAAGCTTATTTTGCTTTTAACCACTTGCCATAAGTTCTCAATTGGATTGTGATCAGTACTGCAAGATGGGCAGTCCAATACATTAAGTTGTTTACCAGTAAACCATTGATTAACGTGCCGAGCAGTGTGCTTCGGATCATTGTCTTGCTGAAATATCCAAGTTACGGGCATATTTTCATCCGATTATGGCAGCATTACATTCTTTAGGATTCCATTTTATTGAAATTTATCCATAATACTCTCAATTTTTCGAAGTAAGCCAACACCACACCATGATATAGCACCCAAAAGCATAATGATTCCTCGCCCATTCTTTAGTGTAGATCGGGTGCACTTTGGGTCAAACTCCTTTGACTTAGGGTGGCGGATATATTTTTTCCAATCGGGTGACACTCTATTTATTTTATTTTCGTCTAAAAACAACGCATTTCTATTCCTTTGCATTCCAATGACAATACTTTTTGACAAACTCAAGTCTCTTCTTGCGGTTGCGTTCAAATAATAGGGGCTTCTTCTGAGAAATCCGTCCAAAAAGTTCAACTTTATGCAAACGTCTTTTAATTGTATCTACGGATAGTGCTGCTTTATTTTCGCCATAAATAGCTATCCAAACTTCGGTTGCGGATTTATGCGGATTTGTTTTAGACTCCCGGACAATAAGAGCATCTTCTCGAGCAGTTGTTATGCGGCTTCTTTGTTTGCGTTGTACCTTTCCTATAGTTGAACTATTTTTTAAATATTGTAGCGCATTACCAACAATGGTTTTGGTAACTTTTAAGGCAGCTGCGATTTGTCGAAACGCGCTTCCGTCTTGATGCATCTGTGTTATGATTTTTCGTGTGCTGACGGCACAAGGTTTTTTTCTACTCATTTTAAACTACCAAAAACAACTCCTATAATCACAAGTAACCATAAACTATATATAACAAACCTCTTTTTAATTTATTGAATTAACAAAAGTTAAATTTTGCGACTGTCCCTAATTAGTTGCACGATCTACTCCTTCACGAAATAACTGTAACGAACCTTTCAGCCAGGGTTTCGGCTCGCCGGTATCCGGGGTTCGTGTACAAAAATTTATATTTTGCAGGTGGCTAACAAAGGTCGAATTTCCGGGAGTTTAAATAAGAACAAGACCTTCCATGTATATTTCTATGATAATCCACTTTATTTTTATCTTGACACAATATTTCAGGTAAATTTTATATATGCATACATATCTAAGACTAAGTTATAAAATACGATTCGGATACTTAGTACTTATCCTATCCGGCAGCGTACTTTCACGCCGCGCCGATACCGTGCAAAGGCGACGATAGATGTGTCGAATTTTATATTACTCGGCGTCTGCTCTGACTACGAGGGACTAATTTCCTGTACGGCGTTTGGGTCTGATTTCTCCGACGGCGTTTATTGCCACATACAAATGCAGCGCAAAAGCGACCTGAAACTTGTATGCGTCAATTCGACGTATCCGGGGGTCTACTTTCTGTGACGGCGTTTTACCACCGTACACAAGTACAACGCAAAAGCGACTTGCTACCTGTGTACGTTAACTCAACGTACCCGTCGAGCTACTCCTGCGGCGGATGTGCTGACTAAGGCAACCTAACCTCTATGTCGGCGTTTTATTACCGCACACAAGTACAACGCAAAAGCGACTTGCTACTTGTGTACGTTAATTCAACGTACCCGTTGAACTACGAATACGACGGATGCGCTGACTACGAGGACCCGATCTCCGTGACGATGTTTTATTACCGCACACAAGTGCAACGCAAAAGCGACTTGCCACCTGTGTACGCCAATACAACGTATCCGCCGACCTAATTCCGATGACGGCGTTTTATTACCGCACACAAGTACAACGCAACAGCGACTTGCCACTTGTGTACGTCAATTCAACGTACCCGCCGACCTAATTTCTATGATGACGCTATATATTGAGCTAAGATTACGACGGATGCGCTGACTACGATGACCTGATTTCCGTGACGGCGTCTTATCACCGCACACAAGTACAACGCAAAAGCGACTTGCCACTTGTGTACGTCAATACAACGTATCCGCCGACCTAATTCCTATGACGGCGTTTTATTACCGCACACAAGTACAACGCAACAGCGACTTGTCACTTGTGTACGTCAATTCAACGTACCCGCCGACCTAATTTCTATGATGACGCTATATATTGAGCTAAGATTACGACGGATGCGCTGACTACGATGACCTGATTTCCGTGACGGCGTCTTATCACCGCACACAAGTACAACGCAAAAGCGACTTGCCACTTGTGTACGTCAATACAACGTATCCGCCGACCTAATTCCTATGACGGCGTTTTATTACCGCACACAAGTACAACGCAAAAGCGACTTGTAGCTTGTCGGCGTCAATTCGACGTACCCGCCGACCTAATTTCTATGACGGCGTTTTATTACCGCACACAAGTACAACGCAAAAGCGACTTGCCACTTGTGTACGTCAATTTAACGTACCCGCCGATCTAATCCCTATGACGGCGTTTTATTAACGCACACAAGTACAACGCAAAAGCGACTTGTAGCTTGTCGGCGTCAATTCGACGTACCCGTCAACCTCCTCTTGCGATGGACGCACTGACTACGGCGACCTATTACTTATGACGGTGTTTTCCTATCGTATACAAGTACAACGCAAGAGCGACTTGTAACTTGTATACGAGCTGCAACCTCAGAGAAAATGGGGAAAGAAGTTATGGTTAGTGATTATCTTACGGCTGCTGCTGTTGTCCGGAGCTGTTGACCTGTTGCTGGCTGTGATCCTCAGAAGAATGTCTAACTAAAACCAAAACCTTTGCCAAGTCACCTTTCTTTTCTAATATTCTAGCTTTTCCCACACTAAAGCTCTAACAGCTGTTTTACTGTGGATCGTGGAGACAGCTGTGGGGCAGGGCTACCGCATGCCAATTCTTCGCGTTTTGCTTATGTCTATTCTACTATTTACTATGGCGTTTTTTACGCGTCGCCCCGCGCTAACGTAATGAACTTAACTAAAGGTTTTAACTTATGTTATACATATTTATGATTAATAATTCATAAAAATGGATTTAGATAAATAAACGAAATGATATTAAGAAATAAATACATAATTCGTGAAGTTAAATAAAACCAATAAATACGTTTGCTTATGTTTTCGGGCGTTTCGACGCGCTGCTATGAAAATTGTGGGTGGAAACGAAGCCCACTGACTTCCATCCTCACATAACGAATGTCTTCTCTTCATAAGAATAACGGTAAAAAAATTAGTGGCAATGTTGTATTTTTGAAGTACCAAAGACGCACTTTTAAAAAAGTATTGATACTACGGATTTTGTTGCGTATCCCAAATTGCATATGTCTTTATATAAATCAAAAACTACTGTCCCTAATTAGTTGCACGGAGCTGTATATATGTAAGTCAACGCCGTATCGAAAAATTGTAGGTCTATTAATTTAGAAAAATGCAGATATATTGGTTTTGAAAGAAGATATTGATATGCGGTTTACGGTTTTCTCTTAAGCAAATAAAGGTACATTAAAAATAATGTACCACTCGATCGGCGGTAAAATATTATTTCAAGATTTTGCAACTTGAAAGTAGAAAATCGGCATTTTTTAATTTTGTCCGGGCAATTTTCAATTTTTTTATAAGAAAAAAAGAAGAGAAGAAAAACTGATCACGAATTCGAATTTCTCGATCGATAATAAGTTCGAAATTTAATTAATCGATAATTAGTTCGAAAAGCATACCCACTTTGTTGCAAAATTTGATAACCTTTTTAGCTTGCACCATTTTTTAAATCAATATTTTCGAAAATGGGTAGGCAACTTAAACAGGCGGAGGCAATCCAGTTTTCAAAATTGATGAAAATCCTTATGGGTTATTTTGTCCAGACATATAGGGCTATTGTAATCCACATCATGACACGTCGTGAAAAAATCAAAAAGTTTTTATTTTGAACCGCTCTAGTGTACTTATGTATATACTCATAATTAGAGCCTTCAAATATTGTTAAAATTGTTAAAACAACAATTTTTCGCCAATTTTCGAAAAAACAACAATTTTTTGCGTTTTCAACAATCGCCATATAAAATTTAACATTTCTTTGCGTTTTAATGACATTCAATTTTTTTTTGCTTTTTTTTTTTTTTGCTCACGCAATTGTTTCAATGATTGCAAATAGTATGCGCTTGCGCGTAGCATGCTTTGGTTTTGAAAATTAAGATCGATCTGCTTTTTTCTATCCTTTGATTGATTTATGATTCCTTGAACTTTTTAATAAATTTTTTCAAGATATTCTTAAAAATATTTTTAATTATTTCAAAAATTTTAACAATTTTTCATCATTTTCCTTGACAATTTCTTAACAATTTTTCAGCTTTTTTCTTAACAATTTAACAACAGTTTTCGGCAGTTTGGCTTAACAATTTTCGAAGGCTCTACTCATAATACATATCTGTGGACGTTTGACAAAACAACCTCTTTCGATCTTCTGTAATTCAATGTAAGTCTTGCATTGAAGCAAAGAGTTTATGCCTTATTGAATTATTAACTTAGATCGACAGAGGTTTTTTTGTCAAATGTCCACATATCGGTCATTCTTTTACAAGCACGAATTTCAGGAAAAAAATCCTCGACTTCTCCAAATGCGATGAAAATTTTTTCCTGCATCTTCAAACAAATTCAGGGCTTAAGTTTACTTTTGCACAAATGCTCCAAATATTTTATTTTCTTTCATATAAAAGGTAATTAAATATGGCATAAAATCACTACATAAATATTAGAAATTTCATTTGTAGTTTTCGAGATATGAGGATTTTTGTAAAATGTCGATCTTTTTTTTCTAAAAACCATTATTTTTTCCAAAAAATGTATTATTAATTCATATTTTTTTAGTATCACAAGAAAGCTCAATTTATTTGCTTTAAAATAATGTATCATTTGTACCATTTTTTTAATGTTAACCTATTTTTTAACGGAATGTAGAAATATTAGTTAATAAAATTTTTTTGAAAATTACTTATGAAAACTATTTATGGACAACTACAACGACAGCGACGTAAACAACATCAACTGAGTCACGGTTGAAGACCGCCCGCTTACCCTTACTTTTATGTAAAATTACTGTGATTAGTGCACCAAGTGTTGGATATATTATAGACTGGTCCGTGGTCGCCGCGAAGCCGGTATCGGATTTTTGGGAGTTTTTAATCCTGAGTTGCGGCCGTAGACCGCCCCTTATCCCTACTCTTATGTAAAATTACTCTGGCTAGCGAACCAGGTGTTGGATATATTAATGAATTTAATAGTAAAAATCGCGCGCGCGTTTTTTTAAATGCAACCTTATAGCCCAAGAGCCGGCTGTAGAAAAGTCGAGTGTATAAGATTACAGCATGAAATGTATGTCAAATGATAGAGCTCGACGAGCTTAAACACAATATATAGGGTTGCCTTGCCAAAGCCTGTCCTAAATATGGGTTGCCACCCGTTTTTTGGGCCATTTTTTTTTAATAAAAAGTGTATAAGATTACAGCATGAAATGTATATCAAATGATAGAGCTCGACGAGCCTAAACGTAATATATAGGGTTGCCTTGCCAAAGCCTGTCCGAAATATGGGTTGCCACCCGTTTTTGGGGTCAACATCTTTTAGAAAAAAGTTTATGGTTTAAGATTCCAGCTTAAAATGTATGTCAAATGATAGAGCTTGTAGAGCCTAAATATAATATATAGGGTTGCTTTGCCAAATCCAGTCCCAAACATGGGTTGCCACCTGTTTTTTGGGCCAACATTTTTCAGAAAAATGTTTATGGTTTAAGACCGTAGCTTGAAATGTATGCCAAATTATAGACTTTGATGATCTCTAATAAAATATATAGGGTTGCCTTGCCGAATCCCGTCCCAAATGTGGGTTGCCACCTTTTTTTTGGCCCAATTTTTTTCAGAAAAATGTTTATGTTTTGAGATTTCAGCTTGAAATGTGTGTCATGTGATAACCTTGATGATCTGTAATAAAATATATAGGGTTACCTTGCCGAATCCCGTCCCAAATGTGGGTTGCCACTTTATTTTTGGCACAATTTTTTTCAGAAAAATGTTTATCGTTTGAGATTTCAGCTTGAAATGTGTGTCAAATGATAAACCTTGATGATCTCTAATAAAATATATAGGGTTGCCTTGCCGAATCCCGTCCCAAATGTGGGTTGCCACTTTTTTTTGGCCCAATTTTTTTCAGAAAAATGTTTATGGTTTAGATTTCAGCTTGAAATCTGTGTCAAATGATAGACCTTGTTGATCTCTAATAAAATATATAGGGCTGCCTTGCCGAATCCCGTCCCAAATGTGGGTTGCCACCTTTTTTTGGCACAATTTTTTCAGAAAAATGTTTATGGTTCGAGATTTCAGCTTGAAATGTATGTCAAATGATAAACCTTGATAATTTTTAATAAAATATATAGGGTTGCCTTGGCGAATCCCGTCCCAAATGTGAGTTGCCTCCTATTTTTTAGCCCAAGTTTTTTCAGAAAAAAGTTTATGGTTTGAGATTGCTGCTTGATATGTGTGTCAAATAATAGACCACGATGATCTCAAATAAAATATATAATGTTGCCCAACCATAAACTTTTTTCTAAAAAAAATTTTTCCAAAGGACAGGTGGCAACCCATATTTGGGAGTGGATTCGGCAAGCAAATATATATTTTATGAGAGACCATTAACTTCTATCATTTGACACACATTTCAAGCTGAAATCTCATACCGTAAACATTTTTCTGAAAAAAATTGGGTCAAAAAAACAGGTGGCAACCCACATTTAGGACTGGATTCGGCAAAGCAGCCTTATATATTTTATTAGAGATCAAGAAGGTCTATCATTTGACACACATTTCAAGCTGAAATCTAAAAACATAAACATTTTTCTGAAAAAACTTGGGCCAAAAAAAAGGTGGCAACCCACATTTGGGACGGAATTCGGCAAAGCAACCCTATATATTTTATTAGAAATTATCAAGGTTTATCATTTGACACACATTTCAAGCTGAAATCTCAAACCATAAACATTTTTCTGAAAAAAATTGGGCCAAAAAAAAGGTGGCAACCCACATTTGGGACGGGATTCGGCAAGGCAACCCTATATATTTTATTAGAGATCATCAAGGTCTATCACATGACACACATTTCAAGCTGAAATCTCAAAACATAAACATTTTTCTGAAAAAAATTGGGCCAAAAAAAAGGTGGCAACCCACATTTGGGACGGGATTCGGCAAGGCAACCTTATATATTTTATTAGAGATCATCAAAGTCTATCATTTGGCATACATTTCAAGCTACGGTCTTAAACCATAAACTTTTTTCCAAAAAAAGTTTGCCCAAAAAACAGGTGGCAACCCACATTTGGGACGGGATTCGACAAGATTACTCGAAATATTTTTTTTAAGGCTCATCAAGATCTATCATTTGACATACATATCGAGCTGAAATCTTGAACCATAAACATTTTTCTGAAAAATCATGGCCCAAAAAACAGGTGGCAACCCAAGTTTGGGACTATATTTGGCAAAGCAACCCTATATATTATATTTAGGCTCTACAGGCTCTATCATTTGACATACATTTTAAGCTGGAATCTTCAACCATAAACTTTTTCTAAAAAATGTTGGCCCAAAAAACGGGTGGCAACTCATATTTAGGACAGGCTTTGGCAAAGCAACCCTATATATTGTGTTTAGGCTCGTCGAGCTCTATCATTTGACATACATTTCATGCTGTAATCTTATACACTTTTTATTAAAAAAAAATGGCCCAAAAAACGGGTGGTAACCCATATTTAGGACAGGCTTTGGCAAGGCAACCCTATATATTGTGTTTAGGCTCGTCGAGCTCTATCATTTGACATACATTTCATGCTGTAATCTTATACACTTTTTATTTAAAAAAATGGCCCAAAAAACGGGTGGCAACCCATATTTAGGACAGGCTTTGGCAAGGCAACCCTATATATTGTGTTTAAGCTCATCGATGACATACATTTCATGCTGTAATCTTATACACTCAACTTTTCTACAGCCGGCTCTCCGCCTATTACATTTCAAGAAATTATAAAATTATAAAAATGGTTATCATTATAAAACACAAAAATTTTTATTAAAAATCGCGCGGTTTTTAATAAAAATTTTTCGTCTGCGGCGCACAGTGTAACATTAGCGGCCATAAGAAAAAAAAAAAGTTCGAAATTTCTTAAAAACTAATACATAGATCGACAAAAAAATCTTCAACTAAAAGCAATCTATAAATAAGCATTTTGGAAATATGTGGAAATTTGAATGAAGAGCATGCACGGAAACTTGAAGTTTTATTCTAAAAATTTACAATTTTAGTTTTATGCATTTCAATATCTCAAGTTTAGCTGTTATTATCTCCAAAACTATTCAGTTAATTTACAAACATATACTCATTTTTGAAAAATTCGGAGTTTCTTCCAAAAATATTATTTTTGAGAATATTGAAGAATTAGTTTGGCTTCAAGGTCAGTTACAAGAAAACTTCCTTAAGAAAAAGAAATTTGCAAAAATTGACAAACTTTAGCAGAGGGAAGCAAAAAAACATAGTCTTCGATTTTGCTTAAACTTCTGTATAATAATAATACATTCAATACAAATAGATGACAAAAATATAGATTTGCACTTTTGCGTTATATGTATGAATTTCAATAATATCTTGCACCACTTTTTCGCAGAAAAATGTCTAAAACCGAAGCATACAAATAGAGTGAATAATGCGATATTTGGTGAGTGTTTTCGGATATTTTTATTCACTCATGTAGGTCATGTCATATATTTTTCAATAATATGAAAAAATAGTTTTCCAAATCTGTAAAGTTTGCTTAATTCCGTTCAATAATTTAAAAGCAATTGTGCATTTAAAAACATGTTTCGATGTTCTTGATATATAGTAAAGTGACTAAAACTAACTTTAAGTTTTAATAGCAAAAAAACATAGTCTTCGATTTTACTTATAGTGATTATAGGTTCAATACGAATAGGTGACTTCTTTTGTCAGACTTGCACTTTTGCGTTATATGTACAAAATTCAATAATTACTTATAGCACTTTTTTGAAGAAAATTGCCTTAAATGACCACATAAAAACGGTTAAATTACTTTAAATTCTACAAAAATGAATTCAATGACTTAAAATTTTGCACATATAATTTGATTTTAGTTGTGTCACTTTTAGTTGTATCAAATTCGAACGAAAACCACACCTACCGCCCATACAAAGTAAAGTCTAAGAACTTCGAATTTTGTACATCAGCCAGGGAAAATTCGAATCTTGATCGGATCGTTTTTTGGCTCAAATTGGTTGACAGAATTCATCATGGCGGATCCAATATGGCGGTCAAAAATCCAATATGGTGGCCGAATTTTTGAAAGTCAACCGATTTGCACCAAATTCGGTATACAAGGGTCTTGGGGGTCACTGATCACGAATCCGAAGTCAGAATTTACAAAATCAAAATGTCGGATTCAAGATGGCGGACGTATTTTTTAAACATCAACCGATTTGTACCAAATTTGTTATACAAGGGTTTTTAGGGTCGCTGATTACGAAACTTAGGCTATATTTTAAAAATTTTCAAATTCAAAATGGCGGATTCAATGTGGCGGACATATTGTTTAAAAATCAACCGATTAGTACCAAATTTGGTATACGGGTGTTTCTGGGGAAGCTGATGACGAATCCAAGGTCAGAAATTTAAAATTCAAGATGGCGGACCCAATATGGTGGATTAGGGTATTGAGTTTCCGCCATATTCGGTCCGCCATCTTGAATTTTAAATTTCTGACCTTGGATTCGTATTCAGCGATCCCAGAAACCCCCGTATGTATGTATATATTTAAAAAAAATAACAAAAATACGTGAAAGCTGTTAACTGGTTTTAAATGGTTTTTTATTTCCTTTTAAAGAAGGTAAAAACTTGACCACATTTTTTTCAGCCTTATTTTTAAAGAAGAAAGAAACCTACTTGTGAAATTTTCTAAAAAAAAAATTTTTTAAAAAAAAAAATTGCTATACAAACTATACTTGATTATGAACCGATTTTATTCATTCTCACAAAATTTCTTAATCTTTACAAAAAAACAGTCCATGCTAAATTATATGAAAGAGTTACACTGTGCGGCGCTTTTTCACCTCACTATATTATAACTAATATTGATCTTACTATACTTTATAATTTATACCAAGGTATTTCTTGTTGTAGTTTTTGTTGTTGTTGTTTTTTTAATTGTTTTTGTCCATATACATATACTATTGGAAATTAATAATTACCAGGCAGTTTGAAAGTGAAATCGAGAGTAAATTTAGTTTCAAATCAAATATTAAATACATAAATCAATGAAACATTTATAATTAACAATTCGTTTCAGAAAAGTGTTTTCAACAAAGTATATAAATCTAACACCCCCACTCGAATTGTATTTATAAAATATTCAATAAACCTATTTCGAAAAATATTTGTGTTTGTCAAAACAAACTCGTTTTGTCAAAAAATCTGCCGCATGTCATTAACATATAACGCCAAAAAACTCATTTTATCATTTTCAACGTGATAATATATGCATGTATCTACTTTTGAGCGGCACATTCCATATTCTTGTAGCGCTGAATCCAACTTTTGATTCCAGACTAAAGTGGCTTGCTTTAACACGTAAAGTGCCTTTTTAAGCTTAAGAACATGTCCTTTTTTCATGTTAAGAATGTATGGTGGTTCAACATATATATTTTGCTTCAGTTCTATTTGCAAGAATGCAGTCACAGCATCCATTTGCTCAATTTGAAGTTTATAACGTGCAGCCAACGCGAACAAGTATCTTACTGACGTATATCTAACGACAGGTGAAAACGTTTCTTCATAATTCACTTCTTTGCACTGGGTATATCGTTTCACAACAAGCCTTGCTTTGTACCGAATGGTATCATTTGGCTCCTGCTTCCTTTTAAAAATCCACTTCGTTTTAATTACGTTGCAATCTTGTGGCTTCGGTACAGAAATCCACGTTTCATTCTCTTCCAACGATGCTAATTTACAAGATAATGCTTCCTCAATTGAATTTGACTCTTCTATCTCTGCTGCTGCTTTATAACTAGCATGAGCTTTAGGTTTCTTCTTCGCAATTCGCTCGCTTCACCTTAATTCAGATGGAACTGGAACTGCTGATGGAACTGGAACTTCTACAATCACTGCGTTACCTTCATTAACATCAGATATTTCCCCCACTTCATTGTTATTGTCCGGCAATGAACTAAATGACAATGAACTCGACTTCAAATCGTTAGTGTCCGAATTCTCTACAGAGTCTGAATCTTCACATGAACTTGCATTTTTTTCATCAGGGTAGCGAAAGAAATAAAAATCGTTTTCAGACACACTCAGCATTGAAAAACCTTTAATATTTTCATCGAACTGCACATCTCTTCGAAGAACGACCTCCTTACTATTGATGTCATATACTTGATTTCACTTTCAAACATATATATTAGAGCGGTTCAAAATAAAAACTTTTTGATTTTTTCACGATGTGTCAGTGGATTACAATAGCCCTATATGTCAGGACAAAACAACCCATGAGGATTTTCATCAATTTTGAAAACTGATTGCCGCCGCCTATTTTAAGTTGCCTACCCATTTTCGAAAATATTTATTTAAAAAATGGTGCAAGCTAAAGAGGTTATCAAATTTTGCAACTAAGTGGGTATGCTTTTCGAACTATTATCGATCAACGAATTCGAATCCATGATCAGTTTTTCTTCTTCTTCTTTTTTTCTTATAAAAAAATTGAAACTTGCCCGAACAAAATTAAAAAATGCCAATTTTATACTTTCAAGCTGCAAAATCTTGATATAATATTTTACCGCCGATCTAGTGGTTGTTACGCCTGGCAAATAGTAGGAAAAGAAACTCACAAAACTTTCGACATCGACCACCGAAGTCATTCCCGGCTAGGGCGCGGTTTTCCCATTGCCACTTATGGCGCGTCATAGCAAAAAAGTAAAAATTAAAAAAAAATATTTTCTAACGGGGAGCAGAAAAACCCCAGGTCCCTTCCCTTAAATTTTTCCCGATGGCATCATGGCTCCACCCACCCCAGCATCTCCCCCAAATTCACTGCCTAGCAATTCTTCATACTTTTTTTTTAATTAAAAAGAAAGTTATTTTAAGTTTTACCATTAATTAATTTTTTTTTTCTTTAATTTTCTTTCGGACAAAATTTTGACTTATACTATACAAATTTAGCCTAAGTGAATTCACTATGATATGACAATAAAATAAATTGAAAAAAATTAATGCGATATAGAAAAAAATATATAAATATATATATAGATGAAAAAATACAAAAAAAAATCTACTTTAATTGATGACTTATCTGCTGGCTGCAGTTGTCGACAGGTCTGACTGTTAATAATGTAGACTGCTGCTCCGTCAGTGCTGTAGATGTTGTTGTTGCTGCTACTAATGTGGTTGATGTTGAATTTATCATAAATGATGTTCTGTGTTGTATTTTATAATAAAATTGTTTTAATATTTTTATTTTCTTTCTGTTTTGTTCGCGTGGGCATTGTTTTTGTGTAGGGTGTATTTAAATCATTTGCGTTTCACTGGGGGGTTTTGTGAGCTCTGCTTGAGACTTCAAGGTGGCTTTTTATTAAGGTTTTTACATTTAAACTTTGCTGCAGTTGCCTTCTTTTTATTCTGACTGCAATGACACTCACACAATTTGCAAATCAATTTGCTGAAGTTATTATTTTCCGACGCGATAAAATTTTAATAATTTGGAAGGCTCTAGGTACTTCTACAACGAACAGCGGTGGATTGGCGATCACGACAAGTGTTTGATTTGTTCAGAATTTGCACAATAAAATGTTTGCATTGGTTTATTTTAATTTTCATATCGTACACCTGCACTCACTTGAATACATTTTATATCCGAGGCGCTCGGTTGTTGATTACTTTGATAATTGTAATTTCAGGGACAACATTGAATTGCCACTGGCGACCGAAAACTGGAAAAGCCTCTTTTGGCTGCGCTGACGGCAAACACTTTATTTTTCTTTTCAAAATGCACTTTCTTTTTCTATTTTCACCTTTTATTTATTTTCAAGTTATTTTAGATTTTACAATAGTTCCTTTCTTTAATTTCACTTTGCACTTTAGTCCAAATTAAGTTAATTTTAAGTTAAGCTGTTCATTTTACCGTCCATTTTTTTAAAATCGTTTGCAACCGCGTGCGACAGAGCAAAAGAAAACCTCGTAGCTTGCGACCGTACGCGAATAAAAATTTTTCCAACTGACGCCTGTACGCCAAAACCACTCAGCAACTCGCTTCTTTGTTCACATCGCGTGATGTCGCTTGCCAACCACTTATACATACACATACGTACCAAAAAAAAATGAACGGCAGCCTTGGCCCATTAGTGCCAACATTAGCCTTTTTGACCTGTCTGACATTTCTTGCATTTGACAGGCGTGGTACATATAGTTTTTTTTCGTTAAAATATACTTATGGATACAGGGTGGTATCATTTGCTTATCTTTACGTTAATTTTAGTGGGAATATTAATAATAATGTAAGAAACTCAAAATCAAAACCCTTTTGAAACTTTTTTCCTTCAACAGGAGATTAAGGTGTTGATAGAGACGCCGTAATGTGCGTTTCTATTGGACAAAAGTCAAAAGAGGTGTCAAACAGCAATTGGGCGATTTTATCGGCTGATTTTAAACATTTTCATATCTCAATTGAAGGTTCTAATGTAGCCGGCAGGTGGCTGAAATTGAAATTTGACATTTGCACTTCAATTGAGGTATGTTGCCGTATCTTTTAACAAATTGCAATCGCGTTGACAACTTCCTAACGTACTTCCAACGTTTTGAAAAAGGCAATCCGTAACATGGTACATTATTTTTAATGAAACTTTATTTGCTTAAGAGAAAACCGTAAACCGCATATCAATATCTGTTCGTGCCGCGAGCTGCATCGGCGCATTGGTTGGGTCCGTGCGCACTGACCCTTACAACGTCAGTGCGTGCGGGCCCTAAGTGTGGTGGTGCCAAGTTTGTGGTAGCAACATAAAAAATTTTATTTATTTCATTTTTCATGGCATTCCGTCACTTCTTTAAAAGCAGCAGCCACGAAAAGTCATATTTTTTTATACTTAAAAACTAATACTAAAATTACTTAAAATTACCTTACAACTAGTGTTAAAATTAGTTTAAATAAAATAAAGTTTAAATTAAAACGAAACGCGACTCTTTTTTATTTTCGTCAACCAAGAGTCCAAGTGAGCCTCACGAGCCTGCACACAGTGCAGAAAAATCGCAGATCCTGAGGACAGACAGAGGACGCATTTGGAAAAAATATAATGGGTGAGTGACGCAACGTTTGGAGTACAACACGAACATATTTGGTCCTTCGAGCCTCTTGGCGCAGTGAGAAATTTTTGGATTTGCGTGTCTTTTTCAATTGCATCGATACGAGTATCCCAGTTTTGACTCAGGTGCGTAAAATACAATTTTAAAGAAAAAAGCTAAGCAACTAGAACTACAAAGTGCATCAAATTCTATTTAAAAAAAAAAAGAAAAAGGAAACGCGTCAAAAAACCGCGTGTCTCATATTCATATATTTTTGGCTAACACAGTACACCGTTTTTGGGGTACCGTTACGGCAATAACGGAGTTGTTCCGCCATACGATTTTGCAGCTAACACGTGATTAGATAATTTTATTATCACATTATTTCAAATAACGGTTTCGCAAAACTGTACCGACTCTTTTTTTGGGAACATTTTTTTTTTCATTGCTTGGCAAAAATTTTCTGCGTATCTCAGTTAAGCATTCGTTCGGCATTGCCTAAGTCTCAATGGCCAAAATCTGCAACAAATCGAGAATTAGAAACCTCTCTTGAAATACGAAAAATAAAAACTCATTTTGCTAGCTCGGCAGTGACAGGAGATATTCTCGACAGATTCTCGTCGTTTTCAAAAGCATTGCGAACTTTGGCGTACATTTTTCGTTTCTTTAAACGAACTCACCCAGTGATTCGAACTGAAACCTCATATCCCTCGATAGAAATTGCAGCTTCAGAAATAAACACAGTCAAGATCCGTCTGGTTATACTTTCACAACAGTCAAGTTTTCCGAACGAATATTTTAATTTATTAAACAAAAAAGTGATTGCTTCAAAGAGCACCATCCTGACCTTGACTCCTTTTTTTGGATAGTCACAAGGTAATCAGGGCAAATGGTCGCTTGGCATCCTCTTTATCACTTACGTACAACGAACGACATCCTAACATTCTTGCGTACAAAAGCCGACTAGCTCGATTGTATGTACAATTCACACATGAGCTGTCTCTTCATGGTGGAAACCAGCTCGTTTTGCGACTCATTCGTCAAGAGTTCTGGATCCCCAACATCAAAAGTTTAATAAAAACATGCATACACAATTGTAAAATATGCATTGTGCATCGAAAGAAGCTTCACGGGCAAATAAAGGCTGCCTTGCCCCCTTAAGAACAACTTTAAATCGACCGTTCACAAATACAGGACTCGACTTTGCCGGGCCCTTTGAAATTAAAAGTTTCACTGGTCGTTATTGTCGTATCACCAAAGGATATGTATGTCTCTTTGTTTGTTTCGCTACAAAAGCCATCCACTCAGAACCAGTGAGTGATCTCACCAGCCAAGCATTTCTAGCCGCCCTATCTCGCTTTATCTCACGGAGGTCTTGTCCCAGTCGTATCTATTCCGACAACGGTACTTATTTCGTCGGTGCGTCCAAAGAATTAGCCAAAGGTCTGGAGAACTTAATTAAACGCGTACGCGATGAATCCGCCTCAAAATACGGCATTCAGAAACTCGCGTGGCGCTTCATACCAGCGTCCGCACCTCATATGGGTGGACTTTGGGAGGCTGGCGTTAAGAGCTTCAAGCAACATTTCCGAAAAATTGCGGGTCACATGAAATACACCTTTGAAAAATTTGCAACCTTACTCTCGCGCATCGAAGCCTGCCACTTAGCCCTGCATCAGAAAATGGTCTCAGATTTAGCAGTACTGACGCCTGGTCATTTTCTCATTGGATCACCATTATTAGCCCCAGCAGAACCGGAAGAAAACGTCGGTTCAATAAACTTCAATAATCGATGGCGACGTCTGAAAGCGATGCAGCAGGAATTATGTCGGCGATGGAAAGACGAGTATTTGAAAGAATTACACAAGCGAAACAAATGGAAGCACCCTCAGAGAAATCTTCAAATTGACGATCTCGTTATCATACGCAACGAACTTGTAGGCCCTTTTGAGTAGCGTTTAGGCCGTATCACAAAAGTTTATTATGGTCTGATAACCGCGTTCGCGTAGCCGATATTAGAACCCAAAACGCTGTACTTACGCGACCAGTTCATAAACTGGTCAGCTTGCCTGAAAATCAAAATGAATAAAAATTCCACAGCGTTTTTTGGCTCTATTTGTCTCTTCACCCCGCCTTTTTTTCTGGTATCTATTAAACGTCTTGTCTCGCACCCAGCTTTACCTCAACCTACTGGTTCCTTAAATTCATAATCTACATCGTTCATATGTGTCAAGTAATCATTTATCTTTTCACAGCATGAGGCGTCGATTGTTTAATAGAGACTACCAATGCCCAATATGCCGTGACGACCATTCTTTAAATACGTGCCGCCGATTCCGCGCCTTAAGTGTCGCTGAACGTATGCGAATAGTGCACCAGGAGGAGCGATGTACAAACTGTTTGGCACTGTCTCACGACCTCGCAAAATGCTCGAGTCTCTTGACTTGCCGTACCTGCTATAGGAAGCACCATACGTTGCTTCACCTGGTGACCAGCTCGACTAGTCAACTTCTGTGCCCTCAGCCACCAACACATAACCAAAATGTGGTGCTGAAAATGACGGTGTTAGTGGAAATCGAAACACCATACGGCGGATGTGAGGTTCGAGGCTTAATAAGCCCTGGTCAAGATCGGACCACGATCTTGTTTTCGGAGGTTCAAAAGCTCGGTTTGGACCCTAGTTGTCAGCTCGTTTTTCGGTCAAGGCATAACTTAAATACCATCCTAAGAGGCGCGGAGTTGGTTGACACTGGCGAATACGGGCATCATCCTCTCCATCAAGCAGATAAGGAAATCATTTCCACAAATTACCCCTTATTGCTCCTGGCTGATAAGTACTATTGGGGGGCTTATCAAATTCATTTCATCATCGGCGCTGATCTCTTTCCCCAGATTGTCCGTGGTGAGCCACGCAGTAAAGAAGGTGCTCCAGTGGCCTTTCCAACAATTTTTGGATGGACGTTTTGTGGCGAGATAAAGCGTGCCATGCCGACGCTATACTAAGTCAATTAAGTTATTTTTTCGTATAACGTATTCTTTTTTTGAACTATCCTGTATTTTCTGATTTTCAACTAACCAAAGGGTTAAGTCCTTAAAACAACTTACTTTTAAGTTAATTTGTTTTCTATAACTGAATTACCATTGAATTTGAATTAAAATCTTAACTTAAGTTTAAATAACTACAAAAATTTATTTTTATAAGTCTCCGAAATCTCATGTAAGATATTTGAATTTTTCTGTTAAATTACATTTTACACTTTTTCATTAATATAATTTGTATAATATTTGAACTACACTACTTAACAATTAACCTTTTTCAATTAACTATACAAGAAGTATTTGAACCACCCTGTATTATTTTCCATCATTGAATTTTTGGACAAAACTTTGAACTGCTAAATAATTAAAAAAAAAAAAAAAACTTCACCATATTCAATCTTATATATTTTAAGTATATAAACTAATTTTTTTTCATATAAACTATATGTATTTTTTCATATTTCTGTTAAAAATCATCCATTTTCTTTTATACCAAATACTTTCAGTATTAACTAACAAAAGACCATGCCTAACTTTTTTTGGTTGCAATTGTGCCTATTGCAAGGTTGGCGGCATGTTCGTGCCGCGAGCTGCATCGGCGCATTGGTTGGGTCCGTGCGCACTGACCCTTACAACGTCAGTTGTCAACGTCAGTTGTAAGGGTCAGCGGGCCCTAAGTGCGGTGGTGCCAAGTTTGTGGTACCAACATGAAAATTTTATTTATTTCATTTTTCATGGCATTCCGTCACTTCTTTAAAAGCAGCAGTCACGAAAAGTCATATTTTTTATACTTAAAAACTAATGCTAAAATTACTTAAAATTACCTTACAACTAGTGTTAAAATTAGTTTAAATAAAATAAAGTTTAAATTAAAACGAAACGCGACTCTTTTTTACTTTCGTCAACCAACCATTTATTGCGTGTCCAAGTGAGCCTCACGAGCCTGCACACAGTGCAGCAAAATCGCAGATCCTGAGGACAGACAGAGGACGCATTTGGAAAACCTATATTGGGTGAGAGACGTAACGTTTGGAGTTCAACACGAAGAATATCTTTCAAAACCAAGATATCTGCATTTTTCTAAATTAATAGACCTGAAATTTTTTGATTCGGCGTTGACATACATATATACATATTAAGCAGATTCAAAATTTTTTTTATTCTAAACAGCTATTATCGATCGAGGAACTTGAATCCGTGATTAGTTTTTCTTCTTCTTCTTTTTTTCTTATAAAATTAATTTTGAACCGCTCTAATATACATAACAGGTGGGCTGAAAAGTTCGTAGGCTGACACAGAAATGGCGTTACTAGAATTAAGTCCATATGAATTATAGTTCGTACCAACCTTCAAAAGACCCGTGTATAAATTTGACAGCTGTCGGACAATTGGCTCGTGAGATATAGCATTGTGAGTGAAGCAACTTTTGATATTGTGAAAAAAATGGATAAAGAAGAATTTCGTATATTAATGAAGCATTGCTTTTTGGCGAAAAAAAAATACAGCAGAAGCAAAGGCTTGGCTTGATAAGCACTATGCGGACTCTGCACCAGGAAAATCAACCGTTGAAAATTAATTTGCAAAATTTAAAAGAGGCGAAATGAGCGTAGAAGACGATGCACGCAGTGAACGCCCCAAAGAGGCTGTTACCGACGAAAACATAAAAAATGTCCACAAAATAGTTTTGAATGATCGTAAAGTGAAGATGATCGTGATAGCTGAGACTCAAAAGATTTAAAAAGAACATGATATACATATCGTGCATGAATATTTGGACATGCGAAGGCTGTGTGTAAAATGGGTGCCGCGCGTGCTCACATTCACTCAAAGTTGTGATAATTCGTAGCAATGTTTAGTAATATTAAACCGTAGTAAGGATGAATTGGATGATGGAGAGGCGCGAATTGGGATGCGGATTCGTTGTAAGCAAGAGACTTCGCCACCATATCTCCAGGTTTACTCCTGTGAACGAAAGGTTGGCTACGATCCGCATCAAGGCTCGATTCTTTAACATCAGCATGATTTGCGCGTACGCCCCCACGGAGGAAAAGGACAATGTTGTCAAAGATGCCTTCTACGCGAGACTCGAGGAAGTATACGACCGTTGCCCGGCCCACGATGTTAAGATTGTACTCGGGGATTTCAACGGAAAGGTCGGAAGAGAAGGTATATTTGGCCCACTGTCGGTCAGTTCAGCCTTCATGAGACCACCTCAAACAACGGTCTACGGCTGATCGACTTCGCCGCAGCGCGAAACATGGTAGTAAGTAGCACCAGATTTCAACACCTCGACATACACAAGGCCACCTGGTTGTCCCCTGATCAGAAAACACGAAACCAAATCGATCGATGTTGTGATCGACGGAAGGCATGCTTCCAGCGTGCTAGACGTTCGTACGTTCCGGGGAGTCAATATTGACTCCGATCACTATCTTGTTGCAGCCAAGATACGCATGCGGCTGTGCAATGCAAAGGATGTACGCTCTGGTACGTAACGAAAGCTGGACGTCGCTAAGCTGCAATCACATCGGACGGCCGAAGCCTATTCCGCTCACCTCTCAGAACTGCTCCTTCAACCTGACTCTCTGCCCGATGATGCCGGTGGACTATGGGCGCATATTTCCCGCTCCATGCGCTCTGCCGCTGAGGAAGTCATTGGTTTCCGACGCCCACCTCCGCGAAATCAATGGTATGACCAGGAGTGTCGCGAAGCTACTGCAGTGAAAAACGCCGCATACAAAATAACCCTGCAGTCAGCCGCAACGCGAGCCGCGCGCGAAAACTACCGGGAAAAGAGAAAGGAAGAGAGGCACCTTTTCAGACGCAAGAAACGAGAGCAGGAAAGGCGTGAGCGTGAGAAACTCGAAGTGTTACGAGGTAGGAATGATGCTCGAAAATTTAACCAACAAGTCAAGCGTCTGGTCTAAGGTTTCAAGCCCGGAGCATCTACCTGTAAAGATGAACACGGAAATCTGGTTACGGATACGCAAGGTACACTGAGATTATGGAGGGAACACTTTTCCAAGCTGCTTGTTGGCGATGACTCTACCAATCCCGCCTTTGGAGAAATTAACCCGATGCCACCAATCAACGACGATGGTGTGGACGTACCACCACCTAGCCATGACGCGGTACGAGTTGTGATGCAGCGACTTAAGAACAACAAAGCGGCCGGTGCTGACGGCCTGGCTGCTGAATTGTTCAAGACCGGTGGCGATGAGCTGATAGGGTGTATGCATCAACTCATCTGCAAAATATGGTTAGCAGAAAGCATACCCGACGGTTGGAATCTCATTGTCCTTTGTCCTATACTGAAGAAAGGTGACCCTACAATTTGCGCGAACTACCGGGGAATCAGTCTTCTTGCCATCTCATACAAGATCCTGTCGACCGTACTGTGTGAAAGACTTAAGCCGTTCGCCAACACACTGATTGGGCCTTATCAGTGCGGCTTTAGACCTCGTAAGTCCACCATAGACCAGATCTTCACACTACGTCAAATCCTGGAAAAAACCCACGAAAAACAGATCGATACCCATCATCTATTTATCGATTTTAAGGCTGCTTTCGATAGCCCGATACGGGATTGCCTGTATGCCACCTTGTCTGAGTTCGGTATACCTGCGAAGCTAGTGCGGCTTTGCAGAATGACGTTGAGCAACACATCCAGCTCCGTCAGGGTAGGAACGGACCTCTCCGAACCATTTGATACCGAACGAGGTTTCAGACAAGGCGATCCACTATCCTGCAACCTCTTCAACTTTTTGATAGAAGGGGTGTTGCGAAAAGCCAGTGTAAATCGTAAAGGCACTATTTTCTACAAAAGTGTCCAGCTCCTTGCATATGCCGATGATATTGATATCATTGGACGTTGCAAGCGAGATGTTACTGCTGCGTTTTCTGCTATCGAAAAAGAATCAGCGAAGGTGGGTTTGACGGTGAACGAGGGCAAAACAAAGTATATGCTGTCCACAAGCAGGGAGACGCAGCGCATTGGATCCAACATTACTGCGAACAGCTAAACTTTCGAAGTTGTCAAGGAATTCACCTATCTTGGCACCGCCGTGAACACCCAAAACGATATCAGCTTGGAGATAAAGCGAAGACTCACTCTTGCTAATAGGTGTTACTACGGTTTCAGTAAGCAATTGAGTAGTAGAGACCTATCTCGGCAGACAAAACTGACACTCTACAAGACGCTCATCTTACCCGTGCTACTCTACGGTGCAGAAGCATGGGTTGTGTCGCAGACCGATGCAGCCACACTTGGGGTGTTTGAGAGAAAAATTCTTCGCAAAATCTTCGTTCCTGTTCTCGTCGGCGACGACTACCGTATTCGAATGAACCATGAACTGTACGAGCTCTACGATGACATCGACATAGTCAAGCACATCACTATCCAACGTCTGCGCTGGCTGGGACATGTTGTGCGTATGGACGAAGAAGCTTCGGCGAAAAAGGTGTTTGATGCGGAAGCCGCTGGGCGACGACGGAGAGGAAGACCATGCCTCCGATGGAAGACCAAGCCGAAGAAACCCTATCCACGCTTGGTGTGACTGATTGGAGAAGGTGTGCGCGAAGCAGAGGCGCCTGGAGAGAGCTTTTGAAGTCGGCCGTAACCCGGTAACGGGTTGTTATGGCCACCCAAGTAAGTAAGTAAGGATGAATTTTTCCGTCGATATATCACAATGGATGAAATATGGCTCCATCACTACACTTCAGAGTCCAATCGGCTGTTAGGCGGGTGGACTGCACGTGATTCACCGAATCCAAAGCTTGGAAAGACGCAACAGTCGGCAGGCAAGGTTATGGCATCAGTATTTTGGGATGCGCATGGTATTATATTCATCGACTACCTCGAAAAGAACCAAACCATCAACAGCGATTATTACATAGCATTGTTGGATCGTTTAAAAGATGAAATCACGAAAAAACGGCATCATTTGATGAAGAATAAATGTTGTTTCATCAAGACAAAGCACCGTTTCACAAATCGATGAAAATGATGGTAAAATTGCATGAATTAGGATACGAGTTGCTTCCGCATCCACTGTATTCTCCAGATCTGGGCCCCAGTGACTTTCCTGTTTTCGAACGTCAAAATATAGCTTGCTGGAAAGAAATTTAAGACAAATGAAGTGGTAATCGCCGAAACTGAGACCCATTTTGAGGCTCAAGAGAAATCGTACTATAAAAATAGTATCGAAAAATTATATGATCGCTATAATCGTTGTATCGCCCTCGAAAGCAACTATATTGAAGAAAAAAATTGAATTTTATCAAAAAAAAATGTTTTACTATGTAAGCCTACGAACTTTTCAGCCCACCTGTTATTTAGTTTTCATAAGAATTCATTGAATAAATTTTTTGTTTTTCGGTCAAAAAGGGTAAATATGCAAAAATTTAGAAAAAGGGTTTCCCCTTTTAAGCTTTTTTACCAAGCTAAAGAAATTACATTACATATTTTGGAAAAAATAACGGTTCTTTAAAAAAAATTTCGTCAAAATTCATCGTTCGCGCTCTTGTCAACATGCTGATTTGTTATATATGCTTTAAGTGAATTAACAATGAAAGTGAAATTACTTGCAAAATTTGTCAAAAAACCTTTCATAAAATATGTGCAAAGGTTGATATAATTAACTTAAATTATTGAATTTTTCATGTTTAATAGTGCGAGGACTTTGAATCGATTTTACTTGAAAAATTTGCACCGAAAGTTAAAAAAATATTAAATAATTTATTTATACTCGTCAGTTCAGCTTTAATAATTGACTACTTTCAAGACGTTGGAGTATTAAATGGAATTTTGGCATAATTTTATATGAAACCCTTACTTTTTTATTTTTTTTTATGTGAAAAATGCAATGATATACATAATATAATTTTTTTTTTCAACTGAAATTATCTAAATTAAAAAAATAAACTTTTGAATAGCATAGTAAAATAAGTGTTTTTACTTATAAAAATAAAATTTTATGATTTCAGGAACAAATTTTAGATATATGATCATTTTAAAGTATGTGTGGATTACACCCACGTTAGTAATGGCGTTACGAAAAAGGCGAGAGTAATGCAGGGTTAAAAACGAAAAGCTCTAAGGATTTTTTTCCTTTTGATGTACAGATCCGTGCACGTAATTAGGAACGATTCATACATATCAGTTCAAATTAACTTTTCATATAAATAACTTACTAATTCAAAAAAATATTTTTGCAGTTTTATAACAACAACAAAATTTTTTCAAATTTTTAAGCTGTTAAAACACAGGGTAACTTTTTATGATATCAGAAAGAAAACCAGACGTGCACATAATTAAGAACGGTCTGTGTTGTCAGTCGTAAGATCACTTAAATTGATTTTATTGTGTTTTACTACCAATAATTTGTTGTAGACAATCAATTTATTTTAATAAAAGTTACAAACAAAAAAATCCTAAGAAAAAATAAATCCAGTGACTCTAAAACTCGCGAATCAATTTTGGACCTTTTGGACGAAAAAAACTCTTATAGTGAAATCGCTTAAGTTGTAAACTATTCAAAAATACGGGTTTTATTTTTATGTGTATCATATATTCCACCTAATAGTCCTTTAGATTTATATATTTCACATGTTGGTAATGTTAATTTATTGGTAGGCGATAAAGTGGGTGATAGTCATGTATGTGTAATTGGTGATTTTAATTTGCCTAAACTTTGTTGGAATTATTTGCCTGATAATAACAATTGCTTAATTGCGTCGAATGTGTTTAGTGACACTGCATGCTATCATATTGACAACATTTTGAGCGCTGGCCTATCGCAAATAAATGGTCTTGTTAATAAACTAAATAGGATACTTGACCTAGTTTTTATTAGCAATAACATTAACTTAAACCTTGAAGAATGTGATTGTCCTTTCTAACCTCCTGATTCTCACCATTTACCTTTATATATTAGGGTTGAGTTTTATCAATTTCATAGTGCTAAACATATGCCTGGTAAATTAATAATAAAAATAATAGAGTATTAGCTACTACAGCTATTAGCTTTCTTAGCAATTTAGCTTGAAGCTTTAAAACCAAGTAAAAAGCTTATACATATATTAAGGGAAATGAAAAAATTATACATGCAATTAATTTTTTATATTTTTATAATTTTTTCTTAGCTTTATCACACTTTCTCAACATACCCACTAAGATCATATGTATATAAACATACAAATGCATGAATGTAATTGTATGAATTTATTAATATGGTCCAAGGCATAAATGTTAGAAAAAATTTACCGATCATGCTGTGGGGCTCGGACAACACAAACATAAAGACCAACAATCATTAAGCTACAAAAGTAAATTGTAAAAGGTAAAAGTAAATTGTATTATAATTATTTTGCTTGTGATTTTAACCACATAATGGTTAATTATGAGCTGAACTGGGAGGACATTTTTTTCCAGAAAAACACATCTGACAGTTTTAAGACTTTTTTAAATGAAGTGGAAAATATTTGTATTGCGAACATCCCTAGATTTGTAAAAACATCATATAAAATTCCGTGGCACACTAAAGGATTAAAAAACTTAAAAATTTGCGAAATAAATTTTATAAAAAATATAGATTCAGTAACAATATCGAATTTAAAGAAAAATACCTTCAGTATAAAAGGAAACATTCTTTTCTTGCTTAATATTTATACAATAATTATGTTGGTCAATTTGAAGCTAATATTAAATTAAACCCGAAAGCTCTGGCGGTTTATAAAATCTAAAAAAGAATTTTCTAACATTCCCTTAAATCTTCATTTGAATGATAAATTTGAAACTTCATCCACTGATGCTGCTAATCTTTTTGCTGAATCACTTAGGTTAAATTTAGAACCCGATGATGACACTGATGCTTGCCATATTTCTGAATTGGAGTCATTCGTTGACTTTGGTTCGCTCATTTTATCAACCACTGATATAATCAATGGGATTACTAATCTTAAAGAATCTGCTAAGTCGGATAAGACGGCTTTAGTTTATTCTGAATATTTGAATAGAATAAAGCTGAATATTCTTCATGACCCCAAGCATTTTTGGGGTTTTATTAATACAAAAAAAAAGTCTGACGGGTTTCCATCTGAATTCAAAACAGTTGATGGGTTCACTAGCGACCCACAAATTATAGCTGGGTTGTTTGCGAATTTATTTAAAGAATCTTTTTCTACGGAATTGTTTAGGCCTGAGATCAACTATTTTGAATATATGGATAACGACCCTTTAGTTTCGTTTAATGGGATATCTTTCTCACCTGAACTCATAGAGAAATATATCTCATCTGTTGATGATGACTTCAGCTCCTGACCTGATGGTATTCCTGCGACAGTACTAGTTAACTGTAGCTCTGTGCTGAATCAACCCCTCAGTTTCTTATTTAATAAATCGATTAGAGATGGCTATTTTCCTAAATTTTGGAAAAATTCCTATATAAGCCCCATTTTCAAGAAAGAGTGTAAAAATGATGTTTCAAACTACAGGCCCGTGGCGAAGTTATCATCGATACCGAAAATTTTTGAACGCATTGTGTACGATCAGGTTAAGGTGTGCTGTGGTGAAGTCATAACAACTCGTCAGCATGGTTTTGTTAATGGCAGATCTACAGTTTCTAACCTCCTTGATTTTACTTCCTTTGCATTAAGCTCTTTTGATTCTGGTGGGCAAGTTGACTACACTGACTTCAGTAAAGCATTTGACAATTTACCACACAATTTGATTTTGTTTAAATTAAAGAAGCTTGGATTTCCTTTAAGTTTTGTCAGCTGGATTGAATCTTATTTATCTGATCGCTCATATCAAATAAGATTTCGGAGGGTGTTTTCCACCCCATTCAGCGCGGCATCAGGTGTTCCACAAGGAAGCCTCCTGGGGCCGCTACTGTTCGTTTTAGCAATTAATGATGTTACACATGTCATTAAAAACTCGCATCTGCTAATATATGCAGATGATATGAAAATTTACAGGAACGTGAAGGGGGTTGGTGATACTATTCCACTTCAGTCTGACTTGAAATCCTTTGAGGTTTGGTGTTCTAAAAATAACTTACATCTTAATCCTGATAAATGCCAAACTATGATTTTCACCCGGAGGAAAAATATTGAGGAATTTGATTATGAATTAAAAGATAAGAACATTTGTCGTGTCGATTTAGTCAAAGACCTAGGTATACATTTTGATGTTAAATTAACTTTTAATCAGCATATTAATCAAATTTGTAAAAAATCCTCATCTCTGCTTGGCTTTATTAAGAGGTGGGCAAAATAAATTAATAGCCCTTTAGTAACGGTGACTTTATATAATACAATAGTGCGTCCTCACTTAGAGTACGCCAGCCAAGTGTGGTCACCATTTTATAATATTCATATTAATAGAATTGAGAGAATTCAAAAAAATTTTATTCGTTTTGCTCTCAATGGCTTAAATTGGATTGACTCTTTAAACCTTCCTCCTTATGAGGATCGTTTGAAGTTACTAGATATGCAATCTTTGAGCACACGTAGAAATATTGCGGATATACTTTATCTGCATCAACTTGTAACTAGGTCTCTTGCTGCACCAGAGCTTCTTAATTATATTCACTTAAACACTAATCGCAGGAGTAATCGTAACTCTAATCAATTATTTTACTAACCTTTCAGTAGAACTAATTATATGGCTACTGCTCCTTTTAATCGCATGACTACTCTTATTAATAATTGCGATGTATATGATATTAGCTTGTCAAAAGGTTAACTCAAGCTTAGATTGAAAAATAACTATAGTTAATTTTGTAGCTTAATGGTTGTTGGTCTTTATGTTTGTGTTGTCCGAGCCCCACAGCATGATGGGTAAATTTTTTCTAACATTTATGCCTTGGACCATGTTGATAAATTCATGCAATTGCATTCTCCAGCTTCTGTAATGGAGCTGAAACCAGTCGCTACAGTAGAAATAAGAGACCTGGATTCTCTTACTGTCCAACTAGAAGTTGAACAGGCCATCAAAAAGGTGCTAGGAGATCAACTTGAGGAAATGCGCGTCAGGGTAACAGCACCAAACAAGCGTGAGCAAATACGAGCGTTTGTAACACTAGCGCAAAAAAAGCAGAAAAATTGCTCAAAGAAGATGGCATAAAAATCGGTTACGTCAGAGCCAGAGTTAGACTCTGCTCAAGCATCAACAGATGTTTCCGATGTTTCGGAATGGGCCACTTGCAAATGGACTGCAAGGGACCGGATAGGAAAGGTGAAGGTCTGTGTATGAGATGCGGAGAGCCAGGACATAAAATAAAGGAGTGCAGCAAGAGACCAAAGTGCTGCCTGTGCACAGAAGCTGGGCGTAGCCGGGTAGATCATATACCTGGCTCAACTAAGTGCCAAGCGACAAAGTGAGAATACTCCAGGCCAACATGCATCGAAGCAGAACGGCTGATACGCTATTAGAGCAGATGGCAATAGAGAAGAAAGCGGACGCTGTCGTTATAAGTGAACAGTATGGGCGAGTGAATCGAGAAAACTGGTTAGAAGATGCGACCGGTACTGCAGCAATCTGGCTGCCTAGCAACAGCAGGTTTGTCAATACACTTAAAGGTGCAGGGAACTGCTTCGTATACGTGCAAAACACGAGCTTCACTTTGTCCAGCTGTTACCTAACCCCAAGCGATAGCATTGCTGAATTCGAGAAGAAGCTTGAAAGCATTGAAGACAAAGTGCTGGAAATTGGAGGTCCCTTTATCGTCGCAGGAGATTTCAACGCTAAAGCTGTCGAATGGGGAACGGTAGCAACAAACTCCAGAGGCAGACGCGTGCTAAACATGGCCGCTAGGCTGGGCTTAGCCATCGCTAACATTGGCGCAGCTACGACCTTCAGAAGACCAGGGTGCGAGGCCACCACACCAGATATCACTCTAGTGTCAGAGAGCTTAGCTGGAATGCTTAAAGAATGGAGAGTCCTAAAAGATTTTACTGGTAGTGATCACCAGTATATCACTTACTATCTAGACTCAGGAAGTCGCCCCATCCAGGCACCAACAAGAAGAGGCACGCGAAAATGGAATGTAGCGAAACTTAGATCCGAATATTTGCTGGCAAATATCGACGAAAACTCATTGCCAACTGACACAACTAGGGACGCCAGAACTCTCACAAATGCGACTATGCAGCGATTAGCTCAATGCTGCAACGCATCGATGCCTAAAGTTGGCACAAGCCGCAGAAAAGATGCCGTATACTGGTGGACAGATGAAATAGCAGAAATTAGACGGAACTGCCTACGGATGAGGAGGAAACTCACTAGAGCCAGACGATTAGGCGCCGCTACAAATGAAGCCGAAAACTACAAACAAGCCAAGAAACATTTGAAGCTTGTCATAGAGCGTAGCAAAAGAGAAAAATGGGAGGAACTCCGCAAAGATCTGAACAACAACCCATGGGGTCTCGGCTATAAGATCGTTATGAAGAAACTGGGCTCTAAAATTCCTGGCCCAAATATGGACGGCGATACCATGTGCAACATCGTTGATGCCTTATTCCCTACGCATAACCTGCAGCAGGAAGAACAAGACGCGCTGCCTGTTGGATTAACCCCATTATTTTCTGAAGAAGAATTAAAAGGAGCAGCAAAATCTCTCAAGAGTAGCAAGGCTCCAGGACCTGATGGAATCCCTGCAGAAATACTGAAAATAGTAGCGGAAAATCGCCCAAGTGTTCTACTGTCGATGTATAATGCGTGCCTTAAGGAAGGCTTATTCCCCGAAGTGTGGAAAAAGCAAAAACTAGTACTGATCAGCAAAGGCAAAGGAGATCCTACCCAACCATCAGCATACAGACCACTGTGTATGCTTGATAGCGCTGGGAAGCTGCTAGAGAAGATGATAAAAACTCGCTTATCCGCAGTTATTGAAGACGCTGGTGGATTATCGGAACGACAACATGGATTCAGAGCAGGAAGGTCAACTCTTGGCGCTATAGAAGTTGTAGTGTCTAGCGTAGAACACGCACAGCGAGGGAACCATCACTCCAAGAGGATTGTCTTGTTGGCAACACTAGACATACGCAACGCTTTTAACAGTCTCAGGTGGTCAGATATCATTGAAGCTCTTAAGCTAAAGTTTGCTACTCCGCAATATCTGCTGAGGATCCTGCAGAGCTATCTAAGGGACCGGGAGCTCATTTATGACCTCTGCGAAGGAAGAAAGACAAAAAGGATAACATCCGGAGCAGCGCAAGGGTCTATACTAGGACCAGACCTCTGGAACTTGAGCTACGACGGAATCCTCCGAATCGAAATGCCGGATAATACACATCTGGTGGGGTACGCAGATGACATTGCAGCTGTAATAACGGCTCGCAACACCGAAGAGGCCAGGAGAAAATTAAACCAGGTTATGCTAAGGACAAGGGAATGGTTGCAGGCTCACGGACTCCAACTCGCCACCGAAAAGACGGAGGTTATACTGCTTACTAAGCAACACATACCATTAGAACTGGAGCTGCCAGTATGCGACAGCATTCTTACAACAAAGAAGGTAGTTAAGTACCTCGGCGTAAGAGTTGACCCAAAATTGACATTTTGGGCTCAATTACAACACGCAGCAACAAAAGCAGCCAAGATAACAGGCATGCTTAGCAAGCTCATGGCAAACATCGGTGGACCAACGCAAAGTAAACGGAAACTTCTAATGGCGACAACAAACTCGATACCGCTCTACGGCAGTGAGATATGGGCAGGAACGCTAGAGGCGAAATGTCGGCAAAGGACGCTACTGTCAGTGCAACGAACTGCTGCGCTCAGAGTTGCATGTGCGTACCGCACAGTCTCCGAAGCGGCTGTGCTAGTAATAAGTGGGGTTATCCCCATTGACCTACTAGCCAGCGAACGTAAAATGGTCTGGGAGGCAAAAAAGGAGGGAAACCTGATAATAAGTTTTGCAGACGCAAGGCAGGAAACCCTCTCTAAGTGGCAGGACAGGTATCGCTCAGAAGTCAGCGGCAGGTGGACAAAAAGACTGATCCCTTGCATAAGAAGATAGTTTGAGAGAGACTTTGGCGAAGTAAATTATTACCTCACTCAGTTTTTATCGGGCCATGGATACTTCCAGAAATATCTACAACGTATGGGCAAAACAGAGCACCCTTTCTGTATATATGGAGATGCTGATGAAGATGACGCAGAGCACACCTTCTTCAACTGCAATCGATGGGACAACGAACGCACATCCTTACAGGAATCAGTCGGCCAGTGCTCCGCTGACAACGTGACCGAAAGGATGCTGCAGAGCGAAGAAAACTGGAATGCAGTTGCAAGTTTTACTGAGGACGTTCTCAGAAAAAAGAAGTGGGACCTGGACGCAGGTATATGATTTGGGGACAAATCAAGGGACCTACCCCGAAGCAATGCTAACGCAGTCCCAGGGTAGGAGGCCTGGAGGTCAAAGGTTGTGGGTTTTAGTGAAGTGACACACTCTGAAGCTATGACGGTAGCTTTAGGATAGTGAATTGCATAGATATTGCAGTACATTTACCACAACCTTCCCCACGAAAAAAAAAAAAAAAATTATTATTATTATTATTATTATTAATGGTGATATTAATGGAATATCTGCATTCTTTCTAAAAAATATGCGCTTTCGATTGTCCAGCCGTAAAAAATAATTTTTAATAAATCTTTTGCGGAGGGTATTTTTATTAATGAGTGCAAACAAAGATTATGTGCTTAATTACAGGCCTATTTCTAAAATTCCGACTATATCTAAGCTCTTTGAAAGTGTGGTTAAAGTTAAAATGTCCTTTGCTGTTAAAAGCTTGATATCCTGCAATCAACATGGTTTTGTGACTGGTCGCTCAACTGTGTCAAATTTAGCTGTTTTCACTGAAGACTGTCTTTCAGCTTTTCAAAATGGTCATTAGGTTGATTCAATTTACACTGATTTTGCCAAAGCCTTCGACAAGGTTTCGCATAAAATTTTACTGTATAAATTAAAACTAATCGGTTTTCACTCAGTATTCCTGAATTGGATTGAATCCTATTTATCTAACAGGATGTGCTATGTGCTAGTTGATAATTGTAAATCTCAGCCCTATATAGCCGCAAGGAAGTATTTTAGGCCCATTATTATTTTCATTATTTATTAATGATATTCAGAGTCGTTTTGTTTATGCTAAATTTCTTATGTATGTATGCAGACGATCTTAAAATTTATGCTGTCATGAAAAGTTTAGATGACGCCTGAAAGTTACAGTCTGACTTAAATAGGTAGTGTTTATGGTGTCAAAAAAAAACCATTTACACTCAAAATTGCAATTCTGCATTGACTATCACCTTGATAGTTGCATTCTAAAAAATTAACGGAAGCCACAGATTTGGGAATAATTTTTGATCACAAATATACTTTTGTTAGTTATTATAATTATATTATATCGAAGTCATATGCGCTACTGGCTTTTGTTAGGCGTAATAGCTCAGAATTTTTTTTTTTTTTTTTAAAGTAAAGTTTTTATTTTTTATTATTGTAAAAAGAAAGCAAAAATTAATAAATATTAGACAAAATTAATTCAAAATTAGATAAATATAAAACAATTTTTTACAATAACACAGGTCAACACTAGTTTTGGTGCCGAGACGCTGTATCTTTTTTTTTTAACTAAGGACCTTATACTGATTACATTATAAGCAAAAATTTTGATATCCTACGTGTAGTTTTCTAGATTTTGCCTTGTAAAAAAAAAGAACAAGTTTACATAAAAAATAAAATTTTTTACATTATTATTTAAATTAAAACTTTCTTCTGCGCGACTTTCGTGATTGAGGTGTAGTGGGACTATCACGTTACATCCCCCAGCAATAGTCATCCATCATATGCCGATCCCAACAGCCTTGGTATCTTTCTTCCATAGTTCTTAGGTCCTGGTGAAACCGTTCTCTGTATTCTTCGCTATAAGATCCAAGATTGTCTGGGAATTGGTCAAGATGACTGTGAAGGTAGTGCACTTTGATGGACATATTACATCCTAAGTTTTTAAAGTTTTCTAGCATGTCATTTACAATTTTAGAGTAGTTACTTGACTTGTGATTTCCGAGAAAGTTTTCAGTAACTTCAACAAACGAAGTCTTGCTCTTGCTCGATAGAACGTCACTTTTGTACCTGACTCCAACAAGTTTTTTTTCTTTTAATTTAAAAGCCAAACCCTCTGCAGTTTCTTTAGGTAGTTCAAGATCCCTTATCAAGTCATTTAATTCTTCTTGGGTGAAAGGTTTTGGCTCCGTAGATGGTATTCCTTCGAAATCGTTGTGGCTACTCACTTTATTAATAATTTCTTCAAATTATGATTCACGAATAGAACAAAATGCTGGAACAGGTACTTCCTTTGAATGTGGTAAGGTTCTTCTAGCAGAATCTAAGTCTGGATAGTCATTTTCATAACGTTAACAGCAGCCAAATTAATACAGGAGAAGTAATAGTTATCTTTGTTCTTTCCATTGCATTGGCACTCCGAACCGCCATTGGCTTCTTTGACCACTGATACACTGTGTAAGTGTTCATAGCATATTTTACAAACAATTTGGGATATCTACGGCTTGTGTTCATCCACAATTTCCGACTTAAAGTAAGCAAAATAAGCACTTCTTAACCGATATTTATTGTAGAACACTTTCTACAATATAACTACACTGTACTACTGTCGACCTTTAAGGTGTCTGGCAGGCTAAAATAACCATCGGAAGTGTCTGCCAACTGGAAAAAACATCTTCTGATAGCTCCTCAAGCAACATATATAAAATTCAGCTTTTATAAAATGACGAAAGTTAGATGCAATTTTTTACACCTTTGCTACCTGAAATCTTTCAAAGTAACCGTTATTCAAACTTCACAGTCGGGGATCGTTGTTACCTCTATTAGTGGCATATACTGAGAAACTTTCAGCTTTTATAAAATGACGATGGTATGTTCGTCGCTGGCTCTTGGTCTATAAGAACGCAATTTTTACGAAAATCATCAAAAAGAAATATTTTGGAGCGTGAAAAAAGAAGTTGCACGTTTTATATTGTAGTTTGAGTTACGATTTAGAAAACCCCATAATAAGTTATATCGTTGAAAAGGTCTTTGAAAGACGAAGAATTCTGTGTCTCATTCGTCTTAATAGCTGCAAAACTACGCAGCATACAGACATTCGAAGAGGCGAAAAAAACAAAAATCGCCTAAAATTACTACGTTTTTCGACCTTCCTATGAGTATATGTTTGCTTCTGAGGCATTTAGAAAGCTGAAATTTTTTGAAAAACCTTTTGTTATTATGTAGAATACGCCCTAAAAATTTTAGTCAAATCGGTAACTTCTGCGCCGAGAAATTTTAAAACGATTTTATTCTGACGCATAACTATATTGTTTACACGAAATTCAAACTTTGAGCTTCATGCGGTAACTGAAGATATCATTTGTACGCGCCTACCTCGCGGCTTCTCTATTTTTTTAGGTAATACTAACGTTCTATTGCTATTACAAGGCGATCGGCTCCAAAAGTGTTTTTTGCTCCGCCCTACTGTACATGCAGTAAAACGTGTATCTAATGTTATCTATGGAGCACTTCACTATTAACACATCAGCACTACAAAAAATAATAGAGTCACCAGAATTATTGCACTTTGCATAAAAGTTGTAACCTGGTATATGGAATAGTGAAGTTTTTTCTTCAAATATCCATATTTCTGATAAAATTTTAAAACTAGGCTTGTTTGAAAATGAATTTAAATGCAAAATAAAGTTATCGAAACTTTTCCTCAAACTTCTTATATTTTGATGAATAACATAAAAACCATTTGGGTTGGCTTGATTGTCAGATATACTGTCAAAAGCAACATTATTACAACGCGCGATGGAAGTATTTACCAGAAATATTTGAGGATCCATAACTAAATAATTTTCTTAAGATCCTCGACTGAATTTATGACTATAGTGTTATCACTTTCAATTTTGCGCAGTAAAATTGTTCCGTTCTTAATCCAAAGGAATTTATAATTCTTTTCTTTCTTCATTCAATTATTAAATAATTTTCTCTTTTCGATAGATAAGCACTCATTAATATCAATTTTTGAAACCTTAGACGCACAGTTGAAAATATTAGTGCATAAAGTTTTTCTATTCTTATATTTTTCTTTAATTACCCTTTTTTTAACTAAAGAAGAAATAAATTTAGCACATAAAATATCGCGGGTCGCTGTAATTGAATCGGAATCGATTGATTTCTTTATTTTTTTAACAAAGCAATTATCAATTTGATCTTCGGTTATGCTTATTTTCATACCATCTCTGATCACTTTAAGCGTGCAATCTAACGCATTGTTTTGGTTAAGGTCAGGCACACCAACAATTTCAATGCATTTATTATTGTTTTGTTGCTGGAGACCACATATTACATTTTGCAGATAGTCGACCTTTTCTTTTAACTGCTTCTTCTCCTCATTAAGAGTTTCTATTAAAGAGAGCGTAGTAAAATGCATGCTCTTTATAGAGATGATCTCATTATAAAGAACCTCCAATGTAATTTTCTGCTCGCACGGTTGAGAGGCAGCTTTAATTACTGTGTTGATCTGCGGTCTTTGTTGCTCACAATGCAATTAAAGTTGTTGCAGTTCGCAACCCGCAGCAGCAGGTAAAGTGTTGTGTTGCTTTGTCAATTTAGGGAGCAAAAGAGTAGCAGTTTCAGTGCATTCTCTTGCAACAGCTGTATTAGAGCTGGTGAGGGGTGATGCTGACGCAGGGGTCATTGGAGCTGACTTAAGAGACGATGAAGACAAACGTCTTATGCTCAAACATTTTTTGCATTTGAACTTTGTATTATGAGTCTGCATATATTTAATGCCACTTTCTTTTAGATTAACACAATTGCAATGAAAATATTCATTGCAATTTACACATTTAATTTTTGATTGATTCCGATCAACTCTGGTTGCAAACACACGGCATGTTTAATAAGTCTTTTAGATAAAATTAATGATTTTAAACTATTTAAATTAAAAGTTAACAAATAAAAATCGGCAACGTTTAAGAATACGTTGTGACCCCACGACAGACTTCTCAATTTCTGTACTATTTCGGACCCATATACCTTAAAAATATAATATACGTCGATTGTTCGATCTAAACTTGAATATGGCGCTTTTATTTGGAGACCATATAAATAGAATTGAACGCGTTCAGAAGGCTTTTGTTCGTTTTGCGTTACGTTTTTTAAATTTTATTGACCCAATTCCGTCTTATAATGCAAAATGTAAACTAATTAACCTCAAATCTCTTGAAAGTAGAAGAAGCGTTTTTGCTTTAACATTTGTTTATGATATATTTTGTGGTATTATAGATTGTTCTTCCCTCTTACAGTCCATTGGATTTAATATTCCGGTAAGAAATCTGAGAAGTTCTGAAATTTACCATGTTGGCCTTTGTAGAACTAATTATGCTTCAAATGTCCATATTATTAGGGCTCTTAATGACTTTAATATGATATCTAGCTCCATAAGTGTAGACTTTATTTATTCTAAAAATACTTTTAAAAAAGTGTTAAATTCTATTTATAATTAATTGCTTGTTGTTTATGATATAAGTTTAATTTATTTTTGATTCTAGTCAGTAACGAATTACTTATTGTGAACCATTGATTTAAATAAAAAAACAAATTCAGAAAAATCGCCATATCTCCAAAATTATAGTTTAAATTTCATTATTGTAGACCATTAATTATCTTTCTATTGCCAATCATATTTTTGATATATATTCGGGGATTTCCAGCTTATAATGATTTTTACAAAAGCTATATCCGCGACTTCCGATGGCTATATCTCCGAAACTAGACACGAACGACAATTTTTTTTTCATTTTTTCTTTTTTGCTTTTTACCCCCTATTACTCCTAAAAATTGGAAAATGTGAGCTAAAGTAAACCTGTTCCAATTTTATTAACTAATGTTTTTACTGTTTTTAATGTTTTTGTTTGATACCAATATTTTGGAAATCTATCTAGGGGTTCCCAACTTATACCCCTTTTTATAAAAGCTATATCCGCAACTTCCGATGACTATACCTCCGAAACTAAATCCGACCGACATTTTTTTTTTCAAATTTATTATTTTTTCTTATAGCACTACTTCTCCTAAAAAAATTAAAAAAATTGGAGCATTTGTGCTCCTTGTTCCAAATTCAGTTGACCCATATATCAGGATTTTACTAAAATTTTTTTATTTTTTGAAAATATCCACACATGAATTTTCGATAATTAGCTGGATTTTGTCAAAACTACTCATACTTGAAGTCTATTATCTCCAGTTGTACTAATCCGATCAATGTCAAAGCTTTTTTATAAAATACTTTATAACGTTGGCTTTCGAAATAAATTTAAAACAAAATTTTATATTGTCAACAAATAAAAAATAATAACGAATTAAAGGTTTAAATAGTTTTAACATGCTGACCCCCAACCAGAATACATTTAAAAATTACATTTTGTTCCTTATTCTTTTATCTACAAAACCCTTTTTACAAAAAAGTGGGGTCTCTGTTAGATCGGAAGTTATTAAATATTTTCGACCGCAAGTCATGAATTCCTAAAGTAATCTAAGCGTGCAGCGTGCGACGAGTCAAAACAAAGGAACGAGTATCTGACACTCGTTATTAAATTTTGAAAGGACCCAATTTGCAAAGTTATGGTCATTTGAACTTTGTCCTTTAAAATTATAAAAAATAAAACCAAGCATTGAAATATTTTTTTTTTTTGTTTCGTTGCTGCTTTAAAATTTACAGTTTATTGAAACGAAATATAAATAATATTTCAATGCTTCGTCAAGTACGTAAGTGATACGTTTTGCTCTACTGTATCTCTAGTACTGAATGTATCGATGTGATATTTTGGTAGGAGGTAGAGGAGGGTCTCTAGTATATACAGAGGTAATTTGCGGATAAAGGATAAGTGCCCCTAATCCACCCAACTACTCAATTAAAATTGTTGAGTTGCTAATTTTTATGAAAAATGCTCTCAATTAAGAATAAGCCGTTTTCGACAGTTGGGACTTTTATCAAATGTAACAGGTGGGCTGAAAAGTTCGTAGGCTGACACAGAAATGGCGTTATTAGAATTAAGTCCATATGATTTATAGTTTGTACCAACCTTCAAAAGACCCGTGTATAAATTTGACAGCTGCCGGACAATTGGTTCGTGAGATATAGCATTGTGAGTGAAGCAACTTTTGACATTGTGAAAAAAATGGATAAAGAAGAATTTCATGTATTAATGAAACAATGCTTTTTGGCGAAAAAAAGTACTGCTGAAGCAAAGGCTTGGCTTGATAAGCATTATGCGAACTCTGCATCAGGAAAATCAACCGTTGAAAATTGATTTGCAAAATTTAAAAGAGGCGAAATGAGTATAGAAGACGATGCACGCAGTGGACGCCCCAAAGAGGCTGTTACCGACGAAAACATAAAAAAAATCGACAAAATAATTTTGAATGATCGCAAAGTGAAGATGATCGAGATAGCTGAGACTCTAGAGATTTCAAAGAAACGTGTTGGACATATCATACATGAATATTTGGACATGCGAAGGCTGTGTGCAAAATGGGTGCCGCGCGTGCTCACATTCACTCAAAAGTAATAACGTTGTGATGATTCGAATCAATGCTTAGCGATATTCAACCGTAGTAAGGGTGAATTTTTCCATCGATATATCACAATGGATGAAACATGGCTCCATCACTACACTCCAGAGTCCAATCGACAGTCAGGCGAGTGGACTGCACGTGATTCACCGAATCCAAAACGTGGAAAGACGCAACAGTCGGCTGGCAAGGTTATGGCATCAGTATTCCGGAATTTTCAATATATTATATTCATCGACTACCTCGAAAAGGACCAGACCATCAACAGCGATTATTACATAGCATTGTTGAAACGTTTGAAGGATGAAATCACGAAAAAACGGCCCCTTTTGATGATGAAAAAAGTGTTTTTCATCAAGACAATGCACAGTTTCACAAATCAATGAAAACGATGGTAAAATTGCATGAATTAGAATATGAGCTGCTTCCCCATCCACCGTATTCTCCAGATCTGACCCCCAGTGACTTTTCCTGTTTTCGAACCTCAAAATAAAGCTTACTGGAAAGAAATTTAAGACTAATGAAGAGGTAATCGTCGAAACTGAGACCCATTTTGAGGCTAAAGAGAAATCGTACTATAAAAATGGTATCGAAAAATTATATGATCGCTATAATCGTTGTATCGCCCTCGAAGGCAACTATATTGAAGAATAAAATAGAATTTTATCAAAAAAAAATGTTTTACTATGTAAGCCTACGAACTTTTCAGCCCACCTGTTAGTTTAAGCCTTTCTGTGTTGATAAAAAAATTTCAAGGAAAAAAATGCACATAAAAATTTTTTGTTTTGAAAAATAATGCCTCCGGATTACGATATTTGCAATGTTTTCCACAAAACAGTTTACTTTACACTAAATGTGATCTTTTCGTAAGATCCATTAAATTATGAAAAGTTTGAAAAAAAAATTATGAATTTCCGTTCTTTATTAAAGAAATATCGACAATTTGGAAAAATTCCTTTCAGAATTTTTTTTTTATATTGTAATTTTAAAGGACAAAGTTCAAGTGACCATAACTTTGAAAATTGGGTCCTTTCAGCGAAATAAAAAAATATGGGTCTCTTAAAATTGAACGCAGAATAATGTCTGTAAATTTCAAGCAAATCGATGACCATGATTTGGCTTCTTGTTCGATTTGAAAAATTAAGTGTTTTAAAATTTTAAGAAAGCTTGAAAATGATGTACCACTTGCATAGTTTTTTTTCATTTTACCTATTTTTTATCGAAAAAAGTAAAATCACTTTGGCGAACTTTGGTTAAAATTTATTGTATATAATTAGTTTACTTTAGCTACCATTCCCCAATTTTTATTAAACCAATTTTTTTATAATCTTATTTTGATAAATTTCGGAGGATTATTGACCAGTTATTTTCCAAATTGCACTTACATCAAGTCAATTTTTCGCCGACGTTTTGTCGCTTATTTGGCGACTTTTTCAAATCAATTTATTTCTAAAGCACATATAAAATTTTTTTACATTAACTTCTTCATTCTGTGTTTTAAAGTTTCATAACAAAAAGATATATGTAGTTATCGGAGAGGACACCGAATTATAACAAAAATCATCGTGAAATTGTAACGCATAGAAGGGGCTTGGCAGGTATATTATATATATTATTGATTAGCGTCACCACCTGAGTCGATATATTTAGCTATGTCAGTCGGTCTGTCTATCTGCCAGTCTGTTGAAATCACGTTTACGGTAAAACTAAGCTAGTGAAATTGTAACGCATAGAAGGGGCTTGGCAGGTATATTATATATATTATTGATTAGCGTCACCACCTGAGTCGATATATTTAGCTATGTCAGTCGGTCTGTCTATCTGCCAGTCTGTTGAAATCACGTTTACGGTAAAACTAAGCAATGAAATTTCAATGAAATTTGGCACACAGGCCACACTTTCTTGTAAGCTGCCAGCATATAAAAATGGACGAAATCGGGTCATGACCACGCCTACCGCCCATACTCTGAAAATATACCTCAGCCCATTTTGAAAAAGTTTCTGCGATTTTGATGAAACTTGGTGAATTGGTGAACATGTGAACAAAATTAACACTGGGCTAGGTTTTGAATTTGCAAAGGCTCTTAAAGGGGCGACGCACAGCCCTAAAATTTAACTTTTATAACGCCATAACTCGTAAATCGTGCAAGATATTGTGATGCAATTCGGTACTCGGATACAAATCACATACACTTGTGCTCACTAGATTAAGTCATTCGTATGCTACGTAACATTTTTGTTAAAATTTATTTATTAATTTTTTTTTCTGATTCTGATATTAGTTTTTATAATCCTGCTATGTAAGCATCAGTTTACGCCAAAAAAATCAAAATAAATGTTTTGGGTTTATTCAGAAAAATGCAAAAACGTCAATAAAGGTCATGTGCTCATATAATGTATGTAAGTCATCTGAAAGAAAGTATGTATTTGAAATTGTTCAATTTTTGGTGTGAGTCCTATTTTTTATACCCTACACAGAGGGTATATTCACTTTGTCATTCCGTTTGTAACGCATAGAAGGGGGCGTGGCAGGTATAGAAAAGTATATATACTATTGATCAGCGTCACCACCTGAGTCGATATAGCTTTGTCCGTCTGTCTGTTTGTCTATCTGTCTGTCTGTCTGTATGTCTGTTGAAATCACGTTTATGGGAAAACTAAGCAAGCTAATTCAATGAAATTTGGCGCACAGGTCACACCTTCTTGCAAGCAGCTAGCATATAAAAATGGGACACGAAATCGGGCCACGACCACGCCTACCGCCCATACTCTATGTAAATATACCTCAGCCCATTTTTAAAAAAGTTGCTGCGAACATGTGAACGAGATTAAGATTGGGCTAGATTTTAAGTTTGCAGAGGCTCTAAAAGGGGCATGGCTCAGTCCTAAATTTTAACTTTTATAACGCCATAACTCGTAAACCGTGCAAGATATTGTGATGAAATTTGGTACACGGATACAAATCATATATTTCTTGAATTGCGTTTAAAGTGGGCGGAATTGGAAAAGCGGGCGTGGCACTTCAACAATTAAAAATTTTGATTTCGTATAATTCAAAATTGGCACATTCGATTTTCATAAAAATTTTAGGGATGATACTACTGAGAGCAGTCATCAATACTAGCTTCGCCAGTATACTGGAAGAAGTCGTTGAAGGGCGTGGCACAGCCCACAATATTTATAAACGTTATAATTAGAGAACTAACAACGTAATCGTTATGAAATTTGGTATCGCAGATATACTTGCTAAAGGGTATCTTCTTACGAAAATTTGGCCCAATAGAACCGGTGGGTGTGGCTCCTCCCATATAAACAAAACACGTTTAATGCTATAGATAGTGTGCAATGAGAGTAATCTTCAAAAAATTTGGTGCGTAGATGTCAATTATTATAAGCTATAAAATTAAATAAATTTCAACGGGATTTCATCAGTGGGCGTGGCACCTCCCATATTAACATAAAGTAGGAAGTGATATTTTAAGAGAACTATTGCAGCAATTGGCATGAAATTCGATGTATGTAAGGTATGTCAGCATCTAAGACGGGAAAAATAGCACCAGTGGGCGTGGCACCTCCCCTACAAGTAAAATACCATAAGTTGCATATCTATCGAAATACATATATTAGCAATCGTACTGAAATTTGGTAAAAGAGGTTTGTGTATGGAAAACTATTTCTGGATCAAAATCAGTCTCGATTGTATCAGTGGGTGTGTCACCGCCCTAAATTTTAAGGTTAATTAAGGCATATATCGCAAACTATACGAATATAATTTATTGAACCGAAAGTAGGCGGAATTGGAGAAGTGGGCGTGGCATATTTGGTTTTCTGGATTTCTATTCTATTTTTTCGGCATTTTCCATATTCTTTTGACTTTTCCAACTTTTCCCAATATATTCCATATGCATATTTTCCACTTTTTCAAGCTTTTTCAACTTGATTCGACATTTTCTTTATTTTTTCATGAATTATGAATTGTTTTAACATTTTTGAGTTTTTTAAACACTTTCAACATTTTCCACATTTTTTCGACTTTTTCAATTTCTTTTCACTGTCTGCAATGGTTTCCATATATTTTAGACTTTTTGAATTTTTTTCAACTGTTTCAACACTTTTCAACCTCTTTGAACCTTATTACATTATTTTCGACTTCTTCAACCTTTTCAACGTCTTTTTAACATTTATTTGGAAAGAACTTTCAGTGCAGTGTGTGCCGAAGATAACACCTTTACTAGTTTTTTATTAGTTTAGCTTAATAATGAGTAGGAGAAGCTATTTGTTTCATAAATGTTGAGAATCGGTTTTGCATGCTGCCTACCAGGCGTGCACATTGGTCAATCATACTGAAATTTGGTATAAGAGGTTTGTTTATAAAAAGCTATTTTTGGATAAAAATCGGACTAGATTGTGCTAGTGGGTGTGTCACCGCCCTTAATTTTAAGACTTATTACGGCATAGATCGCAAACTATACAAGCTATTGTGCTAAAATTTTGTATGCGTATGTCAATAACGAATATAATTTTTTGATCCCAAAGTTGGCGGAATTGGAGAAGTGGGCGTGACATATTTTGGACTTGGTATTTTAGAATCGTCCGAAATTTTTTTTACAGCTTATATAAATAAAATTACTTGACCCATGTTTTTTGATTTTGCTGAAAAAATTTTTTTTTCGAAAATATCCACATAAATATTTGATAATTGGCTCGATTTTGTCAAGTGTACTCATACTTGAAGTCTATTATCTCCAGTTCAAGTGATCCGATCAATGTTGGATTAAATATTTTCGACCGCAAGTCATGAATTCCTGAAGGAATCCAAGAGTGCAGCGTGCGACGAGTCACAACAAAGGAACGAGTATCTGACACTCGTTATTAAATTTTGATTCGTCGCACGCTGCACACTGGTTTCCTTCAGGAATTCATGACTTTCGATCGAAAATATTTAATAACTTCCGATCTAAAGAGACTCCACTTTTTTGTAAAATGGGTTTTGCAGATAAAAGAATAAGGGACACAATGTTATTTTTTTATATGTATTCTAGTTGGGGGGACATCATGTTAAAACTGTTTAAACAATTAAATTGATATTATTTTTCATTTGTTGGCAATATAAATTTTTTTTTTAATTTACTGCAAAAGCTTACGTTATGGACTACTAAATAAAAAAAATCCGACATTGATCGGATTAGTACAACTGGAGATAATAGACTTCCAGTATGAATAGATTTGACAAAATCCAGCCAATTATCAAAAATTCATGTGTATATTTTCAAAAAAAAATTTTTTCAGCAAAAACTAAAAACATGGGTCAACTGAATTTATTAGAAGATGCAGGAAAAAAATTATCGTCGCATTTGGAGAAGTCGAGGTTTTTTTTCTGAATTTTGTGCGGTTTGTAAAAGAACGACCGATATCGCACACATTTTGCTAAAGAGGCACAACTCAAAATTTCCAGAAAACGCAAAAAACTGTATTGGTGCTCGTGAGCTATTTATCAGAAATAAAGTGTGGGTTATTTAGAAGAAGGTACTAACAGAATATGGTTTGATCGTAGCGTTCACATCAGCTTTAACACTGTGACTTAACTAAAAATAGGACACTTTGGTATATTGCAGCCTAATTTCCATTGCAACATGAAGAAAGACATAATTTTTTATTTTATTTTAGTTTAGATTGCGTTTTTTAAGAATTTTCACTTATTTGAAAAAGCTAAGTACGATCTTTTAACGATTTAAAATCGAGTTTAATAACAAGACAAAATAATTAAAATTTCTTGCAGCGCCGAAGATTCGACGATTATTTGTCCTCTTCTTCAGGGCGTCAATTTATTAACTAAACAACATTGAAATAATTTTTTATAAACATAGTTACAAGTGATAATACAACAATAATATTAAATACAACATAAATTTTGTTAACACAGTTTTTCTTAACAGAGTGAGAAAAGAGAATATCAGTTTTGTAATTCACAGAAAAATAAATTTGTTTAAAGCTAGTAGATTGTTTGGGCTGATGTTGTCACAGTCCTCTTTTCTGTTCATCGTTCTGTTAATATTTTTCTGTATATGTAGGCTCTCCATCGTCATTTTGATGTTGTAATTTTGTTCTCTGTCGACTATTGCGACATTGTCGCGGTCGGCCAAATGTCCAGTGTTTTTTATGTGTTGTGCTAAGTCCGTCGTTTCTTTGTAAATTTTTTTCCACGGCTGCTCTTTTCCATTACAACTGATTTTGTATATGACATTAGACTGTTGTTTTGTTTCTATTGGTGTTTTAGTTTTTGTAAAAATGTTTGCCAAAAGGGACATAGGTTTTTGTGCAAAAAAAATATTGTTGGTTTTGATAACTTCTTTTAATTGTTTATTTTCTGTGATTTTTGGGATGTATGGAACTCGCTTGTATTTTTTGATTAAGTTATTGTTGTTGTTTTGATTGTTATCTTGTGTTGTTGTGGTTTTTTTGTTGTCTTTCTGGCTTGTGACGGTTTTAGTAGTTTATTTATGGTATTGGTTCGGAAATTATTGTTTTTTAGTGTTTGCTTTACTATTTTAAGATTTTTGTTTAAAAATGTTGTATCGCTGGCCGTTATTATTTTATGTGTTCTTTTCATCCAGGAATGTTTTTATGTCATTTTTATTGACAATCGCTAGGATGTCGTCTACATATTTAAATATTGTGGTAATAGTGATATTTTTGTTTGTCAATGTTTTAGTGGTGTTTTCAAGTAAATCGTCTAGGACTATGTCTGCAATATAAGGAGAAAGTGGATTTCCCATTGGCATACCAAAAACCTGGTTAAAGAGTGTATTCCCTAAAATAAAATAATTGTTGTCTTTGAGGCAAAAGTTTAATATTTTTAAAGAAGAGCGTTTGTTGATGTTTGTGTGTTTTGTTATGTCTTGCCATATGTTCATTATTATTTTAATGGCCAAATGTATTGGAATGTTTGTGGAAAGTGCGATTGCATCTAATGAAATTACTACTTAATTTTCTTTTAAAATTAAGTCTTTCAATTGTTCTTGAACTTCTTTTGAGTCAGGTCAGGTTAGGTTAGGTTAAAAGGGTTGCTTGCATAGCAAGATTCACTCGGAGGCAGTTTGCCCATTGTGATACCCTACATATATATATAAAATGCTCCCCTCCTTCTCCTTTAAAAAGTCCTACTGAATGGGAGCGAACCACCCAGAAGCCTTAGTGAAGTTGAGAATACTGGTGAGTTCCAGCTCAGCTAGTTCCTCAAGACCAACAAAGAACACAGAACCAAAATATTTGATTCGTCTCCTCATTAGCCCGGGGCATTCGCAGAGCAGGTATTTAACCGTCTCATTCTCTTCTTCATCTCCGCAGCTCCTGCAGAAATCTCTGAAAGGAGCACCATATCTGGCGGCCATAGGGCCAATAACACAGTGCTCCTTCAGTACTCTTACAACAGTCCTAAGCTCTCCTCTTCTGAATCTTAAGAGAGATTGCGTCCTTCCCAGATTCAATTTAGGCCACATGATTCGAGACGTTCGGCATCCGGTGGTAAGGTTCCACCTTCTGTTCGTTTGTTTCTTGATTATGTCCTCTATCCGATAGTGTAGTTCCGCCAATGGTATCTTAAGGTCTACCACTTGTTGATTCTCTGGTTGTTCTGATCCTATTCTAGCACATTCGTCAGCTTTCTCATTTCCGGAAATACCCCTATGACCGGGCACCCAGCAGAGTTCTATAGCATGCTGTCGGATTGAACATAGTGATTCCCTGCAGTGTTCTACACACCTAGACTTCACTATTTTGGCATTCAGTGCTTTGATCGCTGCCTGACTGTCCACACATATGGTAATGATGGAGGGAGTAAGCTCGCTGTTCCGTATCACCTGTGCGGCTTGGTCTATGGCATAGATTTTAGCTTGAAAAACGCTGCAATAGTTAGGTAGTCTAAAAGACATCTCTATACTCATATTATCCGAGTACACACCCGCTCCTGCGCCGAACTTCATTTTGGATCCATCTGTGAAGATGGTTAGCCCCTTTCCTTCCAGAACTTCTCTTGTTGAAAAGTTGATGTTGTATGCAGTGTCAAAGTCAAGTACACCTAATTCTGTTTTTACGCGAATTTTTTTTACGCGAATTTGATTTAACGCGATTCAAAAAAAGTGTTGCGTTCTGTTTTTGCGCGAATGGATTTGACTTAACTCGATTTAACAATACATGAGCTTGAAAATTAAGTTGAAATTCTGAATGATGACGATGACAATCAAGTTTCTCAAAAAAGAATGTACGTTTTATCAGAAAATGATACCGATTATTGGCGCAAGTATTGCTTCTGCCCTTTTTGAAGTAGTTAGCATCACTTGTATTTTTTGTACTCTTCTTTTTTTGTAGTAAGTTAGTAATAAAGAACGATTGTCAAAACGAACACGCGCCTAATAATTTTGTATTAAAACAAAGTGGCATCTCCGCGAATCTCCGCGAAATCAAATAGCCAGCACCTTTGTTGAGTGCTTTTCATATAAGAGTTTAATTGATTTCCCCTCGCAAAAAATACTTAAATTATGACAAATTGTGTCAAAACGCGCGACTCTGCTCGGAACTCAATAAAAAGATATTTAAATGCAAGCAAACTTGAAAAAGACTTATCGTCTGATAGTAACCTTGTTCAGAGCTATTTAAAGCTTTTAAATGAACAGTGGGTGCGTTTCAACGAAGCACAAGACGAGGTGGAGGTTTCTTGCGGTCAAGAGACACAGGGTAGCGAGGAGCAGGAACGCGTACAAGCAGAAACATGGTACATAGAAGCGTTAGCTAATTTAAATCGTTTTGCTAATAGTTTTCCGCAACCTCCGACACGCAACAACAACGCGCAAGTGCATATTCCTATCTCGCAAGCATCTGCATCCATTCAACTTCCTAAAATGCAGTTGCCACTATTTGAGGGTGAGCCAACAGAATGGATTTCATTTCATGATGCTTTTGTATCATTGGTCGATGGAAATAACACTTTGTCAGGTGCACAAAAAATGCATTACCTTCGTTGCAGTCTGCGGGGTGAAGCCCTGCATGTTATAAACAGTTTCAAGGTTAGCGATGCAAATTATGCTGAGGCATGGGGCCTCCTTAAGTCCCGTTACAAAGCGATGCGAGTCATAGTAGAGCATCATTTTCGTTCAATAGGATAGGCCAAGCGTCTAGTGACTCTGCTTATGACATAAAACATGTTTTGGATACAATTTTGCAACATGTTAGAGCGTTAAAGGCATTGAATCGTCCAGTGCAGTTTTGGGATGATTGGCTGGTGCACGTGGTGGTATCAAAATTAGCATTTGAGACTAGAAAACAATGGGAACTATCGCTAACAGATGACGGCTTGCCAACTTTTGAGCAGTTGCAAACATTTTTAGAGACACGCTGTCGCTCTCTATGTATGTTGTCGTCTATTCCTTCCGCTCAATCTAGTATAAAATCCACTCCTAGAAAAGTTCCAAAAGCCTCAAATGTTTTACATGCTAATGCAACGTCCACGCACGTCTTTAACAACATACGCGATCATGAACAATGCTTGTTCTGCAACGATAACCACAAAATTGCAATAAATTTATTAAACTTGACGCATTCGCTAAGGTAAAATTTATTAAGCAAAAAAACGCATGCTTGAATTGTCTTAGCAAAATACATCCCGCATCAAAGTGTCGTAGCGCTTCCACATGTCGAATATGTCGAATGCGCCATCACACTATGTTACACAACGCATTTTCCAACGCAACATCAAACTGTCACTCTCCAAACGCTTCTCTTGAATCTCTGCCGAACAATTCGAATAACGCACCCTTGGATTCCTCAAACGCAATTATTCCTACGCCCTCAACGCTACCTGCTTCAGCAATCGCAATAATTCCAGCTTGCCACGCATCGCCCGCAACAACCGCTGAAATTAATGGGAGGGTGTCTTCGCCAAGCACCACTGCCGAAGGCGCTATATTACTAGCCACCGCTTTAGCACGCATTCAAGATACAGCAGGGCGCTGGCAACCCGTACGCATCTTATTTGACAATGGTTCACACGCTACATTTGTGACTGAATCCTGTGTTCAACGGCTCCGCTTGCCCCGCTCCTCTTCATCGATGCACATCTCTGGAATTGGATCTTCAACAGGACTTAAAACTCGTGGCGAAGTTACTCTAAATATTTCTTCACGCTACGCAGAGCAGAGCTATACTATAAATGCTCAAATTCTCTCCAAAATTACTAACGAGTTGCCAACCACTAAGTTACAAAAATTCGAATGGCCGCACATACAAGATTTGCCGCTGGCTGACCCACATTTTGACGCACCTGGTCTTATCGAAATTCTTCTTGGCATGAACGAAATGGAAAAGTTTATCTCAACAAACATACGAAAAGGTACGCCTAGTACACCTATAGCGCAATAGACTACATTAGGTTGGGTCTTGTTCGGCCGCGCCGGCCATGTAGATAAGACTTCTAGTGTGCAAGTCTTGCATTGCGATATAAAGTTAGTACAATTAGTAAGTAAATTTTGGGAGCTCGAGGAGCTGCCACCAAAGAAGCATTTGACCGCTGAAGAGTCTTATTGTGAGGACCTTTTCAACAGAACGCACAAACGCGTTCCTGATTGTCGTTTTATTGTCCGACTCCCTATTAAGAATGTGACTCTAGGCGAAACAAGGAGTGCCGCGGTACGCAGTCTTCTACGCATGGAAAAGCGACTTGCAGCTGATGATGATTTTCGCTCGCAATACAACGCATTTATGAACGAATTAATTGATATGCGTCACATGGAGTCAGTATCAAATGTTCCTGAACGCCACTTTTATATGCCCCATTATGCGGTTGTGAAAGAAACGAGCACTACTACAAAGTTGAGGGTAGTATTCAACGCGTCCGCTAAGTCTTCAACAGGAAACTCTCTCAACGACGCATTGATGGTACCCCCACAGTTGCAACGTGATCTTTTTTCTGTACTTATGCGCTTTAGATCGCATCGATATGCAATGACTGCTGACGTGCAAAAAATGTATCGGCAAGTGTATGTAGCCTCGGATCAAGTCGACTATCAGCGCATTGTATGGCGTGCAAATCCATGTCATCCTGTTCAAGATTACCGAATGCTACGCGTCACTTATGGCGTAGCTTCAGCTTCGCATCTCGCCGTAAAATCATTACAACAAACCGCGTTCACGGATGATGAAACATCAAAAGACGCTGCTTCAGCCATTTTAAATGATTTTTACATGGACGACTTACTGAGTGGTGCATCATAAAAGTCTTTACTCAGTGATCTCCAAAGTAAAATTAACACGCTTTTATCCGGTGGCGGGTTCGAGCTCAGAAAGTGGGCTACAAATTGCAAACAACTTTATGCTAGCCTGCCACACCGCTCGCAAAATATTTCGCAGTTTCTAGCTGCTGATGAAGAAGTTCGTGAATTGGGACTCCTTTGGAATACGGAGCTCGACTATTTAACATTCACGGTATGTATTGAACCTTCACCTACAGTTTTGACAAAAAGAGCGTTCCTATCAGAAGCCAGTAAGCTGTTTGATCCGCTGGGTTTTATAGCCCCGTGTACCATAAAATCGAAAATTTGGTTCCAACAAATCTGGCGTACAAATATTGACTGGAACGAAGCTGTACCGCATTCACATAGACAGTGAATGGCTCGCACATCGTGAAGATTTAAAATCGCTGTCTTCTTTGAGGCTCAACCGTTGGCTTGGTATTGGGCAAAAATGTTCGCATGCTGAACTTCATGTCTTCGCCGACGCCTCTGAGCGCGCTTACGCAGCTTTTGATTCGGCTGAAAACGTAAATTTTGCCTTCGTCACTGCAAAGACAAAGGTAGCACCGCTTAAAACAACTTCGCTACCTCGACTTGAGCTATGCGCCGCTCATCTCGCCGCAAAACTCATAAGATCCGTTATTTCTTGTCTAGATAATTCCGCCTTTCAGCTCTACGCTTGGTCCGACTCAACGGTCACTCTTGCCTGGTTGCAGAGCCACCCAAGTCGTTGGTCAACATTTGTCGCTAATCGCGTAGCCGACATCCAAGAAGTGCTACCCGCTGAGTGTTGGAATCACGTTCGCTCTGAGAATAACCCTGCGGATTGTGCATCACGAGGTACGTCTCCTACACAGCTGCTACAACATCAATTATGGTGGCAAGGGCCGAAATGGCTGAGTGACGCTGCCATAGTTTTCAAAAATAACAACTTCAAGCATGTAACCGATTTAGAGCTATCCTCGAAGAATGTGAAAGTTCATGTCGCACGCACTGAAGAATGCTGGGAGCTGTTGCAACGATATTCCTCTTACGGAAAGTTGAAAAGAGTCACTGCTTATCTGCTGCGTTTTATTGACAACATACGTGCAAAGCTCTCAAAAACACCCACCAAAGTTACATCGCTAAATTTTGAGGAGCTATCAGCTGCTGAAATTTCTTTAGTTAAGTATATGCAAAACTTTGCTTTTTCTAATGAAATTACTCTTTGCGGACAAGGTAAATTGCTACCGCTACGAAGTAGTTTACTTCGTCTGCAGCCTTTTTTGGATGAGCACCAGCTGCTCTGCGTGGGTGGTCGCATATCACGCTCTAAGATGTCCATTGACCGAAAACACCCCCTGTTGTTGCCAAAAAATTCACCGCTTGCTAGAATAATCATTGCCGAAATTCATCGCATCACTTTGCACGGAGGGCCTCAAGTCATGCAATCTGTACTACAACGGCGGTTTTGGGTCTTAGGTTCTAGAAATCTTGTGAGAAAGATATATCGCAATTGCGTCAAGGTAAGCTACTAAATCGCACACCATTTCAACAAAATATGGTCGACTTGCCATTGAACCGCACTGTTTATGCTCGATGTTTTTTGCGAAGTGCTGTTGATTTCGCCGGACCGTATGCTTTTAAATTTTCTCCTGGCCGCGGCTCCAAATCGATGAAAGGCTACATTTGTTCATTCATTTGTATGAGCACCGGCGCAATGCACCTCGAATTTATTAGTGGCCTATCAACGAACGCATTCCTTAACGGCTTCAAACGTTTTAGCAATCGTCGTGGCTATTGCCGCCACATGCATTCGGACAACGGAACTAATTTCGTTGGGGCTGACAAAGAGCTTCGTCATACACTTCAGCTATGTTTAGCTGATTCTGCAACCCATGAATTTTTCAATGACTCCAGTATAACATGGCATTTTAATCCGCCGAACGCGCCGCACATGGGTGGTTACTGGGAAGTAGGAATCAAACGCGTCAAATATCACTTAAAACGAGCGCTGGGTGAAACTTTGTTCACCTTTGAAGAACTTACGACGTTGTTAACCGAAGTTGAAGCCTGCGTTAATTCGCGTCCGTTGTGCACTGACGCTGCTGCTAGTGCTGGTGATCTAGAGGTTTTGACCCCTGTCCACTTCATCATGGGCGAACCGTTAAAATCGCTCCCTGAGTTTGAAATCAAAGAATTCGAGGGTAATCTACATCAGCGCTGGCAAACTATTTCCTCCATACGACAACATTTTTGGCGACGTTGGCGAGATGAATACCTCGTCAGTCTTCAGAAACGTACGAAATGGTTTCGCGAATCGCCTAATATCTGCGAAGACGATGTCGTAGCCGTAATCGAAGACAACACTCCACCGACAAAATGGAAACTGGCTCGCGTGCTTAAGTGTCATCCTGGCAGTGATGGTCGCGTGAGGGTGGTGACATTAAAAACAGCTGAGGGTCAATACCTACGTCCTATAAGTAAACTGTGTCGTTTGCCAACCAAACAAGATCTATGTATCTAAGTAAATCTTCGCAAATTATTATTTTTCTTATTATTTACATTAGAATAAAATTAATATATAATAATTCTGTATTCTTTGTGAATTACGCTATTTATTTGTATGTATAGAATTCACTTATATTCTTTATATGTTACGCATATTCTTGAATGATAATACATGAATTTAAGTTTACAGTCTCACAGTATATTACATGTATTATACGTTATTATTTGAATTTTTCGTACTATTTACCTGTAAATAATATATGTATCTTTTTCTTTTTTTTTTGAACCTTGTCACCCAGTTCAAGCCGGGCGGTATGTTGGCGCAAGTATTGCTTCTGCCCTTTTTGAAGTAGTTAGCATCACTTGTATTTTTTGTACTCTTCTTTTTTTGTAGTAAGTTAGTAATAAAGAACGATTGTCAAAACGAACACGCGCCTAATAATTTTGTATTAAAGCATAGTGGTTAGTTTCATTTAATCTGGTCGGAATTCGCTTTTTACGCTGCCAGCACGGCATCACCAATTAAATAATGATTTACAATATTTTTTACCTGTTTTTATTTTATTAAAATGAATAGCTTTTTTTCTGTTTTCTTATATGTTGTATGAATTTTCTTTTTGATTATTAATATTTTTCTATGTAATTTATTAATAAACATATGTATTTTATAAGCTACTTAAATAAAATAGATCACAGCGCCTGTAAAATCGGTTATTTCTTATACTTTTATGTTAGTATTTTTGTTGATTTTTCAAATGTGGAACCATTCCCCTACTTTTATATGGACACTGTATCTTTTTTTACGCGACTTTTTTTTTACGCGAAATTTTTGTACGCGGATTTTTCAGGAACTTATCTATTGCGTAAAAACAGAATTAGATATTGTAATCGGTAGTCGCTTCCCGTGAGGCAGAGTTTCCGCTGCATATCTTGCAAAATAGACCCGTGACCATCAGAGTTTTGAAGCTTGTTGCATTCTTTTAACCTAAGAATCCCTTTTGCCGCTACATTCCTGATGTATAGGTCAATAGGCAGAAGATGCATTATAATCTCCAGGCCCGTCTGTGATGTCGACATCACTGCTCCTGTTATACCAAGGCAGGCCAGTCTCTGTACCTTACGAAGCTTGTCAAGTAGTGACTTGGTGTTGGCAGCCTTCCACCACACCAGCGCTCCATGAGTTAAAATAGGTCTGATGACCGCCGTGTACATACAGTGTACTATGTACGGTTTTGCACCCCATTTTTCCCCAAATGTTCTGTTACATGTGTAGAAATCGCTCTATGCCTTTCTACCCCTTTCATCCACGTTCCGCTTCCATGATAGCTTGTAATCCAGAATGACTCCGAGATATTTTGCTTCTTTGGCGAAAGCCAGTGTGGTACCATTTAACGTTGGCAGTTTAAACACTGGTATTTTATATTTTCTTGTGAACAAAATGAGTTCGGTCTTGCTTGGATTGATACCAAGTCCGTTCCTATTTGCCCAAACTAGCAGTTTCCTTAAAGCTGTATTTGAATTTACATTTGAAACAGAGAACGAGGGAAAATTGCCTTTTTTGGATTTGATGATCACTAGAATGGAAAATAATGGATTATCTTTTGCAGTTTACAGGAAACCTACAAATATTCCTAGGTATATCCCAAATGATTCATTTTGTCCAATGCAATATAAAAGAGCAGCATTTAATAGTATGGTTTTTAGACTTTGTAAATTGCCGCTGAATGTTAAAAGTTACATGGATGAGTTGGAATACATCAAATATGTAGCTGAGTTAAACGGTTATGAAAGAGAAATGATAACGAGAATTGTTGAAAAACAATCTAAAATATCGCGGAGACAAAATTTTACAACTCTCACTTCAATTAATGACATAAAGTCAAAGAAACGAATAAAAATAACCTTTTTGCCTTCAATAACAAACAAATTAAAAGGCATTTTTAAAAAACAAAACATTGAGTTAGTTTTTGCATCGGACGATAAACTAAAACATAAGCTGGGTACAACGAAAGACAAGACAGATGATAACAAGAAAGCTGGCATTTATGAGGTCAGTTGCACTGATTGTTTACAAAAATACGTGGGGCAAACAAAACGAAACATAGAGACGAGATTCAACGAACATTTTTCGCACATAAAATACGTAAGGCCTAATAAGTCAGCTGTGGCATTACATGCGTTAGAAAATAACCACAGCATAACAATAAACAATGTAAAATTAATAAAGCAAATACAAAGGGAAGAAAGATTAGACGCGTACGAAAACATTCATATGCACAAAAGCAATAAAATAATGATGAATACGATGGAGGCACCGATCAGGTCTTCTCTGTTTAATTTGTTAAAAGAAAATAAATAATATAGTGCAAAGCTTTTCCAAAGTTCAAAGACCAAATTTTGATTTTTGTTTTGTGTTGTGAGTCATGATATACTATGCAGCGGCGTTGTTGTAAGCGGAGTTTTTTAAATGTTTTTAAATTTTAAATAATTGTCTTAAGTTGGAACAATTTGTAAGTTTTAATGTTTATTAATATAAAATAGATAATTTAATGTATTTTTTGTATTTAGTAATAAAATATGACCACTGATGATGGTGTTTAATACACCGAAATGTGCATTTGGAAAAATGAAAATGTTGTTGTTTTTTTAAATGACTAATTTTTATTAAAAAGGCGAAGTTTATAAAGGCGGTGAAGAATTTTAAATTTGATACCAGTTGCTTCGCGGTATTGTCCTATTTGTTAGTTTTAGACTAATAATAACATAGTTCACTGATCGTAGAAATAAACTTTCCCTTTATCAGTATGACGACATCATCTGCGTAGGCAACCACCTTAATCATCGATCTTTCCAGCGAGCATAAAATTTCATTAATGACAAGATTCCAAAGGAGTGGTGATATAACGCCGCCCTGTGGAGAACCTCTCTTAACTGCTTTCCTGCTCTTTGATGTCCCCAGGGTGGAGCTGATGACCTTGTGACTCAGCATGTTGTTGATCCACAGAGTTATTTTGCTATTTACCCCTATGCGTTCCAATGCGGTACTAATTGACCTAAATTCCACGTTGTTAAAAAAACCCTCTATATCCAGAAAAGCTCCTAAAACATATTCTTTTACATGTAAACCAGTTTCAACGTAGCTAACGACCTCATGCAAAGCAGAGTCCTCAGACCTACCTTTCAGGTATGCGTGTTGCGCCTTACTGAAGTTGTGCTCACTTAGAACGCTTTCCGCGTGCAGACCTACCAGTCTCTCTAGTGTTTTTAATAAAAACGATGATAGACTAATTGGCCTGCAGTCCTTGGCAGAATTATGATTCGCCTTTCCCGCCTTCGGGATAAAGGCGACCCTAACCTCTCTCCATTCCCTAGCAATATACCCTAAGGCTATGCACCAGGGATGATATTGACATATTTGTAAAAGGGCCAAAATTTGAACTAAAATAGAACTTTTTTCACATAAATAGGGCTTCTGTAAATCAAATCGTAACCATTTATATTATAACCAAATTTTTTCCTTTTATAAAATTTATTTTGTTGTTTATATTTAATTGTTAACATAAATTTTACATATGAACCTAGTAAAAAAGAAAACCAATAAAAAAAAAAAATAATTTCAAGAACTAAATAACAAGTTAATCACATAAATGCTTATTATTATAAACAAAAGTAAATAACCGTGTGATTAGTAATTCAATATTGAAGATTTTCCATTTCTATATACAGAACAAAACTTATTTTACTGAGACCGAATTCAAATCACTTTATAAAAATTTAAAATTTTTATATAAATGACCAGCACACAAATTATGCTAACATACACTAAAAAAGAAAATAATATTTTTAAATAAGTGAGAAAATAATATTATTTTAAATGTCAATTCACTGATGGCAATATTTTGCATTAACGATACATTATTTAAAATATCGATTTTTTATGATAGTTATTACTTTATGTAAAAGTAACACTCGCTGAAGAGATAATTCTCAAAATAATTCGAATCCAGTTCTAAAATTTTCTTGCACAATTCTATTTTTAATTTTGGCATATCTTGTTGTGATAATGTTAAGTATTTTAATTACATATATCACGTATAGTTTTGATATGAACATACATATAAGCGTTTAAGATTTTTTTGTATATATCGCTCATTTTCTTCAATAACGTTATAACCCAAAAAACGTAAAAGTTCAGTTTAAATGTTTACCCTGAAATACCTGATTTTTTGAGTAATGACGTTATTGAAGAAAATGAGCGATATATTAAAGAACTAACTATGGTAAGATGCTTTTTTAGAAACTTTTATTAAAAGGAAATGCAGAAACAAATGATATATTTGCAGACTTTGCACATCAAATTTAACCTGTTATAAATCAAATACAACTTTTTTCATATACAAAAATCTCTGGTTTTTGATTTGAAATAATTTTAAATTTAAAAAGTCGAAAGCCATCGTATTACTTAACGTTCCATTTAAATTTTTTAGGAGAAAATAAAACACTTAAATTTTTCGTGCGTTCATTTAAGGGATATTTTTTTAAACATTATAATTATAGAACTCTTGGAGAACATTTTGTAAAATTGTGGATACAAAACATTCATGAATAAAACCGCAATCAGTCATTTCATGAAAAGTACCTATTTTTTGAACCGGTGAGCAATATTACTCGAAAACTTAGCCTAGGATCGCTACGACTCAATTGTTTAGTTCAATATCAGAACTTCAGTTTAAAACACTAACCATTTTACTAAGAATCAAAAATTTTCTTAAATCATTTTTTTTTTTTTTTTTGAAAATACACTAAATCCGAATATCAGCGCATATTTTATTTAGGTGTTTCATGAAATGACTGATTGCTGCAATATTCATTATTATTTAATCCAAATTTCTACAAAAATGTTCTCCAAGAGTTGAAGAAAAGTGGTTATTGATGATCAAAAGTAAATATTTTTAAAAAAAGAGTTGTTCATATACTTTAACTTTTATAAATTAAATCGAACATAAGAGTCTTAAAAGTTTTATTTTTGAAGATGTTTTTTAAAAGTCAGAAAATAATTTTATTCCAAAAAGTAAAAACTTTTTTTTTAATCTTTTGAGACTGCGGCTTTCATCTTTCCTTGATATTTATTTGTTGCGCATTAAGACGCATTATAAAATAAAAGTCTCAAAAGACCCTTAAAACTAAATTTTCAAATAAGTCCTTAAAGATATTAAAAAATATTTTTAAAAATAAAACTAAAAAAATTATTTATTGAAAGAATTATTTTCAGGCTCTGGTCTAATTATAATGTACAAACAAATTTGGGATCTGCGCAAAATGGCCACAAAACGAAATGATTATGAAATATTGCTCCACCACCTAAAATGATATTTGGCCCAAAGAAACAGCCCCAAATTTTTTGATTTGAAAATTATGATTTTTTCATACATTCCCTTGTGGCTATATTTTGAGAAGATTTACGTTAATTGAATGGAGATAAAAGGCCCACAGGGAAAACATATTTTTAAAAACTAGCTCTTTTTATGATAAAATAATTTGCCCTTGTACGAAATGTTGTTTTTAACATTCAGTACAAGGCCAAACCATTTTATCATAAAAAACCGAGATAAATGGTCATATACATATATAGGGTGTTTTTTTTAGAGGTATAGAACTTTAAAATGGAATAAAACAAAGATGAATTTTTTAAATAGACATGAAAATTACTTTATTCGAAAGATAATCTTCTGGCATTATAATTTAAATATGACTTCTGGCATATGAACGCCACGGCTAGCTCGGACGTAGTCTAAAATGGAGGTCCAATTTTCAAGGTATATCGCGAATTACGCGAGTAATGTTGGCTTCGAAGTATTGAATCGTAGCTGGCTTATCGACGCATACTTTTGGCTTCACATAACCCCAAAAAAAAAAATTAAGGTGTGATATCACAAGATCTAGGCGGCCTTCTTGACTTCATAATTGCAAAAATCATGTGAATTTTGAGTGAAAATAAAGTTGAAATTTTAGTGACTATAATAAATTTGCACAATTTGGACGCGTTGTTCATGCGTCAACCTGTTCATGATGAAATGGCAAACCAAACTGAATATAAATGACATTAGAGTTGCCAGATTTGACCACAAAATCCCAGTTTTATCTCTATTCGAAAAACAAACCTCTAAAAAAAACACCCTTTACATATTAAAAAAAACTTTTTCCATATATTCAATATAAATGAGCAGCAGCCCCACACCAAAATAGGAAAAATGGCACAAAAAAATATAAAAAAATGGCCCAACATCGTAAGATGTAACAAAAATTTACTATAAAAAGGTTACATATCTAATACAATACTGTGATTTCATGTCTTATGTTATGGTACACGGAAAAAACACCAACTCAAATTTTATTAAAAATTAATAGGAGATTATAAAAATTAAAATCTGAAAACAAATATTACTTTTTTATAGTAATAAATAGAAAATCCTTATTAAAAATTCTATTCTAGTTTGTAAATATTTTCATTTTACATTTTTTAATAAGTGCATATTAATAATTATTTTCTTCATTTTAATTATCACCTAAAAACTTTGAAATTTTACAAAGAATTTATTAAATTTTAATAAATTGCCACATTAGAATTTTTATATATTTCATATTGTAATATATGATTCCCGCTTTATAATTTTTAAAAAGTAGTTATAGAAAAATTATTTCAAGATTATTAATTTTTATTATATTGAATTTTATTTCTCTTTTGTGTTTAATTTGTACTCTGTTTGAGTTCTCAACATGTTCATGCAAAAAAATAAATATATAAGGCTTGCCAAACTCTTACTAATTGGCTTTGAAGTAATGTGTTGAACAGAATTGGGACGGGGTCGGGAAAGCGGCAACGGAAACTCGCTGGCTGCCCTAATTTTGTTTAACACACCAAAAAATTTAAAAATAAATTTCAGTTATTATTATTTCATCATAAAAACTTTATAATTTACTTTTTAAAAAATAGTACAGTCCTTTTAAAATATAATAAATTATAGCAGAAATTTTAAAATCTACTTTGTAGAAATTAAAAACTTGCATTCGAAAAATTAATGCCTGCTTGATGCAATTTTTATATTACGCTTAGTAATTTTTAATAGACACTCGAACCGTTTCTAAATTACTAAATTACCTACTAATTTTTCTTAAATTTTCATTAATATTTACAATAATTTCGAGTTGGTGTTTTTTCCGTGTAGCACTGATTGCGCAAGGTGCATTGAAATTAAAAAAATGAAAAAAATATATCACAGTCGACAACCACTTATCCCAGTAAGCTTTTCTTTGAAAAATAAAAAATTGTGATTATTTTTCGGTAGAATTTTGAAAAAGGGCCAAAAATGAATAAAAAGGGCCACGGGGCTTTTGAAAATTAAAAGGGCTCAAAAAAGCCCTAAAAGCCCCCAAATATCATCCCTGCTATGCACCCTTTGAAAATCCTAGTCAACCAAGGATGGTGGGCAAGGAATTTTGCAGCATTGCTGGTAGAATACCATCTGGTCCCGCGAATTTGAACGGTTTGAATGATTGTACTGCCCAGACAATTTTTGATTCGCTTGTTAATTCTTTGATAAACCCAGTTATGTGATTGTTGGTCATGCTCGAGTTGGGGATGGTTTCTGAACCACTCGAAGCCGCGTCCACACATTCAGGAAAGTGGGTCTTCATGAGGAGCTCAAGAGATTCACTACTGCTTTCCGTGTATACACCATCCGGTTTTACCAGAAGACCGGGAGTGCTCGGATTCTTGGACAGAATTTTATGGAGTCTTGCGGCTTCGCTCGTTTCCTCCATGCCCTTACAGAACTCAGCCCATGAGGCCCTTTTTGCCTTCATAATTTCACTTTTGAAAGTGTTGAAACATTGACGATATATGTCCCAATCCGTACTTTCCCTAGTCACTTTCGCTCTATTGAAAAGTCTTCTAGTTTCAGTCCTCAGCCGCCCAAGATTTGAAGTCCACCATGCTGTGTGGTTTCGTTTCTTTGAGCGGCTTAAGGGACATGACTTCCAAAAAGCTTCATTCAGCTTGCCGGTGAGTTTATTGACTGTTCGCTCTAGATACATGGAGTCAATTTTCCGCTCCAGGTTCGGAGCAGAAAACTCACTCATAAGTTTTTCGAACTTTTGCCAGTTAGCTCTTGCCGGGTTCGTATATGCGATTTGTGCCCCACTTTTAAAATTAATACTGAAAAGTATCCTGTAATGATCTGAGAAAGAGCATTCTGTAGATACCATCCAGTCCTCAACCCTAAGAGTGTCTGAATTTGTCGCTAAAGTAATATCAACTACCTGTTCCCTAATCCTATTATAAAATATAGTATGATTACCCCTATTGCATACAACAAGATTAGTGGACAGTAAATATTCAAAAAGAGACTCACCTCTGCTGTTGGTGTCTGAGCTGCCCCAGATGCTGTGATGAGCGTTCGCATCACAGCCGATGACCATGCTTAGCTCCTTGTTTTTGGTCCATTAGACCAAACCTTTGAAAGCTTCGCTGGGCGGGTCTCGCTCCTCGTAGGGCAAGTATGCTGATGAGAGGATCAGATTTGGCCCCCTCTGCTCGCACATTGCCACGGTCAGGTCCTCGTTACTATAATTTGGCAGAAGAAAAATATTAGTGTTACGCTTAGCCAAAATACAGGATCTAATCCTACCTTCCCTTTTGGGGGAGATGAGCTTATATCGATCCGAACCCAATCCCTGAACCCTACCTCCTAAGAGCCAGGGCTCCTGAACCAAGGCCACGTCGATGTCACCCTCCTCCATAAACAGCAGCAAATTGTCCGAGCTGCTCTACAGTGATGCAAATTAATTTGCACTACCTTGAGTATGTTCCGGGCGATCGCTGCTCTCCTTCTCCTTGTCAGCAATGGCCATTGTGACATAACCAATGCCGAAACGAATTCTCCTTTTCAAGGGACGGAGTAGTTGCTCAGATTCTGGGTTAATCTTAACCCAGAGATCCTTGCCGTTCCCCTTGTCCCTTGATCTGCCCCTGACGATTTCCCAGTCATCCGCCTTGACGCCCCTGTTCTGACGTTTGATCAGAGAGAGTATGGATTCATCCTCCATGACGGGGGGAGGAATCCACACTCTCACTACCACGCGTCAGGGAACCTGGTCAATCGGAACCACGTCCAGTTTAGCCCCCGGCCAAGGTTCACTCTGGTTGCGGATGCAGTTAGTGAGGAAGCTTAATGCCTCGCTTGTACCGCATCCCACAACCTTCACTCCCCTTATCCACTTAGCTCCATCAAACATAGAATCACTACTGGTATGCTCCATTTCGCTAAGAAGTGCCCTAATGATTTTTTCCTCCAGGATAAGCCAATTGGCTTCCGAGATCTTCCCATCTGGATGACCCCGATCGACAATTGCCACCTGAAGTTCAGGAGCTGAAGGCAAGCTAGCTGAAGGTTTCAGCCTCTTACCGTCAGTAATCTTGTTGCTTGGCTTAGCAGAGGTCACTTCGCCGCCGCCCACGGCACCTTCCGATCTGGAAAGTAGTGTGGACAGAAGCTTGGCGACTGGCTTTGCCTTGCCTTTCGAAGCCTGTGCTCCTTGAACGCGAGCGGTGGTTGCTGACCCTGAAGGACCTGCCTTCAAGCAGCCAGAGACGGCCGAGGACATCGCTTCCTTCCCTCCGGACTTGTTCGCGGCAATGGCTGCTGGACCCGAGAGTTCAGCCATCTTCGCCACGATCTTTCCAGAGCAGCTAGAAGCGGTGCCACCGGCCGCCACCAGTGCTTCCTGCTCTAATCTAGCAGCAATGTGCAATGTGTCTAAGTGGGACGTCGACTTTATGAATTTTCGGTAGCACGTAAAGTCTCGGTGCTGAAGCCAAATGGCAGAATACTTTTTGTTTAAGTTGTTTGTCTACTTGGTTCTGGTCGTACAAGTCTTTAATGATTTTATTATTTTCTTTTTGTAACTTGATTGTTGGGTCACTTCTCATAGTCTTATATGTGTTTTTGTCATCAGTAATATTTTTCATTTTGTCATATTTACTTTTATATAGAATTACGGTTTTATTGCCTTTATCTGAAGTGGTAATTATTATTTGGTTTTTATGTTTTTGTTGTAACTTTTGTGTGTCACTGTAGATTTTTAGTATTTTCTACTTCATTCGTCGTTTGTGTTGTTTTATACGTCAAAATGCGGTTCGCGAATATACATATTGCTGTTTCTCGTTCTTTTTCGTCGTTGATTGTTTTGATGCATTCTTCCACTTCAGCTATCAAACGTGTGGTTGAGAATTTGTGCTTGTTTATGGGGACCGCGAATTTTTTGCCGAGCGACAAAAGCCACTTGCTCTCAGTTGGGAGGTCGACTTCAGTTTTGTTTTCAATCCATTTTTCGTTGTAAATGAACCCCAATGACCTGCTTTTTGTTTTAATTTGTTTAGTTTATTTGAAAGTTTCAAATCATTGTTTTTTTTTTTGTGTGTTCATATGTTAATTGTTGTTTTTGTATGAATTTTTCGTATTCTTCTATCTCTAAAGTATTTTTGAGTACATTGTTTTAGCGGGAAATATGCTTTTCTATTACTTAAATATTGATATGAGTTTGCTGTATTTCTAACCGTAGAATTTTTATATGGAAATTATTATTGTTGTTTAGTTAATAAATTAACGCCCTGAAGAAGAGGACAAATAATCCTCGAAACGTCGCACAGTGGCTGGTTTTCTAAAAGTGTTTGCGAAAATCATTTTGGTGAGGTGGAAATTCGCAAATCTAATGATGCAGTTTGATAAACAATTGCTCTAAACTCGCGAATGTAAAATTTTAACTTATTTGGATAAATGGTTCGCTTTGTAGAGCAGGTGAAAGTTGATGGTTTTTTCGAGTTTTTTAATTTTATTTTTTTTTGTAGTTCAAGATGAGGTTCAAATCTTTCTACAAGTTATGAAAGAAATATTTTTTTTACATATATGACATAAGCGGTTTTTGTACTATCAACTTACACTAAAAAGAAGTGATTTTTTTTTAATGTAGGAGGTGACTGTACTTTTCCAAAACACTATTTTTACCCATTTTTTCAACTTCAAATGGACTTTCATAAAAAAATTTCGCAAAAGTTTAAAATCCGACTACAAAAAATAAAATTTTTTAACAATTCTAAATTCTTGTCTTTGGGTTCTAGATATCAAATTTTGATTTCTTTCGTAAAACTCAAAAGAGAAAATATGGTTTTATTAGTTGAAGTTTGCTTTTGTAGAAACCAGATCGACCCAAAAGTGCGAAAACCACGGTTTTTCCAGATATTTGAGATATTCGAAAGGTACCTTTTTTTTTTTGTGAAACTAATAATGGGGTCTGAAATAACTACTTTTTCCCTTTAATACGCACTTCGAATTGTATCGATATCTTTTTTTTCTCCAAAATATCGTAAATTGAAATTTATCATACACGAATTTTGACTTTGATATGAGAGCATGAAATTTCGAAAGATCAATCGATAGCACTAGCTTACACTCAAAATGTTCCAAGTTACTTTTCTTATGTACTTTTTTCTGCTGAATCCGGAAATGAAAATAAAAATTTTTGAATGGCACAGTTTTCGAAATATTGTGGTTTTTTCATTTTTTCGACCTTTCACTTTAAAAATCATAACTTGAGCTCTTAAAGTCCAATTTCATCGTGCTTAGCACCAAATTAACGGTATTAAAATGACAAAGAAACATGTATAATTATATATTCCATTCAGTAAGCGGTTCAAAAGATAGCGATGAAAACAGGACAGATTTAAAAAAAATCCAATTTTACATTTGATTCTGTGGCCACGGAAAAATAGAAATAAAATAAACAAAAATATACAGTTTGTCAACAAAATCTTTTCAAAATCCATAAAAATATTGTTTTTTAATTTTAAGAACAAATAAAAACGAAATGACTGCCATTTTTAAATAATTTTTTTTTATTATATTATTGCGTTTCCAAAACTTTAAACTATGGCATAAGAAAACTAACAATATTTTCCAAAAATAACAGAAAACAATTTGAAACAAAAAAAACAACTTTTCATATGTTGTCAAACAATTCTTTTCAATGTAATATTTTATTTAAAAAAAAGGTGAATAGCGACTCTTCAGTATTTCGTATGTTTTCCTTCAGCACGAATTACGGCTTGCAATCTATTCTGCATGGACCCAATAAGCTTTTTTAAGTCGTATTCTTGAGGTATCTTTTCCCATTCTTCATTTATGTATTTTATAAGATCCCTTTTAGACTTTGGACATCTTTTGCCCACCTTCTTCTTCAAAAACGCCCACAAATTTTCAATCGGATTCATATCCGGACTTTGTGCAGGAGTATCAATAGTTTTGGTGCAATTATACGCCAACCAAGACATGCACAAATATGATTTATGCTTGGGATCGTTATCTTGGTAGAGCTTAAACTTTAATTTTTCAGGATTGTTTGGGTGAACAAACCCGAATTTTTTCACACTCCTTTTGAGGTTGTTTTTTAAAATATCCAGGTATAAAACTTTATCCATTATTTCATCAATAATTCTTATTTCTCCAACACCTTTACTTGAAATACATCCCCACACCATAACAGATATTTTACCAAATTTCACGGTTGGAATGATATTTTTGTTTTCGAGGGCTGCAAGTGACTTTCTCCAAACTCTGTTGGGACCGTCGTGGTAGTACAGCATTATTTTGCTCTCATCGCAAAAAACAACATCATCCCAGTATTCCATGGGCAAAGAAATGTGTTGTGTAGCAAAAGATAACCTTTTGATAATATTTTGATTGGAAAGCAGCGGTTTTTTTCTAGCAACTCTGGACGAATACTTGTTTTTTAAAATCACTTTTCTAACAGTTTCATGAGAAACTTCAACACCACATGTTTTTTTCACATCTGCAGCTAAAATTCTAGTACTGGTAAAGGGATTTTGGCTGACATTTTTCATTATATCACGTTCATTTCTCATAGTAAGCTTTTTAGGCCTGCCTGTGGAGTGCTTCAACTCAAGTCTTCCTTCATGTTCTGCGCGTCGTATAATATTGTAAACTGTTCTCAATTCCAATGAAAACATTTCCGCTAGTTCCTTAGCTGATTTACCCTTGCGGTAGTTGTAGTAAACTAGCTGTATTAAGTTTTCGCTTACTCTCTTTCCAGGCATTTTAAAAAAACTATTTTTTTCACATAAATTTCACCAAGGATCCTATATTCTGATAGATGTCGCGCTGCTAAACTCTACTAAATATCAATAGACTGAAAAAACTGATTTTCTATTTAATAATTGTGACGTTTGCTACACTTTTGTCATGAGGTTCCCCTTTTTGAAAAGAATTATTTGACAGAATGCAGGAGTTGTTTTCTCTCGTTTTTCGTTTTCTTTTGCTTTTGTTCGTTGAAAACTCAGCTTTTTTCGCTTGTTATGGTTGAACAGCTTTGCAATACTTACAGTACGAAAAAAAAATTTATTTTTATCGCTTTTGTTGGGTTTTTGTTCTAGTTTTAAAAGTAATATATAAAGTTTTTCTAATTTTGAAAACATTTTGTTGACAAACTGTATATGCTTCATGTTCTGTAGACGCTGTGTGACAGTTACGTATTTTTATTTTTTTGTGGTGTTTTTAAAATCATAGGAACTATTGATTTTTGTTTTTTAAATATGATAACTCAAGATAAAGTATTATTATCATAACTACCACAAAAGCAAACTTTTTAAGGAATATGGGTATGTTTCCTTTATTATAGAGCATAATGAATAGAAAAATCATAAAATACATTTTAGGACAAAAAAAAATTTTGCTTTTTGTTGAGTTGTGTAATATAGCAATCAACATTGTAAACTTTTTTTTTCTTGTTATGTCAACCTCAATTTATAGGTTCCCACGAATATATTCCTGAAGTTCACATGTTTTATTAGGCAATAAGTGAAAATATTCTAATAATGATATACACAGCAGGTAAAAAATAAAGTTAAAGGAGTTTTTTTTCAAGGCTTGTTTTTTATAAAGGTAAAAAAATGTAAAATCTCGACACGTAATGAGTGCGTACGTATTTCATATAAGGGGCGACAAGAATATTATGCTTTCTTTAAAAAGTAGAAAAACTTAAAGAATTCGATTTCCTAAGGAAGGTAATTTCAAAAGTTATATTTGGGATAGTAAAAATTTTATGCTTTCTTTCAACTTATTTCAAAGAAAATGAAAAGAAAATATTCATTTGGATGGTATAAATAGTAATATTCTATAAGTTTTTCTATCAGTTCTTCAAAAAGTTGAAAACAGAGCGTTTCACTTTGTCCTATTAAGAAGCACCTGTAAAAATATCTATTTCAAATCATATCATATATGAAATATTCAAAAGTTCATCATAGAATTCGGAGCAGCATTCCGATCCGAAGAAATCATCATTAAGGCTTGTTCGAACTCAAAAAGAGTTGAAAAAAATATATTCCCCGAAAATGTTAGATTTATTAGGTAATTACATAAATATCGATGGTGTTTCCAAAAAATTTAGGTTACGCTTTTAAATTATAGGAACTCATATAAAACTGAATGTTATAATACATTTTTTTTTCGAAACTTTTTTTCTATTAAATAACGTTATACTGAAAATTTCGTTAATATACAGCTATGGATATATAAATGGCACATTTTTTTTATATTTTCTTTGTTATGCTACAGTATCGTAAATAATATTAACAAACAACAAGTGTTTGGTTTTTTGAAAAGAGATATCCTTCATATTTAATAATAATATGAACTTCACTTATAATCCATTAACAAAAAAATAAAAATTATCAAAATGTAAAAAAACCGATGAAATGAAGTGGACACATAAACGGCACAATCTGGAGAAAAAGAGAAAATATCGTGTTAAAATTGCATTTGTTGACTTTTTGGTATGCAAAAACATTTAAATCATTGACATCTTGTGCTGTAGCTTTTTTTTTTTTGATGACAGCTTCACACGTGCGACCCACACTCTCCACACTTTTCCGCATTTTGTGAAGCTGTCATAAAAAAAAGGCTACAGCACAAGATGTCAATGATTTAAATGTATTTGCATACCAAAAAGTCAACAAATGCAATTTTAACACGATGATTTCTCTTTTTCTCCAGATTGTGCCGTTTATGTGTCCAGCTCATTTCATCGGCTTTTTACATATTGATATTTTTTTTTTTTTGTTAATGTTTTGTTCGTATTATTATTAAATATGAAGCAATTTAGGAAAATAGCCATCATTAATAGATTTATTAAAAAGAAAACTGAGTGGTTTACTCAGGATAAGACTACAATTAATTAAAACTGTGGCTGGAATGCCGTCAGGCCCAGAACCAAAGTCATCATCAAGGGATGATCAGTTCAGGGGTAAAAGATATTGCAACAAATGGAACCTGAGGATCAGTATTCATATACTCAAAGTAGTTGACATCAGGGCTAAACACTTCAGTTGAAAAAGATTTTTTGAACAAATTAGCGAATAACCCAGCTATAATTTGGGGATCGCTGGTGAGCCCGTCGACAGTTTTGAATTCTGATGGAAAACCATCCGACTTTTTTTTAGAGTTTATGAATCCCCAAAAATTTTTGGAATCATGAAGAATATTGAGCTTCATTTTATTCAGATAGCCAAAATAAGCTGAAGCTGATTCAAGCCTAAATTCTTGGAAAAGCTGCAGATAAGCTTCCAGGTCAATGCGGTTCTGACTACAAACGTATTTATTCCATGCCCTATTGCGGCCGTTACGTATTTTCTTCAAATCCTTAGTGTACCAGGGGTACGAGGAATCATTAACATACCTCAGAGTATATGGCACAGATAAAGATATTGCCGAAAAAAGTTCTTTATAAAAATAATTTACGCATTCATCTAAGATGTTATTATTAAAAAATTCTAGCCAAATGTTAAATCTATCATTTAGGATATTATTCAATTTCAAGAAGTCAGCTTTCTTGAAATTAAATTCAAAGAATCTGCTAGAAGAATTGGCAGTCACTATGTTATCTCTATCCGATTGGTACAACACACTCAGATAAAGCATGAGGAGCATTTTGCACAACAACATTGCTACTGTCTGTAGTCAAGACTAAGTCCAGTTGTCGATTGTGGGAATTTTTAATACAACTAACTTGTTGTAAATTAGACAGGATTTCGTCAACAAAAATTTGTTCTTGTCGAGTTATTGGACTAGATACAAAATAATATGTACCGTTGTCCGAAATATTCCATTTTAAGTCAGGCAAATTAAAGTCACCTAACAATAAAATATCGTCATTGGTATAAAGTTTATCTATGACAAATTCTACGGCCCTCGAAAGGTGCTCGTAGACTTCTGTGCTACTATTGGGAGGAATGTAGGCGTTAAGGATGTACAAATTGGACTTAGACAAAATTACCTTAACACATAAAAGTTCAATACTAGCAGCACAGGGAATATCAATTAAAGAACTAGTATGACTATTTTTTATAGCAATTAGTATACCCCCTCCAACAGGAGACGAGTCGTCCATATATCTGTCTCTTCTAAAAACATTAAAGCTATTATCAAACAGTTCCTGATTAAGAAAAGAGCTGTTAAGCCAAGTCTCGGTTAAAATTATAATATCTTCAGAAAAGTTCTGAGTAGATAAAAAAATGTCATGCGCTTTTGAACGCATACCCCTTACATTTTGGTAGTAAAGGGATAAACGATTTAGTTTTTTGGTCCAGAACGGACGTTTTGGACAGCCTTGTTTTTTTTAGATTGAAACTCAGACTTAAAGATATTATTAACCCACATCTTCGAATTATAAACAGCAGCAAAATGACAGGAAGCGACTGTAATTTTAAAAGATGAATATGTAGGTTTGTTACCGATTTTCCTACAGGAAATAAAAGCGTCAGCAGGAATGACATTTTGTTGCCTTATGAATTCCCTAACAGTATCAGCTATTGTGTCAGGGTGTAAACGGGAGATAAAAATGGATCTAGGTTATAGCAAGGGGACTATTATCTATCTATTAGTGGCGTTAAATGCTTCAGGTAAAGTTTCTAGGGGAGGATTTGGCGAAACTCTTTCAGGGATGTTGGCTTCGCAGTTCCGTTTTTTAGTTGGCTTGGTCTTCTTCTTTGGATTTTTTTTCTTCCTAAGGGAATTAGCTTGTTTGGTGCCATTTGAAGCCGAGGGAGTGGATGCAGAAGCGGTAGGGACATCAATTATAGTTTCATTGGATGGCAAACTATCGTTAGGTGAAATGGTTTCATTAAAATTGTTTTCAATTTGGGGACTTAAGACAAGATAATTGCTTAAAATATCTCTAAAATTAGTATTTTGATTGTTTAAATTATCCCCAAATTGTTTTATTTTGTCGAAGAAAATCGACGGGGAAAGGGCTCTGCAGGATGGACAGTACCATTGCAGACCCGAACGGTCAGAACATAATAATTCTGTTACTGTGGTGGTCAAGTTCGCACAAGACGCGTGAAACATCTGCTCACACGGCCCTGAACAAGGAAACATGGAATTCAAGATATTCTGACTTTTGCATAGATCTCCTAAGGAACAAGCTAGCAAGTTATCAGAAGAAAAATAGTTCATATTTAATAAAAAAATGTAAAAAAAGCAAAAGAAAATATTAAAAAAATAAATAATTAAGAAATCAAAAAATTTTTTTTTTTTTTGGTTACAAAAGTTGAAATATTTTAGCAAACAGATGAAACAATGTGTTAATGTTTACAAAATATAGACACTATTACAAAGCAACAACAAAAAAGCAACGTAAGTTTAATAGATTATTGTAAACAAACAAAGCACAAAGAGGAACAGAAAAATTAATGCGCGCTTAAGCTGCAGCAATGCAAGCAACTATTGCTTTGCTTTAAAATAATAGAAAATTTTAATTAATTATCACAATTTTTTTAAGCAAAAAACCAAATTTTTAAATTACAATTATAACACAGGCACTAAATGAGCATTAGTAGACAACATAAATTAAAAAATTTTACCAAAAATGCACTAAAATATTACAAAAAAAGTCACAACAATAAAACACACTACCGTCACCGACAAATAGACAAAGTCAACTAAAATAAATAATAATAAAATAATAATAATTTTTAATATGCACTTATTAAAAAATGTAAAATGAAAATATTTACAAACTAGAATAGAATTTTTAATAAGGATTTTCTATTTATTACTATAAAAAAGTAATATTTGTTTTCAGATTTTAATTTTTATAATCTCCTATTAATTTTTAATAAAATTTGAGTAGGTGTTTTTTCCGTGTATATTAATATCATATGAATGGTAATTTTACAGTCTATAAGATTGGTAAATTAAAATTTGAAGTCAGTTCCATATGTTTTGAGATATGGAAGCTTTTCAAAAATTTTAACGTTTTTTATTTTTAAACTGTAATGCAATGAGACGAAAATGTTTTATTAAAATGATAAAAGTTGACGGAAGCGTTTGATGGAGTAGGGCATGCCAATATTCAGAACACCTGCATAAAATCAAAATTCAAAGCTCTGGCACGATTTCCGATCGGTATTCGGTAATACGAACAGCTGCCGCATAAACGTAGTAATAGAAAGCAAGCAAAGTAATTCTTCTCGCTATGGCAAGGCTTTGGCAGTTGATCAGGGCTCGCAGCTGATAATTTCAGTACCCTATGCTCGATGACTACTTTAATTTGATATATAATTTATTGCTGTAGCTATTTTAGGGTTCGTATTTGATTTTGACTTAAGTCAAATTTCATTTTGAAATAGTCCGAGTAAGGGTTAGCAACAAAAATTTTAAATAATTTTTTTAAATTTGTTTATCCTTTTTCGAACTGATTGGGAGGGCGTTGCATTTGATTTTTTTTCAAATCAAGTTTCACATTGAAATAGGCCGAGTAAGGGTTAAAGATAAAAATTTTAAATAAATTTTTTAAATGTTTTTATCCTCTTTCGAACCGATTTGGGGGGCGTTGCATTTGATTTTCGCTTGAGTCAAATTTCACATTGAAATAGGGTCAGTAAGGGTTAAAGATAAAAATTTAAAATTAATTTTTTAAATTTTTTTATCTTGTTTCGAAGCGATTGGGAGGGCTCGTATTTGATTTTCACTTAAGTAAAATTTCATTTTGAAATAGGCCGAGTAAGGGTTAAAGATAAAAATTTTAAATTAATTTTTTAAATGTTTTTATCCTGTTTTGAATCGATTTGGGGGGCGTCACATTTGATTTTCGCAAAAAAAAAAACAAATAAGAACCACCCTGATGTACATATCACGGTTGGCTGGAAAAAGTTTCAACCCTCAAGTTGCATCCTTCCGAAAATTCATGGTGCTCCATATTTGACGTACTTCACTGATCATTTTTCTGCAAAAAAAAAAAAATCCCCCGGGCGCTTTTTTTTTAAACCTAATTTTTGTGTTCTTCGCCATAAATTCTTAAAAAGCTAATTTCAATGATTACAGTTTTTTATACTCAAAATGTTCCATTGATAAGAAGTTACTTTTCTTATGTACTTTTTCCTGCTGAATTCGAAAATGAAAATAAAAATTTTTTGAATGGCTCAGTTTTCGAGATATGGTGGTTTTTTCATTTTTCCGATATTCTTTCACTTTGAAATTCATATCTTGAGTTATAAATGTCCAATGTCATTGTACCAAATTGAAGGTATTAAAATGACAAATAAACGTGTATAATTACATATTTCATTGAGTTACCGGTTCAAAATCTATCGATGAAAACAGGCCAGATTTTTAAAAAAATCAAATTTTACATTTGATTCTGTGGCCATGGAAAAATAGAAATAAAATAAACAAAAATAGTTTTACTTAATGCTCGTAGAGCTGATACTTTTACGCAAAAATGAAGACCCATTAGAAGAAAATCGACCATAAAATGACGACGTCAGAAGCGATTGAATGAGTGAATCCAATGCCACATTTTCTGAATATATTAACTTTTTCGACAATTTGTTGAGTCTAATCGATATAAAAAAAATTTTTGTGTTTTTTCCTTTGATGATAGGTCGAACAAATTAGAAATTTATTTTTGTAACGATTAGACTCAAAAAATTGTCGAAAAAGTTAATATATTCAAAAAATGTGGCATTGGATTCACTCATTCAATCGCTTCTGACGTTGTCATTTTATGGTCAATTTTCTTCTAATGGGTCTTCATTTTTGCGTAAAAGTATCAGCTCTACGAGCATTAAGCAAAACTATTTTTGTTTATTTTATTTCTATTTTTCCGTGGCCACAGAATCAAATGTAAAATTGCGCCCGTGGGATTTTTTTTTTTTTGCAGAAAAATGATCAGTGAGGTACCTCAAATATGGAGCACCATGAATTTTCGGAAGGATGCAACTTGAGGGTTGAAACTTTTTCCAGCCAACCGTGATATGTATGTTGATTATAGTTTGTAAAATGTTATTAGTTTTGGAAAAGTGGGCAATGAAACCCTCCTATATAAGAGATTAATTAAATTCATTATATCTCATAAACTATGTGACGCAGATAAATGAAACTTCGTATGTATGTAAAAAAGAGGCAAAATTAAGATTTAATGAAAAAATGAGTAGTGCCACGCCTCCAAAATGAGAAAATACCAACATTTTTTACATCTCTGCAACTATTTGACGCAGATGAATGAGACTCGGTACATATGTATATAAAAGATAAGGACTATAACCAAATTAAACTCATTCAAAGGTGCTGATTTCACGCATTCCAATGATTCCCACCAAATCAGGTGTTCATTTATGCTCCAAATGGAAAAATCAAAAACATTTTTATCCACTCGCATTAAGATAAAATTTCAATAAAAGTCCAACTTAAAAAAAAACATTACATTTTATTTGTTGAGGCGTAGAAACGCGCGCCGGGTTTTGCTAGTATGTTTATAAATATGTATATGTATGTGGTAATAGCCGAAACATAGGTCACCAATTACCAGGTTAAATTCTTCCATTTGTTTTCTTTGTCATGTTTGTTAAAAAAAAATAGCATTGATCAATTAGTAAAAACTTACAATAATATTGGTCTTTGCTGAATGACTAAGTTCAATGTAATAATGTATAAGCAAGAAGTTATTTAAAAAAACATTGACAAAATTCTACATACACTACACAATTTGTGCTTTGTGCTATTGATTATTTTTTTTTTTAGAAAATGGTAAAGTATTGTTTTTTCTATTTAATATCTATGATATGAGCCAAAACTTGAACCTTCGCTGTGATTTGGACTTGATATTTGATTGATGTGTACATATAATGGCTACGAAATAAAAAATTTTAAGTGATAAGAGAAAATTTGTTGTTAAATTTGGAAAAGAAAATAAATCTTGTGGTGAAATATCAATAATATTGGACTTGAGTAGTTCAACCGTTCACACGATCATTAATTATGAAGATATTGATTCCATTCAACACAAACCCCGTAATAGTCGCCCAAAGGAACTATTTCGCAAAAATGTCAGCTTCAGAGTTTCAAACAAAATTGCATCATTACTTTTTTCCATTATGCTTTCGGATTCCCGAACTAGCAGAAATTGGGGGTGTATGTAAACTTTTGTCGGTCATTATATATTTGTTAATATCTTCCATTTTGACAAATCAAAAATATTTTCCGAAACCCGGTTTTTCCCGTGAATATAATAAAATATATATGTATATAATATGAATAAATAAACTATGAATATGATTTTATACGGAAACAAATTATTTTTTGCAGCACTCAGACCGAGGAATGGTGTCAATGGCAAACAATGGACCTAACGCAAACGCTAGTCAATTTTTTATTACGTATGCCGCTCAACCTAACTTGGATCTTAAATATACTTTATTTGGCAGGTTCGTAGCTTGAAATATTTTCATGTTTGCTTATAACACTTTTGTTTCATATGCAGAGTAATTGATGGTTTTGATGCGCTGGATGAACTAGAGAAACTAACCGTTAATCCAAAAAGTTATCGGCCATATATTGATAAAAAAATTAACAGCATCACGATTCACTCCAATCCTATTGCTGGATAGTTAAATTGACATAGACTCAAGTCCAATTTCACATTCAACCTCTCAGTCGTCATTAAGCTGAACCTGTCTCCTCCTGCTCCACAATTACTTGGCTTGGACTATTCATTAGCTGTTTATTCCGTAAATTTCATTAAAAATTAGCATATGATTGTATGTTAAAAAAACTGACTATGAATTGCCGTAACTTTGCAATCTCAAAAATTAATTTTCCGGAAAGATCAGGTTCCGGAAAGGAACCTGATAATAAATACTGAAAATGTATAACCAACCATATTAGCCATTAAACTAGTTTTCATTGTTCACATCTTGTAAGACGTACTCATTGGTATGTACATTAGTTCATTTCAATAATAACCAATTCTTTTTTGTACAAGAAAAAAATTGATTTCTGACTTAAAAAAAAGTTCTGGAAAGTGATGTTCTTGTTCGAAAAAAAAAACTTGAGACTGGTAATTTATCATCTCAAAAATACTTCTTTGAATGATTTTTGTGTTTACATCGACTATTGCAACTGAACAAAGCTATTTTTAAAGAGTTTTTGGCTTAGCTAAAACTTATGCGGAACCTCTGAATTTTATCTTTTTTTTTATAAAAACCAAGCAATCTTTTTCTTGTGCAGAAAAAAACTGTTTTTAACCTTTCGTTGCTAACATGCGGTCTCACAGACCGATCGCATGATTACAGCTTCTTGTACGCATGAGTTACATTAAATTACATAATAGCTAAATTACTTATAAAGTTATGTTTATTTTTTAAATAAAATATTTTTACACATAGTTTTATCTTGAAGAAATTTACTTTTACTACGCTTCAGCCTCACGGAAAGATGTTAACAACCGTGTTCGAATTTTTGTGTTAGTAACGGAAGGTTAAGAGTAAGATCATAAAATACTTCCCAACGATATTTATTTTCAATGTATGAATAATGTATTTAAAAATGTAGAAAGACCATATTCTTTAAATTTTTTTTTCTTTCTATTTGTTTTTACCGACTAAATATTATTAATTATTATTAATTATTAATTGCAATTGAACATCTTCATCGAAGTTACATAAAAAGTATTTATTTGAATATTTTACAATTTTTTCCGAAAATCAATATTTTTCAGTTTCAATTCTCGGACAAATATTTCGACGACGACGAAACGACACATTGGCAATGATTCAATTTTATCGAACTTTTTTTTTCCAATGTAATTGCAAGCTCCTTTTCGAAGACAGCAACTCAAATCGATATTTCCTCAAAGGTTATTGCCTCCACAACCGATTACAACTCGCTGAGGTGCCTAGATCTATTCAGCTGTTTCTTTTGCTAGTCATTTCAAACATATTAAATGTTTTGAAAAATTCTTCTTAATATTAAATACAAACGCACAGTTTTTATATCATCGAATGCTGCATAAAGAGTAAAAAATTGGAACACAAGAAATAGAATAAAACATAAGGATAAAGAAAATAAGTTTGTTGCTACAGGGTTGCATTTCAACACTATTCCTCAACGAACGTATTTTCTGTATCAATTTAAACCCATTATATTAGTAAATGATTGACCTTTGGAAGATTCTTCGTCAGTATATCTGCTATCATGTTAAAGCTGCTGCAATATTTTAACTAGATGTTTGCCATCTTTGTAGGCATCTCGGATGAAATGATATTTTATGTCGATGTAATTGTTTCGAGAATGGTATACTGGGTTCTTCAACAAATTAATGACATTGTCTCCGTTAATAACAATAGCCTTAGGATTAGTCTGCATATCCCTTAGCAATTCGCTATAAGCGAAGATTGGCGTGAAGCGAAGAAACAGTGTATGGGTATTCGTATGCAAATAGAGCGAAGTGTTCAGAGTGAGAGCGAAGCGATGCTAGAACTTCAGCGATAAAGCGCTTTTATAGCGTCGTAGGCGCTAAAACCAGAGGTTTTTTTCGTTTTTCGTGCAACAAAGAAATTTGATAGGAGGTAAAGAGCAAAACTATTTTCCGTTGTTTTAATTAGGAAAAATGGAAGCAGAGCCAAATCAGTAGTCAGTGTCTGCTGTTGTTTCATCACCGTTTTTGATCATTTCATTTGCAAAAACCTAAACAAAAGGGAAAGAAAGAATGAAAGAAATGTATGCGTATGTGATCAAAATTAAAGCAGAGCCAAAGCAGCGCTCAACGTTTGTTGTTTCTCATCATTGTTTTTTTTTATATTTTCATTTCACTTGCTAATGCAAAAAAGAAACAAAAAACAAAGGAGAGGCCAAGCAGCGATAGAAGTAAAGAAAGAATGTGAAAGAAAAAAAGAGAAAAAAGATCAGTAGTAAACAAAAAATGTGAAAGCAAGCAAGAATTTACGTTGCAGTGATTGTACGAAATCGCTTCGCAACTCGCTTTGCCAAACGCTTCCACTTTGAATGGAACTAGCATTGACTAGCTTCGCTTCACGCCAATCTTCGCTTATAGCGCCCACTGTGAATGTGGCCTTAGTCTTATAATAGTGCAATATAATAGTGCAATTGAAGATTTTGTGTTGCGCACAAATATCTTAATATCCGTTTTGCTACTGCCAAATGTTCACTGTGAGGATCGATGTTACGTTGTGAAAGTATGCACACTGAATACAAAATATCTAGCCGTGTACTTATAGCTAAATACATAAGCGTACCTATCAATGATTGGTAATAAGTTGGATCAACTCTCGTACATTTGTCGCTAGTACTATTGAACTGGTGTTGGGGGTCTAATGGTGTTGCTATTGACAATTTTCCATATCATATTTCTGCAGCATTTTCTTTTTGGCTTATTAAAATAGATCCTGTTTCACCTTCTCTTTCCACCTCCATGCTTAGGAAATGATAAACAGGCGCCTTTTTAACAACTTCTACTTCCTTCGCAATTCGTTCTTTTATTTTCAGCAGTTCGCCTTTGTCCGAGCTGGCAATTAGCAAATCATCAATGTTGTGTACGCAGTGAAGTTCGGTTAGCAAAAAACACCTTTTATGATGTGTATATGATATTTATAATAAAATGAAAAGAGAGGGGCAAAACACAGTTTGCTGCCGCTGTTTCATAAGTACTGCTATCCGTATCTGAAATCCGCTTTGGCGCCTCGTTTTTTGACACGATTGAGCTCTCCGGCACCTTTGCTATGGCACTGGACACCGCTGTACCTTCGGTTCTTGGCGCCATATCTTTCTGAGCGCTACCGCTTTTTCCATCTGATCTCACTTGTTCAACATGACGTTTAGTAAATCTCTTATTGTGAGACAAAATGCAACCATACGAACGAGGGTCAATTACTTTTTCTATAGTGACCAGCTTGCCTTATTCGGATCCGAGTAATCTCTTACCAAAACCTCATATACTTCTTCAAATGTAACTTTTCTATTGCCTTTAAAATTTTCTACGCTTTTGGCTTGGGTTTCAATAACACAGGTTTACAAAAATAAAGTTGCTGTTTTCATAATGCTCCTCACGAGCCCTACGAGCAATATATACAACGGAAAAGTTTATATACGTTTTTAGGGTCACTCAATCCAAACCCGTGGTTTATTACAGCAGTTGTAGATGTATTTAACCCAAATTACAGATTTGAAATTCGTAACCATTATACTGAGACAACAAAGTAGTTTTACAAAATTTCCATGTTTCTTATGCGAATGGGGCAGTATACAATGTTTTGAAGATCTGTAATCGGTGAGAACTCTGTTTAAAATTGTATCTAATGCATTTGAATTTGAATCGCGTAAATTTGCTAAAATTGATTTCTTTAAGGTATTTACGAAAATTTCCACTTGACCGTTTCGCTGGTCCCTACGAAGACTATCGTAACTCAAATTATCAGCGCAAACTATCGCAGTTCAGTTTCGCTACGAAGAGTATCGCAGTTCAATGCTTGCCGCGAAGAGTATCGTAATTCAAATTCTTGCCGCGAAAACTATTGTAGTTCAGATTGTATTTTCTCAATATTGTCTGTTAAAGGCTCTATTATTGATGAAATCTTTGATGTTTCATTGTAATATTGAGACTCAACTTGAAGGTTAGGACTCACTTTTTGTAAAATTAATTTTATAAAAAGGAGAAAAGTTACAAAGAGCACTTAGAGTAACACGATCGGATGAGTCAAAGATTATCGATTCGTCATCAGAGATAAAATAATTTTTTGAAGCAATGAGATCTTCTGTTAATTTCGCTATAGGAGAAAGAATATTTGTATTTTCAGTGGTTAAAGTTGATTTTGAAACTTCGAAGTTTGTTGATGATTTAGGTGTGTTGATTTGTGTTGTAGTTGATATTGGTAAATTGTTGAGTGGAACTTGGAGATTGATTTTGAAGTAGTAGGTGTTTCTAAGTTGTCGCTGAGGTTGTTAATTATGTTTTCAGAATGTTGTACTCGAGGAAGTTTGTTGTTTGTAATTTCTGTCGGTGGAGTAGGTGATCTTTTTAGCTGAGAAATTATGTTCGTATTTTGATTATTTTTCGGATTGACAGTGTCGGCGTATGATGTTGTAGTTTGTTTTTGATTATAAATGCGGTAGGCAGTGCCCATAGCACATCTTTTGATGGTTTTCATTTTGTACTTTTGTGGAAAAATTATTTTTCCTTGAGCTTTTTTCTGGTTTTCATTTTAATTACTTCTTTCATTTTTTGGTCTCTGAGGCAGTTTTTATCTGAGACAGCATGTTTGTTACTACAGTTGGCGCATTGAAGGAGGGTGCATGGTGTTAGAATATGTGGTGGTAAATTGCATTCAGTGCATGTTGTTGGATTAGATCATCTTTTTTGGGTGTGACCTAAGAGTGGACAATTCTTACAGCCCATAGGTATTGGGAAGTAAAATTTGCACTTTTACTTTATACCAAACTACAACTACTATTTTTGTTAATTGATAGAGATTAAATGTGAGGTAAATTTCTGGTAAATGTGGGTTTGTTATCATTAAGTTTAGTGAACTTATAAACTCCTATTACTCCTTGGTTTTTCATTTCGTTTATAATTTCGTCTTCTTTTACATTTATCAAACAGGGGTATAGATGATTCGCTTAATTTAGTAGAGTGAATCGTGCAACTTTACAGAAATTGGACATAAATTGGATAAGGTTTTAGATTTTAGAAATTTATCAGCAATGTGTTGATTACGGACAAGTATGAGTAGGCTTCCACCTTTTAGATGACTTATCGAATCGACAAGAGTTTATATTGAATTCAAACCTTTTCTGATGGCAAAAGGACTTAGTTTCGACAAACCCTCTCCTTCAGAGGTAATAACCAAATATTTTGGATTTGCCAATGCTGTAGTTCTTTGTGGAAGAGTTGAAAAAATTCTTTCACTGGGGTGGTTCATGTAGTCAGCTAATATGCTAAACCTATTTGACGGCTTGTCCGGAGGCTACGGGACCATTTCATAAATTATTTTTTTGTATTAAGTTGATTAGATTATATTCGTCTTTAATCAAACAGTCAAAATATGAAAATCAAAATGTATGCGCAAAGTATTCAGCAAAGAACACAGAACAGTAAAAAGAAAAAAACAACTACATATGTAAAACCGTTATCAAACGCGCGGTAGCAAAGAAATCGCAACCAATACGTCTGATCGATACGAAACACAGTCGGTGACTGATTTGGTAAATAAAATTGACAGGGTTCACAGCTTTTTATCATTTGCTCAATATCTGCATCTATTTTTGGCCACCAAAAATGCCAATCCCTTTGTCTTAACAATATCTATATGAGACTGATGTAATGCCTTTAAAATTTGTGAACGCCATTTACTCGGTATTAGGGTACGATAACCCCACAAAATACAATCGGATTCCACAGATAATTCCAAATCTTTACTTCTAAATGGTTCAAACTGAATATCGCTTGAATCTTTGACAGTACCTGACAGAATTGCCGCTGATAATTTTGACAAAACTGGGTCCCTCTGCGTTTTGCTTGCAATGTGTTTAGATTTCAGATGGAAAACGTTATCAAAATCTACATAATTAATGTACACCAAACCTTCCGCACACTTGCTCACTGGCATACGTGTAAGATGGTCCTCCTTACCTCCACCCTTATGTTCATCAAAAGTTGCCAACAACTGTGGTCAGTGTGTAGCTCAAAATGAACACCTATTAAATATTGACGAAGCTTAACAACGCTATAAACAATAGCTAATGCTTCCTTTCCGATCACACTGTAATTCAGTTCACCAGAACCTAATGAACGAGACACAAACGCTATTGGCCTGATTTTACCATTTTTGAATTTATGGGATAAAATCCTAGCAATTTAATTTTGACTGGCATCTGTTTCCAAAATAATAGGCAAATCAGTATTAAAATGAGTTAAGACTCTATCCGATGTTACGTCACGCTCAATAGCTTCAAATGTTGACAAATACTGGACCATCTAATATTAGTGTATTTCTTTTATAGTCTATACAATGGAGATATCTTGTCTGCATAATTTGGTATAAACTTCGAGTAATGATTTAACATTCCAACGAAAGCACGTAATTCTGTGATAGTTTTGGTAATTGGTGTTTTTAGAACACAATCAATGCGTTACGATGTCTTTGATAAACCATTTTTATCGATATTGAATCCGATATACGAAATTCGGTCTTGAAAGAAAACACATTTGTCTAAATTCCAATTTAAGATCAATTCTTGTAATTTAAAAAGTACTTTTTGCAATGTACCTGTGTCACGTAATCTCAATTAATAGGGGAAGTGCATGTACCTTGTCCCATTTTTGAGAAAATTATTTGCTGTCGCCAAACAATGGCTGATTTTTTCTCAGACTCCTCTACATTTCAAACTGATATTTTAGCTATTATGGCATGAAGACAAAAAGACGCAGTTTTTTTTTTCAAACACACGTAAAAGACGTTTTTCTTTAGAATGCCAAAGTGGTCCAAGGTACAATCAGGCTTTCTACACTCACGGTCAAAAAAAACGCCGATTTGAATTTTGAAAGAAGTTTTAAATTTTGATGCGTAAAATAATATCTACTCTTGTTTAACGGTTTTAAAATTGTTAGATACTGTTGCTAGGGACAAGTTCTGAGTATTTTCAAAACTGTCCACCTAACAGTAATAAATTCTAGGAACCTTTTCCAAATAAACACATAATTGCTAGTTTTCTAATCAGAAATTACAACTTATTTATATGAAAAAATATATGAAAACTACATATTTTTTTACGCAATTTTAATTTCTCACATATTCTTTAATTATTTATTATTTAATTATTTCAAATCATACGGTAAAATTGATTTTAATACCGCGTAGGACCTATTTTTGCCTCTCATAGAGTTTCCGTATTAATTCCATTAAAATATCGTTGAACCAAGTGGATTCAATTATTTCCTTTAACTTTGGAATATTATTAAGGTTTTGGGAATTCCAAAGTTAAAGGAAATAATTGAATCCACTTGGTTCAACGATATTTTAATGGAATTAATACGGAAACTCTATGAGAGCATGCCTTTTCGAATGAAAAGCGTCAACAAGTTAAAATTAGGTCCTACGCGGTATTAAAATCAATTTTACCGTATTATTTGAAATAATTAAATAATAAATAATTAAAGAATATGTGAGAAATTAAAATAGCGTAAAAAAAAACTACAAAAAATAATGTATTTTTTCATATAAATAAGTTGTAATTTCTTTCAAAATTAAAATCGGAGTTTTTTTTACCGTGAGTGTACCTTGGACCACGAGACTAAATTTACCAACATTTCCCTTTCTTCTGTACTAAATAGTTTTTTATGATGAATTTTGAACTGATATATCAATGTAGTGCTTCCAGATAATCGGAGTTTAGATAAATGGCGAATTAAATTTGCTTTTTCAATGCTGTGCTTTTTAGATGTGCCATTTTAAATTGCCTCCTTTATCTTTACCGTAATTTTTGCTCCGTGGAATATTTCTGAATTACATTCGTAATACATTTCACGACACAGAAAAACTGTAATTAGGACCGGTTCAAGGTACATTCCATGCAAATAAATTATTTGGTTGTTACGTGATTAAAAAAATATATTTTTACTTATTTATTTACAAGAAATATTATTATCAATAATGATATTACTAAAGAAAGGCACTAGCTACAAAGGCTAATTTTCATTTTATATTTCTTTTGATCTTTAAAAATAATTCTTATTATTATGAGTTAGCTTTTACTTGCGTTGCACGTACTTTTTTTTTTTTTTTTTTCAAACGTATTATTTTATTTATTGTAACAACTCGCTTGGAGACTAACAATAAGTATACAGATCTTAAAAACTAATGGAGAGTTGAACTTTTCTAAGCCATTGCTTCCTCAAATTAAACTCAGCCTTGAGTTGTTGAAGGAGTTACCAGTATACGTGTATACATATAATGGCTACAGGTGTGGCAAGTCTTGTCTCTTTAGTCGAGATGTATTCGATGTTAGGAGCACGTTCCTAGCCAGCGTGCTTGGATGATGCTGCAGTTTTAGATGATATGATCGCTTTTTGATTTCCTTTAGCTGCTTAATAAAAGGTATACCAAGGTCTTGGTGTATGTTTATATTCTTGACATACCAAGGTGCGCTAGAAATAATTCGAAGTATTTTTGACTGAGACCTCTGCAATAGTTCTATATTTGATAAGCTTGCGTTGCCCCACAGTTGGATTCCGCACGACCAAATAGGTATTATAATAGCTTTATACAAAAGTTCTTTATATTCAAGATTTAGTTTTGAGTGTGTATATAGAAGCAAATTAATGCTTGATGCTTTCAACTTCATTTGAATTTTTTTCTTTTCAATATGAGCTTTCCAAGTAAGCCGTCTATCTAGGTGCATACCTAAGTATTTGACTTCAACGCTCTGAGGTATTGCAGTGTTATTTAGGTGAACTGTGGGACAAGTCTTTTTATTAAGTGTAAAAGTTACATGTGAACTTTTTTGCTCATTAACATTTATTCGCCAGTTTAAAAGCCATGTTTCAACTTGGCGCATATGTTCATCTAGGGTATGTGACGCAGTATTAGGGTCTGCGTGACAAGACAAAATTGCAGTGTCATCAGCAAAAGTAGATGTAACCATAGAGTTGTTTGTTGGCAAGTCATAAGTGTATAAAAGGTAAAGAATTGGGCCAAGAACGCTACCTTGCGGCACGCCTGCAAAAATTTCCACATCATCTGAAATGTAATTTTTACATTTTACACGGAACTTTCGCCCTGTAAGGTAGGACCCTAGTAAAACGTGTGTATTTTTAGGGAGTAATTTTTTGCACGTACTTGATCTTTTATGTTATTCAGTCCTTATTTACTAATTATGTACTTGTAACATATTTCTGTCTGCAGCTTATGTTAAAGTTTTCATATTTAATTCCCTTTAAATTTTGAATGATCGGGTGTTGGTTTACACCAGATTTTGTTATGATTTGTAACTGGTTAGATCAGTAGGCACATAAACCTAGTTCTTTTACCGGCTGAGTTGGAACAGTAGGCACATAAACCTAGTTCCTGATGGGAGAATCCTTTTGACCAATAAAATAAAGAAGTTAATTGGTTTAGTCTCTAAACTATTCTCACTTTATTCATTAATTACACTAGTTTACAAAGAATTAAAAAATTTATGAACTTTAGGTGCCAGTATTCATTCCTTATGTAAAATCGGCTGCTGATTCTGAAAATCAAATTATTTTTTTTTTCTTTCACGTCGTTTTCGAGATATCGGTCACTTTCGATATTTGGACCAAAAAAAAAAAGTTGGTTCAACTTAATTACAAATATTTCAAGAAAAAATACCTATATGTAAACATACAAACTAAAGTTAATTAAATTTCCTAGAAATAATGCTCACATTACTTTTTCGTTGGCATGATAGTTTCGGCGATAAAAATTGATTTATAAAAAAAAAAATTTTTTTTTTTCGAAAAAATGAGAAAAAAGTAAAAATCAACTGCAAATTTTTAAAAGCAAAAAAAAAATTGGAAAAATCATTTTGTTTTTTTATTTCATAGCCTATATATTTATGAAAAAAATAAGATACTATTTATGAAAATCGATTAAGAAATAGAAAAGTTATATAAAATTGAATAAAAAATTGCCGAATTTCTATTTTGCCTATTTTTCAGTTTTTTTATGTGGCTAAGAATTTTTTTAACCCCAAATGCAAAATTTTCAATGAAATTTTGTTATGTAGATACTGGTATATGCTAGAAATTAAAATGTTGGCTCCACCCCCCGAAGTGGGCAAAAACCGCCATAACGGACCCAAATGCCCATTTTTGGCCATTTTGGGGCGTGGGGCCAGTTCCGGGCCGCACCGCCATCGTGCCCAGCATCCTCGAAAACGGGGGGTGATAAATATTTTACAGATAGATGACGCGGAATATGCGGTTTCGTCATTTTGGAAACGGCTTTTGTCCATTTTGAGGAGTGGGACCAACTCCATAAGAATTTTGAATACTGCTATCGTATTCAGCATCTTCGAAAACGGGGGCTGACAAATGTTTCACTGATGGAACAACTTTTTTCTTTGGTCCAAAAACCGAAAGTGACCGATATCTCGAAAACGACGTGAAAAAAAAAACAATTTGATTTTCAGAATCAGCAGCCGATTTTACATATGAAATGCATAGTGGCACATAAAGTTCATAAATTTTTTAATTATTTGTAAACTAGGGTTATTAATTATAAGATGTTTACTAGCTTGTAGCCATTTTTATTCAATATTATATAACTTTTCCATTTCTTAACCCATTTTCTTAAATAGTATCTTATTTTCTTCATAGATATACAGCTGTGGATATATAAATGGCACATTTTTTTATATTTTCTTTCTAATGCTACAGTATCGTAAATATTATTAACAAACAACAAGTGTTTGGTTTTTTGCAAAGATTTATCCTTCATATTTAATAATAATACGAACTTCAGCTATAATCCATTAACCAAAAAAAAAAATTATCAAAATGTAAAAAAACTGATGAAATGAGCGGGACACATAAATGCCACAATCTGGAGAAAAAGAGAAAATATCGTGTTCAAATTGCATTTGTTGAGTTTTTGGTAAGCAAAAACATTTAGATCATTGGGATCTTGTGCTGTAGACTTTGTTTTTGATGATAGCTTTACACGTGACCCACACTCTCCACAATTCTTCGCGTTTTGTTTTGAATATGACATACTAATCTTTCTGTGTGGCAGACCAAATATCGGCCATATTTGTATAATTTTTTTTACGATTTCAACCTTGACTTCGTTCTACAGGTTCTCTATTGAAATTAAGTCAGGGCTCCGTGCTGGAAAATCCGAAACGTCGATCTTTTCCGCACAAAACCAATTATTCCCTACTTTGGAGGAGTATTTAGTATCATTATATGGCAAAAATGTCCACCTAATTGGCATGGAATGAATTGCATGTGGTTCCATATGGTTTGTCAATGTGTCCAAATATTGAAACTTATCCATTTTGTTATTTATTTTTATAAGCGGACCTACACCATGCCAACAAAATACACTGCAGACCATACTGTTTTCACACCCGTGTTTTACCGTCTAGAAAAATAAAAATTTTTGGAAAAACGTGTTGTGGAGTGACAAAACGAATATCAATAGCATGAGATCAGATAGGAAAACCTTTGTTCATTGTCCTAAATGGCAAGAGTACAATGCTTGTTCCACCCAGAAGATGACAAGACACTGGTGTGAAAGCATTATGGTCTGTAATGAATTTTGTTGGCATGGTGTAGGCCCGCTTATAAATGACAAAATGGACAAGTTTCAATGTTTGGACACATTGACAAACCATATGGAACCACATGCACTTCATTCCATGCCAATTAAGTGGACATTTTTGCCATATAATGACACTAAATACTCCTCCAAAGTAGGGAATAATTGGTTTTGTGCGGAAAAGATCGACGTTTTGGATTTTCCAGCACGGAGCCCTGACTTAATTTCAATAGAGAACCTGTAGAACGAAGTCAAGGTTGAAATCGTAAAAAAAAATTATACAAATATGGCCGATATTTGGTCTGCCGCACAGAAAGATTAGTATGTCATATCCAAAACAAAACGCGAAAAATTGTGGAGAGTGTGGGTCGCACGTGTAAAGCTATCATCAAAAACAAAGTCTACAGCACAAGATCTCAATGATCTAAATGTTTTTGCATACCAAAAAGTCAACAAATGCAATTTGAACACGATATTTTCTCTTTTTCTCCAGATTGTGCCATTTATGTGTCCCGCTCATTTCATCAGTTTTTTTACATTTTGATAATTTTTTTTTTGGTTAATGGATTATAGCTGAAGTTCGTATTATTATTAAATATGAAGGATATATCTTTGCAAAAAACCAAACTTGTTGTTTGTTAATAATATTTACGATACTGTAGCATTAGAAAGAAAATATAAAAAAATGTGCCATTTATATATCCATAGCTGTATAAACTATGATATAAAAAAAAAAATTTTCTCATTTTTTTTCTTTTATAAATTTGCAGTTGTTTTTGACTTTTTTCTCATTTTTTCGAAAAAAAAAAAATATTTTTTTAGAAATCAATTTATTTCACCGAAACTAACAAGCCAACCAAAAAGTAAAGTGGGCATTATTTATAGGAAATTTAATTACCTTTACTTTGGCATATAGTAAATTTATATATAGATATTGGTTCTTAAGATATTAATAAGTAAGTGAAACCAACTTTTTTTTTGGTCCTAAAACCGAAAACGACCGATATCTCGAAAACGACGTGAAGGGGAAAAAAATGTGATTTTCAGAATCAGCAGCCGATTTTACATATAAAACGAATAACGGCATTCAAAGTTAATTTTGGCTGTAAACTAGTGTTATCTTTCTTTTTATACAAATTAAATGCTAAGTAATAACACTAGCAATAAAAAATAACTGATTCTACAACAAAACCAAATAGTTAAAGTGATTGAACTTGTATTAATGACTCAATTAAACAAAACTGCAGGCTATGCATTCATAATAAAGTCCAATGCTTCTAAGTGCATTGACCAAAAAAAACAGAACTGCAAGATACGCAGTTTTTTAAAAGGTTCATTGAATATAATTATTTTAAAAGTAAAAAAGTGCAAAAAAGACAAGTTTTTAAAAGGTTCATTGAACATAAATAAAAGACAAAAAACATGAAAATAATGCACAATTAAAAAAGGTGCAAAATAAGTTATTTAAATCAAAATAAAAAGAAAAAATAAGGCATAAGATAATTTTATGGAAATTTGTTTATTTTGAAATTATCCATTCTGCCCCCCTTGAGCGGTGCTCAAGTGTGTTGATATGAATTCAACTACTGTCCTCTAAAGTGATGACGAATTCGGAACCTTGTTGTAGAGTCGACCGTGGTTTGGGTGTAGGTGGTTTAGATTTAATTTTGTTTGATATGTACTGCCAAGCAATGCCGATTATGATGATCGTGGAGATGATTAATCCTGTGCTTGCAATTGAAGAATTGCGAATATTTTGACTTTGCAGACGGTGAGGCAGGCTGGTGAAATCGTGTATTGATAATGCGGTTTGTAACTCTGTTAGATTTTGCAATTGATCGTCATAGCTACTGATGGTGATGTTAGTTAATACATCTTTTACATGGGTTGCAGTAGCTAATTTTTCAATTGCTCCAAGGCAAGAGTATGATTCTCGTATGGTACTGGATATGCTGTGAAATCCGTCAAGCGTTAAGAAGCTGGTTTTTGCTACACACTTAGGTTCGATTGTCACAATGCCGGAGCCTTCTAAAGATAATTGCTGCGAATCCTGATCGCAAACGACTGTAAGACGTGTGGAAATTTTAATGAAAATATCCATTGGTTGCGTTGTTCAGTTTGAATCCAAGTAGATTTTTCCTTAATCTTCTCTAAGGTGCAAGTAGCATGTGTCTCGTTTAAAAGCAGACCAAATTCACAGGAACAAATATGAGATTCCCTGTGGTAACGCGGCCGGGTGGAACATACGATCAGATCTTCTTGTATGACTGTACATGACTTCAATTCAGTTTAACTTAGTGGCATGTATTCATCTCGGTGCTTATCGACTGCAATTGTTTCGGCGCAAGGCTTAATTGTGATTAGGGTATTGTTCATCACTGTTGGTATTGGGTTCAACTTTAATATGTCGAATTGTTTCTGATTCGTGAGTGGCAATGATATTTTGAATATAACATGGTCTTTAGTTATACCACCCTTGACGGTCATGACCTTGTACAGCTGTATTGAGTCATTGTCGTCAACTGGAAGGTCTAGGTAAGCTGGCACGTGAGCTTTGATAACCCTTAGCTCTTTATGGAGTTGATTCGGTGAAAGTAAGGATGGTCCTATTTTTCCATGGTGTGTGTTAGTCAAAACATCGATTTGAACTCGTTGTAAGGATATTATAGTCAGTAAAAGCTGGTTTGATAGTAACGTGAATGCTGGGAATAGTCGAAACTGACCCTCATGTTGTTCCATGGACCTTATTGCATTTATTATGCTGCTTAATTTGCTCTCCACCTCTTGGAATTTTGATTTAATAGACGTTCGGTCCAATTTAATTAGGTTAAGTGTTGAATCTATGACTGACGTTTTGTTTCGGAGAAGCCTCAATAAAAAGTCTTCGTTGTCTTTCCTTGATTTATTGTTTCCGACATCTTTTCAGCATAATCTGTGTCCAGAACTCCGAAGAGTGAGTTAGCCAGATTACCAACTAAATTTATCGCACCTCTTTTCACACGCTCTTTTATCAAAAATGAGTTGTCTACTTTTAGAATAGCAGCCATATGCTCAAAGTGAGATACAGTTGCATTACAGCCACAGTGTTGACTCATATTGTTGTTGCATAGATGTTGTAAAGATGAGATTCCATTGTGAATTCCGATAGTATCACTTTTAAGTGGTTCCAGGTCATAGTATACGATGAGGCTCCTCTGACTGGTAGCAAGTTTGAGTCTTCCGATGTTTTCAAAGTGAATGCCTATGTTCGATCGAAACTTATTGACTTCTACCTTGGCTGCTAAACATGGCAGCGCAAGTAGCATAATAAGAAGCACAGTTGTCAAATTAGCTGCATTAGCTAAACGTTTCCTTTTTGGAGGTACTGCTTCATGAGATGAAATTCTAGTATTTATTGAATCTTGCTGTGGTTCTTGATGTCGACTTGATTTATCTTCAGGGTTTTCTGTCGGAAGTGGAGCTAAATAGTGAATACCGCGTTTCCAGATGCCACACCCAGAAAAAAAATTGTAATTCCAACAATTTTATACTTTGGCCCAACAATTTCCGTAGGTTAAAATGAACTCAATAACTTAAATCTTATCTTAACAATAAAAAATGTTAGCTGTAAAGTAAACAATTTTTATTGTTGGCTTAAATATAATAATTGTTAACACTTCGAAAAAATAAATTGTTGTCTCAAGAACGAGTTGTTGATTTAAAAATTCTTTCAAACTTTCTAAAGACTCTCCAGCCCCAAAAGTTTTTGGCTGCAACTTTAGCTTTTCAGAGACAGCTTGGAGTTTGAGTTTATCTTCATCAGAAATGAACGGTTTTCATTTTTTGCTTATCCTTGGCGGTAGTATGAGCGTATGTAATAAACTGAAGACGAAAAAGTGTCTTGAATCTAAAAAAGAATGTTATCAGTGAGCTTATCATGATATAATAAAAAAGTTATAATTACCGGGACAAATTTCGGGAGATATTATTTTCTTATATATCGCTAAAAACACTTTCTTTTTCCATTGTAGATGGGAAAAAGTATGTGTTTATTGTTTTTTCGAAGTTATTAAGTATTAAGTCATAAATTTTTTCTAAAGTGACAGATTTACAGTCAGTTTTTCACAACTTTAAGAATAAATTGTTGTGGCAAGAATTTTATTTCTTAGTCCGAGAATTAGTTTTTGAAATCAAAAACGTTCACATTTTTCATTGTTATGCCAACTGTTGTTATTCTTGATAATAATTGTAAACTGAAGAACTTATTGTTGAATTAACAATTGCATTTTTAAAGGCCAATACGATCACAAAAATACTTAGCACAAAAATTTTATTATTGGGCCAACAATTTTCCGTTTTTAAAAATGTTTAGGAAAATAAAAATAGTTTTTATAAGAACTTTATTTTTAAATTGAGAGTTTGATTCTTAAAAAATCAAAAACGAGTTTTTGCTCGAAGAAATTTTTGTTAAGTCAACAATTTTTAGCTCACAATTTTTCAAGAATACAAAAATTCTTCGGATAACAATGTTTTTTTTTTCTTTTTAATTGCAGTTGCCGTTCTTACGTCTGCCACTCTTACAGCACCGTCTTTACCCTTGTAAGTTTTTACGATTCGCCCTATTGGCCATTTCATGGTAGGGATATTATCCTCATTAAGGATTACCATGTCTCCAGGCCTTACATTTTCACGGCTGATTTTCCATTAGTTTTTATACTGCAATTCGTCCCTTGACCAACGTGTCCAAAAAATGCGTTTCATACGTGAAACAGCGTCCCATCTTGTTGATGTACTCCTACTCTCGGCGATTGCTTTGTTGTCAAAATAAGCAGTTAATGATTCACCTATCAGAAAGTGTCTCGGCTGTTATGTCATTGGGATCCTCTGATATTGGATAAAATGGCCTGGAGTTTAAGATTGACTCAACTTCTACCACAACAGTTTCGAATTCTTCGTATGTAAGTGATTCTGTGATTACACTCCTGGTTAATAAATGTTTTGCGGATTTAACCGCTGATTCCGATAGTCCGCCAAAATGGAGAGCTCCTCTAGGGGGAATAAAATGAAAATTTATTCCCTTTTAACTGCATTTGCTTATGATAGTGTTTTGTGCTTCTGGAGAGTATATTGCGGCTTGTAGTTCTGATAATTTATTTTTAGCACCCATAAAATTTGTTGCATCGTCACAATATAGATTCAAACAACGCCCTCGGCGGCCAATGAGACGTTTTAACGCGCCAATAAAGGCATCGGTTGTTAAATCTGTCACGAGCTCCAAATGAACCGCCTTGCTAGCAAAACCGCAAAAAATAGCCAAATATGCCTTTTGTAGCCTTTTTCCTCTGATTTTGAAGTGCACGTAGAAAGGAGTCAACTCCGGAATTAAAAAAGGGACGTGCTGGAGTTACTCGAGCAGCTGGAAGATTTCTCATTACTTGGTTGTATAGTTTGGGATGGGCCCGTGTACACGTTTTGCATCGATGCACTATTGATCTTGTCATGGATTTGCACTTTATAGGCCAAAGTCTTCTACGTATGTGTGCTCTTAGTAACATCGTTAAGGGATGGTTGTATGGCAGCACCATTTGATGTTTTTCATCAAACGTTAGCATTGATGCCTGCAGCCGTCCTCCGACTCGAATAATGTCTTCTTCGTCTAAAAATGCTGATAACTTGCTGAGGGGACTGAATTCTTTCAATGTACCGTATTTTTTTAGATGACCAATTTGATCTTTAAATTCTGAAGGTTGCATAGTCTTTATTATGATGACAAGTGCCTTCTCTATTTCGGTTGGAATTAGCGCTAAGTGAAGAGGTCATGAAGTGGTTGTATGTCTTGCGTGATTTATGAATCGCAACACATACCCAATAATTCGTTGTAACTTTCTAAACGAATTTCTGTGATTTACTTGCTCAATTAACATGTCGTTTGAGCCAAATTTGTTAATCAATGAAACTGGAAGTTTTTGCTTTAATCGAATATCTGTTGGTACAGCTAATTTCATTGAAAATACTGGTGGCCATACTGATTCTCTTCCATGCAAAAACATTGGTCCATAGAACCATAAGTTGCATTTTTGCAATGATTATTATTCGTTTTCCTGTAAAGAAACAAAAATGTTAGTTAGGGCCTTTCTATATTAAGGTAACGATTTGTAATGATTCTGCGACTTCCCCTCCAAACAAAGGTCGAGGAATTTGGAGATTTTCTAACTCTGGTAAACTGTTACGGAAATGTATCCACCTTGTATCAAATTCCGCAGGTAATGCTTCGTCCCATGACATTTTTAGCTGCCATAGTTCTTGAATAAATTTCTTTGCTACTATCAGCACTGAAGCCACCAAGCCAAGTGGGTAAAATAATTTTGCCAGATCTGACGTCACTGTGCGTTTGGTAATGCGTTTATTTGCTTCCAAGTTTACTCGAATTTGAAATTGATCATTTTTGGGCAGCCAAATGAGTCCCAAAGTTTTTATTAACTTGAATCCTGATTGTTTTAAAATGTTTGTTAACTGTGTTTGCATTTCGATTGTTGTAGTTAGGCTATCTGATCCACCAAGGCCATCGTGCACATAAAAATTGTCCTGAAGCATTTTTGACCCAAGTGGAAAACTTTCGCAACTCTCTTTTGCTATTTGTTGAAGACATTTGGTTGCCAAGTATGGAGCCGCTCTTGTTCCATATGTTACCGTATTCAATTTATAATATTTTATTGGTGTGTTGATGTCAGCCCGCCACATGATGATTTGATAAGTTTGATCGTCAGGATGAATGAATATCTGGCGATACATTTTTTCAATATCTGTATTGAAGACGAAGCGTGGCAACCGAATGCGAAGAAGTATCGAAAACAAATCATTTTGTGTCGTAGGTCCATTGAACATTATGTCATTCAATGAATATCCCGATGATGTTTTAGCAGATGCCTCAAAAACAACTCTTAATTTAGTTGAGCTACTGTTTGGTTTCAACACGCAATGATGAGGAATAACATAGCTGGGAGTGGTAATAGTTTTTATGTTTATTGCACTCATATGCCCCATAGCTTCATATTCCTCCATAAACTTAATATATTGTTTTTGCATCTCCTTATTCCTTGAAAATCGCCTTTCCAATGCAAGAAATCGATTGAATGCAATTTGACGGGATTCACCTAGTGCTTCGCTGCAGTTACAAAACGGTAGCCTTACAATAAATCTCCCATCTGAATTTTTTATTGTATTTTGTGCGAAATGTGCTTCACATTTTTGTTCTCCAAATGATAAGCCCTTATTTTCGATCTCGATGTCGTTAATTTTCCAAAATTGTTCAATAGCAGCTTTTAAGTTAATGTCATCTTCAGTGCATATTCCACAAGTTGCTGAATTTAACCTTGTATCGGCAATTTTTCCAGCTATTATCCAACCAAACACCGTATTTTGTAAAGTTGGAAGATCTTCTGATAATTTTATCTGTCCAATTGAAAATATTTGAAGGTAAAATTCTGCTCCAAGGAGGACATCAATTTTACTTGGTTTGTTGAAATTGGGATCTGCTAATGATATATTTTTCGGAATTTGCCATTTTGATATATCAAGCCATTGTGATCAGGCGCGGATCCATGGGAGGGGCCATGGGGGCACGTGCCCCCCCAAGCACTCAAGATGAATCACTCAAATAATGAAGTAATGATTTGCTGATTTAAAGACAGGTCTTCTCTTAAAAAATCTAACTAAGTAATTGTTTTAATTATTTTTTTTACAGAACACAACTATGTATCTATGTATATCAGTGATTTGGGTTTTGTAGAAATGTACTGAATCGATAGTTGAAATGTACTTTTTAGAGTCCGAATGCACTTTTTCATTTGTTTTGGTGAAAATACCCAATTTGACAAAAAAAATTTAATTTTTGCTGCAATTTACTAAAAAAAAGGTCATCAATTTCGAAAATGGAAAATATGGGTAGGTGTTCCTTAACTAAACTAACTATTTTCGCATGTATTTTGTTCCTGTAATTTTTTCTTCAACGCATCGACTCGTTGAACTCTTGCCGTTACTCAACTCACAAGAACAAAATACATGCGAAATACCCTTTCGCGCTGTATTTTTCATAGAAAACTGCTGAAGCACTCTTTGGAAAATAGCTTTTTTAATGTTAAAAAAAAAACTCAGCTTTCGATTAAAAGCATTAAAAAAAATATTAAAAATACCGTTTTTGAGATATAACACGTTTTGTGATTTTTCACCAGGAAAATGGAAAATCTGACAAAGCCATTGGAAAGCTGAGGAAAAAATACATCGAAATGATGTGTCGGAAAATTTTTTTAGGAACATTTATGTACCACCAGCACGAGTTGAAAACAACAGAATTTAGCGCTCGCACACCGCGCTAGGACATTTGACGTGCTTTTCCAAACTTAATTTTACCAAAATTTTCTAAAAAAAAGTGATTTTTATAAATTGTCCAAATGTACCGAAAATGAACCAAATGTACCGAATGTACTGAAAACTTGTCGAATGTACCGAAGACAATTTTTTGAGACGCAAATGTACCGAAAATGCCATCACTGATCTATATATAGATATATCGCGCTTGAATCTCAAAAAGAAAAACGACTAAAACTTTAATATTACAAGTGTTTGTGTATTAGACATATTCAAAACAATCTCAAAAAATTAAATTTATTTTTACCATTAATTTTTTTAAGAGAAGTTGATGGTGTATCATTGACAATTTCCAATTATAGTGTATTAAGGTGAATGTAATAAAAACAGGGTTTGAGGTGTTACACAAGAAATACCAATACTAGCGCAGAGACAATACATTTTTTCGTTATATGTAGGCTTAAGAAATAGCGGTAAATTTTATTCCGATACTTTCTTATGTATGTGTGCATATGGAAAATCGAAAAAAAAAATAAAAATTCAAAATTTTATATAAGAAAAAGTCTAATTTTTTCATATTTTTACTCAAATTCCCAAAAATGCAAATTTTGCAGCTCTGGTGTCAACCCTAGAAATTTTTGTTTTAATTGAGGATATACTCAAATATTAATAAATTTTCGAATTTCGAGTGTTTATGATGATTTTTAGAACATTAGATTTTTTTGAACACGTCAAGCTCAATTCGGATGACTCTTAAAATACTTGAATTGAACATTATAACATTTGAAAAATGTGAATGACATTAAAATATTAGATGTTTGAAAATATTTAAGCTTAGAAATACTTGAAGTTCGATGGTGTCGAATCCTCAGAAAATACGTGTTAAGGGAAAACAAAACTTTTACATGAAAAACCATGTGAAACGAAAACAACCTCAAATGTACTGAATCCAGTCATTTATTAAGCAAAAAAATGTACTTAAATTATTAAATGATACAGAGCCATAGTTGTCGTTCACTTACTTAAAACTTTTTACACCAAAAAATATGAAATTATAAAAAATTTTAAAAACGGTTAGAGTTAAAAAAAATATCTTGATGTCAATGATTCACATGAACTGATACACATGTAATTTTATTACGCATATAGGATAGGAAATCACCTTTTTTTAAGTTTTTTTTTCAGATATGTGTGTGTATATATATGTATATATGTGTATGTATATTAAATTTTTTCTTTTTATTTTTTTTAAGGAGCTGTTATCTTTAAAGTAAGTTTACGGTATGAAGAAAAATTTGACGAAAATTCAGCTCTCTAACTCAATTTTTTAAGGTGGCGCCGAAGCCTGTTAGTTTTACATGTAAATTGTATGGAAAAACTTTATTTTATTAAAAAGGTATCTGAATAGTTTTTTGCGCTGAATCCGAATCTGGCATCAGAATTGACCCATCGGCGCCATCTTATAAAATTGAGTTACACAGCTGAATTTTATTCAAATTGTTCTTCATACCATAAACTAACTTATAAAGCACCAGCACCTTAAAAAAAAAACAAAATGAAAAAAACTTAAATCATCCTAATTCATTATTTTAGATTTGATGTATGTACACTGCGGTTCATCAGGATAGAACAAACTGAATTTTATGCAAAAAATCTCTATAAATTGTGAATGCAAAAACAACAAATGCTCAAACTTTTCCGAAATATAAAAGCATATATAATGCACTACTTAAAGACTAAAAATCAATTCCCAATGCATTATAACGGTACTTTTCTTTAATTGCTTATAAACATGTATAAAATTCGTCTTTTTTTCTTGGTTCACCAGGATAAAACCACTTTTTAATTGCTCTATAAATGAAACAAAAATAATTTGTTTGTATTAAAAAATGATTTTATTGTAATAGTTTTCATTGACTCGTATAGAGATTTTAAGTAATCATGAGAAAAATCGGTCCCTGCTGCTTTTATTCCTTCAATAAGCTCATTCTTAGTTTTGTACCGTATTCCTCCTTTGTAGACCTTACAGGTTCGCCAATTATTTCTGAGAACGCATTATTTGTGTAAGTAGGAAAAATTTTTGCCCGTCATCACAGTAGAGAGGGCGGCGTTATGGTATGGGCTGCAGTTCCATACTACGCAACTATTGGTCTTAACGTAAAAAGTACGCGAATGACCGGGAGATCATTACAAAAATCTTCTGGAACTAGTTTTTCCAAAGATTAATGATATTTTTGGACCACTCTAGAGTGGATTTATCAACATGATAATGCACTTATACACACGGCACGTGTAGTTAAATCATGGATTTCTAGCAAAAATTTTGAGACCATAAATTTGCCGCCCCTCTCATCCGATCTTAACATAATTGAAAATGTTTGAGGTTGGCTAACCCGTAAGGTCTACGAAGGAGGAATACGGTGCAAAACTAAGAATGAGCTTATTGAAGGAATAAAAGCAGCAGGGACCGATTTTTCTCATGATTACTTAAAATCTCTATACGAGTCAATGAAATGCAGAATTTACAAAGTTATTGCGAATAACGGTAAAAGTATACATTTTTAAATAAATATTTAGATAAAACTATTATAATAAACTCAATTTTTTAATACAAACAATTTATTTTTGTTTCATTTATAGAGCAATTGAAAAGTGGTTTTATCCTGGTGAACCAAGAAAAAAAGACGAATTTTATACATGTTTATAAGCAATTAAAGAAAAGTACCGTTATAATGCATGGGGAATTGATTTTTAGTCTTTACGTAGTGCATTTTAAGTGCTTTTATATTTCTGAAAAGTTTGAGAATTTATTGTTCTTGCATTCACAATTTATAGAGATTTTTTGTATAAAATTCAGTTGGTTCTATCCTGATGAACCGCAGTGTATGTAACTGTGCTTTTTTTACAGTGTTGACAAAGTACTAGATTACAATTGATTATGAATAAATATATGTGAAGCCTAAATGTTCATTTTGACCAATATTTTAAGTAAAATTTTTGATTTAAAAAAAAAAAACTGGTTTAAAAAGTAGCATGTAAGACGGAGGTTAGGTGTAGAATCAAAGATTGAATGAAAAAAATCTACTGGTAAAGTCTTTGATTTAATGAATGTTAGGCGATTAGTAAATCCTGTATTACAGGGCGAGTGAAACCGAATGTGGTGCAGGTTTGAATGATGGTAAAACAGGAAGAGGAAGCACTTGAAAACTCGTGCCCCCCCCCCCCAATCAAAAATCTAGATCCGCCACTGATTGTGATGGTTGATCAGAAACAATGTTTGCCAGAAAAAATGCTTCTAATGCTGTGGTAAAACTATTTATTCTCGACTGTAAAGTGATATTAACGCGATGTTGAGATTTGGCCCTTCCGTCACCAATACCTTGAATCTGCATGTAGTTATATTGATGTCTACTGCTACTCTTGCAGCAGTAAATTAAACTCGTTGGTATTTTTTCACAATTTATATTATTATTAAGTCACAAGTGGACTCTTAAGCTTACTACTCCAGACTGACTTCATCAAACTCAAAGTTATCTTCAATTTCCCATTCCGACAATCTAATTAAAAACAACTTCTGCAAGATTAGCAAAACATTGGCTGATGCAACCCAACATTAAATAATGAAATGTAAAGCTGAAGTTGTTGTTTTTGTTTTATGTGTACTTATATACACTATGCCATCGTTTGGTTCTTTCGAACGATAAACTGATTCAAACAAATACAATATTACATTCTTTGTGTTTTTTATATTAGAATCAAATGCAGACGCTTTGTCAGCATTAATCTGAAAGTTAAATGAAGTTTAGGAATAGGGGAGTGGGGTCAGGTCCAGTATGTGACTCCTCCCCCTTTAGACATTTGCAGTCCCTTCAAATGGATCAAAAAATTTTTTGTCTTCGGCTGTTTGTTTACAACTGGGGGAACTTGAAGCGTTAACTTTGAGCTCAATATTGACATTTGCATTTTTTTTACAATGTTTCTTATAAAGAATGATAAATATAAGTATTAACATAATTACGAGAATTAGGGAAGCATTCATACCATATGACACATTTTTATGCAGTTTCAATTCCTTAATCATTTTTATATTTTCAAATTGTTGTATTTTTATTCTTTCGAAGTTAATTGCTTCCTTAAAAGTTACATTTTCATTTTCAACGTCTGGATAAATGAATTTATCTTGTACAATGGTTTTCATATTTTCGAATGTTTCATTTAACATTGTTATTTTACAATTATTAAAATTCAAAATATAATTCTTGGTCAGAAATAGATTTTTCTCATCACAATTTTTAATCTAAATGCATTTTTAATTATTATTAATTCTTCTTCAATTACATTTATACTCGTTTCGTTGTTAAATTTCAATTTACAGTTTTTCAAAATTACACAATTTTTACTCTTTTTTAATTCTCTTAAAACTACGTTCGCCTTATATTCGAGATCGACATTATCTATTGTAACAAGAAGCTTATTTGTCTCGTCTATTTCGAGAAAATCATCGTTGGGTATAGGAGTCAAGAGTTTTAGGTTTGTTGAGATGCAATGAATTGGGATTTTCAGAGCAATAATTAAAGAATTGTTTTGGTAAGTCATAACCCCCGTTTTAATTAGTTTTAGTTTATAATAGTCGATATTAAATTTGTCAATTTCTTCCTCAGTAAGGATTCCCGGATGTATTATTATTTTCCCTATGATTTTCTACAGCATTTTTAATTATCCCTATGGATTCTTTAAAATGGGAGTTTATTAGATTCTGTTTGTTAAGTGTGGTGATGGCATCTTGACTATTTTCATCAGTGCTTCTAAGATGTTTAAGTATTTCTTGTCTGCCGTCCTCGTCCATTAGTCCAAATAGCCATTTATAAGTCGTTCCTCCAATATTAATTAGTCCCCTTTTTGTTCTATTTATGCTGTTTGGTATAATAGTTCTAACTTTAGACCTTATTGTTTTGATTTCTGACATTAATATTATTTTACTGTCAAAGTTAAGGATTTCTAATCCTGTTTCAATAAAAAAATTAAATTATGGCCGCATTGGCTAGCCTATGCTAGCCAACGCCCAAGGGCCAGTTATAATCACCTTTTTTCACACTAGTTATCCAACACAAAAACACGTTAATCCTGTTTTACAATCTGTCTTTTATTGATATATTTGACCCAACTGATTAATGTCCAAAATTAGACTGCCTGAATAATAATAACTTAAATAATAAGAAACCTAAAGTACCTTATCCTAATTGCTGTGTCAGCGGTCTCACGCTAGCCGTGGGATCGCTAATATGCACTAGATACGTGTGCCAGCAATATGCTGACGAGGTGCAACGTGACTTGCGCTGGTGCGATGAACTGGATCGTGCAGGCGCAAGCTGATCGCCAGCACGTGTTAACTGCCGCCCCCTTAAATATCTGCGTCCCGCAGATTTCTACCATCGCGACAGGAACAATACGTATGTAAGATTTCCTGGATCTGAGGTTGGGGAGTGGCTAGTGGTTGTGCAAGCGGAAGCTGGATGGATGGGATCCGTAGTTTTTTGGTAACTTTTCTCCAGACAATGGTGATGGCGGATGCCATAAAGAATATTACCATGGCTTCTGTAACTAATGAGATCTCAAATTTTTCATTAAGTGTTCCTAGGTATCTTATGTTTCTGACACCGAGTTCGTGTACATAATCCAAATTAACCCTTAGCCCTTGACTCGTGATGTTTGTCAGGACAGATGGCAGTGCGTGAAAACTCAAACCGGTTTTGCTCATAAACGTCTGGTTCCCGACCAGAATTGTCTCGTTGCTGAACTGTAGTATGTAGGTACCGTTAAGAAAATCGGAATGGTTGTTCGAGACTACATGCCCCACAAAATTGGTAAGAAATAGTGTGTGCTCATTAACTAGTTCAAGCACCTCTTCATTATTAGTGCGATACTGACATCTGGCGTTCCCGCCCTTAAGTACCCTTGGTAAGCACTCTTCTTCAGGAAGCTTTTCTAGCGCACTGCTGCTACAAATGGTCGAGTTATTTATCGAGTAGCAGTCCGCTACTATCCCATAGCTTTCATCTTGATTGACTGACATTTTTCGAAATTTGAGATCCAATTGTTTGCCATTCCTTATACCTTAAACTTAAACTCCTGTTTTTTTACCTTTGGAATTGAAACGACATAAAGAAGTAAGGATTGGTTGGTGTAAATTGAGGGTGTGCCATATTCGATCGCCTCTACAATATTCTGGTATGGTAATGTTTCAATTTCCGATAATACCTGATTCAACTCCTCCTTGTCAAGAAAATTACTGTTAATTATTCCGCTCTTCGCCATTTGACAGCCCCTTACAATTTCGTTTACTGCCTCTTTGAGAATTAGGACCTTGTCAAGTGCTGTTTGGTCTGCATGTTCATTTTCGTCATCCTTTGCGATACGGTTCACCACGGATAGCATCTCATTTAGCTTTTGCGTGAGCTTATGCGATGACTCGAGTAGCTGCCTGTTGATTTTGTATTGATGGTTGCTGTTTTCTATGACTTCTTCCTGCCTTTGGAGTATATTATGCGATGACTCGAGTAGCTGCCTGTTGATTTTGTATTGATGGTTGCTGTTTTCTATGACTTCTTCCTGCCTTTGGAGTATATTATCCCAATCGGTTGCGTCAGGGTTTCCGGCGACTCACTTCCATGCTGAGCCGATCCAATTTATTGAGCGCACTGTTCTTCTTTGGGTGTTTTGAAGTTCATTAAGGCGATCTTTCGTCTGATTCAGGTGGTACTCCAATACAGAATTCGTAGTATGTCTGACAATACCAGCCTGATTTATGAATCTCGAAATCTGATGCAATATTTCGTCGTACTGACTCAAGTCCACCACATGCACCAACTTAAAATAGCCATCAATCATCCAACCCTTTCCGTTGCTTATCGATACAATAGGTGCCCGATATCCGAAGACGCTGAAGCCACGTGCACCGATGATCATTATGATTATTATAAGATGTAAGAATAACATCGCGTTCCCTTTAAAACAAATTTTTAACAAATCCTTTTTTTTTAAAAATGAGAGTTATGGAATAAAAATTAACTATTTTATAAAAAATTATGGGATTAAATGTACAAAGACTATTGCTATAATTTTAGTTATTTAAAGAATAATAATTTTATTTTTATCATAATATTCCTTGTTCCTTTTTTACTCTTTAAAAAATCATAAGATTAATCGTACAGCAAGGATCATTATCTTTTCTGTTACTTATAAAATAAGAATCCAATTTTTATCATTATATTCTTTTTTCCTTTGTTTTTTCAAAAAATGTCAAATTATAGCAATAGGTAAGTGGAGAAAGAATAACAGATATTATTCCTTATTCCCCTTTTTTTTTTTTTGCTTTGCATAAATATGGAGCTTATTTCTTGTTTAATGGACTAACATTCTTAATGTGGGTTTTGTGGATTCTTCTTCCGCTCTCTGTCGTGATCGTTACCCTATTGCCCCTTGCTACGATTTCTCTCTTGAAAAGTGGTTTATTTTTTCCTTTAATTCTTTTGATTGCAACATAAATTACTTCCCCCCTCCGATATTTTCTGGGTGAAGACCTTCTACTGTTGAGCCTAATGTTTCGCGCTTTAGTATTCTTTTTGATGAGTGCCCGTAAGTCTGTGTTCATTTTCGCCCTAAAGTTAACCAAACCCTGATAATTAATTCTCTGTGCCCTGTTAAAAAAAGAATGAACTGATTTCAATCAGTTCTTTCACTTTCAACGTCGAATATTCATTTTTCATGCACCTAAAAATTTCGACAACCGTAGAATGGACCCTTTCCACCTGGCCATTTACCTCGCTTCTCTGTGTTGGCGTTAAATAAAGTTCAATACCAAGCCTTTTTATAAAATTAACCACTATTGGACTGATGAAGCTTTTTTCATGAAGGATCTTAATGAGCTTACCCCGCACACTCAACACCGATCTATCTTTGATATGGAAAAACTTAGCGAATTTGGAAAATTTATCGATACAAGTGATGAACTTTTCCCCCTGAATTTCCATTATATCCATGTGAAGGATCTCGCAAGCATACCTTGGAATGGGTGTTGGTTGTAATTCAGGGTGAACCGGATGCCTATCGTATTTGTTGGTTTTACATATTTCGCAAGCAGACGCGTATGCTCTAATCTGAGCACTCATGCCGGGGAAGTAAAAATTTTCTAAGATCTGTATCCTATTCTCCCTGGCATTTCTGTGAGCCCTTTTATGTTCGGCCTCGATAATACTAAATCTCCGCTCAAGACCTTTTACATCTTCTACAACTCTCTGGGTTATGCGGGTCTTGTACTTGGAGAAATGTTCTAAATACACCCTTTGGAGCAAGTCTAAACATATTTCAGGAATTTTTATGCCATTAATCACATTTGGATTCAGTCTTTGTTTAAGGATATCGGTGAGAGCGTCTGCGTCTAGGTAAGAGGTTGAAATGAAGTGCCTAGAAAAGCCGGGATGGGGAGTTTCAAAACACGAAGAATTTTTTTCTACATTAATTACCAGCTGATTTTTAAACACATTCAACGGAGCCTCCACATGGTAAATCAAATCCGTAGCGTCCTGTTCTGCGCTGTGCGCTGTACCATCGGTATCTACCTCGCTTGCCGTCTATGTTTGTGCAGTGTTACCTTCGCTTGCCGTGTCAGTTGCGGAATCATTTGCTCCAGGCAAATGATTCAACTGAGTTTTCAGCCCGGTTTGTAAATTAATTCGTGATTGTACTCCTCAATGCGGGCCTTCCACCTCTTTAGCTTGGCATTATAATTTCTCGTACCCAAAGCGAATGTCAGAGGTTGATGATCCGTGTAGATTCTGATCTTCTTTGCGCCATACAGGTAGTTACGCAGATTGTCCAATGCCCAAACTATCGCGAGCATTTCTTTCTCGTTCGCCGCATAGTTTTCCTCAGTTTTGTTGAGGGATCTGGACACATAAGCGATCGGCTTGTCTTTCTCGATTTCTCCTTGGGACAAAACGCCACCGATGGCAAAACTTGATGCATCTGTTGTCAAATTAAAAGTTTTTTCAAAATCAGGAAAGGCTAAAATTTCCGATGAAACCAATAAAAGCTTCAAATCAAAAGCTTGCAAGCCATCCTCCTGTAGACTGATGGCTACACGCCTTGATTGATTTGCTTTCACCTGAGAGTTTTCTCCCCTGGTTAAATTGGTAAGGGGCTTGGCTACTTTAGCGTAGTCCCTTATAAATTTCCGATAGTAAGAAGTGAGTCCTAAGAAACTCTTCAGATCCTTTAAATTGGTTGGAGGTAATACATTTTGAATTGCGGAAACTTTTTTCTGATCTGGCTTGATCCCCTCAGGTGTAATGACATAACCCAAAAACTCCACTTCATCTTTCATAAAGTGGGTCTTTTCTAAATTAACCTTAAGATTGGCCTCGCATAGGCGTGAGAATACAGTTTCAATGTTGCGCAAATGCTCCTCCTCCGATTTTCAGAAGACGAATATGTCGTCAATGTACACATAACAGGTGTTCCCTATGTATTCTTTAAGGACGTCATCTATCATCCTCTGAAAAATCGCGGGAGCATTTTTCAGCCCGAATGGAAGCCTTAAAAACTCGTACTTTCCATTCATGGTGGAAGACGTGGTCTTTTGTATGTCGGAATTCTTCATTGAAATTTGGTGGAAGCCAGATGTCAAGTCTGAAGTCGTGAAATATTTTGCCTCGCCAAGGCTAGAAAGCGCAGCGTTAATATCGGGTATGGGATAGGCATCAGGGATAGTGACCGAATTCAACCGCTTAAAATCAATCACCATACGGTACTGCTTCTCCCCAGAAGGTTTAGGTTTCTTAGGTACAATCCATATCGGTGAATTGTACGGACTCTTGGACAGGCGAATTATACCTTCTTCTAATAATTCCCTGACCTGCCTATCTACCTCTCCACGCATGCACGCGGAATAGGGATAGCTTTTGGTGTAGATTGGTTCATTGGTATTTGTTCTTATTTCAGCCCTCACGTTAGTTTTTACAATCTCACTACCATTTATTGGTCCGAAAAGTGAATTGTAGCGTTGTATTAGGTTATCAATTTTTATCCTGGTATTCCCTGAGAGAAGTTCATTGATAACAATGTTCACTTCAACTGAATACCTGGCTTTAAGAGAAATTTTCACCCCCAAGTTTAAAAGAAGAATATTTTCTTTACGGTCTATTACCGCTTCCAATGCCCTCAGGGTATCGTCACCCACGATACCATCAAAAGAAACCAAGCCCGGAAGAACAAAAAAGGTTACGGGTAGGGTGATTCCGGCTTGCTTAAAAAATTCACCCGTGATTGTTTCAGTTATTAATATTTCGCCTGCTGCAGAGTTAACCGTATAGGATTTTTCTACAGGAAACCGCTTCCCTTCGATGGCTGAGCTAATAAAATTTTTATTAGCACCCGTGTCAATCAGGAAGTTCAGCTTCCTGCCGTCCTTGGTAAGATATTCCATATAGGGGACACTGGACGGATGGTCCCATTTTGGTGTATTGCTGGTATTGGTGATATTCTCTCCTAGATCTCGAAGGCGGGAGAGGCGCCCACCATGAAGTTTTCCGACTCCTGTATGTTTTCTTGCACTTGCTGCTCGTAATCGTCACCGTTGGGCTGTTCTTGTTGTTGCGGGAAGTGTTGCTCCTGAGGTTGCATGAAATGCTGCTCCTGAGGTTGCAGGAAGTGTTGCTCCTGTTGCCCGTTTTTCGACTGTATATTATATAATCTCTGCTGTTTATGTTGAAAATTGGTGGAACCATGCTTCCTTTTGAAGGGGTTGTTACCTTGTTGCGGCCGGTTCATATAGTTCACTTGCTTGGTCTGGACCGACCTATCCACATCCATTTGTTCTTGCGGTTTAGCGCCACTTGGTCTGGGAGGGGCGTTTGCTTGGTAAGACCCGTGGAACCTGTTATTATTGTTAAAATTATTAGAGTAGTATGTGCGAAACTGTTCGTTTCTCCTTGGCGGCAATGGGGGCCTGGCTTGGACTCGGAAAACCTAATTCATTGGGACCGTTGCTCTATTCGCGGCTACAACATGAATTGAGCCGCTTTTCATGCTCAAATTCTGCAGCTCGAGGCAGGCAGAGTATGCCTCGGGTAAGGTTTGAGTCTTCTGAACTATCAACATTCTTGATAGTTCAGGACTTAATCCCCGAATGAAAACGTCCAGCGCCCTGTTGCGGTACGTTTCCACCAAAGCCTTCACTGTTTCTACCGAATACGTTTCCGTTTTTTATTTTATTTATAATAAGCGAGAATTGATGATTAACCGCGGCATAGAACTCATCAAGCCTTGCCCCCTTTTGTAAAGCTGATTGAGCTGATGCTCAAGAGTTCTTATGTCACGCTTATCAGCGTAGTGAAGGGATAGAATTTTTTTGATTTCTAACCAGCTATTGTCAAACACATTATATGATACTAGTGCCGTGTCGGCACTGCCCCTAATTTTTTGTCTAATATGTTGCACAATTGCTCGATGATTTGCTCCTAATGATTTCAAAATCACGCAGTATGCTCTCGACATTGTGTACCCAGGACATATATTGGGTCGGGTTCCCATCGAACACCTGCAATTCCCTTACACAGTCGGGGAGCTTGCAGATATCCTTCAGATCCTGTTCACTTTTTGGGCCATTAAGGTCCACTGGTTGTTCCCCCGAGATAATGCCCACAGTCGCCACTGCTTCCATTCTATCAACCCTTTCTAAAATATCGCCTATTTGAGACATCATCTCCATCCTACCACTAGCCTCGGTCCTTTCCGACGCAGTCAAACGCGAATCTATGCTCTTCAATTGGGCGAAAATAGCATTAATAGCCCCATTAAGCTCAGTGATTCCCTTTTTCAAATCCTCCATAGCAAAACTTTTTTCTTTTTTTCTTTAATTAATCACAACAAGAGACTCAGAAGAAAAATTCACTCACCTCTTTTACTGAATGTGCGAAATTCCTTGATAATGTGCGAGTAGTTCCAGTTTCTGGTTTTCCTGGCTATCTCAGTTTTTGTGGTTTTTATGATTTTGTCTGAAAAAAATTAAAGATTAGTTCGAAAAATAACAACCAATTAGCCTTGGAAGGATCATATTCTTCCCGTTTAGTCGCCAGCGTTTATGCTTGCCAGCAACCTACTAGGGTATGATGCACTTCACCACTTCCCCGGTGTGTCCTTTATCTTCATATGCTCTCCAACCTGTTCTCACGGGAAGGATGGATGAGCACGAAGGAAACTGTGTTCTCATGGGTGCGGTACCTTGCGCTTCAGGAACGTAAAAACACTTTGCCACATTTCAGGCATTAGTAAAAAGACACACCACAGAAGATGAAACTCGTTTCTTAAATTAAAATTTTTAAATTTATCGCTAGCCCTGGTGGGTCCCGTGGGATTCGCATTCTCATTTTTTTTTCCCTTTGCATTATATTCTTAAAATTTATTTTTTTTTTTGGGATTCGCAGCCCTTTTCCTTTTTTCAAAAAGTTTAATTAATATAGAACTGGAGGGTCCCGTGGGATTCGCAGCCCTTTCTCCTTTTCAGGATTATTTATTTATTTATTTCATCGTAGAACTGGAGGGTCCCGTGGGATTCGCAGCCCTTTATTTAATTTTTTTAAAAAATATTTTATATATTCGTTTTTATTTCTGAACTGGAGGGTCCCGTGGGATTCGCAGTCCTTTTTTTTATATTTAAAAATACTGGGACATCTTTCCTTCATATGTGCCTGAGGGGTACCCGCATTAAAGGCGAGTCCCTGCTCGGGCACCAGTTAAGGATTTCTAATCCTGTTTCAATAAAAAAATTAAATTATGGCCGCATTGGCTAGCCTATGCTAGCCAACGCCCACGGGCCAGTTATAATCACCTTTTTTCACACTAGTTATCCAACACAAAAACACGTTAATCCTGTTTTACAATCTGCCTTTTATTTATATATTTGACCCAACTGATTAATGTCCAAAATTAGACTGCCTGAATAATAATAACTTAAATTATAAGAAACCTAAAATACCTTATCCTAATTGCTGTGTCAGCGGTCTCACGCTAGCCGTGGGATCGCTAACCTGCACTAGATACGTGTGCCAGCAATATGCTGACGAGGTGCAACGTGACTTGCGCTGGTGCGATGAACTGGATCGTGCAGGCGCAAGCTGATCGCCAGCACGTGTTAACTTCAACGTCCAAGTTTTCTACGTTAGATTCAATTTGATCTATTAATTTTAAAATTTCTAACAGGTTTACAATATGCAAGACCGTATTTGTTGTATTGATTTGATTTGTTGTATTGTTGAGTAACCCGAATTTTCCTCAATTTTGATGAACCGCAGGAGGCCCTTGCACAACGCAGCTGTCTTGAATAGTAGTATTGTCCTCATCCTAAAATGTTAAACTTTGTTTTAATACTGTAATATAGAGATATTATTAATATTATTTTTCTTGAATACTATTCCTGATATTTTGTTTTTCTCTTAACTTGTGATTTATAAATTCTCTTAAACTTGTTATCGTTAGAGACCAGATAATTATTTTCTTTCCTATAATTGCAAATTTTCTTATATTTGGGCTGTGCCTTGCTTACTCTGAAGTTTCTGACAATGTCGTTTTTGAAGTTATTTTCGTTAATTACATTCTTATTTAGTTTTTCGATTCTTTTGGTTTTTTGTTCATGCCAAATTTGTGTTAAGTTTGTCAGTTCCTCTTTTGAAATCAAATTATTTATTAGATCAATTGGTCTTACTTTCGTTGTGGAATATATTGTGTTGTTATAAATGGTGATAACTTTAAAAATTTTTTCGCCTAAGTCATCTTCGCTATTAGGAATAGCATTAAACAACCTTATGTGTTCATTTTAGGTTAGATAAAGCCTTTCAACATCTGAGTTACCGGTTTTTAAGTAAGTAGTTGCAAAGTGGTATTCTATCTCGCTATTTTTTAAAAACTCTTTCATACAAACTGTATCAAATTCATTGTCTGCGACAATTATTTTGGGTTTTCCCAGATATTGCATTCGAGTCTTCATACCTTCTACTAAAGATAACCAGGTTCTATCCTGTAAGAGATGGGCTGTAGCATATTTAGTGCATTTGTCTGTACTAGTTAAATACATTACGTTTCTCTGCGGAAACCAAATATCGAAGTGAACTATTTCATTGTGAGTTTCAGGGGTCTTCGTAGCATTTAAGGGATGTTTGGTTAGATTTCTATCGTATTTGGCCCTATTACATATCTCACAATTATTTATAAATTTCTGAATCTCTTTTTGCAGACATGGGTAGTAATAAGATTTTTTTATCTCTAGATAAGTCTCATTAATACCTCTATGGTTTTTACTGATGTGTTCTTTTTGTATTAATATAAGTAATTTTTCTTTGTCTGTAATATCTTCACTTCATCACCTTCAGATTATTATTATTCGAAAAGTATTCTAAATAGAGTTTTTGAAAGCGTAAAAATAGTGGATTATCACTGCAAAATAAGACTACTAAACCCTTGTCTGGTAATTTTTGTTGCATTGATTTCAGCAAATTGCTTTCTGGTGAAATATTTAAAGAAGTTCTTACTCTGTTTTTAAATAAAAGTTTTGTTTTCGATGATTCTTTTTTTGAGTTTTGCAAAATAAACTGCGTTTTAAAAATATTAACAGGATTTTCTGTTTTTCGAATGAATTTAGAATCGTCAGTTTCTGCGCTATGAGCCGTCTCAACATCTTCACTATCATAGGGATCAATTGCTTCTGCAGTGACCTGCTCTAATGGTCTAACCTCTTGGCTATGAACATTTTCATCTTCGGTGGTATTCTTTTTGTTAAATAATTCGTTTAAATTAATTAGCAAACCTTTGTTTTCATCATCTTCCTTAGCATATAGCTGCCTTAATTCTTTTATTACTTCTTCCGTTGTCGTAGTACTCAAGCCAACCGTATTTTCCCTAGGACCTAAATAATTAATTAATTCATTTGAATTAACGTCTAAATCCATTTTTTCGTCGTTATCTAACGCAATCCTACTTAAACCATCGGCTAAAACATTCTCCTTACCCTTTATGTAACAAATATAAAAATCAAACTTGTTCAGCTTTATTTTTCATCGCTGAAGTTTCGAGTTTGGTTCTTTCAAGTTACTTAACCACACAAGTGGACGGTGGTCAGTGTTTATTATGAACTTACGACTAAACAAATAAGGTCGGAAGTACTTTGTTGACCATACTATAGCTAAGAGCTCTTTCTCTATAGTACTATAGTTTTGTTCATGGCCATTTAATGAACGACTAGCATAGCAAATAACCTTATTGCTTTGCATAAGAACTGCGCCTAAGGCGAAATTACTAGTATCAGTCACAAGCGTGAAGGTTTTAGTGAAATCAGGATGTACTAATATTCTTTATGAACCGACGGTAGAATCCAGTTATTCCTAGGAACGATTTTATTTCCTTTCGATTCTTGGGTAATTTAATTTTGTCTATCGCCTCTACTTTTTTTGGATTAGGTTTTATTCCCTCTGATGTTACTAGATGTCCCAAAAACTCCGTGTGTTTCTAAAGAAATGTGCACTTATCCAATTGAACTTTGAGATTGTGTTTATTCAAACAGTTAAAAATCTTACTGAGTGACTCGAAATGTTCTTCAACACTTGTTGAAAAAATTAGGATGTCGTCCATGTAGACAACACATATTTTACCGATAAACTCCTGTAACACTAAATTCATTAGTCTTTGGAATGTCGCTGGAGCATTCCGAAGGCCAAATGGCATACGAAGGAATTCGTAGTGGCCATTAGAAGTAGAGAAGGCGGTTTTGTGTATGTCACAAAGATCCATCTCGATTTGGTGAAACCCTTTCGCAAATCAAGCGTAGTAAAATACTGACATCGTCCCAATTTGTCAAATATGTCATCCATATTTGGCATTGGGAATCGATCTTCTATCGTGATGTCGTTTAACTTACGAAAGTCAATTACAATGCGCCATTTTTGCTGATTGGTATGGTCCAATTTTTTTGGGACTACCCAAATTGGACTGTTGTAGGGGCTAAATGATTCTCGGATAATGCCTACCTCTAACATTTCTTTCACTTGCCTATCAACCTCATCCTTGTGAACCTCTGGGTATCTATAGAGCTTAGAATATATGGGTATGTCGTTTTTAGTTTATGTTTGATTTCGTTAGTGAAATCAAACTGAGAATTATGGTAAAAAAGGTTTTTGTATTTTGCAAGTATGTTTTAATTTTTCATATTCGGTATTGTTAAGATGTTTTGTTTCAATATGCTGCAACACTGTGGTTGTTAAAAATCTCTATAGCATTGTTTTCATAAGCAACTTCATCATATTGTTCTTCCTCCTTGTTAAGATAAATTTTGATAGCAGCGTTTTCAGTTATTAATTGCCTTTCACCGTAGTCGATCTTACAATTTAATTTTTCTAAAATATTATTACCGATAATGCCGTCGAATGAGTTCTAAAAACTCGCAGTGAAAATTACTTAGATTAAATTCGTTAAAAATTGGGAAACTACAGAGTTTGTTGATATGAAATTATGTTCCTAATGCTATTATTGAGACATTTACATTTTTCTTCCACTTTGGGTTACAGATATTTTCGCGAATTAGGCTAAACTCTGCACCTGTATCGACTATAAAATATAAAGTTTTAATGGGGTTTCGAATTTTTATATAGGGTTGCAATAAGTGCAATTTTTAGTTTTTTATTCACGTTTATTTTACTTTTTGTTAACCCTTTCACTACCGACTTTTTGTTTGCCAACGAATAATTTTTTTGATATTTGATTCGTATCTGGAACACTTGAAATTAGCGTAAAAAAAAAAATTTTTCTTTTATTACGCCCCCTATACTCTCAAAAAATTTGTACACTACAGTGCACATAGGTAGTAACGGGTTGTAGAAATTAATTATATTTTTTATCATAACTAGTTTTACTTATTCATTGTTTATTGATAGGAAAATATAAAATGTATTTAGAAAAATGCAAGAGAAATTGAAGTACCTTAATTAGATTATATGATAAGAGAGGAAACAATTGCTTTCACGTTGAACACATAAGTGTGCATAACATTTTAGACACTTTATGTAAGATCTTTTTGCGCAAGTTGGTAACTTGCAACGCCCAGGTGCAGTTGTATTATCGAAGAATGGAAAATGCCCAATTGCATCCAAACGAATGTCTTTGATTGGAGCCACATAGCGTCGTTTGTCATTTTGAGGACTTTGTGAAAGTGGACTGCTTGAAGGACGTCAAACTCTTTTAAGGGAAGGTTTTCCCATTATAACTAAGGCATTGCATACCTGCATTCGAAAGTGCATAAGATCAAGCTGTTCTTTGACTTCAATGTGAGCTTGTCCTGCATCTCTACGGTATTCTTGCCAAGCGGCCGTTACAGCGATATCGAAAAAATGCATTATTACTCGAGCGTCCATTTCTTTGATTTCAGAAAGATGCGATAATATGCAACAAGTTGATCGAGAAGATCAACACCACCCATTCCGTTGTTGTATCTTTTGATTACTTCTGGTCTTAGAATGTTTAGGTGCGTGCGAGCTACTTTGTCGTAACGCTTAGCTTCGTCTTCAACACCTATGCCAGGAAAATTCGACGCCATATGAACTGGTTTATTATCAAACAATTTAGTGACAATAACACTGCCGTCCTTGCTAATTACTTGATCTGATGAACCTCGGCCATTTTTCTTTAGATCCTTATCACTTGGTGGAGCATTGAACCTATTAATTCGAGCAGTCCCGGCGGCTTAATGGATTTCAGATAATGTAGAATGTGGTACGAATTAAAAAAGTTGTCAAAGTACAATTTGTGTCCAACAGTATCTCTGGGGATTCTTTTCACAAGGCTAACTACAATAGCTGCGTCAAATCCCATGGTCTTCACTACATCGTTACTAATTTCGGTAGAGGCACCTTGATAGGCAACGAAATCAAATGGCATCCCACTTTTTCCACAGAGGAAGAAAAATTTTATTCCCCACGGATATGGTTTATTTTTTATATACTGTTTTATTGATAACTGTCCCTTAAACGGTATCAACTGCTCATCAATGCTAAGAACTTCTTCTAATGGAAGTTGTAGCATTCGCTTGCGAACATAGTCCAAGATAGGTCTTACTTTATACAACTTATCCGTGTTATTTGGTTCTTTTGCATTATTATCAACTAAATGCAATGCAGTTCGTAATTGATAGAAGCGATTTCTTGTCATATGCTCACTGAACAGTGGCAATCACAAGCATCTTTCCCAAAACATTTCAATCCGTGGGAATTTCAAAATGCCCATATAGCCATGTAATCCAAAGAAAACTTCCATTTCTTTGGCAGTGCATGGACTGAACCGCATTTCTTTTTGAACCGCGTACAAATTTGTAAATTCTGCTGCTTTCTCGAAGAATTCTGGCGGTAAAAATTTTTGAAAATAGGTAAATGGGGTTTTTACATTATCATTCCCTAGTCATTATTAAAATAACTGGGTTGAGGCAAGGTATGCCGGATACGTCTCCATTCTATATTTTTCTTTTGAACAGGCACATATCCCTCAAGGGGTGATGATGGTTGTTCGTCTATTTCTGTGGACTCATCTGATCTCATTGCCAGCGCTTGACGACGAGAAGCTCTTTTTGATGTTTCTGCCTGAGCCACTTCGGCACCTGTTAAATCAATAGAAATTTCTAGAGTTGGTCCCTGAGCAATAGTTTCAGTTATTTTCTGGCTAAAAAAAGCTTTTACAGGTACATATTTATCTGCTAAAGCACCATCTAACGCAGCAAAATTATAATGCTCTTCGGGATCTATATCATCGGGCTCTTCGCCACAATCCTCATGGTTATTTATGACATCTTTAATTACAACCGCTTCTTCATCGGTATCGCCGCCGTCATCCACACCTGAGCAATCCTCTAGACATGCCACAATTTGTTCGTTCGTCAATCTCCAACGATGCATTTTTTCTTCTACACTATAAAAAAAAAACAAAATAACTGCCACTGCAATTTAAAAAAAGTGAACTTACGGTGGCGAAAAAGGATGCAATTCCAACTTCAAATCTACGTTCAGAATGTTGTTGATAGAGTAGCAAGAAAATCTATGCAAAAAAAATACAAAAAAAAAAATGTTTCTTAGAACCCTTTGACTACCCACGTACACTAAAGTGTCGTTGACTTCAAATCATTGCCTAGGACTTACCAATTATCGAATTTTCCAGGTAAAAGCACAAAAACACTCTTTGAAGCTTCAGTAAATAAAAAAAAATTATTTCTGATATATAAATAAACTTTTTGATGTTGTTATTATAATTAAAAAAAAATGAAGCACAAAAGAAACAAAATTCACGCACAAAGTCACCAAATATTAATACTAGAATGAACTGCTTTGTAAGTTTTTGCATGAAAATAATGCCGTCGCATGGTCACTTCTTACCAAGCGCAAAAAAAATTTCAAAAAGTACTTGCAGTCATATATTAAGAATTTTTGAAAGATGTGTACTGTAGTGTACAATGGTAGTGAAAGGGTTAAATTAAATTTTTCAATGTTATACTTCGTGTGCTTGCAAAAATCGAATGAATTAGAATGTTCTTTCCGTTACAAATATTTCAAAAAAGGACTCACACACGTAAAGAAGAAAGACAAATTAAAGTATATACAGACAAAAGAGAAATGACATTAGTGTCGTAGCTTAGGGCTATATTATAGAAATAGTAATTATTACAATTCGGCCATTCTGACCGCACAATCGACCTCGATTGTTATTAATATACAAATTTTAATTTGTTTTTACTTAGGTGTTACCTTCTTAATCCAAGTATGTTAAAGTTTCACTCAAATCCAAGCAGGTTACCTTCGAGATCCAATTCATAACCAACGGGATCCCTACTTGAATGGCAAGGACTGGGGAGTATATGGAAATCTGACCATCTCCGCAATCTACTAGAATCTAAAATTTCATGATAGGGCATTTGTGTAATCTGAAACCCCTCGATATCCTCAACAACGTATCTATCATGGTTTAATTTCTCTTTGATTTCATATGGGCTGCGGAATTTCGGTATTAATTTTTTATTTGTTCCAATTGAAGTCTCGACATTTTTTATTACGACAAAGTCACCAACTTCAAACTGTTTTGCCGGTTTATTATGTTTATTGAAATAATCAAAATTATATGATTGAGATTTTAGGATTGCATCAGCAGCCTCTGACCTAAGTTTAACAAAATCAACACTCTGCTTATCTGCGCATTTTGAGTCGACGTATTCAGTTATCTCGTCAATTACCTTGCCTCTTTGTTCAGTACCGAATAAAAGTCTACTTGGTGCAACTTTCGTCGTCGTATGGTTCGTGTTATTCATTGCATATTCCGCCTATACCAGTTTTTGCTTCCAGTCAGCATGTGTTGCTGATTCTGCCAATTTTGCTAGCATTGCCTTTAAATCCCTATTCATGCGTTCGACATGGCCATTCGACTGAGGTGATGCAACTGCCACCTTAACGTGTTCTATATTTCTGTCTGTCACAAAGTTCAAAAAGTCCGTAGAAGTAAAAGAAGTACCGCGGTCACTAACTATTCGACGTGGTCCGCTATAATATTCAAAATACTTTTTTAACGCTTGACAAGCCTCTTTAGTGGCTAGTGTATTTACTGGGCACAACTTTACAAATTTCGTAAAAGAATCGATAACTGCAAATACATACTTGTGTCTTGAATTTACCGAAGGCAATGGACCAAAATGGTCAATATGTAATGTGTAAAATGGCTCCGATATCTTCGGAATGTTGTACAAATTTCTTTCATTTTTCCGCAATGGCGCCGAATAATATATACATTTTAGGCAATTTCTTATAAACAAATTAAGTTTCTCTTGCATATTCTCAAACCAGTAGTGCTTCTGTATTTGATTCATACACTTATTTACCCCCAAGTGACCACATTTTTCGTGTACAACCCTCATGATATTTTCTTCTAACTCTCTGGGCACATACAGTTGACGTTGTTTTTGGGACCCTATTCGAAAAACTAAACCATTCTCTAAGACATAGCCAGGTATATCACCGGTTTCCAATCCACTTCTAATATTCTGTATGCTCGTATCTCGAGCCTGTGAAATTTGAATATTCGCATCTAATTCTGAATTTTCCGTTTCTATGGCACCTACCATTTCGATACGACTTAACGCGTCTACATGCGACATACAGCTTCCTCTACGATGCTCTACTTTATAATTATAGCACTCTAATACTAAAGTTTATTCACATATTTTTTCTTTAGTGCCTTACAATCAGTCACTACCGTGAATGGTAATCGGTCAACAAATGTATGGAACCGTTCTAGAGCGTATACGATTGCTGAAGTTTCTAACTCAAAACTTATTAGTTAAGATTCGTCAACCGCCGCTTTTCTGGAATAATAGGCAACTGGATGGAATTTACCATCACTTTGTTTTTGCATAAGTGCTGCGTCAAAACCATAGGAACTGGCATCGCAATGTAGCTCTGTTTGCTTCCGCGGGTCATAAATTGACAAAACTGGAGACGAGGTCAAACTATCTTTTAAAAATTCAAAAGCTTTAGAACATTCGTCCGTCCAATAAAACTTGGTTTCCTTTCTCAAAAGGTTGGTGAGTGGTTTGGCAATACTTGCAAAATTAGGTACAAAACGTCGGAAATATGAGAATAGCCCATGACATCTTTGGACATCTTTAGTGTTTTTCGGTATCGGATAGTGACGAATCGCTTATAGGTGATTATTGCTTGGCCTAATACCCTCATGGTTTATACGGTACCCTAAATAGTCGAGCTCACGGAAGGCAAACTTACATTTTTTAAAATTTAACTCAAGACCAGATTCTTTTAAAAGTTGCAGGACCTCTGCCAATATTCTATACTTAGTTACTTACTTGGGTGGCCATAACAACCCGTTACCGGGTTACGGCCGATCTCAAAAGCTCTCTCCAGGCGCCTCTGCTTCGCGCACGCCTTCTCCAATCAGTCACACCAAGCGTGGATAGGGTTTCTTCGGCTTGGTCTTTCCATCGGAGGCATGGTCTTCCTCTCCGTCGTCGCCCAGCGGCTTCCGCATCAAACACCTTTTTCGCCGGAGCTTCTTCGTCCATACGCACAACATGTCCCAGCCAGCGCAGACGTTGGATAGTGATGCGGTTGACTATGTCGATGTCATCGTAGAGCTCGTACAGTTCATGGTTCATTCGAATACGGTAGTCGTCGCCGACGCGAACAGGACCGAAGATTTTGCGAAGAATTTTTCTCTCAAACACCCTAAGTGTGGCTGCATCGGTCTGCGACACAACCCATGCTTCTGCACCGTAGAGTAGCACGGGTAAGATGAGCGTCTTGTAGAGTGTCAGTTTTGTCGGGCGAGAGAGGTCTCTACTACTCAATTGCTTACTGAGACCGTAGTAACACCTATTAGCAAGAGTGAGTCTTCAATTTATCTCCAAGCTGATATCGTTTTGAGTGTTCACGGCGGTGCCAAGATAGGTGAATTCCTTGACAACTTCGAAAGTATAGCTGTTCGCAGCAATGTTGGATCCAATGCGCCGCGTCTCCCTGCTTGTGGACAGCATATACTTTGTTTTGCCCTCGTTCACCGTCAAACCCACCTTCGCTGATTCTTTTTCGATAGCAGAAAACGCAGCAGTAACATCTCGCTTACAACGCCCAATGATATCAATATCATCGGCATATGCAAGGAGCTGGACACTTTTGTAGAAAATAGTGCCATTACGATGTACACTGGCTTTTCGCAACACCCCTTCTATCAAAAAGTTGAAGAGGTTGCAGGATAGTGGATCGCCTTGTCTGAAACCTCGTTCGGTATCAAATGGTTCGGATAGGTCCGTTCCTACCCTGACGGAGCTGGATGTGTTGCTCAACGTCATTCTGCAAAGCCGCACTAGCAGGTATACCGAACTCAGACATGGTGGCATACAGGCAATCCCGTATCGGGCTATCGAAAGCAGCCTTAAAATCGATAAAAAGATGATGGGTATCGATCTGTTTTTCGTGGGTTTTTTTCATGATTTAGTGTAGTGTGAAGATCTGGTCTATGGTGGACTTACCAGGTCTAAAGCCGCACTGATAAGGCCCAATCAGTGTGTTGGCGAACGGCTTAAGTCTTTCACACAGTACGGTCGACAGGACCTTGTATGAGATGGCAAGAAGACTGATTCCCCGGTAGTTTGCGCAAATTGTAGGGTCACCTTTCTTCAGTATAGGACAAAGGACACTGAGATTCCAATCGTCGGTTATGCTTTCTGCTAGCCATATTTTGCAGATGAGTTGATGCATACACCCTATCAGCTCACCGCCACCGGTCTTGAACAATTCAGCAGGCAGGCCGTCAGCACCGGCCGCTTTGTTGTTCTTAAGTCGCTGTATCACAACTCGTACCGCGTCATGGCCAGGTGGTGGTACGTCAACACCATCGTCGTTGATTGGTGGCATCGGGTTAATTTCTCCAAAGGCGGGATTGGCAGAGTCATCGCCAGCAAGCAGCTTGGAAAAGTGTTCCCTCCATAATCTCGGTGTAGCTTGCGAATCCGTAACCAGATTTCCGTGTTAATCTTTACAGGTAGATGCTACGGGCTTGAAACCTTGGGTCAGACGCTTGACTTGTTGGTAAAATTTTCGAACATCATTCCTGCCTCGTAACACTTCGAGTTTCTCACGCTCACGCCTTTCCTGCTCTCGTTTCTTGCGTCTGAAAAGGCGCCTCTCATCCTTTCTCTTTTCCCGGTAGTTTTCGCGTACGGCTCGCGTTGCGGCTGACTGCAGTGTTCTTTTGTATGCGGCGTTTTTCACTGCAGTAGCTTCGCGACACTCCTGGTCATACCATTGATTTCGCGGAGGTGGGCGTCGGAAACCAATTACTTCCTCAGCGGCAGAGCGCATGGAGCGGGAAATATGCGCCCAAAGTCCACCGGCATCATCGGGTAGAGAGTCAGGTTGAAGGAGCAGTTCTGAGAGGTGAGCGGAATAGGCTTCGGCCGTCCGATGTGATTGCAGTTTAGCGACGTCCAGCTTTCGTTGCATACCAGAGCGTACATCCTTTGCATTGCACAGCCGCATGCGTATCTTGGCTGCAACAAGATAGTGATCGGAGTCAATATTGACTCCACGGAACGTACGAACGTCTAGCACGCTGGAAGCATGCCTTCCGTCGATCACAACATGATCGATTTGGTTTTGTGTTTTCTGATCAGGGGACAGCCAAGTGGCCTTGTGGATGTCGAGGTGTTGAAATCTGGTGCTACTTACGACCATGTTTCGCACCGCGGCGAAGTCAATCAGCCGTAGATCGTTGTTTGAGGTGGTCTCATGGAGGCTGAACTGACCGACAGTGGGGCCAAATATACCTTCTCTTCCGACCTTTCCGTTGAAGTCCCCGAGTACAATCTTAACATCGTGGGCCGGGCAGCGGTCACATACTTCCTCGAGTCTCGCGTAGAAGGCATCTTTGGCAACATCGTCCTTTTCCTCCGTCGGGGCGTGCGCACAAATCAAGCTGATGTTAAAGAATCGAGCCTTTCGTTCACAGGTGTAAACCTGGAGATATGGTGGCGAAGTCTCTTGCTTACAACGAATCCGCATCCTAATTCGCGTCTCTCCGCATGGCAGCTGTAGTAGATATCGCAACTTGTTTGGTGAGAGTAACCTTGTCCTATCCATCTTATTTCCTGGATGGCGGTGATATCAGCCTTAATTTTTTTGAGGGCATCCGCCAATTCGATAGAAGCACCTTCCCTATTGAGGGTCCGGATATTCCAGGTGCATATCCTTAAATCATAGTCCTTTTTCGTTTGCAGTGGTCGTCAACGTTGAGGGGTTCTGTATCCGAGGCTTTTTTAGTTTTCATTGGAATCTTTTTTTTTAAGGGGCGGGTACCAAACCCTGCGCACAACCCATTTTACTTCCAGGGAGGACGCGCTGCACACATTCGCTCACTATCTCAGCGGATGCGGAGATAGCTACCCAGATGGAGCCAGCGGGGAGGCTGTGTGTCAACTTTCTAATGGTTGGCTCAGAGATCGCTCTGGCAATCCCCAGGTGGAAAGCAGTCAGAAACTTTACTCTGATCAACCAAAAGCCAATCCAATCCAAAGCCAATATTCTATAATGTGAACTTAATTCTTCCGTTGCAATGCATATATCATCTAAGTAAATCACTATCATGCCTTTTTCAATCATCGGTTTCAATTTCTGGTGTATGTACCTTTGAAAAACAGCAGGTGCATTTTTAAGACCAAAGGGCATACGAGTGTATTCATATTGGCCAAACGGTGTTACGAAAGCCGTAAATTTAACAGAGTCTTTATGCATCTTAATATGATGAAAAGCATCCTTCAAATCTAAAGACGTAAAATATTGTTTTCCACTAAAATATTCCAGACAATCTTCAATTAAAAGCAAAGGAAAGTTGTCACGAATAGTAATCTTATTGATTGCACGATAATCGATGCACATACGAATTTCACCACTTTTCTTTTTGACTAGCACAATAGCCAAAGCATAGGGTGAATCACTTGAGCGAACAATACCCTTTTCTAGAAGTTGATCTACTATTTTTTGGACTTCTATTTTTTTCGAAATACGACAAACGTCTTGGCGCACAATACATTGGTACATCATTAGTCAATCTTATTTGCATTGCATAATCCGTAGGCTTAGATTGCTCGTTAGAATCTAAATAATAATCTGAAATAATAGCGCTTAGCTTTTCCTTTGCACTTTCAGTCAAATACTCATCTAAAATAATTGCTTCTTTCTTACTCTCGGTGGTTATTGCATACGTCAACAATCCCAAATCAACGAAATCAATAATTTCCTCTTTATTAGTTAAACTAATTAATTCTAGTTCAGAAACATCAAACAAATGCCGATTGTCTTCAGTTGATGCTTTACAACACCCACATGCCTTTTCAATTTCTTTTGCTTTGTAAACATAAGGAACTTCTTCCCCAAAATTTTCTACGGTCACCTTGGATCAATCGATTCTATTCTACTTGGATTTTTTAATAAATTAAAAGACATAAATGCACTGTTTGCTTTCTCTGACAAAACAAAATTATATTTCATTTCTTTTTTATTTCAATTCAATTATTTTTTGTATATTTTACATCAAATTGACATAAATAAATATTGAGTTTAAGTAAAACATCTCTTCCTAGTAACATTGGCACCAGTGACTCGCCATCTGGAAGGATAACAAAATCATGAATTATTATTTTGTTTCGTAAGGTTAATTGACACTTGATTTTCCCAAACGTACTTAATTTTGAATTTCCCATTCCACGAAACAGTGTCGGCAGTTTCTGATAACGCGCAAAAGGCACCAGTGATTTTGTTACAAAACTAGTACTAATACCAGAATCAAGAAAAAAAAAACACTTGTTAACTTCAGTGCACTTATTTCGATCAAATAAGGTAACACTTACCTGTTGGAATGCACCTAAACCATTGGTGACTCCATAATCTGCATAAGTTTCCTCAGTAGCCATTACAGGGACTACGGTTTGTTTTATCGGGCAGTCCTGGTGGAAATGTCCCACCGTATGGCACTTGAAGCACGCATTTGGTGGGCGCTTAGGCTTTGTGCATTTGCTTTGGAAATGCCCAAACTGCGAGAAGTTAAAGCAGCGAACAGCAGACAGATCGGCATCATTTTTTTGCTTGGTCGCAAATGCAGCGACACCAACAGCAGTCCTTAGCAAAATGTTAGTTTGAGTTCTTTTTTTTTCGTACGACCGTGCTCCGTTCAAAATTGATATGTTTGGTGACTTATCATTTAGGCCATCCAAAATATGCTCAATTAATTCGCCTTCGGGAACCATGGCATTTGATGCAATTTCCTGCATCTCGATTACATATCGCTGCACCGACTCACCGGGCTTCAAACTGCGTTTTTTAAGTTGTGCAAGGACATCACTTAAAAAAATTTTGGCTGTGCCACAAAGTAGGTGTCGGACAGCAATGAATTTGTCGTGGTCACTGCAACGGAAGATTTCAAATGCGTCTTCTGTATCTTGAAACCACTTATTGACGTGATATGCCGCGTCACCACTAAATGGGTGCACCATAGCCTCAAAAGCTTGGAAATCAAATTTGCGGTGATCAACCGCCTGCACTTCACTCACTCTTAACTCCTCCATCAGTTTTTGCAGCTCTCGTTTCTTCCTAGCCAGCAACAATTCACGCTCAATTTGGCACATCGCTTTTCCAACTGCGTCATCACCGGCAGCATCATCAACAGCAGTGTTATTAATAATGTTATCATCATCAGTGGCGTCACCATCGCCGGCATCGTCTTCGCCTGTACCTTCGTCTTGGCCACGGCTTCCTCCTTGCATCAGCTCTTCGTACAACGGTCTTAACGTCGCAACGGTGGCACTCTCCTCCACTGCAACACCTGCAGCAATCAAGGCATCTAACATATTTTTTTTTAATATTTTGCTCATTTTAATTGTAATCCCACTTCTGAATTGCAATAAGTGTAATTTTAGTTTTTTATTCACGTTTATTTTACTTTTTATAAAATTAAATTTTACAATGTTATACTTCGTGTGCTTGCAAAAATCGAATGAATTAGAATGTTCTTTCCGTTACAAATATTTCAAAAAAAAGGACTCACACACGTAAAGAAGAAAGACAAAGTAAAGTATATACAGACAAAAGAAAAATGACATTAGTGTCGTAGCTTAAGGCTATATTATAGAAATAGTAATTATTACAGGGTAGGTTTTTATGCCTGCCTCGGAAAAATGTTGGTCCGCGCTACTAATTTCCATTGGAGTGTCTTGAGTATAATTGTGTCGGTTAGAATTTCTGGTTTGGTCCGTTTGCATTTTAGAGATTGCTGTGTTTGTGTTATGTCGATAATTATTTCTATAACGTTGAGTGCTGTTATTTTGAGAAAAATTTCTTTCGTTATTTTGTTCGTTGGACATTTGTTTGGCATGATTTACTGAAGGTGGGTTTTGTTTGGAAGACTGTTCACTATCATTTCCATATTTGCGGTGATTTCTGTAATTAGTGTTACTATTGCGATAGTAATCGCTAAAGTTTGTACGTCCTCTAACTTGATTACTGTCTTTGGAATTATACCCGAATTGAATATAATTCTGGTGCCTAGCTTCCAGAATTATATTAAAAGCATTTTGTAGGTTGGATGGATTTCTAGCATGAAGTTTTAGTTGGTTCAGGGAGGTGATTTTTGAATACATTTAACCCTATTCTCTTAATTTCCTCAGGCGTATAATTATTTTCGCCATGAGTAAAATTCCTATTGTTTATGCGCGTCATTAATTTGGTTATTTTATAATAGAAATTTTCAATAGTTCCATTTAATTTAATAGTTTTTAGCTCATCCATAAGCTCTACGCTTGATTTTTTTTTCACAAAAGTTTCTCTTTAAAATTTCTTTCAATATTTCCCACGACCCTATTTCTCCTTCTCTTAACATGCAGAGCGTGGTTTGACCAGTGCATTTATTTTTAATGTAATTGAAAAGAATTCTTTTCTTATTAGGATCAAACTCTGATATCGTTGGTATTAACGAATCAACGTTTGATAAAAATTCAGGCAAATAGTTTGCATCTGTGCCATCGAATGGCTCAATATTTTTTATAAGATTTAATGATAGATTAAATCTACTTGGTTCATATTGAAATATTTATATAAAATTTTTCTTAATATATAATTAATTTTTTTTGTTTAAATATGTTGTTAGTATTTTATCTCACTTAACTTATCTTTTTCCTGCCTTTGTTTCTGCTGTTATCCATAAATTTTTTGCTTTCACGTCTATGCTTTTTATGTTATTGAGTTTACTCTCTTATCCAGATGACTCGAAGACACACTTGTATCGCTGTCGTCCTATTTCTCAATTAGTTTTTTTTTTTTGTTTTGTTGAATTGTTTTATATAATGGGATGGAAATAATCCATCGTTGCCCAACACTTGGGATTGATGTTTTCTTGTCCAAATCTTGTGTTTATTTTAATGAGCTGGAGTAAATTTAAATGTTGAAAAGTGGTTAACTACGTAGATGGTCGCTGTTCAATTAATTGAGTTGTGGTTTGTTTCCTCGTCGCCAGTTATATTGGTGTCTACCAGAGAACTGCATTGAGTAGCTCACTGAGGGTTATGAGCCACTTGCAAAAATATGAAACGTGAATGTGCATATTGCATGCAATAATGAGTGTGAATCAGAGTTGCGCTCACTAATAGTGAATGCGTAGATAGCTCATAGCTCATGAATGTGAGCTGCTTAATAGCTCCCATTTTCGGAAAATTTTTTTTTTTGCTTCAATCGATGGGGAAAGGTCGTAAATGGTCGTCATGTCCAAAAATATTTTTGAGCTATCTTTCGTTTGAAAAAACAAAATTTTTTTCTCGAAAATGGGTCAAAAACGGGTACCATGGCCCAGGGAAACATTTTCGGGTCAAAAACGGTTCTTTCCAGGGTCCCGAGCCTTCTTTAGTGATGTCCAAAAATATTTTTCAGCTATCTTTCGTTTGAAAAAACAAAATTTTTTTCTCGAAAATGGGTCAAAAACGGGTACCATGGCCCAGGGACACATTTTCGGGTCAAAAACGGTTCTTTCCAGCGTCCCGCGCCTTCTTTAGTGATGTCCAAAAATATTTTTCAGCTATCTTTCGCTTGAAAAAACAAAATTTTTTTCTCGAAAATGGGTCAAAATCGGTCTTTTCCAGGGTTCGGAGGTACTCCTAGTGATGTTCAAAACCCATTTTCGACCTTTCTCCTTCGATTGGAGCAAAAAAAAATTTTTCCGAAAATGGGTCAAAAACGGTCCTTTCCAGGGTCCGGTGGTACTCCAAGTGATGTTCAAAATCCATTTTCGACCTTTCCCCATCGATTGAAGCAAAAAAAAAATTTTCCGAAAATGGGTTAAAATCGGTCCTTTCCAGGGTCCGGAGGTACTCCAATTGATGTTCAAAATCCATTTTCAACCTTTCCCCTTCGATTCGAGCAAAAAAAAAATTTTCCGAAAATGGGTCAAATTTTGACATTTCCCTATCGATTGAAGCAAAAAAAAAATTTCCAAAAATGGGTCGAGGAGGGTCCTTCCAGAGTCCGGAGCCACCCCAAGTGATGTCCAAAGTCCATTTCGACCTTTCCCCATATTTTAAAAAACACAAATTTTTTTCATACGAAAGCAAACGAAATGAAACGGCATTCACTAGAAGTGAATGTGAATCACATTCGCATTCACTAGAAGTGAATGTAAATCACATTCGCATTCACAGGCTATGAGACTGAATACCATTCAGTTTCACAAAATTTTCTGTGAGCGTGAATCTGTGTGAATCAGCTGAACGTTTCAACAGATTTATGAATGCCAAAATGATGAGTGGCTCACTGCAGTTCTCTGGTGTCTACTGCTACTCTTGCAGCAGTAAATTAAACTCGTTGGTACTTTTTCACAATTTATATTATTATTAAGTCACAAGTGGACTCTTAAGCTTACTACTCCAGACTGACTTCATCAAACTCAAAGTTATCTTCAATTTCCCATTCCGACAATCCAACCAACAATCTAACCAATCTGCAAGATCAGCAAAACATTGGCTGATGCAATTCAACATTAAATAATGAAATGTAAAGCTGAAGTTGTTGTTTTTGTTTTATGTGTACTTATCTACACTATGCTATCATTTGGTTCTTCCGAACGATAAACTGATTCAAACAAATGCAATATTACATTCTTTGTGTTTTTTTATATTAGAATCAAATGCAGACGCTTTGTCAGCATTAATCTGAAAGTTAAATTAAGTTTAGGAATAGGGGAGTGGGGTCAGGTCCAGTATGTGACTATATATGTGGACTTCGGTGCAATTCCCAAGTTCTTTACAAGTTGTTTGCTTATTAGATTGATTTGTGAGCCAGAATCAAGAATAGCTCTACACTGAATTTCACGTCCATCGTTTGTTCTAAGTTTTATTATTGCTGTGCTCAGCATTACGTATGACTGAATCTGATTATAATTTGCTGCCGCATTTGACGATGTCGATGGCTTAATTGTATGTTGTTGAATGAATTCTTTTTCTTCCGCAGTGTTGATTAACTTAGACTTGTTAATGGCCGACGACTTGTCAGTTCTTGTTGTGGTCAGTAAATTGTTTTTACTTTCAAAATGAAGTAATGTGTTACGTTTTTTATTACATTTTGTACAACTTCTGGACGTACATTGTTTAGATGAATGATTCGATCTCCAACAGTTTTTGCACAATCTGAGGATTTGAACGAACTGGAATCTTTCTGAAACTCCAAGTTGTAGAAACTTTCCGCAAGCGTACAAAGGATGTATCCCGGTGTTGCAGAGCTTGCAGGTGATTGTGTCAGCCTTTGTAGATGATATAATCGATCGTTTTTAGGTTGTTGGTGAACTTTTTTTTTTATGCGAAAGTTTCAAGAGTAATATGAAAATCGCTAATCAGGAGCGCAATATTTAGAAAAAATTGGTAACACATCCCACTCGGGACACTTATGGGAATAAGAAACTGCCGGTGACTCTAAATTTCAGAGACTTTTTTTTTTTGAACCGGTCTAACGTGCTGTCGCAGTTCGATGATAATGGACTCTACCCTTGATTCCATTTCATAGTACATATGTGGAGTGTATTCCTGGATATGGTCGTCTGTCGTGGAATCCCACAATGATACATTGTTTCGGGCCAAATCCGTCATATGCTTCTCCAAAATGGCCAATTTTACAGAATAATATGTCTCTGTGTGGCTCATCTGCCTCTGCCATTATTTCATCGATGTTTCGATTAAGCGCCTTAACCAATGATCTCTGGTTCCGTAGAATCTTTTGCGCATTTATACTTAATTCCGAATTTTGTTAAATCTGCTTCGAAATAGCGCCTGTGCCCGCTTGATTAGCTGAAACTGCATTTCTTGTATAAGCTGCAGCACCTCCTTCGCTTTCATTCATTGTTAAGCCTGCTGCGAATCGTTGGGATAGGTTTTCCATAACTGCGCCTTGTTTTTCTAAAGTTAACCTCGTTGAAGGAGTACTAAGTACTAAGTGAAGACTTGATTTCTGCTTCAAATTCTTCCTTGTATGTGGCTGTCAGTTCCATAATTTTTGCGTAGTACTCCTTAACGAAGTACTCATGATCATGTGAGATATTTTTTTGCAATCTTATCTTCCTGTCAGTAGAATCAAAGGCAGCCCAAGCATCGTCCAGTAGCTTAATTCTCTTCTGGAAGTAATCCACAGAAGTTTTTCGGTCTGTGGAGTCCTTCTTGTAGTTGCGAATCAAGTTCTGAATCTGCTCGCCCGTCAATCGCTGTTCAGCAATCAAGTTCTCGAGGTTCGTGATTTTTAATCAGCCGTTTCCCTCTCCTGGCACCTGGAAGTGGTAATTGGACCGTCACAGTTTGCTAAAGTGACGGTTGATAAGATGGCTGCTGTGTCCACCTTTGAATAAGTTTGGCTGGAATGTCCTGTTAAACTGTATCCTGGCCTTGATAAGGTGGCTGCTGTGTCCACCTTTGAATAAGTTAGGCTGGAATGTCCTGTTGAACTGTATCCTGGCCTTGATAAGATGACTGCTGTGTCCACCTTTGAATAAGTTAGGCTGCACGGAAAAAACACCAACTCGAAATTATTGTAAATATTAATGAAAATTTAAGAAAAATTAGTAGGTAATTTAGAAACGGTTCGAGTGTCTATTAAAAATTACTAAGCGTAATATAAAAATTGCATCAAGCAGGCATTAATTTTTCGAATGCAAGTTTTTAATTTTTACAAAGTAGATTTTAAAATTTCTGCAATAATTTATTATATTTTAAAAGGACTGTACTATTTTTTAAAAAGTACATTATAAAGTTTTTATGATGAAATAATAATAACTGAAATTTATTTTTAAATTTTTTGGTGTGTTGAACAAAATTAGGGCAGCCAGCGAGTTTCCGTTGCCGCTTTCCCGACCCCGTCCCAATTCTGTTCAACACATTACTTCAAAGCCAATTAGTAAGAGTTTGGCAAGCCTTATATATTTATTTTTTTGCATGAACATGTTGAGAACTCAAACAGAGTACAAATTAAACACAAAAGAGAAACAAAATTCAATATAATAAAAATTAACAATCTTCAAATAATTTTTCTATAACTACTTTTTAAAAATTATAAAGCGGGAATCATATATTACAATATGAAATATATAAAAATTCTAATGTGGCAATTTATTAAAATTTAATAAATTCTTTGTAAAATTTCAAAGTTTTTAGGTGATAATTAAAATGAAGAAAATAATTTTTAATATGCACTTATTAAAAAATGTAAAATGAAAATATTTACAAACTAGAATAGAATTTTTAATAAGGGTTTTCTATTTATTACTATAAAAAAGTAATATTTGTTTTCAGATTTTAATTTTTATAATCTCCTATTAATTTTTAATAAAATTTGAGTTGGTGTTTTTTCCGTGTGGAATGTTCTGTTGAACTGTATCCTGGCCTTGAAAGTCACGTCGGGATCACCAATGAATGATCGGGTGTTGGTTTACACCAGATTTTGTTATGATTTATAACTGGTTAGAACAGTAGACACATAAACCTGGTTCTTTTACCGGCTGAGTTGGAACTGTAGGCACATAAGCCTAGTTCCTGATGGAGAATCCTTTTGACCAACAAAATAAACAAGTTAAATGTTTTAGTCTCTAAACTATTCTCACTTTATTCATTAATTACACAGGCCGACAAAAATTATACTCAGAAACCAGATTATATATTTCCGTAGGTTTTCGATGCGCTGATTCCGAATCTGGTCGCAGAATTGCTCCATCACGATATCCTAACCTAAAAGTGCAAAAAACACGGTTTTTGGCTATATTTGCGCTTATTTTACATCGCGAATAATTTTTTTTTTTCCAAAATTGGTTACGGCATCTGAAAGTACTACCCTTACCCTTCAAATCTTTTTTTAGATTATGTCAATAACTTTTTTTGTCTCCGAAATATCGTAACTTGAAATTTATTACATAGGCCTACATACAGATCTACATTAGCTCTAGTATGGCAGGATACATAGAAAATTTAAATTTATGATATTTCGGTGACTAAAAGAGATATCGACATAATTTAAAATGGGTTTTGAAGGGTAAGAGTAATACTTTCAGATGCCGCAACCAGTTTTGGAAAAAACGATTTTATTCGCGATGTAACTTAACCTCAAATATAGCCAAAAACCGTGTTTATCTTTATTTTTATACAAATTAAATGCTAAGTAACAATAAAAAATAACTGATTCTACAACAAAATAAAATAGTTAAAGTGATTGAACTTGTATTAGTGACTCAAGTAAACAAAACTGCAGGCTATGCATTCATAATAAAGTCCAATGCTTCTAAGTGCATTGACCAAAAAACAGAACTGCAAGATATGCAGTTTCTTAAAAGGTTCATTGAACATAATTATTTTAAAAGTAAAAAAGTGCAAAAAAGACAAGACTGCAAGATATGCAGTTTTTAAAAGGTTCATTGAACATAAATAAAAGACAAAAAACATGAAAATAATGCACAATTAAAAAAGGTGCAAAATAATTTATTTAAATCAAAATAAAAAGAAAAAATAAAGGTATAAGATAATTTTATGGAAATTTGCTTATTTCGAAATTATCCAAATTTAATTGATCCGAAAATATGTTTCTTGGATTGTCACATACGTTTCTATAATCTGATTCTTATTACCAAGTGCAACCTAATTGTTGTATATATTATTTTTGCAATAAATTTTGTTTATGTTTTACATATGTGATGAGCAGAGCATCGTTCCTTAACTCCCTCCCTTCTTTTAAACGGATCGCCCCGATTCGATTTCTAAATTATTTTGGAGTTCTTCAAAACTTATCGGTACTTCTTCTAATTGTTTTGGTGTTACTTTTGGTTTGATTTTTTTGATTAGTTTCATTATTTTCAATGCTGCGTATGCAATTATCATTAATGTTATTATTGTTGACAAAGTCCATATCGGTCGTTCTTTTACAAACCGCACAAAATTCAGTAAAAAAACCTCGACTTCTCCAAATGCGATGAAAATTTTTTTCATGCATATTCTTACAAATTCAGTTGACCCATGTTTTTTGTTTTTGCTAAAAAATTTTTTTTTTCTAAAATATCCACTTATAAATTTTTGATAATTGGCTGGATTTAGTCAAATGTACTCATACTTGAAGTCTATTAACTCCAGTTCGACTGATTCGGATTTTTTTTATTTAATAGTCTATAACGTTAGTTTCTGCAATAAATTAAAAAAAAAATTTATACTGTCAACAAAAAAAAAAAAATAACAATTTAATATATTTCCCCAACTAGAATACATTGAAAAAAATAACATTTTGTTCCTTATTCTTTTATCTCCAAACCTCATTTTACAAAAAAGTGGAGTCTCTGTTAGATCGGAAGTTATTAAATATTTTCGAGCGCAAGTCATGAATTCCAGAACAAATTTAAGTGTGCAGCGTGCGACGGTCAAAACAAAGGAACGAGTATCTGACACTCGTTATTAAATTTTGATTCGTCGCACGCTGCACACTTAAATTTGTTCTGGAATTCATGACTTGCAGTAGAAAATATTTAAAAACTTCCGCTCTAACAGAGACTCCACTTTTTTGTAAAATGGGTTTTGTAGATAAAAGAATAAGGACATTGATCGGATCAGTAGAACTAGAGATAATAGACTTCAAGTATGAGTACATTTGACAAAATCCAGCCAATTATCAAAAATTCATATGTGGATATTTTCGAAAAAAAAAAAATTTTTCAGCACAAACAAAAAACATGGGTTTAGTAATAAGCTTTTTAGTAATAAGCTGCAAACAAACTTTCGGGTGATTCTAAAATACCAAGTCCAAAATGCTGTGTGGTTTGTAAAAGAATGACCGTGTTTTTTAACATAGTTCTGCTTAATTTCTAATAAATCTATATTATCAAAATCTGTATTGGATTTTCTATTTCAATTAACTTTTTCTCATAATTAGTTAGGTTTGTATTCTTAATATAATTCACAATTATTTTATTTTGGTTATAATGTTTCGTTATCAATTGTAATTTATTCTTTGAAAGTAACTAAATAAATACCATCGATTGTAACATTATCTCCACTCCAGCTCCATCTTTAATTATATCTAATTTTTTATTTTCTTCTTTAATTTTGTAACATTTTCCTGTTTTGTTATTTAAGATTTTTGATAGACATGTTACTTCTTTATCTAGTTTACAAAATATATTATTGAATTCTTTTTTAGAAGTTTCTACATTTATATATTTGTTACATTTTACAATTTCTGGTGGTATTACTAATTTATATTTATCTCGGCTTAACGCTCTGATTTCAAAAAATTTTCGAGTTTATCACTAACACTGTGCGACAAATGGTAGGGGTCAGTGATCGGCGGGGGTTCTGACTACCGGGAAAAGTTATATCGGTTGTTGTAATTCAATTTTGACTATTGCTAATTACCGGAGTCGTATCTGCAAGTAAAGTAGAAAATTCCCTAGTTAGTATACTTACTTGTATCCAAAAGTAGAATACCCTGTAATTCCGTCAATAGGGAACACCGGTCACTTTACTTGCTGTGAACAAACTCAGTTTTATTTTAAAACTTACATATCTTAACACCTCGCTCGATAAAAATTACACTAACAATTCATACAAAAATATTTACACATAATTACAATAACAAAACTTATTCTACTTAATTCAAATTTGCTGACCAAATTTAGTGGGGCGAAATGTTTTCCGGGTTGCACAAGTTGGCTTTTGCTTTGGGTTTTGTTGTTGCATTTAAGTTCATGGTGTTCTCATTCATGTTAATTGGTAACAAGAAGAATTTGCCCATGGTAACATAAATGACCAACAAAACGACAACAGCCCGCAAGTATGCTGCACTTTTGCAACAATAATTTACTATTATTGAATAAATTGCATTATTCAATAATGCAGTTTTAATGTTATAGAATGATGTTAATCATCATCCTAGAAGTATATATAATATGCTATTTATTAGACCGGTGCGTTTTGCACAAATGTTTAACAATCGTTGGGGCAACGGCAGTTTTAGTTAGTTTAACTATTCAAATGAAGAATGCCGAAACCCTAGCTCCGATAGATGACGGAAACAGGTCTCGATATATTTTTGAAGGTCTAAAAACGTGAGGCAATACGCAGTACCTCAATTCCCAGCTTACTTCTAGGTCAAAAATGAAAATCGAAGATACGTAATCTTGTGTATTTTTTTCTGCTGAATCCGATGGTAGTATCAGTTTTTAGACGTCAAATTTTGGCTCTACGTAGACTTTACTGAGCAGGAAAATCGAGTATTTTCGTAAACCCCCAGTTTACGCACTCTGCAAAAGAACAGAAAAAATCTGAAAAATTTTTAAAACATATTTTTTTGTAAGGTTTTTTCTGCCAAATCCAGTGATATAATTGGTTATGCCCTAAGAAATTATTTTCATTGATAAAAAATGAGTTTTCGATTTTTCGAAAAATTAAAATATCACAAAATCGGGCTTGAATGAAAAGAAAAAATTTTAATAATTTTGCATAGTTCTAGATAAATTGTATATCATATATTTAATAAAAAAATATAACAGGATGTATGCACACAAACGCAGGTATTGTACGCATACAATTAATTAAAAATTTACAAGAAAAATAAACCAAAGGAATACATATTTTGTTTCGAAATGTCGAATTTAGTCATCGCATTTGTTATTTTTTACGTCTTCGTATACCGTCAAGAACAATGTTTGCAATTGCTCACTATTTTTTGTTAAATCATTTTTATGAACTCTACTGCACATTGCAACGGCTCTTTCAGCTACATCGTTGACACACTGTAATTTTTTACATATTTCTTGGCCAGAAGTATAACTTTCACTCTCAGCCCATTCACTCGGGTCTAAATCCAAAAAGTCTGTAGGAATTCCCGTAATATCGAAAAAGTTCATACTCTTTTGAGTCACAAATCTGGATAAGTTAATATTTTTCAATGTAACATCTTCAATATTAGCGAGTAATTCTCTGTCTCCTTGATCGTACTTAGTCAAATTTTTTTTCATTTTTCTCTTTTCAATTATATCGACATTATAATAAGAAAATGAAATGCACACTAGCTCCTTCGAGAGATACCAGATGTGATGAGAAAATTTTGTTATAACTTTCTCTGATAATTTCTTGTCATAATTTTTGAATTCATCTAAATCCTGTAATAATTTAATATCTGTGTTTATGTATCACAAAGAACGAGCTTACAGTCGGATGGTTTGTTTACGAATATAGCGGGTGTCGGTCTGCGACGGCATATATGCCTACGTTACCGTTATGAAAATTTAACATTAATTTCCGTTTGATTTACTACAGTAACTTGGTAAATTGTTAAAAAAGCCTAGCTATTACATTTCAGAGATTACGATCGTTCAGCAACTATTCAAGCCCGATTTTGTGATATTTTAAGTTTTCGAAAAATTTTTTTTTATCAATGAAAATAATTTCTTAGGGTATAACCAATTATATCACTGGATTTGGCAAAAAAAACCCTACAAAAAATATGTTTTAAAAATTTTTCAGATTTTTTCTGTAAACTGGGGGTTTACGAAAATACTCGATTTTCCTGCTCAGTAAAGTCTACGTAGACGTCCGATCTAAAAACTGATACCACCATCGGATTCAGCAGAAAAAAATACACAAGATTACGTATCTTCGATTTTCATTTTTGACCTAGAAGTAAGCTGGGAATTGAGGTACTGTGTATTGCCTCACGTTTTTAGACCTTCAAAAATATATCGAGACCTGTTTCCGTCATCTATCGGAGCTAGGGTTTCGGCATTCTTCATTTGAATAGTTAAACTAACTAAAACTGCCGGTGCCCCAACGATTGTTAAACATTTGTGCAAAACGCACCGGTCTTACTATTTATTTATTTATACCCACAACATTCCTCCCCCCTTGGAATAAGAAAAAATTATGATTAAGAATAATTTTTTCTTAACACATTACTATATATTATAATTTTTACCTTTAATGCATTCCTTAGAGGAAATTCATGTATAGTGTTTGAAGTGTGAAAAATATTGATAAAAATAAGTAAGTTAAATTGTAAAGTAATCTTTTTTTTTTTCAAATAATCTACCTACTTCATGGCCCTACTCTCCTCCGTTACTGCTTGTCCCCCTTGGTTAGAACTGCTTCAGCTCAATGCTCAACTTTAACTGACTTCTTAGGCTGTACTTAAGATTCGGTGGGCGAGGTTACTGGTTATTCTGTTTTCCGGTCTTGTGAGACTTGGCACATCGTAATTCGGCATCCTATCGTATTCCGCTTGTTATACTTGTGGTTACCGTTATTGGTGAAACGGCTTATGCCACAGTTTTCATTTCATCAAGGGAGGCTTTACGCTTTACTTGTTGCCCCCTCCCTTCCTTTATTTTGGCTGTTTCCATATGGGGAGAAATACGTCAAATGTCCTAGCGCGGTGCGCGAGCGCTAAATTCTGTTGTTTTCAACTCGTGCTGGTGGTACATAAATGTACCTAAAAATATTTTCCGACACATCATTTCGATGTATTTTTTCCTCAGCTTTCCAATGGTTTTGTCAGATTTCCCGAAATTTTCTATTTTCCTAGTGAAAAATCACAAAACGTGTTATATCTCAAAAACGGTATTTTTAATATTTTTTTTAATGCTTTTAATCGAAAGCTGAGGTTTTTTTACACTAAAAAAGTTATTTTCCAAAGAGTGCTTTTGCAGTTTGCTATGGGAAATACAGCGCGAAAAAGTATTTGCACATGTATTTTGTTCCTGTAATGTTTTCTTCAACGCATCGACTCGTTTAACTCTTGCCGTTACTCAAGTCACTAGAACAAAATACATGCGCAAATACTCTTTCGCGCTGTATTTCCCATAGCAAACTGCAAAAGCACTCTTTGGAAAATAACTTTTTTAGTGTAAAAAAACCTCAGCTTTCGATTAAAAGCATTAAAAAAAATATTAAAAATACCGTTTTTGAGATATAACACGTTTTATGATTTTTCACCAGGAAAATGGAAAATTTCGGGAAATCTGACAAAAACATTGGAAAGCTGAGGAAAAAATACATCGAAATAATGTGTCGGAAAATTTTTTTAGGAACATTTATGTACCACCAGCACGAGTTGAAAACAACAGAATTTAGCGCTCACGCACCGCGCTAGGACATTTGACGTATTTCTCCCCATATACGGATTGACAACCATTATTTTTTAGCTAATAATGCTGGATATTTCGGTTATAATTCTTGAAATATTCTTCAGCTTAGCTTTAGTAAAAATATGCTTTTCTCTTGTCTTCTCTGCCTGAATCTTTGAATTTATGAAGCATGGATTAAAGTTTGTTTCCCGCTTTTGTATAAAATATAATAGCCCTCTGCTTTATTAGGTTTTTTGAATCGTCTACGTGGAGTGTATTTAGTCAACTCCGACTCTGCTACTGCTTAACTGCCTCAGTATAGGACCATGATTATAAATTAAAATTAATGTTAATTAAATTAAAAATCTATTTTTCCCTATCACCAAAAATATACTTGTTCATTAAATCCTACTATAAATTTTAATTAGAATATTTCAAATATATTCGTAACTTAATTTATATGTGTAATTAACTGCAAATGGTATATATGTGCATGCATTCTTATGTAATGCATACAAATATATATGGACCAAAACGCAAAAAAGTAAACTACGGAGAAAATTATTTTTATTTAAATTTCGCGGGTTCTTCATTATTTTCTGGCTATACATATCCCTAGGTATCGAGAAACACAAATGTCAACCCGAAATTTGTTGTTTGCTGCGAGAATTTAGACTTGTTTCTTGGTTGCCTCTTGATGAATAAAAATTAACCAAAATACAACACGAAACAAAAAAGTACGTTGTATTCGATATATGTTATTTTTTACTTGCTATCCACTTTTCTGAGATAGTGTTAAGTCTAATGAAAGTAACTAAATAAAATATTTGAAGGAAAAAAATGTTATCAACATTTTGTGTAAAAGTGAATTCGACCGCATTTTTTTAATGTAACGTAACAGTCCAAAATCCCAAAAAAGTTTTTTAGTGAAAAATCTAGCACGTCAACAAAAGAGAAAGACCTCATTTTCTTCGAGCAGTTTTAGTATATTTTCTAAAGAAAATAAAAAATTAGCGGTGCATTTCCTTATGTGGGTGTTCAGCGCCGAAAACAATTTGTAACGTAACAGTCTTTTTTAATCGATAATCAAATATTATAAGAGCTATGTTGATTTTCTCACCTTAAATGTATGATTTTTGATGTTTGTGAAAAGCTGAGCAAGGCCTTACATTTTTATAACCCCTCCAGCACCACTCTTTGGTCACCTTATGGAACATTTTAGTCAAATTTTCTGAAAAAATTAACATACGGGTCAAACGAGTGAGAATTTCTTCATACGGTCTTAGGAAAAAATATTCCTCATAAAAAAACTAACAACAAAACTTCCTCAGGCTCATCTGTATGGTAGTTAAATTCAAAAATAAATTTTTCTATTCCTTTATATCGCTCGTTTACTGGAAGACCGTTATGACTAAAAAAAATTTTTTTCGAGTTAATTATACATTTGTTTTATGTCGAAAAATCATAAAGGTATCTAATGAACTTGGCTTGTGACAAGAGTTTATATAGACTTTTATTTATTTTCATCTTCAACTTTAAATGCGTTTTTCTCCAACTTTAGGTTTTTTGAGTTGTGACAGTCATCCAGAAAACGAGCGATATGTTTTTTATAATTTTAAATATATCTATCTTATGTACATTTTTTTCAGAAAATTTTAATAACATTCTCTATAGAGGGATTAAGTGCAAATGAAACAAGTTCATGAGGAACAACTTTTCCTCAGACACCAAATCTCATAGACTTGAATTAAAAAATCCGTAAAGAGCGTTTAGCTGTGTCAATTACCAGTTAGTTTACCGATATCTGAAAACATAGAAGTCTTGACCAAAATCTGATGGCAGATTTGAGCTCAGTGACCCCAAATTACACTGATTACCCAAATTTTAGAAATGATTTTTCCATACAGTGCAGTTACAGTGTTGTTGGTTCCTTTAAATTCAACGTCAATTACTTGGAATTTTTGGGACGTCTAATCGTTAGACCACTGAATCAATGCTATCTATTGTGAAATTAAACAATTAAAGCCATTTTAATGTTTTATTTTACTTTTTACGCGAACATAGATCGAAAAGGTAACGTAACAGTCTTTTCGTGTAACGTAACAGTTCGTGCATTTTTGCTTCTACAGAACTCAAAAAGAAAATTTTCAGTGTAACTAAAATTTTATTTATTACTTTCATTCTAAAGCTTTGATATTATAAAATTCACATTGAAAATAGTCCACCAAAAGAGCAGACTTTTTCAACATTGTGAGGCAACTTCAAAATCTACTTCCAAAACTATGTAACGTAACAGTCCATGCTCACACGTTCATAGCTCCTAAATAACAAGGGATACAAAAATTTTTATATAAACAGAAAATGGTACTACAGAATCATACTTTTAGATGCATGAATCAAATATATCCAAAGTACTCAATTTCATGTCTTTTCAGAGCAATTTATGTTCAAATGTACGTATGAATGTAACGTAACAGTCTGCGATTAGGTCCATATGTAGTTACGGCATTTACTCCGTTTTGTTTATTTAAATTTATTTAAGTTTGTGTAAATGTTATATATGTGTATGCATTTTTATAATGCATATATATATATTTATATACGGCATTTACTCCGTTTTATTGTGCTTTTGAATCACTCTTATTTTTTTTATTTATTTACTTATTGATTGTGTTGGCCTTGTTTACCAATATTAAATTTTGCAATTAGGCAAAAACATTTAAGTCTTAAAATTTAAACATGTCAAAGAACTGACTTGTTTTAGCTTACGATGCAAAAATGTGCAACGTAAATCATAAATCTATATATGTATATACATACGTCTTAAGCGTATGAATACAAATATATATTATTATTCTAATTCCCAGCCTTCTATTTCAAAACAATATAACTTCAATTTTTATTCGCCTATTTCAGCTAAAATTGCTGTTATGTTGTTTATTTCGTTCAAGGCTGAGTTCAAATTTTATTTTTTCGTTTTATTTTCTTGTAAAAATGCAAATACTCACGTTTTATTTTAGTTCGTTATTGTTATTTAACACCTTTGCATAAAAGAACCGGGTGCTACAAATTTTATTTAGTTTTAATCATAAATGATATGAGTTATAATTTTTATTAACATTACCAAAAAATTGTTAATTATTAATTTGTTACGTTGGGGAACGCAATATCCCATTCGTTAGTCCTAGGTCCTGCTTGTCGATTCTGCGTGGCTGGCACCTGCATTTTTCGATACATACATACAATTGTTATCGTACAAACAAAGAAAACAACAATTCCAGTAAGAATTACAATTTCAGTCCTTGAGGGACATTTATCTCCGTGATTGACTATTTCCGTAATTAGCTTACGATCGTTTTTTATTTTATCCAATTGTATTTCTTCCAACTCTTCTCTTTTAGTTGTTCTTCTTTCTGTTACTTTAATATTGTAAATAGGCAACAGTATATGGTCTTCAATCTTTATTACGCTATTCTCAAATGCAGTGTTATTTATCATAACTTTGCAATTTTCAAATTTGATCAAGCTATTTCGAAATAGACGTAAATTTATTTTATTACAATTGTGGGTTAGTTCCAAGTTTATAGCGTTTTTGATAGTCAATAGACCTTGCTCCATTTCCTTTATCACTGTTTCATTGTTAAAACTCATTGGACACTCAGCATCTCTTGACGCAGCTATTTGTTTCAGACAATCATCTTCTATTTCGGTTAAGTCAGATTTTAAATTGCCGTTAATTCTGTTTCCAAATATTTTCCCATCGTTATCCATTAGAAATTTGTCTTGTGTTAAAATTATGGATTTATTATTAATATTAGGAACCGGTTCTATGTTCATATTATAGAATACTTTGTCTGAATAAGACGGGATAAATATTATAATTATTATTTGATTAACATAATAAGCTACTGTAATTTTAATATCTCTTAATGTTTCTATATCCGATATTAAATTCATTTCTTTCTCTGACAAAATGTTCCGCGACTGAAAGTTTAACCGGCTTGCTAAAATTATTTGTTGTATGTCATCTATGTGATTTCTGAATAGTGTAATGTCGAAATTGAGTTGAAAAATTTCTCTGAATATTTCCATGTCGTTCTTGAGATCCATTGTATTGTTTAAAATTTTTTCTGTGAATCCGTACAAGCTACTGGTAATAGGTTTCTGCTGAGTGTTAATGTGTATTGATATATTTCTTATCTGCTCCGTAATTTGTGAGTTTATTGAAATTTGTTTATTTGATTCTTTTATCAATTCATGATTTTTTTTTTTTTCCAAGTCTTCGATATGCCTTTTTATGAAAAGTTCGTCCTCGCTATCCATTGTTCCAGCGATCACCTTTAGTCCTTTACCTAAGATATTCATTAATCCTCTAGCTTTCCTCATATGTGGTTTCAGACCATTTTTTTTTGACTTTAAAAGATTGAAATTATGCTCCAACGTCAAAAAAGACGCGTCACCTGGTTTCAGAAGTGCTCGAATATTTTCTATATTCATTCCTATTTCGTTCTGATTGTTTTCGAACTCTGTAATATTAATGATATGCAAGTATTTTTGATATCTCAGAATTATCTTATTTTGCCCCGAATTCAGAGTAATGTAGCCGTTGTTATCGTTTATATTTATTATTTCTATTACTTGTGAAAAGACCGTCATTGGTGCGCAAATGAAAAATAATTTGGCAATACCGTTCATTTTGTTATTCTGAAATAAAAATAATTGCTCATTAGGTTTTGTCAATGTTATTATTGGTGTCTATTGCCACACCCTTTATAAAATAATTTGTTAATAAATTGCCATTGCTTATTTAACAGTATTTTTACTGCATAAATTTTTGCTGACATAAAAAAATAATGGGGTTAAAAATAAATAATAAAAAAAAATTATTGCCCATTTGCACTTTTCCTCTATAAAAGGGGCCCGTTTATTGTTTTACGTTATCATTGTACTATCAATCACCACAAGTAAAAAGCAAATATGCAGTTTAACGACTACACTCAAGAGATGGAGGAACTACTTTTCCTCGCCCGTCATTACTCTCAGTCCAACTGGGAGTATTATCAAGGTTACGCCGCCCAACAAGCTGGGGCCTATATTTGGACTTTTCGGAAGAACGGTGTCTACCACTGCACATCGCTGGACGTCATCCAATGTCTACGTCTCATCCAGCTATGCGAACATAGTTCACTGATATACGGGTTTCCCGTCATCCCGATTTCGCATCGGCTACAAAAATTTTGTCGTTTTAATTCAAAACTATAAGAAATAAATATATAAATAAATATTTAAAAAAAAACTATATATTATGTCTTTTTCTTCATCTTGAAATGATATCCCGATAGGTAAGTGTTTTCTTACAGAACTATCATGTTAATGTCTTTTCAGACATAGGCCAATGTTGTATTTCAGGTATCTTGCGTTTATTTTATGTTTTGTTTATTCCGATTTCATTTGATCAATTTTCATGAGGTTACGTTAAATAAATTTGCTCAAGTTTTGTGTTTTTATTATTTTTATCTTCAAAATTTTTCCCTTTACCTACTGTAAGTTATATGCGACCATGTGCGCTTATTTCGGCACACGTCGTTTCATATTTCTTGTTTACAAACAAGTATTTATGTACCAATTTTTTTTTTTTTATTCAATTTTGCTGTTTCAAATAATATGAGCAAATTATTCTAACTTAAAAAAAAGGATTTAAATTTTTATTTTGGTTCATTAAATAATTTTAATAAATTATTATGTAACTTCTTTTTCTTTCCTTTTATTACAACTTCTAATGTAACAGGCCCTTTGATATCTGTTACTTCAAATGGGCCTACCCATATGGGAGAAAATTTATTTTTCCGAATTGATTTTTCATCAAAACTTTATCCCCTCGTTTAAATATAGCGGGGTTTACTGAACCGTCATATTGTTTTTTATACAATTCTTTTGCCTTTTCCTGATTTTTTCTCACTAACTCGTGAGTTCTTTGTATTTGAAACTTTAATACTTTTGATTGGTCCTCCGCGTTATAGAGCGGTGAACATTTTCGTTTTAAATTCGTAGGCATTTCGAATTCAAAACCGTACAAAGTTCGGAAAGGAGTTTGCTTAGTAGAAGTATGTATCGTATTGTTATGGACATGCATGGCTGCCGACAGCCATTGGTCCCAATTCGAACCATCTTCTTTAGCAAAACTTCTCAAGTATTCTGCTAGTGGTCTGTGGCTTCTTTCCAAAGAACCATTAGCTTTGCGGATGGTATGGCGTTATATGCAATTTCTTAATCCCCAGCATTTTGCAAGTATCTGAAAATAATTTTGCAATAAAATTTGTACCATTATCAGTAATCAATACTTTCGGGATACCTGGCAATGATTTCGTCATGAAATTTTTTCGATACTGTACTTGCTTCTTCGTCGGGCATTGCAGCACATGCCATATATTTTGAAAAATCATCCTGAAATGTTAGTATATACTTATTTCCTGATACAGTTTCAGGTAATGGACCGACAATGTCCATGTATACTTTATCAAAAGGCCTGCTTGGTGTATCTGTTACAACCATCGGCATTTTTGTAAGTTTTGAGCTCTTGTTAGTCTGACATTTAGTACATTTTTTAATATACTCTTTTACATCTCTTTGCATCCATGGCCATCTATACTGCTTTCTTATCCTTAGAAGTGTTTTGATAGCCCCTTGATGCCCACCAAGTGGTGTGCTATGAAAATCCCTTAATATTGTTTCTATTTCTTTTGGATCTTTAAGTGTGACCACTGTATTTCCTATGTTGCTTTCAACCACCGTGCCCTTATCCACTTCGTTTGAAATATTCACTTTTTCCTTTTCAGAATTTTTAGATTTTGATCTGGTTTGTACCACTGTTATTTGTTTATTTGTTTGTGGTAATCTACTTAAAGGGTCTGCATTTAAGTTTCTTTTCCCAGGCTTGTAAATGATTTCAAAATCATATTCCGATAGTTTATGTCGGAAGCGCGCCAAGCGTGATGTTTGATCCTTAAGGTTTGATATACCACGTAGTGGTTGATGATCGGTGTAAATTTTAAAATGTCTGCCAATCAAATATGCTCTAAAATTTTTTGTTGCCCACACTATAGCGAGAAATTCCTTTTCAATGGTCGAATACCTTTTCTCGGTATTGCTTATTGCTCTACTGGCAAATGCTATTGGATTATCTTTACCGACTTCTCCTTGAGATAATATTGCACCAATTGCATCATTACTGGCATCCGTAGTTAACAAAAATTGTTGACTAAAATCTGAATATGCCAATACAGGTGGTGACATTATTGCCTTTTTTAATTCCTCGAACGAATTTTGGCATTCCGTTGACCATACGAACTTTACGTCTTTTCTCAATAATTTATTTATTGGTAAAGCTAATCTTGCCGTATCTTTAATGAATTTCCGGTAATAGTTTACCAGACCTAAAAATGCTTGTACTTCTTTTTTGTTTTTAGGTACTGGTATGTTTTTTACACATTCTACCTTTTCTGGGTCTGGCAGGGCTCCGTGTTCTGAACATTTATGACCTAAATACACAACTTCACGACGCAAAAAATTGCATTTTTTTGTGTTTAATTTCAGATTATGTTGTCTTAATACCGTGAACACATAACGTAGCCTTTCTTCATGCTCTCGTAAGTTTTTCCCGTATATGACAAAGTCATCTAAATAAACAAAACACTCTAGACCTTGTAGTCCTGTGAGTATGTGATTCATGATTCGTTAAAATGTTGCTGGGGCTCCTGTTAGCCCAAACGGCATTCGGTTGAACTCAAAATATCCCAACCCTGTACTAAATGCTGTTTTTTCTCTATCATCTTCATTTACCAATACTTGGTGGCGTGGAGAAATATCTGCTTTGTCCTAATTGATCTAAAATTTCATCAATTCGTGGTATGGGAAAAACTTGCTTGATCGTAGCTTCATTTAATTTTCTGAAGTCTATAACTAATCTCCACTTTTTCTCGCCATCTTTACAACTTTTCTTTGGGACAAGCAATAGTGGTGAATTCCAAGGTGAGGTGCTTGGTGAAATAATCCCTTCATTTAACAGTTCTCCTACCTGTTTATTAATTTCCATTCTATGAGAATGGGGTAGTCTATACTGTTTTTGGTTTATTGGTGGTTGACCCACCAAAGTAGGGATATCATGCTTCAATACTGGAGTATATGATAGGCAATCTCCTTCTAACAAAAATATGTCATGGAAGGATGCACATATATATTCCATAGAAGCCTTATCTTCATTGCTTATGTGAGGATCTAAATTAATAGATCCAAATAGCTTATCTAATCTTTCCCTCACGTTTTGTTCCGATATTATATTTATTGCGGAACTTGTGTTTATTTTGAATTCATTGTAATTTGAAAATTCCGGTTTGATATTTCCATCAATGATAAATTCGACTTCTGACGAGTTTAAAATTGGCACATAAACTATGCCATCTTTCACTTTGCTGAGTACTTCTCCTAAGCAAACTCCTTGTGAAAGTTCTTGTTTGTGTATAACAACTTCTTTTAATGTTGTTTTAACACATAAAGGTACTATTTTTACAGTTCGAGCTTCTATTGCTGTTTCTGTATTGTATAGTACTCTGTTAAAGTCATTCATCGGCTTAAGCGTGAATGCTATTATTTTCTGACGTTTTTCATTAAAAAACGTAAATTTTTTATCTATAGCGTTTATGACAGTTCGGTTCCACAAATTGTCCCTACCTACTATTCCATCAGCTGGAACTCCTTGATCTAGTGACACTATGTGTAACTTTAAACTTAGATCTGGGTTCTGCTTGTGTTTGATAGTGGTTGTACCTAATGTGGTAACCTGTCCGCCAAATGCTCCACTTAAATCTTTTCGATTATTTGTATCTAATTCTGGGAAATGCAACATTGCACTTTCTTTGACCAAACTTGTGTCGGCACCGGAATCTACCAACAAAATAAGTTTTCCATATCTGGTCTCTTTACAGGGCACTTTTATGAACACGTCATTTTGATTTGCTTGGTAGAAATTCTCGTTATGCCTGCCATACAAGATGTGTCTCCCAGTTTCATATCTTTTGCGTTTGATACGCATTCTATGGGTTTTGCGAGGGATGCCTCAACTACAGTATTCTGTCTATGATTTGTTTTCCCCGCATGATATTGCTTTAAGTTATTACTCAAAACTTTAAAATTTTCGCTTCTAGTAGTTAACGTATCAACTGCACTTTGTTGTGGTTGATTTACTGTTACTACTTTGTTAAAATTATTTATGATTTCAGATGTAGTTAACGTATCAACTGCACTTTCTTGTAGCTGATTTACTGTTACTATCTCTTCTAAAATATTTTCTGAAACTTTATTTTTTCATAATTAGTAGATAACGTACCAACTGCACTTTGTTGTGGTTGGTTTACTGTTACTACTTTATTAAAATTATTTGTAATTTCAGATGTAGTTAACGTATCAACTGCACTTTCTTGTAGTTGATTTACTGTTACTATTTCATCTAAAATATTTTCTGAAACTTTATTTGTTTCATAATTAGTAGATAACGTACCAACTGCACTTTTTTGTGGTTGGTTTACTGTTTCTACTCCTTTTGGCCCTAATTTACTAAGTTTTTTGGGTTCCCAAACTATTGGCCGGTCTTGGGCCCCTCTTAGTTTCCCTGAGCTTTTTCGTAGTCTCTTTTGGCAAAACAATTTCCAATTTCATGTCCCATTTTTCTACACCAACTACATTTACTGGAGGGCTGTTGTCCCCCTTGATGGCGCTGTGAATTTGAACTATTATTTTTTACTTGTTTCCCTATGTCCGTTTTGTTTTGTGAGCATTTTATGTTGGTCATGTGTCCATATTCTGAACACTTGTCACAGAAAGGTGTGTTTTTCCTAACATAGCAGTCTTCTCTTGTGTGACCCTTTTTATTACAAAATGAACAAACAATATTTGGTTTTTTGTTATAAGTACTATTTTTCATAAATCTTTCTGAGTTTTGTTGGAATGATTTATTTTGCCTTTTTTGGTTTTGTTTACTCCAATTTTGTGCTTGTGTATCATTTCTATATGAACTATCCGGACTAGGTTGAACTATATTCGATTGATAGGCGTTGATTCCTAGTACTGGTTCTAAACCCCCTCGCAGATCATCTTTCGCAGATATTGCTTCTTTGAGTAATTCTTCTAAAGTTCCCGTATTCTTACTCGTCATTAACATTTTGAGAGTTGGATTCCTTAATCCCAATGTGAATGCTCTTACTACAGAATTTAACAGTTCCTGTCTGTATACTCGATCTTCCGGAGCTGAATACCTCTTACTGAGGTTATCCATAATGGATGTCTGTAGTGATTTCAATCGCCTAACGTATGCACGCAAATCCTCAAAGGCTTCTTGCCGAGCATTAATTAATTCTTTTTGGACTGCTTCCAAGGGTTTTTCTCTTATGTATGTTCCCATTAAGGTTTCATACAAATCCTGCATTCTTGTAAAACGAGTCGATCTGACTAACTCGTATGCGTCACCATTCAGATGAAGTCGCACTTTTGAGATCAATTCTCCTTCATCTGCAGGATCGGTGTTCTCCTCACCGACTCGCATGCCTCTATAAACCTATATAAATCTGCTCTAACACCGGAAAAATAAGGTACTGTGTCCCGTACCCATTTGGCTATTTGACCATAACTTATTGAGCTAACTAAATTGGGTGTGCTTTCAGGCTGATGCGTTTGTTGTTCATTGTGGCTATCTGCACTTATTGTATAAACATTATTATTTTGCACCCCTCTTTGCTGACCTGCATATGAATGTCCTTGTTGCGACAATAATTGGGCTGTCCTAGTCTCTTCTAAGGTGGCCATTTTGTTACTATAAGATTTCGATAGATCGCACTAACTATTTTCTACCTTACTGTAGAAATTCTTTGTGAAGTATTCGTGAGTAGGGTAATCGGATCGGTAATCCTCAATAGCGTCGTTGTTCAATGAAAAACTTGACCATTACCTTTCTAAATCTTCAATCCTTTTTGAAAAATATTCTACGGTTTCTCTCTGTGCTGGAGATTTCTTATAGTTGATGCACATTCTCTGTAACTGTTGCGAAAGTTCCGCTTGTTTGTTGGTCAGTTCAAGAAATTTGCGTTCTTCTGCCATAGTGTTTGCTGATGTGTGGCTTTTGTTTGCTAAATCAAAAGTCACCTTTTGTTCTTTTTTCCTTAATTTCTCGGCTCGGATTTACAAAATTTAAATTCTTACAAAAATGCCAACTGTTATCAAAAATGTTGTTCAAAATTTCAAATTTAAAAAAAAAATTTTATTGTTTCCAAATTATTTTTTACAAATTCTATCTTTAAAATTCTATTGATAACTGAAACTTAAAAATTCTTAAACTTTCCAATAAGTTTTATTATTTTGTGAACTTCCAATAAGTTCACAAAATTATTTCAATGAAACCTACTCCCTACTATATGATGCAGAACATGGACTATGAGGATCGCTCATAGTTCATGCTCCTAAGTTCGTTTCGATGTTGCCAACAAATTGGCTGTGCTAGTGGCTGGGAGCCGACATGTTTTAAGAAGTTTATGGTTAGTTATATGTTGCAAGGATACTCACCAATTTTATTTCCAACGCTGTCGTACAATTCCTTGATGTTGTAAATATCTAATCCTCTAGACTCCAATGTTGTTGTTCTACTGCTTTTGTTGTTCGGTAAACCGGCTGCGCCAATGTTGTTACACTGCTGCGTATAAGTGCGAATCCTGCCGGCTGTTGTACAATTGTTACAAGTAATTTTCCCGTCCTGGGAAAACACTTTGTAATCTGGTTGAGAATCGTATCTGGAAATATATAAAAGTTTATTTAGAATATTAGGATACTTACCAGTATACCTTATTCCTTTGTGTCTTTTACCAAAAATAAAACAACTGCGTTTACTTTACATCACCAGAACTAACTCTGTTTTCAATCTTTAATTTCATTTTACTTAACACCTATGATACAGATAATTACAATAACAAATTACATGCTAAAATAATTTCTTAGGAATACAATAACAAAAACTTATTCTACTTTACCAAATCTTGGCCCACAAATAGTTGGCCTACAAAATTTTGGCCTACAAATATTTATTTGACTTATGCAAAAATTGCATAATGATGTCGAGAGCGAAGAGGATAATTCCATCGCGGATGATGTGAAAAAAATTTCGATCTATGACGTTTCATTCGGTTCTAAGAACAATGAACTCGCAACACCTGAACCATCAATAACAGCGAAGCGAAGGAGGATGCACCCAGTTTTGAAATACTAAATTGCATGTGGATTAGGCCTAGTTTCATTTTGTATATATGATATATGTTTTTATCGTAAAATGAGTCGGAAAGGAGATATTGTCAAAAAACTGATTTTTGGTGCCATTTTTCCAATATGGCGGCGCGAGCGGCAAAAATACGAGGTAGCAAAATTGATATTTGGAAAGAGCACATCGAAATCTATAAGAATTACCCATTTTCAAAACTTTCCAGGTAAAACTACCAAATGATTGTACTATTTACGAGAAAAAAATTTAATATTCAAAGGAAAAACTACCAGCATACTTAAGGTGGATTTCAATTCGAAAAAAAAAACAATTTAGTGAATGTCAATAATATAAAAAAATTGAAGAGGACGTTGTAAGTAAGGACTGTTCCAGTAAAAACTTACGGTTTGTTTTTTAGTTATAAAAAAATACCCAGTAACTTTTTTGTTTTTTTCTCTTTTTTTATTAATAATAGGTAGTGTTCAGAATATAAATAACTAAAAACTAATTAACAATTTTTTTTCTATAAAAATTTTTTTACTTTTTTCTTAAGGCCCTTCATTAAATTTTGCACTGTTGTTTCATCGACAGTACGTTACGATCTTTTCCACTTAGCTCTGAAGTCTTGTAAATTTTTTGCAGTCTTGCTAGTCTTTCGAACATCTCTCTTCATTAGAGCCCAATATCTTTCTATTGGGCGAAGCTCTGGGCAGTTGGGCGGATTTGCTATTTTTGGTACAAATTTGATCTTTTTACTAGCATACCATTCCATCGTAGCTTTAGAGTAATGAGAGGTTGCTATATCAGGCCAGAACATCACGGTACCCTCATGTGCTTCGGAAATTTCGAAATTTTTTTTCTTTGAATTTACTAGGCACATGTCCCTTTTTCGGTGATGTATAATATTCGTGCCCAGGTAGCTGCTTAAAGTTTGCTTTAACGTAAGTTTCGTCGTCCATAACACAGCAATCAAATTTAGTTAGGTACCTTTCATACAATTTTCGGGCTCGCATCTGAGCCATTATCTGTTTTTCATCGGAACGGTCTGGTACTTTTTAAACTCTATATGTCCTTTGCTTACTTTTCTCCTTTGTCCTTTGTACAGTAGATTTTGATGTACCTGCTCTAATCGCCATATCTCGCACTAATGTGTTGGGATTCTGCCTGAAAAGGAGCTTCACCTTCGCCACTACCTTTGAGTTAGAAAATTCTGGTTTTCTGCCTGAACCTTTTTTTCGGCAAACAGGTAGACCCTTCTTATATTTAGAAATAACCGTATAGACAATTTTTTCTGATGCACCAACTATTTTTGCTATAGCTGAATGTTTTAACTCTGGATTTTCCAGGTATATGGACACAATCAGTACGCGGACTTTTTCTTGTTTGCTAGACATCTTTGTCGTTAGAAGTGCTATTTTCAAGTGTTATACATCATATCAAACGTCACTTTATATGGAACAAATATTGTGTCTTTTTAGACCTATGAGATTATCAGGTAGAGTATAATCTTAAAAAATAAACACGTAAATTTTTTCTGGGATAGTTCTTAGTTCACGGTTTTTTGTTGATTCTTGGATTAATCCCTGTTTTTGTAGCTGACGCGGTATTGCAGGAGCTGTTGTAGACAGTATCAGATGGTTATGATTTATGATGCTTACGCTGACACAACTGATCATGAAATGAACAGCGGTCAGGTGTGGTGATATTGTGGGCGCCACTGATAGTGTGCTTATGCAATTGAAAATTTTACTATCTTTGGTCTGGGTCATGGTGTAATAAGGAAGAAAAGAGTTGTCATTGAAAAGGAAATAGTGACAGTTAAAGGTACTGAAAACAAAAAGGCCATTCAACAAAAAAATTTTGACAGTTAAAGAAAAAAAAATTTAAATACAAATTCAATAGCAAAATGAATTAATTAAAAAAACTGAGTGCAAACAAATTCCAAATCGAAACTCTATACCCAGACCATGGTGTAATAATAAAGGTGGAGTAATTAAAGAGAGCAATGAGTTCTGAAGTGGAAGCCATTTTGAGAGCGTGAGAGTGGATCGCCTATTTGCTTTAACTTTGATATTCATAACATTTCAATTGCCCGTTCAGCAAAGTTAAGCGCTTTGATGAATTGCAGCATACAGTTCTTGAAAATTCTCTGAACGATGTGCTGCAAATGTTGCAAATTACTTTATTTCTGAGAAATTTTGTCGCTGTTGTTGTTATTTAATAACAGAAAAGACTTATCGCTGTCGGATTGAAACCCGCTGCAGTATTTAGCGTAATTTTTTTGTTCGAATCATAATTTTGAAACGCTTAACACAAATATATCTCACTAAAATTCGATATAGCGCTTCAAAAATGTGAAAGTTTCTGAACTAGCCCAATAATCAAAACAACGTTATGTCAAAAATATAACGAAACACAATAAAATCGAATTGATGATAAATGACAATGTGAGTCTATTAATGGCCGATTCCCAGAAAATTACGAGAGAAGTGTCATCATTACTCAACCTTTGTTATTACACCATGATTGAGACTAAACTGAATTGAATTGAAGTCTTTATTGAGACTTTTTTTTTCATATAACGTTTACATAAAAGTGACAGAGATAACTAGTATTTACATTAAGCGGCTGTAACGTATGGCCTGCTTATACTTTAACAATTCAAATTATTACATCGGATGCCTCATGGCAAAATTAATCTTTTCTTTAAAATAATATATTGCTCTTGTTCATGGAACACTGTGATAGTCTATTTTGACGTTGTGTCATGTATATACAACTTAAATAAAAATAAAATAACAAAAACAAGACGAAAGAGAGAGCGACACTAGAACAGAGTTACTCGTGTGTAGCATCGCTGACTCTTTCATAAATAAAGTAAATAAACAAAGTTTAACTTTTTAGTTCTTTGAGAATCGAAAACACTTACTTAAAGTGTAAATTATGAATGTACTAAATGAGTACGTAGCTAACTATATTTTCATTAGATATTAAACATATAAACATTAAACATTAAGTATCTTGATTTAGTAAGAAAGTTCTTTACGTATGAAATTACAAGATAATATAAAAGCGAAAATAGATTGACCATTAATTCAAGTTAAATCGAATACATCTAATGTAAGTCGTTCAAAAAGCTAGGTAGAGGCCGCGTGGCAGATACAATACTCCACCCCACAACACCGCCACCGCAAGCCGACCCACTGCCATGCCTTACACTACGTCAACCAAAATAAATTATAATATTCATTAATTTTCGTTTTTACAAATTATTTATACTTGTTAATGCTTACTTACTTACTTGGGTGGCCATAACAACCCGTTACCGGGTTACGGCCGACCTAAAAAGCTCTCTCCAGGCGCCTTTGCTTCGCGCGCGCCTTCTCCAATCAGTCACACCAAGCGTGGATAGGGTTTCCTCGGCTTGGTCTTTCCATCGGAGGCATGGACTTCCTCTGCGTCGTCGCCCAGCGGCTTCCGCATCAAACACCTTTTTCGCCGGAGTTTCTTCGTCCATACGCACAACGCAAACGTTGGATATTGATGCGTTTGACTATGTCAATATCATCGTAGAGCTCGTACAGTTCATGGCTCATTTGAATACGGTAGTCGTCGCCGACGCGAAGAGGACCGAAAATTTTGCGAAGAATTTTTCTCTCAAACACTCCAAGTGTAGCTGCATCGGTCTGCGACACAACCCATGCTTCTGCACCGTAGAGTAGCACGTAAGATGAGCGTCTTGTTGAGTGTCAGTTTTGTCGGGCGAGAGAGTCTCTCCTATTCAATTGCTTACTGAGACCGTAGTAACACCTATTAGCAAGAGTGAGTTTTCGCTTTATCTCCAAGCTGATATCGTTTTGGGTGTTCACGGCGGTGCCAAGAGAGGTGAATTCCTTGACAACTTCGAAAGTATAGCTGTTCGCAGTAATGTACGATCCAATGCGCCGCGTCTCCCTGCTTGTGGACACAGCATATACTTTGTTTTGCCCTCGTTCACGGTCAAACCCACTTTCGCTGACTCTGTTTCGATAGCAGAAAACGCAGCAGGAACATCTCGCTTACAACGTCCAATGATATCAATATCATCGGCATATGCAAGGAGCTGAACACTTTTGTAGAAAATAGTGCCATTACGATGAACACTGGCTTTTCGAAACACCCCTTCTATCACAAAGTTGAAGCGGTTGTAGAATAGTGGATCGCCTTGTCTGAAACCTCGCTTGGTATCAAATGGTTCGGAGAGGTGCTTTACTACCCTGACGGAGCTGGATGTGTTGCTCAACGTAATTCTGCAAAGCCGCACTAGCTTCGCAGGTATACCGAACTCAGACATGGTGGCATACAGGCAATTCGGTATCGGGCTATCGAAAGCAGCCTTAAAATCGATAAAGAGATGATGGGTATCGATCTGTTTTTCGTTGGTTTTTTCCAGGATTTGACGTAGTGTGAAGATCTGGTCTATGGTGGACTTACCAGGTCTAAAGCCGCACTGATAAGGCCCAATCAGTGTGTTGGCGAACGGCTTAAGTCTTTCACACAGTACGGTCGACAGGATCTTGTATGAGATGGCAAGAAGACTGATTCCCCGGTAGTTCGCGCAAATTGTAGGGTCACCTTTCTTCAGTATAGTACAAAGGACATTGAAATTCCAATCGTCGGGTATGCTTTCTGCTAGCCATATTTTGCAGATGAGTTGATGCATACACCCTATCAGCTGATCGCAACCGGTCTTGAACTATTCAGCAGGCAGGCCGTCAGCACCGATCGCTTTGTTGTTCTTAAGTCGCTGTATCACAACTCGTACCGCGTCATGGCTAGGTGGTGGTACGTCAACACCATCGTCGTTGATTGGTGGCATCGGGTTAATTTCTCCAAAGGCGGGATTGGCAGAGTCATCGCCAGCAAGCAGCTTGGAAAAGTGTTCCCTCCATAATCTCGGTGTAGCTTGCGAATCCATAACCAGATTTCCGTGTTAATCTTTACAGGTAGATGCTCCGGGCTTGAAACCTTGGGTCAGACGCTTGACTTGTTGGTAAAATTTTCGAGCATCATTCCTGCCTCGTAACACTTCGAGTTTCTCACGCTCACGCCTTTCCTGCTCTCGTTTTTTGCGTCTGAAAAGGCGCCTCTCTCCTTTTCACTTTTCCCGGTAGTTTTCGCGCATGGCTCGCGTTGCGGCTGATTGCAGGGTTCTTTTGTATGCGGCGTTTTTCACTGCAGTAGCTTCGCGACACTCCTGATCATACCATTGATTTCACGGAGGTGGGCGTCGGAAACCAAAGACTTCCTCAGCGGCAGAGTGCATGGAGCGGGAAATATGCGCCCAAAGTCCAGCGGCATCATCGGGTAGAGAGTCAGGCTGAAGGAGCAGTTCTGAGAGATGAGCGAATTAGGCTTCGTCCGATGTGATTGCAGCTTAGCGACGTCCAGCTTTCGTTGCGTACCAGAGCGTGCGACCGTTGTTTGAGGTGGTCTCATGGAGGCTGAACTGACCGACAGTGGGGCCAAATATACCTTCTCTTCCGACCTTTCCGTTGAAATCCCCGAGTACAATCTTAACATTGTGGGCCAGGCAGCGGTCGTATACTTCCTCGAGTCTCGCGTAGAAGGCATCTTTGACAACATCGTCCTTGTCCTCCGTCGGGGCGTGCGCGCAAATCAAGCTGATGTTAAAGAATTGAGCCTTAATGCGGATCGTAGCCAACCTTTCGTTCACAGGAGTAAACCTGGAGATATGGTGGCGAAGTCTCTTGCTTACAACGAATCCGCATCCCAATTCGCGTCTCTCCGCATGGCAGCTGTAGTCGATATCGCAACTTATTTCCTGGATGGCGGTGATATCAGCCTTAATTTTTTTGAGGGCATCCGCCAGTTCGATAGAGGCACCTTTCCTATTGAAGGTCCGGATATTCCAGGTGCATATCCTTAAATCATAGTCCTTTTTTCGTTTGCAGTGGTCGTCAACGTTGAGGGGTTCTGTATCCGAGGCTTTTTTGGTTTTCATTGGAATCTTTTTTTTTAAGGTGGCGGGTACCAAACCCTGCGCACAACCCATTTTACTTCCAGGGAGGACGCGCTGCACACATTCGCTCACTATCTCAGCGGATGCGGAGATAGCTACCCAGATGGAGCCAGCGGGGAGGCTGGGTGTCAACTTGCTAATGGTTGGCTCAGAGATCGCTCTGGCAATCCCCAGGTGGAAAGCATTCAGAAACTTTACTCTGATCAACCAAAAAATGTCTACTAAATCTCTCATTAGTATAGTTAATATACTATATATATATATAGAAGCTAGTGGAGTGCCTTTAGCACCTAAAACGTGAAAACCTCGGAACCCAGTTACTTTGAATGTATTAATATGAAACCTTCTGGATTACTTTTTATAGATGATATACTAAAATGTTTACCCATTTTTTTTGGGTGCTTTGCGGTGCCCCTGCCACTTACGCCCCTTACAGGAATTTACGTTCCCACGGTTAAACTAATAGATTGACTTTGATGAAATTTGGTTTGGAGATAGATTGACCCCTAAAAATGGGTATGAAGAACTCTAAGTGCTTTAAGTGGACGTGGCGCCGCATCTAATAAAAAAAAACGCTGTTGCGGCTGAATCGCTGATTTGATTTTGATGAAATTTGATATGGATTGATAGCGAAGTCGGGTTTTTGCTGCACAGTCGAACGTAGCTAAAGTGTAGGCTTGTTGTTGTTGTTGATGTGAATCGTCTTACTATGTGTTTTATAGCGAAGAATAATATTATTATGACTGCTAAAATTAATGCTGTGCTGGCAAATGCGGTGTTCCAAGTATTTTGATGTTGTAGTCTATGGGGCAGTATAAAATTTTCTGTTGTTAATAGCATATGATTCCTAAGTAAAGAAATTTGATTTTAATGGGGGACGCTGTCGCGCCCCTTATAGGACAAAACTTTTTACTGCAAAACTAATGAACCAATTTTGATGAAAGATTGAGGAAAGATTGAACTCTGAAAAATACATTTGTTTTTGAATGGGCAATGCCACGCCTCTAAGTAGAAAACATGCTTTAACAGCTAAACTACTTAATAGACTGCTTTTCACGAAATTCTGTACGGGGATGGATTGAACCGTAAGTAAGAGATAGAGATAAGAAATGGACAGCATGATTGTATTTTTCGGAGCATTGACATCTAATCAGATAAAATGGTACTAAACTCTTTTGCATTGTCACTATAATGGTTGAATTACAACCAATGAGCGAACTTTAGTTTTAGTAAATTTTCAATTATTCAATGTATTTCACTCTTGTGTTAAACGTTGCAAGTGACAAAATGTTTACAGACCTTGATGAATACATTCCGGATACACTGAGTCTTTTGCAAGCAGACATAATTACAAACGATATAAGTTAATAAATCCACCAGTGTGATGTGGATAAATAAACTAATATTTTTATATTTTATTTAAAAATACTTTTATTTTTGTTTTACTTTTTATTTAATTAAAGCGACTTTTGGAATTGGACATTGCAAACGAACTGAATACAAAATCAAATCTTACAAGCTAAATTTGCTTTTGTATGAAGAGTTAGCATTTTTATTCCTTTTGAAATTTAATGAATTTTTTAATGGTCAACGTTTCGTTGACTTAAACAAAGAACGGAAGTATCGCAGACGCTTGATCAGCAATATTTGAAGTTGCAATTACTTATTGCGAATTAGAGTGATCCCAACTAAGCCAGTATTAGAGAGGTCCTTAACTCTTCCCCCTTTAAAATCGATTGCCCTCAATCGTTTAGAAGAATGGCACATCGTTAAACCTTATTGGTTTCGCGACCTGTTGGCTTACAATTGGTACCTGTCTCGTATTCGTATTCGGTACGTCCAACATAATTTAATTTGGTACGCCGTCTTTATGAATTCGTTCCGTAGTCAATTTTGTTATAATTGTTTTGACCTTGCTTCGTCTACTTGTCCGAAATATAATTATGATTGCTATCATAATACCAGTTATTAGTCCGTATGTGGAGTATTGATGAATCGTCGCTTCCGTTCTTAAATATGATATTGTCTTGGCATTATTAATATTCAATTCCTCCATCATCTGAAGGGAAAGAAGCTGCCTACGTTCTTTTTCTTCAGGAATCAGCTGAAGTATTGCAGGTAAGAGTTGGTAAGTAGAAACTTCGCTTGTCACATATGATTTTCCGTTAATGTAAATTGTTACATTGTGAAATTTTAATAAGAAGGTTCCATTAAGGACTTTCTGTTCCGTATCTATTTTTACTGTTCCAATAAATTCGTTTAACAAAATAATCCCTGGGGATATTTCTGTAATAACGGGCAAATGCTGACTGTTCATAACATTACATATGGATTGTTTACTGCTTAAAATATTTAGAATACAACTCGAATTTGCAAGATCAATAAGATTTTGATCTTTTTTATAAATTTTACAATCTTTGCTTATGCCAAAAATCTCATTTTTACATTTTAATATTTTTTCCGATTGAAGATCGGATGCTAAATTATCAAATCTTTTAACAGGTTTTAGAATAATGGTTTCATAAATTTTAGCGCTAGTTATAGGAATATTAACAATATAGAGAATTGAAATCGAGTTAGATATTATTTTTATTTCTGACAAATTCAGTGCTTCTTCTATTGTTTCGAATGGAATTTTTTCCTTATCTAGAGTATTGATAGATAGCTGTATTTCCTTTTCGGAAAGTATCAGAGAGTTTATTATGCCGGCCTTAGCCCAGTGAATTGCGTGATTAATGTTTTCTAATTCCTCTTTAATAATTTTTACTTTGTACTGAATGCTTGACATAAATTCATCTTTTACTACACTATTGATTTTTAGTTGTTTTTCTATTGCATTGGTAACTTTCGTAATATTATTTATCCTTTCTCTATACAAATTGTTAATAATGACCTGATGGTTATTGTTTTCTAGAATATTATTTGTTTTGTCCTGGATCGTTGCGTAGTCTTCATGATCAGGGCTCCCCGCGATCCACTTCCACGCTGACCCAATAAAGTTAAGCGATCTCCTTAATTTTCTCGGCCTCAAATGTCGTATCAATGTTTCAATCTGTACTATTTCATATTTTATGTAAGGATAAAGTGAGTGGTTGCTGTCGTCACTGATTATGGTGAGTAGTTCGTTGATTGTTTTTTCGTAACCGTCTAAATCAATCACATGAATAAGTTAAAAGTTTCCATTCTGTATCCTAGCCTGTCCAGTGCTGATTGGTACTATTTGTGAATTGGAAAAATCTAGAATTTGAATTTCACATTTTGCACCCTGGAGGCTGTATCTGAAACAGAAATTTAATTTCTTATATGACTTTTGTGAACTGTTTTTCCTGACTTTGTAATAACTGTAGTATTTCTATTTTCTTTGACAACTTCTTTTCGGTATCTAATTGTCAGCTTGGACCCTATTATTTTGTTGTGTTTGACATAAATTTCATCTCCAGGTAAATAGTTTTTAATTTTCGATTTCTTTCTATTATGGTACTCCAACTCCTGTCTTTGCTTTTCTTTTAGCCTTTCAATATTCTGAATTCTTAATTTCTCAAAATTTTCGGGGTCAATGTTAGGAATGCGTCCGAGTAAAAGTTCTACAAGTTTTTTTTTGGTAGTTGAATGAATGGTAAAATTGTACTCGTTCACAGCTCTCTCGAGTAGTTCCTCAAACGTGCGTCTAAGTCCGTCCGCTTTTAGGCATCTCATTATCTCGCAGAGGGTGAAATGAAAGCGCTCAACTTGACCGTTGACTTCGCTTTTGTAAGGTGGCGTTCTATAGACCTTAACCTTAAAGTCGTCTTCAAACATGGACATAATCGAGGCAGAATTAAGAGCTTTTTCATTGTCGACAATTATCGTTTGGGGCACACCGAAGTAAAACAATATGTCCTGTAACGGTCTTTAATGTGTTCGACAGCTCGTGACTGTATTATTTTCGTTACCGCACATTTGCTAAATTTGTCAATGGCTGTCAAAACGAGAAATTTCTCAGTTGAGAAAATGTCGATATGTAAGATATGTCCCGGATGACTTGGAATAGGTGTGGGTTGGATTTCTACATAGTTGGGATGACGTTCGTATTTGTTCTCTTTGCACGTGCTACAATTATTTACCATTTCTTTTATTTTGGCTGACATATTCGGGAAGAAGTATTTTTGTAAAATTTAAACTCGATTTTCTTTAGCATTTCTGTGTGCTCTACGGTGTTCTTGACAAATTATTTCTTTTTGTAGCTCGATATTTTCTATGTCTTCAACTATAGTCTGTGTGAATCGTGTCTGGTAGTCTTTGAAATGTTGAGGGTAAAATTCCTGAATGCAACCCATAAGTGGTTCCGTAGTACATAGACCATTAATTAAATTAGGATTAAGGTGGTTCTTGAAAATTTGAATCAAATCTTCTCTTACGAAGCTCTGCTTAACTATTGTGTGCCTCGAGTAACAATTGAACATTATTTTGACTTCATAACTTTCTTTATCGCCTGGTTTTATAACCAATTGATTACGAAATGCATTTACAGGTGCCTCTATTGCAGGTATCAAATTATGGCCTGAACTTTGGTCGCTATGAACCGTTGGTGTTAAAGAATTTATTTCTCCATTTATAGGAGGTCTAGAACAAACAGTCGGCTACTACGTTTTCCCTACCAGGTTTATATTGAAGCTGATAATTATATTCTTCAAGGATAGGCTTCCATCTCTTGAGTTTATGATTGGTATTTTTGTTGCTTAATGCATAGGTCAAGAGCTGATGATCAGTATAAATGTTGACTTTTCTTGACCCATATAGATAGTTACGCAACGAATTTAATGACCATATTATGGCCAACATTTCTTTTTCATTTGTTGCATAGGCTTCCTCTGTTTTATTCAAAGTTCGTGATAAAAATGTTATAGGTCTATTGTCTTGAGATGTTACGGATCCAATTGCAAAATCGGAAGCGTCTGTGGTCAGTTCAAAGTCTTTCTCAAAGTTGGGATGTGATAAAACTACTTCTTTTGACATAAGTGTGTTTTTGAGACTATTGAAAGCATCTATTTCTTCTTTTCCTAATTTTACCAATTTGTTCTTGGAGACTTGTTTAGACACGCGTCCATCCTCCCCTCTCAAAAGGGATGTCAGGGGTTTTGCTAGCTTAGCAAAGTCGTTTACAAATCTTCTTTAGTATCCTGACATTCCTAGAAATGATCGTATGTCTTTGAGGGTTTTCGGTTGAGGAAAATCTGCTATTGCTTGTACTTTTTTTGTGTTTGGTTTTATACCTTCGGTGCTTATTATAAACCCTGAGAATTCAACTTCTGTTTGCATGAACTCGCACTTGTCGAGTTGAAATTTCAAATTAGCCTTTTCTATAGTGTGAAATACTTCTTCAAGGTTATCGAAGTGTTCGCTTTCGTCTTTTCCGAATATAATTACATTGTCAATGTAAACATAACATCTCCTGCCAATATGATCTCTAAGAATATCGTCGAGAGTTCTTTGGAAGATAGAAGGAGCATTCATCAGTCCGAATGCTAAACGAATGAATTCATACTTTCCACTATTAATGGAAAAAGCTGTATTTTAGATATCGGATTCTTTTAAAGGTATCTGGTGAAACTCACTTTTAAAATCAATAATTGAGAAATATTTATTTTTGCCAAGATTAGATAACACTTCATTAATTTCCGGGATAGGATATTTATCGGGTATTGTGATCGCGTTTAGCTTGCGATAATCCACAACCATCCTGTACTTTTTTTGACCAGAAGCATCCATTTTTTTGGGAACAATCCACACTGGTGAATTGTATGGAGAATTGGAGGGTCTTATAATGTTGTCTTGAAGTAATTCTTTTATTTGATTGTCAATTTCCTCTTTTAAGGCCATAGGATATGGATAGCTTTTCGAATAAACAGGTTGATCTGTAATAGTTCGAATTTCGCCTTGAACGTTTGTTACGAAAGTTAATTTTTTATTAGGGTCTGAAAATAGGTTGGGACATTTTTGAAGTAAATTAGAAATATGAAGATTTTGGTGTTCTGATAAATGAGACGTTCGTAGTTTTATATTGTGAACGTGCTCTGAAAGGCACTGTTTTAAGTGAATCATTACATCGGAATCGATTACCATATAGTTTTGCTTAGTGTAAATTACGGCATTAAGATTACGCCTTGTATCGTTCCCAATAATACCGTCAAATGAAATAAGGCCTGGTAGTCAAAAGAATTTAATTTTGTCGCTTTTTGGAAATAATTGCACATGATGGGTTATTATAACATTTCCGCAAACAGATTTTGCAAAGAATGGTTTTTCGTTCAAAATTGGATTTTTTATATGACGTGGGTGAATATAATTTTTATTTGACCCTGTATCTACTAAAAATTTTATAATTTCTCCGTTTCCTTTTTGGTGTTCAAAATATGGCAACGAAGAGTGATTTAATCTAAAAAATAGCTACATTGGACTTCCTCAGTTTGGTCGTTGTTTTGCGGCAAAGGTTAGTTTACCTGCCTATAACGCTAAAATAGTCCTGGCACTTGAACCAGTACTATTTAGGTTGTTTGATTGTTATTGCAGGCACATAAACCCACAATAACAGTGTTTAAATGAAAACAAGGCACCTTACCAGTGGTCGGGGGTGTCTTGCTTTGTTGGCCACTAAATATCAGAAAAATGACAAAGAAAACCTTTAATATCAAATAGAATAGGTGTTGCTTTCTTTTGTGTTGCTATGTAATGGCAAAGTTTTATTTAATTTATGTCTATTATATACTTAATCGATAATTACAAATTGTGTACCTAATCATAATTTAATTAATTTAAAAATTGTGACCTACTTAAAATGCAGCCACCATAAACAAAACAAAAGCGAGCATTGACTTTAAAGAAGTTGCAATGTTTGCATTTTGTCAATAAAGCAAAAGCGAACATTGACTTCAAATAAATTGCAATGTTTTGCATTTTGTCAATACTAAGCATTTTGATATGCTTAAGGGGCTGCATATGTGTAAAATATGTATGTGAGATTATAATTGAATAAGTAAAACTAAACATCCTCCCCCCGTTGAATATAATTCAACTGCTGTCGTCCAAATTGATAGCGAAGTCGAGTTTTTGCTGCACAGTCGAACGTGGCTTAGGTGTAGGCTTTGTTGTTGTTGATGTGAATCGTCTTACTATGTGCTTTATAGCGATGATAATATTATTATGACTGCTAAAATTAATGCTGTGCTGGCAAATGCGGTGTTCCAAGTATTTTGATGTTGTAGTTTATGGGGCAGTATAAAATTTTCTGTTGTTAATAGCATATGCAATTCAGTAAGATTTTTTATTTGGTCATCATAAATGATACTAGTGTCATTTCTTAATACGGCTCTTACTTGCTCTGGTGTGGATAACCTTTGAACACTTCCGAAACCAGTGTAGGAAGTGCGTATTACGCTGGATATGAGATGGAATCCAATCCAGTGTCAAAATGCTGTTTTTGGCAACACACTGGGGTGCAATTGTGAGAATCCCCGAACCTGCCAAAGATACCTGTTGTGAGTTCTGGTCACATACGATCGTCAACCGAGTAGGAAATTTTAACGCAAATATCCATTGGTTTTGTTGTTCCGTTTGAATCCATGTTGAGTTTTGTTCAATCTTTTCTAAATTGCAGGTGGCATGTGTTTCATTTTGGAGAAGCCCAAGTTCACAGGAACAAACTTGAGATTCTTTGTGGTACTTTGGACGAGTGGTGCATACAACTTGATCCTGTTGAATGATAATACAGGATTAAATATCAGCTTGACTTAATTGTATGTACTGATCCATATGTTTGTCAATGGCAATTGTTTCCGCGCAAGGTGCAACAGTTATTAGTGTATTGTTAATTATGGTTGGAATAGGTGTCATTTTCAGTATATCAAATTGTTCTTGGATGGTCAGTGGGAGTGAAATCTGAAATACTGCATTGTCATTCGTTACTCCTCCATTGACTGTCATGATTTTATATAACTGTATGGCGTCCTCATCTTCGACTGGTATATCCAAGTTGGCTGGAATGTGGGCCTTGATGTTTCTTAGCTCCTTGCGAAGTTGATTTACAGATAGTAAAGCTGGACTTATTTTTCCATGATGTGTGTCGGTCAATACGTCAAGGAGTGCAGCTTGCACCCGCTGTATGTTGATAATAATAAGTATCAGTTAATCTGATAAGGATGTCAAAGTTTGGAATAGAAGGAATTGGTATTCAGACGTTTCGATGGTTTCTATTGCCTTTGTGAGGAGATTTAATTGACCTTCCACTTGCTCGAATTTCAACTTAGTAGTGTTTCGGTCTACCTTTATTAAGTTAAGAGTGGAGTCTATGATTGATGTTTTGTTTCTTAGCAATCTCAATAGATAATCTTCATTGTCTTTTACTTCCTCTATAGTACGTGAAATTTTTTCTGCGTAGTTGGAATCCAGTACTCCAAAAAGTGAATTTGCCAAATTTCCTACAAAACTTATAGCACCTCTTTTTACACGACTTGTCGGCAAAAAGGAATTGTCTAATTGAAGCACATCAGCCATATGTTGAAAATGAGAAAAAGTGGTATTACAACTACATTGTCGATTTATTCTGCCACATATATTATGAAGGAATGAAATACCATTTTTCAGTGCGATAATGTCAGTTTTTAATGGTTCTAAATCATAGTAGACAATGAGGTTCCATTGGCTTGTAGCAAGTTTGAGTCTTCCAATCTCTTCAAAATGTATACCAATATCTGAGTTAAACTTCTGTATTTTACCGTTTTGTGCTAACGCTAATGGTAACATTAGAAGTGTAATCATAAGAGTGATCAATACGGTCTTGCTGCTGTCAACTGATGCCTTTCGTGCGCGTTTTATTTGTAACTCATCTACCTCTTCAGAATTAACCTGTGTAAATTCCTCAGTTGGTTCAATTGGTAATGGTGACAACTTATGTATAGGTCTTTTAAGAACCCCCGACGTTGTGGGAAAATCTGCTACCCGTACAGCTCCATCCGTGAATCAAAATGGCTTCTGCTTCAACCAACGTTGTTTCAAGTTCCTCATACGTAAGGGATGCAAATGTCAAGATTTTTATGAGTAGACCTTTTGCAGATTTAACAGCTGCTTCCCATAGGCCTCCAAAGTGAGGGGAACTTGGAGGTATGAATTTAAAAGTAATGCCTCTATTGTTGCATTCTGTGGTTATCTTTTCGTTAGCTCTTTGGGATTGAAGAATATTTTTTAATTCCTATAATTGGTTACTGGCACCAATGAAGTTTGTTGCATTGTCGCAGTATATAGTTTGGCAATGACCTCTTCGGCCAATAAATCTTTTTAAAGCTCCTATGAAGGCATCTGTTGTGAGGTCGCTAACGAGCTCCAAGTGGACAGCCTTTGTGGTGAAGCAACAGAATACTGCTACATAAGCCTTTTGAGGACGTTTTCCTCGAATTTTGTAATGTATCCAGACTGGTCCAAAGTAGTCAACACCGGTAATAATGAATGGTCGATTAGGTGTTATTCTGTCAGCAGGTAAGTTTCCCATTATTTGGGAGTACATCTTTGGTTTCGCCTTGCTACATTTAACGCACCGTTGGATGATTGCTCTAGCCATAATTTTTGCTTTGATTGGCCAGAATTTCTGTCTTGTGAACGACATGAGTGCTTGAGCTCCACAATACATATTTTCCTTGTGTACCTTTTCCATTAAAAGCTTCGTCAATGTGTCATTGTATGGAACTAAAATTTGATGCTTAGCGTTATAATTTAATGATGAGGCTTCCAGTCTTCCTCCAACACGAATGACACCTTGCTTGTCTAGGAACGGAGAAAAGGCTGCTAACGGGCTTTGGGTCTTTACCGTTCTTTCTTTCTTTAATTCTTTGAGCTCATCGCTGAAATCATTTTTTTGAATGACCTTGATGATTGTAACAAGAGCGTCATTTAGTTCCTGTGTGCTTAGCGTCAACTCATTGCATGTTATACCTTTCATGCGTCGTATAAATCGAAGTGTGTAACCTACTACTCGTTGAAGTGTGTTGAATGAGTTTCCATGATTGATTTTGTAAACCCAATCTCTTTGTGAATCCAGTGCCACTGATGTTACATTGGCTGTTGTTTGTTCATCTTTATTCATTGTTTCAGTTTCGTTGGAAGATTTTTGCTTCATTTCTGGACACTGTGGGTTATAAGTTAACTTGGTGAATTTAACTGGCCATTTATTTTCATTTCCATGCAAAAACAAAGGACCAAAGAACCACAAGTGACTGGCTGGCAATTTCGATGGCACTAATCCTCGTGACAGTGCATCTGCTGGGTTGTCCCTTGATGAAACGGGGCGCCACTGATCTGCTACTGTCAATTCTTGGATCTGGCTGATCCTGTTGGCGACAAACGTTTGAAGTGCAGATGATTTTGAGTTTATCGAATAGAGTACAATTTCCGAATCCGTCCAAAAGTGTATCTGTCCCTTATGATTAAGATCGTTCTTCACCCTTTTCATTAACGTTGTGCTGAGGACTGCTGCACATAGCTCCAGGCGTGGAATTGTTTGTTTTTTCAGAGGTGCCACCCGGGATTTTGAACATAGTAGTCTTACGACTGTGCGACCATCTTTTAACGTTGCACGCACGAAAATTGCAGCTCCGTAGGCCTTTTCTGATGCATCGCAAAAGGCATGGAGTTGAACAAATGATGCTACATGTTGTCCAAGAACGTGTCTTTCAAAGCTAAAATTGTTCAGTGCCTTTAAATCGTCTCGGAAGATCATCATGGATGCATTTGGAATGCATTGAATGATTGGTATTGCCTGGTCCCAGGAAAGTTGTAATTGCCATAAGTCTTGTGATGATCTTGGCTGTTACTATAACTGGGCCAAGTATCCCTAGTGGATCAAATATTTTTGCAACTTCTGACGTGATTGTGCGTTTCGTGATTTTGTTTGTTGCGTGAGGCGTAGATCTGATGCAAAATTTATCCTGTTTTGGTTGCCAGACTAACCCAAGTGTTTTTATGGAGGTATTATCATCATTGTCAATATCTAAATCGATTTCCTGATCATCCTTATCAATATCTTCTAATATTTGTGGGTGGTTTGCACACCACTTGCGAAGTTTAAAGCCAACAGGTTCTAATATGCGTTTCAGTTGACTCTGCATCTCCAATACCATTGATAGTTTATTGGATCCACTGAGACAGTCATCTACGTAAAAATTATTTTTTTAGACTTGTGCTCCCAGTTCAAATTTTTCTGTATTTTCTTCAGCAAGCTGTTGCAGGCATCTTGTTGCTAAGTACGGGGCGGATCTGGTACCATATGTCACTGTGTTTAACTGATAATGGCGGACAGGCTCACCAGGATGATTCCTCCAAAAAATAGTTTGAAATTTCCTATCCGCTGGGTGCACTGAAATTTGTCGATACATTTTTTGAATATCGGTGCAAAAACAAATCTTGGTAACCGGAAACGCAGAAGGATCGAAAACAGTTCACTCTGCACTGTTGGCCCAGTAAATAAAATGTCATTCAGTGATATACCAGAACTAGTTTGACATGAGGCGTCAAACACTACTCTAAGTTTTGTACTGCTGCTATCTGGTTTCAGTACAGAGTGATGCGGGATAACATAATGTGGTGCTGATTTGTTTTTAGTGGTTATCTGCTCCATATGTCCCAATTCTTCATACTCGTTCATAAATTTGACGTACTGTTCTCTGAGGTTTTGATCCATAGATAGTCTTTTCTCAAGGGAAAAGAATCTGGTCATTGCTATTGTTTTTGAATCTTTCAGGTTCTCAGGATCTTGTTGGAATGGTAGCCTTACCATGAAGCGTCCCAATGAGTCCCTTTGAGTGTTGTTTTGAAAATGTGTCTCGCATAATTCTTCTGCCATAGTTAACTTTGAATTTTTGGGTTCCGGATCATCCATCTGCCACAATCGTTGAATCATTTCATCTAGATCTTCCTCAGTTTTTGTACATATGCCACACGTTGCGGCACACTCGTTCCTGTTATAAATGTAGGAGTCGCCTACTTTTCCTGAAAAAATCCATCCAAAAATGGTATTTTGAAGTATAGGTAGATCACTTGATAGTTTGAATTGTCCAATGGTCAGCAATTGATGATAGAATTCTACTCCCAAAAGGATGTCAATATTCGCCGCTTGGTTTAAGTAAGGGTCTGCTAGTTCAATATTTTTTGGAATTGACCACGATGATGTATCTAACGATTGCGAAGGCTGCAATGTAGTAATTTGTGGCAGAACGTATGCTTCCAATGGTTTTTGGTATCCATTTATACGGGACTGAATATTAATGTAGGCCCGCTGGGTTAAAACTTGTTTTTTCCTTCCAATTCCTTCTATGGACATTGAGGTCATCTGACCTGAGACACCAAGGCGTTTTGCAAGCCTGCTAGTTATAATGTTGATTTGGGAACCAGAGTCCAACAGTACTCTGCAGGTTATCATTTTTCCATTGGCTGTATTTACCTTAATTAAAGCTGTGCTAAGTAGCACGTAGCCTTTTTTTTGGGTGTTGTTGTAGGTTGTAAGGCTAACAGGAAAGTTTGAATTATGTTCATTAAAAGATGTTGCAGTTATGTGTAGACCGACTTTTTCCTGATGTAACAATGTATTGTTTTTTCTGACATCTGGTGCAAGATCTGCTATGACAATTAGAGGTGCTGTGCCCACTTCTGAGATACTTTGTACAGAGTCGATTTTTGATCACATCCTGCCTTTAACTGAAGCCTTCAAAAATTTGGCACATGTAAACAAAAAGTGTTCTTTTTCATGACAGAATTTACATTTTTGATGTACTGTTGTTGTTAGCACTCTTATAGGTCTTTGTTTGGCCCCAATAGCCTCCATCATTTGGAACTGGGCTTCCAAAAAAGTAAGAAATTCGTTTAATTTTGGAATTTCTTTATGATTTGCAATAGTTTGCTCATATAAAATATGAGTTTCGCGATCCAATTTTTTTATTAAAATTGGAAGTAGGAGCGGATGCCATGAGTTCATCACTACTCCCAGATTCTCCAATGCTGACAAGCATTCTTTGTTGTATCATGCAGCTCCTTGATTGTTTTGGATGACGCTGCTGATAAGGTTGGCTGCTCCAATAATTTTGATACAAGAGTGTTTGTTAGGACTCTTTGGTTGTTGTACCGATCTTGAAGTAACGTCCAGACTGTTGTATAATTCGCCTCACTCAATGAGAGATGTCGAATTAGCTTTTCTGCTTCTCCAGTGACGTTTGACTTCAAATACCACATTTTCTGCACATTTGGTAGCGCTTGGTTGTGAATCATTTGAAGAAATAAATCAAAAAATTGACGCCACTTCATGTAATCACCATCAAATTTTGGGAGGACAACCTTTGGCAGTGGTAGAGCTCCCTGCAGGCTTGCTGTGCTGACTTGCATTGTATCTGGACTGCCCCCTTGGTAGTTTTCCAGATCTTAAGTTAAAGCGATTATCTTTTGTACCACCTCCTCTTCCAATTGGATGAACGTGGACAGGTCGTATCCTTTGGATGATGGGTCTTTCAATTGCTGCACGATTTCATCGTTGATTTGTTCTATTTTTCCCCAAAGCTGCTTGATCGTGTTTAATTTCAACTCACTGGAGATACGTGAATGGTTTGTTCGTGTAGATTCAGCGTTGGCCAGGTGTCTTTTTAAAGTTGACATTTGGGCTTCAAATTTTCGAATAAGCCCCCTTTGCTGCTGGTCAGCATCATCTGTACGTTAGGCTGGTTCAAAATCGTATGGAAAAATTAAATGCCGTCAAATTTCTGGTGCTCAGGCGCGAAAATATATCTTTAGCCCATGGAGTTATTATACCAAAATTTCAATCGAATCGAACCATGGGAAGGCGTGTCAGTGGGTCGATTTGTATGATTTTTGTGCATTTTCGAGATGATTTTTTAGTATTATTTCTTTTAATTAAAAAAAATACCAACTTCGAGGTATATTCTCGGTTATCATTTTTTACGGACTCAGTATGATGTGAAATATGTGTGAAAATTCTAAATCGAAAAATCGCCGCAAATTTGAGTATTGATTCACTGATACGAATGTGAAAAATGCTAAAAAAATCTGCCAAACTTCCACTTTGCTCGTTCGAAACCATACCTATTTTATATTTCTCGGCCACGGCACTATGCGCAATTGATTGTGAATCTTTTTTTACACAGAAAACGATGTGTCAAAGATTTTTTGTACCAACGATGCGATCTGGAGAAATACTTGATTAATAAAAGCAACCATTTTCGTCATATGAAAATAAAGATTTTTAGTTTATTTTTGTTCAAGAAACGCTAATATTTCACACTTGTTCATTTTGTAGATTTTTTTCTGTTTTCGGCGGCCACTTTAAGTAATTTGTGAAACTGACCTTCGTTATCTGTTTGTAGAAATTTTGCACAAGAGCAATCGCTCTTTTTGCAGTGTCGTTCACAATATGTAATTTTTGGGCCACAATTTTCGAACACATGTACGATTCGTCATTTGGCCAGCGAATGGGGCCTTTTTCCAGAAAATCCATATTGTGAATGACACCGCGGAAAGTGCAATTGGTCTTTGCAAAATTTCAACAAACAGATAACGAAGGACGAAGATCATTTTCACAAATTACTTAAAGTGGCCGCCGAAAACAGAAAAAAAATCTACAAAATGAACAAATGTGAAATATTAGCGTTTCTTGAACAAAAATAAACTAAAAATCTTTATTTTCATATGACGAAAATGCTTGGTTTTATTAATCAAGTATTTCTTCAGATCGCATCGTTGGTACAAAAAATCTTTGACATATCGTTTTCTATGTAAAAAAAGATTCCCAATCGATTGCGCATAATGCCGTGGCCGAGAAATATAAAATAGGTATGGTTTCGAACGGGCAAAGTGGAAGTATGGCAGATTTTTTAGCATTTTTCACATTCGTATCAATGAATCAATACTCAAATTTGCGGTGACTTTTCGATTTAGAATTTTCACACATATTTCACATCATACTGAGTCCGTAAAAAATGATAACCACGAATATACCTCGAAGTTGATATTTTTTTTAATTAAAAGAAATAATACTAAAAAATCGTCTCGAAAATGCACAAAAATCATACAAATCGACCCACTGACACGCCTTCCCATGGTTCGATTCGGTTGAAATTTTGGTACAATAACTCCATGGGCTAAAGATATATTTTCGGGCCTGAGCACCAAAAATCGGAACACGTATTGCATTTTGAACCACCCTACTGTACGTGTGTCATCTGGACCTTGGATGTTCTGCGTATATTGCTGACTGCATGCTGTAGTTGTATGCTGACTAACTGCAGACCTTTGTGAAATCACCGATTTCACTGAGTTCGTTGCGTCTATCTTTGCAGCTGCTTCCTCGAAGATTTTTGTGTAAGTTTCGACTACTTCGGCTATTTGGGTGTAATAGTCCTTTGAAAAGTAGTCGTGTTCCAATGGGAGGTCGTTCAATATGCGGATTTTTGTATCTGTTTCCTCAAACTTTTCCCATGCTTGGCTTATTCGCCGTAAACGCTCTTGAAAGTAGTCTGATGTCCCTTTCCGTTCTGAGGAATCCTTTTTAAAGTTCCTCACCATGCTTTGGATTTCTTCTCCAAGGGATTTTTGCCAAGCCGTTGAACACCATCATGAATATATGAAAAAGAGTTATTTACTGGTTGATAATTAATGAATGAGTAGATGGCTGCTGTGGCCACCTTTTGATTGTTGAATGATCAGATGGCTGCTTTGTCCACCTTATGCTGACTGTTGAATGATCAGGTGGCTGCTGTGTCCACCTTATGCTGACTGTTGAATGATCAGATGGCTGCTTTGTCCACCTTATGCTGACTGTTGAATGATCAGGTGGCTGCTGTGTCGGCCTGACCAGTTATTTTGTTTCTTATGACACTGAGTATTCCGTAATATTTGGGACTACCTTTTAGGTGGTCATAAATTGCTAAAATTCTGTCCACACTTTTCTTCCATGAGCTAAATTCACCTGCTCTGCCTGAAAAATCCTTTAAACTTTTTACTACGTCTGGAATTTTATATAGATCGTCTAAATTAGCTCCTCTATTAATTTCTTGGTCAATGTCATTGTTAATGTCCGCCTCAGGATTTATAATTTCTTCGACTACCTGTCTTCCTTCATTTCTCATGACCTCTATTACGATAACTGCTATTTCTGCCCTCATATCATCCATATTAATAGGAGCTGCGCCCACTGGCGGATTAACATTTTGATTCATATTTAAGATTGGTGGTCTAATTAGATTATCAGCATTCATGACTTTCACTAATTAAGCAATTCACTGATTCACAAATTTAAAGGTTTATTTTATTCTAAGTAAATATAAGATATTTTAATATTAACTAAAACGCAAACAAAAACAAATATTTTTTTTTTGAATTTCTATAGAGTATGTTTTTCTTAACTAACACTCGTTTCTTTTCTTTCTCCTTTAAAAGTAAATTTGTTTAGATTAACTTTTTTTTAATTTTATAGCTTTATAGCGTTTAATTTTTTTTTTGAAAGCCTAATTTATTTTCTCACTTTACATTTAAATTGTTTCAATTATTTTGTAATTTTTCTTTTTAAACTTACAGTAATATTCTGAGAATAAAAAGCATAATTTATGTTTAGTTGAGTCCGCTGCTGAAGTCCTGGGTTTTGATGTCAATTGTCGGTGTAGTCTTTTCTTTCGTTGTGGCTGTTCCTCGGGTCAGAACTCCCGTTTGATATCTCTACTAGGGCACCACTCCGTGACTTGTAATCCTCCGACTTAAAGATGACCTGTCCCTTGTTTTATGTAACAACCCGACAGGATTAGGCCCTTCTTAATCAACACACACCTTGGGCGCCAGTTAATAAATCCACCAGTGTGATGTGGATAAATAAACTAATATTTTTATTTTTTATTTAAAAATACTTTTATTTTTGTTTTACTTTTTATTTAATTAAAACGACTTTTGGAATTGGACATTGCAAACGAACTGAATACAAAATCAAATCTTACAAGCTAAATTGGCTTTTGTATGAAGAGTCAGCATTTTTATTTCTTTTGAAATTTAATGAATGTTTTCGTTTCGTTGGCTTAAACAAAGAACGAAAATATCGCAGACGCTTGATCAGCAATATTTGAAGTTGCAATTACTTATTGCGAATTAGAGTGATCCCAACTAAGCCAGTATTAGAGTGGTCCTTAACTTATATATCGTGTTATAATCACTTGGAGCTTGATGAATGGTAAAAAAGTTATCGTTGATGCATCGAATTCGTGTGCATTTATTAAGAGGTTCATGAATCCATTCCATCCAGGAAATTTATTATTACTCTTGAATTTCAAGTACATCCAAAGAATGTTCAATTTCCTATTTGTAGTGCATTGTAGTATGTCTGGTTCTTTTTCAAATCCTATACCTGCGGAAGCTGCAATGGGAATATTTCCTGTTTCAGCAATGCTAGATTCAGACGGAATCTTTTTTAAACGTCTAATGGTGTTTTGCGGCAAAGGTTAGTTTACCTGCCTATAACGCTAAAATAGTCCTGGCACTTGAACCAGTGCTATTTAGGTTGTTTGATTGTTATTGCAGGCACATAAACCCACAATAACAGTGTTTAAATGAAAGCAAGGCACCTTACCAGTAGTGTCTTGCTGTGTTGGCCACTAAATATCAGAAAAACGATAAAGAAAACCTTTAATATCAAATAGAATAGGTGTTGCTTCCTTTAGTGTTGCTATGTAATGGCAAAGTTTTATTTAATTTATGTCTATTATATACTTAATCGATAATTACAAATCGTGTACCTAATCATAATTTAATTAATTTAAAATTGTGACCTTCTCAAATGCAGGCACCATAAACAAAACAAAAGCGAGCATTGACTTTAAAGAAGATGCAATGTTTGCATTTTGTCAATAAAGCAAAAGTGAACATTGACTTTAAATAAATTGCAATGTTTTGCATTTTGTCAATACTAAATATTTTGTTATGGGGGCTACATGTGTGTAAAATATGTATGTGAGATTATAATTGAATGAGTAAAACTAAACATCCTCCCCCCGTTGAATATAATTCAACTGCTGTCGTCCAAATTGATAGCGAAGTCGGGTTTTTGCTGCACAGTCGAACGTGGCTGAGGTGTAGGCTTTGTTGTTGTTGATGTGAATCGTCTTACTATGTGTTTTATAGCGATGAATCTACTATTATTAAACGAGTAATAATTGTATGTATTTATATATATATATATATATATATATATATATATATATATTTATATTTTCAGACTTTATTTCCAAAACGGGTGAGGAGATTTTGATGAAACTTGGAGGTTAGGTACATATGTAAACAAAATTAGGATTGGGCTGGGTTTTAACTTATCAAAGACTCCTGGAGGGGCGTGGCACAGCCCTAAACTTTTATTTTAATAACGTCATATCTCGAAAACCATTCAAGATATTGTAATAAAATTTGGTACACAGATGCAGATCATAAATGTCTTAAATTTTGAGAAAAGTGGGCGGAATCGGAAAAGTGGGCGTGGCACTTTTTAATAATTGAAAATTTTGATTCAATATTACTCAAAAACGGCACTGACGATTTTCATAAAAATTTTATAGATAATACCACTAAAAGCAGTCATCATAACATGCTATGTCACTATACTGGCAAAATCCGTTGAAGGGCGTGGCATAGCCCGTAATATTTATAAACGTTATAATAGGAGAACTAACATTGCAATCGATATGAAATTTAGCATGGTAGGTATACTTGTTATAAGGTATTTTTTAACCAAAAATGGGCGCAATAGTACATGTGGGCGTGGCACCTCCCATACAATAAAAAAGCGTTAAATGTTATATTTAAGGTGCTAATTTTCTTAAATTTTGGTGAGGAGGCATTGGTTACTATAAGCTTTGAAATTAAATGTATTTCGACGGGATAGCTTCAGTGGGCGTGGCACCTCCCAAATAAGCAAAAAACGTTTTGTGTAATATTTGGTGAACTATAAGAGTAATCCTAATAAAATTTTGTATAGAAATGTCGGTTACTATAAGCTTTGAAATTATATGGGTTTCGACACGATTTTGTTAGTGGGCGTGGCACCTCCCATGCAAGCAAAAAACGTTTTGTGCAATATTTGGTGAACTATAACAGCAATCCTAATGAAATTTGGTATGGAGGTGTCGGTTAATATAAGCTTTGAAATTAATTGGATTTCGACGGGATTTCATCAGTGGGCGTGGCACCTCCCATAGATGCAAAAAACGTTTTGTGCTATATTTGGTGAACTCTATGAGAAATCCTAATGAAATTTGGTATGGAGGTGTCGGTTACTATAATCTTTAAAATTAATTGGACTTCGACGGGATTGAATCAGTGGGCGTGACACCTCCCATACAAGCAAAACACGTTTTGTGTTATATTTAGTGTTATATTAACTGTTTCAACCTCTTTCAACTTTTTTCAACATTTTCCATATTTTTCCGACTTTTTGAACGTCATTCAGCTTCTTTCGACTTTTTCAACCTCTTTCAACTTTTTTTGAGTTATTCAGCTTCTCTCAACTGTTTCAACATTTTACAACCTCTATTAATTTTTGTCAACATTTTCCATATTTTTCCGACTTTGTCAACTTCATTTAACTTTTCTTGACTTTTTCAACATCGTTCAACTTTTTTCGAGATGTTCTACTTTTTGGAGATTTTCAACCTCTTTCAACTTTTTCAAAACTTTTCACTTTCACGCTTCAACTCCTCTCAACTTTTTTCTGTTCCATTTTTTTTCCGACTTTTCCATCATTTTTCGCCTTTTCAACCCATTTCAACATTGCCCATACTACTTTTTTTAACCTTTATTGACATTTTTCAACCTCTTACAACTTTCCTAATTTTTATTTTTGGCTTTTAAACTGTTTTCAATGTTTTTTTAAAAATTTCAACTTATTCAATATTAGTCAACTTTTTAAACAAGTTCCATATTTCTTCGATTTTTTCAACCTCAAAACGAAAAACCGAACAGTGGTCGGTCTCCTGGTACTAATATTATTATGACTGCTAAAATAATGCTGTGCTGGCAAATGCGGTGTTCCAAGTATTTTGATGTTGTAGTTTATGGGGTAGTATAAAATTTTCTGTTGTTAATAGCATATGCAATTCAGTAAGATTTTTTATTTGGTCATCATAAATGATACTAGTGTCATTCCTTAATACGGCTCGTACTTGCTCTGGTGTGGGTAACCTTTGAACACTTCTGAAACCAGTGTAGGAAGTGCGTATTGTGCTGGATATGAGATGGGATTCATCCAGTGTCAAAATGCTGTTTTTGGCAACACACTGGGGTGCAATTGTGAGAATCCCCGAACCTGCCAAAGATACCTGTTGTGAGTTCTAGCCACACACGATCGTCAACCGAGTAGGAAATTTTAACGCAAATATCCATTGGTTTTGTTGTTCCGTTTGAATCCATGTTGAGTTTTGTTCAATCTTTTCTAAATTGCAGGTGGCATGTGTGTCATTTTGGAAAAGTCCAAGTTCACAGAAACAAACTTGAGATTCCTTGTGGTACCTTGGACGAATGGTGCATAAAACTTGATCCTGTTGAATGATAATACAGGATTTAATATCAGCTTGACTTAACGGTATGTACTGATCCATATCTTTGTCAATGGCAATTGTTTCCGCGCAAGGTGCAACAGTTGTCACTTCTCGATGTTTTAACCCTCTAATGCGCAAGAAAACGAAACTCAAAAAATTGCTGTGGAACTGATAGAAATAGTCAAGAAAACAAAGTTTTGTTCTAGTAATTTGCCTAATTTTTCGAATTAAGGATGGAGGAGACAAAAGATCCTTTGATGCATATTTTTATCATTGCGCATTTAGCCAATAAAACTTTTGAATTCGAAATTGAATTTTATATCGTTACAAAGTTTTTGGTATTATTAAAACAAATATAAATTTGTAAATGATAGATTAATTATTTAATGATAATGGCAGTGTAAGCAAAGTATAGCAAACCCAGATTTTCTCTGAACATGAAAATCTTATATGAAGCAATTTCAAATGTGTATAATTTTTATTTTCAATTATATCGAAACTTCAGCGGCAGAAATTAGTACCCACATAACATCGTAAAAATTATCAGCCCCTTCATGGTTGGCTACAATCTCGCCTTTTTAGTTGCCGAGATAAAATTGGCTTCACGGTTGGCGACATTGGTGAAGTATCTCCGCGGCAATGTCTTCCACTCTTTTTTTCTCTACATGGTTGGCGACAGTCTCTTATAGTTGTATCCAGAAATGTCAAAATTTGGAGACAGCTATTTCGCTATCGCCAAAATGAAAAAGTGCACGTAAGTAAAAAAAATATTTGTAGTTAATATCAAAAAATGTACAGTAATACCCTCTTATATGCACGCCGTTTATAAGCATTACTCGCTTATATGCATCAAAACTTGTGCAATTTCATTTCTCCATTTAGATTTGTTAACACTTTTCTCCTTTATATGCACACGCTTATATGCATTTCTCGGATATAAGCCCCAAAAATCTCCAATTTTTTCCTCCATTCACGCTTATGTGCACGACAGGGAAAAAATTTTAGTTTTTTTTCAAATCAAAAAAACATTGATAACAAACAATCGTGTCATTTCTATTGTAATGTCAAATGTGCTTGACAGTAGCTTGCCATGCTGGGAAGAGTTAAAGGAAAATGTAATTGTTGCCCATATTTTGATAAAACAGGATAATGAAGAAACAGACATTGCAGCTTAAATAGATCCAATTCCTTCATTGAGTGCAGCTTTGGCCTCATTAGACACGCTTCGAAAGTTCCTTTTGCCAATAAATAAGTTTATTGAAGAACTTGATGACATTGAAGAACATATTTTTAAGGGCTGCAGTCATATTCAATCCAAGATTACTTGTTTTTCAAGGAAGAATAATGTTGCAATTCAATATACATACTCTGTATACACATATGTATGTACTAAACATATATTTTTTTGATTTGCTTTTTATTTTTTTACCGGAATACATATTCATAAAATATCAAATGTTTATTTTCACAGCTTTTTGCCTTTAAAAATATTTTTGTAGGGTTCTAGTTAGTTGGCTTTAGGTAACAGTTTAAATGAAACCACGATTCTATATAAGCATATTTGGAAGATATAGCCGAATTTTTATATATGCACTTTTCATGCATATAAACGAGTTTTTCTAAATGCATTTCACGCTTATATGCACCAAAAATCAATCAATTTCAGAAATGCAATGAAATGTTCTTTCAGAACAAAAATCTGCACCAAAAGAGAATAAGAACGAAATATTAAAATTTTGGAAAAATAAACAGAATTTCAAAACGGGTGGCACACAACCCTCTTGAAGCACCGGCAAGTTTTATAAAAATGTTCCCGAAAACTAATTATGTGGAAACCTTCTAAATGTTTTCAGAATTAAGTCCTGCTAAACCTTGAAATCGTAGCAGATCCTGTTCTTGAATAATATATGTATATATGCATATATGTGCATTAGGCTAATTTAAAATCGTATGAAAAAATTAAATGCAGTCACAATTCTGGTGCTCAGGCCTGAAAATATGCCTTGAGCCTATAAAGCCCTTGTGCCAAAATTTCACTCGAATCGGACCATGAGAAGGCGTGTCAGCGGACCGATTTGTGTGATTATTTCTTTTACTTATAAAAAATATTAACTTCGAGGCATATTCGTGGTTGTCATTTTTTACTGACTCAGTATGATGTGAAATATGTGTGAAAATTATAAATCAGAAAATCATCGCAAATTTGAAATGAATCCGAAACCATACCTATTTGATATTTTTCAGCCACGGCACTATGAGCAATTGATTGGGAATCCTCTTTTACACAGAAAACGATGTGTATACAATTTTTGGTACCAACGATGCTACCTGGAGAAATTTTTGATTAATAAAAGCAAGAATTTTCGTCATAAGAAAATAAAGATTCTTAGTTTATTTTTGTTCAAGAAACGCTAATATTTGGCATTTGTCCATTTTGTAGATTTTTTTTCGGTTTTCGGCAGCCACTTTAGTAAATGTAAAAAATCTACAAAATGGACAAATGCGAAATATTAGCGTTTCTTGAACAAAAATAAACTAAAAATCTTTATTTTCTTATGACGAAAATGCTGCCTTTTATTAATCAAAAATTTCTCCAGGTAGCATCGTTGGTACAAAAAATTTTTTATAAATCGTTTTCTGGGTAAAAAAAGATTCCCAATCGATTGCGCATTGGACCGTGCCCGAAAAATATAAAGTAGTTATGGTTTCGGACGGGCAAAGTGGACGTTTTTCGGTATTTTTAGCATTTTTCACATTCGTATCAATGAATCAATACTCAAATTTGCGATGATTTTCTGATTTATAATTTTCACACATATTTCACATCATACTGAGTCCGTAAAAAATGATAACCACGAATATACCTCGAAGTTGATATTTTTTATAAGTAAAAGAAATAATCACACAAATCGGCCCGCTGACACGCCTTCTCATGGTCCGATTCGAGTGAAATTTTGGCACAAAGGCTTCATAGGCTCAAGGCATATTTTTAGGCCTGAGCACCAGAATTTTGACTGCATTTCATTTTTCCATACGATTTTAAACCAGCCTAATGCACATATATGCATATATACATACATATATTATTCAAGAACAGGATCTGGTACGATTTCAAGGTTTAGCAGGACTTAATTCTGAAAACATTTAGAAGATTTCCACATAATTAGTTTTCGGGCACATTTTTATAAAACTTGCCGGTGCTTCAAGAGGACTGTGGGCATGCTTGATAAACGTATGGGGTTCCTAAAAATAATCCTTTATTTCGTTACAAACGTACATAAATCTTCTTTGTTGAGACGAAAATTGGAAATGAACCTACAAAAGTTTAATAGCAAAATTTATGTTAATAAATGTTGGGCAGAAATGTCAAATTTCACCACAAATGTCAAGTAAATCCAGAAATGTCATATATTTGTCATCCACAAAGTGTGGAACTTAATACTATGGAGACAGTAAACGGTAGCCAACCATGAAGCCGAAAAATAAAATTGTCGCCTTACTGTATCGTCTCGGAGACAAAAATCAGTAGCCAACCATGAAGGGGCTGTATATGATGAGCCGTTACATATTAACATATTCAGAATTTTGACCTAGAGAACGAAATTCAGTATGATTCAAATATGCATCATGGCGCACTAGAGGGTTAAACTGTTTTCATTTACAAAGAGTAGCCGTGTTTTAATCGCTTTGGTTAAACCTAAAAGTGAATAAAACGCATAAGTCTAACCTTTTTTAATTCTGGTACTGACCACTAAGTGGCATGACAATGTTCTGTTTTAAAATCAGAGCCGTTCTGATGGCCGGCAAACTCGTATGGTTGAACGTGGCCTATCACGATAAGCGGCCTCACGCATCAGTACATAATATTTTTTTTTTCAAGAAATTGGTATCAATTGCTTTTGGACTGATCTATAGCGTCGTAGACGCTTATACCAGCGTTTTTCTTTCGTTTTCCGAGAATAGTAAAAAATTGACGATAGAAGATGAGAAACAAATCTATTTGACGATATATTAAAAAGTAAAAATGAAAGCAGAATCAAAGCAGCGATTAATGACTGTTTTTCATCTTTGTTTTTGTTTTTATTATGTGACTTTATTTTAATATTTGGGCCCAGCACTGACGGCATACATAAGGCAGCGCATGACCTAAAACCGTAACTGCAAAATTCAAGCAATGCTGCTACAAATATTTCATTATTTTAGGTTTGTGTCTAGAACTACTTGCTATGTGCGACATCTATTCTTCAAATTCAGCATAGCATAGCATAGACAAAAAAGTTCAATCAATTGAACTAGAAATTGAGCTGGTTCACGCAGTTGTATGCAATTTTGGTTTAACCAAAACGAATAAAACACGGCTAGTAGCTGAGCGGCTTTTGAATTATTCTGTTCTAAAAAAAAACTGTCAGCACAACTTTTATGAGACATAGATTTTTCATGGTCATCAATTCTTTGATGAATATGTTTTTTATTTGTAAATCCTGTGATAAACGGACTTACTGCAGGTTTAGCAATTAGGTAATTAGTTTTAAGTTGAAGAAAAGGTTTGAAAATTTTCCAAATTTTTCGCCTGATGATTTGCAACCAGTTCTTCCTTTATAAATATTTCCGTTGGGCGCCAATTATAAAAAAACCTTTATTTTATTTGATTATTGAATGTGTATTTTGCACGTACATATGTACTTAGCTTGAACTCTGTTTAGAACTAAAAACTATAATCAATACAAACTTCAACCCAAGCCATACGCACTCGCGCAATCTGCTCACCAGGCACTTGTTCTTTTTATGTTATATGATATTTTATTTATAGCAAAGCGGATGTTCGCAGCAGCGTAAGTATTTTAGTCGGTCAATGTTCTTATGTCGCAACTGATGTTAGCTAAGCATTTTGGTAGGCCAATGCTCTATGCCGCAACTGATGTTAACTTATATGTTAAATTTTTCCTTTAACTGTTGTATACATCAAGGTAATACAGTAAAATCCCGATAATTCGTACCACGTTAATTCGAAAATCTTAATAATTCGTAATAAACTGTTGGTTCCTTGAAAAAATCGCTTTAAGGGAACAGTACACCTTGGAAATGAAAAATTTTTTTTTTTTTTTAAATGTTTTATTTTTTATGAAAGAAAAGAGAATGAAACTTTGCACATACAGTGACGAACAGTGAAAATTTAAAAAAAATTGTTTTTAGGATCCCGTCATCCTCTTTTTTTTTGTAGGTATGGTTTTTTTTTACATGTATGGCGTAGGTAGGGCTTTGTTTTAGAGGTACGACAATATAGTATAAAGTATAAATAGAAGTTATATTTTTAGTTTTTAATAATTCTTGTGTTGTTGTGTTGGAAAGATGCCAAATCATAAAAAAATGAACGAAGCGGATAAGCTCGAGATTTTGGCGATTCGAAGCGATAGATTAACGATACGGAAAATTTCTGCTAGAGTAGGCTTCAGTAAGTCCTCAGTAGCAGACTTTTTGAAAAGGTATTCTAAAACTGGGTCGACAAGTCGAAAGGGAGGGTCAGGAGCGCGAAAAAAGACTACAGAAACTGATGATCGACTTTAAAAAAATATTAGTCTTAAGAATCGCTCCAAAAAGGATGGAAAAATTAGAAAATAGTTTGCTGAATGTGGAGTAATAAAAATTTCTCCAATGACTGTGTGACGAAGGCTCCATGATGCTGTTTTATCTGCACATCGTCTAGCTAAAAAGCCTTTTTTGACCAATAAAATGCACCCAAGGAACATTTAAGAAACCGGTTAGTAGAATGGTAGAATGCTTTTCTTATTACCAAGTTGGACAACTGGCCTTGATTGAAGGAACTGTACTGTCAAAGCAGCCGGCCATAAAAACACCCTGATAGAAAACTTGGAACCTTCTATTGAAGATTATTTTTTGCGTGTGGACAACGTGATTTTTCGAGATGATCCTACGCCTTGTCATCGAGCGCAATCGGTAAATCCTTATTTCTTCTTCTTCTTTTACAGGTTAAGAATTACTTGAATGAACTTGGCATTTCAACTTTATCGTGGACAGGCAAGAGTCCCGATCTGAACCCGTTGAGAATCTTTGGCACATAATTAAGATGCAGGTAGCAAACCACAAGCCCACTAATTTACACGAGTTAGACAGAATAATTCAAAATGTTTGGTACCAAGACATTTCGCAAGATCTTTTAAAAATTTGATCTCTTCCATGCCACAGCGAGTTATGGCGGTCATAAAAGCGAAGGGAGCAACAACAAAATGTTAATACCTGTTTTTTTTTTAATTCTAAATATTAGTTCTTAAAATACCTGCTGTGAATATTTTATAATTAGTTCCTTAAAAATAAAATTTTACAACATTTTACCAAAAACTTTTATTATCAATAAAGGACATATTTCACTTTTTTTGCTAAAAATAGATGTTTATGGTGTCGTTTTTCGACCTACTACAAAATATTTTCTATAAAAATTATTCGTTTCTCTGATCCTTGCATCAGTTTTTTGAATCGATCAAAAATTTAGATCCTAAAGGATTTTATTCAATTTTTTTTGTTTGTCCAGATTTCACTGTTCGCCTTGTATATTATTTAGTCAAAATAGTATACAAAAATATTTTTTTCGGATTTTTCCGGTCTGTTTTTTGGCTGCAGCAGGTTTTTGAAAAAAGACCAAAAAAACACGGCGGGCGTGATTGCGGCTCTCTGGATGGTCTGAAAAAAAAGTGGGTTCCAATCAGCATCAATTCGACTATTTTTGGCGCCAAAAAACCCTTGTAAATCAAAAAATGTATGACCGGTCGTTGTAATTATAGTTCACTCTATAGACTTACATATGTGAAATAACATACTAAAATTTCAGAACGATCGGACTACTAGTTTTTTTTTATCACGCCCGCCAACTCAAAAAACGCTGCTTTGAGAAAAACCTGCTGCAGCCAAAAAACAGGGTGGAAAAATCTGAAAAAGAATAGTTTTGTATACTATTTTGACTAAATAATATATGTGTAAAGTTTCATTACAATATCTTTCTTTCATAAAAAATAAAGCATTTTAAAAATTTTTTTTTTTTTTAGTTTAGTAGAAACAAAAAAAGTATTTCAAGTTAAATAAAAATTATTCAAGTAGTGTTTTTCTTTCAAATTTATAAATCGTTAAAAGACGCCAAATCACCCGATACTGAGGGTGATATGGCACCATACCTTGGGTGATGTGGCACCTTAAGTGCTTTCTTACATGTATCATGTGACCATATACGGCACATAACACATTGGATCCAATCATCTCCAAAAATGTACCTCTTATTAATTACCATTTTTGTACTCCTAATGTCTTATCACATACGTAGGGGAGAAATGGCACCCGAACCATAACACTCCCAGTATATGGTCACATGATACATGTACATCACCCAAGGTATGGTGTCATATCACCCTCAGTGTCGGGTGATTTGGCGTCTTTTAACGATTTATGAATTTGAAAGAAAAACACTACTTGAATAATTTTTATTTAACTTGAAATACTTTTTTTGTTTCTACTAAACTAAAGAATAAATTCATACTTAGTTCCCAAAAAATCTGTATTAATTGCAACATAACAATGACATATAATAATTATATATTGATTTGTTTCTGAATAATCGTCATTAACGCGAATCAAAGAGATTAAATAATAAAAAGAGATTTCATGGATGAATCTAAACAGAAAATGTTGCGACTGTGTGCAAAGAGAATAAATAATAAAAAGAGATTTCATGGATGAATCTAAACAGAAAATGTTGCGACTGTGCGACATGTTATCTATTTGGTCGAAAACTTCGCCATGAAATTAAGATCCACAGGAGAATTTTTACTCAAAAAAGTGGTCGAACGCGTCATAGTAAGGCGAATTTGAAATAGGAGAATTAACTAAACTCGTTTGTTTGCAATCGTTTTTCATTTTCGTTCGTATTGTATTTTGTATTACTTTTCGTATGCTGCAAAGAAATTTCATTTCATATGCAATTCATATTAATGGATTTTATATGAAATTAAATTTGGTACGTCATTATGGGAATTTGGCAACAAAGCTAAATTATTGAAACGAAGTGTTTTCATCTAATTATTTTATATTATTTTATTTTATTTTTTTTTTTTTGATATCTTTAGATTTTTTTTTTTTGGGAATTTAAGTAATATGTACAATTAAATGATAAATTATGAAAAATATAAAATATATCTATAAAAACATAAAAAATTTAATTTTTACTTAAGTAGGATTTCCATTGCAGCATAAGCGAAGCACACACACACACATATGTATGTATGTATGCGCTTGTTTTGCTGATCTTATTTGTTTTTGTGCTTGAATGCAAAATCATCCCTTATTTTGAAAAGCTTCGTCGCATATGCGAAGTCATTTTCTGAATTCGGCATTAATTTGTTTGTTTACATTTGACTTTACTATATATGTAATTAATTATGTTTTATTATTATTGAAATTATTTATCCTATTTGTATTGTATTTTGTATCATATTTCGCAGGCTGCATACAAATTTCATTTTATATGCAATTCATATCGAAATTTTTTATTTAATTTAATTTTATATGCAATTAATATTAAAAATTTCTATTTGATTAATAGAGATTGAATAAATTATAAAAATCTTTGTCGCTTATGCGAAGTCATTTTCTGAATTCGGCATTAATATTGAAATTTATATTTGAATTTATATACATATGTAATTAATTATGTTTTATTATTATTGAAAATTAGAAAAGTTAAATTTCCCAAATTCCCAAAAAAAAAAAATCTAAAGATATCAAAAAAAAAAAAAAATAAAATAATATAAAATAATTAGATGAAAACACTTCGTTTCAATAATTTAGCTTTGTTGCCAAATTCCCATAATGACGTACCAAATTTAATTTCATATAAAATCCATTAATATGAATTGCATATGAAATGAAATTTCTTTGCAGCATACGAAAAGTAATACAAAATACAATACGAACGAAAATGAAAAACGATTGCAAACAAACGAGTTTAGTTAATTCTCCTATTTCAAATTCGCCTTACTATGACGCGTTCGACCACTTTTTTGAGTAAAAATTCTCCTGTGGATCTTAATTTCATGGCGAAGTTTTCGACCAAATAAATAACATGTCGCACAGTCAACATTTTCTGTTTAGATTCGTCCATGAAATCTCTTTTTATTATTTATTCTCTTTGCGCGAATATGACAAAATTTTAACGGTTTTGTTATTTAATAACAATAATTCAACGATAAATATGCAAATTTCGACGAAAAATTAGATTTTTTCGATTTTTTCAATTTTTCGGTCATTTTTTCCATTGCAGTATACTTTTTTTTTCCCATGTATCGAAAGTAGACATAACAACGAGTAAGTGAGTCAAAACAGAAATACGTAGGACGTGTAGTTTTAAGAGGAATCGCAGTTAAAAATTTCGGTTTTTTTTTTTTAAAAAAATTAAATTTAACAACAACCTCTAAATATTTCCGTCTAAAAAAATTACTGCTTTTGTGCAACACTAAGAAGTATCTTTCGTCCAAGTTTCAGCTTATTGAAGCTTTTTTGTCAAGCAAAATATTTAAAAAACGAAAAAACCGGTTTTCCGTAATTTTTTCGAAAAGTTTTGAGGTTACGGTGAAAATGGTATAAGAAAAAAATGTAGATCTTTTTATTTCTTACAACTTTTAGATTAAACTTTTTTCGATAGGATGCACAGTTTAGCCAGAAATCGTGGAAAACTGTGTACGACCCCTAAAAATGCACCCCATTCCACCCCGGATAGCTGCTATCGGTTCGATTTTTTTGTCCTCTTTTACAAGAGCTTGTTCGACAATATTCCGCTGTCAGAGTGCTGTAACGAATTATTTTTTTTTCTCATTTTTACGGCTAATTCTACGGGACTAACAATAAAACTTAGGTTTTGGAAACTTAATGATAAAATGAATAAACTTATGTCCTGTAGGACTTTAACAATAGCTATTACCATAAGTTCGGCTATACTAATCCCTGTGATTTGTTCGTCCAGAATTGTATTTAAATCGGTATCGTCAAGAATTGTAGGATTTATTATGTTGTATTTTGCCAGTGTCACTGATAGCATTAAATTTTGCACCTCTGTGATTAAAATCCTATTTCTTGAAAAAAGGACCTCATATATTTTAGCGGTATCAATCTCCTCTTTTTTGCGACATCCAAAAGTCTATTCACAATATCTGTCAGCCTTTTTATCTGCTCTTGTGTCTTCGTGTTAATTGTTATTTGTCTGTTATTGGACTCAATAAGTTGAGCCTCTGTAATCCTGGTCCGTTCGAGGTCGTCATGGTCAGGGGTCCCAGGCTGGGCCGCCGAGAGAAAATCCGGGCCCGGGGGTAACCATGTACGGGCTCCTCCCCCTCCCCCTAACAACACCACTCAACAAGATTTTCCACAACGACTGGCGATAACACTTTCTGGAGTGGAATTTTCCGTAGAATCCGAATATGTTAATGATTTTAATCGATTGGCCCCAATTTTCCATATAAATAGCAAAATTCAAAAAAATGCACTGTTAAGAGGACATACTTCACATAAATGGTTGTAAGGACTTTAATTGTCAGCCAATCAATATATATTTTGTATTGTAGAGAAGAGTCAGACAAAAATTTTAAGGTATGAAACGTGCCAATAGTATTATTGCTATGGCTGGCAGATGTGATCGAAAATAAGTAAAAAAACCTTTTTTTTTCGTTATCTGGAATTAATTATATGGATTGAAAAAAGTTATCCCGCTATCATATAGAAAGTTTCATTATAAGAATTTTAAGAATGCAAATGCCTACAGAAAAGTTATTTATTTATTTATTTATTTATTAACATTGATAGTTAAATTTATAAAATTAAAACTAACAAAAAAAGAAAACTTATAGCATTGGCTACTCAGGCCTTCAGCTATATTAAAGTGTAACATAACATTTGTATATTAAATTTAATCATATTTCTTAACAAAGTAGTACATACAATTTTAATAATAAGTAATAATTCGAAAAGTATGGGTATGTTTAAGTTTTATAAGTTATGTATTAATAGGTGTTGGGGTGAAGTGATTATGGGTGAAAATTTAAATTTCATGATAAATTTTGGTTTCTTTTAAGAATTGAATGATTTTTTTAATGTTTACTTTGTTAATGTTATGTAGACTAACAGTGGGTTTAATATTGCCAAAAATTTTATGTCTGGTTTGGTTAAGTGTTGGACAAAGGTTTAATAGATGTTTGATGTCTATAGTTGTGTTTGAGTTGCAAAAAGGACAGTAAGGCATAATATTTTTATCAATGTAGTGTTGGTTAGTTATTTTAGTATGTCCTAGACGTAGTCTAATTATTTTAATTTGGTCGAGTCTATTTAATTCATTTTGTGAAGTGTGGTGTAAGTAGTCAGTGATGTTTAATTGATTTTTATTAATACTTTGGTACCATTTATTGCAATTTTGAAAAGTTAGTTTTTGATTATCATTCATAATTTTTCTTAGATATTTGTGTATGTCTGTGTAGTTTATGTTTGGTGTTAAAATAAGTGGCATTTTTGTAGTAGCCTTTGCGGTTTGATCTGCAAATTCATTACCTTTTATGTTTGCATGTCCTGGTACCCATATCAGTCGGATTTTGGGAGAGTAATGTGAAAGAAGAGATCTTATCTTCGATGGGTAAAAATTGTTGTTATTGATGTTTGAGATTGCATCGAGTGATGATAGTGAGTCAGAACATATAATAAAGTTGCCTTTTCTATTTTTTATTATTTCTATTGCTTGCATATTGCTATTATTTCTGCAGACATCACTGAAGAATAAAAGGGAAGAAGTCCCGTTTTTAAAATATTATTGTCTGTGGTTATGGCATAGCTAGTTAAATTATTTATTTTAGATCCGTCAGTGTATATGAATGTATGATGTTTGTATTGTTCTTTAATGTATTCGAAACATTGATTGTAGATATGGGAAGAAGTGTTTTTTTTGTTAAATTTTTGTAGGTCAGTTAGAATAAGATTCGTTGAGAAGAGCCAAGGGGGGTCTATGTTGAACGGTTTATAGGGTGTGAAAGGTATTTCGTAGGTTTTGCAATGTTGTATTGTTTTAGTTATTGTGGATGATATTTGTTTACATTTTATATGTTTGTAATTTTGGAGAATTTTGAATGTAGGAGTATGTCTTGAGTTCAGAAGGTTTTTATAAAGAATTGCCGTGAGGTAATCTCTTTTGTTTTCTATTTCGGGTATATTTGCTTCAAATAGTGGATTTTTTATAGGTGTTGTGCGGTATGCACCTAAGGCTATACGTACAGCTGCATTAAAAGGACTTTTTAATTTGTTTATAGTTGATGTCGGTGAGTGTCCATATATAAAAATAGCATAATCTAATTTTGAAATAATCATTGCTTTTGTTATTGAGATTAGTGTATAAGTGTTGCAATTAAATTTAGCGCTTGCTAAGCATTTTATAATGTCAAGTCTTTTAGAGAGAGATTGTTTTAAATGGTTAATATGTGTTTGCCAATTATGTTTGTTATTTACTAATAAGCCCAGGATTTTTAATGATTGAACAGTTGGAATGTGTATTCCATTGCAAGATGTAGCACAACTACATTTTTGTTTTTTACATATGTGAAGTTGTTTACTTTTGCTTAATGATAGTGAAGCCCCAGAATATGTACACCAATTTTCTATATTTGTAAAAAGTGTGTCTAAATTGTAAGTAGTGTTTTTTTGTTTATTTTTGAAATTAATGATTAATTGAAAATCATATGCGTAAGCACAGAATTTAATGTCTTTTTGAATTGAGATGGTTTTTGCCAGTTTATTATATGCGATGAGAAATAGTATTACGGATAATGGAGATCCTTGAGGTATCCCGTTATCTAATGGATATGTGTCAGATGTATGTGTTCCTACTCTTACCATTATTTTGCGGTTTGTCATGAAGTTTCTTATATAATTAATTATTTTTGTACCTATTTTCCATTCTTGTAGTTGGTCAATGATGGTATGTTTACCTATTCTATCGAATGCTTTCGAAAAGTCGAGGGATATGATAGTTAGATGTCCTTTTTTGGCTATTGATTTGGTAATCAGATGATCTGTATAAATCAGAGCATCTGTAACTGATTTTCCTTTTTTAAAACCTATTTGGTTTTCATGTAGTAGTTTTCTTTGTGTTGTTAACCACCATAGTCGTTTGGCTATGATTTTGTCTAGAGTTTTTGCAAGGCAGCAGTTTAATGAAATTGGTCTATATGAGTTTATTTGTAATTTATCTGATTGTGATTTTAAAATTGGTATTGTAAGATTTGTTTTGTATGTTTGTGGAATAATAGAGTTGAAGATGTCATTGTATAGCTTAATAACTCTGTATTTAAAAGATGTTGAAGAATGTTTTATCATTGGGTATGATATTCTATTGAGTCCTGGTGTTGATCCCTTGAGTGTATGAATGGCTGCTAAAAGTTCTGTATAAGTAATTTCTTTTTCTATTTTTAGAGTAAGAGGACAGAGAAGGTAGTTTGGTTGAGTATTTTTATATTTATTGGAAACGAAAACTGGATTGAAATTGTGATCTTGTGAAATTTCAGACCAATGTTGTCCGAAATTGTTTGCTATTGTTCTTTTGGATGATGTGTTTTGATTATTAATTGGGCTATGTATGCAATGTATTGTTTTAGACGGATTTAATCCACAAAATTTTCTGATATTTGACCAGATTTTGGTTGTGGGAGTGTTTGGTTGTATTTCTGAGGTAAATTGTATTGTACATTGTCTTTTTCTTTGTTTTAGTTCTCTTCTAAATAGAGCATTAGATTTTTTATAATTTAGGATATTTTCTTGTGTGATATTTCTTTGTAGTGTTCGCCAGGTTTTATTTTTGTTTTCCCTAAGGGTTGTTAGGGTTTTGCTCCACCATGGAACTTTATATTTCAATGTTTTTGTAGATGTTTGAGGAATGCTGTAATGAGCGCTTTGTAGAATTATCCTAGTGATATTTGCATTTTCTTTATTAATGTTTATACTTATTGGGGTCTTTTTATTAATTTCATCGGTTAAGTTTTCAAATTTTGTCCAGTCTGCTTGTTTAATTTTGAAGTGCGGTCTACTTAAATTTTGGGTATGGGTTTTTGAGAAGATTGATATGATTATAGGAAAATGGTCGCTTCCATTAAGGTCGTTTATTGTGTTCCAGTGTATATGGGGTGTGATATCAGGTGAACAAAATGTTAGGTCAATGTGAGTAAAAGTGTTGTGTGTACTATAATGTGTTGGTGATTTGTCATTTAAAAGTGAGAAATTTGAGTTATCTAAGAATTTAGCAATGATTTTACCTTTCTTGTTACTGTTTGGTGATCCCCATCTTGGATGCCAACTATTGAAGTCTCCGGTAATGATTACTGGAGAATTTGTGGTAGTGAGTACATTCTCTAAATTTTTATATGTAAAAGTATTTGATGGTGAAATGTAGGTTGAAAAAACTGTAATTTTCTTTAAGGAGTCTATTTCTATGGCAATTGCTTCAAAGTCTTTATTGATGTATTTTTCGGTGTATTGAATAGATTTTTGTATTAAGAGTGCAACACCTCCAAATCTGTTTGATGCAGTGTTTGTAACAATGTTATAATTTATGGGTATGGGTATGATATTAGTGTTGCAAATATGAGTTTCTTGCAGTGAAATTATATTTGGTGATTGTTCCTTAATTAATATTAAAAGTTCATTATAATTATTCAAGTAACCTTTTATGTTCCATTGCAAAATTATCAGGGACATTTTTTGCTTAAAATTTAATACAATGGTTTAAAGAGTTGTAGTAGTATGTGATATTGTATAATTTAAATCAGTAACTATTTAGATAGATAAATCGCTATCATTTATAGATTGATGATTGTGTGATTTACTCTTTGCTTTGAGAGGTTTTGAAAGTGTATTTTGTTTGTTTGTGAAAATTTATAGATTGGGTTCTTCAATAAGTTGTGAGTGTATTGGGTGTTTATTGACGGGGGTAGTGGTGTCCATGTCGTTGATGTCATCGTATGATGTGACTGATCTTTGATGTATTTGTAGTTTAGGTTTTGTTGTTAGGTCGGAAGAATTGTTTGGATTTTGAATGGTTTTTGTTGAATTTAATGTGTTTTGGGTGTGAGTTGCGATATTTTGGCTAGGTTGGTTAGCTGTTATTTTAGAGTATAAGGTGGCTTTATGAGTGTGACGTGTCCAATATATGTTTAACGCTGTTTTGTGATCAACTTTTTGTAATGTTTTTATGGCTGTAATTTCTTTCTGTTTTATGAAGGCTGGACAGGTTTTGTCCAATGGGCTGTGTTTGTTATTGTTTTCTATATCATATTTACAGTTAATACAGAATTTTTCTAAAATACAGGTTTCGCCTTCTGTTGTATGATGTACAGCAGAGCAGTTATTACATGTTGTTGGTTTTTTACAGGTGGAGGTGGGATGTCCAAATAGAAAGCAGTTTCTGCATCGTAGAGGGAGTGGAATGTACGGTCTTACCTGTACTCTCTCATAGCCAATCATTATTTTTTCTGGTAGATTTGTTGATGCGAATGTCAAAATTATTAGACCGGTTTCTATTAATAAGTTAGCATCTTTTTTCATAATTTTGCGAACTTCTGAGACATTTTGAGTTTTAAGTTCATTTAATATTACCTCTTCAGGAATGTTGCGCAGTTCGTTCGAGTAGATTACTCCCTTGGAGCAGTTAAGGGTTTTGTGCTCTTGCACTTCAATAGGATATTCGTTGAAAGTTGTAAGTTTTAGAAGCTTGGCGGCTTGTGATACATTTTTTGTTTTGATTAATAGAGAGCCGGCTCTTGTTTTTTTGCATGTATCAACTTCACCATTGCATGTGTAGTCAATTACTTTTTTTATCAGGAATGGAGATATGTTTTCGAAGCTTTCATTGTTTTTTCTGTTGATAATTATATATTTTGCTTCACTGTTTGGTAATTTATTGGTAGTGAACAGATTGCTTATATCTGGTGGCCGAGACATTTTACTGTCTTAGGGCTTATGCCCTGCACTGCACTAGTTGTGATTGTTTAGTTGTTTTTGTTTTGTACGCTTTATTGTAATATGGACTTTTATTTTATGAGGAATTCTTTTTATTTTATAATTATTTTCAAAATTCACAAATTTTATTTTTTTTCACAAAGCAAAAAAAAAATGTGATGTTCTTTTGATAACAATTTCAAAACGACGTGCTGGAAAATATGAAAGCAAGGCTCGTTTACAGAAAAGTTATAATTTACGAAACTTGAGCATTTTATTAGCATCAATGGAAAAACCATTTTTTCCTATGATAAAATGTTATTACGAAAATAATGGTGAAAGAAAAGTATACAGACTGCAAGAAGGATTTGCAGAAAGCAATTTGGAATGTTGCTGTTATTTGCTTTGAAAATAGTACCGTAGAGTGGCTTGGCAACGATGAAAAAAAAATTGACATTTTCATTTTGGGGAAAAAATCTCCTGACCTCAAATGTGAGTTAACAGGCATTAAACTCATGTAATTTCTTTCTCATATTAATACAAATCCACAATAAAATTTTAAGCGTAAAAAACATTGGGGCTTTTGAGAAAATCAGCCTTGTTTTTTTTCATAAAAAGCGCTATAATTCCGCCAATTTTTAATAATTTTCAAAAATTTTTTAAAGATTCCGACAGAGAATCAGAAATTCTATTAGAATCAAAAGACAAAAGTTAGTTATTTTGATTTGGATGAAAATGCGACTATTTTGAACCAATTTTCAACGGTTTTTCAAGCTTTGACACTAAAACTTTAAATGGCCATAGCTTCGTAAACAATTATTTTCAGTCAAATCGGGGAACGGTATATTCCCTTAATTACTTTGAAAAACAACATATTTAATTCCGCAATTTGAAATCACTCCGACTGCATGGTTTGAGATGGATTTGGTCCCATATTTTTTTATTTTGCTGAAAAACCACATTTTTCAAAATCATGGTCGTTAAAATTGAACATAGAATGATCCCTGTAAATTTTAAGCAAATCGATGACATTGATGGTATCTGCCTTAATCAATTTGAAAAATTATTTGACTTTATAAGAACAAATATTTTTTTTATTGATGTTAATAAAATGCTCAAGTTTCGTAAATTATAGCTTTTCTGTAAGCATTTGGATTCTTAAAATTCTTATAATGAAACTTTCTATATGATAGGAGCGCTTACTTTTTCCAATAAAAAAACGAAAAAAAGGTTTTTTTACATATTTTCGATCAGAACAGTAATAATAATAATGCTATTGGCACGTTTCATACCTTAAAATTTTTAATTTTAAATTCTACAATACAGAAAAATTTAAAATTGATTGGCTGACAATTAAAGTCCATAAAATTAAAAATGATGTGGGATGGTACAAGAAACATTTACTGGCAAACGACCAGAGTTAAAAATGCAGACACCTGCACAATTGAAATGCTTATCTGTATATCTGTTTTGTTTCCAGGTTACATTAAAAGATTGAGGTTATATAGATAGTCGCTAAAAGCATGCTCTGGAAAGTAGAGTATCATTACAAGTACTAGAGATCTTTACATTCTAGTGGACGAAAAAACGCAAAGGCCCTGAATATTTCGACCGTCATCATTTATTTTCAAGTTTTTTTTTAAATAGTGATTTTAAGAATTTACGGGCCCCTTCGAAGAACTGCGGGCCCGGGGGGAATTCACTCGTTACCCCCCCCCCCCCTTTTCGACGGGCCTGGTCCCAGCTATCACCTTCAAAGCAGAGCCCAAAAAGTTCAGACTTCTCGCAAGCCTATGGTGCACATTTACAACTGTTAGCAAAGTTTTCAAGTGCCTAATATCTATCTCCAAAAGCTTTCGCATATGCGACTGCGGGAAAAAGTTAACCATGCCACTCGTCTCATTCACCATCTCGTAAAACTGCCCCTATTCCGAAGTATGCCTCAGGTAACCATACTCATCCCAAATAATAACCTCACCATCAAGGATAGGAATTTAATACGAGTGAGAATAATCAGTTAGTTTCGCTGCAACACCGGAAGTAGCATTTTAGGAGTCCTAACATTATGTAAAAAAAACCCAAAATCAATAAAGATAAAAGTAAAACTAATCAGTCTTTCTAATTTTGTAGGATTAATTCACCGTAGGTTGTCCTTGTGAACCACCCTCCTCTGAATGAGAACCGTCGTTCCCAAGTCTGCTTCTACTTTTTCCGCATTGCAAAAGAGGGTTAATTTGTTCCCAAGTCTCCTTTTATTCTTCACCACTACCTTCTCACTAACGATAAAATCCCTGTTTTGTCTAGATTGGTTAACTCTTTTTAGCTGCAAATCTTGTGCCCTTTGAATCTGGTCCTTTATCTGCTATATGAACTCATCAGGGGCCGAATATATTATGCCAATTGGCTTTTTGTTGGTTACAGAATCCGAAATATCACACTGAAATACAACACTGTGCCGGGAAATACGGAACGGATGGTCACCTTATGTATTCCCGACTCCGTGCCTATCTCTCTCACACTCACGCACCATCCCCACCAGTGTTGGCACAGACGGTACTTTAGTACCAAAATTGATACTATTTTCATAGCTAAAATACCATAGTACGGTTTTCCGAAAACCCATCTTTTTTGGTACTATTTTCGTTTGCTTCAAAATCTATGTGGAACATAGGAGGAAAGACAAATTCAATATGTACTTATTACCAATTTCGAAATTTATCTTGCCACTATAAAATAAGATAATGTCCAAAATTTATCAATAACCAATTTTTGGTATAAAATAGGAAGGTTGATTAATAGTTTTCATGAGCATCTGTTTCTAAACGTTTCGAGGATTGCAAAAGGGTTTTTATTCACACGCCATTCTTCAGCGAGTGTCGAAATAATATTAAAGAAGATAAAAGAAAATTAATTGAAAACATTTTTATTTCATTTGAATCATTTTTTCTGATTTATGTAAAGTATATGTGTACATAATAAGTCAATGAATATTTTTGAATAAATAATAAATTTAATTTTTTTCAATAAAATTAAAAAAATTTACTTTTTTCGGTATACATTTGCGTTTTAAAAAATCGTCATTTTTAGTACATTTAAAGAATTTTCAGGACATTTTCAGTACATTTTCGATACATTTGGACAGTTTATAATAATAACCTTTTTTTCTAAATAATCGCAATGTGTACTTTTTGTAATCAGTTATTTAATGTGTGTGAAATATATGTCAGTTTGCTAAGGTTTTTCAGGTGGCAAAATAAGATTTTTTTTAGAAAATATAGATAAATCTAAGTAAAATTGAGTGTTAAAGACAAAAAGGATATTCGGCCTCTAAAAAAACATCTCAAGTCTCGATTCTGTACATTTTCAAACCCAAATGGCATCACTGATTGGAATTTTTAAAATTTTTAAGAAAAAAATCATGAAAAAAAAATTTTTCAAACGGTCAGATTAAGCAAACTCCTCCAGATAATCGTCAGATTATGGATCAGCATGACATCAAGCTGAACCATCTGTATAAAAATCTGACGCGCTCGAGTAACTAAAAATAGCGTTTTTTTTGCATTTTCGAAAAGTGGTCGCGCGCTTGCGTCACATCCGAATCGTCAGTCTAATGAATGGGAGCTTCGTTTGGGATCACTTAACATCCCCTATGAATATCTGACGCGCTCGAGTAAATGTTTTTTTTTCGTTTTTACTCATCCGTACGGCCACGCCCACCATCCAAATCGGCAGATTAATATACCTCCGTCATCAGAGGCATGCCCCAGCATATACACCATCAATATCTGACGCGCTCGAGTAAATCCATGTGCATGTTTTTTTTTTACATTTTTGAAAGCCTTATTATATAACCTTTTTTTCTTCCTACCATCTAATCTTCAAAATCCAATTGGTCCCCGCGACGCTCGAGTAAATCCACATTTAGCATCGTGGGCTCTTCTACTAATACAATGGCAACATTGAATTGGTTTAACAGCAATGACCTTATGGTTTCAGAATTTAATGATGCCTCATTATCGCAGAAAATGGTTTTTGTTTTCGGAAAAATATTCATCAGCTGTACTATTGGTGTTTTTACATCAATAATTATGTGGGAAGCTATGGGTTGAACGGTTGCGAACTTTGAGAACTTATCTATACAAGTGAGAGAATATTTCCTATCAGTGGAGAAAATATCAATGTGAAGCATTTCACCAGCATAAGAGGGGATTGGAGTTACACCAAGTTCCTGTTTCTTCGGATGTCGATCATACTTAGCTTTTGTACAGATTTTGCAGTTTGCTACCATTTCATTAGCCAATTTTGTCATGTTTGTGAAATAGTAATCACAAAGGATCTGCTTAATATTCTCCTGTGCAGCTCTGTGAGCTCGATTATGCTCTGTATCTGCCACCATCTTCTTGCAATGCCACAATTTCGTTGTCAGGGAAGTTTCAACTAAAGTATGCTAAATGCCCGCTAACACTGGTAGTTCGCAGTGAACCGGATTCACTACTTGTGGACTTACAATCTCTCTTAGTGTCTCAAAAAGAGTTTTCCAATCTCTAAAATGTATAACATGGCGAGTTTTCTCACCAAAGATTATAAAAGACCTTTTCAAGAGGACTGGTGCTTCCTCTATTACTATTTGATTTCTGAAACAATTTTCAGAAACCTTTATCGTAACGTGACCAGATATTTTTCACTAAAACGCGGAGCAGGACGAAGTTAATTAAAATTTTTTTAAAGATTTTTGATTAAACTGGAAAAAATTTTATCTACTACAGAAAAAACAAAGGTCCTCACTTTCACATCACGAAAACCATAGCAAATCAGATATTTCGAATTATTTTTAAAGAAAATCGGATAGTTGCTATCGCCTATTATTTGTATTTGCTAAAAAAAAGGTCCTCACTTTTACCGAAAACCCAAAATGAGCAAATTGAGATGTATTATTTGCAATGAAAACGCGGACCTGCTCCGCGAAACGCGGATCATATGGTCACGTCACGTCACGTCACTCTATCGTGTAGGCCAAGGACAATTCACTATGAATCGTGGCAGCGTCAGATTTTGGTACACTCTCTAAAGCATGAATATTTTGTCGTGATAACGCGTCTGCAACATGATTTTCTTTTCCTGACTTGTAAAAAATCTTAGCATTATGCTCATCAATAAATGCTTTCCAGCGTTTAATTTTGGCATTCTGATTTTTGTCTGAAACCGAAAATGTGAGAGGTTGATGATTTCAATATATTCAAATCCTTTGCCCCATAAAGGTATTGACGCAAATTTTGTAAGGCCCAAACTATGGCCAGCAACTCTCTTTCATTCGTCGCATAATGCATTTCTCTATCCTTCAATGTTCTTGAGATCATTGTGATAGGCCTCCCATTTTGGGACAAAACTGCTCCAAGACCAGAAGACGAAGCGTCAGTGGGTTGTCTAAAAACTGATGATCTAGGATCGATACTCACTGGGGTAGGCCTATAGGCCTGTTGCCTATAGACGAACGGCTATAGTTTGCTTGGGGTTGTGTATAATTTTGGTTTCTATTCATTCAGTCGACCTATTGCGTAAGGTCTGGCGAAATCATATCGAAAGTGGCTCATTTTCAATTCTTGGGCAGTTGCTAAGGCAGTGGTTTGCAGAGAATAGTATATTACATAAAGGCTGCCTCAGACCTGATACGAAGACGCGAAGTGCATGTTCTCTTGCTCGCTGATTCATTGCGGCAATAACCGCTTTATTGCTATTGTTGCTCATTAAATTTTTATTAATGATCAAGGTGAATTGTTTATCCACCCTATCGTAATATTCTGTTATAGTTTGGTTACCTTGTCGTAATATGCTTAATTCGTTCTCGAGGACATGTAAGGGACGTTTATCGGAATAATATTGGTCTATTCTGGCTATGATAGCCTTGAAATTCAGAGGGGTGCTAAGTGACGATAAAATTGAATTTGCTGGACCAGTTATCTTATTTCTAAGAATTCCCGTGGCAATGTAAGCATTTTCTGATCCCGTTGGATAATACGAGATTGCAAAATATGGTGCTTCTCTCAATGCAGGATATGCGGTTGCTTCACCTTTAAATTCTGGCACTGACTTTATTAAATCTTTATTAATTCTAACGTGTCCCCATTGGGGACATTTGCCGTTATCGTTACTGGTGTATAGTTTTCGACCGATGGGAGCTCTAGCTGTTGTAACCGATCTGTGAGCGACCTTATTTGGGCTGTGAGGTTTATTGAATTCACCTCAATAGCGGCTTGTACTAGTGATAATACTTGATTTCTTTCCATTTTTTAAATATTTGTATAACGGAATTTAGTAAGGGAGGGGGGGGGGGGGAGAAAAAGATAGACAAACGAAAACAGATAGTATAACGCAAAAATGAATTTTTATTGTTAATTGTTAGTTTTATTGAGTAACAGTGTTACGATTTGCAATGTCCTATTTTTTTAACGATTAAATTGGTTAGAACATTTTGGTTTTTTTTCTTTTTAAATTTTAGTATAACTTTACTAACCTAACACATAACCACAAACTAAGCATGTACTTACATAGATAGGGTGGTTAAAATCATGATGGTCGGTCAATGGATGATAGGTATGATCCGTGATGATCTTTCTAATCTGACGACAAGCCTCTTCGAATGATGACTAATTGATTAGGATTTTCAGCTACTGAAGGTTTACGATTCAGCTTGCAAATGAAATTGCCGGTTTTTTATTTTTAGGATATTGTATTTGTTGAAACGAATTGTACGGTTTTCCGCTTTATGCGAAATAGTTTTAACCGCGTTGGGCGCCACTTTACCCTTAAATGCATTACGTGCCACATATGTTACTACCAAAGAAATTCTTCCTATATCTTAACGAAATCACTTTTAGCAGAAATATTAAATGATATCGGTCGTGCCTTTACCAAGCTTTTTTTTTTACAATGGCATTACTAAAATGTCTCAGTTCCCAGAGCTGTCAGTTGCCAAAGTTGTAAAACGCAATCTGAAAGAAATTACTTCAACACAGGTTTTTATAAACTAAAAAAGTGAATTAAAATAAGTTATTTCGCCGCGAGAAAAATCAAGTGAGTACTTTGATAAATAAATTCATCTTATCTATTGTTAGATTCACTATTTATGTTTTTTTATGTCTCAGATAGTGAAAAGTATGGTTGTGCCATATATAGCACACCATGCATTGTAGGAATTTTTTGGCCGCGGTTCAGTCTATAATAAGTCCAACACCAGCTTTGCTAGCAATAGAATTTCTACATAAAAGTTAAGGTATGTCCAATATGTCCAACCTTCGGCCGCGGTTTGGTTAATTTTAGTTTCCTTACAGTTAATTTTGGGTGCTATGTCAACTTTTATTGTGGACATATTGCCCAAAACTATTTGGCCTTATGTCCAAATCCTATTTTTGGGGACTATGTCCGTTCTTACAAGTGGTCATATCCCAAAAAAAATAAAAATGGGGCTTATGACCGGAAAAAAATAGACATAATGCCCAAAATCATTTTGGGGACTATGACCATGGTGGCTACCACAAACTGTTTTTATGCTTTTCATAATGAATAAATAACTTTTTATCACATATCCTATATGTTTTTCTTATTTTATTTTAATTTCATATATGAAACTAAGAAATCCCTACCTTATCCCTATCGCGAGATAAGGGTCTGATTGAAAAACTGAAAGCATATGGGGTTTTAGAATTGCAAGATACATGTTGGTGATTTTTTAGAACGAAATCGCTGAAGTCATGCAGTTAAGGGTTAAACAATTTTATTTGTTGTATTTCATTTAATTGTTATATTCAAAATATATATTTTTATTTCAGTTTATTATGTTTTAACAATATGGTTAGACAATAATAGTTTTATTCTAGCGCTCACGGCTGTCAGGAAGGCGAAAAAAGTTTCGTCACGATCGCGACGAAAACTAAGTATGCAAATTATATTTTTTACCGGAGGTTAAAAAAAACTTTATTTAACATTTCTTTTTCTTAACACTTTTATTATAATGTTTTAAAACTGAACTTAAGACTTAATACTGGACTGCTGCAAAACTGCGAACTGGATTGAACTGAACTGAACTGAGCCGCTGTATAATTTCATATTTATAATGAATTCTTCTTCTTCTTAGGGAACTAAAACTTATTCTTTTAATCCTATTTTGTTGCACCTAACCTGGACTTTAGACGAAGTTGTAATTTGACTATTAAATTTATTTCTCACGGATCGAATGTAATTTACTTTATTGGAATATGATCATCTAGGATATAAATGTTTATTTCAAAGTAACTGTTATGTATTTCTCACAGGGTTATTGTTATGTCTATTTCTCACAAGGTTATTTACTTCCCATGTAGTCATAAGCTATCATCTCTTTCTATATTATAAGTTAACATCTCTTTGTACAGTGAGTCACGTAAGAACCTTTGAACAATAAAGACTATATAAAAACATATTATTTGGCGACGAGGATAAAAAGATTAACGCGTGGCTCTCTCGCGGCCGTAAAGTAAAATAAAAATATATAATTAAATCAGAACAAACATAAAATAAAAGAGTTATTTAAATTTGTGTTGAATTGCAATCATGCAAGTATGACAAACGGTGAAGAAAATAAATCTAAAGAAAAAGACAGTATCAAAGAACATCAGTGCATAAAAAAATTAAACATGGCGATGATAGGCAACATCGAACATTATATGATCGAAGATGATTTCGAACATTATGTCGAGAGAATAGAGCATCTTTTCATTTTAAATGGTGTTGAGGAACAGAAAAAAGTTTCCTTATTTATTTTGCTTGCGAGTGGTGATTTGTATAAGATTTTAAAATCACTTATAGCTCCTAAGCTTGTTAAAGACTTTAATTACAAGCAGCTAATTGAGCTGTTGAGAAATTATTTCCAACCGAAAGTAAATGTGCGAGCGGAACGGCATAAGTTTATGTCGCGGCATCTACGTCATGACGAAAGTTTGAGCGATTTTGTAGTTGAACTCAAAATAATTGCAGAAAGATGTTCATTTGGAGATTATTTAGACCAAGCTCTCTCAGACAAATTTATTTGGTCTCTGCGTGATGAAGGTATTCAGCGTAAGTTCCTTGAAGAACCGCTGACAAAAAGCTTTTCGGCAATATGTGAAACGGCGCTAACGATGGAAATGACAAAGAGAGAAGTAAGAGAGCTCCAAACAAATACATCATCAAATCAACAAAATCAAAATTGGATAAGCAGAGGCAGAAGCAGAGACAGAAATCCAAGAAGCAGCTTCAGGAAGAGGAACTATTTCGCAAAAGATAAGAAAGCTAAATTTGAGAAAAATTTGAATAATAATTATGAACATGTAAATTCGAAAAACATTGTATGTTATAATTGCAAGAAATTAGGACATTATGCAAATTTTTGTAGGCAAAGAAAAAGAGATAACTCAAAAGTAAATAATTTGTCCAATATTGATCAAAATTTAGATAATTTGAAATTGAGTAATTTAAGAGTAAATTCAATTAGTGATGCTTTGATTGTAAAGGTGATTGTAAATGAGATAGCGATTGATATGGAAGTCGATTCAGGTGCATGCTATTCCGTAATTTCTGAAAATTTATACAGACATTATTTTGCTAAATGGAAGCTACATGATTTTAAATTGAATTTAAATGTTATTACCGGTGAGAAAATCAATGTTATTGGTTATATTAAGGCTACGGTAGCTGATTTTGTCGAGGAAAATGTACACAAGTTAGATTTGGTAGTCGTTAAAGCGGAAAAAGATTTTGTCCCATTGTTAGGCCGAAATTGGCTTAATATTCTCTTTAGAAATTGGAAGGATAATTTTAAAATAAACAAGGTTGTTAATGAAGGCATTCTAAAATCCGATTTAATGTCAAGGTTCCCTTCAAGTTTTGAACAAAACGCTCAGTCTGTAATAAAAGGGTTTTCCGCCGAGATTATAATAAAGCCTGATAGTATTCCAATATTTCACTGTCCTTATACGGTCCCATATGGTATTATTTGCAAAGTGGATCAGGAACTAGATCGTCTTTTAAAAACTGGAGTGTTAGTGCCAGTAAAGTATAGTGAATGGGCTTCTCCAATTGTTATTGTGCAAAAAAAAGATGGCACAATACGAATTTGTGTCGATTGTAAAGCGACCATAAACAAGTTTGTTGAAACATCACACTATCCGATTCCAAGAATTGATGATACGATTTCAAGTTTCGTGGGATGCAATATTTTTTGCATTTTGGACCTCGCTTGGGCTCCAAACGATTTGACCTCTCTTAGTTCCTATTTGGGGTTGCTAAATTTTTATGGTAGGTTTATTCCAAATCTATCCTCAAAACTCTCATGTTTTTATAAGCTCCTAAAAAAGAATGAGGAATATATTTGGGACAATGAGTGTGAAAAAACTTTCAGAGAAAGTAAAAAGTGGCTGTTTGAAAACAATTTATTAGAACATTACAATCCTGAGAAAGCTATAGGAATTGTATGTGACGCCAGCTCTTACGGAGTTGGAGGTGTTTTGTTCCACAAGGAAACCAATGGTGAGGAAAGACCAATAATGTTTGTGTCAAGCTCTTTATCTTCTGCGGAGAAAAATTATTCACAGTTTGAACGCGAAGCGCTTGCTATAATTATTTCAGTTAAACGTTTTCATAAATACATTTATGGAAAATTTTTTACGATTTATACTGATCATAGTCCGTTGGAGCATATTTTTGGCGATAAGGCGACAAATGCTATTAAGGCAGCGAGGCTTAAAAGGTGGGCCCTTATTCTTTCTCAATATGATTACAAAATTGAATACAGAAAAGGCTCTTTAATGGGAAATGCAGATGCACTTTCCCGATTACCACTTAATGAACCAACAGAGGTTTCTAGTGAGCTTATAAACTTTTTTAACATTTCAGGGGAACTGCCCTTAAATTTCGATGCGATTCGAGAGGAAACGCAAAGAGATGATATTCTTTCACAAATACTGGTGTTTTTAGAGAACGGTTGGCCAAAAAGTAGTAAAAATCCGTTTATACAAAAGCTTATACAGCGTAAACTTTCGTTTTCACAACTACACGGTTGTGTGTTAATGTGTGAAAGAGTAGCGATTCCAAGTAGTTTAAAGGAAAAGGTTTTAAATATGTTGCATGAGGGCCATCTTGGGATTGTGCGAATGAAAGCTGTGGCTCGTAGTTCGGTATGGTGGTTATATATCGATCGTGATATTGAGAATTTTGTTAAATCATGCAACGAATGCCAACAATGTTCAAATAAACCGAGTCCAGTACATTTATCATCTTGGCCGCATACAATGTATCCTTTTGAAAGAATTCATATTGATTTTTTCTTTTTTGAAGGCAGAACATTTTTAATTTTGATTGATGTGTTCTCCAAGTGGATGGAGGTAGTTTTAATGAAAAAAACAACTGCTCGGGATGTTATTGCTGTACTAAGGAAAATATTTTCGGTGTTTGAATTGCCGAAAGAAATTGTTTCAGACAACGGCCCGCCTTTTTTCTTCCAAGGAATTTTCCGATTTTTGTTTAGCTAATTCGATAAATTTTCTGAGTTCACCGGCTTATCATCCACAGTCTAATGGGAGCGCAGAAAGAGCAGTGCAGACTGTAAAAACTAGTTTAAAAAAATATCTCATTGATGAAAAAATAAAATTATTGCCAATTCAGGCAAAGTTAGACAATTTTTTATTTAAATATCGAAATACTCCAACGACTTCAACCGGTTCAGCACCATCTTCCGTAATGTTTAATTTTAAGCCAAGAACATTGATTGATTATCTAAAGCCAGTACAGCCAAATGAAACAATACTAAAGAAAACAATAAATATAGAAAATAAAGGAAATAAAATGCAGTCAATTAAAAAGAAAATATAATAATAGAGTTTAGCTACTACAGCTATTAGCCTTCTTAGCAATTTAGCTTGAAGCTTTAAGCCAAGTAAAAAGCTTATTAAAAAATTATGAAAATGAAAAAATTATACATGCAAATTAATTTGTTATATTTTTATAATTTTTTCTTAGCTTTGTCGCACTTTCTCAACATACCCACTCAGATCATAAATATATAAGCATAAAATTGCATGAATGCAATTGTATGGATTTATTTAAATGACCTAAGGCATAAATGTTAGAAAAAATTTACCCATCATACGGTGGGGCTCGGACAACACAAACATAAAGACCAACAACCATTAAGCTACAAAATTAACTATAGTTATTTTTCAATCTAAGCTTGAGTTGACCTTTTGACAAGCTAATATCATATACATCGCAATTGTTAATTAGAGTAGTCATGCGATTAAAAGGAGCTGTAGCCATATAATTAGTTCTACTGACTGGTTGGTAAAATATATGATATGAGTTACGATTACTCCTACGATTAGTGTTAAAATGAATATAATTCAGAAGCTCTGGCGCAGCAAGCGACCCTGATACAAGCTGATGCAAGTAAATTATACCCGCAATATTTCTACGAGTGCTCAAAGACTGCATACGTAATAACTTTAAACGATCCTCATAAGGAGGAAGGTTTAAGAGGTCATTCCAATTTAAGCCCTTGAGAGCAAACCGAACAAAATTTTTTTGGATTCGTTCTACTCTATCTATATGTATATTGTAATATGGAGACCATACTTGGCTAGCATACTCTAAGTGAGGACGCACAATAGTATTGTATAAAGTTACTGTTACTAACGGGCTATTAAATTCTTTTGCCCACCGCTTTATAAATCCAAGTAATGACGAAGCCTTCTTACAGATTATATTAATGTGTTCATTAAACGTCAATTTAGCATCAACATGTATACCAAGGTCTTTGACTATATCGACACGACAGATTTTCATATCATTAATTGTATAATCAAATTCCACATTAATTTTCTTTCTAGAGAAGATCATAGTTTGGCATTTATCAGGATTTAAATGTAAGCTATTTTTAGAACACCAAACTTCAAATGATTTCAGGTCAGACTGAAGGGCAAAGTTGTCATTATCCACCTTCACAGTCCTGTAAATTTTCATATCATCAGCATATATAAGCAGATGAGAGTTTTTGATTATATGAGTAACATCATTGATAGCCAAAATAAACAGGAGCGGCCCCAGGTGACTTCCTTGCGGAACACCTGAAAACGCTGTAAAAGGAGAGGACAACACCCCTCGAAATCTTATTCGATAAGAACGATCAAATAAATAAGATTCAATCCATCTGACAAAATTTATAGGAAATCCTAGTTTATTTAACTTAAACAAAATCAAACTATGTGGTAATTTGTCAAATGCTTTACTAAAGTCTGTGCAGATACAGTCTACTTGCGACCCAAAAGCAAAAGACGTAAAATCAAGAAGGTTAGAAACGGTAGATCTGCCATTAACAAAACCATGCTGACGAGTTGTTATGACTTCACTACAGTACACCTTAACTTGATCATAAATAATTTGCTCAAAAAGCTTTGGTATTGATGATAACTTGGCTATAGGCCTGTAATTAGAAATATCATTTTTTAATCCTTTTTTAAAAATAGGACTTATAAAAGATTCCTTCCAAAATTTAGGAAAATAGCCATCATTAATAGATTTATTAAAAAGAAAACTGAGTGGTTTACTCAGGATAAGACTACAATTAATTAAAACTGTGGCTGGAATGCCGTCAGGCCCAGAACCAAAGTCATCATCAAGGGATGCAATATATTTTACTATAAGTTCAGGGGTAAAAGATATTGCAACAAATGGAACCTGAGGATCAGTATTCATATACTCAAAGTAGTTGACATCAGGGCTAAACACTTCAGTTGAAAAAGATTTTTTGAACAAATTAGCGAATAACCCAGCTATAATTTGGGGATCGCTGGTGAGCCCGTCGACAGTTTTGAATTCTGATGGAAAACCATCCGACTTTTTTTTAGAGTTTATGAATCCCCAAAAATTTTTGGGGTCATGAAGAATATTGAGCTTCATTTTATTCAGATAGCCAAAATAAGCTGAAGCTGATTCAAGCCTAAATTCTTGGAAAAGCTGCAGATAAGCTTCCAGGTCAATGCGGTCCTGCCTACAAACGTATTTATTCCATGCCCTATTGCGGCCGTTACGTATTTTCTTCAAATGCTTAGTGTACCAGGGGTACGAGGAATCATTAACATACCTCAGAGTATATGGCACAGATAAAGATATTGCCGAAAAAAGTTCTTTATAAAAATAATTTACTCATTCATCTAAGATGTTATTATTAAAAAATTCTAGCCAAATGTTAAATCTATCATTTAGGATATTATTCAATTTCAAGAAGTCAGCTTTCTTGAAATTAAATTTAAAGAATCTGCTAGAAGAATTGGCAGTCACTATGTTATCTCTATCCGATTGGTACAACACACTCAGAGGTGGATGGTACGCATCAACCGCAGATAAAGCATGAGGAGCATTTTGCACAACAACATTGCTACTGTCAGTAGTCAAGACTAAGTGCAGTTGTCGATTGTGGGAATTTTTAATACAACTAACTTATTGTAAATTAGACAGGATTTCGTCAACAAAAATTTGTTCTTGTCGAGTTATTGGACTAGATATAAAATAATATGTACCGTTATCCGAAATATTCCATTTTAAGTCAGGCAAATTAAAGTCACCTAACAATAAAATATCGTCATTGGTATAAAGTTTATCTATGACAAATTCTACGGCCCTCGAAAGGTGCTCGTAGACTTCTGTGCTACTATTGGGAGGAATGTAGGCGTTAAGGATGTACAAGTTGGACTTAGAAAAAATTACCTTAACACATAAAAGTTCAATACTAGCAGCACAGGGAATATCAATTAAAGAACTAGTATGACTATTTTTTATAGCAATTAATATACCCACTCCAACAGGAGACGAGTCGTCCATATATCTGTCTCTTCTAAAAACATTAAAGCTATTATCAAACAGTTCCTGATTAAGAAAAGAGCTGTTAAGCCAAGTCTCGGTTAAAATTATAATATCTTCAGAAAAGTTCTGAGTAGATAAAAAAATGTCATGCGCTTTTAAACGCATACCCCTTACATTTTGGTAGTAAAGGGATAAACGATTTAGTTTTTTGGTCCAGAACGGACGTTTTGGACAGCCTTGTTTTTTTTAGATTGAAACTCAGACTTAAAAATATTATTAACCCACATCTTCGAATTATAAACAGCAGCAAAATGACAGGAAGCCACTGTAATTTTAAAAGATGAATATGTAGGTTTGTTACCGATTTTCCTACAGGAAATAAAAGCGTCAGCAGGAATGACATTTTGTTGCCTTATGAATTCCTTAACAGTATCAGCTATTGTGTCAGGGTGTAAACGGGAGATAAAAATAGATCTAGGTTTAGGCATAGCTTTCAAAAAAATAGGAACAGTAGATCTTATAGCAAGGGGACTACTGGACTAAGATTAATGGCGTTAAATGCTTCAGGTAAAGTTTCTAGGGGAGGATTTGGCGAAACTCTTTCAGGGATGTTGGCTTCGCAGTTCCGTTTTTTAGTTGGCTTGGTCTTCTTCTTTGGATTTTTTTTCTTCCTAAGGGAATTAGCTTGTTTGATGCCATTTGAAGCCGAGGGAGTGGATGCAGAAGCGGTAGGGACATCAATTATAGTTTGATTGGATGGCAAACTATCGTTAGGTGAAATGGTTTCATTAAAATTGTTTTCAATTTGGGGACTTAAGACAAGTAAATTGCTTAAAATATCTCTAAAATTAGTATTTAGATTGTTTAAATTATCCCCAAATTGTTTTATTTTGTCGAAGAAAATCGACGGGGAAAGGGCTCTGCAGGATGGACAGTACCATTGCAGACCCGAACGGTCAGAACATAATAATTCTGTTACTGTGGTGGTCAAGTTCGCACAAGACGCGTGAAACATCTGCTCACACGGCCCTGAACAAGGAAACATGGAATTCAAGATATTCTGAATTTTGCATAGATCTCCTAAGGAACAAGCTAGCAAGTTATCAGAAGAAAAATAGTTCATATTTAATAAAAAAAATGTAAAAAAAGCAAAAGAAAATATTAAAAAAATAAATAATTAAGAAATCAAAAAATTTTTTTTTTTTTTTTTGTTACAAAAGTTGAAATATTTTAGCAAACAGATGAAACAATGTGTTAATGTTTACAAAATATAGACACTATTACAAAGCAACAACAAAAAAGCAACGTAAGTTTAATAGATTATTGTAAACAAACAAAGCACAAAGAGGAACAGAAAAATTAATGCGCGCTTAAGCTGCAGCAATGCAAGCAACTATTGCTTTGCTTTAAAATAATAGAAAATTTTAATTAATTATCACAATTTTTTAAGCAAAAAAACAAATTTATAAATTACAATTATAACACAGGCACTAAATGAACATTAGTAGACAACATAAATTAAAAAATTTTACCAAAAATGCACTAAAATATTACAAAAAAAGTCACAACAATAAAACACACTACCGTCACCGACAAATAGACAAACTGATGTCGTTTTGATATGAATTTAATAGAAATGACAGAATATGGTATCGCTGCACCAATAAAAATTTTATTAGATGGCATCCTGGTAAGATTATTAAGCGTTTGTCAAAAGTAATTTACTTAATAGACGTTGATGGTAATTATAAAAAAAGTACATGGCGATCAATTAGAGCCAAATTTTGAAAGAAAAGTATTTTTTGATATTTCAAAAAAAGTTATTGATGACGAAACGGTTAAAATTTTGCCTTTGAATCAAAAACTGATTAAAAGGAGAAGGTCAAAATCTAATCCTGAAGTACATAGCGAAACTTTTTTGAATGAAGATGATAATAAAAATAGTTTACAACAGCCTCTTAGAAAGTCTTCGAGAATTGTAAAAGCACCTAGAAGGTTGACTTATAGGGATAATTTTGAAACGGATGAATTCTTGTAAGTTGAAATAAAAAAAACAAAGGAAAAGAATATGTAAAAGAAATGAACAGAATTTTATTATTTTAAATTAAAATATATTGTAAGGGAACGAATCCCATTGTGTTTGGATTAAAATATTTTGTAAGTTTGAAAAAAAAAAAATGAAAAAGAAATGAATTGAATTATAAATATTATTAGAAATATTTCTCGACAATAATACTTTTTTTAAGGGGGAGAAAGTGTTATGTATTTCTCACAGGGTTATTGTTGTGTCTATTTCTCACAAGGTTATTTACTTCCCATGTAGTCATAAGCTATCATCTCTTTGTATATTATAAGTTAACATCTCTTTGTACAGTGAGTCACGTAAGAACCTTTGAACAATAAAGACTATATAAAAACATATTAGTAACTAAGAATCTCAATTACCGAAAGTGTAACTTGAAGAGTAAGACATGGAATGACTGAGAGAATTTATAAACACTGTTTAGGAATTTAGATTTGTTTATAGTTTGCATAAGCGGACAATGTGTTGGGTGAACTTAACTTCCCCCTTTGTTAAGATGAAGCGTCCCGATTCATTGTAGTAGTTTATTCATCAACTTTTGATTGTAATTCATTGAATGTAATTGATTCTTTTTCATGTCTTTTATTTTTAAACAATTGTTAAAATTTAAATGCTTTATAGGAAATGTAAATTATTATTAGCAACGTTATTATTGTGGATAAAGTCCAAATTGTGCATTTCTTGGCATAAACTGTTTCTATTAATAGATTAATATTTTCGAAATTTGTATCAATAATTTCTGGTTCATAATATTTAAGTATTTCATAGTTATTTAAATTAGTGTTCTTAATTAATTGATTCAAATATCCTTTTGGTTAAAATATGTTTCATTATCTATTTTTAATTCATTTTATGTGTAACTAAGTAAATTCCTTCGAGTTTAACATCATTTAGTAAATGTTTACCGGATAATAAAATTACACCATCTGTAATTATTTCTACTTCTTTATTTTGTTCCTTAATTTTATTACATTTTCCTTTCTTATTATTTAATAGTTTAATTAAGCAGTTTTCTTCATTTTTAAGTTTACAATATGTGTTTGTTAATTCTTTTTTGCAATTTTCAACATTGTTAAATTTGTTGTGGCATTTTACAATTTCTTTTGGTATTATTAGTTTAGAATTATTTTGGCTGATGGCCCTAACTTCATTAAATTTACATAACTTATCAGTTATTGGATAATTTATATAAATGACAATTATATCTTTATTCTGTATTATTTTAAATTTTGGAACATCGAGTAAATCTATTATTGTAACTCTTTCATGCTCGTGTTTTGTGATTTCTTGTATTTCATCTAGATGCAATATCATGGGACTCAAAATTCCAGTTTTAGCTAATGTTATGGGGTGGATTACGTTATGCAATTCATTAACAATTAATTGATTCCTTCTTTTGGTCATTAATCTAGTTTGAGAAATTTCGGGCATTTTATTGATTGCAATATTAAGTTGTTGAATGGCTTTAAACATTTGCGAGTTTGTTATAAATTGTTTATTATTATTTTGTATTAATTCATTTAGTTTTGTGTCAATTTTTATCATGTCATCATGATCTGGTGTACCTGCTATCCATTTCCAAATGGTTCCTATTTCGTTAATACCTCTTGTTTCTATTACGGTTTTTTCCTTTCTTAATTTGACCTTTTTGTTTTTGTAATTGACTTAACAATACTTCTATTAAATCAATTTCTAAATCGGATTCAACTTCTTCTGAATAACATTTCTTTGTGTCAAATATGTTTTTTACTTTTTGCTTTATATGTTTCTACTATTTCTGTGTAATATGTTAGGTTAGTAATATGGAAAATTTCTCCATATTTTCCATGCCTTCTCATTTTCGATTAAGATGTAATCGTCTCTTGTGAAATCTACTATGTCTCTTACTTCTGCTCCTATTAGTATTATCAAATTTAAAAGTATTAGTAGTTGCATCTGCAACGAAATAAAACAAAGTACATGTTATTTTTCAAATAAATGTATTTTAATTTTTTTTATTTCCTAAAATATCCATCCTAAAATTTCTACATCTTCATCTTCTTCCTCGAAGTTTTGATATTGATTTTCCATTATATATAAATATTGTGCCCCAAACACTGGATATAGATTAGTAAAGGGTAGTTCTACAAAATCTCCTACTTCATCGTGATCTTCTGTTGGCAACACTAAAAATTCAATTTAATTAATTTTTCCTTTACTTTATTTGTTTTATTTCAGCTATAATCTTACTAACTATTTTATTCATTTTATAACATTTATAACTACATCTAATAAATTCAATTGTGTTTTCATATTGAAGTTTCTTTGTTTCAATTTCCTTAAGCCTTGTTATTTGAATTTTCATGCTGTTAATGTTGTTATTATTTTATTCTATTTTATATTTTCCACTCAGGATGTAATTCTTCTGTTTTTCTGATCATTAAATAGGTTTCTTTTTCTATACTTAAATCATCGTCGTAACTCTCAACGGTGGGTGCTCTATCGATTCCTAAATAGTTGTAGAGTCGCTTCATACATGCGATTTTTGATTCATTAGTTATTGTTTCAATTTGTAATACTTCATTCTCATCTGTTTTTGGCAAAGGATTTTTTGGTCTCATTTTATTTCCTGGAAAATAATTATGATTTGATATTATCTTTATGTACCACTCTATTTCTACTATTTATAATAACTTTATTCCCTAAGTTTTCTTTCACTTTCTGTTTCTTGTATCTAGGACGTAACTTATTTCTTTCTCCAATTATCTTTTCATATATTTTCTGTCCTACATGGTACTCTTTATCTCGTCTATTCTTATTATGTGTTTCTAACATTTTTTCCTGTGCATTTTTTAGATTTTGAATTAATCCTTTGTGTTCTATTTTATTAAATAAAACCTCATGTGGTCGTCCATTAGTTACTGAATGAATAGTTTTATTATATTGTTGTGCTGCTCTAATGATTGACTCTAAATCACTTACTAAATTAAATTCTTGTTTTATGCAACGTGCTATTTCTATTATTGTTGAATGTACTCTTTCAACTTGACCATTTGACGTACTATGTCTAGGATCACAATAGTAAATTTGTATATTCATTCTTTCCATTAGCGATTTAAATTGTGGGGTAATGAATACTGGTTCATTATCTAATATTATGTTTTTAGCGTCGGGAAATGATTGTAAGATCTCTAGAACTTTTTCTTCTAAATTAGATTTATCTATTATGTGTTTTACTATTAAAAATTTCGAGTATGAATCTATACAAGTTATGAAAATTAATCTTTCTGCATAAAAAATATCAATGTGTAATTGTTCCCTTCTTTGTTCGGAATTAGTGCCTCACCAATTGGTACCTTTATTGGATGTCTATCATATTTGTTTATGTTACAAATATCACAATTTCTTACATATTCTTTGAATTTTTTCCTCATTTGGGGCCAATAATAAATGCTTTCAATTTGTTTAATGTTTTCTTTGTGATTACGATGTGCTCTTTGATGTGTTTGTTCAATAATTGTTTCTTGATCTTCTACAGTAAGTATATCCTGCGGAAATTTTTTTGTATGAACAAATTTCATATTAAATGTACTCAGTAGTAATTCTTTTATTTCATATAAATCTTCGGTTGTGCAATGTATTGCGGTTACTAAATTTGGTCTTAAATATTGTTTCAATATATTAATTAATCCTTCAATTGTCGAGTATTCAATTATATGTCGTGTATTACCAAATATCTGTATTTGTTCATGTATTGTGTCAAGTGTCCCTAGGTTTTTATTTATTTATAGTTATTGTTTAACCCTTGTGTCTACACCCACACACCCGGGTGTGTTTTTCATTTTCAAATTGATATATTTTGAGTTCTGAATGCCGTATCAACTTGAAATTTTGGGTAGCCTCGTAAAATATTGTTTTCTATCATATTTGAAAAAAAAAAAAAATCGTCGTTGGGGACCGAATTTACAGGTCGTTTTTGCGATTTACCCCTTCTATCTACAGCCAACACACCCGGGTATGCATAGAAAAATGTATGTAAATTATAAGTTACAAATGAAGAAAAACATTTGGGTTTTTTTATAAATAATTTTTATTTATTTGACATTACTTTTTTGTGTTTATGTATGTATACAAAAAAGAATAACAATATATTATTAATAATATGTATTGTTAAAAAAAATTAATTTTATAAAAAAGTGATAATTTATGACCTGCATCTATTACAATGAGTGATATCTTTTGAATGCTCAACACAAACTGGCTTGTGACATTCTTTGCAGATTTTTTTTGTTGTTCTTCTTTTGGAACATAAGAGGCAATTTCTCTTTTGCTTGACTCTGCCAGAATTGTCACGCTGCTCTTGAGCACTTACTGGAAGGCTTTCAATGGTTGGTGTAACTGGGCGGCCCAACATACTTTCGATTCGACTACGTGATGAAAAATTTCACATTGTTTGATCTAACCAAATTGTACCATATTATTGCCATCGCCCTCTTCACCTGCCAATAGACGTACATTCGTATCTTGCTCATCTTCACTGTCTGCTTCCAAAAGCTCCTCCAATCTTTGGCTTATGTACAGTTCTCTGTCTTCAAAGATAAGTCCTTACAATTGCCGGGGAGTTAGCCATTCGCCATCAGCCATTATATAATTTGTTGTATGATTATTATATTTTTATCAAATGCGTTGCATGAAAAATAATAGCGTCTTTTTTATTCAAATGCAGTACAGAAAAAAACTTGACATTAACTGACGACACTATTAGCAAAACATGTATATTTATATACCATTTTTATGCGCGAAATCACACAGAATTTTTGAATTTATTAGTTCTTGGATTTGACCGTTTTAAAATTTATTTTTAAATATTTTCCCGAGATTTTTTTACTGTTCTTCGAAAATGCTCTCATCTAGGTGCATCTGCGTCTTTTTTCCTCACGAAACTTTATGACTTACTAACAGAAAGAGGTAAACCTCTGTTTATGTGGACTACCTGTAAATATCTTCAACAATTTTAAATCCTCCGAAAGGCGTTGACCTGTTTGTGGTTAATTTTATTACAACAATCGATATTAGTGGGTTTTGTTTTTATTACACAAACCTTTATTGAAAAATTTCCCAATTTTTTAAAATATGAATCATAGAGTCAGAAAAATAACTTCATTCAGTTCCACTGTTGGAGTTTGTGTAACACCAGGTAGTTTTATATTTATTTTTCAATCAATATTTGCTTAGGATTTTACCTGGTACATATGAATAGGACATTGTTAATTAATTCTGAATGGGTTATATTTCTTTCTTTTGTACCTGTGTTATAGTAAGTAATAACAAGTAGGAAGAGTGAAGGGGATTTCTCGAGATGCTATGTGATAGATCGGTTATCAAGGTTGAAGAATAACAGTACTAAGAGAGTTTTATGGCTACTTCAATTATTTGACTTTCAAGCGGTTTTATCATACCCCTAAGTGCAACAAATGAATTTACTACGAAACCACACCATCGAAAAATCCTTATACTTAAAAAAAAACCGATTGCAATATAAGGAAAAAAAAAAGAAAGGAACAAAATATGTAAAAAAATGTATAATGTATAGATACACTTGTCAATTTTCATAATATATAATCGCTATAAATAGAAAAAACCGTTAACAACATAAAAAATTGAAAACGCACATACAAAACGTATGGGATACCCGGGTGTGTTGGGTGTATGTTTACGTATAATTTTTTGGCTGTAGACACAAAGGTTAAATTCATTTAAGGGTTTGTTAGTTTCCCTAGTAGTTCTGTGATCGCTACTTTCTGCGGAGTGTTGGGTTGAATGAACCGAAGATGAGTCACTTGTTAAAATATTTAACGACTGTCTTGATAATGCATCTGCTACTACGTTTGTAGCACCTGGTTTGTAAATTATTTTTGGGGCGAATTCTTCTATAAAAGCGTGCCATCGTTTCATTTTTGTGTTGGGGTTTCTTGTTGAAACTGTGAATGTTAATGGTTGATGATCTGTATGTATTTCTAAATCTGATACGCCATAGAGATAATTACGTAGATTCTTTAATGCCCAAACTATTGCGTATAGTTCTTTTCCATTGTTCGCGTATCTCTGTTCTGTGGGAATTATTGTTTTTGAGATAAATGTAATTGTTTTTTATCTTGAGACAAAACTGCGCCAATTGCTATATTTGATGCATCGGTTGTAAGTATAAACTTTTTATTGAAATCAGGTTGATATAATTCAACAATCCTAAAAAGCTTCTGAGTTGTCTTAAGGTTTTTGGAATTGGAAATTCCGAAATTGTTTCAACTTTCTGTTTTAATTATATTTTGAGCAACTATATATCCTAAGAATTCTACTTCTGTTTGGTAGAATAACAACTTTTCTAATGATATTTTCATATTCGCCTTTCTTAATGTTTCTATTATTATTTGTCAATGCTTTTTGTGTTCCTCAATGTCTTTTGAAAATATGATTATGTCGTCTATGTAAATGTGACAAAACTTTCCTATAAAGTCTCGTAAAATATCATCCATTGCTCTTTGAAATATGCTAGGAGCATTTTTTAAACCGAATGGCATTCTCAAGTATTCGTATTATTCCTAGGGTTGTTTGGATTTAAATTATTTTTACTTTTCGGAAAGCGTAAATGGCCTTCATAGTTTTTATTTTTATTAAATTGCATCGCGAAATTTGCCCTTGTATTATTTGCTTCTAACTCTTGTGCTTTGGCTAAAGCATTTGGTAGGTCCTCAGGAGAGAGTGAAAATAAAATATTTGAAAGTGGTTGGTTAAGATCTATAATAAAAACTCGTAATGCATTTGTTCCATTCTTTTTATTCATTTCAGAAGTTATATCTGAAGTTGTTCCATGAGTCATAATAGTTTTATTGTTTAACAATGTCAACTTCTTGCTAACTAAATTATAGTATTCGATAATACTCAAAGATCCTTGTCGAAGGATACTAAGTTCTTGCTCGATAACATGTATCGGTCTTCTATCTGAATATGCAAAATCTAGTCTGCTAATTATTGCATCGTAACTAAGAACTGTACCGTGATTGGTAAGAACATCATTCGCGTCACCTGTGATTTTATTTCTTAAAATTGTAAGAGCTCCGAAATATCTCTTACTTCCTTTTTTATATAACATCATTATATTTTGAGAGGCTTCTCTCCAACTAACATAAGCACTATGTTTTCCATTAAATTCGGGTAATGCCCTTATCATTTCTAAAGGTTCATTACAAATTATTGCATCATCAATAGTTTGTGTTTGGTAACTTTCTACCAAGCTTGTACATGTTAAACTTTGTAATTGTGCTTGAATAGCATCAATTTGTGTTAAAAGAGTTGCATTACTTTGTGCAATTAACTAAATCAGCTGTAAGTGTATTTGCCATACTGGATTCTATTTTTTTATCTTCCGGTGATATTTCGTCTATTGAAATACTTTTAAATAATTCACTCAGATTGTCTATAGCAGCGATTCTTAAACTGTGGTCCGCGGACCCCTGGGGGTCCTCGAAGCCATTCCAGAGGTCCGCGAAACAATTTTGACATCAATAATTTTATATCATCAAACTGTTCGCTTTATTCAAATAATTCATTTACAAAAAAATTCTACATGGCCATGAGTTTTTAAATTATTGCATATACTATATTTTTAAAAAACATAGTGTGCATTTCCTTTTGTTCAAACCCAAGATGCCCAGCATCTAACTCTAAAAAAAACAAAGTACGCGTTGATTTTCAAATTTTGAATAGTACAATTTTTCCGCGTTTCAATTTAAGAAATATATTTTTATTTCATTTCTGTGTGCTGTGTGTTACATACACGTACGTGTGGTGTCTTCAGTTATGATTAATTTCCGATTACTTCTCCCAGCTACGAGTTCAATTCGTCATTTATATTTTTGTAGTTATACTTTAATTCAGAATTTGAGTCTTAAAATGGATCGTTGGCTAAAAACAGGATCTATACTCAAACAAGATGTAGGTGAAAGCGATTCAGATGAGGGACCATCAACCTCCATCAAGAAACGTAAAACTAGAAAGTACTGTGATGAGTATTTATCATTTGGATTTACTTCTGTAAGCAAAGAAGATGTAGAAAGGCCTTTATGTTTGTTATGTCGCGAAAGTTTATCAAATGAATGCATGAAACCCGCCAAACTCCGACGTCATTTGGAAACAAAGCATAGCGAGCACATTAGTAAGTCTGTCGATTTCTTTAATATCAAAAAACAAGAACTTGTTTCCAGTCAAAGTCTTATTCAAAATACCGCAACTGGAAGTATCAATAAAAAAGCAGCATCATATGAAGTATCCCTACTAGTAGTAAAAGCTGGAAAACCCCACAATATAGCAGAACAACTAATTCTTCCTGCTGCAAAAGCAAATACAATGTTGGGGGCTAAAGCTGCAAAATATTCAAATTTGATTTCCTTATCAAAAGATACGGTCAAGAATAGAATTGAAGATATGTCCTGCAATATAAAAGAGCAATTAATTTCAAGAGTGCTTAAAAGTCAATATACCTCACTACAATTAGATGAGAGTACCGATGTCTCTAATAATGCTAATTTGTTAGCATTTATTAGATATGAATTTGAATTTAAAATACAAGAGGATTTGTTATTTTGTGCTTCCCTACCATCGTGTACTACAACTAAGGCCATATTTAATACTTTGAATCATTTTATAACCGAAAATGGAATCCAGTGGTCAAAATGTGTTGGGATTTGCACTGACGGTGCCCGTGCAATGTCAGAAAGAAGAACTGGGTTGATTGCTCTTATTAAAGGTATAGCACCTCAAGTCGTTTGGAACCCTTGCTGCATACACAGGGAATCGTTAGCATCTAAAAATATGTCAACAGATTTGAAAAAAATATTGGATGAAGTCGTTAAAGTTGTCAATTTCATTAAGGCTCGCCCACTTAATTCCCGTGTTTTCAAAGTTTTGTGCGAGGAGATGGGGAGTCAACATAAACAACTATTATTACACACAGAAGTACGTTGGTTGTCACGTGGGAAAGTACTCAGTCGCCTTTTTGAACTTCGTGACGAAATAAGATTATTTTTAATGGACACGCAATTCGAACTGAAAGAATGTTTTAATGATTTTCTCTGGTTAGCTAAGGTTGCTTACTTGACTGATATTTTTTGTTATTTGAATGAGCTGAATTTGAGCCTACAAGGTGCAGCTGTAAATAAATTTAAAGTTGAAGATAAAATAGAAGCGATTATAAAAAAAATCGAATTATGGTCAAAATGCATTCAAAAGTGTGTATATGAGTCTTTTCCAACACTCAGCGATTTTATAGAAGTTTCTAATAAAGAGCTTGACAATGAAACGCGGCTCCTGTTTGTCGAACATTTAATGACTTTAAAAAGCAGCTTCCGAAAATATTTTCCCTGTCCTGATTCTGGCAACGACTGGATCAGGGATCCATTCAACACAGATGTTAGTAATGCTAAGAAATTATCGACATTACAGCAAGATATGCTCGTGGATATCTCTTGCGATACGGCTTTGAAACTTAAGTTCAATAAAATTGAACTAACTAACTTTTAGTTACTCCTAAAATCCGATTACCCTGCACTTGCAAATAAGGCTCTCCAAAACTTGATTCCGTTTTGCACAACTTATTTGTGTGAACAGACTTTTTCGGTACTATTATATATAAAATCAAAGTATAGAAACAAGCTTAGTGTCGAAGCAGACCTGAGGATAAAAATTTCGAATATAGAGCCCGACATTGTGGATTTGGTTTCGAGAAAACAACATCATTCATCTTACTAAGTAAAAACTTCTACAGAAGAAAATATAAAAAATTTCGCATATAAAATAACAAATAGTCAACAAAAAAATAATTTTCATTTTAATTTTATGTTCAATTAATTTTCATTTTAAGCTTTATTATTACTTATTAAAAAAACTATGAAAAAAAACATAACTTATTTTCTTAGCTTTATTTTGACCACAAAATATTTGTCTTAATATTTGAGTTTAATGTACATATTTTGACTTGTAAATTTTTTAATTCTTTTACTTTTCACAATTTTTATTCATTTTGTTTTTTAATTACATGAAAATCCTAATAAAAAAATGTTTGCCTCTATAAATGCGTAAGATTTGTTAAAATACAGAGGTATATGGTATCAGTATCAATATTTATTTTGGACCTTCAAAAAACGGAAATAGTGTTGGAAAGACCTTTAAAAACCGGAAAACTTAAAACAAAGTAAAACTACTTCGTTCCTTAACCTCGTCAGATGATCGGACATTTTATGCCTATCTGGGTGAGTTTGATAATCGGACAAAGCTTTCAAAAACCAGACTGTCCGGGTGAAAACCGAACGGCCTGAGTGTCTTTGTCATTATTGAGCCAGAAATTAAGCTTATGAACGATGTCAAATGTCTAGGGTTGGGAAGGGGTCCGCAAAAAAAATTTAACTCGATAAGGGGTCCGCGGACTACATAAGTTTAAGAACCCCTGGTCTATAGTATCTTTTTTCTTGTTAACTTTTGATTTTTTAAACATTAAAAAATTTTAATTCACTTCTTATTTCACTTCTCTTTTCAATAAATTTTTACTTTATTTCATAATAAATTTTATACGCTTAAAAATAATTCTTACTTATTTTCTCCTTCTGTTAGGATACTGATTTTTTTAGACGGTTGATGTTGCTTCTTTGTTACAAGATTATAGCAAATTCAATTTTTACCAAAATTTTCCCTCAAATTTTACTTTGAATTTTCTTCTGTTCCGTCGGTGGTGCTGTGGGTCTTCAGGGGCTATTCTTCTTCCAGTGTACTTTTATATGTCCTTTTCCTCTTGTGTAGAGTACTTTTGCAGGTTTATTTTTTCCACTTATTTGGTATTAATCTTTTATTAGGTTATACCCTAGAGGGACTGGCTTTTTGGGCTACAGTATCGCAAGGTTTTTTATTTAGATTAACTACCTAGGAAGACTTTTAGCCTCCTGGCAGAATCGCCAATTAAATTTTTTACCGGAGGCTTAGTTAAAAAAAACTTTATTTAACATTTCTTTTTCTTAGCACTTTTATTATAATACTTTAAAACTAAACTTAAGACTTAATACTGGACTGCTGCAAAACTGCGAACTGGATTGAACTGAACTGAACTGAGCTGCTGTATAATTTTTGGTTTCATATTTATAATGAATTCTTCTTCTTCTTAGTGAACTAAAATTTATTCTTTTAATTCTATTTTGTTGCACCTAACCTGGACTTTAGACGAAGTTGTAATTTGACTATTAAATTTATTTCTCACGGATCGAATGTAATTAACTTTATTAATTAACTTTATTATTAACTAAGAATCTCAATTACCGAAAGTGTAACTTGAAGAGTAAGACATGGAATGACTGTGAGAATTTATAAACACTGTTTAGAAATTTAGATTTGTTTATAGTTTGCATAAGCGGACAGTGTGTTGGGTGAACTTAACTTGCAGGGTTTTAGAGGGTGGTTTTTGGGAAAAATATTCCGCAGAGCGTCAAATCGTAGCAGTTCATTTAAACAATTTTTGTCCATTTTTCGTATAAAGTTCACTCGATTTCGAGTAAATACATCACAATTGCCTTTATAGTATATATGTATACATATATATGCATAAACTTATACATATATGTATATATGTATATATATATTAGACCGGTGCGTTTTGCACAAATGTTTAACAATCGTTGGGGCACCGGCAGTTTTAGTTAGTTTAACTATTCAAATGAAGAATGCCGAAACCCTAGCTCCGATAGATGACGGAAACAGGTCTCGATATATTTTTGAAGGTCTAAAAACGTGAGCCAAAAATCCAGCCTCGTCAGTACGCAGTACCTCAATTCCCAGCTTACTTCTAGGTCAAAAATGAAAATCGAAGATACGTAATCTTGCGTATTTTTTTCTGCTGAATCCGATGGTGGTATCAGTTTTTAGATCGTCAAATTTTGGCTCTAAGTAGACTTTACTGAGCAGGAAAATCGAGTATTTTCGTAAACCCCCAGTTTACGCAAGTTATTACTTTTTATGTTTACTTATTTAAACATTTAAATAAAAAGCAATTTTATTATATTTTATTAAATTGAACATAACTCTATGAACTACTTATTACGAATGCTGAAATACAAAATTTATAAAAACTTATTTTCTGTCTTTTCTTTAATTTTCTTTTTAATGATTTCGTCATACGGATGTGTGCTAGACGCTAGGTCAGCACTTTTATGTATGCACATTTCGGACGTGCTTTTTAATATGATACTTTTTATGTGTTATGTTGGTTCGGTAGGAAATTTATATGATCGTCACATGAGGAGTTAATTCGGTAGGAATTTGTAACATCTGTTTCGTTAACTCTTCCCCCTTTAAATGTGGACAACCTCGTTCACTAGTGAGTTCTTCCGGAAATGCTTGTAATTTTGTTTCGGGGTTAATTCTTGTAATCTCAATTTTCCTAGTTTTACACAGGTTCAGTAGTTTGATCTTTATAAAACATCCCAATGTCATTAGGATGATAATTAAAACTGTTGAATTTGTATAGAAGTTCCATTCCATGTCTTCATTTATCCTTTCTATTTTTTGTGTATTATTGATATTCAGTTCTTTCATGAGTTCGAGTGACAAGACTTCATTGATTGACGAGAAAGTCTGCTTAGTTTGTACTACCGCTGGCATTGGCTCCAGTGATATGATGTCGGAAGAGACGTATTCTTCATTGTTTACATTGATAGTCACATTTTCGTACTTTACAATGAAAGTTCCAGTTAGGTTAATGCTTTCATTGTTTATTTCCAGGCTTCCATTGAAATTATTTAAAAGTAGTGTGCCGGTGGAGAGTTCTTCAATCATAGGAATGTGTTGATTATTTGTTACAATGCATTTCGTAGTCTTTCCTTGGAAGAGTTGTGTAGTACAGCTGTCTTGTGTCAAGGGAACTATATTTTTTTTTATCGCATATGAGGAAATCATTAAAACTTTTACAATTCTTATTAATACCGTAACTTTGTTTATTACATTTTATAACTTTTTCGTACGGTATTTTTATTATGTATTTATCTTTTTTAATCGGTTTTAGCATTAAAACTTTACAATTTTCCTTTTCTGTTATAGGTAAATTAATTAAAAACATTATAGTTGTCATGTTTGATGCTACTTTAATTTCTGCAAATTGCAGTGAATCTTCTACGTTTACAATAGGAATTTTATTATTTTCAATAATTTCTTTCAATTTAAATATTTCATTATTTGATAATAAAAATGAATTTATAATGTTGGCTTTTGCCCAATTTATTCCATTTTCTATATTATTTATTTACTTATTTATATATATTTAGTCTATGAATACAGTATCCTTACAGACTAATGAGATGAATGAGTAAAATTAAAACTAGAATGTTGATTTATATTTAAATAATAACTAATTATATACAGAATTCATCAATTTCATAAATGAGATTTTTGTAGCAGAAAAATCAACTACAACTAAGCTAGAAATGTTATTAAATTCAATTAATGCTCTCATAAACGGAGCATTTAGTGCGTAGTTCGTTCTAGCACAGCCAACAAAAAATGTATCGAAATTTCGAAGAGCTCTTGCTGGGACATTGAACGGGGTCTTTTCTAAAAGGGAAGGACAATCAACCACCTCGGATGATGTCAAAAACAAAGGCTAATGAAAGTATAGTTCGCCTGTTTTGTAATATTTTCAAATTTATTAGCATGCAACGTGAATTATATGAGGGAAATGGATCGTTAAAATGCAGAAACCGAAGTGCAAAGCGAATAAAAACTTTCTGAATGCGTTCTATACGATTCATATGGCAAGCGTGATAAGGCCTCCAAATAAAAGACGCATATTCCAGCTTAGAACGGACAAACGAAGTATAAAGGAGTTTAAGGGAGTATGGGTCAGAAAACTCACTACTGTTACGTCTGATAAAGGCAAGCATGGCATAAGCTTTAGATATTGTATAATTAATATGGTTGTTAAAAGTAAACTTGGAGTCAAAAACTACACCCAAATCTTTAATTTTCTTGACTGATTTTAAGTAGGAGTTGGCAATGTGGTAGGAAGTTTGAATGACAGTGTGCCCCTTAAAAAAAGCTATATGGAAGCATTTGTTAATATTTAAGGTTAGTAGATTACTACAACACCAAGAATGAACTTTATCAATTTCTAACTGAAGCTTTCGAGCATCTTGCTGATTTTTTATTACGGAATAAATTTTCAAATCGTCTGCATACAGTAAAAATTTGGCAAAAGAAAAACAACTACTTATGTCATTGACAAATAAGACAAAAAATAAAGGGCCCAAAATACTACCCGAGGATGTAACAAAGGAATTAGACAGTACATTATCAACAACAACTACACAACTGCGATTGCTTAGATAGGATTTGATCCACTCCAAAAAAAACGGAATGAAAGCCCAAGCAATTTAGTTTTTTTAATAGGATTTTATGAGAGACCGTATCAAAAGCTTTAGATAGGTCAGTGTAAATAGCATCAACTTGGAAACCTTTCTGAAACGCAGAAATACAATCTTCGGTGAAAACCGCAAGATTGGAAACTGTTGGACGCCCAGGTACAAATCCATGTTGATTGGGTATGATTAAATTTTTGACGGCATAGAACAACTTGTCCTTGATGATACACTCAAAGAGTTTAGAGATTGTCGTTAGTTTGGAAATGGGTCTATAATTACTCACATCATTTTTATTACCACTCTTGAAGATGGGAGTAATAAAAGCAGTTTTCCAATCATTTATGAAGACTCCCGAAGACAAAGATTTATTAAAAATAGCTTTCAAAGGATAAACAAGAGAAGAACATTTTTTGAGCAAAATTGCCGAAAACCCATCAATGTCTGTTTGGGTAGACGATTTAAGTCGTTCAATACCTCTGGTAACGTCATCAGAATCAAGAGTTAAAGACCCAAAATTAAGGGACGATTCTATATTAAAGGAACCGCTTACAAAAGAAGCAGTTTCCAATGTAAAATTAGAGCTAAAGAAATCAGCAAAGAGGTTCGATACATCTTTTGCGGTATTCGCAATTTTATCATTAAAAAATAATGAAGCTGGAATACTTGAACTACATTTTTTCAATTTGATAAAACGCCAAAAAGCTTTGGGATTTGATTTTATACTGGCTTCAAATTTTAAAATATGATTTCTGCATAAGAATTTATCTAAACAATTGAAATCTTTAGAATACTTTTTGTAAGTATCAAAATATATTATTACATTAGTTTTTTTAAATTTGCGAAAAAATTTGTTTCTTAGATTCTTTAGTCGCTTTAGCCGTTTTGTGTGCCAAGGCAATTTATACTGTTTCTTAACAACAAGTGGAATGTTTTCTTGACATATTTTTGCAATTCTAGATCTAAAGATATCGAAACAAATTGCAACATCGGGATCGTGAAGCAAAGCATCCCAGTTCAACGATAGAAACAAATTGTTCAGCAAATAAAAATTACAGAAACTGAAGTTAAAGGATATATTAGGATTAACATTTTTGACACACGAAAATTCATAAAACTCAAGCTCAAGAATTAATGGCACGTGATGCATGCCCACTGTAGATAGAGGGAAAAAACATTCCGTTGAATTAAAATTAATATTATTACTGAGAAAAATTAGATCTAAAATTCTATGAAATTTATTTAAAAAGCAGTTAATTTGCATGAGATCAATGCTTAAAAAGTTATCTATCACATATAATTCACTTATATTGTTAAGATTACTAGGAATTAAACCAGTACTATTAGCTGCATGAGACCAAGAAACATTAGTTAAGTTGAAATCACCAAGCACACAAAGATGATTATCACGTAGTTCATATAAAGCAAGTGAAATAATGTTATCAACATGCATCTTATATAGAGTTTCATTGCTATTCGGAGGTATATAAGAGGCGCAGATAAACAAATATCCAGATGTGCCTTACACGCGCACACATAGCAGGTCAAGTAAGGTATCTACGTTCTTAAGGACATATAAAGATGCATGCAGTTTTTTTTTAACCGCAATCAAAACACCACCTCCTCTTGCAAAGCCAGTTTTCACAGCATCTCTGTCTTTGCGGAAAACATTATAGAGGTTAGAGTCAAAAAACTCGTAATCAAAAAAATTTTCATTCAGCCATGTCTCAATTATGACGAATATATCGAAGTCCAGCTGCGAACTCATAGCGAGTAAAGATTGAGATTTTGTCCTTAGTCCAGAAACGTTGTGAAAGTAGATTTTTAACTGTTTGCTTTTTTTTTCTGAGCTTGAAAAGTTATTTAAATTATTTAAGGAATGGTCTGCTGTTTTCCTGGCCTTTAAAAAAATTGAAATGGACGCACGCTAACATTAGCAGGCCACAAATCCGGAATCATCAACTTTTCGTAAAGAACCTCAGAAACACCTAGTTTAAAGTTGACTCTTCTCAAAGAGTCCAAAGGCACATCCTTCTTAACCAGATTAAAGCACGAAAGCAGATTTTTATCTATTTTAGCATGATTAGCTACATATTCAATAATGTTATCAGCACTAACAGACGGTGCAAACGATGACAAATGTATCCATTTCTTTCTATCAGCAACTACAAGTTCTGAATTTCTAGTCGCATTGGTACCAACAACAATTGTATGTATTTTGAAATTGTTTTTGTTTAAGCTGTTCAAATGCATATTAGGTTGAGTCGACTGCCTAGGAGAAACATTAGAAAGAGCATGAACTGGAGTATCAGCGGCAACAGCAGCAGCATATGACATCGGTGCTTGTAGAGAACGAGAAGTATGCGAATGATGGAACACAGTAGGAGATAATGCAGCAGTGGCCGCAGCAGCAGCAGCGTACGATGTGGAAGCTTTAGAGAAATTATCAGCAACAACAATTTCATCAGAACTCAGATCAACTAAAACAGATGACGGCGAAACTGAGTTAAGAGCTTTCACGTTGTTATTTTGCCAGAGCGTAGCAAGCTTGCTTTTGTTATTAATATTGTTTATTTGAGGGCTATTTAACACACCACCAGCATTGTCTTTTAAAAGCTTCTACAGCTCTGGAGTTAACTATTTTTGCCGTTGCATATTTGGAAAATTTGTCAATAGCGGTTAATATTTTTTTATTGTCCATATAGTATAGATCTAAATGTACTATCTGACCTGGAAACTGAGGGATTGGAGTCGCTTGAAGTATCGGTTTGTTTGGATGTCTTTCATACTTTTGTTCTTTACAAATATTACATTGTTTTACCAGTCTATTTATCTTAGCCTGCATGTTAGGAAAATAGAATTTTTTTAGGATCTGTATTTTATTTTCCCTACTATTCCTATGAGCTCGTCTGTGTTCGTTGAGTATCTCAGTTTCTTGTGCTATTTCGTCTGTGAGGTCGATGATTTTATCTCGTGAATATCTGATCTTGTAATTTCTAAAGTGGCTTGAGTAAATTTCCTGTATTTTACCAAAAGTTCTTTCGTCAGTATTAATACCGTTGACTACTGATGGATTTAAATATTTTTTTAGAATGTCAATAAGATTTTCTTGTGTAAATTCTGTTTTAGTAATAGTGTGCCTGTGATATGTGGGAAAAATAATTTCGAATTTATAGGTTGTATCGTCGCTCAAGTGTAAAAATATTTGGTTTTTAGGCATATTGCCATCTTCCCCCCTTAAAAGGACCGTCAAGGGCTTAGCTATTTTCGAATAGTCTTTAATAAATCGGCGATAATATCCGGACAGACCTAGAAATGACCTAAGGTCTCTAACTGTTCTTGGCTTTGGGAAATTTTTTATAGCCTCTATCTTTTGTGGATTGGTTTTTGTGCCATCTTTTGAAATTATGAAAACTAGAAATTCTACTTCTTCTTTGAAAAATTCACTTTTGTCCAATTGGACTTTCATATTAGATTCTTCTAAGGTGTGGAACACTTTTGCTATGTTTTGAAAGTGTTCTTCTTCATTTTTCCCGAAAATTAATATGTCGTCAATATAGACGTAACATATTTTTCCTATGTGTTGACGGAGAATATCGTCAAGTGTACGTTGAAAAATAGAAGGGGCATTTTTAAGACCAAAGGGGAGTCTTGTGAATTCGTATTTTCCATTGCAAACGGAAAACGCTGTTTTTTCTATATCTTTTTCTCTTAGGGGAATTTGGTGGAAACCACTTTTGAGGTCAACAACAGAAAAAAATTTGTTGTTGCCGAGTTGCGTCAAAACCTCATTGATTTCGGGTATTGGGTATCTGTCTGATATTGTTATTTGGTTTAGCTTTCGGTAATCTATTACAAGTCTAAATTTTTTCTTTCCAGAAGAGTCACCCATACGGGTGCGTTGTACGGAGAACGAGATGGTCGGATAATGCCATCAGAAATTAATTCATTAATTTGTTTCTCTACTTCGTCTTTGAGAGATGCTGGGTAGGGGTAACTTTTTGAATAAATAGGGTTATCTGTTGTGGTTCTAATTTCACCTTGTACTTTAGTTGTATATGTTAGTTTTTCATTTGGTTCCAAAAATAGTTTGCGAAATTTTTTTGTGAGTTGTTGTATTGAATTTTTCTGGTTTTCTGTCATGTGTTCTGTTCTAATAACGATATTGTTTACGTCTTGGGAAATTTCCTGTTTAATTCTGATTTTTCTGCCGTTTTTGATAAGTATATAATTATGTTCTGTATATATAACTGCAGATAATTGTTTGAGGCTGTCATTTCCTATTATTGCATGCACCGAAAAGATTAGCATATACGTGGTGTGTAACTTTCACTGGTGCTATAGAATTTGCATAGAAGGGATTATCGTTTTCAGTAGGTCTTTCAATAAGTATAGGTTGTATGTAGTTTTTATTAGAACCTGTATCTATTAATATTTTGATAATACTTCTATTACCTAGTCTACATTCAATGTAAGGCAAGGAAGATTGATTTAACCTAAAAAATGAATGTCTGTGTAATCTTCTACAGTGCGTTCTTGTTGGTTTTGTTGAGTTTGTTGGACACTTTGATCCTCGATATCTTCCAAGTATTCGTAATGCTGATCCTCAATATATTGGAAATAATCATCTAAATCTTGTTGAGGATTATCATTAATTGGCGTTGTTAACAGATATTGTTGAGCGTTTGGTTCTATATTAAAATTCCGTTGAAACTTTTGTTGTGGCAAAACTTGTGATTGAACCGGTCTTTTTCCCTGAAGTTGGCTGGGTTTCGGGTAATTCATATAGTTAATATTTCGAGTTCTGAGAGTCTGGTCAGTATCCATAGGCTCAGGTTTTGGTTGTGGCTTTGGTCCGAAAGGGCGTGGTGGGGTTTGGTAGTTGTTTTAAAATGGTCTGGGTTGTTGTGGTATAAATTAATGGTATTGTTGTCGTTGTTGTGGTATGAATTGAGGATAGTTTTGTTGTCGTTGTTGTGGTATGAATTGAGGATAGTTTTTTGGTATGAATTGAGGATAGTTTTGTTGTGGTTGTATGGGAACATTGTGTAAAGGATAATTTGGTTTTGGGAAAAGGTTTTGTTGTGGATAAAATGGAGTTTGGTTAGTTATTTGTTGGTGACGTCTTGGTGGCAATGGTGGTTGCATTGGTGTGTTGTATTTCTTTATATTATTATTGGCGTTGTGGGCGTAATTTGACCTAAAGCTTTGATTTTCTAGTTTTTGGCAGAGATAAAGTGCTTGGGGTAGATCTGTAGGTTCTTTTATACCTAACAGCCTGGACATATCTCCATTTAGTCCCCTTACAAAGGTATCTAGGGCCTTGTCACGATAGGTTTTCGTTAAAATATGCATTGCTTCGGTACCAACCTCAAGAGAAGTTATTTTATTTAGAATAAGGGAAAGGCAGGAATATACCTGTTGGTAAAATTCTTGTACAGTTTGTCTACCTTGAACTAAAGACGTCATTTGATATTCTAGCGTTGTGACATCTCTTTTATTTGCATAGTGGGATGTTAAGCATCTAATTATGCAGTTCCAGTTTAAAGGCGTATTATAGGATTCTAAAATACTATCAGCGTGTCCTATTGTCTTGTTCCTTACTACATTCAAAATGCTAAAGTATTTAGCGGTACCCTGAAGTGGCTCATAAATTTGTAAAATACGATCTACACTTTTTTTCCATGATGTAAATTCTCCATCTACACCAGAAAATTCTCTTAAACTCCTTACAATGTCTGGGATTTTATCCAGATCACCTATTTGTCCTCTACGTTATGTATCAATATTTTGATCTACACCACCATAATAATCTGCATTAGGATTTACAATCGAAGATACAAGCTGTCGACCTTCTCTTTGTAGAGTTGCGTGTGCAATATTTGCAATTAATTGCTCTAATTCCGGTGATATTGTCAAATTTCGATTTTCAGGTTCGACATTGGGATTCGGGTTAAGCATGGCTGGCCGAATTAAATTATTTGGGTTAGCCATTAATTAATCAATTCTAATTTTAATTCAGTGATGTCTTGTGGACTTGATCAAAATTACACTTTATGTTTACGTTAATATCAAAAAATGAAACACAAAAATCTTCACTTTAAACACAAATAAAATAGATTTTTTTCTAAAAGGTTGCAAAATCTTTTGCACAGAACTTGGAATCACTATTTTTCCTAAGTAATTTTAGCAAAATTCCTCTTACAAATTTAATGAATTACAAATTTTCTTTTTTTTTTCAAAATAGGAAAAAAAAACAATTTTTTCACATCTAATCTAAAATTACGTATTTTTCTTAAATTAAGATAAAATTTTTCTTCAAATGAAATGTTGCAAAAACAAAAAAAAATTTTCACAAAAATTTAAAATTACGATTTTTTCATTAAGTTGCACAAATTTTTCGCAAAAATTTTAAAATTCTTTTTTATTTCTTTTTACAAAATTTCACTTGTTTAATTTATTTAATAAAACACTCTTACAATAGTTGAATCATTGTTGTCTCCGCACCGAAAAACTTGGGAAGTTTCCTTTTCATCCGTTGTGGCGGTTACTTGGGTTCCTTTGTTAACGTTAATGCTGCGGCTCCTGGGTGTTGATAAACGACGAAGGACTTGGTGACACGTTCGTTGGGCGCCAGTTATTACTTTTTATGTTTACTTATTTAAACATTTAAATAAAAAGCAATTTTATTATACTAAGTTTACTCTAATTTTATTATATTGAATTTAATTTTATTAAATTGAACATAATTCTATGAACTACTTATTACGAATGCTGAAATACAAAATTTATAAAAACTTATTTTCTGTCTTTTCTTTAATTTTCTTTTTAATGATTTCGTCATACGGATGTGTGCTAGACGCTAGGTCAGCACTTTTCTGTATGCACATTTCGGACGTGCTTTTTAATATGATACTTTTTATGTGTTATGTTGGTTCGGTAGGAAATTTATATGATCGTCACATGAGGAGTTAATTCGGTAGGAATTTGTAACATCTGTTTCGTTAACTCGCACTCTGCAAAGAACAGAAAAAATCTGAAAAATTTTTAAAACATATTTTTTTGTAGGGTTTTTTCTGCCAAATCCAGTGATATAATTGGTTATGCCCTAAGAAATTATTTTCATTGATAAAAAATGAATTTTCGAATTTTTTTACGATACAAAAATCGCTGAAAAAATGGAATAATTGAAGGAAATCTCGCTAACCGATCTCCATAAGAGAGTTTAGGGGTCGATGTCAGTGTTTAAATTCAAGATGACTTTTTATTAGTTTTTTCTTATAACTTACTCTTTTAACACATGCTTTGAGGTTAGAAAACCATTGTTTTTTCGAAACGGTGAGACAGAATCGGAAAATTTAACATCGAAATTGATAATCGTTATTAGCAACCTCAAAAAACCCCAAATCTCGTATTTTGTGACAATCCATCAATAGAAATTAATTTTTTGATGTTACACTGTGCGCCATCTCGGATCCGCCATTTTGAATTTATAGTCTGAAAAAAGTTTCTTCTTCAGAGATCCAAAAAACTCGCCCATGAAGTCGATTGGTGAGATTTCCTAGCAGCATAACACATTTTTCGGCGATTTTTATCTTTTTTTTAATAGCACTTTCTCTTCAAACACGTTTTTTGAGGTTAGAAAGCTATTTTTTCGAAAAAGGCCGACGGCATCAAGAAATTGAGAAAATTTCCGATTTTTTCATATGCTTGAACACTTTTTTTTTCAAAACTGAAATGGGCAGAGGGGGTGGCCTTTTTGACAAAGAACTACCCATATATATATATATATATATAAGTTATATATAAGTTTATTATATAAGTTTATGCATATGGGGAGAAATACGTCAAATGTCCTAGCGCGGTGCGCGAGCGCTAAATTCTGTTGTTTTCAACTCGTGCTGGTGGTACATAAATGTACTTTAAAAAATTTTCCGACACATCATTTCGATATATTTTTTCCTCAGCTTTCCAATGGTTTTGTCAGATTTCCCGAAATTTTCCATTTTCTTGGTGAAAAATCACAAAACGTGTTATATCTCAAAAACGGTATTTTTAATATTTTTTTTAATGCTATTAATCGAAAGCTGAGGTTTTTTCACACTAAAAAAGTTATTTTCCAAAGAGTGCTTTTGCAGTTTGCTATGAGAAATACAGCGCGAAAGAGTATTTGCACATGTATACATATATACCCAGCTAGCATTTTGTGAAAATTTCAATCAAAATTGGGTCATATTTGACTCTGCAGTATGATTGAAAACAATCAAATATGCGGTCATTTTTCGATCAAATATGGCTCTGTTATCGGGAGACAACGGTACCCTAGATATGACTCCACATTAAGAGTCTTTTGTGACCGTTATTTTCAAACAGTTTTCACTCATATTTGATTTCATTTTTGACTGTAATATGATTGATTTTTCTAGTCATTTTTCAATCATATTTGCTTTAATTTTTGACTGATATATGATTAGTTTTTGTAGTCATTTTTCAATAATATTTGCTTTCATTTTTGAATGATATATGATTGGTGTTTGCATACATTTTTCACACATATTTGTAGAACCTTTTGACTTATATATAACAGCTTTTTCTAGCCATTTTGCACTTTATTTTGCAGTAGTTTTCATTTTTGGGTTTTTTTTTTTCTATTTGATTAAATAAAAATAAAATCAAACAAACTGTACTTACAGACGCTTAGTTTGTCCCTGACATTCTTGTCATTATCATATGTCCTAAGTGTATAATTTTATTTATTGTAAAACTACACGGAAAAAACACCAACTCAAATTTTATTAAAAATTAATAGGAGATTATAAAAATTAAAATCTGAAAACAAATATTACTTTTTTATAGTAATAAATAGAAAATCCTTATTAAAAATTCTATTCTAGTTTGTAAATTAAACATTATTTAATCGAACTTACAGTCATTAAGCAAAGACCAATATTGTAAATTTTTACTTATTGATCAATGCTATTTTTAACAAACATGACAAAGATAACAAATGGAACAATTTTAACCTGGTAATTTGTGAAATGTTTCGGCTATTACCAATAGCCTCATCAGACCAGTTTGGTTAATTCTGTACATGGACTCGAACCCCTGACCGTTCATGCATTGCAATTGCATATTTTGCGACGGCCGCTCTAACACTTGAGCTACTGAGGGACTTGTCATGAGGTGTACAGAGTGCGCATATTCCATTTGTCATCTTTTATCACTTTCTCGCTTGCTGCCATAGCCGTTAGACCGTCGGCCTAAAGTCATGCTATGATTTATTTTTCGAAATTGTGGTGTTGCCAGCCACATATTTTTGAAATTCGGCGTGCTCTCCATATGGTTTAAGAAAGTTGATTTTAGCGACTGATTATTTTTATAATTAAACATTATTTAATCGAACTTACAGTCATTAAGCAAAGACCAATATTGTAAATTTTTACTTATTGATCAATGCTATTTTTCAACAAACATGACAAAGATAACAAATGGAACAATTTTAACCTGGTAATTGGTGACATGTTTCGGCTATTACCAATAGCCTCATCAGACCAGTTTGGTTAATTCTGTACATGGACTCGAACCCCTGACCGTTCATGCATTGCAATTGCATATTTTGCGACGCAATTAATTTTAATTATCACCTAAAAACTTTGAAATTTTACAACGAATTTATTAAATTTTAATAAATTGCCACATTAGAATTTTTATATATTTCATATTGTAATATATGATTCCCGCTTTATAATTTTTAAAAAGTAGTTATAGAAAAATTATTTCAAGATTATTAATTTTTATTATATTGAATTTTATTTCTCTTTTGTGTTTAACTTGTACTCTGTTTGAGTTCTCAACATGTTCATGCAAAAAAATAAATATATAAGGCTTGCCAAACTCTTACTAATTGGCTTTGAAGTATTGTGTTGAACAGAATTGGGACGGGGTCGGGAAAGCGGCAACGGAAACTCGCTGGCCGTCCCAATTTTGCTCAACACACAAAAAATTTTAAAGATAAATTTCAGTTATTATTATTTCATCATAAAAACTTTATAATGTACTTTTTAAAAAATAGTACAGTCCTTTTAAAATATAATAAATTATTGCAGAAATTTTAAAATTTACTGTTTTGCGGCAAAGGTTAGTTTACCTGCCTATAACGCTAAAATAGTCCTGGCACTTGAACCAGTACTATTTAGGTTGTTTGATTGTTATTGCAGGCACATAAACCCACAATAACAGTGTTTAAATGAAAGCAAGGCACCTTACCAGTGGTCGGGGGTGTCTTGCTGTGTTGGCCACTAAATATCAAAAAAAATGACAAAGAAAACCTTTAATATAAAATAGGTGTTGCTTTCTTTTTGAGTTGCTATGTAATGGCAAAATTTTATTTAATTTATGTCTATTATATACTTAATCGATAATTACAAATTGTGTACCAAATCATAATTTCATTAATTTAAAAATTGTGACCTACTTAAAATGCAGCCACCATAAACAAAACAAAAGCGAGCATTGACTTTAAAGAAGTTGCAATGTTTGCATTTTGTCAATAAAGCAAAAGCGAACATTGACTTCAAATAAATTGCAATGTTTTGCATTTTGTCAATACTAAACATTTTGATATGCTTAAGGGGTTGCATATGTGTAAAATATGTATGTGAGATTATAATTGAATCAGTGAAACTGAACATCCTCCCCCCGTTGAATATAATTCAACTGCTGTCGTCCAAATTGATAGCGAAGTCGGGTTTTTGCTGCCCAGTCGAACGTGGCTGAGGTGTAGGCTTTGTTGTTGTTGATGTGAATCGTCTTACTATGTGCTTTATAGCGATGAATAATATTATTATGACTGCTAAAATTAATGCTGTGCTGGCAAATGCGGTGTTCCAAGTATTTTGATGTTGTAGTTTATGTGGCAGTATAAAATTTTCTGTTGTTAATAGCATATGCAATTCAGTAAGATTTTTTATTTGGTCATCATAAAGGATACTAGTGTCATTTCTTAATACGGCTCTTATTTGCTCTGGATTGGATAACCTTTGAACACTTCCGAAACCAGTGTAGGAAGTGCGTATTGCGCTGGATATGAGATGGAATCCATCCAGTGTCAAAATACTGTTTTTGGCAACACACTGGGGTGCAATTGTGAGAATCCCCGAACCTGCCAAAGATACCTGTTGTGAGTTCTGGTCACATACGATCGTCAACCGAGTAGGAAATTTTAACGCAAATATCCATTGGTTTCGTTGTTCCGTTTGAATCCATGTTGAGTTTTGTTTAATCTTTTCTAAATTGCAGGTGGCATGTGTTTCATTTTGGAGAAGCCCAAGTTCACAGGAACAAACTTGAGATTCTTTGTGGTACCTTGGACGAGTTGTGCATACAACTTGATCCTGTTGAATGATAATACAGGATTTAATATCAGCTTGACTTAATGGTATGTACTGATCCATATGTTTGTCAATGGCAATTGTTTCCGCGCAAGGTGCAACAGTTATTAGTGTATTGTTAATTATGGTTGGAATAGGTGTCATTTTAAGTATATCAAATTGTTCTTGGATGGTCAGTGGAAGTGAAATCTGAAATACTGCATTGTCATTCGTTACTCCTCCCTTGACTGTCATGATTTTATATAACTGTATGGCGTCCTCATCTTTGACTGGTATATCCAAGTTGGCTGGCATGTGGGCCTTGATGTTTCTTAGCTCCTTGCGCAGTTGATTTACAGATAGTAAAGCTGGACTTATTTTTCCATGATGTGTGTCGGTCAATACGTCAAGGAGTGCAGTTTGCACCCGCTGTATGTTGATAATAATAAGTGTCAGTTGATCTGATAAGGATGTGAAAGTTTGGAATAGAAGGAATTGGTATTCAGACGTTTCGATGTTTTCTATTGCCTTTGTGAGGAGATTTAATTGACCTTCCACTTGCTCGAATTTCAACTTAGTAGTGTTTCGGTCTACCTTTATTAAGTTAAGAGTGAAGTCTATGATTGATGTTTTGTTTCTTAACAATCTCAATAGATAATCTTCATTGTCTTTTACTTCCTCTATAGTATTGACATTTTTTCTGCGTAATTGGAATCCAGTACTCCAAAAAGTGAATTTGCCACATTTCCTACAAAATTTATGGCACCTCTTTTTACACGAACTGTCGGCAAAAAGGAATTGTCTAATTGAAGCACATCAGCCATATGTTGAAAATGAGATAAAGTGGTATTACAACTGCATTGTCGATTTATTCTGCCACATATATTATGAAGGAATGAAATACCATTTTTCAGTGCGATGATGTCGGTTTTTAATGGTTCTAAATCATAGTAGACAATGAGGTTCCATTGGCTTGTAGCAAGTTTGAGTCTCCCAATCTCTTCAAAATGTATACCAATATCTGAGTTAAACTTCTGTATTTTAACGTTTTGTGCTAATGCTAGTGGTAACATTAGAAGTGTAATCATAAGAGTGATCAATACGGTCTTGCTGCTGTCAACTGATGCCTTTCGTGCGCGTTTTTTTTGTAAATCATCTACCTCTTCAGAATTAACCTGTGTAAATTCCTCAGTTGGTTCAATTGGTAATGGTGACAACTTATGTATAGGTCTTTTAAGAACCCCCGACGCTGTGCGAACATCTGCTACGCGTACAGCTCCATCCTGACCATGATAAATCTTTTCAATTCTTCCTAAAGGCCACCGCAATGAGGGAGTATTGTCATCTTTTATGATAACCATTTGACCAAGCTTTGCATTTGAACTTTGTTCTTTCCACTTGTGACGATACTGAAGTTCATTCAAATATTCCAGGGACCATCGTTTCCAGAACTCTTCTTTAATATGTGTCACCAGTTTCCATCTTGTTAGCAATGAGTTACTAGTGGGTGTGGAAACTGGATCAATTGATGAATTAATTGGTTCTCCAATCAAAAAATGACCTGGTGTAAGAGCTGTCATGTCATTAGGATCATTTGACATGGGAGTTAGAGGTCGTGAATTCAAAATGGCTTCTGCTTCAACCAACGTTGTTTCAAGTTCCTCATACGTAAGGGATGCCGATGTCAAGATTTTTATGAGTAAACCTTTTGCAGATTTAACAGCTGCTTCCCATAGGCCTCCAAAGTGAGGGGAACTTGGAGGTATGAATTTAAAAGTAATGCCTCTATTGTTGCATTCTGTGGTTATCTTTTCGTTAGCTCTTTGGGATTGAAGAATATTTTTTAATTCCTGTAATTGGTTACTGGCACCAATGAAGTTTGTTGCATTGTCGCAGTATATAGTTTGGCAATGACCTCTTCGGCCAATAAATCTTTTTAAAGCTCCTATGAAGGCATCTGTTGTGAGGTCGCTAACGAGCTCCAAGTGGACAGCCTTTGTAGTGAAGCAACAGAATACTGCTACATAAGCCTTTTGAGGACGTTTTCCTCGAATTTTGTAATGTATCCAGACTGGTCCAAAGTAGTCAACACCGGTAATAATGAATGGTCGATTAGGTGTTATTCTGTCAGCAGGTAAGTTTCCCATTATTTGGGAGTACATCTTTGGTTTCGCCTTGCTACATTTAACGCACCGTTGGATGATTGCTCTAGCCATAATTTTTGCCTTGATTGGCCAAAATTTCTGTCTTGTGAATGATATGAGCGCTTGAGCTCCACAATGCATATTTTCCTTGTGTACCTTTTCCATTAAAAGCTTCGTCAATGTGTCATTGTATGGAACTAAAATTTGATGCTTGGCGTCATAATTTAATGATGAAGCTTCCAGTCTTCCTCCAACACGAATAACACCTTGCTTGTCTAGGAACGGAGAAAAGGCTGCTAACGGGCTTTGGGCCTTTACCGTTCTTTCTTTCTTTAATTCTTTGAGCTCATCGCTGAAATCATTTTTTTGAATGACCTTGATGATTGTAACAAGAGCGTCATTTAGTTCCTGTGTGCTTAGCGTCAACTCATTGCATGTTATACCTTTCATGCGTCGTATAAATCGAAGTGTGTAACCTACTACTCGTTGAAGTGTGTTGAATGAGTTTCCATGATTGATTTTGTAAATCCAATCCCTTTGTGAATCGAGTGCCACTGATGTTACATTGGATGTTGTTTGTTCATCTTTATTCATTGTTTCAGTTACGATGGAAGATTTTTGCTTCATTTCCGGACACTGTGGGTTATAAATTAACTTGGTGAATTTAACTGGCCAATTATTTTCATTTCCATGCAAAAACAAAGGACCAAAGAACCACAAGTGACTGGCTGGCAATTTTGATGGCACTAATCCTCGTGACAGTGCATCTGCTGGGTTGTCCCTTGATGAAACGTGGCGCCACTGATCTGCCACTGTCAATTGTTGGATCTGGCTGATCCTGTTTGCGACAAACGTTTGAAGTGCAGATGATTTTGAATTTATCCAATAGAGTACAATTTCCGAATCCGTCCAAAAGTGTATCTGTCCCTTATGATTAAGATCGTTCTTCACCCTTTTCATTAACGTTGTGCTGAGGACTGCTGCACATAGCTCCAGGCGTGGAATTGTTTGTTTTTTCAAAGGTGCCACCCGGGATTTTGAACATAGTAGTCTTACGACTGTGCGACCGTCTTTTAACGTTGCACGCACGAAAATTGCAGCTCCGTAGGCCTTTTCTGATGCATCACAAAAGGCATGAAGTTGAACAGATGATGCTACATGTTGTCCAAAAACGTGTCTTTCAAAGCTAAAATTGTTCAGTGCCTTTAAATCGTCTCGGAAGGTCATCCATTTGGAATGTAATTCGATTGGTATTGCCTGGTCCCAGGAAAGTTTTAATTGCCATAAGTCTTGTATGATGATCTTGGCTGTTACTATAACTGGGCCAAGTATCCCTAATGGATCAAATATTTTTGCAACTTCTGACGTGATTGTGCGTTTCGTGATTTTGTTTGTTGCATGAGGCGTAGATCTGATGCAAAATTTATCCTGTTTTGGTTGCCAGACTAACCCAAGTGTTTTTATGGAGGTATTATCATCATTGTCAAAATCTAAATCAATTTCCTGATCATCCTTATCAATATCTTGTAATATTTGTGGGTGGTTTGCACACCACTTGCGAAGTTTAAAGCCAACAGGTTCTAATATGCGTTTCAGTTGACTCTGCATCTCCAATACCGTTGATAGTTTATTGGATCCACTGAGACAGTCATCTACGTAAAAATTATTTTTTAAGACTTGTGCTCCCAGTTCAAATTTTTCTGTATTTTCTTCTGCAAGCTGTTGTAGGCATCTTGTTGCTAAGTACGGGGCGGATCTGGTGCCATATGTCACTGTGTTTAACTGATAATGGCGGACAGGCTCACCAGGATGATTCCTCCAAAAAATAGTTTGAAATTTCCTATCCGCTGGGTGCACTGAAATTTGTCGATACATTTTTTGAATATCGGTGCAAAAAACAAATCTTGGTAATCGGAACCGCAGAAGGATCGAAAACAGTTCACTCTGCACTGTTGGCCCAGTAAATAAAATGTCATTCAGTGATATGCCAGAACTAGTTTTACATGAGGCGTCAAACACTACTCTAAGTTTTGTACTGCTGCTATCTGGTTTCAGTACACAGTGATGCGGGATAACATAATGTGGTGTAGATTTGTTTTTAGTGGTTATCTGCTCCATATGTCCCAATTCATACTCGTTCATAAATTTGACGTACTGTTCTCTGAGGTTTTGATCCTTAGATAGTCTTTTCTCAAGGGAAAAGAATCTGGTCATTGCTATTGTTTCTGAATCTTTTAGGTTCTCAGGATCTTGTTGGAATGGTAGCCTTACCATGAAGCGTCCCAATGAGTCCCTTTGAGTGTTGTTTTGAAAGTGTGTCTCGCATAATTCTTCTGCCATAGTTAACTTTGAATTTTTAGGTTCCGGATCATCCATCTGCCACAATCGTTGAATCATTTCATCTAGATCTTCCTCAGTTTTTGTACATATGCCACATGTTGCGGCACACTCGTTCCTGTTATCAAGGTAGGAGTCGCCTACTTTTCCTGAAAAAACCCATCCAAAAACGGTATTTTGAAGTATAGGTAGATCACTTGATAGTTTGATTTGTCCAATGGTCAGCAATTGATGATAAAATTCTGCTCCCAAAAGGATGTCAATATTCGCCGCTTGGTTGAAGTAAGGGTCTGCTAGTTCAATATTTTTTGGAATTGACCATGATGATGTATCTAACGATTGCGAAGGCTGCAATGTAGTAATTTGTGGCAGAACGTATGCTTCCAATGGTTTTTGGTATCCATTTATACGGGACTGAATATTAATGTAGGCCCGCTGAGTTGAAACTTGTTTTTTCCTTCCAATTCCTTCTATGGACATTGAGGTCATCTGACCTGATACACCAAGGCGTTTTGCAAGCCTGCTAGTAATAATGTTGATTTGGGAACCAGAGTCCAACAGTACTCTGCAGGTTATCACCTTTCCATTTGCTGTATTTACCTTAATTAAAGCTGTGCTAAGTAGCACGTAGCCTTTTTTTTGGGTGTTGTTGTAGGTTGTAAGGCTAACAGGAGAGTTTGAATTATGTTCATTAGAAGATGTTGCAGCTATGTGTAGACCGTCTTTTTCCTGATGTAACAATGTATTGTGTTTTTTCTGACATCTGGTGCAAGATCTGCTATGACAATTAGAGGTGCTGTGCCCACTTCTGAGACAATTTGTACAGAGTCGATTTTTGATCACATGATTCATCCTGTCTTTAACTGAAGCCTTCAAAAATTTGGCACATGTAAACAAAAAGTGTTCTTTTTCATGACAGAATTTACATTTTTGATGTACTGTTGTTGTTAGCACTTTCATAGGTCTTTGTTTGGCCCCAATAGCCTCCATCATTTGGAACTGGGCTTCCAAAAAAGTAAGAAATTCGTTTAATTTTGGAATTTCTTTATGATTTGCAATAGTTTGCTCATATAAAATATGAGTTTCGCGATCCAACTTCTTTATTAAAATTGGAAGTAGTAGCGGATCCCATGAGTTCGTCACTACTCCCAGATTTTCCAATGCTAACAAGCATTCTTGTGTTGTATCATGCAGCTCCTTGATTGTTTTGGATGACGCTGCTGATAAGGTTGGCTGCTCCAATAATTTCGATACAAGAGTGTTTGTTAGGACTCTTTGGTTGTTGTACCGATCTTGAAGTAACGTCCAGGCTGTTGTATAATTCGCCTCACTCAATGAGAGATGTCGAATTAGCTTTTCTGCTTCTCCAGTGACGTTTGACTTCAAATACCACATCTTCTGCACATTTGGTAGCGCTTGGTTGTGAATCATTTGAAGAAATAAATCAAAAAATTGACGCCACTTCATGTAATCACCATCAAATTTTGGGAGAACAACCTTTGGCAGTGGTAGAGCTCCCCGCAAGCTTGCTGTGCTGACTTGCATTGTATCTGGATTGCTCCCTTGGTAGTTTTCCAGATCTTCAGTTAGAACGATTATCTTTTGTACCACCTCCTCTTCCAATTGGATGAACGTGGACAGGTCGTATCCTTTGGATGATGGGTCTTCCATTTGCTGCCAGATTTCATCGTTGATTTGTTCTATTTTTCCCCAAAGCTGTTTGATCGTGTTTAATTTCAGCTCACTGGAGATACGTGAATGGTTTGTTTGTGTAGATTCAGCGTTGGCCAGGTGTCTTTTTAAAGTTGACAGTTGGGCTTCAAATTTTCGAATAAGCCCCCTTTGCTGCTGGTCAGCATCATCTGTACGTGTGTCATCTGGACCTTGGATGTTCTGCGTATGTTGCTGACTGCATGCTGTAGTTGTATGCTGACTAACTGCAGACCTTTGTGGAATCACCGATTTCACTGAGTTAGTTGCGTCTATCTTTGCAGCTGCTTCCTCGAAGATTTTTGTGTAAGTTTCGACTACTTCGGCTATTTGGGTGTAATAGTCCTTTGAAAAGTAGTCGTGTTCCAATGGGAGGTCGTTCAATATGCGGATTTTTGTATCTGTTTCCTCAAACTTTTCCCATGCTTGGCTTATTCGCCGTAAACGCTCTTGAAAGTAATTTGATGTCCCTTTCCGTTCTGAGGAATCCTTTTTAAAGTTCCTCACCACGCTTTGAATTTCTTCTCCAAGGGATTGCTGGATCTTTGCCAAGCCGTTGAACACCATCATGAATAGATGAAAACGAGTTGTTTACTGGTAGTAGATGGCTGCTGTGTCCACCTTTGGATTAGTTAGGCTGGATTGTCTTGATGCAGACTGTATCCTGGCCAAAATGTGTCACCGTTTTGCTGATGACTGTTGAATGATCAGATGGCTGCTGTGTCCACCTTATGCTGACTGTTGAATAATCAGATGGCTGCTGTGTCCACCTTATGCTGACTGTTGTATGATCTGATGGCTGCTGTGTCCACCTTATGCTGACTGTTGTATGATCTGATGGCTGCTGTGTCCACCTTATGCTGACTGTTGTATGATCTGATGGCTGCTGTGTCCACCTTATGCTGGAATCACGTCGGGGTCACCAATGGTTTGCGGCAAAGGTTAGTTTACCTGCCTATAACGCTAAAATAGTCCTGGCACTTGAACCAGTACTATTTAGGTTGTTTGATTGTTATTGCAGGCACATAAACCCACAATAACAGTGTTTAAATGAAAGCAAGGCACCTTACCAGTGGTCGGGGGTGTCTTGCTGTGTTGGCCACTAAATATCAAAAAAAATGACAAAGAAAACCTTTAATATAAAATAGGTGTTGCTTTCTTTTTGAGTTGCTATGTAATGGCAAAATTTTATTTAATTTATGTCTATTATATACTTAATCGATAATTACAAATTGTGTACCAAATCATAATTTCATTAATTTAAAAATTGTGACCTACTTAAAATGCAGCCACCATAAACAAAACAAAAGCGAGCATTGACTTTAAAGAAGTTGCAATGTTTGCATTTTGTCAATAAAGCAAAAGCGAACATTGACTTCAAATAAATTGCAATGTTTTGCATTTTGTCAATACTAAACATTTTGATATGCTTAAGGGGTTGCATATGTGTAAAATATGTATGTGAGATTATAATTGAATAAGTGAAACTGAACATTTACTTTGTAAAATTAACTTGCATTCGAAAAATTAATGCCTGCTTGATGCAATTTTTATATTACGCTTAGTAATTTTTCATAGACACTCGAACCGTTTCTAAATTACTAAATTACCTACTAATTTTTCATAAATTTTGAACATTTACAATAATTTCGAGTTTCGTTTTTTCCGTGTATTTATATATCATTTACTCATTGTAAACTTATTATGAACTACAACTCAGAACACAAATCAAAATACATATTTCAAAGTACAAGCTCAATCACACTCCAGTCATTTCGTAGATCAAAAAATGATATTATTGAAACTGTTTTCTGTGCAATCAGTTTTAGATCATTGGGTATATCGAAATGTGAAGTTTAGATTTTTTTTTTTTTTTTAATTATTACTAATCACTTTTTGATCATAAATAGTAATCAAAAATGACTCGAATAGCTGATCTAAAAATAAATGATCATCTAAATGCTAGCTGGGATACTATAAAGGCAATTGTGATGTATTTACTCGAAATCGAGTGAACTTTATACGAAAAATGGCCAAAAATTGTTTAAATGAACAGCTACGATTTGACGCTCTGCGGAATATTTTTCCCAAAAACCACGCTCTAAAACTCTGCATACTTAGATTTCGTCGCGATCGTGACGAAACTTTTTTCGCCTTCCTGACAGCCGTGCGCTATGTGCTGTTGGTTTAATTAAGTATGTAATATATTATTTATTTAAACACTACGTGCTGTTGCTTCAGTTAATTTTGTATATCTATATATGAGGCGCTCAGTTGCAAAACCGGCCAAGTGCCTTTTTCTTACTTTTGAAAAAACAACGAAAAACGTTTATCTTCATCTATGTTCATTGAAAAATTAAAAAGTATTTTCCACATAATAGCTTATAAAATTTCTTACTCAAAACACGTCAGATCAGACTTTTCTAGTTTCATCTGCCGATGTTTTTGAGGAAACAATTTTGCACTTGGCCGGTTTTGATCCATGGAACATGCACTTGGCCGGTTTTGATACAGAATTCAACAAAATTTGTTTGAAAAAAGTGCACTTGGCCGGCTTTGATACCAAGGTACTGCACTTGGACGGTTTTGATACCAAGGTACTGCACTTGGCCGGTTTTGATACCAAAGTACTGCACTTGGCCGGTTTTGATTTCAAGGCCTTGAACTTGACTGGTTTTGAATACAATTCAATTGAAATAATATGTTAACGTGAGAAATATTGTAGGAGTCACCGAGGTGAGTGAAAATTGCGAATTTGTAGTTTGCGTGCGATTTTTAACGAATTCCACTATAACACCTATAGGTCACGATGAGCTTAACACACATAACTACGTTTTGCGGTGCGTGCGATTTTTGGATTTTATTGCTTTAAGGATATTTTCCGCGTTCTTTGGAGTATCCCGGAGGTAGTCACTCCAAAAGTGACTACTCATCGAGGCGGTTCACTCCGAGCCACTTTGGGTCACGTGGAGTCACCGAGGTGAGTGAAAATCGTGATTTTGTAGTTTGCGTGCGATTTTTGTAGAATTGGTCTATCACACCTATAGGCCACGTTGGAACAAGAGCTTATCGCACATAACTACGTTTTGCGGTGCGTGAGTTATTAAGTATGGAAACACCGGGAGGTTTTTAAAAAAGATTTTATTTCAAGTTCACTCTTGCTGTACATTTATCCAACTAACTTAATAACTTTTTCCTTTTCCATCACTCAGGTATTTTACATTTTAGGTAGTTGCATTTGTTAAAATGCAATTCGGCATTTTTTAGCCACCAACAAATTCTTATTACTTTTTGCTTGGTTACATAAAAGTCGCAATAAAGCGTTTTTTTTATATATGTAAGTTCGTTGTACTCGCTTTACGTTCTATTTCTTTAAGAAAAGTATCATATTTATCTAACGTAGAGACAAAGTCAACTTCAGATGCAGCTTTATATGAAACTACCCTCCCGTTAGAATTTGAATTCTCCTGAATTCCATCAATTATTTTGTCATGATTTCTATTTTTATACCTTAGTGCGAAAAAAGATAAAGTTAGGCTCATTATAATGAATACTATTAATAAGATACAATTTTGTATATTAATTATACTTTTTGGAAATTTTTCTTTACTTTTTTCTTCACTTATTTCTTTTATGTTATCTACGTTATACAATGCAATTTTATTAAAATGTAATGTTCCTGAAACATTATGTTTTTCTTTATTATTCGGGTAATAAAACTTTTGTTTAAAAATTTTCTTTTCATTTGAATATTTTTCATTTATTATGTTAATAGTACAATTATTGAAATTTATTAAATAATTTCCATTAAGATTTATTTCTCTATCATCACATGTTTGGTTTAAATATGTTTTTATATTTTTAACAAAAATAGTTTCTTCATCCAATGTTATAATTTCTATTTTCTTATTAGTAATGAAATAACAATCGTTTCTTAAAATACAATGTTTACTTTGTGTAAGTTCATGTAAGTCTTTGTTTTCTTCGTATTTGTATGTTTGACTATCGTATTCTATAATATATTCTTTGTTTGCGTCAATTTCTTTAAATTCTTTATTTGGTACTGGTATCAACAGCTTCAAAGGTAATTTAAGATAACTTAAGATCTTAATTGCAAAAACTAATAAATCTCTGTCATATCTCAAAACTCCTAGTTTTATTTGTTTTAATTTTACTAAGTCAATGTTGTAAGTCTCTATTTCTTCATTTGTCGGTATATTAGGATGGTCAACTTTAGCTTCTATATACTGTAGTTTAAACAACTGGTCAAAGTAAAATTGCTTCATGATAATGTCTCTTTCGACTTTTTCTACATGATTTAATTGTCTTGATATTGTGTTTCTATCATTATTAATTGTCTCCTTTAAAGTAGTAAAACTGTTGCTAAAATATTCATTAATCTTAACTTGTTTATTTAAAGTCGTAATTGCGTTATGATTGTTGTTTTTGATTGCGTTTAAATGTTCGAGTATGGTCTGACGGTCCTCGTCGTCTATGGTACCGAATAAAAACTTTTCTGTTGAACCTATTAGATTTATTAAACCTCTTCTATTTCTCTGTGAGGGAATTAAAGTATGAATTTTATGTAATATATTGGATATTTCCTCATTTAACATGTGTTTTTATTCTAAATTCAATAATTCCAAATTTAGTGAAACATTTCTAACTATTCCAATAATTTCATCTGGGTTAATTATGTGTAAAACAATGTCAGTGTCGTTAATAAGTGAAACATCTGCTAATTGTAGTTTTACGTATCCGTCTTGTTCTCTAATTATTTGAACGTCCAGTAGATTATCGTCCATAGGGTAATCTGCAAATTTAGTTGGTCTTTTAATATTAGTTAAATGAATGTTACGTTACTTTGATTTTTTATATCTTGGCTGATGCTTATGCCTAACAGCTTTGTAGTTCTTTATGAAACCTGTAGTTCTTGTTTCCTCATAATTTTCTCTTTTATTGTTGAGATTTTTGATTCTTTCTTCTTTTATAGATTTAAGATTTTCATACGTTTTCTCTGTACTAACTTTATGGGTTTGTACCTCTAAAGGGGTTGCCTTAATTGAAGAATGGAATCTTTCATTGTAATTTCTTACCGCCCTTTGCATTATCATTTTAATTGTATGCGTTGGTTCTTGAGCTAATATTATACGAATTTTTTCTGCGATAGTACTATGAAATCTCTCAACATCTGAATTACCTGTATGTGAATTTGGCTTTGTCAAATGCAATTCTATTCCTTCATTTAATAAATGATCTTTTATCCTGTGTGCATTAAATTCATTATCTGCTATTATTTTAGTAAAATGCTCTTCTAATTGCTCTAAAATTGTGATTGCATTCCTATCTGTTAGATAATATGCTGCACCGAATTTCGAAAACTTATCTATGATTGTTAGGAACCTAAAACTTTTAATTACATACGTATCCACATGTATTATTTTATTAATGTCGTTGGGAGTTTCTGTAATTTGAAATTTGGGTTTTATAGGATTTCGATCGTATTTCATCTCTCTACAAACATCACATTGATTAATTAATATTTGTATTATTTGTTGTAAATTAGGGTAATAAATTTTATATTTAATTTTGTTATAAGTCTCATGCATGCCTGAATGTAGACTTTCTTTTACATGGTACAGGGCTATTTGCTTAACTGCTTCATCTTCTGTTTTTAAATCTAATGCCCTATATGAACATTTAATGAATCTAATTTGAGAGTCATTTGAGAATAATTCAATAATTCTCTGTTGCACAATATTGTATATGTAATCTGACACTTCAGCATAAATGCCAGTTATTCCTTTTTTTATGTATCTCCTTAACATATCTGTTAATCTTTCAAAGTCATGTTCGGCTATATAAATAATTCTCTTTCCATGTACATATAATTTCAATATCTGTAGTTTTGTTGTTTGTTATAATAAGTTGTGTCTTGTATTTATTTACTATTTCTTCCTTTATTAGTATATGATCCAATAAATCCTCTTCTGCAGAGTGAATAGTTGCCCTTGTGGTTATTTGCTCTACATTGCATATACTAAAGCAATCACTATCATTGTCGTCTGATACTGGGGAAAATTCCTCACTATTTGGGGACTGTGATATAATCGGACCTTCAACTTCATTTGGTTCGATTCTACTCAAAAAATCCGCTACTCTGTTCTCTTTACCTTTCAAATATTCTATTTCAAATTGGTACTCTCCTAATTTTAGTAGCCATCGTTGATGTCTAGAAGACATATCTGTTCCTCTATACTTAGCATGTAAATATTTTATTGGCTGGTGATCTGTAAGGATTTTAAATTTATTTCCATAAAGATATGGTCTGAAGTAATTGACGGACCATAGTATTGCTAAAAATTCTTTATCAGTAGCTGAATAATTTCGTTCATGGTTATTCAGTGTTCTAGATGCGAAACAAACAGGATGTCCTTCTTGTAAAAGAACGGCACCTACTGCATAATTGGATGCATCAGTAGTAAGGGTAAAACTTTTTTGAAAATTTGGAAATTTCAAAATTGGATGACTACTGATTAATCCCTTAAGCTTTTCAAACGCTTCAATGTAATTCGGATCTTTCATGTTTATTGAAGTATTTTTCTTTAGGTATTTTGTAATGGGTTGTGCCACTTTGGCGTAATCCTTAACGAATTTTCGGTAATAGCCAGTGAGGCCTAAAAAGCTTTTAATCTTTTTCTGAGTATTGGGCAATTGTAAGTTTTGTATAACTTTAATCTTCTCTGGATTTGGTTTTAATCCATGTTCAGTTAAGACATGTCCTAGAAACTCTGTCTCTCTTTTCATGAAACTACATTTATCAATTTGGATTTTCAAATTATGTTTCTCTAATATTTTGAAGATTTCTGTTACTGATGATGTATGTGTTCTTTTATTGTTGTACTAAAAATAAGTACATCATCTAAATATACTACACATGTTCGATTTATTTGGTCCCTTAGTATATCGTTCATAAGGCGCTGGAAAGTCGCCGGCGCGTTTTTCAAACCAAATGGCATTCTTATGAATTCATACAAGCCATGTGGAGTGACGAACGCTATTTTATGCCTATCTGCTTTATTAACAAGGATTTGATGATATCCTTTCGCAAGATCTATTGTTGTGAAGTATTGGGCTCTACCCAATTTGTCCATTATACTATTTATATTTGGCAATGGAAATTTATCGTCTATGGTTATTTCATTTAACCGCCTGTAATCAATTACTATTCTGAATTTTCTCTCGCCTGAGTTGTCCATCTTTTTTGAAACAACTATTAGTGGGCTAGAGTACTTTGAGCAACTTTTTCTAATTATACCTTGTCCCTCCATTTCTTTAATCTGCCTTCTAACTTCTTCCTCATGTTGGGGTAGTATCAATATAGCTTAGAATTTATTCGCGCATCTGTTAGCGTCTTAATTTCATGGTCTATTGTTGGTGTGCTAGTAAGCTTGTTACCTTCTTTAAAAAACAAATTATTAAATCTTTTGATAAGTTTCTCTACTTCCTTATATTAATCAAGATTTAAATGATCTAGTTGCAATTTTCCAATCTTAAAGTCTATTGCTTCTAGATTCTGTATATGTTGCATATCGTAGGGTTTATTCATAAATCTTATTGTCTGATGGTTAAGGTCAATTGAGCCTTCATCTAAATTTATTAACGTATTTAATTTGTTAAGTAGGTCCATCCCTATTATGAACTCATACTTTCTGTCATTTAAAGGTCGCAATTTCCACTTTATGAGTGCGCCTTTGGGTAATTTTACTTCTTCCGGGGCCTTCGTATGTATTTCATGTGTTATTGAACCTTTACCTGCTATAGTTGAAAAGTGGATGGGGTTTATTTCTATATTTTCAAACCCTACTGTCCTTTCATCAGCTATACTAATTGTGGCTCCCGTATCTATCAATGCTACATATTTTTTTTTATTAAGTGTAATATTAATTAAGGGTAAATCATCCGAGGCTAGTTCATAAAAAAATTTAATTCATTTCCTGACTGGTTTTGTCTGTATTGTCCAGAATTGTTAGTATTTTTTTGTCTATCATTATCTTGTCTTTCATTGCCTTGGTTATCCATCCTGCGATTTTGTTGATAGTTTTGCTGTCTATTATTTTGGGAATTGTCATGTCTTTGGAAATTATCGTTTTTGTGAAAATTATTCTTCTTAAAACTTTTGTTCCTATTCTGTGCATCGTCCTTACAATACTTTCTAAATTGATGTCTGATACATGAATCTTCAAACTTTCTATTAGTCTTTACTGATATTTCTGTCCCTAAATTGTTAAGCTATTCTATTGCCAATTCACTCACCGTATTTACTTTTAAACTTGAAATTTTCCTGTAAAGCTCGAATGGTTCCGTGTCCGGTCGATATCTCAGTTTCAGCGAATTCTTTATTGTAGTCCAGTCATCAGGTCTAGAAGGATTTATTACCACATTTTTTGCTTCACCTTGTATATTCTTGTAAAAAACAGCCCTTGTTGCAGCTTTCTTCATTTCGTCGCTTGGTATCTGCTCCAACATGTATTCTACTGCTGAGAAGAATGAGTTTATGGTCACGTCTCCTTGACCAGTAAACTTTGGCATGTAATTAATTTCTTTGAGTACGTCTAGTGCGTTTCTTTGCTGTAATTGCAAATATGCAGCTTGGATATGTTCCAACTGTGCATCTCTGCGAGCTAGTTCTTCCATCAAATCATCCGGTTGGAGATGTCGTGCCATTTTTAATTAAATGATCCTTTTGCACTGAACTTTCTTTTTATTTAAAACTTTGGAGTGTTCCCTTTTCTTGTTTCTAGAGTTTATTTGCGATTTTTACTTTCGATCTTTTTTACGCCTCCGAAATAAATTATTCGTAAGGAACTAAGTTCTTTTCGTTTTCGCTAAATTTCACTCCGAAGTATTTCTTTAGAATTTTTGTTTTAAAGTTTATTTCCGACTTTAACTTTTTCACTTCCGGAATTAATTATCCGTAAGAAGCTAGTTTTTTAACGAAAAATTTCACTTTAATTTTCTTAATAAGTTCGTTTCACTGGATCCTTTTTAGAAAAAAGAGATCCTACCGACTGCGCCAGTTATTAACTATGGAAACACCGGGAGGTTTTTAAAAAAGATTTTATTTCAAGTTCACTCTTGCTGTACATTTATCCAACTAACTTAATAACTTTTTCCTTCTCCATCACTCAGGTATTTTACATTTTAGGTAGTTGCATTTGTTAAAATGCAATTCGGCATTTTTTAGCCACCAACAAATTCTTATAACTTTTTGCTTGGTTACATAAAAGTTGCAATAAAGCGTTTTTTTTTTTATATGTGTAAGTTCGTTGTACTCGCTTTACGTTCTATTTCTTTAAGAAAAGTATCATATTTATCTAACGTAGAGACAAAGTCAACTTCAGATGCAGCTTTATGTGTAACTCGTGCGATGCTATTTTTATTTTTGCTGATTTCGTTACATTGCTTCCTGTCTTCAGAGGACGACGATATACTTAATTTTAAACAAATCCACTAAAATTCAAAAATCGCACACACCGCAAAACGTAACTTATTTGCGATAATTTCTTGTACAAACGTGACTATAGGTGTTATAGTGGAATTCTTTAAAAATCGCACGCAAACCAAAAAATTACAATTTTCACTCACCTTGGTGACTCCAAGTGACCCAAAGTGACTCGGGGTGAAGCGCCTCTATGAGTTGTCACTTATGGAGTGAATACCTCCGGGATACTTCAAAGAACAAGGAAAGTATCCTTACAGCAAAAAATTCCGCAAATCATTCTGTGGAAATACCCATATATAGGTTCACAACTTAATTTCGAAAGAATTCCAACTGTGACAAAATTTCAGCTAAATTGAACAAAAGAAATTTTATCATGTACTTGGCCGGTTTTGAAACCAAGTTCATGTACTAGGCCGCTTTTGAAACCAAGTTCATGCACTTGGCCGGTTTTGAAACCAAGTTCTTGCACTTGGCCGGTTTTGAAACCAAGTTCTTGCACTTGGCCGGTTTTGAAACCAAATCATCAAAATAAATTAAAAAAATTTTATATATCAGTCAAAAAATTTTTTTTTAATCTAATAACATAGTAGAACGATAAAGCATGATCCAGATTTTGATATATGAGAATATCTCAAAATTTTTTTTTGCACTTGGCCGGTTTTGCAACTGAACGCCTCATATATCATTTTTACCCTAAGCAGTTGCGACCGTACTCAAGAGGATTGTTGTTGTTGTTATTCATAATTTTGGTAGCAACGCGCGAAATCAGCAGAAGTTGAACTTGACACTTTAATACCAACGTGCGGTTGGGTCGTTGATCGCGACAAAAAGCAAATGCATCAAAATGAATAATATGTTTACCTTTCTCAACGTGGTACGTTAAATAATCAAAAAATAAATTTATATTTAATTTTTCTTAACGTAGTACGTTAACTTATATACGGTCTGAAATATGTGACTGCATATATTATCGCAAGAAACTCTTTGTCAGTTTTTGCGTATTTTTGCTATGACTGTTAAGAGTTCTTGAAATGTAACATACTTGTTGTTGTCCTTGTTGCGACAGTACTGCATCAATTGTATAATCACTAGCATCGGTAGTGATTTTGGAGTCTTTATCATACTCTGGATATTTTAATATTGCGTTGGATGATATTAATGCTTTTAGATTTTCGAAGCTAGCTATATATTGTGGATCTTTTTTGCCACTTTGTGGATCTATTTGCCACCTTCGAATAATTTTTAATAAATTTTCGATCCAGTGTCCAGTATCCAGTGGCTCCTAAAAAACCCTTCAATTGCTTTTCAGTTTTTGGAACCTCCAAATTCTGGATTATTGCAATTTTTTCTGGATTTGGTTGTATACCATTGTCGGTTAGGATGTGACCCAAGAATTTTGTTTCTTCTTTCAGAAAACTGCATTTGCTTGCTTGTAATTTCAGATTGTGCTCTTGTAATTTTGCGAATGAGATTAAATGCTCTTCTAATGACGTCGAAAAAACAAGAATGTCGTCTAAGTAGACAACGCAAATTTTATTTATAAACTCCCTGAGAATTTCGCTCATTAGGCGTTGAAATGTAGCAGGGGCATATTTCAACCCAAAAGCCATTCAGACATGCTCGTAAAGTCCAGCCGGAGTAACAAAAGCTGCGTTTTCAATATCTTTATCTGCCATTAATATTTGGTGGTATCCTTTTGCTAGATCTATTGTGATAAAGTACTGTGCTTTACCAAGTTTGTCTAAAATACCATCAATGTTGGGCAGTGGATATTTATCGTCTACAGTCAGTTGATTAAGTCTCCTATAATCCACTACGAGTTTAAATTTTTGAATGCCTGAATCGTCCATTTTCTTCGGTACAATCAAAACAGGTGAACTATATTTACTTCTACTCTTTCTTATAATTCCTTGTCTTTCCATGTCAACTACTTGTTTCTTTACTTCTTCCTCATGTTTAGGTGGCAATCTGTATATTCTAGAATTTATCTGTTGTTGTTCTAATTTCATAAACGACAGAGTTTGTATTTGTTAGAACATCACCCTCTTTATAAATTAATGAGTTATATTTTTTTAAAAGCGAACCAACCTTTTCCTTTTCATAATTGCTAAGATGATTTAATTGGATATTTTGCACTTCACTTATTTCCAACAATTCAGTCTGTTCTTGCAGTCTTTGTGATGAATGGAAGGCTCACTCCATTGTACAATTCCTCACTAGATTTTTAAATTTGAAATTTTTATTGATCCAATACATGCCCAATAATAGATCAAAAGGTTTATCAAAATCTACCATTATCCATTTCATCCTTACATTTTGCGGGTAGTTAAATTCTACAGGGCTTGGTGTAATTACGGTTTTACTTGATTTATAAGTTTGCCCAGTAATTGTTCTAAGTGTAGTTTCTTGATTTTTGTTCAGTATTGGCAAATTAAAATTTAAAACTGTTATTTTTAATGATATTCTTGTTTCGTCCGAGGCTTATTTATAAAAAAATTGTTATCGATTATTTGATTTACCTCTTGAGGATTGGTGTCTTTATTTAATGTATCGACTTCCATCGTTTGAACTGGATGTTGTGAACGATTTTTAGATTGTCCACTATTATTATTAAAGTACTACGACCAAAGTGAATGTTATTATTGTTGAAATTATTATTGCCATTGTTTCTACGTTCCTGACCCCCAGTATTGTAATTTCTATTTTGTCCAAAATTGTTATTCCTAGACTGCCCAGAAATGCTATTATAAGAATTGCTATTCCAATTATTTCTTCGTTCTCGACCCCAATTATTGTAATTTCCTGTATTGTTATTCTTGAACTGCCCTGAATTGTTATTGTAAGAGTTTCTATTCCAATTAGTGTTTGGAAAGTATTATTATAATTTCTTTGCCGATTATTAAAATTATTATTGTTATGTTTTGGTTTCTCATGGAAATCTTTTAAATTGTATTGATCCTGGCCAATAAACATATTTAGAATTACTCTAATTTCACTTAATTGATATGTATTATATATCTCTGTTGCCAAGGCACCAGCTGTAATTTCCTTTGTCTATAAAACTAACACATCGCTTAATATATCTAAAATTTTAACTCGCTAAATATAGCACATTCCGCTATATCATTCACAATATCTCTAACCTTATCCGCTAGTTCAATTACCGAACTTATCCTGCAATTTTCTTATTGATCCTCCCTTGATCCTTTTTGGGCCTATACTGCATTTTCAACTTCTGCTTGCATTCTTCCCATGTTGCTTCCAGATAATTTTTAGCTGCACCCAGGATTTTTTCTTCGTATATCACTGAAAACACCTGCTGTTGTTGAGCTTGGTCCCCTGCTGCGACCAGAGTCCTTTCCACCGCTGAGATGAATGTCGGCAATGTCCCTTGCTACCCATCAAATGTTGGCAGATATTTTATATTTCTTTCAATCAGGATTCTTGCTGCTTGTGGTTGGTTTTGGCGGCTTACAATTTCTGTTAATGGCGCAATACACTGTTCCATAATATTTTCCATGTTTCGGTTGTCGTCTCTTAAGATGATTCTTTAATTTCTTCTATCCAGTGTTACAAATTTTGTTTTTATTCCAGAGTTTTGTGTTGTTTCTGCGGTAGCCAGTAAATTTTTCTTTGGCTCCTTTGAATCTCACTATTTTTTTTTTAAATATTTTTCTGGTTCGTTGCCGTCGACTGCGCCACTTATATAATTAAAGACGCAACATCAATTTTGCAGAAAAACTTTATTATAGAACGATCACTTAACTACTGCTTAAAAATAAAAGCTATCAAAATTACTTTCAAAAATGAGATAGACATAAACATTAAATACTGTAAAAAGCAGTCAGCTAAAAGATGCTGACTCTGTGCTTTTGGTCACGTACTGACTGCTTATCATCGACCGTCACAGACGGTTACGTGATAGCCTCAGTCGTACGGTTGTATATAACTTGCGCGTGCATACATGTTGTTTATTTATCTTTTTCTTACTTTACGCTATGGTACTCACAAGGAATGTATACGTGTACTGATGGTAACGGAAAACTGAATGCTTATTGAAACCAGTAAATTTTCGGTAACAGTGCAGACCTCTAATTAGTATGTCCGTTTTCATTTCTAGTTTGTTAAGCACTTTTTTCTGGGTCGACTAGTTTAGATATCATCGGACCTAACGACCGGTTTACCCTTTCTACTTGACCATTTGCCTGTGGGGAGCCTGTTGCTATTTTAACATCTTGCACAAAATGTTTTTCTTAGAACTCCTTAAAGTCTTTTGATGTAAAACAACTTCCTCTATCCGATACGATGCACCTTGGTCTACTATATGACCTAAAATAATCTGAAAGTGATTTGACAACTTCATTTGTATTGGTTGTTTTGGTTGGATATAATCTGACAAATTTTGTGAAAGCGCCGATGATTACTAAAATATGTTTCTTTGCTCTAGAATGGTCTAAAGCACCATTTCGCATTTCATATAATGAATGCTCTGATTTTTAAAGCATATCATGTAGCTTGCATAACTTTTCATCTTTTTCTTGCATTATCACTAAATTTTCTACAAACGTATTTGATTCTAAGACTAAAATATTTGTAGAGCGGCTTAACGCATCGACATGCTGCATTCGAATGCTTGACCGGCATTCTAATACATAACCATAATTTTGTAGTTCTATCGCCCATCTTGCTATTCGGGGGTTAAGCTATTTTTTATTCAAAGTCATCATCAGAGAATTCCAATCCGTTACAATTTTAAATTTCATACCGTGAAGGTATTAAGCAAGAGTTTCCAGTTCAAAGCTGTGATACTTTGACTCTGCCTCTGTAGTTCGTTTTGAATAATAAAATATGGGATGCATTTTTCCATCATCTTTCTTTTGTAATAAAATTGCACCAAATCTGATTGAACTAGCATCACAATGTAATTCTGTATGGGCTTTTTGATCGTAAATTGCAAGTATGGGTGCTTCTACCAAATTTTGTTTAAGAAGTTCAAAAGATTGTAGTTCAAGTGATCTAAAATAAACTTGCAATCTTTTTTTATTAAATCATAAAGTGGTTTTGCTACCATCGAAAAATTTAATTTAATTAATTTAACCGTCGAAAGTAAGAGCATTGGAATCGGATTACTTCTAATTGCTTGAGGACCTTTTTCGTCAGCTTTAATTCCTTCTTCCGAAATTAAATATCCTAAATACTTGACACTCGACTTCAAAAACTCACATTTATACAGCCTTAGCTCGAGATTATTTTTAACTAGCCTTCTAAAAACTTCGAAAAGAATCTGCCAAAGTTCTTCAACATTTTTCGTTGCGATCATTATGTCATCTAAGTATACAATCAATTTGTCTTCTTTAATCATGTCAGAAAAATTTTATTAACAAACTTGAAAAACAGATGGGGCATTTCTAAGGCCAAACGGCATCCTCAAGAATTCGAATTGCCCCATTGGAGTAATAAATGAAGTAAATTTAACTGAATCTGGATCCATATATACATGAAAAAACACATTTTTCAAATCTAGTTTTGTAAAAAATTTTTACTTCGCTAATCTGTCCAACAAGTCATCTATTAGAGGAATTGGGTAGTTTTGTAGCTCATCTTTGGATGTAGCTTTATTTAATGTGCGGAAGTCAACGCACATTTGTAACTAAAGCGATGGGTGAAACAAACTCCGAATCGCTTGTTCTAATGTAACCTTTTAACAAATATTCATTTAAAATTTTCAACAATTCGGTTTTTTCTGTATACGATAATCTTCGAGGAGCACAGTGGAATGGTTTCTTATTTTCTACAATCAATTTCATTAAACGTTTTATTTCTGGTTCATTAAATCGCTTTGGTTTCAAATAAAAATCTTTAAATATTTTACAAAATCGTTATTTGTTTAAATAGCCAATTTCAGAATCGATTTTCAAGATATCTATTTCGTCTTTAAATGTGATCTCTATTGACATAAGATCATTTTCAAAATTTTTTTCAATCATTTCAACAAAATTATTTTCTCTTTCATTATTTTCAATAATTTCATCAACATTTTTTTCAAAAAGCTTCTCATTTTCAACATTAATCCTAAATTTTTCGGAACTTTCATCAATATCTTTTATAAGAGGAGTCTTATTTTCATCGACACTTTCAATTTTTTCATTATCTATTGCAAGCTTTAGTTTACAGTTTTTAATAAAATCTCTGCCTAAAACGGCTTCATGTATCATCGATTCGTTCGCAACAACAAACAGATTTAAAAAAATTTTTCTATCCTCAAATATTACAAAAGACTCGATTTTTCCAAATATTTTTAATTCACTTTGATTAATTCCAACATAAGACAAATTCATTTGTGAAAATTCAATTAAATTTAATTCCTCTGGAACGCAAAATCTTCGAACAAAACTTATAGGACTACCCGAATCTATGAGACACTCCAAGGAAAAGAAACAGTTATTGTTATGTTCTGCTATAAAACTTAAATATTTATAATACGAAATCATTTTCTTCCAGCAAGTGAATGGGTTTCTTCCGATCTGGACAATCAGATAAATTCCTTCTGGAATATGGATTCCTTGTAGTCAAATGTAATCAAATATTTCCCTGAAGTAAGATTGGGTTTGAGTAACAAAGTGATACTTGAATTGTGTGTACTGAATTTTTTGTTAACTATATCGAATTTTGCTCCTATTTGACTTAGTATATCTAGACCTATAAGGCTGTCAAAGTATGCGTGAAATTTGAACACCAAAAATCAAAACTGTCCTTGTTCTCTAAATTCCATAAATACCGGTAAAAATGTTTCTTCGTTTAATTCATATTTATTTAAAACTGTAGTTATAGTTATTGGGTCGCATTTCAATTGGTTTTCTGGATTAGTAAATTCGGGGTTTATAAATTATGAGGACGCTCGATAAGGAAACGAAGAGGGCGTCCAAAAGGAGAAGATATTTAATTATAGGGGAGAGTATAGTCGTGTATCTATATAACCGGTTGGTTGTTCGAGGCGTTTGGTTGAAAATTTTCAGTTTCTGTTATAATATTGGTTTCATTAGGCGGAACCTGAAGTTACGTGGCGATCTCAAGTTATTTCTGTTGACTTCCTGAATAATGCCCGTTTGTAATCGAAGTGTCCATATTCCGGATTTTCTGGGTAATAACCATAGTAGTACTGTGGTATTGCCGTTTCTACATAAGGATAGTATTGTTGTTCGTAGGTTTCTTCTATGTTGTTTAATTCATCCATATGATATGTTGGTTTGTTGAAGTTATTGAAGGGTGATCTAAATGGTGTCTGTTGTCGTCTTAGGGGACGTCCATTAATTACGTGAGCTAAAATAGGGGGGAGGGGGTCTGGCAAAATCTCACCAAATCTCACCAAAGGGGGAGGGGGTCAAGGAAAACCTCACGTCAACTTTTTAATGCATAGAATTAACATTAAAAATTAAAATTTAAATCACGGTTGGGAGGGGGGGGGGTCCTGCAAGATTTTAAAAAAGGGAGGGGGGTCCGAATTTTCAAAAAAATATCTCACGTAATTAATGGACGTCCCCTTATATTAGTGTTTCCTGACAATGTATCCATCGGTTTGGGAGCAGATTGTCTTTGTACTGATGGTCTGAATGGATAGTTATACATCGGTGGTCTAACTGTATTAAATGTATTCTGATTTGGAATAAAATTTGGCCTGAAATTAGGTGTTTGTTGTCGATTGAAACCAATGGGGTAAGGATTAGTGGCTCTTTATATATTATTAAATGGTCTATTAAAAGTATTTGGCTGTCTCCAAACGGGAGGATGCATAATAGGATACTTTTGTGTAGTTTGTGGGAAAGGGTTTGGTGGTTTGTTGGTAATAATTCTCTGTAGGCTGGTTGTCTCGTTTCTATAGTAAGATATGTTCTGCTCTTTCATGATGAAGCTATAGGCAACGTATGTGGCCGCATGGCTCTAATTGTCGACCCTAATGGTTCCTTTAGCCCCGTTAAGAACGTATTCAGGCTCATTTCCGCGAATAAATCTTTTTTTGCTTTGATTACATTCCTATCCGTCTCGTGATTAAGAATATTATTGATCATTGTCCCTTGTAATTCTATGATTTCACCGTAAAAGCTCTCAACAGTTTTGGAACCTTGTTTGAATGTATGGAGGTCCCTTATTAGGGACGTCTCTGCCCTTTTGTCTGAATAGTGGAGTATTAGATTAGCTTTTATATCGTCCCAAACCAATGCAGTGCCATATGTATTTAACACTTCATTAGCTTGCCCATCGATATTATTCCGAATGGCTCGCAATAAAATTTGCGCATATAATGTGCCATCGACACCACGAATGTGCGTAAGAATTTCTTCGACGTTACTTATGAAATCATAAAGAAGTCTAGGATGTAATGTACGTATTGCTAATTAGAATTTAAAGTCTTATACAATCAGGTTAAGTCTCATTTATCGCAATATAAATGGTCAAGTTAAAATATTTCATACCAATTTACTTTGGTACAAACTCTGATTGTCGCAAGTTGTAGTAGTGAAAGGGTCGGGGGCGGGAGCCATTAAAGCCACTAGCTTCAGTCGTTGGGGGGGTATGTGACCAATTCAACTGACGTTAACACCATACACACAAATTATTATTGTAGACTCCCTATAAAGCTACACTAAATGGACCTACATGACCATATGCAAAAACAAGCCCCAATGATCATGTTTTATACAAATATATGTATATGAAAAAATTTAATAGAAAAAAAACTGAAGATATCGACCTCTATATCATCTTAACATGTATCTTCTAGATGACCGCGAAGATACGTGCTCGAAACCCACCCTACCATTGGTCATATATTGCACAGATATTTATATGACCCCAAAAGCGGCCTACTTATCCATATCCTCCAATGTCACTCAAGGAAAACAAATGATTTTTCTTATTCCAACATTATTGAAGTTATAATTTTATTTAAAAATGTTAACAAAAAGTAATAATTACTTTTCTTTAACTTTTCAAAAAGCAAAACTAAATATTCAAAAATTCACAAAAAGTATTTTTTTTTTTTTTTAAGTCCATGACAAATGTTTGCAAATAATTGCTCTTGTTATTGTAAATAAAAGCTTTATGATTAAGTAGCTAATTCAGTATAAGGAGTAAGGGAGCAAAAAATAGTAGCAAGAACAAATTTTAAACAATACATGTGTAAGTAGATATATATAAAATAATACTTCATGATTTGGCATTAAAATTCACAAATTACTTAATTTCAATTTTAATAGATAAACAAATTATGCGATGAGTAAGTAGGTATTTATGCACATATGCAGATATTCAACAGCAAATTTTATTTTCTTTTGTTACATACTTCTTTGCACATCGGCAACTCTTAACAACAACTAAAATGCAAACAATGAGAACCAAAATTTTATGTGCGCTCTATCAACATTTAATCAAACCAACATGTTCCGTTTACAAAAGTGTAGACATTTGTAATAAGAGAATGACGATCAATCGCTTTTGCTGCCATACACTCGATGTTGTTGTATTCAAAAAAAACAAAATCTGCTCTTACACACATATGTACATAAAAAAAAAACAATAATTTTATATTGCTGTAAAGTACATAATTTAAATTTAGCCAAAACTTTTAATTTATTTTTTTAGAATAATTTCAATTATTTTATAAACAAAAATGACTCACTTTGTGACGTTTTGCTGCAATCCAACGATGAAGGCCTTCACTGTCGATGTTGAGCAGTTTCTTGATGCGCTACATTAAAATGTTGAGCAACATATTCTATATGTGTGAGAAAAATTTAACATGTTTATTGAGCAGGATAACATTTACATGATGGTGGTAAATGCATCCTGACTCAAAATGCAGACTTTTGGCCAAATAACACTGTCAATCAAAATTTATCTTTTTTTTAAATATTTAGTAAATTTTTTTTTAACTAAATTTAAATGCCGTATTTTAGAATTAATTTAACACTAATTTATGAACTAATACTAAAGTTATTATTTTAAGTTTTGACTTAATTTTCGCACTAAGAATATTTTGTTTTTTAATAAAAGACTTGTGCCAACAGTAGCTGCGAGAGGAGTACCGTATTTTTGTTGTTTTTAAATACCGACAAATTTTCACGTTTTATGTAAATCTGTCTGTCCACTTAAAGTCAATGTTTTTGTGTTGTTTTTAAGCAAATTTAAATCGGTTTTTTTCTATTTTTTCTGAAATTTTACACGTACAAATATTGTTTATAGCTACACTTTAAGTAATATTTGCGAATTATTTGTTTTTACGACTTATCGTTATACAAGCTGCCGAGCCCACGCGTAATGTACAGCTTCTAACATGACTATGGCGTACGCTATGATGCCGTTGCAATGGAATAAAAAGCTGCGTTCAGTGAGAGAACTTAGAATTGTTGCCTGGTAAAATGTGTGGAACTGGAACAAAAAAAACTGGCCTGTAGGGTAGACGTACCGTTTTGGTAGATTTTTAGCTTTTTTCTGAAAACTGGAATAAAGTGTGTTCAAACCGCAAAAATCTAATGCAAATGTAAATTATGATTACCTTTTAAAGTAAAAATTAACATACGTGTTAGATTTCATGTAATCTTTACAATGAATTTTTCTCTGGCATAGGTTCTGTTTTAATTTCATCTACTCGGAAATTATTTTTGTGAAGAAATCTAGCAGATTTATGTTGTATTCTGACAAGAAATTTTTGCAACATAAATATGATTGATTGACGATTTTCGTAACGAGAGATTATCTAAATTTATATGAGAAAAATGAAAAATTTTAAGTGAGACGATAACTAATGCGTTAAGCATGAAGAATGGCAAATTCTGATAATAATTTGCTTAAAAATTTTTAAAAAAATTGAAGGATTTTATCATGCTTACCAGATTTTTTGATGGAACAGCAATTATCAATTAGGTGAATATTTGTCTATTTCGACAACTTTTTCCTTCGAAGGTTCAGTGAAAAAGGAAGTTAATGAAATTTTGTCAGAATAGCCAAATTTTTTTTTCTGAACAAATGCAGTGATGCACTTTATTGCATATTCGAAATTATGACAGTAGTGTCAAATGATCATGCGAAATGGTGCGTGTATCAACTAAATACAATTGCAATTTGCATATTAACTAATAAAGGTCAAACCACAATTCAACAACTTAAGAAGAATGTTCATTACAAAACCAGATAATATTTTGTTGTCAAACAAAAATATTAGATGGAAATCGAATAATTACTGACGGATATCTTTCGCGTGAAATGTACCAATTAATTTACCCTGCAAGTCTTCAAGGATATAATAATGATTTCCAACTTTCTTACGAACTCGCGCTTTGACAAATACTGGGCTCAGCTTTGCAATAAAGTTTTTCTCAAAGCTGCTTTGTGCAAAGTTACGCCTAAAAACTTCTTGTCCTATTTGAAAGGAAACTGGACGAGAACGAAGATTGTATGTTTTAACATTTTGGTCATAAGCTTTTGCGATGTTTTCCCTAATGTCTTTACGCAACAAGGCCATTTGGTCATCACGATTTAATCTGCAAGATGGCTCATCAAGAAGGCTAAGGTTTTTCAAAAGAGAATAGGTGGATCCATGAGTAATCATGTCGAATCCGAATAAGGCATGATACGGAGAACAGTTGATAGCTTGATGTTCAGAGTTTCTTAGTGCGCAACTAATGGCTGTCAAATTTTCGTCCCACTGACGTTGATCAGTTTTCAAGTAGGCCCTAATTGCTGCAATCAATGAACGATTTACACGCTCTGACGCATTGGACTGAGGTGAATATATGGCTGTATAAATATGATTTATTCCAAGTTTGGTTAAAAATGCGTTGAAATCATTTGATTTAAATTGTGAACCGTTGTCACTGATAATAATCTCAGGTACATCGTAAATATGAAATATGTTTTCTAAAAGATATTTTTGAATGACGGCTGACGTAAACTTTTTCAAAGGGCACAACCAATGAAATTTTGTCATATGGTCAACAACAATAAATATTCCTATATTGCCAAGTTTGCTTCTGGGATTAGGCCCTAATATATCAATATAGATACGTTGTAAAGGTCTTTCCGATTGTGCTTGTGCTCCCATTGGTGGTTTTAAACAAACATTTGGTGCTTTTGTCGTTTTACACGTTTCGCAGTTCTTGACATAATTGCGAACGTCTCTAATCATTCCAGGCCAATAAAAATTTCTTTTCAAAAGGTTAACAGTTTTAGCAATGCCTCCATGGGCTGAAACAACTGAGTCGTGTGCTCTTTTGAGTAATTGTGGACGAAGATTTTCAGGAATCCACAACTTCCATGCTGAACTTTCTTGGTCTGCTTCACCAGAATAATGTTCTGCTCTAAAGTATACGTATCTATCAATGATTTTTAAATCAGGAAATTTTTGTTGATTTGCAATAACTTTAACTTTTAACGATTCGTAGTCAGTGTCTTGAAAAGAGGATGAGTTAAGATCAATTTCTGGACCAACATCTTCTAAAGCGCAAATTTCATTGCAGTAGACACGAGATAAGGCATCAGGCACTATATTATCTTTTCCTTTACGGTGACTTATTGTGAACTTATATGCCTGCAATTTCAATGCCCACCTCGCCAGTCTACCACTTAGGTCTGGCTGTCGCATAAGCCATACTAAGCTTGAATGATCCGTAATCACTTCAAATTCTTGGAGTTCCAAATAACATCTAAAGCGTCTAATCGCTTCGATTGCTGCTAAGCATTCGCGCTCGGTTACGCTATAGTTACGTTGCGCAGAGCTTAGTTTTTTTGACATAAATGCTACAGGTTTTTCACTACCATCGTCTGATAGCTGAACTAAAACAGCACCGATACCGAAATCGCTTGTGTCGCAGTGTACATTAAATTTTTTTGAAAAATCAGGGTTTATTAGGGTTGGAGCTGAAGTTATCAAAATTTTAATCTTTTCAAAAGCCTTCTGAGCGTCGTCAGTCCAACTAAACTTTTTCTTTGTTGACAAAGTTTCAGTTATAGGAAAAGTCAGATCTGAAAAGTTTTCAACGAAACGGCGGTACCAGCCTGCTAGACCTAGAAAGCCGCGTACCTGTTTCAAATTTTTAGGCACTGGCCATGATAGAATTGATTGCACTTTTTCTGGATCTGTTGCGATGCCTCCATTTCCTATCAGGTAGCCAAGGTAATTCACTTTCGTGACACAAAATTTACTTTTGCCTATATTTATAGTCAAGTTAGCTTTCTTGAATTGCTCTGCAATTCTAATCAAAATTGAAAGATGGGTTTCGAAATTTTCGGATACGACACAAAGGTCGTCTAAGTATCCAAAAACGCAGTGTCGCAAATCAGGTGGTATTATTTCATCCATGAGACGGGACATAGTTTGAGCCGCATTGCACAGTCCAAATGGCATTACATTGAACTGATACAATGGGCGTCCTGGCACAGTAAATGCCGTTAAATGCTTTGATTCTTGCGAAAGACCAATTTGCCAAAAAGCATCTTTCAAATCAATTTTTGAAATCAAATTGGCTTTCGGAAGTCTCGCAAAAATACCCTCTATGCTGGGCAGAGGATAGGCGTCTTTTTTAGTGACAAAATTTATCTTTCTGGCATCCAAGCATAATCTAACTTTATTTGGCTTAATCACCAATCTCATTGGAGAACTCCACGCACTATTTGATTGCTCTATTACGCCTAATTGTAGCATTCTATCTACTTCTGTAAAAATCAATTTTTCGACCGCTGGTGAAACAGGGTAAAATCTTTGCTTGATTGGCTTCGCCTCTCCAACATCGATATGATGCTGAATAAGGTTCGTCCTCCCAAGTCCTGGCATTGCAAAATCCGGAAATAAACTTTTAACTGCTTCCGGTTGGTGTTGCTGTTGTTATGTAAGAGGAAATTGTTGATCATCAACTATGCTCGAATCGAGCGAACTAATTACACCAGGGCCTATATCAAACTTTTTCCAAAAATCTATTCCTATTATCAGTCGTTGTGAGAGCGAAGGAATAACAAACAACTTCAATTTCTGTATTTTTCCTTTATATTCCAGATCAACATCTATCCAACCTAAAACCTTCTGGTCCTTTCCATCTGCAGTTTTGACCGTGGACCTAGTTTTGTGAAAACACTTAAGTCCTGAAAAATCTTCGAGTGCCAAATCTGAGCCTAAGCAACTTATGTTTGCCCCCGTATCTAACAAACCCAGTTCTGTTTTATTTAAAAATGAAACTTTTGCATAAAAGCGCATATCATCATTTTTGTTGAAAACTGCAGAAACTAGCAATTTCTTAGTTTGCTGTAGAGCTTTCCAAAATCTACGCAAACGTATAGTAGATCTTTTAACCTTTTTGTTAAAATTGGAAAAATTTTCAAAAATTCTTTTCTTTGCAGAAATGTATTCGCTTAATCGCTCGTGATATGGTCGAAGTGGACACAAAGTTGGTTTAAAATTATCTTTAGTAAAATCGTCTCGTTTCAAAATCTGTTTTATTGGAAAATTTGTTTGAAGCTCTAAACTTTCAGTCTGTTCAACTGAGCTAGCCGGTAATTGGTATGGTTTAATCTTTTCTACAATATTTATCGGGTTGCCATTCGGCTGTTTTTGAAGGCAACCGCCTTCGAGTTTTCCAAACGTTTGGTTATACATTTTTGGCATTGCGGCTTATACGTATTTTTTGCTCCACAACCGTAGCAAAAAATTTTTCGCTCGCGAAGACAATCTTCCCAGTGATGACCCTCTTCATCACAGTTCCAGCATTTAAAGATTTGTTGCTGCAAAGCATCAACTGAAAATGTTGGCTCATGAGCAAAAGGTTCATTTTCGACTGGGTCACAAAAATCAACTTCAGCAACATTTCTTCGTTCAACAAAATTATTCGGAAAGTTACGCGTTTGCTGACTACGTCTAAATGCTTCTTCTGACAGAAGGTTTTCACGCATTTGACATAGACTGCGTAAATGTGCTATCGAAGAGATTCTTACATAAAGAAGTTCGTGGCGTATATCTGGCCTCAGATTTCGAGTGATAATCTCTATCAAGTCGGAATCAGAAATTCGCTCAGACAATCTATCAGTTATCGATAATATTGACTCATAAAAAGCCTCAAAAGATTCGTTTGGCTTTTGTTTTCGACTTCGTATCTCTTCTCGTATGTCGTAATTAGATTTAAAGTCTCTATACTGCTCTTTTATGGCTTCGCAAAATGCATCCCAACTGATTCCTTCGTTACGCACCTGCTTGTGGTAACGCCAAAACCAGTCTCTAGCTTTTCCAAACAGAAGGATATGCAAATTGTCACATAAAGCTTGATAATCATTATTTAGACCAGAAGATGTTAGAGATCGAATTCGGTATAAAAATTCCTCAACACTTAAGCCACAAGAAGAACCATCAAACTTAACATTCCAGTTTTGGATGATTGAAGTAACTTTTTCTGCACTCAAACCTGAGTGAGAATTGTTTTGAGAAGTCAAAGGGTTTTGTCTGTTAAAATTGTCATTACGCAAATTTAAATTAGAACGATTGTTCAAATAAGCATTTGAGCTTTCGCGATTTGCTTGTAAGTTTAAGTTTGCAAGCATACGCTGCATACTGCTTTCAATCATATTAGTAATATGACCGTAATCAATTGCATGCGCATTTGCATGATTATTAGCAGCACTCGGTGTCGTATGAGTAACATTATTTGTTCTATCGAAATTAAGAGTTGGCTGCGGTAAATCTAAATCAAGCAACGGCAATGTAAAGTTTCTATCATTAATTTGGTTTGAATCTAAATTACGTTGGTGTAAGTCAGGTAAAGAGGATTGAGCTGAGTTTTCCTCAACTCTGCGTCTGAAACCGCGCGTATTATGACGCTTAGGAATTGCTCCGCGACCACGATTGCGAGTATTACTAAGACCACGCGTTGAGTTTCGAATTGAATTGTTAATATTGTTATTAGTATTATTAAAAGACTGAATGTCAACGTTAATTGGCTGTAGCTCATTAACTTGAGCAGAACGCCTGCAATTAGGACATTCATGCGAATCTGTTAACCAGTGCTCAATGCAACTTTTGTGGAAAACATGATTGCATCTGGTAATCAGACAATCTGATCCATTGATCAACGGTTGAATACAAATGGTGCAAGACGATTCATTGTGAGGTACCAGAGCTGGTATATCATCTGAACTGTGTCTAACAGCCATTTTCAAAATCACTTAAAAATTTCAGTTAAGTAACAGATAAAGTATGAATAATATATTTTTAAATTTATGTTTTCCCTAATGTAGTGATATGGATTTATGGATAAGAGAAAATAAAATGATATAGATCGATAAAGGCGAAAAAGCTGGATTATTGTCGAATGTAACTAATAAATCTTTAAAATGAAACTGCTGAATGATTTACTCAATATGTTATGCTTTGGACAGAAATTTGGCAACTGCAAATAATCTGCATTTCCAAAAGCAAAGACGAATTGATCTAACTTTATTCTAAAACTTTTCTCATTTTCTGAAAGACAGGAAATAATCCATATTCAGGAAAATGGAAATTAAAAAAAATGTATCAATCAAAAAGAGTTATAGCTACTAAGTTTACACAAAGGTGTGCAGTGATAATGGTAGATATGCTTCAAATTAAAAATATGTCTGAGAGCAAATCGGTCGATACTATTCGGTCCATAATGCCAAAAAGTCGAATTTCCAGAATTGATCAAACAATTATAAATGTCAAAACAAGATCACCAAATCCTCAGCAAAGATTATGCAAAATTTAAAAAGAAATTTAATTAACGGAGAACAGACCTTACTGAAGGCTTAGCCTGTCCTGGGATGTGTGGAATCACATATCTAAAATCATCGTTTCTTTACTGTGTAAAGCTGCATCTGCTTAAATAATTATGTTAAAAAAATTTAAGCATCCACTTAAACGATTCAAAAACACGTGACTGCCCCACGTTGGGCTCCAAATTATGTAATGTACGTATTGCTAATTAGAATTTAAAGTCTTATACAATCAGGTTAAGTCTCATTTATCGCAATATAAATGGTCAAGTTAAAATATTTCATACCAATTTACTTTGGTACAAACTCTGATTGTCGCAAGTTGTAGTAGTGAAAGGGTCGGGGGCGGGAGCCATTAAAGCCACTAGCTTCAGTCGTTGGGGGGGTACGTGACCAATTCAACTGACGTTAACACCATACACACAAATTATTATTGTAGACTCCCTATAAAGCTACACTAAATGGACCTACATGACCATATGCAAAAACAAGCCCCAATGATCATGTTTTATACAAATATATGTATATGAAAAAATTTAATAAAAAAAAAACTGAAGATATCGACCTCTATATTATCTTAACATGTATCATGACATTGGTCATATATTGCACAGATATTTATATGACCCCACAAGCGGCCTACTTATCCATATCCTCCAATGTCACTCAAGGAAAACAAATGATTTTTCTTATTCCAACATTATTGAAGTTATAATTTTATTTAAAAATGTTAACAAAAAGTAATAATTACTTTTCTTTAACTTTTCAAAAAGCAAAACTAAATATTCAAAAATTCACAAAAAGTATTTTTTTTTTTTTTAAGTCCATGACAAATGTTTGCAAATAATTGCTCTTGTTATTGTAAATAAAAGCTTTATGATTAAGTAGCTAATTCAGTATAAGGAGTAAGGGAGCAAAAAATAGTAGCAAGAACAAATTTTAAACAATACATGTGTAAGTAGATATATATAAAATAATACTTCATGATTTGGCATTAAAATTCACAAATTACTTAATTTCAATTTTAATAGATAAACAAATTATGCGATGAGTAAGTAGGTATTTATGCACATATGCAGATATTCAACAGCAAATTTTATTTTCTTTTGTTACATACTTCTTTGCACATCGGCAACTCTTAACAACAACTAAAATGCAAACAATGAGAACCAAAATTTTATGTGCGCTCTATCAACATTTAATCAAACCAACATGTTCCGTTTACAAAAGTGTAGACTTTTGTAATAAGAGAATGACGATCAATCGCTTTTGCTGCCATACACTCGATGTTGTTGTATTCAAAAAAAACAAAATCTGCTCTTACACACATATGAACATAAAAAAAAAACAATAATTTTATATTGCTGTAAAGTACATAATTTAAATTTAGCCAAAACTTTTAATTTATTTTTTTAGAATAATTTCAATTATTTTATAAACAAAAATGACTCACTTTGTGACGTTTTGCTGCAATCCAACGATGAAGGCCTTCACTGTCGATGTTGAGCAGTTTCTTGATGCGCTACATTAAAATGTTGAGCAACATATTCTATATGTGTGAGAAAAATTTAACATGTTTATTGAGCAGGATAACATTTACATGATGGTGGTAAATGCATCCTGACTCAAAATGCAGACTTTTGGCCAAATAACACTGTCAATCAAAATTTATCTTTTTTTTTAAATATTTAGTAAATTTTTTTTAACTAAATTTAAATGCCGTATTTTAGAATTAATTTAACACTAATTTATGAACTAATACTAAAGTTATTATTTTAAGTTTTGACTTAATTTTCGCACTAAGAATATTTTGTTTTTTAATAAAAGACTTGTGCCAACAGTAGCTGCGAGAGGAGTACTGTATTTTTGTTGTTTTTAAATACCGACAAATTTTCACGTTTTATGTAAATCTGTCTGTCCACTTAAAGTCAATGTTTTTGTGTTGTTTTTAAGCAAATTTAAATCGGTTTTTTTCTATTTTTTCTGAAATTTTACACGTACAAATATTGTTTATAGCTACACTTTAAGTAATATTTGCGAATTATTTGTTTTTACGACTTATCGTTATACAAGCTGCCGAGCCCACGTGTAATGTACAGCTTCTAACATGACTATGGCGTACGCTATGATGCCGTTGCAATGGATTAAAAAGCTGCGTTCAGTGAGAGAACTTAGAATTGTTGCCTGGTAAAATGTGTGGAACTGGAACAAAAAAAACTGGCCTGTAGGGTAGACGTACCGTTTTGGTAGATTTTTAGCTTTTTTCTGAAAACTGGAATAAAGTGTGTTCAAACCGCAAAAATCTAATGCAAATGTAAATTATGATTACCTTTTAAAGTAAAAATTAACATACGTGTTAGATTTCATGTAATCTTTACAATGAATTTTTCTCTGGCATAGGTTCTGTTTTAATTTCATCTACTCGGAAATTATTTTTGTGAAGAAATCTAGCAGATTTATGTTGTATTCTGACAAGAAATTTTTGCAACATAAATATGATTGATTGACGATTTTCGTAACGAGAGATTATCTAAATTTATATGAGAAAAATGAAAAATTTTAAGTTAGACGATAACTAATGCGTTAAGCATGAAGAATGGCAAATTCTGATAATAATTTGCTTAAAAATTTTTAAAAAAATTGAAGGATTTTATCATGCTTACCAGATTTTTTGATGGAACAGCAATTATCAATTAGGTGAATATTTGTCTATTTCGACAACTTTTTCCTTCGAAGGTTCAGTGAAAAAGGAAGTAAATGAAATTTTGTCAGAATAGCCAACTTTTTTTTTCTGAACAAATGCAGTGATGCACTTTATTGCATATTCGAAATTATGACAGTAGTGTCAAATGATCATGCGAAATGGTGCGTGTATCAACTAAATACAATTGCAATTTGCATATTAACTAATAAAGGTCAAACCACAATTCAACAACTTAAGAAGAATGTTCATTACAAGGATTGCCATCAAATCTCGGCAAATCCATCACGAATTGTCAAAGGGTTGAAAGTAGGGATGTTATGGATATGATGTTTCGGATTCGGTTACGGATAAGGATATAATTTTATTTCGGTTTCGGATACGGATATTTTGGTGGACTTAAGGGAAGTGGTAGTGGTCCCATTATTGAACTGGTTCCGCCACCTATACGTGAAAATTTTTTTTCACACTGCTTGCACTTTGCTAAATCACTATAAATTTCAGTGAAATATTTCCAAACCTTGACGTTTTAGGTTTCACACCAATTATATGAAACAATTAAATATTAAACCGTAGTAAAGTAAACGCAGGCTTTACTTTTAATTTTGAAAGGAATACAAGAGAAAACGCGAATTTTGATTTTGATTTTACAAAATGGATCAGAATTTACGAACTGGGCTACTTTTAAAAAAAATTTGTTATTTTTTAATGAAATTTTGTTATTTAGATAGTTGTTGTTATAGGCAATTGAAATTCGGGGACAAAATTTTTTCAAAAGCTTATAACTTTTGAACGGATGCGACATTTTTTGTAAATTAATAGGTGTTCGATTCGTATTGAAATAGAGTATAAGTGAGATTTTTTTCAATTTTAAATAATGTATTTTTCAATGATTAAAACATGTTTATTTATTGTTAAATGTTAATGAAAAACAGCCTTCCCTGTCGGATCGAAAAACGAGTAAAATTATATAAATGCTAAAAATATTAAAGTATAGTATTCCGTTGAGAAAAAAATTGATCGCTCTTGACGTAATTTTTATTTATATATTTGAAACTTTGCACAATGGGCTTTAAGTGGATTCTGTGAGTCGGAAAAAAATTTGAAAAATACAAATATTTAAAGCAGCAACCAAACCACCTTTACTCCCTGTTTTCGAGGATACTGAACACGATGGTGGTGTTTAAAATTATTTTGAAGAACGGCGGTGCTTAGAACTTTTTGGGAAGTGACCCCATGCCCCTAAATGGCAAAAAATGGTAATTTGGGTCCGTTGGAGCGGTTTTTGGTCACTTTGGGGGGTGAGACCAGTTCCAAAAAAAATCTAAGCACCGCGGAATATGCGATTCCCCAATTTTGAGGCGGTTTTTGGCCATTTTAGGGGTGGGGTCAACTCCAACATAGTTTTAAACCCCACCATCGTGTTCAGCATCCTCAAAAACGGGGGGTCTGGTCTGGTTGCTGCTTTAAATATTTGTATTTTTCAAGTTTTTTTACGACTCACAGAATCCACTAAAAGCCCATTGTGCAAAGTTGCAAATATATAAATAAAAATTACGTCAAGAGCGATCCATTTTTTTTTCTCAACGGAATACTATACTTTAATATTTTTAACATTTATATAATTTTTTTCGTTTTTCGATCGGACAGGGAAGACTGTTTTTCATTAACATTTAACAATAAATAAACATGTAGTTAACACTGAAAAATACATTATTTATAATTAAAAACAAAATCTCACTTATACTCTATTTCAATACGAATCGAACACCGTATAATTTATAAAAATTTTCGCTTCCGTTCAAAAGTTATAAGCTTTTGAAAAAATGTTGTCTCCGAATTTCAATTGCCTATAACAACAACAAAAAAAAAATCATTTCACATTTTAATTTCTAGCACATACCACTATCTAAATAACAAAATTTCATTAAAAAATAACAAATTTTTTTTTAAAGTGGCCCAGTTCGTAAATTCTGACCCAAATATGACATTTTATTGATTTACAAAATCGATTATTGGGTAAACTCAGAAGAGTTGTGCTGTAGCACAACTGTTTATATCTGGATATGATATTTCGGTTTCGGTTACGGGTACGGATATTAAAAAATCTTTATTTCGGTTTCGGTTAGGTTACGGATAGTGTTTGCGTCCGGGTTTTCTGTTATAGTTTGTAGTTTTTGTATCCTGTTCACTTTAAAACGTTTATGATAAGGATAAGGGAGTTGGGATAGTTTGCTGGGATTCTTTGACATCAAATAACCTTGTATTATTATTAAAAATATGCACAATAATTTTGCTTACATATACCCCAAAAGTGATATTGCTGCAAGGGTGTTCCTCATAACTTCCTTCTTTGTGTTGAGTTGTTATATGTTTTCTTCCACTGATTTTATTTATTTCCTCTTCTTATTTGCCGCCTAATTTAAGTTTTTATGTATATAACGGGTGTTTTTTTTAGAGGTATAGAACTTTGAAATGGAATAGAACAAAGATGAATTTTTTAAATAGACATGAAATTTACTTTATTCGAAATATAATCTTCTGGCATTATAATTTAAATATGACTTCTGGCATTTAACCGCCACGGCTAGTTCGTACGTAGTCTAATCTGGAGGTTAAATCTTCGATGACTTTTTCCAACATTTGTGGCCGTATATCGGCAATAACGCGGCGAATGTTGTCCTCCAAGTGGTCAATCGTTTCGGGCTTATCGGCGCACAGTGGCATGATTTGACTTTTTTGATTGCAAAAATCATAACTTTTGAACGAATAAAGGTTTTTTGGTAATTTTTCTATATGATAGGGAATTTTTATAGCTAATACAGTGATAAATTTTGCTAAAATAGGTTTGCAGAATCCGACGCAATTGATTGTTGAAGTTGAGTTTTTTGTAGGGAGGAAAAATTACATATCTTATGCATGTAAAAATTTAATTTCTGTTTTTTTTTCGCAAGTAGACATTGATAACTACTGAAAAGTGTAATTGAAATGCGCTTGGGCTTAGTATATAAAACTAAAATTATAAAAAAATTCAAAGCGGATTTTTAAATTTGGTAAATTTATTTTTTTTTTTTATAAACTAAATAATTTTTTATTACTTAAATTAACAATTTAATTTCTTTCAAAATAATCAACAGTATCTAAATGGCTATATAATAGACTTAACATTTCTTGAGAGTAACATTTTTTCAGCTCTTTTGATGATTGGGTGTGCCTTAGAGATGTAATAATTGGGTCAGATGAGGCAGCCAGCATGTTAAATAGGTCCTGGTTTTGTCTTGATATCTTGCACGTGTTGAGATATCTGTATTTTTTGTAATCTTTGTTTTTGGATTCCTGTGCTTCTTCTGATAGTTCACCAATTGGTAAAGGCTGAAACTCTATTATATTTTTACCATGGGTCAGAATTTTGTGAACCGTGGGAGTAAGTTTTTTATGCGGATATTTTTTAAGCAGCAGTTCTTGTTGCAAACTCTCCATATTTTTTTGCGTCAACTTTTTTCTTGCAGCATAAAACATTTAATATGACTTGTAAAAGGCTACATCTCTTTATCAACTCCAGTAATTCGCGCTGTGACTTCACTCTTCTCAAAAAATGTTCTGGAATTGTTTCCATCATTGGTATTACCAAACCCTTGTTTTGGTTGATCAACTTTCAAACCAATTTCTGCATAAAACGCAGCTTGAATTATTTTCTTCCTATCAGCTATTTCCTCTTTGATTACAAGAAACTTCTTTAAATCACTACTATCTTCTGGAATTGTATACGTCAGTTTCAAAATGAGTTCCATACACCTTATTCTTGCATGCAGTGGTGAAATTCCATACTCATAATTATGCTCTTCTTAGCAAAAAATTTAAAAAAAACTGTATAACTGCCGTTTTACATATTCTAAAATTTTAGTTTGGTTTTTCTCTACACAAATCGTTTGACATATTTTTACCTGTTCCTGTAATCCATACGTAAATTTTAAGATTTCAGGAATTTTTCCTTCAACAAGATTAGTGCAATCAGAAAAGTTTTTAGTTGGGGTCTTATTGAATATAATAAATTCAAAAACTATAAGAGGTAGTTTTTGACCAGAGCACAATGGTTCGCCCACTATTAAAAAAAGTGGATGTGGCTGTAGTTTTATTTAAACGGTTTTAATTATGAACTATCTATGACCAATGGAATAAGCATTGCACACCTAATTCAATTTTTTCTAGTTAAATGTTTAAGAATTAATATTTCTAATATGCGTATGGACTTAGGGTGCTATATCCACAGGTTTGTCGATAAAAATCACTCTAGCACCCAAACGGGCAAACATCGGTGCCTAGTTTGTTCTGGGGATAGGTTTAGGAAGAGTTAGTGATGATTTGTGTGGAAGCTCAGCTTGACGTTTTGTGAAGTTTATTTTTAAACTCAAATGAAAGCTCAAAAACATCGATAAAAACAGTGTTTCAAAAAAAAAAAAAACACAAAAAAAAAGTTGGTGGACTAATTTTTTTTGTTTAATTAAAACCAATAATGCTTTTACAAAAAAAAAATATATATTTTTCTCTCAGCATTTGTTTAATTTTTCAGCTCAAACATGAAATTTTTATCCAAAAAAATTAATTTTTTGCAAACTTCAAAAACGTCTCCACTTTGACTAACTATAAAAACTAAACTACTTATCCGAGTGGGTTGAAATATTAAATTTATCAGCTCTAGACATTTCTCTATCGATGCGAGTATCAAATTTGTCAAACTGACCCACACTAAAATTGATTTTTGCAACGCTTTTTTGAAAAGCAAGCCACTGTGCGGCGTAGACTAGCGACTTTACATATCCCCACAGAAAATAGTCTAGCGGCGTTAAATCGCACGATCTTTGAGGCCAATTCGTGGGTCCGAAACGTGAAACTATGCGGTTTCCAAACTTTTCCTTCAATAATCAATTGTGGCACAAGCTGTGTGACATGTTGCGCCGTCTTGTTGAAACCACAGCTCCTGCACATCATGGTTGTTCAATTGATTAACGAAAAAGTCAGTAATCATCATGGCTCTATAGCGGTCAACATTGACTGTAACGTTCTGGCTAGCCCATAAAGCACACCAAAAAGTCAGTTTTTCTGGATGTAACGGTGTCTCAACATACATTTGAGGATTATCATCACTCCATCACTCATCACTCCAAATCCGGCAGTTTTGCTTACTGACGCATCCATTCAACCAAAAGTGAGCTTCATCGCTAAACAAAATTAAATGGACATAGTGCGCGATACGTATTTCGAACAGAACCATGATTTTCAAAATAAATTTGCACAATTTGGAAGCGTTGTTCAGGCGTCACTCTATTCATGTTGTTGAAAATATTTTTGATTTTCCTTAATTTGACAAAATAACGTTTATTTCAGGTATAGGATATTTATCTGTGATGGTTTGTTCAATTCATTTTTATGATCTATAACCATTCTTAATTTGGGTGTTCCATCATCATTTGTACCTTTCTTCGGTACAGCCCATCTACATAGGTGAGTTGTAAGGACTTCTGCTTTGCCTTAGTATTCCTTCTTTCATTAATTTATTATAAATAACGTTAAACATCTGTTTGGGTGGAGTGTCTTTATTAAACTGTCCTTACAAAAAGTTCTTATAAGCTAAGCTTAATGCTACTTGAACATTCATACATACACATACATACTTACTTATAATAAATAAAGGGTTAGCGTAATACGACACAGCGATAAGGAATGTTGCTTACGCTGCATTGCCAACGCTACGCGTGTTTGCACTCTACACTATGGTGTAGAGCAGGGGTTCTTAAACTTATGTAGTCCGCGGACCCCTTATTGAGCAAAATTTTTTTTGCAGACCCCTTCCCAACCCTAGACATTTGACATCGTTCATAAGCTTAATTTCTGGCTCAATAATGACAAAGACACTCAGCCCGTTCGGTTTTCACCCGGACAGTCTGGTTTTTGAAAGCTTTGTCCGATTATCAAACTCACCCAGATAGGCATAAAATGTCCGATCATCTGACGAGGTTAAGGAACGAAGTAGTTTTACTTTGTTTTCAGTTTTCCGGTTTTTAAAGGTCTTTCCAACACTATTTCCGTTTTTTGAAGGTCCAAAATAAATATTGATACTGATACCATATACCTCTGTATTTTAACAAATCTTACGCATTTATAGAGGCAAACATTTTTTTATTAGGATTTTCATGTAATTAAAAAACAAAATGAATAAAAATTGTGAAAAGTAAAAGAATTAAAAAATTTACAAGTCAAAATATGTACATTAAACTCAAATATTAAGACAAATATTTTGTGGTCAAAATAAAGCTAAGAAAATAAGTTATGTTTTTTTTCATAGCTTTTTTAATAAGTAATAATAAAGCTTAAAATGAAAATTAATTGAACATAAAATTAAAATGAAAATTATTTTTTTGTTGACTATTTGTATATACTTATATATGCGAAATTTTTTATATTTTCTTCTGTAGAAGTTTTTACTTAGTAAGATGAATGATGTTGTTTTCTCGAAACCAAATCCACAATGTCGGGCTCTATATTCGAAATTTTTATCCTCAGGTCTGCTTCGACACTAAGCTTGTTTCTATACTTTGATTTTATATATAATAGTACCGAAAAAGTCTGTTCACACAAATAAGTTGTGCAAAACGGAATCAAGTTTTGGAGAGCCTTATTTGCAAGTGCAGGGTAATCGGATTTTAGGAGTAACTAAAAGTTAGTTAGTTCAATTTTATTGAACTTAAGTTTCAAAGCCGTATCGCAAGAGATATCCACGAGCATATCTTGCTGTAATGTCGATAATTTCTTAGCATTACTAACATCTGTGTTGAATGGATCCCTGATCCAGTCGTTGCCAGAATCAGGACAGGGAAAATATTTTCGGAAGCTGCTTTTTAAAGTCATTAAATGTTCGACAAACAGGAGCCGCGTTTCATTGTCAAGCTCTTTATTAGAAACTTCTATAAAATCGCTGAGTGTTGGAAAAGACTCATATACACACTTTTGAATGCGTTTTGACCATAATTCGATTTTTTTTATAATCGCTTCTATTTTATCTTCAACTTTAAATTTATTTACAGCTGCACCTTGTAGGCTCAAATTCAGCTCATTCAAATAACAAAAAATATCAGTCAAGTAAGCAACCTTAGCTAACCAGAGAAAATCATTAAAACATTCTTTCAGTTCGAATTGCGTGTCCATTAAAAATAATCTTATTTCGTCACGAAGTTCAAAAAGGCGACTGAGTACTTTCCCACGTGACAACCAACGTACTTCTGTGTGTAATAATAGTTGTTTATGTTGACTCCCCATCTCCTCGCACAAAACTTTGAAAACACGGGAATTAAGTGGGCGAGCCTTAATGAAATTGACAACTTTAACGACTTCATCCAATATTTTTTTCAAATCTGTTGACATATTTTTAGATGCTAACGATTCCCTGTGTATGCAGCAAGGGTTCCAAACGACTTGAGGTGCTATACCTTTAATAAGAGCAATCAACCCAGTTCTTCTTTCTGACATTGCACGGGCACCGTCAGTGCAAATCCCAACACATTTTGACCACTGGATTCCATTTTCGGTTATAAAATGATTCAAAGTATTAAATATGGCCTTAGTTGTAGTACACGATGGTAGGGAAGCACAAAATAACAAATCCACTTGTATTTTAAATTCAAATTCATATCTAATAAATGCTAACAAATTAGCATTATTAGAGACATCGGTACTCTCATCTAATTGTAGTGAGGTATATTGACTTTTAAGCACTCTTGAAATTAATTGCTCTTTTATATTGCAGGACATATCTTCAATTCTATTCTTGACCGTATCTTTTGATAAGGAAATCAAATTTAAATCTTTTGCAGCTTTAGCCCCCAACATTGTATTTGCTTTTGCAGCAGAAAGAATTAGTTGTTCCGCTATATTGTGGGGTTTTCCGGCTTTTACTACTAGTAGGGATACTTCATATGATGCTTTTACTGCTTTTTTATTGATACTTCCAGTTGCGGTATTTCGAATAAGACTTTGACTGGAAACAAGTTCTTGTTTTTTGATATTAAAGAAATCGACAGACTTACTAATGTGCTCGCTATGCTTTGTTTCCAAATGACGTCGGAGTTTGGCGGGTTTCATGCATTCATTTGATAAACTTTCGCGACATAACAAACATAAAGGTCTTTCTACATCTTCTTTGCTTACAGAAGTAAATCCAAATGATAAATACTCATCACAGTACTTTCTAGTTTTACGTTTCTTGATGGAGGTTGATGGTCCCTCATCTGAATCGCTTTCACCTACATCTTGTTTGAGTATAGATCCTGTTTTTAGCCAACGATCCATTTTAAGACTCAAATTCTGAATTAAAGTATAACTACAAAAATATAAATGACGAATAGCGTTTTTAAAATATATAATACAAAATAGAGTTGGATCAAATACTTTTTAAAAGGATTTAATATGATGTATGTAACAGCTGCAGCCAGGAAAATTGAACTCGTAGCTGGGAGAAATAATCGGAAATTAATCACAACTGAAGACACACAGCACACAGAAATGAAATAAAAATATATTTCTTAAATTGAAACGCGGAAAAATTGTACTATTCAAAAACTCAAAATTTGAAAATCAACGCGTACTTTGTTTTTTTAGAGTTAGATGCTGGGCATCTTGGGTTTGAACAAAAGTAAATGCACAGTTTGTTTTTTAAAAATATAGTATATGCAATCATTTAAAAACTCATGGTCATGTAGAATTTTTTTGTAAATGAATTATTTGAATAAAGCGAACAGTTTGATGATATAAAATTATTGATGTCAAAATTGTTTCGCGGACTCCTGGAATGGCTTCGCGGACCCCCAGGGGTCCGCGGACCACAGTTTAAGAATCGCTGGTGTAGAGCATTATTAGTTTGTACATACTACACCTCCCTTTTTGATAGAATAAATTTATATAATTTAAATTTAGTCTAAATATTTAAATATACTTAATACATTAAAATAATGATAATCAAAAATAAAAGAATTTCAAAAATTTATTACATTTGATTTTTTTTTTTTTTTTTTTTTCAAACATTGTGCGACAAGGCATTGATAAGTATACATATGTATATAATGATATCAATATATATTAAGATAATAGTTAGCATAATTAGCATTCCTTTCCCATTTTTTATTTTGAATATTTCTTTAATCTGTCCTTGTAAACTGTCCACGTCTTTTTACCGTCTGTTATAACACAGTTGTTGCTGTTGTCAATGTTTTTAATAGTGAATGGTCCGGTGTACCTATTTTCTAGTTTATGTCCGGAATTGTTGGTTTGTATAACTAAATCTCCTATATCTATATTAAGCTTGTTTTGCTTCCTATCGTATAGTGTTTTACTTGCTATCTTATTTTTATTTATTAAAATTTTTGCTCTTTCTTGGGCCACTTATAGTCTAAATTTTATTTCTTTTTCATAAGCCTCTATGTTGTATATAGGGTCTATGAGATCTTGAGCTAGAAAATCATAAACACTCGGTATTTTTCCGAAGATTAATTCGAAAGGACAGTAATTGTGTACTGTAGAAGGTGTTGTGTTGTAGCAGTACGTGTAGTACTTTAGCCAAATATCCCAATCGTTTCTATCGGTGCATATATAACTTCGCATATATTCATTGAATGTTCTGTGATTTCTTTCTATTGTTCCAAGCGTTTGGTGATGATACGCGGTGGACATTTTAGTTTCTATCTTAAGTAGTTCTGTGACGTTTTGAAAGATTTGATTTCTGTATTCGGTACCCATGTCTGTTAGTACTGTTTTCATAGGTCCATAAATTAAAATAAATTGTTCAAATATACCTTTTGCAATAGTTTCTGCATTCTTATTAGGTATAGCAATTGTAACTAAATATTTAGTCAAATCGCAGATTAAGGTGATAATGTACTCATTATTGTTTTCTGTCCTTGGTAAGGGTCCGATAGTGTCGATTATCACTATATCAAAAGATTTTTGTGGGGTTGGTGTCAAAATCATTGGTTGTTTTGTATGCATCGTTGTTTTATTTTTCGCATGATTTGACATATTTCTTAATGTCTCTGGTCATATATTTCCAGTAAAAATGTCTTCTTATTTTATTAGTTGTTCTTGTTATTCCTTGATGTCCTCCAGAGAGTGCATCATTATGATATTTTTGTAGTATTTTAGTTTTTTCCTCCATATTAGTTATCTTAGTAAGTTTTTGCGTTAATATTAGCGACTCCTTTTTCTTTGAATTCTTGTACATGTACTTTTTCGAATAATTTGTCATTTAATGACAGTTGCAACTTTGTAATATTCATATTACTAGCTAATTTTTCAAGCTGTGAAAATAATTGTCCTAAGTCAATTTTTTCATTGGTAACATGTTGCATTTTTAACGTGCATATTTTTCTTTTGCCTATTTTTATATTTAATTCTTGGCCTTTTAAAGTTAGACGGGCCACTTTTTTGTACTCACTAGGATTTAACGCTTCATATATTTTTAATTTGTTTGTAGTAATTTCTTCATTTTTATTCGAATATCTATCAGTTTGTGATTGTTGTTTGGACTGCAGTCTGGTTGTAACTTTTAATATTGTATTCGAATTTTTATTTATTGTCTCAATGTCTATAAAGTCGATGCGTGATAAGGCATCTGCAACGTAATTCTCTTTACCTCTCAAGTACTCTATCGTAAAATCGTATTCTTCTAGATCTAACCTCATTCGTGTGAGTTTTGAAGAAGGGTTCTTCATTGCGAATAAGTATGACAATGGACGATGATCGCTTTTTATCAAGAACTTAGTACCATAAATGTATGGTCTAAAGTAAGTAACTGCCCAATGTATGGCAGCTAACTCCTGTTCAATTGTTGACTTATTGCCTTCACCTTTCGTAAAGGCTCGCGAGGCATATGCGATTGGCAATTGTTGACCCTGGTGCTCTTGGCTAAGTACGGCACCAAATGCATATTTACTAGCATCCGTTGAGATACAGAATTGTTTTTGAAAATCAGGATATTGAAGTATTTTAGGTTTAATCAAAGCATTTTTTAAGTATTGAAATGCATTTTCGCAGTCTGACGTCCATTCGAAATTTACGTTTTTCTTACACAGTCTCGTTAAGAGTCTGGAATATTCCGCGAATTCTGGGATAAAACGTCGGTAATAGTTGCAAAATGCAACGAATCTTTTTGCTTCATCAGCATTTTTGGGAGTTGGATATTTCAGTATTATATCAAATTTACCATCATCCGAAAGAATTCCTTTATCTGTACATTTGTGTCCTAAATATGTCACCTCGTGACTGAAAAATGAGCATTTGTCTGGGTGTAATTTGAGTTGGTATTTTCGGCAAATCTCAAAAACAACTGTCAAATTCTTCAACATATGTTCCTTCGAACAACCCACTACAACCAAATCATCCATGTACAGAAAGGCTTGTGATGGTTTTAAACATGAAAATGCTAAGGTCATCATTCTTTGAAAAGAATTGGGTGCTACCTTCAGACCATATGAGAGACGTTTAAATCTGAATGAACCTTTATCCGATGAAAAGAATGTAAGGTCTCTTGAGCTTTCTTCGAGTTCTATTTGATGAAAACCTGACGTTAAGTCAAGGCAAGAAAAGTATTTAGCTCTGCCTAATTGATCCAGAATGTCATCAATTCTCGGTAATGGAAATTTGTCTGCGATTAATTTTTTGTTAATACCCCTATAATCCACAACTAAACGCCATCTCTTCTCAGTTGTACCTGGAATTGGTTTCTTTTGTACTAGTAGCAATGGGCTATTATATTCCGATGCGGAGGGTTCTATGATATCATCATTTATCAACTTGTCAATTTGTTTGTTAATTTCGCTTTTATGGGTGTGCGGAATTCTATAATTTTTTATGTAGGTTGGGTCATGATCTTTCAGTTTAAGTTTTTGCTTATAAAAGTTGTTAACTGATATTTTTTCTGTTTCTAGCGCAAATACATCCAAATAATTTTTGCAAAGGTTCTCTAAATCTGATTTTGCAAAATTTGGGAATTTGTTTTTCAATTTTTCAAAAATTTTCTGTTGATTTTCTTTATTACTGTATGACACGAATTCATAGTCGTTTAGGCTTTCTGTTTTTAGTTGAATGTTGGGTACGGTTACATGCTTATTGGTTGTATTTACAATTCTTACATAAGCCTGTTTACTGTTTACGATGGTGCTTGCTATAAAAATTCCATCACAAAGTTCTTGATGCGGTATTAAAACATCTTTTTCTTTGGAGGTAACTGTAATTTTTCTAATTACTTCGGATCGAGCCGGTAAGGATATTGTTTTCCCACTAGTTAAATTGTTCATGGGTATAGCTATGTCTTCGTGGTAGTCATGTGGTCTTAATATGATCCAATCGTGATCTATTTGGTAATCAAGAATACAATTGTACTTCTTTATAAAGTCCAATCCTAATATTCCATCACAAGGGATTGGGAAATTATTGTCGACCACATGAAAGTCGGCATCTATTAAGAGATTTTCTATTTTTAAATCGGTTTTTATTGTTCCTAGGGTTGCTATTGTTTCTTGACCAATACCGTGTAGGTTGGTAATTGAGTTTGTGTTTATTTGGTCTTCATTAATGCTGTCGTTTTTTATTATGGATATATCGGCGCCCGTATCTATCAAAAATGTTAATATGTGTTCGTTTAAAGCCGTTCTTGATCTTATAAATGATGCGAAATTCAAGTTAATTGTGACGATTTTACTATGTTTTGATTCCTTTATTGAGTAATTGAGACGTTTACGTTTTCCGTAGCCGCATGTGCAACTCGCACTTGCTTATTGCCCTGATATTGGCTATTTCCGTAACCTCTGAAGTTTTGGTTATGATTTCTGTTTTTTACATTTTGTACATTCCCCCTTGCATACCTATGATTACCGCGAATATGACCTCGGCCGCGATAATTTCGCTTATTGTAATTTCCTCGGTTGTTAAATTGTTGTCTATAATGTAGGACGGTGTTAGCCTGACCAGTTGCTTCTGTACAACTGTTGACGAATTTTGAAATTGCGTCATTTATGTTGTTGAAGTTTCCTGCCTGCATTATTATTTTTACTTCAGGCAGTTTGCAATTTTTTGTCATTGCTTTTACCGAGGCTTTTGTAGCGTAACCAGTGGCTAAATCCGGTGTTAGCCCATCTGATATGTATGCGTTTTCTAAAGCTTTTGTCATATCTTCTATTTCTTTGTTGTATATATTTGCAGTTTTATTGTTTTGCTGCAGATTCATTAATTTGGCGGTAAGTACTTCTACAGATTCACCCTTAACAGAAGTTTTCAATTTGTTGATTACTAGTAGCAACGTGGTTTCGGTAGTTATTACATTTCTGACTGTCCCTTTTAATTTTGTTTTAACTAAATTTACGGCCATTGTTTCGTGTGTTTCCTTTATGCCGTCCACTAAATTTAGTGCATCCAGAAAACTTCTAAAATTCTCTGGTTTTCCATCGAACTCTGGAATGAGTTTCGATGCTGTATTTAGAAATTCAATAGCGGTTTGTGGCATTGTCGTTGTTGTTGTTTCTGTTTCTGTGAAAAGTAATGAAAGATTCTTTTCTTGCAAGTTTTCAGATGTTTTGTCTGATTCTGAAATATCCCCGTCTTGTGAGTCTAATAGTTGGGATGGAAAGGTAATTGGTGTTTCTATATTGGTGGTAACAAAATTAATGTTATATTTTGCCCCAATATATCGCAATTTTTGTTGGGCTGATTCGAAAATCTACTGATGCTCAGTAGTGAGTAACTCATAATTTGCTTGAAGCACGCACCTAATTGCTTCTATTGTGCTAGTTAGCGTTATAAAATGTTTGACTTGAGTCTTGGTTGAAATGCTAACCTTTTTGTTCAAACATTTATAAGCTTTATTAAAATTTCTACCTGTAGCTTTCAATACTGAGTAAATCCGATCCCATTTTTCCATGTACTAAATGATAAAGAAATATATTTTTGTTATTGTTTGAAAATTTAGATTTTATCGACCGTCGCCGCTCTAGCTAGGTATTTCTTTTTTAATGTTTTCTTGTGTAGGTTATATACTTTGATGAGAATATCTGTTACCAAAATTGCGACTATAATAAACAACAAAAGTTATACCGTCATGAATTTGCTAGTGTCTTCGACCACTTCAACTTCATTCAGGACGTTTGCTTTTGGATCCGAAATTTTGGTTTGTTCCTGACCCATTTTGTTCTTTAAAATTGTGTGTGTTAAACAGTGCAGTATTATCTATCGCAAATTTAAATTTTAATAACACCCTAACCGACTTCAATAATCTGCTTCAATATGTCATCAAATAACTAAATATTTTGTTTACATTTCGATTACTGGTATGTGTCACTTAAAAAAATATTTAATTTATTGCTAGTGTTAGATTTCATAGAAAAAATATGTGATTATGTTAAATTTACTGTGTGTCTGCTTCATTTGGATGTGTCATCATGGCTGCTCATGTTGATGTTGCTTTAAAGTTTTTGCTGCTCCCGTTTCCAATCGTCGGGAGGTGTTGGGTTACAGTTTGTGACCGTCTCTTTTAGTTGATTCAAAAACAAATTTTTTTTTTTTTTCAATTTTCCATTATTTTAGTTGGAACTTTGTTTTAGTTGGAACTTTAGTGTTTATTTCTTGGTTTTATATACTTCAACATAAACATCTGTTTGGGTGGAGTGTCTTTATTAAACTGTCCTTACAAAAAGTTCTTATAAGCTTAGCTTAATGCTACTTGAACATTCATACATACACATACATACTTACTTATAATAAATAAAGGGTTAGCGTAATATGACACAGCGATAAGGAATGTTGCTTACGCTGCATTGCCAACACTGCGCGTGTTTGCACTCTACACTATGGTGTAGAGCATTATTAGTTTGTACATACTACAAATTTTTCTATCTCTTTATTAACAAAAGTATTTGTTGAGAGTGGATATGGATATTGTATGCTCCAAATCGGTATTTCAACTACCGTTCAGCCCTAACGTTTGTTCTAAAGGGTAAACTCAAATTAATTTTTTTATGAGCTTCACTTAAACCCTTAATTGTTTTATTTCTCAATTTTCTATATTAATTATTTTGCTCAACTGGTATTTCAGAATTCAAATTTTCCAAAATATTTTTATTTAATAAAGCGGAATTGTTCGTCGCTGGCGTTGTAGGAATTTTCTTTTCCACATTCATATTATTATTTATTTTAGCGGTATTACCTTTTGCTGGCGTTCTAGAGATTTTATTCTCCAGATTATTATTATTTTTGTTTAAATTGGATACTACTATCTCATTATTTTCCATTTCCGAAATGTACTTTGCCGTTTTTAAATTGTAGATTATTATTTTTTATAAAATTCATTCCTATCAAAAGATCGCATTCTAAATAAGGTAGTTCGTAAAATCTTTGTCTTACGCCAAAAAGATTAAATTCTGAATAATAATTATTGTATAACCGTTCACTGTTCTGTTTTTTTATTGGTGATATTTCTTTTTTTAAACAAAAATTTGGTCTACAGTAGCAATTCGCTGCACCTGTATCAATTAAAACTTTTACTGGTTTTCCGATGCCTTCATAGGTTCCGATGAGGTAGGGAAGGCTAGATTCCCTTGGTTTTTCCTTAAAAAAGCGTTTTCGTTAAAATTGTTTACTCTTTGAGATTTTTGTTGTGGTACTTGAACACTATCGGGTTGTGTTTCTAATGGTCTTTTTTGGACTCTGATAATTTTGGAAACCTCTTTGATTAAAATTTCTATTGAACCTATTATAACCTCTGTTATAATTGTTATTATAATTAAATTTTGACCTATTCATAATTTGGAATGATTCATCAACTTCCATTGGTTCAGGGTTTTCTTTTTTCTTAAATTCCCAAGGTCTAGATTTATTGTTATTTTGTGTATACCATAGTGACCAAGTTTTTTCATTCGTATTGTTCCTAGGGTTATTTGGATTTAAATTATTTTTATTTTTATTAGTTTTTGGAAAGCGTAAATGGCTTTCTTATTTTTTACTAAGTTCTTGCTCGATAACATGTATCGGTCTTCTGTCTGAATATGCAAAATCTAGTCTGCTCATTATTGCGTCGTAATTAAGGACTGTACCGTGATTGGTAAGAACACCATTCGCGTCACCTGTGATTTTGTTTCTTAAAATTATAAGAGCTCCAAAATATCTCTTACTTCCTTTTTCATATAACATCATTATATTTTGAGAGGCTTCTCTCCAACTAACATAAGCACTGTGTTTCCCATTAAATTCGGGTAATGCCCTTATCATTTCTAAAGGTTCACTACAACTTATTGCTTCATCAATATTTTGTGTTTGGTAACTTTCTAACGAACTTGTACATGCTAAACTTTGTAATTGTGTTTGAAGAGCAAGAATTTGAGTTGCATTACTTTGCGCAATTAATTGCGTTACCAAGTCAGCTGTAAATGTATCTGCCATTTTGGATTCTACTTTAATATCTTCCCGTTATATTTCGTCTATTGAAATATTTTTAAATAATTCACTCAGATCGTCTGCGGTATCTTTCCTCTTATTAACTTTTTATTTTTTAAACATTAATATAAAATTTTTAATTCACTTATTTCACTTTTCTTAATAGACTTTTACTTTTCTTTTCTTTTTACTTTCCTTCATAATAAATTCTATAAGCTTAGAAATAGTTCTTACTTTTTTCTCCTTCTTCTAGGATACTGATTTGTTTAAGACGGCTGATGTTGCTTCTTTTTTACAAGAACGTAGCAAATTCAAGTTTTACCAAAATTTCTCTTTAAATTTGACTTTAATTTTTCTTCTGGTCCGTCGGTGGTGCTGTTGGTCTTCAGGGGCTTTTCTTCTTCCAGTGTACTTTGTGTGTCCTTAATCTTTCGTCTTGTGTAGAGTACTTTTAGTTAAAGGCTTAATTTTTCCACTTTTTTAGAATTAATCTTTTATGTTATACCCTAGAGGGACTGCCTTTTTGGACTGGCTAGCGCAAGGTTTTTTTATTTAGATTATCTGCTTAGGAAGACTTTTAGTCTCCTGGCAGGATCGCCAATTGTTTGGTGTTGGTTTACTTAAAAAAAACTTTATATACTTCATTTCTTTTCTTAACAATTTATATACTTAATTGAACTTGTGAGACTAAGGTTTAAGACTAAGACTGAGTTCGAGACTAAGACTGAGAGACTGAGGAACTGTATAAGTTTTGTTTTACTATTTATAATAAATTCTTCTTCTTCTTCTTAATGAGTTAAGATTTATTCTTTTAATTCTTTTTTGTTGCACTTAACCTGGACTTTGGACGAAGCTGTAATTTGACTATCAAATTTATTTCACACGGATCGAAAGTAGTTTACATTATTAAAATATGATGATCTAGGATATAAATATTTATCTCAAAGTAACTAAGTGTTTCCGTTACCAAAATGTAATTTGATGAATAAGACATGTTGTGACTTAGATTGTTTATAAACTGTGTTTAGGATTTCGATTTGTTTATACTTCGCGTAAGCGGACAGTGTGTTGGGTGAACTTAACTTGTATGATTTGATTGGCAGATTCTTTAAATGGTGATACTGCTGAGATATTTCAAAGTTTGTTTTGGTAGCATTAAACTACTTACTGCATGAACATTCAGTAAAAATTTTCTTTGGCTAGCGCCTGCGATTTGTATTGTAAGCCACTTCGACGAATTTTCTGCCCTTTGCTGGCCTCCAGTCCATTTGAGACACAAATCTTGTCTTGCACTCTCTACGCCTAATTTGTGTGCCATAGCCTCATTTATTAAAGACACAGATGAACCTTCGTCGATAAACTCATATGAGTCAATTTTCAATTTTATTTTTGCCGAACAATTTAATCAGAATGAGCTAATGATTTACAATTCCTAAGGCTTCTATGCCATTTTTCTTCCTTTTCCTCTTCTTTTGATTCAATTTTTAATTTGTAACTTAAGATTATTGCACTTAACTCGTACCTTCGCTTGCTATTATTTTTCTCCAGATCTTGCAATTAATATTTCCAATTATATTTTATTTAAAACATACAAATTTCTCATTAACGAAATATGAATCCAGACATCGTTAAATGTTTGTATCCATAGAGTCATAAAACCTGATTGGAATTACCAGTAATCGATGTGAGACGTGCTGTGTCAACATACAAACTGCGGCGTAACCATTCTCTTGGACATCAAGGTGATTACATTACATTATAAATGCTAAAGATAGCAACGAGGTTTACCCAGTTGATCAATTTTTCCATTTGGACAGGGTGAATCAGATCATCCCACTCGATTGCACTTCTCCAAACTTCCTGGAGCAATATCTTTCAATACATAAGGAAGTTGTCTAAGAGTCCTAAAGGATCGTAAATGGAGATAAGAGTGCCTAGCATATCTCTTTTCGTTGGTGGTCGTTTGTCACAAAATAAACTACTTTCAGAAACGGAAGGAGATAGTGATGATAAAACCAGGTAGTATGTAGTTGTTAACACCTATTCACAGACACGGTGCTGCCTCAGTGTATGATTTGATTAGCTGATTCTTTAAATGGTGATACTGCTGAGATATTTCAAAGTTTGTTTTGGTAGCATCATACTACTTACTGTATGAACATTCAGCCTGTAAACGCTGATCACAGATCGCTGCCAAGGTATTCCGAAATTTTTGAAACATTTATAGATTGACGATGATTACCATATTACCTAGCAGAATGACCAGAACGTCTGTGTCAGAGTATTGGATAACTGCGTTGCTGTCGTCATTGAGGTGGCTCAGAAGAAACACAATTTTTTTGTCAGCTTCCTCGTGGCCTTCGCACCTTAAATCTGGAATAATTTTGCTTGTCATTTTGCCGCTAATTTCTTTGAAAAATAACATTTGTTATAAAGAATGTGTACTTATTTATCCCCAACAATAGCAGCTGCATTCTGAGGGGCCCAGTGAGCTATTAAAAATGATTCTAAAGCATATTATCAATTGAAGCGTCCAGTTGCAAAACCGGCCAAGTGCAAAAAAATAAAATTTTGAGATATTCTCAAACATCAAAATCTGGATCATGCTTTATCGTTCTACTATGTTTTTAGATTAAAAAAAAATTTTTTGACAGATTATAAAATTTTTTAAATTTATTTTAATGATTAGGTTTCAAAACCGGCCATGAACTTGGTTTCAAAACCGGCGAAGTACATGATCCAATTTTTCAAACTACAAATTCAGCTGAAATTTTGTCACAATTGGAATTCTTTCGAAATTAAGTTGTGAACTATATATGGGTATTTCCACAGAATGATTTGCGGAATTTGTTGCTGTAAGGATATTTTCCTTGTTCTTTGAAGTATCCCGGAGGTATTCACTCCATAAGTGACTACTCATCTAGGTGGTTCACCCCGAGTCACTTTGGGTCACTTGGAGTCACCAAGGTGAGTGAAAATTGTAATTTTGTGGTTTGCGTGCGATTTTTAAAGAATTCCACTATAACACCTATAGCCACGTTTGTACAAGAAATTATCGCAAATAAGTTACGTTTTGCGGTGTGTGCGATTTTTGAATTTTAGTGGATTTGTTTAAAATTAAGTATATCGTCGTCCTCTGACGACAGGAAGCAATGTAACGAAATCAGCAAAAATAAAATCGCACGCACCGCAAAACGTAGTTATGTATGTGCGATAAGAGTTTGCACTTACGTGGCCTATAGGTGTTATAGACCAATTCCGCACGCAAATCACAAAATCGCGATTTTCACTCACCTCGGTGACTCCAAGTGACCCAAAGTGACTCGGAGTGAACCGCCTCGATGAGTAGTCACTTATGGAGGGATACTTCAAAGAACGAGGAAAATATCCTTAAAGCAATAAAATCCAAAAATCGCACGCACCGCAAAACGTAGTTATGTGCGATAAGCTCTTGTACCAACGTGACCTATAGGTGTTATAGTGGAATTCGTTAAAAATCGCACGCAAACTACAAATTCGCAATTTTCACTCAACTCGGTGACTCCTACAATATTTCTCACGTTTACATATTATTTCAATTGAATTGTATTCAAAAACAGTCAAGCTCAAGGCCTTGAAATCAAAACCGGCCAAGTCCAGTACTTTGGTATCAAAACCGGCCAAGTGCAGTACTTTGGTATCAAAACCGGTCAAGTGCACTTTTTTTCAAACAAATCTTGTTGAATACTGTTCCATGGATCAAAACCGGCCAAGTGCAAAATTGTTTCGTCAAAAACATCGGCAGATGAAACTAGAAAAGTCTGATCTAACGTGTTTTGAGTAAGAAATTTTATAAGCTATTCTGTGGAAAATACTTTTTATGAAAAAGGCACTTGGCCGGTTTTGCAACTGAACGCCTCAGTTGTACTTTGAAATATATTGGCCTATTTTAGTTTTAATTTTTAATCTCTAATTATTTGCAATTGATATAATAATGATATAGATCATTAATCGGCTTAAAACTTACTGATGACTTTTCTTAGGAGAAAACGAAACTAGTATAACTAGCTTAAGCCCATTTTTTCTTTTTGTTTATCTTTGTAAGTGTAATTTTTTTGGTTTTTGACACAAAAAAGTTATTGAACTGATTAGCTCAATAAAATAGCTATATAAAAACTATTTTCTGTTCGAACAAACGACTAAAAAAAATATAGATAATAATTAATTAATTTTCCTTTAATTGATTGGCTATTATACTCATCAAATAATTTATTGTATTTATGATATTGTTAATTTTTTTAAAATCTGCTATTGCATATCATCAAACTTAAGAGGCAGCTCACTCAACAGATAATAAAATAGCTATCAATTATTTTTACGTCTGTTTTAACTGCCTGTCCAAGAAGTATCTTTGCCAGCATATATTTGTTAATAGTGTCATCAATAGCGCAAAGAGATAGTGGGAATTGTGCAATATGATAAGACAAATCATAAAATATAATATGGGGCATTTCAGGCGAAGTGTGGCTTATTTGCCGAGTTAAGGGCTCTGAAGAATTGACGAAGGTTGAGGACCGTCATTTTTGAACGCTGTTATTGAAATCAAGGAATTTATAATAAAATAAAACAATATTGCTTTAACTAGTAAAAAATATGTTCTGTTTTATCTTTTAGTCAAATTCGAATTTTAAATTTTTTCTTAGTAAACCGGTAGTAAAAATTTCAAATCAAACTTTCAGTAAATTCGACATAATATTTTTTAAATATTTTATTTTAAAAAAAAAACCTTAAGTAAAAACTTATATGTGGATGGTTCACAAAAAAAATTTAACGTGATCGCACTTAAGAAAGTGCCAGGTCCCATACAAAGTGCGGCACGTCAATTAATATGTCTCGTAAACTAATGTAAATTACATGTCAAACTTAATTTTGTAAACTAGAATACTTGTAAGTTCTTGTAAACGTAAGTTTTTGTTTTTGTAATAGGTACATAATATGTAAATATTTTAGTATGTATTTTGTTATTGTAATTTTTATTATACGAAGTGTTAAGATATTAAATAAAATTTAATTTGTTTTAACAATTAATTGAGAGAACACGAACTTTACTTAAGATCACTTAGGGCAGGTATCGGCGCGCTGCTACTCATGAGTAGCAGAGCTAATTTTCTTGTATGCGTATACAACAAGAGAAAAAGAGAAAGTATTATTGCTTTGCCGACCCCTGACTTAGGGTAATGACATACGAGGCGGTTTTACGTTCGGCACTGCCGAGCGGTCACGCCGAGTTAGCGGTTATTTATATATGAATGAATTGAAGAAGACACACACAGCGGCGGCGCAGAGCGTTTTCATTTTTGTTACGCTTGGCTCTTATTTTATTTCAAGCGCCGAGCGGTTTTATTGCTCTTTTTACGCTCCGCTCGGCTCTAATTTATATTGTTATTTATGTGACGAGACACACAGAGCTGTTCTCGTGTCTGCGTATTCTGTTTGAACTGTGGTGTGAGAAAGTACGAAATTTTTAAAAACTAAAATTCAAATTAAAATTTAAAAATTGTTACTAAAGATTATGAAAGGACAAAAATGGATGACTACAAGTATCGAAGAATTGATTTATGAAATTGAATTCACAAAATGAAACGTAGAAAAACCCTATGTTGAGTCTGTCATTTTTTATTGAATGCACCCACATTCTGAGATTTTTCTTATTTTTTTTCCTTCTAACGAAAGTAAAGCAATGACAATAACAATGTACGCTCGAGATCTGCATCCATGGCCTATCCGAAAACAACTTATTTTGAAAAATCTATTTTTTTTTTCTAGCCACTGTCCAATACGCCAAATCATTAGGCACAAACCGCTCTGTGTGTCATACTATTATTTTACGCAGCGCGGACGTCCGCGCGGCGCAATCGGCCTCGTATGTCATTAGCATGGATGGGCACAAGTTCTTCTGCAAGTTCTAACGAGAGTGCAATTGAGAGTAACGAGAGAGCATTTGTGTATACTTATACAAATTTGAGCGCACAGCAACGATTCTGTTTTACTTCAGCAGAAGTAGAACTCCATATGGTTGTTGTACCACTACATGCAAACGAGGTTTTGCTTGCATGTTAGTGCCCATCATTGGTCATTAGCCTTAAAGTAAGTATGTATACTTTAATAAAATAGCCGCTATGAAGTTTCTGATATCATCCAGGTACGACTTCATTAAGTGTTATTCCTAAGAAGGAATAATAACTTAACAACATTGGCGCATTCGTTATCCGAGCCTCAAAAATATAATAGCCAAACATTGTAACAAATAAAACTGAAAAAATAAATTCAAACTAATAAAATTGAATTCATTAATATGTAAGTACAAAAGAAAAAAATGGTATAGTCAATTATTTCGAAAAATTTTAAGAGGTATCTGTATCACCACTCAGGCTTAAAAAAAATATATTACCGATATTCCGGTCATGTGCGAAGTGCAATGGATGCGGTAGAAGAAATATTTTCGTGACCCAGTTTTTTAAATGGGATAAGTAAATATTTTAATGTAGGAGTTGTGTTTAGTGGCATCATTAGCCGTGTTTTATTCGTTTTGGTTAAGCCAAAATTCCATACAATTGCGTGAACCAGCTCAATTTCTAGTTCAATTGATTGAACTTTTTTTGTCTATGCTATGCTGAATTCGAAGAATAGATGTCGCACATAGCAAGTAGTTCTAGACACAAACCTAAAATAATAAAATGATTTGGCAGCATTGCTTGAATTTTGCAGGTACGGTTTTAGGTCACGCGGGGCCTTATGCATGCGGTAAGTGCATAATAAATAAGTACCTGGAGACCGACCACTGTTCGGTTTTTCGTTTTGAGGTTGAAAAAATCGAAAAAATATGGAATTTGTTGAAAAAAGTTGACTTTTCACTTTCACGCTTCAACTTCTCTTTACTTTTTTCTGTTCCATTTTTTTCAACAATTTTGCTTCGTTTTTAGTTTCGTCAAATTGTGGTCTGATGCAAAAGTGTTTATAAAAAGAGTGGATTGGGACCAAGAGTGAATAGAAATGAAAAGGATAATGCAAAATGGCTCGATTTCATTTAAATTGGACACTAAATCGACTGAGATATCGCAGAATTTATATAAAAGAGCGCAACCGATTGTACAGTTAGTACGAGGGGTAAAACCTATAAGCCACTTTGGTACAAAAACTTATCGCACCTTATTACGTTTAGCGGTTGGTGCTATTTTTTAAATTTTATTGCTGTAAGGATATTTTCCTTGTTCTTCGGCTTATCCCGGAGGTAATCACTCCATAAGTGACAACTCATCGAGGCGGTTCACCCCGAGTAACGTTGGGTCACTTAAAGTCACTTTGGTTCACGAAATTCGTAAAAATCCAAAAAAAAAAAAATTCCACGCACCGCAAAACGTTATTAGGTGCGCAAAGTTTTTACACCAACGTGGCCAATAGGTGTTATAGTGCAATTCTACAAAAATCGCACGCAAACCGCAATATCGCGATTTTCACTCATCTCGGTGACTCCAAGTAACCCAAAGTGACTCGTGGTGAACCACCTCGATGAGTAGTCACTTATGGAGTGATTACCTCCGGGATAATCCGAAGAACAAGGAAAATATCCTTACAGTAATAAAATCAAAAAATCGCACGCACCGCAAGACATAATTAGATGCGCTAAGAGTTTGTACCAACGTGGCCCATAGGTGTTATAGACCAATTCTACAAAAATCGCACGCAAACCACAAAATCGCGACTTTCACTCACCTCGGTGACTCCAAGTGACCCATAGTGACTCGGAGTGAACCGCCTCGATAAGTAGACACTTATGGAGTGACTATCTCCGGGATACTCCAAAGAACAAGGAAAACATACTTGCAGCAATAATTATCAAAAAATCGCACGCATCGCAAAACATAATTAGGTGCGATAAGAGTTTGCACCAACGTGGCCTATAGGTGTTATAGACCAATTCTACCAAAATCGCACGCAAACCACAAAATTGCAACTTTCACTCACCTCGGTGACTCCAAGTGACCCAAAGTGACTCGGAGTGACTACTTCCGGGATACTCCAAAGGACAAGGAAAATATCCTTACAGCAATAATATCCAAAAAATCGCACGCATCGCAAAACATAATTAGGTGCGATAAGAGTTTGCACCAACGTGGCCTATAGGTGTTATAGACCAATTCTACCAAAATCGCACGCAAACCACAAAATTGCGATTTCCACGCACCTCGGTGACTCCAAGTGACCCAAAGTGACTCGGAGTGAACCGCCTCCTTAAGTAGTCACTTATGGAGTGACTACTTCCGGGATACTCCAAAGGACAAGGAAAATATCCCTACAGCAATAATATCCGAAAAATCGCACGCATCGCAAAACATAATTAGGTGCGATAAGAGTTTGCACCAACGTGGCCTATAGGTGTTATAGACCAATTCTACCAAAATCGCACGCAAACCACAAAATTGCGATTTCCACGCACCTCGGTGACTCCAAGTGACCCAAAGTGACTTGGAGTGAACCGCCTCGATAAGTAGTCACTTATGGAGTGACTACTTCCGGGATACTCCAAAGGACAAGGAAAATTTCCTTACAGCAACAAATTCCGCAAATCGCTCAGGACGCACTAAGTGGTCAAATATTAAAAATGACCACTACAATATTAACACTACACCACTGTAATTAAAAGTCTATTGGAACAAAAAATTTTTTTTTATTTTTCGTGCTTTCTCTATCGATTGGAACAAAAAATTTAAAAATATTACTCCCATAGTACACTAAATAACATTTAACGTTTTTCGTACATATGGGAGGTGCCACGCCCACTTACGCAATCCCGTTGAAATCCATATAATTTCAAAGCTTATAGTAATCGACACTTCTACACCAAATTTAAAGAAAATACCTCCCATAGTGCACTAAATACAACATTCAACGATTTTCGTATATATGGGACGTGCCACGCCCACTAACGAAATCTCGTCGAAATCCATTTAACTTAAAAATTTTTGGTAACCGACATCTCTGTACCAAATTTTAATGAGATTACTCCCATAGTGCACTTAATATAACATTTAACGGTTTTTGTTTGTATGGGAGGTGCCACGCCCACTGAAGCAATCCCGTCGAAATGCATTTAATTTCAAAGCTTATAGTAACCGACAACTCCTCACCAAATTTTAAGAAGATTACTCTCATAGTACAATAAATATAACATTTAACCTGTTTTGCTTGTATGGGAGGTGCCACGCCCACTGGTACTGTTATACCCATTTTTCGTCTTGAGGTACCTTATAGCAAGTTTATCCACCATATAAAATTTCAGAACGATTGTGTTGTTAATTCTCTTATTATAATGTTTATAAATATTGTGGGCTGTGCCACGCCCTTAAACGAATTTTGCCAGTATAGTGACATAGCATGTTATGATGACTGCTTTTAATGGTATTATCTATAAAATTTTTATGAAAATCCTCAGTGCCGTTTTTGAGTAATATTGAATCAAAATTTTCAATTATTGAAAAGTGCCACGCCCACTTTTCCGCTTCCGCCCTCTTTTGGCAAAATTTAAGACATTTATGATCTGCATCTGTGTACCAAATTTAATCACAATATCTTGAATAGTTTTCGAGATATGACGTTATGAAAATAAAAGTTTAGGGCTGTGCCACGCCCCTCCAGGAGCCTTTGATAAGTTAAAACCCAGCCCAATCCTAATTTTGTTCACATATGTACCTAACCCCCAAGTTTCATCAAAATCTCTGCACCCGTTTTGGAAATAAAGTCTGAAAATATATATATATATATATATACATACAATTATTGCTCGTTTAATAATAGTAGAGTACCTGGAGACCGACCACTGTTCGGTTTTTCGTTTTGAGGTTGAAAAAATCGAAAAAATATGGAATTTGTTGACTTTTCACTTTCACGCTTCAACTTCTCTTTACTTTTTTCTGTTCCATTTTTTTCAACAATTTTGCTTCGTTTTTAGTTTCGTCAAATTGTGGTCTGATGCAAAAGTGTTAATAAAAAGAGTGGATTGGGACCAAGAGTGAATAGAAATGAAAAGGATAATGCAAAATGGCTCGATTTCATTTAAATTGGACACTAAATCGACTGAGATATCGCAGCATTTATATAGAAGAACGCAACTGATTGTACAGTTAGTACGAGGGGTAAAACCTATTAGCCACTTTGGTACAAAAACTTATCGCACCTTATTACGTTTTGCGGTTGGTGCTATTTTTTAAATTTTATTGCTGTAAGGATATTTTCCTTGTTCTTCGGCTTATCCCGGAGGTAATCACTCCATAAGTGACAACTCATCGAGGCGGTTCACCCCGAGTGACGTTGGGTCACTTAAAGTCACTTTGGTTCACGAAATTCGTAAAAATCCAAAAAAAAAAAAATTCCACGCACCGCAAAACGTTATTAGGTGCGCAAAGTTTTTACACCAACGTGGCCAATAGGTGTTATAGAGCAATTCTACAAAAATCGCACGCAAACCGCAATATCGCGATTTTCACTCATCTCGGTGACTCCAAGTAACCCAAAGTGACTCGTGGTGAACCACCTCGATGAGTAGTCACTTATGGAGTGATTACCTCCGGGATAATCCGAAGTACAAGGAAAATATCCTTACAGTAATAAAATCAAAAAATCGCACGCACCGCAAGACATAATTAGATGCGCTAAGAGTTTGTACCAACGTGGCCCATAGGTGTTATAGACCAATTCTACAAAAATCTCACGCAAACCACAAAATCGCGACTTTCACTCACCTCGGTGACTCCAAGTGACACATAGTGACTCGGAGTGAACCGCCTCGATAAGTAGACACTTATGGAGTGACTATCTCCGGGATACTCCAAAGAACAAGGAAAATATACTTGCAGCAATAATTATCAAAAAATCGCATGCATCGCAAAACATAATTAGGTGCGATAAGAGTTTGCACCAACGTGGCTTATAGGTGTTACAGACCAATTCTACCAAAATCGCATGCAAACCACAAAATTGCAATTTTCACTCACCTCGGTGACTCCAAGTGACCCAAAGTGACTCGGAGTGAACCGCTTCGATAAGTAGTCACTTATGGAGTGACTACTTCCGGGATACTCCAAAGGACAAGGAAAATATCCTTACAGTAATAATATCCAAAAAATCGCACGCATCGCAAAACATAATTAGGTGCGATAAGAGTTTGCACCAACGTGGCTTATAGGTGTTATAGACCAATTCTACCAAAATCGCACGCAAACCACAAAATTGCGACTTTCACTCACCTCGGTGACTCCAAGTGACCCAAAGTGACTCGGAGTGAACCGCCTCGATAAGTAGTCACTTATGGAGTGACTACTTCCGGGATACTCCAAAGGACAAGGAAAATATCCTTACAGCAATAATATCCATAAAATCGCACGCATCGCAAAACATAATTAGGTGCGATAAGAGTTTGCACCAACGTGGCCTATAGGTGTTATAGACCAATTCTACCAAAATCGCACGCAAACCACAAAATTGCGATTTCCACGCACCTCGGTGACTCCAAGTGACCCAAAGTGACTCGGAGTGAACCGCCTCGATAAGTAGTCACTTATGGAGTGACTACTTCCTGGATACTCCAAAGGACAAGGAAAATATCCTTACAGCAATAATATCCAAAAAATCGCACGCATCGCAAAACATAATTAGGTGCGATAAGAGTTTGCACCAACGTGGCCTATAGGTGTTATAGACCAATTCTACCAAAATCGCACGCAAACCACAAAATTGCGATTTTCACTCACCTCGGTGACTCCAAGTGACCCAAAGTGACTCGGAGTGAACCGCCTCGATAAGTAGTCACTTATGGAGTGACTACTTCCGGGATACTCCAAAGGACAAGGAAAATATCCTTACAGCAACAAATTCCGCAAATCGCTCAGGACGCACTAAGTGGTCAAATATTAAAAATGACCACTACAATATTAACACTACACCACTGTAATTAAAAGTCTATTGGAACAAAAAATTTTTTTTTATTTTTCGTGCTTTCTCTATCGATTGGAACAAAAAATTTAAAAAAATTACTCCCATAGTACACTAAATAACATTTAACGTTTTTCGTACGTATGGGAGGTGCCACGCCCACTTACGCAATCCCGTTGAAATCCATATAATTTCAAAGCTTATAGTAATCGACACCTCTACACCAAATTTAAAGAAAATACCTCCCATAGTGCACTAAATACAACATTCAACGATTTTCGTATATATGGGACGTGCCACGCCCACTAACGAAATCTCGTCGAAATCCATTTAACTTAAAAATTTTTGGTAACCGACATCTCTGTACCAAATTTTAATGAGATTACTCCCATAGTGCACTTAATATAACATTTAACGGTTTTTGTTTGTATGGGAGGTGCCACGCCCACTTACGCAATCCCGTTGAAATCCATATAACTTCAAAGCTTATAGTAATCGACACCTCTACACCAAATTTAAAGAAAATACCTCCCATAGTCTGAAAATATATATATATATATATATACATACAATTTTAGCTCGTTTAATAATATTAGATATAATAAAAACAAAAACAAAGATGAATCAACAGTCATTAATCGCTGCTTTGATTCTGCTTTCATTTTTCCTTTTTAATATACATAACGTCAAATAGATTTGTTCTTCATCTTTTATCGTCGATTTTTTTCTATCCTCGGATAACGAAAGAAAAACATTGGTATAAGCGTCTGCGACGCTATAGATCAGTCCAAAAGCAATTGGTACCAATTTATTGAAAAAAATATGTAATGACGCGTGAGGCCCCTTACCGTGCTAGGCCCCGTTCAACCACACGCGTTTGCCGCCTATCAGAACGGCTCTGATTTTAAAACAGAACACTGTCATGCCACCTAGTGGTCAGTACCAGAATTAAAAAAGTTTAAACATTTGCGTTTTATTCACTTTTAGGTTTAACCAAAACGAATAAAACACGGCTATTATTTGTCTTTAACATTTTGGCAACTTTCGTCAATATAGTTACTTTTGAATAAAGTGTCAATAGAAAGAGAATTTAAATTCGCAAATATGTATATAAATAAATAAATTAGATTATCAAAAAAAGTCAATTATCTCTGGCTGCTGTGTTTTATAATGACCTTAGAGGCCATCCATTCATTACGTGAGCTGTTTTTTTAGAAAATCCGGCAGTGTTGCCACAAAAGGCTGAAAATGGCAAAATTAAATTTTTCAAGCTAGAATAAAATTTTTATAAACATGTGTTTTGTTATTACGTGTGCTCATAGTTCGCTTAAAACAGGGGTGCACAAAGTGCGGCCCGCGGGCCGTATGTGGTCCTAAGAGGTGTATCTTACAGCTCGCAACTCACCAAATACCATTTTCGCACACGTCTGCCATTGAAATTAATAGATCTGGACTCTTGTGAAATATTAAGACAAAAATACAATGTTGATGGGAGGGACAATATTATCAATTCTGGAATAAGAAACAATACCCAAATTTAATATGTATAAAAAAAATCAATCGATTTTGTTATGTTTTTGGCCTGCAGTAAAATTATGTATCGATAATTTGGCTACCCGCTTAAAAAATGTGTGCACTCCTAGCTTAAAATAACGAAAAAAAATTAGACTCAGATAATAAATGCTATGTGCATAACACATTGTATTTATTCATTTTTCATTAATACATTATATAACAAAGGTAACTAAATAATATAACATTGAACAATTTAAAAAAAAAAATAAAATTATGTATATAAAATTTCAAAGTTCCCAATATTTGCTGCCCCTAAATACTTGCCGCTCCTAAATACTTGCCGCCCTAGGCACTGGCCTAGTGTGCCTTTAAGGTAAATCCGGGCCTGCTCATAAGCCAGAAAACTTAACGGACAAAACTAAAAGCACCTCCTTTTTTATGGTAAATAAATTTTTTTTAAATTAGTACTTAGTTGCAAACCCTTTATTCTGGACGACACAAGCACATCTCTTTGGTGTAAAGGAAACTACATTATTAATGGTATTCTGCTATATTCCTTCCCAGGATATTTTCAAAGATTGAAACGGATCTGCCGTGGTTCTGCAATTTTATGTCTTGATTTTCATGTCAACGATCTCCCACAAGTTATCAATGGGATTCAGATCAGGGCAGGCCAACTAAGAAATTCAATTCTATTGCTCTGAAGCCACGCCTTAAAAACTTAAGAGGTGATTTTGGATCGTTGTCCTGTTGGAACTTCTTTTCTTTTCCTTACTAAGTTTGGCTAGTATAAATAGCTCGTATAATTTTTTTATCAACGGAGAAGACTGGATTACAATATAAGAAACGATCGCTGTTTATCAAAGATCTTGCACTTGGTCTCATTCAGCCGCAAATAAATAGACGTAGTATGAGTAATTTACATCGCTGTCAAAAATTTGCCAGTGAACATCCAGTCATCCAGCCTCAAAAGAAAAAGTAGAAAAACCAAGTCGTCAAAAATTTCATTACAGCTCCCATCGCAAAACAATATGCTCTAAATGTGATAAATATATTTGCCAAGATCACTTGGTTCCATTTTACGTTAATTGTGCCGCAATGCCTACAGAAAACGCAACAACCACATATGACGACACCTATACAAGCTGTTAATAGTAATTAGAATAGATTTTTCTTGAAAAATTTGTAGCGAAAGTAAAAAAAATATTCAATAATTTATTTTTCCTTGTCATTTCAGATTTAAGAATTGACTACTTTCGAGACGTTGGAGTATTAAATGGAATTTTGCCATAATTTTATAAGAAACACTTACTTTTTTATTTTTTTTATGTGAAAAATGCAAGGATTTAATATATTTTTTTTTTTCAACTGAAATTATCTAAATTAAAAAAATAAACTTTTGAATTACATAGTAAAATAAGTGTTTTTACTTATAATAATAAAATTTTATGATTTAAGGAAAAATTTTAACGTCAGTGATGACGTTACGAAACAGGCGTCAGTACATTACTTATTGGAAATTAATTTTTTCTCTTCCAATTCAAACTTCAAAAGATTGCGTTGTTGTTTTTTGAGATTGTTATTTTACTGCATGGCTGTTAACAAATTTTTCTTTGAGTTCTGTTACCGCCTTTGCAACCAGATCATTGCTGTCCTCAATGGCACGATAAATGCGTCTTAAGCTGGATGCATTTTCTTTTCCAATTTTTATAATTGAGTCCATTTTTTCGTTCATTTCTATCTTTGTTTCATTGAAGAAATGTTTTTAAGCATTCTGATGTGCTCTTAGGCCTTTTTGGAGTACTAGAAAACTGAGGAGACTCTCTTGTTCGATTTGCAGATGTAGAAGGCATTTTATCGTCGATGTTATCACCCACATTCTGGTTGAGGTCACCTTCACAAACTTTGTAATGCCGCAAATGCGGACAATTGCTTCCTCTGTTGGAGTCAGGTGATGTTTAAGGAAAGGTCCGCTACCAGTTTCTCGGCTTTCCAATTAATTGAGAGTCAATTTCTTTTTGGTCTCAAATCCAACAGAAAATAAGATAAATGCGGATCATAGTTAGCTGGACGCACATTTTACCTTTTTCCAACCGTTAACATATTTCTGCGGAGGGTCTTCGCTATTTAATGAATCCTTTAGCTGTTGCCAAATCGAATCTACAAGCAGTTTGTCGCGCTTTGTAAATCCCTTTGCAATGTCAGCATGTTTTCCATAAATTCTAAAATTATGAAATTTTGAATTTTATTTTGTGTTTACCCTTGTTTGTGAATGAAAACATTTTGTTAATTCAATATTTTATGAAACAAATAGCTTATTTATTTACATTTTCGTATGAACTGTTCGTCTACAATTACAAAATTTCAAATCTGTCAACAATCGTTTTGTCATTTTATTTCCGATAATCAAACCGAAAAATTTTTTTCGTTTCAAATCGGATTCCGACAGCAATCAGATTCTGTGGCAGACCTGAATGATAATAAAAATAAAAAAAGTAATGAGTACGAACTAGTGGTGGCAAACTGTCGATAGTCCTGACCATCGATAGTGGACGATAGTTTCTGGAAACTATCGATAGACTAATTTAATATTGTCACTGCAGTAGTGACATTAGAAAAGGTCTAGATTTTTTTTCAACTACTACCAATTATTTTTATATAAAAAACATATTGCATCGACATTTTTAGTCCAGTAGAATTAGTCGTAAAAATGAGAAAAAAAATAATTATAGTTACAGCACTCTGACAGCGGAATATTGTCGAACAAGCATCCCAATGAAAAAAGTTTAATATAAAAGTTGTAGGAAATAAAAAGATCTACATTTTTTGGTTTACCATTTTCAACGTAACCTTAAAGAAAAAAATATGGAAAACCGGTTTATTCGATTTTTAACTCTTTTCTTTAAAAAAAAAAAATAAAATTTTTAACTGTGATTTCTCTGAAAACTACACCTCCTACGGAGTTCTGTTTTGGCTCACTTACTCGTTGCTACGTCTACTTTCGATAAATGGGGGGAAAAAATAGTATACTGCAATGGGAAAATGACCGAAAAATTTTAAAAATCGAAAAAATCTATTTTTCGTCGAAATTTGCAAATTTATCGTTCAATTATTGTTATTAAATAATAAAACCATTAAAATTTTGTTGCTTTGAATGTAGCTGGAATGTAGAAAACCCAATTGAAATTGCAATCAGAGGCGGAGAGTTCTAATAAATATTGGGGGGGCGAAACTTAAAAAAAATTTTTCAAGTGATACAATCTTTAGCATTATTGTTCGAATCATCTAACTTTTTTGGAACTTTTCTGTTGCGTTTTTCTTGTGGTAGTTCAATGCCTACGAAAACTCTTTCTTTATCAATTTCACTCCATATCACTGCGAATTTATCTCTCAAGCTTGCAATAGTTTCGCTTAAATTTCGATCAGTATTTTAATATTACCAAAATGAAATTGTTTATTTTGAATGGCAGTGATGGTAGCATCTACGTGAGAAAACATTTTGCTCTCTAAAATATTGGGGGGGCTAGGCCCCTCAAAATATTTTTGGAGGAGGTAAAAAGTGCTTCACCCCCATACTCGCCGCCTATGATTGCAATAGTGGCAAATGTTCGATAGTGAAAATATTCGATAGTCTTAGAAAACTATCGATAGTGGCAACAAATTTAAGACTATCGATAGTGCTATCGATAGTTTGCCACCACTAGTACGAACACTTACATACATATATACATATGAACACATGCAATAACGGCCCACAAGCAATATAGTTTTAAGGAGTAATATAAAAATCCAATATTTACCAACGCTTTGAATGAAACCGTGATCTGTTTGTATTAATGTATGTTTAGTACCTCTGCGTTACTTATTTCGTCGTATCAGTTTAATGTTGAATGCTCGCAATATAACTAAAAGTGGCTGAAAAGTAAAACAACTGTCACAAAGTACCGCTCTTATAAAAAAAAATTTCTTCCCATAAACTAAGCAAAGTCGATGTTTGCACTAATCATCTGCCACTCAGTGTCAGTGGGTCGATTTGTATGATTTTTGTGCATTTTCGAGATGATTCTTTAGTATTATAATAAACAATTTCATGCTATTCATGCGTAGACAAAGCGATAACGCTATTGCATAGTCAGACAGTTTCAAATTCAGTTGAAGCTTCAGCTTAACTGACGTAGCACCTCCCATTCAAGCAAAAAACGTTTTGTGTTAAATTTAGTGGGCTATGAGAGTTATCATTTTAAAATTTGGTATAGAGATGTCGGTTACAATAAACTTTGAAATTAAATGGACTTCGACGGGATTGCATCAGTGGGCGTGGTATCTCCCATTGTAACAAAATGTTGTAAGTGGGTAATTTTGTGATTTATTTAAACATTTCCTGACTGTTTCAACATTTTCCTTTCAACTTTTGCAACCTCTTTCAACTTAACTGAATTTACCAAAATGTTTCAATTTTTTTTTTGAGATTTTCTACTCCTTTCAACTTTTTTCGAGTTTTTCAACCTCTTTCAATTTATTTCAAATTTTTTAACCCCATTCAACTTATTTTGAGTTATTTAATTTCTTTTAACTGTTCAACATTTTCCAACCTCTCAATTTTTTTAACCTTTTCCTTATTTTTCCGACTTTGTCAACCTCATTCAACTTTTTTCGACTTTTTCAACCTCATTCAATGTTTTAGGGACATTCAAATTTTTTCGAGTTTTTCGCCCTCTTTCAATTTATTTCGACTTTTTCAACCTCATTCAACTTTTTTGAGTAATTCTGCTTCTTTCAACTGTCTCAACATTTTGCAACCTCTTTCAATTTTTGTCAACAATTTCCATATTTTTCCGACTTTGTCAACTTTATTCAACTTTTCTTGACTTTCTCAACATTGTTCAACTTTTTTCGAGATAGTTAACTTTTTGGAGCTTTTCAACACTTTTCATATATTATTGACTTTATCAGCCATTTCCATCTGCTTCAACCTCTCTCAACTTTTTTCTGTTCCATTTTTTTTCCAACTTTTCCAACATTTTTCGCCTTTTCAATCCATTTTAACATTGCCCACACTACTTTTTTAACCTTTTTTTGACTTTTTTCAACCTCTTATAACTTTTTTAATTGTTATTTTCGGCTTTTCAACTCTTTTCAATGATTTTTAAATATTTCAACTTATTCAATATTAGTCAACTTTTTTCAACAAATTGCATATTTTTTCGATTTTTTCAACCTCAAAACGAAAAACCGAACAGTGGTCGGTCTCCTGGTACTGCACTATTATATATGGTAGAACTATCTTGACAAACTTAAGTTATGCATTCGTGAAAATGCCTACGATAATTGTCAAAAATAAGCAAAACAAAAGGAAAGTTCTGACAAGTTCGCGTTTTTATAATTGTGAAGAAATTGAACAAAAACAAAAATGAAAACAAAACAAGCTGTTTTGACAATTTAAGTAGGCATACAAGAAAAGAAGAAGAGATCTCACTTAGGAATGCTGTTACCATGATTATTGTACCATGGGTTTGACTTAGGTGTTGTATTCACTTCTAGACTAAGTTCACATGACCGTTTTTTCAACGCGCGTTTTCCACAACTCGCATTTTAGTATGGCTTCAACGTTAACAAGACTAAAAGGCGGTACACACTAGCGATCATATTCGTCAGTTTTGCTCAAACTTCTCTTGCTTGCGTATGTGACCGCTCTTTTTCGTCATTCAACAGTCAACCACAAAAATTTTTGTGGTTGAGTGACAGTCAGCAGCCATTTTTTTTTTTGACTGATAGTGTGTACCAAAAAACGTCATTCAAGCTTGAAGCGAAAAGATGGATGCGGAAGGTGAATTCTTAAAAGATTTCAAGTGTGAAATGCAACGTTGTCTCTGGGATTATTAAAAATTATGAAAAAATATAAGAAAAATTGTTATTTTGAGGATGTCAAGAGAAAAATGAATACAATTAGGTCGTCCTACAGATGGGAGTTAAAAAAAAGAAGCAATCGGAGTCTTCTGGAGTCTGTTTTGATACAAGTTTTAGCAAATGATTATAATTTTCACCGAACATCCTAAAATAGTTTTTGGAAGTCCATGGGTCAAAGTCTCTAACTTTTAAATTATTCAAATGTGAAAATTTTTTTCTGGTGAGAATCCACGTTTTGAGCCATTTGCTCTTTTTTTACGGGAACTCTTTCCTTGAGCTAGCGCGATGATTAGCAATGCCAATTTCCTTATTCCTCATGTTTGTTAGTCAAATTTCACCACTTTGTAATCTCTTCGTTCCTCAATTTAACTAATCTTGCTGTATTTTGTCATCTGAATACTTCATTTCTGTATAAAGTTTTATAACCTGGCAATACTTTGCTGTTTTTGACAGTTCCATTTCTTAATGAAAATTTGGATATGGTAACAATTGAAAAGTGTCAGCCATTTTTAAATTATTCTTTGTTTCTGTCTTTTTTTTCTTTTCCGGTGAAATTGAACGAGAACGGTTGTTAAAATAAAAAGACTTGACATTTATTCTAAGTGTTTTTCTTAAACATCCACGGCTTTTAAAACTTGAATGACGGTTTGAGCTTCGAACATGAATGATAGTTTTACCGCCGCAAACAATCATTCAAAACTGATGAATTTTTGAATGACGAGCATGATCGCTAGTGTGTACCGCCTTTAACGTGCGTTCCAACGCGCGTTGAAAAAACGTTATTTTGTGTTCTGCTGAAACGCGCGTTGGCCTTGAAAAAACGCTCGCCTGAACCGATCCTTACTGTTTAACCCGAATTAGAGCGTTGGGCGCTACGCTTTTGAGGTGAGCGCTGAACCTAAATAAGAGCGTAGCGCCAAATGTCATGTGGAGTTTATTGGTTTCTTTTTTGTGACAGGAATATGAAATTAAAAATTATTTGTCAACGCTCTGCCAAAAATGGAAAATCGAATATCATCATATAAAATGTATGTGCATTAGAGAATTTTGACAGTTAAACGACGCTGGCGCTCCAATATAGGTTGAACATAACAAGGCTACAATCAAAATATTGTCTAATGCGGCAAAATCGTGCGTGCGCATCTAAAAATCTTAGTGGATGGCAAAAAACTGTCATTCATGAATATGTCATTTCCAAAAATTTCGAATGCCGCTGACATTTATCGCAAAATTTTAAGCGTGCGCATGCGGCAGTGGATGGTTATGTATGTGCAAAATTTCATTTTGAATGTGAACTCTTGGCGAAAGGTTGTGCCATAGTTGTCGTAATATGAATGAAACCTAGCTAGTCTTGTGTCAATACTAGGTTCTGTGCGGTAAATGGCGAAAACCATGTAAAGCAAACAAGAGCTGCTAATATAATAAAAATTTAATTATTGTAATATAATAATGTTGGATAGTTGTTCAACGAGTTTTGTTAAACGGCTTGAAGTTTGTCTACTAAAGAACTTCAACCTCCATTATAAGGTTGAAAAAAGATCATATATCTGAATCATTTTCGATTTTCATTACATATATAAAAACCAAAGATTTATAAAGCTATAAAAGAGATGTCTCAATATTAGATTGTTCATCTGAGGCAGAGTGGTCATTTAAAATAATTATTCTTCTGCTATTTCAGCCATTGCTTACACAACCTCACATCACCACATAACCAAAGATTTATAAAGCTATAAAAGAGATGTCACAATATTAGATTGTTCATCTGAGGCAGTGTTGTCATTTAAAATAATTATTCTTCTGCTATTTCAGCCATTGCTTACACAACCTCACATTACAAAATTAAAATCGACATGATTGCAGACATTCATGCATGCTAGTGGATGACAAAAGTTTGCGTAAAGTAAAAATCTGCGCATTTTTGCTGCCAGTGGATGGGCCGCCATATTGCTGTGAACACCGGCACGTTAGTTCTCAATTAAAAATAGAAAAATAAATGGGGCCTTACCTATATTAAATTAATTATATTATTCGACATTTATTATTACCGCAGGTGCATTCGCTTCAATATATCTTCATAGCAAGTTAAAGAAGCGATCAGGAGAAAATCAGTTTTTTTTTGTTTTTCATCAAACCATTTGATTAAGGCCTATAACTCATTAAGACAAAACAGTCTCAAGACAGATTTGTTTTTGTTTCGAGGTTCATGTTGAGTACGCTAAAACAATTTGTTTCGCGACAAATTTCACGAAGAAGGTCATGTAGTGTGTTCTGATTGAACGAGCACAAAGAAAAAAAAAACTACTTCGTGCCAGAGATTTCGCGAGCTCGTTCACCGATTTCCACGAATATGCAAAAAGTTTTGAGACAAAAGTTTCAAATGAGCGCACTTCATACGATTCTGTCATACCGAAACAGTTTTTTTTTTAAAAAAGTTCCAGTGCCGCAAAACAAAAAGTTTTGTGTTTCTCTTAAAACATAGTGAGCACACTCCCATATGTAATAAGGTGACGTAAACTGTTTTGAGACAGTTTTGTCGTAATGAGTTTAGGCCTAACGCTCACATGCAGAAGTCTTCAACAAACCCATACATTTTCCGTTGGATAATTTATTTGATCATGTGAAACTCGCTTTTGTGAACTGCAACGCTGATTATTTAAAGGTTTTTGGGTTGGCTGCCGTGAAGTGCTGTTGATTGGTGTGGAGCGCGAATCGCCTACTAAGACTGCAGGGAGAAATAATGACTTCTCCCTATTCGACTAGCAATCACAAAATTAACCAATTGCGTTGACTTTTATGCACACAACTACTCGCGCTTTTAAAATTCATGTATATGTACACGCAATTCTTTGCATGTGGGTAATATTTTCATGACCAAGGGAGAACGCGATTTTTTCACCGGACACAGAACAATTCGAATATCTCGGAGTTATTGTTTATTTTTGTCCACTAAAAATATTTGCAAAGAAGAAATTTTGTGATTTGTGCATAAAATAATACTAAATATGAGCAGTTACCAAGCTGACGCTTTGAATTCCTCGCATCTAGAGCTGCAAAGTGGTGGAAACTCGGAATTGCGGCGACCATTCGATCCAACGGCTCATGATCTGGAGAGCAGCTTCCGTTTGACACGGTTTGCTGACCTTAAGGGACGCGGATGTAAAGTCCCTCAGGAAGTACTTGGCAAACTGGTATCTTCGTTGCAACAGGACTACTCCGTGCAGGACCAAGATGCCCAATTCATGCATATGGCCATTCCGCGCATTGGTATTGGACTTGACTGCTCTGTAATTCCGTTGCGACATGGTGGTCTTTGCCTTGTGCAGACTACAGACTTTTTTTATCCCATAGTAGACGACCCCTATATGATGGGAAAAATAGCTTGCGCAAATGTCCTCAGCGATCTATATGCTATGGGAGTGACTGATTGTGACAATATGTTAATGTTGCTGGCGGTGAGCACTAAGATGACTGAGAAGGAGCGTGATGTGGTCATTCCTTTGATAATGCGTGGTTTTAAAGATTCTGCGTTAGAGGCCGGTACCACAGTAACAGGGGGACAAAGCGTTGTTAATCCGTGGTGCACTATTGGTGGCGTTGCATCCACGATATGTCAGCCGAATGAGTATATCGTGCCAGACAATGCAGTTGTTGGTGATGTTTTGGTATTGACAAAACCTCTAGGCACACAAGTTGCCGTCAACGCACATCAATGGCTCGATCAGCCTGAACGCTGGAATCGCATAAAATTAGTCGTCTCAGAGGAAGACGTACGCAAAGCTTACCATCGGGCAATGAATTCCATGTCGCGTTTGAATCGCACTGCCGCCCGTCTTATGCATAAATATAATGCACACGGTTCCACTGACATAACAGGTTTTGGGTTGCTCGGCCATGCTCAGACGCTGGCCTCTCACCAGAAAAAGGATGTTTCGTTCGTTATTCACAATCTACCGGTTATTGCGAAAATGGCTGCGGTAGCAAAGGCTTGTGGCAATATGTTCCAACTGCTACAGGGCCATTCTGCAGAAACTTCTGGTGGCCTTCTAATTTGCTTGCCTCGTGAACAAGCCGCTGCATACTGCAAGGACATTGAAAAACAGGAGGGTTATCAGGCTTGGATTATCGGCATTGTTGAAAAAGGAAACAAGACGGCACGCATCATTGATAAGCCACGCGTTATTGAGGTTCCAGCTAAGGAATAGATGATATCGTTTTAAAGTTACTTCTTGCTTCTTTGTTGGAATTGCATTATCTTATGTATCTATTTGGTTCTTCAAATTAATTTTAATATACATACAATACGCTCCTAAAAATATTTCCCTTTTTTTAATTAGATTTACAAGATTTTGTGGCATGTAAAATAAACATTTTTAATAAATAATTTTGACCATTTATGCTAGTACAACTTGACGGAGTAAATGCAAATCTTAAAGAATTTTTTTTTTGATATCGCTTGAATTTGAAGATACTAATCGCTCAATATTATCTAACACTTTTCTATCGTAGTTTTGAAGTTATGTAGCAGAGGGGATACTACGGCAAAAATTTGGTAATTCACAAAGAGAATTTCAATAACCGTTACGTAAGTAAAATGCCGTTTTGATTCTGAAGAAAACTGAAAATTTTCTCTTATGTAGTACACCTAATTCTGTTTTTACGCGATAGATACGTTCCTGAAAAATCCGCGTAAAAAAGATACAGTATTCGTACAAAAGTAGAGTATTGGTTCCACATTTGAAAAATCAACAAAAATAATAACATAAAAGTATAAAAAATTATCGGCTTTAGAGGAGATGTGACATTTTATTTAAGTAGCTCATAAAATACATAGGGTCATTTCGCCTGTTCGCGTCCATTTAGTGCAGTTGGCACGATGACGGCGATAATAAAAATATCCCAGCACTAATTTCTATGAAAAATTTATGTAATGTGTTCATTATATAGTCTATTTTAAGATTAACTTTAAGTTTGGTTCGAAACATCTTGTATTTTTTTTTAAATAGAGAAACTTCAGAATTAGGCGTTTTACCCACTTCGCGTCCACAAAATCCAAATTGCGTCCACCAGCTTAGAAAAGGAATATAGGGGTGATATAAAAATAGAATTTGTAAAGAAAGATTGTATTTTAACAATATCTTTATTTAAGAATATAAATATTAAATATCTACATTATTATCATTAAAAACATCACTTTAAAAAAATAAAAATAATTCTTCTCAACATTGACTGAACTTAAAAATAGGTAAAAAATAATGATTACACCTTTAAGAATAAACAGTAATCAGTTCTGTTAATTTTACTCTAAAATCACAAGGTATATTTACTCTAAAATCACAAGGTATAAAGATCAGCCTTGATTAAAAATAAGTTACCTGTGTACCCCCATACAAATTGTATGAAAATTTCAAACTTTTTCGTTCGTACTGTACAAAATAACGACATTGAGCTAAACTTTTATTTTCACATGTCTCGTAAACATTAATATACATTCGGGGATTCCCCTTTTCATAACATTTTACATCATTTTATGATGCATAACACAAAGTCACTCGAGAATAACTTCCCAGAGTAACGCTTTGCACTTTGATGTTGACTTTGAACTTGTGAGTTTTATTCTTATTTTTGTGTGATCGCATTGAAGTAAAGTGTTTTCTATCATTCCAAAAGTTTCTGGGAAAATATGGCTCCAAATTTGAGCAGAGTACGGTTTAATAGATTCAATGCAGCTGAAATTGAAGAAATATTGTGTGAAATTGAAAGCAATAACGAAGGATTTATTCCGTTTGATGACGAAGATGGATATGAATGTATTGACGAAGTAGCATCGGAAGCTTCAGATGCTGAGCTGATAGGATGTATAGAAGCTGATGAGGACTTATATGATTCAGAAGATTCATAATTTTTGAAAGATCTAGGTTTTGAGCTTTGTAAGGCAAACATAAAACGGCGTGCTGAAAATCCAATCATATATTCGAAGCCTTCCACTCGATCAGGACTACTGGACGTACTTGGACGAGTAATCCAATTGAACAATGAGAGTTCCCACTACCATAATCGAGATGAAAGTGGCCTGTACAAGTTGCTTCAATCCAGTTTGTAATGTACAATCAAACCCATCTTCCCATATGCTCTATCTTTATGCAAAGTTTTCAATGAATTTTCATAACTTTATCTGTCTTTTTTTTTCAAATGTAATTATTTCTTTTTTCTATATAAAACTGTGGAGGAATTTCTGCATACATTTAAAGCAATATTTATCTTTTTAATCAAACAAAACCCTAAATTTCATGCTGCTCCATACAAAGCGTAGAGAGGGTACCTGGATACCCCGTCACCCTGTTAAAGGTGTAAAAAGAAAATGGGTGTGCCAGGCCCTCTCAAACTGATCAAGTGAAACCATTCATATGAAAATATATTATTAACATAATATTAGGAGTTCTCGTAAGGTTTCAGAGTTGTAGAGTATGTGGAACCATAAAATATTTTGAGTTGAAAATGAAATGGGTACCCCGTCACACACAGAAGGGTTAACGAAAATAGTGGACGCAATTTGGTTTATTATTATCCCCTGTATGTATAGTTTGCATCCATTGCGGACGCAGGCCCGTACCTGCCATAGGGGCTAGGGGGGGGCTTAGCCCTCCCTAGCGCTTCATTCGCCCCTCCTAGCGCTTTATTTGCCCCTAGCGTTTCATTTGCTCTTTACGCGTTTTTTAGGAAAACTTCAAAAACAAAAGCAATTAGAAAATTATTTTTATAGTTTATACTACTTAGGTTTAAAGTTAATTTTTTCTTAAGCAATAACAATTTAAAATAGCTTTACTCTGCGATCTTTCAGGGCATTGAATCTTTTTAAAACCATGTCTATATTTATAGACTCAGGACGTTTGTGCTCGAAAGCCAAGAACGATAAATTATTCAGCCTATCAGTCAACTATTCGTTGTGGTCGTATAACTTTTGTTAATGCCGAAAATGACGATTCGCATACTTCCGTTCGGGCCGGGAAAGTTTCGATGGTTGAAAAAAAATTGTACATTTTTTCCATTCCTTGATGCACCTTATACAGCTCCGTCAGCACCACCGTCTTAATTTTTTTTTTGTTTTAAATTTGTTTAATTGATCATTCTCCGAACGAATTCTATTTATATATTCTTTGGCAATTTTGAGCTCAATTTCACTTGGTAACTGGATGCCCAAATCGCCCAATGGGTGCAGCTTTTCCAAATCCATTTCATCCGCTGTATCGATAACTGTGAGAATGCCATTGTTTGTAACAAAGCGATTGGTTATTTCATTTAATACGATATCGATTGTTTCGTAGAATGTTGATTTCAGCATGATGATCGACTCGCTTCGTTCACCCAGTGTTTCTTCAACAACTGACTCTTTCAGAATTTTTGACTGCTGCCTATTCCGAATTGGACGATTTGAGGCGTGAGCTGATTCTGTGGGCTTTTATTGTTCCAACAGATCTATCGTTTGAAAATAGTATTGATCGAAACTATTTTGTGATCTCATTTTTTCAAGCATTGTAAAAACAGCTCAAATGAGTGGCATAGCATCTTTGTATCCCATTACTCGGCCTTGAATCGCTTTCGTTACTGGTTCAATCAATTGCAATAAATCCTTCATAAACACTAATGTGAAGACAAATTCCAACGATACCATCACGTGTGACAAACCGACTGCTATTGCTACGTCATCACTATCAAATCGTTCGCCAACTATTTGAGGCAAAATATTCATAATATGGATATAGTTTTCAAAGATGGATTTAGAAGCACGTTAATGGCCAACCCAACGAGTTTCGATTAATTTCAAAATGGAATGGCCTTCATAATGTTGTACTTTGTGGCGACGGAAAAATTTCGCAATATGTTTTGCCCGAAAATATTAAAATACGCACTAGATATTCATATAGTTTACACAAAAAATAATCTTATTTCTCAAATACTTTTTTCTATGTATTTTGGGGCGTAGATACCAAAAATACCAATCATTTTTTTTCTTCTTAAGAATCGTTTTCGAGATATCCACAAAAAAAATATACATATCGATCATTCTTTTATTAAACGCACACTTTGTATTTTTTGACGTTTTTGAACATTTTTAGAAACTAAATATCTCAAAAACTATAGGAGATAGGATGAAAAACCATTTAATCATTTTTGTTTAGAAATACTATAACTTTATAAAAAAAATTAAAAAAATTTAAATAAATTTGTTTAAGCATTAATTTTTTTAATTAAAAAAATTTTTCTCAAAATATTTTCAATATAACACCTTTTGTTTTTTTTGATTTTTTTATATGTTATTTCTCAATCAATCGTAAGAATGCATGTGCTTTCATATCGAAATTCCCGCCATAACTTCGGAAACTACGATTTTTTTACTGATAACGCGCATCATGTTTTTTCAACTTAAAATTCGAAATAATTTTTTTTTTTTTTTGTAATGTTATTCTTAATCAATCCTAAGAATGAATCTGCATTCAAATCAAAATTCTCTCCATAGCTTCGGAAAATATAAGTTTTTCATGAAGGCGCGCATCAGTCTAATTGTATGAATTGTATCATATTTTCCAAAGTTTTGTCGGGAATTTCATTTTGACTACAGATACATTCTTAGGATTGATTCCAAATAAAATTACAAAAAAAAAAACAAAAAAAAGAACATAAAAAAATTTCATGTCGAATTTTATGTTGAAAAAAAAAACATGGTATGTAATATACTACAGTTTTAATTAAAAAAACAAAATTGGCTAAAATTCGGGCATTTTCGGGAATCGGGACAGGCTTTCGCAAGGTAACCCTGGTCGGTTAGTGATGCCGTTATGTTGATTTATTTTTCATTTATAAAACAGCCTTATATCATTTTTTTTATAATTTTTTGTATGGGAGGTGGGCGTAGGAGACGTCAGACCACGCCCATTTTTACATGATATCATATTCATATCTCCTGAAACTCATGACCAAAGTTTCAAACCGATATTTATTGTAGAACACTTTCTACAATATAACTACACTTTACTACTGTCGACCTTCAAGGTGTCTGGCAGGCTAAAATAACTAGCGGAAGTGTCTGCCAATTGGAAAAAACATCTTTTGATAGCTCCTCAAGCAACATATATAAAATTCAGCTTTTATAAAATGACGAAAGTTAGATGCAAATTTTTACACCTTTGCTACCTGATATCTTTCAAAGTAACCGTTATTTAAACTTCACAGTCGGGGATCGTTGTTACCTCTATTAGTGACATACACTGAGAAACTTTCAGCTTTTATAAAATGACGAAGGTATGTTCGTCGCTGGCTCTTAGTCTATAAGAAAGCAATTTTTACGAAAATCATCAAAAAGAAATATTTTGGAGCGTGAAAAAAGAAGTTGCCCGTTTTAAATTGTAGTTTGAGTTACGATTTAAAAAACCCCATACTAAGTTATATCGTTGAAAAGGTCTTTGAAAGACGAAGAATTCTGTGTCTCATTCGTCTTAATAGCTGCAAAATTACGCAGCGTACAGACATACGGAGAGGCGAAAAAAACAAAAATCGCCTAAAATTACTACGTTTTTCGACCTCCTATGAGTATATGTTTGCTTCTGAGGCACCTAGAAGGCTGAAATTTTTTGGAAAACCTTCTGCTATTATGTAGAATACGCCCTAAAAAAAAATTTCAGCCAAATCGGTAACTTCTGCGCCGAGAAATTTTAAAACGATTTTATTCTGACGCATAACTATATTGTTTACACGAAATTCAAACTTTGAGCTTCATGCGGTACCTGAAGATATCATTTGTACGCGCCTACCTCGCGGCTTCTCTCTTTTTTATGTAATACTAACATTCTATTGCTATTACAAGGCGATCGGCTCCAAAAGTGTTTTTTTGCTCCGCCCTAATGTATATATAGTTATATTGTCATTATTTCCGTAAACCTTAAGTTAGTTTGTTTAAACACAATGAGCTGACCAATTATTCGGTTAAGGCTCCGGTACATAGAAAGCAGCGCATGCATTGCGCGCATCAGACGCTTTGACAGAAGGATTGATTTCATGCCGTTATATGGAGAGTGATATATACACAAAAGCGACTGAAGCGTGCGCTGCTTTCAATGCTCAAAGTTCAGCAACTTTCAACTTTTTAAACGCGTTAGACGCTTTTGACAACTGAGAGCAACTAAACAAACATTTATTTATCATTTGACAACTTGAAACAGTTTTTTATTCATATTTATGGAAGTTTCAAGCAAAATTTGTTTTTTTTTATAAATTTTTGAAGATTGAAAATTAAAGCGAAACAATTTCCGACAAAAGAAAACAAAATAAAAGCGCGCGTTAGTCGCATCTGATGCGTAGCGTCCAATGCGCGCGATGCATACGCTGCTTTCTATAAACCGGAACCTTATTTTTTGTAAAATATTAGGAATAAATTTCTCAGTCAGAAATTCAGGTAACAAATTTATATGGGGTTTTACGTAAATGAACAAAATTACATGTAACTGCATACAAGTTCTAGAAATTTACTTTAATAGAGATGGCTGACAAATTCTGTTTTTTTTCGAAATGAAATGAATAGCAAGAATATTGTTCGTAATCCATGTGAACAAAATGTGTAAAATAGTACTTGCACGATAAGCTTGACTTTCAAATTAAAAAAAGCTACCAATGCTAGATCCACAGCCACGTATCTTCTATATTATATGTACAGTAGAAGCAGGCCCGTCGACAGGGGGGTAACGGGTGGATTCCCCTCGGGCCCGCAGTTCTTCGAAGGGGCCCGAAAATTCTTAAAATCACTATTTAAAAACCTGGAAAATAAATTATGGCTGTCGAAATATTCAGGGCCTTTGCGTTTTTTCGTCCACTAGAATGTAAAGATCTCTAGTATTTGTAATGAAACTCTACTTTCCAGAGCATGCTTTTACCGACTATCTATACAACCTCTATCTTTTAATGTAACCTGGAAACAAAACAGATATACAGATAAGCATTTCAATTGTGCGTGTGTCTGCATTTTTAACTCTGGTCGTTTGCCCGAGTTAACTTTATATTAATTACTATTTATTTTTATTTATTTTTTTATTTTTAAACTAATTTTACAAGCTAAATTTAAAACAAAACTTAACTCTACTGAAGTTAGATTGAATCTGTTCTTTTTGAAGAATATATTGAGTGACTTTTAATAATTTTCTTTTTGTTTTATTTTCTTTGTTTTTTTTTATTCGTACCATATCAAAGTGATATGATACTCAAAGCAAATCGTACTACGGATGTGTAGCAGACGCTTGGTCAGCATTTTGCTGCTGTAAATTCTGAAGAAATATAATATTTTTGTTTATTGCGACACCGAAATGTGTGGTGCCAGCTCGGTAGGAATCGTTAACATCTGTTTCGTTAACTCTTCCCCCTTTAAATGTGGACGTCCTCGTTCACCTTTGGAATTCTCCGTTAGTATTTCTTGAAATCTTTCCTTATGATCATTTTCTGTAGATTTTAAATTTACTGTTTTTGATATATTGCATAATTTTCGCTTTATAAGGAGGCATCCCAGAATTATGATAACCACTGTTATGAGCGATGAATTTGTATAAAACTTCCACTCTATATCTTCGTTTATCAATTCTATTTTTTCTGTGTTGTTCATATTTAACTCCTTCATGAGTTCGAGGGACAGTATTTCTTGAGTTGATGAGTAGATTTCTTTTGTTTGAACAACGGCTGGCATTGGTTCGAGCATCACTTTATTGGAGGAGATGTATTCTTCATTGTTTACAATTACTGTGAGATTTTCATATTGTATGATGAATGTTCCGGTCAGATTAATGCTTTCGTTGTCAATTTTAATTGATCCATTAAAATTATTTAAAAGAAGAGTACCGGGGCTAAGTTCCTCTATCATTGGAATATGCTGGTTATTCGTTATCGAACATGAAGTCGTTTTTCCTTGTAAAAGTTGTACGGTGCAGCTATCTTTATTTAATGTAACAATACTATTCTTGTTGCAAATAGATAAATTATTAAAAGTCTTACAATTTTGTGTTATTCCGTAAATTTCATTATTACATCTTATGATATTTTCATATGGTATTTTCATAATGATTTTATTTCTTTTTATTGGTTTTAATTTTATTACCTTACAATTTTCTTTATTTGTAATAGGCAAATTAATAAGAAACATTATATTGGTTGTATTTGATGCAACCTTTACTTCGGCAAATTGAAGTGATTCTTCTATATTTATAATGGGTATTTTATCATTTTCAATAACTTTTTCCAATTCAAAGATTTCCTTATTTGATAACAAAAATGAGTTTATAATGTTGGCCTTTGCCCAATTAATTCCATTTTCAATGTTTGTTATTTCATTTCTTAACATTTGTAACTTAAATTTCAAATTCATTCCTATAACTAATTGTGCAGTATCACTGCTCTTAAAAAATGATATAATTCTATTATTACTTTTTGTTATGTTATTCATTCTTTCAATTAAATTTTTATTAATAACAACTTGTTCGTTATTATTGTCTAACAACTTGTTTATATAACTTTGAATAACGATAAGGTCATGGTGGTCAGGACTTCCTGCCAACCATTTCCATGCCTTTCCTAGTTCATCTAGGGCTCTTTTATTGGTTTTTGTTGGTCGGATGCGATTAATACAGGATTCAATTTGAGTTATTTCTTGCTGGATGAAAGGAAGGAAGGGATTGTTGATGTGGATATCGGTGTTGACAAAACTTGTTAAATTTTTTAAACTTTCTTCGTAGGTTGCCATTTCTATAACGTGGATTAATTTAAAAGTTCCCTTTTGGATCTTAGAAATTCCGATTTCGAAGGTTACTATTGGAGAATTCGTATAATCCAAAATCCGATATTCAGCTCTGCATAGAGCGAACAAAAATCTGAAATGTGTAAATTCAATTCCGAATTAAACTTTTGTGAATTATGTTCCCTTTCATTGTTAAAACTGTGCTTGGATTGTTTTCTTTAACTATTTCTTTTCTATATCTCGCTGAACCTTTATTTCTCGGTTTTTTATCTCTTCTCACATAAATGACTTGTCCTTCAATATAATCTTTATATGAATCCCGATCTCTGTTGTGGTAGTTTAAATCTGCTTCTTGTTTTTTCGTTAGGTTCCCTATATTGTTTTGTCTAAATTGCTCTAAAAGTTCCTGGTCAGTTGTTACTCTTGTGCCAAAAAATGCTTCTATAGGTCTTGCATGCGTCGTAGAGTGAATGGAATTGTTATATTTATAGAGTGTTTGGTGTAAAAGGTCAGAAAATGAGGAAAATGTTTTTTCCGCCTTGACGCATCGTAACATTTCGCTAAGGGTAGAATGAAACCTTTCCACTTGTCCATTGACAGTGCTTACATATGGAGGGGCTCTAAAGATCTCTATTCCAAATTGGTCTTCTAGCATAAATTTTATCGGGGCTGCTGCTAATGATTTCTCGTTGTCAATAACAATACTTTTTGGGAAACCAAATGCTGTAACTAATTCTCTTAGAGGTTCTTTAATATCTTCCACCGCTCGTGAATTTACTATTTTTGCCATTGCATATTTTGAAAACTTGTCGATAGCTGTTAATATCTTTTTATTGTCCATATAGTATAAATCTATATGCACTATCTGTCCTGGGAATTGAGGGATTGGAGTAGCTTTAAGTATTGGCTTATTCGGGTGTCTTTCGTACTTTTGCTCTTTGCAGATACTACATTGCATTACTAGTCTATTAATTTTTGTTTGCATATTGGGGAAATAAAATTTCTTTAAGAGTTGTACTTTGTTTTCTCTACTATTCCTATGGGCTCGTTTATGTTCCTTTAATATTTCAGTCTCCTGTGCTGTTTCGTCAGTGAGATCAATAATTTTATCTCGTGCATATCTGATTTTGTAATTCCTAAAATAAGTTGGATAAATTTCCTGGATTTTTCCCAAAGTTCTATCGTCAGTGTAGATTCCATTAACTACAGATGGGTTCAAGGATTTTTTTAGAACACTAATAAGATCTTGTTGTGAATATTCTGTTTGGGTTATAGTGTGCCTATGATATGTAGGAAAAACAATTTCAAATTTGTAAGTAGGATCATTGTCTAAGTTCAAAAATATTTGGTTTTTGAAAACGTTTATAGGTGCGTTTGCAAATTGAATTAGATTATGTGATGAACTCTCATCACTATGTTGGGTAGCTGTCAAAGAATTAATTTGCGGTGGTCTGGAAAGGGCGTCAGCAACAACATTTGTTTTGCCTGGTTTGTATTGAAGAACATAATTATATTCTTCCAATGTCGCTTTCCACCTTTTCATTTTGCTATTATTGTTTTTATTGCTAAGAGCATATGTCAATGGTTGGTGATCTGTTACTATTTTGACTCTAGCTGAACCATATAAATAATTTCTTAAGTTATTCAAAGCCCAAATTATCGCGAGCATTTCTTTTTCATTCGTCGCATAATTTTCTTCGGCTTTATTTAATGTTCTTGAAATAAAAGCTATTGGTCGGTCGTCTTGGGATAAGACAGCACCAATTGCATAGTTTGATGCGTCCGTGGTCAAAGTAAATTCTTTGCGAAAATCGGGATAAGCTAGTATAATATCTTGACTGATTAATGAGTTTTTTATTTTATCAAATGATTCAATGGCAACATCATCGAGAAAGATTTCTTTTTTCTTTGATTGATTCTTAGGCATATTGCCATCTTCCCCCCTTAAAAGGGCTGTCAGGGGTTTTGCTATTTTTGAATAATCTTGTATAAACCGACGGTAATAACCGGACAGACCTAAAAATGATCTAAGATCTCTGACGGTTTTTGGTTTCGGGAAATTAAGTATAGCTTCTATTTTTTTCGGATTTGTCTTAATACCGTTATCTGATATAATAAAACCTAAGAATTCAACTTGTGTTTTGAGAAATTCACATTTGTCTAGTTGAACTTTCATATTTGATTCCTCCAAAGTTCGAAATACTTTCGCTACATTTTGAAGATGTTCCTCTTCATTCTTTCCGAAAATGAGTATGTCGTCTATATAGACGTAACATATTTTCCCTATATGCTCTCGTAAAATATCGTCTAGAGTTCGTTGAAAAATGGAGGGAGCATTTTTGAGTCCGAATGGGAGTCTAGTGAATTCGTATTTTCCATTACACACGGAAAATGAAGTTTTTTCAACGTCCTTCTCTTTTAATGGTATTTGGTGGAATCCACTCTTGAGGTCGATGACCGAAAATAGTTTATTGTTCCCAAGTTGTGTCAAAACATCATTAATCTCGGGTATGGGATATCTATCTGCTATCGTTACTTGATTTAGTTTCCGATAGTCTATCACGAGCCTAAATTTCCTTATTCCGGAAGAATCTATTTTTTTGGGTACAACCCAAACTGGAGAGTTATATGGCGACCGAGAAGGTCGTATAATGCCATTAGAGAGTAATTCATTGATTTGTTTCTCTACCTCGTCTTTGAGGGCAACTGGGTAAGGGTAACTTTTCGAATAAACGGGATCTTCCGTTGAAGTTCTAATTTCACCTTTTACTCTGGTTGTGTACGTCAGTTTTTCATCTGGTTCTAAAAATAATTTACGGAATCTTCTTGTGAGTTCCTTAATTGATTCTTTTTGTTTTTCCGTCATATGATCCGTTTTGATAGAAATATTATTAACATCTTGTGAAATCTGTTGATGTATTTTAATTTTTCTACCATTTTTAATAAGCATATAATTATATTCGGTGTATATAATTGCGGATAATTGCTTAAGGCTGTCATTTCCTATTATTGCATGGAAGGATTTAAGTGTTGGGAGTAAAAAGAATTTAATTGGAGTGCTAGGTTCACCGAAAAGATTTGCATAAACATGATGTGAGATTTGAATTGGCCCTCCTATTGAGTTGGCAAAAAATATTTCATCATTTTCCTTTGGGTTTTTTATTAAATTTGTCTGAATGTAGTTCTTGTTGGAACCTGTGTCTATTAGTATCTTTATAATATTTCCGTTATCTAGCTTGCATTTTATAAAGGGTAATGATGATTGGTTTAACCTAAAAAATGTATATCTGTATATTCTTCTGTTTGCAATTGTTGGACTTCCTGAACTTGTTGCACAACTTGCTCTGGAATTTCTCTCATATAACTTTCTAAATTTTGTTCATAAAAATTATTGGTATTTGCCAATTGCGGTGGATATTCTGAATTTGTTTCGACATGATGAATTTGATCGTTGTTATTATCCACCAGATTTGATGGATGCTGTTGTTGAGTTTGAAAGTTATTTTGTGTGGTTTGTTCATAAATGTAATTGTTTGGAATTGGGAGTGGATGTTGTGGATAAACATGGAAATTCCTTTGCAACTTCGGTTGTTGCTGAAAATGTTGCGTAGGTTGTAAAGGCCTTTTCCCTTGAAATTGATTAGGTCTTGGATTGTTCATATAGTTAACATTTCGGGTTTTAATAGTTTGGTCAATTTCCATAGGTTCGGGTCTAGGTAGAGGTTTGGGTGCAAAAGGACGTGGTGGTGGTTGGTTATAAGCATAATTTTGTCTTATTTGTTGTGGTATAAAATTGGGATAATGGTATTGTTGGATTGGGTTAACTGGATAACGTTGGTTTGGAATAGAATTTTGTGGGAAATATGTGAGTTGTGGATAAAATGGTGTGCGTTGGATTTGGTTAACTGGATAATGTTGGTTTGGAATAGAATTTTGTGGGAAATATGTGAGTTGTGGGTAGAATGGTGTGCGTTGGATTTGGTGGCTACGTCGTGGGGGTAATGGTGGTTGAGAAGGTGTGTTGTATTTCTTTGTGTTAGTGTTTACCTTGTGGGCGTAATTCGCTCTAAAATCTTGATTTTCTAATTTTTGGCACAAATAAAGAGCTTGAGGTAAATCTGCAGGCTCTCTCATTCCTAAAAGTCTGGGCATGTCTCCGTTGAGACCTCTAATGAAAGTGTCGAGGGCTTTGTCTCTATAAGTCTTTGATAAAATATTCATAGCTTCGGTACCTACTTCAAGGGACGCGAGTTTATTTAAAATAAGAGATAGGCATGAATAAACTTGCTGGTAGAATTCCTGCACAGTTTGCCTATTTTGGACAAGAGATGTCATTTGATATTCCAAAGTTGTGACGTCTCTCTTGTCTGCGTAGTGGGTAATCAAACATCTTATAATACAGTTCCAATTTAATGGAGTGTTATACGATTCTAGCACATTGTCTGCCTGTCCTGTGATTTTGTTTCTAATTTCGTTCAGTATTCCATAGTATTTATTTGTCCCCCTAATTGGTTCATATAGTTGTAGAACTCGTTCAACGCTTTTTTTCCATGAGGTGAATTCACCTTCATTTCCTGCGAATCCCCTAAGGCCTCGGACAATGTCTGGTATTTTGTCTAAGTCTCCCATATTTCCTCTATGCTCTACATCAATAATTTGATCAACGCCGCTAAATTGGTCTGCGTTTGGGTTTATTATTGACGAAACTAATTGTCTACCTTCTCTTTGTAAGGTTGCAAATGCTATACTTGCTATAGCTTGTTGTAATTCTTGAGACATTATTAAAGGTTGTGGTTGTTGATTTTGAGGTGGTTGATCTTGGGGTTGTTGAGGATTTCCTACAGGCGGATTAGGGTTTTGCTGAGGAACAGGAGGATTGGGGTTTAGGATGGGTGGCCGCAATAAATTGTTTTGATTAGCCATATTGCTCTTTGTTCTTTTTAACTAAATTCAAAACTTTGATTCCGATTCGATTTAAACCAGATGATCACTAGGGCAATTCTATATTTGAAAAATTTAATCAAGGACGTTTAATTTAAGTTCAGTTGTTAAACAATTCACATTGCTAAAATCACTTAAAAATTTATTGCTATTTGAAGCACTTTTACTCAATTTAAAAATTTAATTAAATTTAACTCTAGCTTTTAGTTTTAAAAAAAAATTAATCAAGGAAATTTAATTTAAATTCAGTTGTTAGATAATTCACTTTGATGAAATCACTAAAAAATTTGGTGCTGTCTGAAGCACTTTTATTCAACTTAAAAAATTTTAATTAATTTTAACTCTAGTTTTTAGTTTCACTTAAAAATTCTTAATTATTCTTTTTCATTTGGATAGTTCACTTAAATTCAAATTTTTCTTATATTTTTTTTATTGAAATTACTTAAATTCTAAATTTTCACTCTTAAGAAATAAAAAATTGTATTTTTCCTTACATTAGAAGTAACATTCTTTGTTGGACTCCACACCGATTCCTTCGAATAATCCTTTTTGTCCGCTGGTTGACGGTGACTCAGGTTCGTTGAAAATCGTTAATGCTGTGGCTCCTAAGGGCTGATAAGCTCCAAAAGATTTTGTGTCCTTTTTGTTTTAGTTGGGCGCCAGTTAACTTTATATTAATTACTATTTATTTTTATTTATTTTTTTATTTTTAAACTAATTTTACAAGCTAAATTTAAAACAAAACTTAACTCTACTGAAGTTAGATTGAATCTGTTCTTTTTGAAGAATATATTGAGTGACTTTTAATAATTTTCTTTTTGTTTTATTTTCTTTGTTTTTTTTTATTCGTACCATATCAAAGTGATATGATACTCAAAGCAAATCGTACTACGGATGTGTAGCAGACGCTTGGTCAGCATTTTGCTGCTGTAAATTCTGAAGAAATATAATATTTTTGTTTATTGCGACACCGAAATGTGTGGTGCCAGCTCGGTAGGAATCGTTAACATCTGTTTCGTTAACTCCCGTAAATGCTACTTTTACCATCCCACATCATTTTTAATTTTATGAACTTTAATTGTCAGCCAATCAATTTTAAATTTTTTTGTATTGTAGAGAAGAGTCTGACAAAAACTTAAAGGTATGAAACGTGCAATAGTATTACTGATATTACTGTTCTGATCGAAAATATGTAAAAAAATCTTTTTTTCGTTTTTTTAAAACCAACATCAATTTTGAAGTCCTATATCTGGAATTAATTATAAGGATTGGAAAAAGTTAGCGCTCCTATCATATAGAAAGTTTCATTGTAAGAATTTTAAGAACCCAAATGCTTACAGAAAAGCTATAATTTACGAAACTTGAGCATTTTATTAACATCGATGGAAAAACCATTTTTTCTTTTAAAGTCAAATAATTTTTCAAATCGAAAAAGGCAGATACCACCAATGACATCGATTTGCTTGAAATTTACAAGGATCATTCTATGTTGGATTTTAAGAGACCTAAGAAGATGGCGTTCATATCTCGAACCAGAGACATTTTCTTCAAATAAAAAATAGCAAAATTTCTTTTGTACTAATCGTTATCTCTTCATTAAACCCAAAAAAATGAAGAATTTAAGAAAAAAATATGAAGAGCCATTAGAGCCATAGAACGATTCCTGTAAGTTTTGAGCAAATCGATGACATTGATGGTATCTGCCTTAATCGATTTGAAAAATTATTTGACTTTGAGCCGATGGCCTGGCTTCTAGTGCTCTTAACGAACCATTGTAGAGTAATTATTACTTTGTAATAATAAACTAATAATAATAATAAATTATTTGACTTTATAAGAAAAAATGGTTTTTCCATTGATGCTAATAAAATGCTCAAGTTTCGTAAATTATAACCTTTCTGTAGGCCTTTATATTCTTAAAATTCTTATAATGAAACTTTCTATATGATAGGAGGGCTAACTTCTTCCAATCCATATAATTAGTTCCAGATATAGGACTTCCAAACTGAAAGCTAGAACAGCTATCACTAATATTATTGGGATGTTTCATACCTTAAAATTTTTGTCAGACTCTTCTCTACAATACAAAATATTAAAAATCGATTGGCGGACAATTCAAGTCCTTACAACCATTTATGTGAAGTATGTCCTCTCAACAGTGCATTTTTTGAGTTTTGCTATTTATATGGAAAATTGGGGCTAATCGAAAAAAATCATTGGCATATTCGGATTCTACGGAAAATTCCACTGTAGAAAGTGTTATCGCCAGTCGTTGTGGAAAATCTTGTTGAGTAGTGTTGTTAGGGGGAGGGGGAGGGGCCCGTACATGGTTAACCCCGGGCCCGGACTTTCTCTCGGCGGCCCTGAGTAGAAGTCCAATATAACGTATAACGAATTTCCGTTTTAATGAAAAGATTTTTAAATTGTAATTTTTACTTTGATATATCTAAATTACGAATGCTAAAAACTCTCTATTCTAAATAGCAAACTATATTTAATTCAACAAATGAACTTGTTTTTTCTTTTTTGGAATAACTATTATCTAACGTCAGTCCTTCGACTCTTTTTTTGGCGTCGTTTTCGTATACATACTTTGTTACGTTAAGTGGTAAAATTAAAATAATTAAAGATGGTAAGAAAAGAATATCAGTAAAAGTGATCGCAAGTAAATATGGGGTAAATAAAAGTATATTTCCAATTCATATCCCGCTTTGCAAATGTAAGCCAATTTTTTTTTTTTGGCTCTCCTAACAAGCGGTTTTTTGCTGGGCGTCTGGCGAACAAATTTGCCTTATTTCACCACCGCCTAACTGTACGAACACCAATGAGAACGCCAATCTTTTGTTCATGTAGTCAGCAACATCTACTTCTCTCGCCCTTGGATTATTTTTGACCGTCAACATGATTTGGCGATCTTGGCAAGATGTGGTTTTTCATGGATCTCAACCCCATAGAGAATCTATGGAAGTTAGTAGATCACGATGTGATCAAGAAAAACCCCTCCAATATAAAGAACTTGATAAAAATCCTTCAGGAAGAGTGGAATAAGACATCCATGGAGACTTTAATGTCCTAAATGGATTCTATGCCCTCCAGATTTCATGCAGCCATCGCTAATAATGGTAATGCCACTAAGCATTAATTTAAGCTAAAATATTCTCCTGTAAGAATACTCAAACTATTAAAATAAATGAATGCAGATAATTCAACAAAAATCATAAAGAAAGTGAGGGACCATGTGCATTAGGCTGGTTCAAAATCGTATGGAAAAATTAAATGCCGTCAAATTTCTGGTGCTCAGGCCTGAAAGCATACATTGAGCCTATGAAGCCCTTGTGCCAAAATTTCACCCGAACCGGACCATGGGAAGGCGTGCCAGTGGGCCGATTTGTATGATTTTTGTGCATTTTCGACATGATTTTTTAGTATTATTTCTTTTAAATAAAAAAAATATCAACTTCGAGGTATATTCGTGGTTATCATTTTTTAAGGACTCAGTATGATGTAAAATATGTGTGAATATTATAAATCAGAAAATCGCCACAAATTTGAGTATTGATTCATTGATACGAATATGAAAAATGCTAAAAAATCTAATATACGTCCACTTTGCTCGTCCAATACCATACCTATTTTACATTTTTCGGCCACGGCATTATGCGCAATCGATTGGAAATCTTCTTTTACATAGAAAACAATATGTCAAAGATTTTTTGTACCAACGATGCGATCTGGAGAAATATTTGATTAATAAAAGCAAGCATTTTCGTCATAAGAAAATAAAGATTTTTAGTTTATTTTTGTTCAAGAAACGCTAATATTTCACATTTGTCCATTGTGTAGATTTTTTTCGGTTTTCGGCGGCCACTTTAAGTATTTTGTGAATCTGATTTTCGTGGTCCCTGATCTGTTTGTTGATATTTTGCACAAGAGGAATCGTTCTTTTTGCGGTGTCGGTCACAATATGTAATTTTTGGGCCACAATCTTCGAACACTTGTACGATTCGTCGGAATTCCCGCCATATCTTTGGAAGCGACGAATTTTTTACTTATGACCCGCACCATGTTTTTACAACATAAAATTCGGCATGAATTTTTTTTTTTTTGTAATATTATCTTCAATTAATCCTAAGAATGTATCTGCATTCAAATCGAAATTCCCGCCGTAGCTCTGGAAAATATGAGTTTTTTATGAAGGCGCGCATCATTCCAATTGTATGAATTGTACGGTATTTTCCAAAGTTATTTCGCGAATTTCGATTTGAATGCGTCATCAGTAAAAAATTCGTAGTTTCCAGAGTTAGGGCTGGAATTTCGATATGAAAACACATCCATTCTTAGGATTGATTGAGGAATAACATATAAAAAAATGAAAAAAATCAAAAGGTGTTATATTGAAAATATTTTCAGAAAAAATTTTTTAATTAAAAATCTCCTATAGTTTTTGAGATATTTCGTTTCAAAAAATGCTCTTTGTGGACTTTGTATTCAAAAATACTATTAAAGCCCACAAAAAAACATAAAAAAAAATTTTCTCACTAGTTTTCAGGTCGACAAAAGCCTTAAGAGTTTTTTTTGTAATATTTTTAATTCTTATCCATGGAAAATGATGAATAACATATATAAAATTGTTTTTACTTTTTTTTCTTTTTGTGGACTTTGTAGTCAAAAATTCTTTTAAAGCTCACAAAAGATAATAAAACAGATTTTTTTTTACTAGGTTTTAGGTAGACAAAAAAAATTGTTTATTTTTGTATCGATTTTTTTCCATGAAAAATGGTGAATAACCCAAAAACATTTGTATATTTGCAAAATTAAGTTGCTTCATCGTGCTCAGCGACTCAAAATACATAAGAAACAATTATCATAGCATATTTTAAAAGTAAATGTACATTTCACTTGATCCTAGAAGCATCGAAAACTGTATACGGTTCGCTTTATGATTTTATTAAAATTATCGGTAAAAGTGTTTACCTTAAAATGGCCATAAAATAAGTAAATGATCAGGCACGATTTTGCGGATCATGTTTTTGGATTCTCTGGACACTGTATAATAACTGTGCATTGCTTGAAGCGACCCGTGTTTAAACGCAATTTAAAAAAATAGCTATCTGAATTTTAATTGTTCGACCTTGAATATTGATTCAAGAAAAACCATGTCTGAAGGATGTGCTCAAAAAAATAAAAAAATTGAAAACGAGGCCAGCTAAAATGCCGATGGCTGTGGAAATGCACATATGTATATACAGTGGTCGGCATATATATTTTGACAAATATGTGCGATTTAGTGTTCTTTCTGCAATGGCTAACTGTCAATGCTAACGGTACTATATACTTATGTAAAAGAAATAACACATGCTAGGTGTCAAAAAGAATAAAAAAGCTGCGTATTTTCTCTGTTGATTTAAGTGCTGCAGTATATTTAAAAGATAAAAAACCATTTTGTGGGTGGCATAAGTATTTTGACAATTTGTATTGCATAAGTTTACTTTGGGAGTGCCGCTCATATTTTAATAAAATCATACTTTCTGACGAGGCTTTCAATACTGAATACGAATATGGAATCAAAAGTTGGGTGACGCATCTATTTTCGGAGATATAGCCATCAGAAATCGGGGATATAGGTTTTAATGAAATCGTTGTCATAATTTGGGAACCCCTGTATCAACTTTCAAAATATGGATGTCATATGAAAGATAATTTAATGAACTATAATATATATGATGAGAGCTAATAAACTGACGAAATGTTTTCTTCACGAAAAAAGCTACATAATACTTTTTTAAGGACAGTCATATGGGCATAGTCATTTTCATGTAAAAACATTTTTTGACGAGATATAGACGAAAATGTCTAAATTAGCATTCTTTCCCAATCGCTTGGAAAACTAAAAAGCTTGATGAGCCACCAGTCAATATTAATGCTATGAGCTCTCCTTGTACTAGGGTTGTCAGATTTTTGAAAGACAAAATCAGTACATTCAAGTATGTATATTCAACGTGAAAAACCAGTTCAAAATTGTTTGCCCATTATTTGGTTTTATTTACTAAAAAAACAAGTTAGAACTTTTCGGATTGCACAATGCCCTAGCAAAAAAACAAAGTTATTACAAGACAAGGACCATTTTACAGACTTCTAGGTACGCTACTGGTAATAATTAAATATTAAATGTAAAAATTATTTAGTAATAGTCAGATTTTTGAAACACAAAATCAGTATATTCAAGTATATTCAACGCAAAAAATCAGTACAAATCAGTACAAAATTTTTTACCTCATTCATTGTCAATATAAAAATCACAGCTTAAATCACATTGCAAAATTTTTTATTTACAAAAAAAGGTCACAATTTTTCGGATTCCACAAAACCTTAGCAAAATAACATATTTTACACATTAGGAAAACTTCATGGGGCCCCTACACTGTGCAATTTGCTGTTTTCATTTATGTACTTAAAAAAAAGGTATGAGTATACAAAATTTAATTTAATTAAATAAGCTACGAAGCAGGGATGTTGCGGATGCCGATTTTTTTCAAATCCGCAGGTGTGGATGCGGATATTTGAAGGCTCACATCCGCGAATGCGGATTTTAAGATTTTTTATAAATTTATAAGAAATTTTTATATATGGACTATATTACATATATAGGTGCAGAAATTAAATAAAAGAAGTAAATTTTAATAATTTTACTAAATATTTATTATTTAGTACGAAAAGTTAAAAATTGGAGCATTATATTTAATAAATCGTGAAATTGCCGCTTTTTCGGGGTCAAGCTTATTGCGCATGGACTCGTAAATTAGACCCGCGCTACTAAACAGTTGTTCGCTAGGAACACTGCCTGGTGGTGTCGATAAAAATCTGCGTGCTATTGGTGTTAGCAGTTTTAACTCTTTTCGATGAACGCTCCACCATTTAAGAGGATTTTCATCTAAATGGGCCCTTTTTTTAATGCGGTAAGCAATTAATTCTTTTTTGATTATAACTTCAGCACTATAATTTTCTGGAATTTCTTCACTATCATCTTCACTTGATGAATCTAACATCATAGCCAGATGTCCCTTGTCCGACTGTTTATTCATATTCACAATACACTCAAAAATTGAACAAAGTTTCGAAATCTTGTCACCGACTCATCGCTACTATAAGTCGCATTGATTATTGCGGATGCGGATGCAGATGTCCAAATCTATGCGGAAGCTCCGCAATTGCGGATGCGAATGTTCGTAACATTCCTGCTACAAAACAAGGATCATTTTACAGCCTCTTAGGTACGCTACTGGTAATAATTAAGTATGAAATGTAAAAATTATTTAGTGATTGAAATATAATCTAAAAATCACTGCAAATCAGTACTAATCAGTACAAATTGGTAAAAATCAGTAGATTTGCGTACTGATTTCAAAAGCTCGAAAAATCAGTATTTTTAAAGAAAATTAGTAAAAATCAGTACATGTACTGATGAAATCAGTACGTATGACAACCCTAGACTTGATGGACACTGCTGCAGCAAACGTGTGGTGTGCAGTACCTTACTGAAGGACTCAAGGACTCAATGGTCACATTGGTTCTTTCATTACAGCAATGCCAAATGACAATTGTTGGCACGATTCGTAAAAGTCCAAAGGATTTTCCATTTTTATTGATCAAAAAGAGAAAACATCCACATTATCACTTTCAATTTGTATTTGGTCATGAACCTTGCGCTTCACTGGTATCTAACGTTCCAAAAAATGACGAGAAAAAGTGTCTGAAATTAACAATTTTTATAACAACACTGAATGAGCCGTTGATACTGTGGACGAAATGGCCAGTACATATGTATATGCCAATTCAAATATTCATTCCGTTCGATATGTCAAATGCGTGAAAAATGTTTGTCCAAGTCATCGATTCATTTTGTGTGAATAATGTAAAAAAAAAATTTTCCTAATTTTTTTGTTGTTTCTAATTGCTGTATTCTTGATTAGCACATAATTTCATAAAAGTTATATGATTTTCAGGAATTTTAACATTTTTTCTTCAAAAATCTAAAATTTTTTTCAATGTCTATATGATATGTGTACAATGTACATTTATGAAAAAATACAGAAAAATAAGTTGATCAGAGTGAATATTGTTTGCACTATAAATAAATAAAATAAATGAAACAAAATGATATTTGGTCGTTAAAATCATTTATCATGAGACCGTGCTGGTCAAAAATTCATTGTATCAAATTGACACAAAAGGGACACTTATGTGTATGGAATTGAGGGATGGATGAGGGTTAAGCGAACTATGAGTACACATAATATAAAAACAAAAATTTTATAATCAAGCTATTTTATATAAAATAATGTGGGAGATAAATTAACATCAGCTTTTCCAAACGCAGATATTCCTTAAGGGCACCTTTTTCTTTAAAAACTTAAGGCAGCAACAATTTAAATCCGGCCCTGAATATATGTATATTAACATAGATTTAGTACTTTTTATAATAAAATATGAATAAGAAAAAAATTATTTGACTATGGACCAAATCCATCTCAAACCGATTATACATATTGTTTTTCAAAGTAATTAAGGAAATATACTGTTCCCCGATTTGATTGAAAATTATTTTTTACGAAGTTATGCCCATTTAAAGTTTTAGTGTCAAAGCTTGAAAAATCGTTGAAAATTGTTTCAAAATAGTCGCATTTTCATCCAAATCAAAATAATTAACTTTTGTCTTTTGATTCTAATAGAACTTCTGATTCTTTGTCAGAATCTTTAAGAAATATTGAAAATTGGCGGAGTTATAGCGCATTTATGAAAAAAAACAAGGCTGATTTTCTCAAAAACCCCAATTTTTTTTCGCTTAAAATTTATTGTGGATTTGTATTAATATGATAAAGAAGTGACATGAGTTTGATGCCTGTTAACCCACATTTGAGGTCAGGAGATTTTTTTCCCCAAAATGAAACGTGATTTTTTTTTCATCATTGCCACGCCACTCTACGGTACTATTAGAATCAAAAGACAAAAGTTAATTATTTTGATTTGGATGAAAATGCGACTATTTTGAAACAATTTTCAACGATTTTTCAAGCTCTGACACTAAAACTTTAAATGGGCATAATTTCGTAAAAAATAATTTTCAATCAAATCGGGGAACAGTATATTACCTTAATTACTTTGAAAAAAAAAAAAATATTTAATCGCCAACCAATTCCGCAATTTGAAGTCACTCCGACTGCATGGTTTAAGATGGATTTGGTCTATAGTTTTAAATTTTTAACACACTTTTCAATTGTGTTTTTCCTCGTTATTATAATAATTTGGAAATTCATTGCTCAAAAGCAATTTTGCCTTTCTCTAGGCTATCTCTAGGCTAGGGTTGGCCATTTACCCTCCCGCGGTCACAATCTATGAAACGTGCCATCATTCGTCCCGCCGTGTAGTTGCAGATTTCTATGCGCTGATTCGTTTGTAAATGGAATATGCTAGAAACCCAGTCGGAATCAAACGTGCAAAAACAAAGCAAAGTTCTCACTCTCTGTGTCGAGTTGTGTTTAAATTCGCTCCGCGTTGAAATTCGATTTTCTAGTGAAAACTCTAAATTAAGATTTAATAAATAGCGACAGAGACGCACAATCAAAGTGTAAACCAAATTACATTAAGAGAAGTCAAATTCTCTGCCCTTAGTGGCAAAAATAAAACAAAAAAGAATTAATTGCTTATTGTTTATTTGAAATTCTAATAAGCAAGTGATAAAAAAATGCCGGTTGCGCGCTCACCTCCAACCGAAAAAAAAGACTCATCGGTCAGTGCCGAGTCTAAAAAAAATAGTGAGTGTGAAAAAAATAAAAAAAGCGGTTCTCCCGATAAAACGGACAGCCTAAGTGCTAAAATCTATGCTAGTGCGCGTAACAACACCAAAGAGTCGTCCACCAACGCCAACACTCAACAGCTCGCTCTTGCGCAAAAACACACACACCATGTACACACACACCAAAATGCAGTAAAAAATACTGAAGAGTCAACAGCACCTAATCAAACGGGTCCCCTCTCTGCTAAGTCACCATGGAGTGTTCAATGTAGCTCTCTTTTGATCCCCCAGCAGGGAAATGGGTCACCTATGCCCTAGCAGGAAAATAATGCAACAACCGCAAGTATTAAATTTCTCAATGTTTCTAATACTTCAAGCAAAAAAAAAAAATACCTTTACCGCCGATATTAACTCCAATAAGGCTGTAACTTCTGCGATCCAAACTGGAATGGATTGCTATATTAAAATCAAGAGAAAGTTAAGTCCTAAGGGTAATGCAAGTAACTCAAAAAATATGTTTAAATTAAGCAAAAATGAACAAATTACTAACAATCCACTTAGCGAAAATCGATATGCTTTGCTTGATATCGACTCATCTAAATTGAATTACGACAAAATGGTCGACTCAAACAATAAAACGCTTAATAATAATAATAGAGTTTAGCTACTAAAGCTATTAGCTTTATTAGCAATTTAGCTTGAAGCTTTAAAACAAAGTAAAAAGCTTACATTTTAAGGAAAATGAAAAAATTATACATGCAATTAAATTTGTTATATTTTTATAATTTTTTCTTAGCTTTATCACACTTTCTCAACATACCCACCCAGATCATATGTATATAAACATACAATTGCATGAATGCAATTGCATGAATTTATCAACATGGTCCAAGGCATAAATGTTAGAAAAAATTTACCCATCATGCGGTGGGGCTCGGACAACACAAACATAAAGACCAACAACCATTAAGCTACAAAATTAACTATAGTTATTTTTCAATCTAAGCTTGAGTTGACCTTTTGACAAGCTAATATCATATACATCGCAATTATTAATAAGAGTAGTCATGCGATTAAAAGGAGCAGTAGCCATATAATTAGTTCTACTAAAAGGTTGGTAAAATAATTGATTAGAGTTACGATTAGTCCTGCGATTAGTGTTTAAGTGAATATAATTAAGAAGCTCTGGTGCAGCAAGAGACCTAGTTACAAGTTGATGCAGATAAAGTACATCCGCAATATTTCTACGCGTGCTCAAAGATTGCATATGTAGTAACTTCAAACGATCCTCATAAGGAGGAAGGTTTCAAGAGTCAATCCAATTTAAGCCATTGAGAGCAAAACGAATAAAATTTTTTTGAATTCTCTCAATTCTATTAATATGAATATTATAAAATGGTGACCACACTTGGCTGGCGTACTCTAAGTGAGGACGCACTATTGTATTATATAAAGTCACCGTTACTAAAGGGCTATTAAATTATTTTGCCCACCTCTTAATAAAGCCAAGCAGAGATGAGGATTTTTTACAAATTTGATTAATATGCTCATTAAAAGTTAATTTAACATCAAAATGTATACCTAGGTCTTTGACTAAATCGACACGACAAATTTTCTTATCTTTTAATTCATAATCAAATTCCACAATATTTTTCCTCCTGGTGAAAATCATAGTATGGCATTTATCAGGATTAAGATGTAAGTTATTTTTAGAACACCAAACCTCAAAGGATTTCAAGTCAGACTGAAGTGGAATAGTATCACCAACCCCCTTCACGTTCCTGTAAATTTTCATATCATCTGCATATATTAGCAGATGAGAGTTTTTAATGACATGTGTAACATCATTAATTGCTAAAACGAACAGGAGCGGCCCCAGGTGGCTTCCTTGTGGAACACCTGATGCCCTCCGAAATCTTATTTGATATGAGCGATCAGATAAATAAGATTCAATCCAGCTGACAAAACTTAAAGGAAATTCAAGCTTCTTTAATTTAAACAAAATCAAATTGTGTGGTAATTTGTCAAATGCTTTACTGAAGTCAGTGTAGATGCAGTCAACTTGCCCACCAGAGTCAAAAGAGCTTAATGCAAAGGAAGTAAAATCAAGGAGGTTAGAAACTGTAGATCTGCCATTAACAAAACCATGCTGACGAGTTGTTATGACTTCACCACAGCACACCTTAGCCCGATCGTACACAATGCGTTCAAAAATTTTCGGTATCGATGATAACTTCGCCACGGGCCTGTAGTTTGAAACATCATTTTTACACCCTTTCTTGAAAATGGGGCTTATATATGAATTTTTCCAAAATTTAGGAAAATAGCCATCTCTAATCGATTTATTAAATAAGAAACTGAGGGGTTGACTCAGCACAGAGCTACAGTTAACTAGTACTGTCGCAGGAGTACCATCAGGTCCGGAGCTGAAGTCATCATCAACAGATGAGATATATTTCTCTATGAGTTCAGGTGAGAAAGATATCCCATTAAACGAAACTAAAGGGTCGTTATCCATATATTCAAAATAGTTGATCTCAGGGCTAAATAATTCCGTAGAAAAAGATTCTTTAAATAAATTAGCAAACAACCCAGCTATAATTTGTGGGTCGCTAGTGAGCCCATCAACTGTTTTGAATTCAGATGGAAACCCGTCAGACTTTTTTTTTGTATTAATAAAACCCCAAAAATGCTTGGGGTCATGAAGAATATTCAGCTTTATTCTATTCAAATATTCAGAATAAACTAAAGCCGACTTATCCTTAAATTCATGGAAAAGTCGCTGGTAAGCAACTAAGTCATTTCGGTCCTGGCTACAAACGTATTTGTTCCACGCCCTATTACGGCCATTTCGAATTTTTTTAAATCCTTTGTGTACCAAGGGTACGAAGAATTATTAACGTACGTTTTTGTATATGGCACAGACAATGCTATGGCCGAAAAAAGTTCACCATAGAAAAATTTAATGCACTCATCAAATGAATTACTCGTATTATTAAAAAAACTTTAAAAAGTCAGCTTTTTTAAAATTGAATTCATAAATATTGATGGAAGAACATGCATTAATTAAATTTTCATTGTCAGATTGGTACACAATACTCAAAGGTGGATGATAGGAATCAAAGCCTCCCCCCATCTACTTACTTGAACGCAGCTCTAATGCACTTGTTTGTAATTTAGTTTCTCTAATTGGAAAAGATGCCTTTCATATAATACCTCTCACGAAAGACAATGTTTCCGAAACTAAAATACAAATTTACGCAGAAAAAGATTATAGAACAATTGCCACTTACCTAGAAAAAAATAAAACACCTACCAGCTTAAAAGCAGCAAAGGTTTAACAATTGTAATTAAAGGCATAGAACCCGATGTCGAACAAAATGAAATTAAAGAAGCTCTAATTCATGCCGGATTTAACCCGAAGTCAATTTTCAACATTAGAAACAAAAATAAAATCCCACAGCCGCTTTTTCGTGTTGAACTTGAACCAGATACCCGAAAATTGCAAAAAATGAGGTGCATCCTATTTATAATCTGCGTTACCTACTAAACCGCAGAATATCCGTTGAGGATCCCCTTAAACGAATGGACCCTGTGCAGTGCACAAACTGCCAGGAATTTGGCCACACCAAATCTTATTATACTCTTCGTACTAAGTATTTGTGTTGCTTGTGGCGACTTTCACCCCTTGTCAGCATGTTCTACTGACAAAAAAGATGCTACTACAAAAAAATGCAATAATTGCGGAGGCAACCACACAGCTAACTACAGGGGGTGCCCAGTATATGCTGAATTGAAGAATAAAATGCGCTTACGTAAGGAAATAGTTCGAAGTTCACCTACCCAAGTCACGCAGACTTTTACAAATAATATTGTACCTACAAACTTGCCCCTCACATCAGCTCAGACCTATGCTAACGTGCTTAAATCTAGTCAGGATAAACCTGCAAATATCATAAGCAACTCTCAAAATTTTGAGACCATGCTCATGACGCTCACTCAATGCATGACTCAGTTCATGGCAACTATGCAGACAATGGTGCATGAGATGATGAACAATCAAAACCAACTTATGAAAGTTTTAATTGGAAATAAATGAACACTCTTAAAATCTGTCATTGGAATGCAATCGGCGTAAGCCAACACAAATTAGAAATTAAAAACTTTCTTTGCAGTAATGAAATTGATGTTTTACTTATTTCTGAAACAAATCTTACCCTCATGCAAAATTTTAAAATTGAAGGGTATAAGTAGACTCTACAAAACCTGCCACCCTGATGGGAAAGCGCGTGGAGGTACAGGTATACTTGAGCATGCCATAAATTTGGAGAAAAAATGTCATTTTATAGGAATAATTTTTCAAAAACAGGAGTTATTAAAGGATAAAATTTTTCTTTCTTTTGAAGGAGACTAGATAGTAATTGTTGTGTGTGAATAATTAAATTTAATCAGAGTCTTCGTCCATGTATTCCTCGTCTGATTCATTTCCGATTCGTTCAGTTTCAACAAAATACTTGTCTTTCGCTTTGATTTTTCGCAGCATGTCCGGTTTTTTTTATCCAATTGTAAAAATCAATGCACATGTTTAAATTGATCGTAGTGGTCAGAATGGCTTTTAAAGCCATGGTTGGAAGAATCAGTATAAATTGACACATAACGTCGATGCTACAACTCTTCCGTGATTATTTTGTTTGCCTCCGGTGCGAAAATGTTTATGACGATAGCTTGACATTTCGTTCTCAACAGCTTAAATTTTTTTAGTCTAAAACATGCACGAAAAATATTCGTAGTACAATCTGCCGATGCGAAACTGTGATTTCCATTAATAATGTGAAATACCCATGTGCCTTCAATTACACCTGTGGCGCTATCAAACGTTGAATTGAAAAATTCGTCAACTTTTTGACTGGAAGAAGCTGCGGACAAGACATTGTTGCCGCCGGATGCCGGAACACATCATTATTACTTTTAGTGCTTTCCAAAAATGGATATTTTTCTTTCAGTTTGTTGCTGAGAACGGATCGGCCTTTCGCCAATTTCTTCATAATAACACAAAAAAATTTTACAGAACACAAGTCACAAATTATCAAAAATTGGAAAATAATTGATATGGTAATGCCTTATTTGACAACTTTTTTTGTAAAACAGTTGTGATCACGTTATCAACGTAAGGGTTTCCGAACACAAACTAACGAGAACGAACTTAGCGAGAAAATGATACGTAACTTTCAAGAGAAATGTAAAGTTTAAAATAAATGCAGGATAGTTACAGGATAATTACAGGATTTTTCACAAAAAACACAGGAGTCATTTTTTTACAGGATATTCGCTGAAAATACAGGAGTATCCTGTAAAATACAGGATAAATGGCATGGTTAGGTATACTCATTAAGACCCGTATAAAGCACTATGCATTTGAGCAGTATGGGAGGGACTACCTACAAGCTACTTCAATTTGCTTACAATGTTGTGATGATAAAGTAACAGTTTCTGCTGTATATTGTCCGCCAAGGTATAAAATCACGGAAGCCCAGTTGGACCACTTTTTTAGTTCATTAGGGTCAAAATTCATTGCTGCTGGTGACTACAATGCGAAGCATAGCCATTGAGGCTCCCGACTTATTAACCCAAAAGGCAAAGCACTTTGGCTTTCTTTAACCAATCGCCACAATGCACTTGATTATGTCTCCACTGGGCAACCAATTTATTGGCCATCAGACCGTCAAAAGATTCCAGACCTTATGGATTTTGAAATTATAGAAGGAATCAATAAGAGCAAATTCCAGTAGAATCATGTTTTGATTTAAGCTCTGATCACTCTCCTGTCATTATGCATATTCATAAATATGTGGAGATGTTGCAGACACCCAATGGGCTTACAACAAATAAAACTAATTGGCTAAAATATAAAAAATACATCAGTAGCCATCTATATGAATGTAAGCCTTAAAGATTCGGAGGAGCTGGAATCGGCCCTACAGTCATTAAACAGCATGCTTGTATCAGCTGCTCTTCATGCAACTCCTGTGCATACAGTGTCATCCCACTAAATTCGACGCCTCAACTCTTCTCTCATAGAACGTTTAGTGATGAAAAAACGACGTCTCAGGCGTCATTGGCAAGAGGTTAGGTCACCCACACTTAAACATAAACTAACTCTTGCCAAAATGGAACTAAGAAAGGCCCTACGAGAAGAGTCTAAAATAGACACGTATGTGGGGAGTCTTATTTTATATAAGTATTTAAAAATTTATTTCATGCAAATTTTTAAAACAATATTTTCAAATTCAAGTTTTATAAAAAAGTGAAAAATCAAAATTGAAATTTTGTTGACTTAAAATTAAGGAAAATAAACTTTACAAAATTTCAAAAATAATTAAATTTAAAGTAATTAAAAGTAAGTGTATAATGTTTAAATGTAGTAGTGTAGATGTAAGAGTATAAATGTGGGACACTAAGCTGTATTCGCCAGACTCCTGGCAAGATCGCCAATATAGAGCTTAGTCTATTTACTGTATTTTATTTTATTTAACCTTTTATTTTTGATATTATTTTAAATTCTATATTTTAATAATTTACATTTTTGAATTTTGAAGATTCTTTCTAAATTGAACTTTAATTTTTCTAGCATAAAAAACAAATTTTTAATTCTTAAAAATATTACAAATAATAAATATTAATAATAATTAAATAATGAACTACAGCCAATTTAGCAGCGATCAACATTCCTGTAAAATTTTACAAGTTGATTCAATGCTTTGTTTGTAAACAAACTTTGAGAAAAACAAAGGAAAAAAACAACAACTCTCGAATATAGACATATGTTTCGATTCTTAAAATCTCATCAGTATATTTTTGGTTGATGTCTACGTCAGCACTCAAATTACACCCGCTATATGAATGCAAACCTAACGAAAAGCTTATTTTTAACTCCAAGCAAATGGTGCAAATTTTTGAGTGAAAACAAGATCACACCATTGCGTTGAAATTTTAATCAGCTGTTCGCTTTGTTTACATTCCTAAAGCATGACGTCAACTTGAGTACATTTACCGCCAATTTCCTTTATTATCGTAGTTTCTCAATTATTTGCTATGTCGTAATGCACAGCCGTTGGCTATGAGACACTACTTGCTTCAAATTTTGCGATCCTGGTGTATCGCACATTTTGAGGGTACGGCGTGTTCCCCATAATTTAGAAATTTTTGGTTTGTTTGTTGGCTTTTTTAATATTAATAATAATAATATTAATAATTTAATATTAAAAATAATAATTTGAGTGCTGACATCAACCAAAAATATACTGATGAGATTTTAAGAATCGAAACATATGTCTATATTGGGGATATACTGGATATCCGAAAAAAAACACTATCCGTTACCGTAACCGAAAGCGAAATAAAGATTTTTTAATATCCGTATCCGTAACCGAAACCGAAATATCATATCCAGATATAAATAGTTGTGCAATCATATTTGTAACAATTTCGCTACAGCACAACTCTTCTGAGTTTACCCAATAATCGATTCTGTAAATCAATAAAATGTCATATGTTGTAAAATCAAAATCGAAATTCGCGTTTTCTTTTGTATTCCTTTCAAAATTAAAAGTACAGCCTGCGTTTACTTAACTACGGTTTAATATTTAATTTTATTTTATTTATTTATTTATTGATTTTTTGAATATCCTTAGGCTACAAGATAATATAGCTATCCTGAATTTGACAAGCTTAAGTCACAGCTACGTAATATTTAATAAAGTAAATTTGATAAATAATTATTAAAACTAAAAAACTAATTATTAAACTAATACAGATGATACAATGAAAATTTTACAAAACATAATAAAATAAAAGGTTTTCGGCAAGCTAATACTAAAAAAAAAAAAACAAAATATTTTAGTGAGTTCCTTCGCAAAAATGTTTGAAAATATAAAATTTGAACTGTTTTGCGTTACTTAAATCAAGTAATCGTGTTGGTAACGCATTCCAAAGATGAATTGCATGAACATAAAATTGTCGATGCGATATTAAAAACCTATGTTCAAACTGAACAATTTGTCTCGATCGAGCAGAACGAGAAAACTTGAGCCGCGAATAAAGATATTCCGGCTCTTTAGTAAAAATAATTTTATGCAACCGCAGCAGAGTTCGAATATTCAATAAATCCTCAAAAGAGACACCGAAGATTTTTTTGGAATAGGCAGATAATCGATCTGAACGCTTTAAGCCATAAATATACCTTGCTATATTGTTAAAGATAACGTTTAGTTTTTGTCTGCAATGACTGTCACAGTTGGCGAACAATTCACAGCCATAAAGCAATGTTGGAATGAGGTAACTTTTCGCTAACAATAGACGTATCTTAAATGGCGTGTAATACTGCGTAACCCATAATACCCGTAGCATGCTATATACCTTACCGATAGTTTTGAGTATATGATCGTTCCAAGTTAGCGTCTTATTGAAAACTATACCAAGATTATTAACGTTACGTACGAGCTGAAGTTCAGAACCGTTAAGCAATATTTTAGGCAAAATATCATGGTCAAGAGATCTTTTGCATCTTTTGATTTGCTGGGATTTAGGGTGAGGTAATTTGTTTCTGCCCAAATCAGAATGCGACTTAAGTCCTCGTTGAGCTCAGCAACGCAGGTATTAAGGCATTTGAGTTCACTACCTAAGTAGAGCTGAACTTCATCCGCATATAAGTGGATTTCACAACTTTTTAAGACATTTGGTAGGTCATTGACATACATACATTACAAAAATCAAAGGCCCTAACACAGACCCTTGAGGAACGCCTTTAGGCACTGGCAGGAAATCAGAAATGAAACCTTCTACACTTACTGCTTGCGTCCTGTCTGTAAGATATGATTTTAAGAGATCTATTCTGCCGTCAGAAGCGAAAAAGGCGTATCTCAAAAAAATTGATATTCGAAATTCTTATAGCATCGGAACCTATAAATCGCCTAAGAAAATTACCTATTTCTCAATTTCACATGTATTTCAACAAATTGACATAAACAAAACATCAATTATCTCGAAACGAGTTTTTTTGAGATACGCCTATTTCGCTTCTGATGGCAGTATTGCTGTTTTTGAAAAATTGAATTGATTTTTAAGCTTAGAAAATAGAATAGCATGATTGACAGAATCGAACGCCTTTGAGTGATCTAAAAGTGTTAAGATAGATGCCTTATTCGTATCCAATTATTTCATATAATTGGTGTGAAACCTAAAACGAGCAAGGTTTGGAAATATTTCACTGAAATTTATAGTGATTTAGCAAAGTGCAAGCAGTGTGAAAAAAAATTTTCACGTAAAGGTTGCGGGACCAGTTCAATAGTGGGACCACTACCACTTCCCTTAAGTCCACTAAAATATCCGTATCCGAAACCGAAATAAAATTATATCCTTATCCGAAACCGATACAAAAATATTTAAATATCCGTATCCGTAACCGAATCCGAAACTTGATATCCATAACATCCCTAGTCTATATTCTAGAGTTGTTGTTTTTTTTCTTTGTTTTTCTCAAAGTTTGTTTACAAACAAAGCATTGAATCAATTTGTAAAATTTTACAGGAATGTTGATCGAAAGTGTTTCTTATGTGTTGTTGTCTATGTGTGTTGGTATTAAGTCACTACACGTATATTAAAAAGCTGAGCCCTTTACAGTCTTCTAACAAGTGTGGGGTACAAATCGCTTAAAGGAACCCGTTAAGAGCTAACTGGCAAAAGTTCGAAAACTTATGAGTGAATTTTCTGCTCCAAATCTGGAGGGGAAAATTGACTCAATGTATCTAGAGCAAGCGGTCAATAAACTCATCGGCAAGCTGAATGAAACTTTTCGGAAGTCATGTCCCTTAAGCCGCTCCAAGAAACGAAACCACACACCATGGTGGACTTCAAATCTTGGGCGGTTGAGGACTGAAACTAGAAAGCTTTTTAATAGAGCGAAAGTGACAAGGGAAAGAACGGATTGGGATATATATCGTCAAAGTTTCAACGCTTTCAAAAGTGAAATTAGGAAGGCAAAAAGGGCCTCATGGGCTGAGTTCTGTGAGGGCATGGAGGAAACGAGTGAAGCCGCACGGCTCCGTAAAATTCTGTCCAAGAGTCCAAGCACTTCCGGTCTTCTGGTAAAACCGGATGGTGTATAGACGGAAAGCAGGTGAATCTCTTGAGCTCCTTATGAAGACCCACTTTCCTGAATGTGTGGACGCGGCTTTGAGTGGTTCAGAAACCATCCCAAACTCGAGCATGACCAACAATCACACAACTGAGCTTATCAAAGAATTAACAAGCGAATCAAAAATTGTCTGGGCAGTACAATCATTCAAACCGTTCAAATCCGCGGGACCAGATGGTATTCTACCAGCAATGCTGCAAAAATCCTTGCCCACCATCATTCCTTGGTTGACAAGGATCTTCAGAGGGTGCATAGCCTTAGGGAATATTCCTAGGGAATGGAGAGAGGTTAGGGTCGTCTTTATCCCGAAGGCGGGAAAGGCGAATTATAATTCTGCCAAGGACTACACGCCAATTAGTCTATCATCGTTTTTATTTTAAACACTAGAGAAATTGGTAGGCCTGCACGTGGAAAGCACTCTAAATGAGCACAACTTCAGTAAAGCGCAACACGCATACCTGAAATGTAGGTCTGTGGACTCTGCTTTGCATGAGGTCATTAGCTTCGTTGAAACTGGTTTACATGTAAAATAATATGTTTTAGGTGCTTTTCTGGATATAGAGGGTGCTTTTAACAACGTGGAATTAAGGTCAATTAGTACCGCATTGGAACGCATAGGGGTAAATAGCAAAATAACTCTGTGGATCAACAACATGCTGAGTCACAGGGTCATCAGCTCCACCCTGGGGACATCAAAGAGCAGGAAAGCAGTTAAGAGAGGTACTCCACAGAGCGGTGTTATATCACCACTCCTGTGGAATCTTGTCATTAATGAAATTTTATGCTCGCTGGAAAGATCGATGATTAAGATGGTTGCCTACGCAGATGATGTCGTCATACTGATAAAGGGAAAGTTTATTTCTACGATCAGTGAACTGATGGAGTCAGCTTTAAGGAAACTGCTAGTTTGGACAAATAGGAACAGACTTGGTATCAATCCAAGCAAGACCGAACTTGTTTTGTTCACAAGAAAATATAAAATACCAGTGTTTAAATTGCCAACGTTAAATGGTACCACACTGGCTCTCGCCAAAGAAGCAAAATATCTCGGAGTTATTCTGGATTCCAAGCTATCATGGAAGAGGAACGTGGATGAAAGGGCTAGAAAGGCACTGAGCGCTTTCTACACGTGCAACAGAACATTTGGCGAAAAATGGGGTTCAAAACCGTACATAGTACACTGGATGTACACGGCGGGCATCAGACCTATTTTAACTCACGGAGCGCTGGTGTGGTGGAAGGCTGCCAACACCAAGTCACTACTTGACAAGCTTCGTAAGGTACAGAGACTGGCCTGCCTTGGTATAACAGGAGCAGTGAGATCGACAGCACAGGCGGGCCTGGAGATTATAATGCATCTTCTACCTATTGACCTATACATCAGGAATATAGCGGCAAAAGGGATTTTTAGGTTAAAAGAATGCAACAAGCTTCAAAACTCTGATGGTCACGGGTCTATTTTGCAAGATATGCAGCGGGACTCTGCCTCACGGGAAGCAACTATCGAGTACCAATACTTGACTTTGACACTGCCTACAGCATCAACTTTCCAACAAGAGAAGATTGGAACTCAGGCACCGTTCTGGAAGGATAGGGGCTAACCATCTTCACAGATGGATCCAAGATGGAGTTCGGCGCAGGAGCGGGTGTGTACTCGGATAATATGAGTATGGAGATGTCTTTTAGACTACCCAACTATTGCAGCATTTTTCAAGCTGAAATCTATGCCATAGACCAAGCCGCACAGGTGATACAGAACAGGGAGCTTATTCCCTCCATCATTACCATATGTGTGGACAGTCAGGCAGCGATCAAAACACTGAATGGCAAAATAGTAAAGTCTAAGTGTGTAGAACACTGCAGGGAATCACTACGTTCAATCCGACAGCATGGTGTAGAACTCTGCTGGGTGCCCGGTCACACAGGTATTTCCGGAAATGAGAAAGCTGACGAATGTGCCAGAATAGGATCAGAACAACCAGAGAATCAACAAGTGGTAGACCTTAAGATACCATTGGCGGAATTACACTATCGGATAGAGGACATAATCAAGAAATAAACGAACAGAAGGTGGAACCTTACCACCGGATGCAGAACGTCTCGAATCATGTGGCCTAAATTGAATCTGGGAAGGACGCTATCTCTCTTAAGATTCAGAAGAGGAGAGCTTAGGACTATTGCAGGAGTACTGACGGGGTCCTGTCATTGGCCCTATGGCCGCCAGATATGGTGCTCTTTTCAGAGATTTCTGCAGGAGCTGCAGAGATGAAAAAGAGGATGAGACGGTTAAACACCTGCTCTGCGAAAGCCCCGGGCTAATGAGGAGACGAATCAAATATTTTGGTTCTGCGTTCTTTGTTGGTCTTGAGGAACTAGCCGAGCTGGAACTCACCAGTATCCTCAACTTCACCAAAGCTTCTGGGTGGTTCACCCCCATTCAGTAGGACTTTTTAAAGGAGAAGGAGGGGAACATTTTTATATATATGTAGGGTATCACAATGGGCAAACAGCCTCCGAGTGAATCTTGCTTTGCAAGCAACCCTTTTTAACCTAACCTAACCTACAGTCTTCTAACTACTCTTTATGGAAAGCCATCAGGGGTATGAAAAACCCCACTGACTTAGATTCCCTCATAAGACTAAGCAATGGGCACTAGGCCAGAAGTGATGAAGAAAAATGCCAAGAATTTGCTCACCATTTAATACATGTATTTCAGCCAAATCCCCCAGGCAACAGCTTCGAAATACCACAAGAAACTCAAAATATGAGACAAATTCTGTTGCGCTTCACAACTAAAGACGTTCAATTTTTCATACACATGCAACTTAACAAGAAGAAAGCACCATGACCTTATAACTGCTAATATGCTGATTGAATGACCTTGTTGTGCAGTCAAACATGTAAACATACTTTTCAATGGTATTACTCGATTGAGCGTGGAAAATGTCTCAAATTACAGTAATTCCTAAACCTGGGAAAAATCCCACACAAGTTTCATCATATCGGCCAATAAGCTTATTGCCCACAACATCAAAACTTTTCGAAAAGTTGCTACTTTCGAAAATTATGCCCCACATAACCCAAATGAGCATAATACCTCAACACCTATTTGGATTCTGCAGGAAACACGGAACTAAAGAGGAAGTTCACAGGATAGTAGCGCAAATTAGAAAGACATACGAAGATAAAAAATACTGCTCTGCAGTGTTCCTTGATATAGCGCAAGCATTTGATAAGGTGTGGCACGAAGGACTTTTATATAAAATTAAAAAATTACTCCCTAAAAATACACACGTTTTACTAGGTTCTACCTTACAGGGCGAAAGTTCCGTGTAAAATGTAAAAATTACATTTCAGATGATGTGGAAATTTTTGCAGGCGTAGTTAAGACACTAGGTTAAGATATTAAGTCATCTGGCACCACCAATTAAAACAGCTGACGTAGCAGAAAAAAGAATCAGCACTAGCAAGAGGTTGGGTGTTAAATGGAAACCAAAAATTTTGACATTCAATCCGGGTCCGCCGCAGCGAGCAGTCATCAGTCCAGCACCAGTGGTAATATTCACTAATCAAAAAATTCTTTTCTAACTTTCAGCTTTGACTTAACATGCAAGTACATTTTCGGTTTTCACTGAGGTGCTTGAGTGTTAGGAAGTTAGCATAGGAGTTGCGTGTGAAGGTTTCGGCTAACTTCAAACGCGTGAGTGTGCTTTCGGTTTTCACTGAGGCACTCATGCGCTAGAACGCAGTCAGTCCAGAATCGACATACGTGCATTGTAGCTCAGCGGTCATACGGGCAGGGACTAAAGTTTGGTTTGGCGGCCATTACAGCGTTCGAACATACATGTACGCTTTCGGTTCTCACTGAGGTACTTGGCTGTAAGAATTTCGTATAGTCGCTCTGCCGAGGTTTACTTTCATAGCGTATGAGTTGCGTGTGAAAGTTTCGGCTAACTTCAAACGCGTGAGTGTGTTTTCGGTTTTTACTGAGGCACTCATACGCTAGAACGCAGTCAGTTCAAAATCGACACACGTACATTGTAGCTCAGCGGTCATATGGGCAGGGACTAAATTTTGGTTTGGCGGCCATTACAGCGTTCGAACATACAAGTACGCTTTCGGTTCTCACTGAGGTACTTGGCTGTAAGAATTTCGTATAGTCGCTCTGCCGAGGTTTACTTTCATAGCGTAGGAGTTGCGTGTGAAGGTTTCGGCTAATTTCAATCGCGTGAGTGTGTTTTCGGTTTTTACTGAGGCACTCAGGCGCTAGAACGCAGTCAGTTCAAAATCGACATACGTACATTGTAGCTCAGCGGTCATACGGGCAAGGACTAAAGTTTGGTTTGGCGGCCATTACAGCGTTCGAACATACAAGTACGCTTTCGGTTTTCACTGAGGTACTTGACTGTAAGAATTTCGTATAGTCGCTCTGCCGAGGTTTACTTTCATAGCATAGGAGTTGCGTGTGAAGGTTCCGGCTAACTTCAAACGCGTGAGTGTGTTTTCGGTTTTCACTGAGGCACTCAGGCGCTAGAACGCAGTCAGTTCAAAATCGACATACGTATATTTTAGCTCAGCAGTCATACAGGCAGAGATTTATCTTGACAGCATAGGAGTTGCGTGTGAAGTTTTTCGGCTAATTTTAAAACGCGTGAGTGTGTTTTCGGTTTTCACTGAGACACTCATGCGCGAGAACGCAGTCCGTTCAAAAGCGACATACATATATTTTAGCTCAGCGGTCACACGGTCAGAGATTTATTTTCCTAGCATAGGAGGTGCAAGTGGAGGTTTAGGCTAATTTCAAACGCGTGAGTGCGCTTTCGGTTTTCACTGAGGCACTCATGCGCTAGAACGCAGCCAGTTCTAAACCCGACGCACGTACAGTTTAGCTTAGTAGTCATACGAGCGAACAATAGGAAAAGTTGAGATAACGTCACAAAAGGAGTGAAAAGACACCCCGGTCGAACCCATACAACAGACAGAGAGCGGTATAAGAAGCAGTGCCGGCTGTACCAGCGCCAGGGCGTAATTTTCCATAAGTATCGAGAAACTTATTTTTTATGTAAATTAAGAATCTAAATTTTATCCTCCTATTAACTAAACAAAAGATATGTAAATATTTAATGAAATTTGCGTGAATTAAAAAGAAATGAAATTAAGAATCTAAACCACCCGCGTTTTTATTAAAATTTGACGAAATAGCCAACCTGCGAATATAAATATTCTGTAGCGGAACTTTGGACACTAGCGAGCCAAGACCTCGGCCGGAAGGTTCGTCACAACGCAGACCCTAATAGTGCGTCACATACCCTCGATGAACATATGTGCCTAGTTGAAACATAGCTTTTAAACTGGCGAATAAATGTTAATGAGCAAAAAACTTCACATGTAACTTTTACATTTAATAAAAAGACTTGCCCCACAGTTCACCTAAATAACACCACAATACCTCAGAGCGCTGAAGTCAAATACTTAGGTGTGCACCTTGATAGACGGCTTACTTGGAAAGCTGATATTGAAAAGAAAAATTTAAATGAAGTTGAAAGCATCAAGCATTAATTGGCTTCTACATAAACACTCAAAACTAAATCTTGAATATAAAGTACTTTTGTATAAAGCTATTATAATACCTATTTGGTCGTACGGAATCCAACTGTGGGGTAACCCAAGCTTATCAAATATAGAACTATTGCAGAGGTCTCAGTCAAAATACTTCGAACTATTTCCGGCGCACCTTGGTATGTCAAGAACATAAACATTGGATCATTGGTTCACAGAAAAGAAAGATGACGTAGTTTCCGTCAAAATGGTGATCCACAAAAGAATTTTTGATGAAGATTGGCTGAGATACTTTACAAATTTTTCACCTATTTTAATTTTTTATTTTTACACACAAAAATAATGTTTATTCGATAAAAAAGTTATTTTCAGCCTATTAATGATATTTTATGGAATAAATATTATTTTCGTGTGGAAAAATTAAAACTAACAAAAGGTAAAAAATTGGTAAAATCATACAATAGTAGATAGCTTTGAACGATCGTATCTCGGCCAATTTTCATCAAAAATTCTTTTGTGGATCACCAAAATCCACACAGAAAAAAGTTATACACAAAAATTTAATTAAGGACAACAAATTGAAAATATTCGGGTTTTTAAATAGTCTTTTTGACTTAACTTATTTAAAAAATAAGTTTTTTGACTTTATAATGTGCCATTTTGATAGGAAATCTGATTCTCTAAAGAAAGTTATGTGATGTGTAGGCATGAAAAATGTATAGTTTTAGAGTTATAGAGTTAGCAAGCCGAAGCTTAATTGCACTTTTGGATTTATCATTTTTATGGTACAATTGAACATATAAGACAATGAAATACTTTTAAAGGATTAGATCCTTATTCAAATACATAGTCAATAGCCTATTAGTGGGGCAAGTAAAAATAAAATCAAAAATATGTAACATCATCAATTTGTACATTTTCTTTTGAATGAAGTAATTTAAAGACGGTCAAAAATAACTGGCTTCTTTCAGTTAAGCACAAAGGTAGTAGGTTATACATATAACAGTAAAAAAGTAATTTAGAAATTTTTGAAAATTTTTTTCGCGGATATATTTAAGGTTAAAGTTGGAATTTCACAAAAAAAATCTAAAATTACATGTTTTAAGTGTTGTAAAATAGAATTGAAACAATTTTAAAAGTTTCTGACCTTAAGAACTGGTTAATTAGACTAAACATAGGAAAACTGCATTATTTTTATTTTGAAATATTTTCTAAAATAAAAGATATTTATGTGTTTCTGAGAGAACCTTTTAAAATTCAGATTAACACCTGAATTCGACCTCCCGGCCAAAAGCGCAATATCTAATAGAACAATTTTTCAATTTTTTTTTATGCAAATCTTATAAAAATCATTAAAAAATTCATATTTCGTAAACTTCTGAACAAGTCTAATATACATATACATTAGAGCGGTTCAGAAAACAAACTTTTTGATTTTTTCACGATGTGTCAGTGGATTACTATAGCCCTATATGTCTAGACAAAACAACCCATAAGGATTTTCAAAAATCTTGTAAACTGGATTGCCGCCGCCTGTTTTAATTTGCCAATTCATTTTCGAAAATATTGATTTAAAAAATGGTGCAAGCTAAAGAGGTTGTCAAATTTTGCAACAAAGTGGGTATGCTTTTCAAACTATTATTGATCGAGAAATTCGAATCCGTGATCAGTCTTTCTTCTTCTTCTTTTTTTCTTATAAAAAAATTGGAAATTGCCCGGCCAAATATTAAAAAATGCCGATTTTTCACTTTCAAGTTGCAAAATCATGATATAATATTTTACCGCCGATCTAGTGGTACATTATTTTTAATGTACCTTTATTTGCTTAAGAGAATACCGTAAACTGCATATCAATATCTTCTTTCAAAACCAAGATATCTGCATTTTTCTAAGTTAATATACCTGACATTCTTCGATTCGGTGTTGAAATATATACATATTAAGCTGATTCAAATTTTTTTTTAATAGGGCTATAGTAATCCACTGACACATCGTTTAAAAATTAAAAAAGTTTTTTTTCTGAACCGCTCTAATATACATACATACATACGTATGTATACGTATGTATACATATGTATATTTATGTATGTATGTATATTAGGGTGGTTCTTAAGAAAAAAAAATTAGGGACGCGCCCCAATCAGTTCAAAAGAGGATAAAAACATTTAAAAAATTTATTTAAAATTTTTATCTTTAACCCTTACTCGGCCTATTTCAAAATGAAATTTGACTAAACTGAAAATCATATACAAGCACTCCCAATCGCTTCGAAGCAAGATAAAAAAATTTAAAAAGTTAATTAAAAATTTTTATCTTTAACCCTTACTGACCCTTTTTCAATGTGAAATTTGATTCAAACAAAAATCAAATGCGACGCCCTCCCACTCGGTTCGAAACAGGATAAACAAATTTACAAAATTTATTTAAAATTTTTATCTTTAACCCTTAGCCTATTTCAATGTGAAATTTGACTTCAGTAGACATTTTTTTAAACTAACTTTTCTCAAGTGTCTTTTAATTTTAAGAAAGAATATTGCTTTTCTAAAAATCATTATAACTCTTAACCCAGATAGCGCCACTGTCCTTTTAAAAGGACACCGAAAACGTCATCATATATAAGAGACATGTGCCGTTATCCACAATAATTTATATTCGGATTAGATCAGATTGAATCAGATTAGCATATACGAAAGAAAAGCTATTTAATAAAAAATGTTTAGAAAGCGATTTTGACCTAAGTTTTTAATAAAATTCATCTTTATAAATAAAAAAGTTGTGGCGCTATCTGGAATAAATAGATTTTATACATATCGTCGCTCACTTGTACAACGGCCCTAATTAACATTTTTAGTTTTGTTCAGGAGACACAAAAAACTGAATAATAACCGACAATGTATAATATTCAAATTTGATTAAATGCAGTTTTGTTACAAAATCATTAACATAATTATTTTTAATGAAAAACATTAATTTTTTTTATTGATATTTATTTTATGTTAAAAATGACATCATTTTTATGTATGCGAAAGTGCATTTAGGGCATTTTGCAATTACTTTGAAAACTAAAAGTGTAATTCGCTTACAACAACTTTAAGGAAAATTTGCAAATATTGTACTGTTTAATGTAGTTTTCTTAATAAATAAAAAGAAACTAAGAAAAAAACTTGAATAAAAAAATTTATTCAAATGATTGCATTAGATGAATAACAAATTGTCATAAAATTATTGGCAATCCATCGGCAATAACTTTTTCTAATCCTGCAAATAGTCCAATTTTTTCTTTGAAATTTTAAATTTTTGTCTGACACAGCTTATCTTTGGAAAACTTTTTTGGTTTTGATGTTATAGGTAAGGGCTGATATTCATCTTTCCAAATCATTATGGTTACGCAGCTTTTGTTTTTCTACAGTTGAAAGCCGCTTTGACTGTACTCGGAAGATCTTTGAATCATTAATTTGAGTACCATGAATACAGTTGCCTTTCATCCAGGTCCTTACCATACTTTCTTTTAAGAAATACTCTAGAGACTGATTACGCGCTGAGTTTTCGGACGAAATTCGTTTTCTGCTTACCGGATCAACAAGGCCTATTACATATAACTTGAAGGTTATGTGAACTCCGCAGCTTATATTGATATCGTAAAAAACGGCGTTTTAACTAGCATCGACCGACTAAGCGAGCACGTAGCAAAAGTCATATTTCAAAACGATTCTGCACCTTGTTATCGGTCGAAATCGGTAAGTGTCCCACTCACAATAATTATTTTTTACATTTGTTTTTGATAGATTTACAATAATGAACTATTTATTTTTGCATAGGTAAAGGAATATAAGGACTTTTTGGGAATTGAGTCAATTGAGTCCATGGCCCGGTAACAGCCCCGACCTCAATCCCATTGTGAATGTTTGGGCCATTTTAAAACGCAAAGTGCACCAACAAAACTCTAATAATATTTCAAAGTTAAAGGAAATAATTGAATCCACTTGATACAACGATATTTTAATGGAATTAATACGGAAACTCTACACGGTTGAAAATTTCAGTATAAAATTAATAACTTTTAGTTATTCATATAAATCCATAAAAAAATCGTATAGATTCTATAAGTAGCATAGTTATAAAATTTTATATGAATATCATATTTTTTTTTATTCTGAAAAGTATAGAATAAGTTCATAAGTAGACGTATAAATTCTATACGTTGAACGTTATGAAATTGTATACGAATAGATATTGAATTTTATACTGAAAAGTATATAATTGGTTTATAGGTAATCCTTTAAAATTTAATACTGCCTTCTTATAAAAATTATATATGCATAGATAGCATATACTCAAATCATTTTTGTAATTAAATAAATTAAAATGCATTTGTTTTCAAAAAACTTTTATTTATGTACATACATTAGATAAAAACTTACATTTATTAATTACATAATTTTTATTTGATTTCCTTGAGGTAACAGTTTCGAAAACATTTAAAGCGCTAGTGTAAGGTACAGTGCTTAAATTCAACTCCCTTACATTTTCTAGGCAAAATAATATTCTCAAAATTGTGTATTTTTGTACCTTTATCTCTTTCTGCTTCTGTGTATAAAATTAATTTGCCACAATTTTTAACCACAGTAAATATATAACTTTGATATTTGTTCCACTCTTCAGCAATAGAATGATTGCTGGATTCGTAGCGCGTGTTTTTTGCTTGTCAAAATATATATGTATAAGGTAGAAAACTTATTTATAAGTAAAATGTATACAATTTTATAAGTCAAACTTATTAAACAATTTCAATTTGCATTCCTACAATATATTTATACTTTTTCGGTATAAAAATCAATAACTGTGAGTATAGCTGGTTTTCATATGTTGACGACTTATTAAATTTATATAAAACCACCTTTAAACCGATTTTCGTATAAAATTTTTACTTATTTTTTCAACCATGTACGAGAGCATGCCTTCTTGAATGGAAAGCGTCATCAAGGCAAAAATAGGTCTAACGCGGTATTAAAATTAATTTTACCGTATTATTTAAAATAATTAAATAATAAATAACTAAAGAATATGTGAGAAATTAAAAATGCGTAAAAAAACTGCAAAAAACAATGTATTTTTTCATATAAATAAGTTGTAATTTCTGATTATAAAACTAGCAATTATGTAATTATTTGGAAAAGGTTCCTAGAATTTATTATTGTTAGGTGGACAGTTTTGAAAATACTCAAAACTTGTCCCTAGCAACAGTATCTAACAAACTTAAAACCGTTAAACAAGAGTAGATATTATTTTACGCATCAAAATTTAAAACTTCTTGCAAAATTCAAATCGGCGTTTTTTTGACCGTGAGTGTATATATATATAATGTATATGTTACCGGCCAAAATAGTTTTTAAGCCCAACTAGTTAGGTTAAGCCTAAAGATGTGCAATAACATTTTAGTGCAAAAGCACTGTAGTTAGTGAAGACTACGACAGTAAGAAAGTAAGACAACAAAATTTGTCAATTTCATTTTATACTTGGCAAGTGGTAAGTAAGGGAAATGGGGCGGCCTTCGGCCGCGGCTCAGGATTTCCATCCTCTGTGCAACACTGGCTTCGCTATTAACAGTGCTTTTGCATTAAAATTAAATTGCATACTTTCAGGCCTTCAAATTAACTAGTTTGGCCTAGGATAAACTAGTTTATCCTAAAAACTAGTTTGGCCGGTGACATTATATACGTCCTACATTGAATCTTTTAAGCAGTCAATTTGCCCACAAAAAAAAGTCTGGGTTCCAAAAAAGATATTAATTATATATTTTGTAGTCCATCAAAATATCCGTAGTTTGCGTCGCAATTTTGACCTGTTGGCTTCGAATCTTGATGCTTTCAATAGACTGCCTGAATTGATATTTTTATCTGAAATTTGGGTTTATTCATTTGAGCTAGATGACTTTAATCTACCAAATTATAAGTTTTACGCTAAAACTAACGATACGTATGCAGCAGGAGGTGTAGGTGTTTTTGTACATGACTGCTCTAATAATGTGGTGTCCACACATATAACCTTTCAAGTGCTGACGTCATCAAAATTTCTTGTTTCATAACCAAAGTAAATTTCACTTTTATTTGTGCTTATAGACTGCATTCGCAAGATGCTCAGTTATTTTTAAATGAGTTTTCCGATATCCTACGTTATGAACGATCAGCAAATCTGGTCATTATAGGAGATTTTAATATAGATATTTTTGCAGCTGGTCCAGTACTGAATTTATATAATGTTCTTATATATGAGAATGGGTTATATTCTTACATTAATGAAGTAACAATACCAGTTGCAGGAACCTGCATTGATCACCTATTTAGCCGATTTCCTAATGCAATGCAAAGCAAATGTACTAGTATATTGTTTGATTTGGATCATTGCATGACAGGTATTATAATTGAAAGAAGAAATGTTGACAAACAGAAAAAGTTTCACCTCAAGTTAAAGTACCTAAAATTGACTTTGAAAAATTTAATATTGCGCTACGCGAACATGATTGGGTTGATCTTTATTCTGAAAGAAATGCGAATATAGCTTTTACCTTATTTGAAAATAATTTGCGAAATTACTTAACAGCATCCACAAAAGAAATTATTAAAAAACCCTCACAAATAAGGCTTAAACTTTGGATCAGTAGACCCTTACTTAAAAAGGTCCGTTTAAAAAATAAATTAAGACAAAACTGTTACAAACATCCTCATAATATGAATATTAATAGCCGTTTTCGCCAACTGTGTAAAAGGCTCAATAATGAAATCCGTCAAAGCCGTGATGACTTTTATCATAATAAATTTAGAAGTTCTCAGGGAAACCATAAGGAGGAATGGAAAATTATTAACAACTTACTTGAAAGAAAGGATAACTATAAAAGCAATACCATATCTCTACAAAAAGATGGTGTCGAGATTATAGAGCCCATCCAAGTTGCTGAAATTTTCAATGAATACTTTGCTTCAATCGGGGATTCAATATTTTCTTTAAATGGCACTATTCTATGTAATGAATGTACTGGGTCTGGACTTGTTAAATAAAGGAATAGCATATATTTTCAGCCAATCTCAGGATTGGAAATTCTTAAAACAATAAAATCCCTTAAGATATCTTGTGAATCCGATGGCATTTCTAACATAACTTTGAAGAAGATTGCTTTTAATATTGTTGATGTTTTAACGTACATCTTTAATTTAAGTGTTACATCTGGTGAATTTCCAGAAGCACTAAAATGTTCAAATGTGATTCCTCTTTACAAAAAAGTAATAAAAAAGACAAAAATAACTATAGACCCATCTCATTGCTATCCTCAATCTCAAAAGTTTTTGAAAAATTAATTAAAAGCAGGTTGGTACCTTATCTTTCAAAGTTGAAGTTTTTCAGTCCTTTACAATTCGGGTTTAGAGAAGGTTGTTCCACGGAAAATGCTCTTCTTAACTTTTGCTCTATTATTCGCACAGGCCTCGATAGCAGAAAGATTTGCGCAGGACTTTTCGTGGATATCACCAAAGCCTTCGACATGGTTGATCACAGTTATTTGTTGAACAAGCTTTATAACGTAGGGGTTAGAGGATTTTTTCATAATTGGTTTGCTTCTTATTTAAAGAATCGGACTCAAAAAGTAAAAGTTTGCGATAGCTTTAGCAGGGCAAAGGTATTAAATATAGGAGATCCCCAAGGATCAGTCCTTGGCCCTATTTTATTCCTTGTGTACATTAACTCTCTTTTCGATCAACCATTCAAAGGAAAAATAATGCTTTCGCTGATGACGTTGGTATAGCATATTGCTCTACTGATCCTTTGAATTTGGTCACTGAAATAAATCATGATATTCATTTACTGTGATAAAAATTGCTTTATAACTGAGAAAGTGGACCAATTTAAATATTTGGGTGTAATTATTGACCATTGCTTGAGCTGGAATGAACATATTGTAAATCTAAGAAAATATTTGCTTTTATCAATTCGCAGTCTCTATCGGCTTCGCAAATTTTTGTCAAATTGTACACTGTACATTACGTACTATATATCATGGTATTTTCCATTCGAAGTTAGAATATGGGATAAGCTGTTGGGGAGGTGCTTACTTCAACAAAGTGCAGCAATTAGCTATATTACAAAAATGTGCTATAAGGAAGATTTGTAACTCCTCACGGTTAGCTCATTCTTTTGACTAATTTAAGAATTTATTAATTTTGCCAGTTCGTCACCTGTATTATTTTAAAACGTTGAAAATATTTTCTATAAGAGGTGGATATTTGCAAAGTCCTACGAATAACAACTACGGCCTCAGAAGTGATTTGGGATCTTTAGTTTTAGTTCCAACATTTCGTACTACTCTTTTCAGAAACTCCTTTTCCAAAATATCTTGCAAGCTATTTAATAGCCTCCCAGTAACTGTACGCTGTATAAGGTCGTTATCCGTTTTCATGAAAAAAGTAAGGCTATGGCTCTTTACATTCGATTCCACTCAGGTTGAAAGGTGAACGCACTACGTCTTTTAGTATATTTGATGTATGTAGAAGGAATTCATATTTAAGTTTTTAATTATAATGTGATGGCACATTTGCATGGATGAGGTATCTATAATATTTACTTGTATCTATGAGATTATACCTTTTTATACTAAGGTTAGCACCTTTTTCTTGTTTTCAATATATGAGGCGTCCAGTTGCAAAACCGGCCAAGTCCAAGAAAATAAAATTTTGAGAAATTCTCATATATCAAAATTCTACTATGTTTTTAGATTAAAAAAATGTTTTTGACCGAAATATAAAATTTTTTAAATTTATTTTGATGCATAGGTTTCAAAACCGGCCAAGTCCAAGAACTTGGTTTCAAAACCGGCCAAGTCCATGAACTTGGTTTCAAAACCGGCCAAGTCCATGAACTTGCTTCAATTTTTCGTTCAATTGAGCTGAAATTTTGTCACAATTGGAATTGTTTCGAAATTAAGTTGCGAACCTATATATGGTATTTCCACAGAAAGGTCCACCGTTCCCGAAAAATTTTAAGTCATTAAAAAAATGTTATTATCTGATCTATCTATCTATCTATGTAAGAAAAATATTCAAATTTTATTAATTCATACAATTTACACCTGAATTCATTCACCACGGTGAGCTAGCTATAAGTGACTACTCATCGAGGCGGTTCACTCCGAGTCACTTTGGGTCACTTGGAGTCACCGAGGTGAGTGAAAATCGCTATTTTGTGGTTTGCGTGCGATTTTTAACGAATTCCACTATAACACCTATAGGCCACGTTGGTGCCAAAACTTATCGCAAAAAACTTACGTGTTGCGGTGCGTGCGATTCCTTTTTTGGATTGTCGCGGATTTCATTACATTGCTTCCAAAAATCCAGAAATCGCACGCACCGCAAAACGTAGTTATGTGCGATAAGCTCTTGTACCAACGTGGCCTATAGGTGGAATTCGTTAAAAATCGCGATTTTCACTCACCTCGGTGACTCCAAGTGACCCAAAGTGACTCCGAGTGCACCGCCTAAATGAGTTGTCACTTATGGAGTGACTACCTCTGGAATACTCCAAAGAACAAGGAAAATATCCTTAGGGGACGTCCATTAATTACGTGAGCTAAAATAGGAGGGGGAGGGGGTCCGGCAAAATCTCACCAAACCTCACCAAGGGGGGGAGGTAATTAATGGACGTCCCCTTACAGTAATAAAATCCAAAAATCGCACGCACCCCAAAACGTAGTTATGTGCGATAAGTTTTTGCACCAACGTGGCGGCCTATAGGTGTTATAGTGGAATTCGTTAAAAATCGCATGCAAACCACGAAATCGCAATTTTCACTCACCTCGGTGACTCCAATAAACAAAATTTCTCATGTTTATATATTATTTCAATTGAATTATATTCAAAACCATACAAGTTCAACGCATTGAAATCAAAACCGGCCAAGTGCAGTACATTGATATCAAAACCGACCAAGTCCAGTACTTTGGTATCAAAATCGTCCACTTTTTTTCAAACAAAATTTGTAAAATACCATGTCAAAACCGGCCAAGTGCATGTTCCAGGGATCAAAACCGGCCAAGTCCAAAATTGTTTCCTCAAAAACATCGGCAGATAAAGCTAGAAAAGTCTGATCTGACGTGTTTTGAGTAAGAAATTTTATAAGCTATTATGTGGAAAATACTTTTTAATTTTTCAATGAGCATAGATGAAGATAAACGTTTTTCGTTGTTTTTCCAAAAGTATGAAAAAGACACTTGGACGGTTTTGCGACCGGACGCCTCTTATATTTTTAAATATTTTTAAATTTCATTCTTTGTAAATTTGTTTTTGATAGTTATACCTTTTTTTTTACTTTTAATTCTTTCACCCCGCACATAATCTAATTATTAGAAGTATTAATATTAATAACGTGACATTATCACTATTTTCGTAAGAAAATACAAATGTCAATCTTATTCTCATTAAGAATTTATATTTATATTATTAATGAAGTGTTAAGTTATTTTTATTTCTTCTGTAATAAGATAAGAGAATAATGAATAAATAAATAAAATAAATAAATACTAATGTTAAAGTTAAGATTCAAATATATATACATACTTAAATATTATACCAATAATAAATAAATATATACATATAATAATTAGCGACAGCTCTGTCTGGTAATAATGTTGACTGCTGATCCTGTCAGTGTTGTAGATAGTGTTGTTGCTGCTACTATTGTTGCTGTAATTTGATGGTCTTTTTCTTTCATCATTTTTCTTATTGGTTTCAATCTTTCTTATATTTCAATTTTTGTTCAAATAAATGTATTTTGCTTTCTTTGCTATTCTTCTTTCTTTTTATTTTACGTCACTATTGGTGGTTTTGTTTATTTTTGGTTTTATTATGACTTATATCCGTTAATTTTACGATTTTATCACCATTTTTGGTTTCATTGGTTTTTGTTGACATTTTTTTTGTTTTCTCGTTTTGACACTTCGAAGTTCTCTTTTTCTATTTTTACGTTTTCTTTTATATTCTTTTTTTTCCATTTGCTTTTCTCAGCGTTTTATTGCTAACTTTTTTTTTAAATGGATTTTGTTACTCACTCGCGGGTGCGTTTCTTCTTCACATTATTTCATTTCCGCTTGTGAGCTAAATTTATTTTATTGTCAATAAATTTTTTTGTTTTTTTAAAACAATTTTAGGAACTTTCTTTTTTGGTCACTTTTCTTAATTTTGATATATTCTTTTTATGTTAAAACACAGTCTTTTGCAGCGTGAACATTGTACAACAAATATCTCATTTCACTCATGCGGTTGCTACAACGCGGCCTTAGAACATAATTCCGAGGCGATAAGCGAACTTTGCGATCGGGCCTGCACTAAAATTTTGCTGGCTAGGCTAGAATTTTTTCGCGTACGCGCAACCGAAGTATGAACTTCTTGCTAACAAATTATTGTTTATTTTTCACAATTATTTGGCATTTACATTTATAATTTCTAGCACTTCAAACTAGCAGTTTATTGAAAGATAATTTTATTTTAATTTTATATGCAATTTTTCCACTGCAAATTCTCAAATCAAAGCCAGAAATAACTTCATGGCTGTCACGTCCACATAACATGAAGAATTTGTTTTTTTTTTTTGATATTAAAAAGGGTTCTGAATTATATTTTTTTGAAGTAAATTTTTTCTGCCACACAACTTGTGTGTACCGCACGCTTAAATTTCACAGCAACTGTTTCTTTCTTGCCGCGTGATGCCGCTTGTCCGTCCATCCACCAACTAACGCTACACATACATACATACAAAAAAAAAACTAACTGGCATCTTGGCCCTTTAATGCCTACTTTTCGGCTTTTTGACATCTTTGACTTTTTAAATTTGACAGTTTACAATAAACTGTTCAACCTCAATTAGAGCGTTGGGCGTTGACTTTGCCAACGCTACGCTTTTGAGTTGAGCGCTAAACCTAAATAACGCCAAATGTCATGTGGAGTTTATTTGTTTACTTTTTGTGACCAACCTTCTAAAGCTAAATTTTTGTTACGGTTTTTTGAATTGGGTATAATTTTAAGGCTACACCGTGTTTAATTTTCGTTTACTTTAATTTGATTACCGAGTAATCGCATGTAGTTTGGATTGAAATTAAAAACTAAGGAAAAGAATTTTTTTAAAAATTTCAAAAACAGAATTTAAGTGTTAACTAGCCTAAGTGCGCAATCCCATTGGTTGGACTGTCTGCCGGTTCAACAAAAGAGTTTTGATTAGACAATTTTGTCGGGTGATTGTAACTATTTTCATAACCCAATTGAAATTCCTTCTGAAGTCGATAGATGGCTAAAAATTAAATTTGACATTTTCACTTCAATTGAGGTATGTTCCGGTATCTTTTTCAAATTGCAATCGTGTTGACAACTTGTTTACGACTTACCTAAGTTCACAATAGAAAATTTTAAGGAAATCCGTAGCAAGGGTTATATTTGACGCACTGACTTTTAATTGGTCTCATTGCTTCGTTTTTCGAAATGTTGAATATACAGTAATCCCCGCTTATATGCACGCCGTTTATAAGCATTTCTCGCTTATATGCATCAAAACTTGTGCAATTTCATTTCTCCGTTTGGATTTGTTAACACTTTTCTCCTTTATATGCACACGTTTATATGCGTTTCTCGGATATAAGCCCCAAAAAATCTCCATTTTTTTCCTCCATTCACGCTTATATGTACGGCAGTTTTTTTTTGTCAAAAAAAATATTGATAACAAACAATCGTGTCATTCCTATTGTAATGTCAAATGTGCTTGACAGTAGCTTGCCATGCTGGAAAGAGTTAAATGAAACTGAAATTGTTGTCCATATTTTGCAATCGGATGATAAAACAGAGGATGATGAAGAAACAGACATTGCAGCTGAAATAGATCCAATTCCTTCATTGAGTGCAGCTTTGGCCTCATTAGACACGCTTCGAAAGTTCCTTTTGCCAATAAATAAGTCTATTCACGAACTTGATGACATTGAAGAACATATTTTTAAGGGCTGCAGTCATATTCAATCCAAGATTACTCGTTACTATATACAATATATATTTTTGATTTTCTTTTTATTTTTTTACAGGAATACATATTCATAAAATATCAATTGTTTATTTTCACAGCTTTTTGCCTTTAAAAATATTTTTGTATGGTTCTAGTTAGTTGGCGTTAAGTAAGAGCATAAATGAAACTACGATTCTTTATATAAGTATATTTGGAAGATATAGCCGAATTTTTATATATGCACTTTTCATGCATATAAACGAGTTTTTTTAAATGCATTTCACGCTTATATGCACCAAAAATCAATCATTTTCAGTAATGCTTATAAGCAGGGATTAAAATATTTATTTGAGGGCTACAAAAAATTTTCCAAATTCGGGCTCCGACGATTTATTGGCGTTTTAGTTAGCATTCTTTTAAATAAATAAATTGATTATTTTCGACAAAATTTGCGCTCTCCAGCAAATTTTGAAGCTTAAAACTCGATTTGGGACCACTGTGCTTCGGACTTTTAGTCAATAATTTTCATATGTAAATAAAACAACTTTATTTATTTTTTCCCCCACGTTTCGTAAAATTGAAACGTGACAAAATTACAATGTGCCAAATCATTCAACTGTGAGCTCATACATTTTGTTTAGTTTTACTCATTCAATTATAACCTTATAATCTCACATACATATTTTACACATATGCAGCCCCTTAAGCATATCAAAATGCTTAGTATTGATAAAATGCAAAACATTGCAATTTATTTGAAGTCAATGTTCGCTTTTGCTTTATTGACAAAATGCAAACATTGCAACTTATTTAAAGACAATGCTCGCTTTGGTGGCTGCATTTAAGTAGGTCACAATTTTAAATTAATTGAATTATGATAGACATAAATTATGAATTATAATAGACATAAATTAAATAAAATTTCGCCATTACATAGCAACACAAAAAAAAGACAACACCTATTTTATTCTAAATTAAAGGTTTTCTTGGCTTTGCCGTTTTCTTGATATTTAGTGGCCAACATAGCAAGACACTCCCGAGCACTGATAAGGTGCCTTGCTTTCATTAAACACTGTTATTGTGGGTTTATGTGCCTGCAGTAACAACCAAACAACCTATGTAAATAGTACTGATTCAAGTGCCAGGACTATTTTAGTGTTATAGGCAGGTAAATTAACCTTTGCCGCAAAACATTGGTGACCCCGACGCACAGTGTAACATTAGCGGCCATAAGGAAAGAAAAAAAAAATTCCAAATTTCTTAAAAACTAATACATAGATCGACAAAAAAATCTTCAATTAAGAGCAATCTATAAGCATTTTGGAAATATGTGGGAATTTGAAAGAACAGCATGCACGGGAACTTGAAGTTTTATTCTAAAAATTTACAATTTAAGTCTTATGATATTCAATATCTCAAGTTTAGCTGTTATTATCTCCAAAACTATTCAGTCAATTTACAAACATATGCACATTTTTGAAAGATTTAAAGTTTCTCTTTTCCAAAAATAGCATTTTTGAGAACATTGAAGAATTAGTTTGGCTTCAAGGTCATTTACAAGAAAACTTCCTTAAGAAAAAAGAAATTTGCAAAAATTGACAAAGTTTAGCAGAAGGAAACAAAAAAACGTAGTCTTCGATTTTGCTTAAACTTCTGTATAATAATAATAAATTCAATATAAATAGATGACAAAAATATAGATTTGCACTTTTGCGTTATATGTATGAAATTCAATAATATCCTACACCACTTTTTCGCAGAAAATTGTCTAGTACCGAAATATGCAAATGGACTGAATTATGCGAATGTTTGGTGAATATTTTCGGATATTTTTTTTCACTGATGCAGGTCATGTTGTATATTTTTTAAAAATATGAAAAAAGCTCTTTCCAAATCTGCTTAATTCCGTTCAATAGTTTGAAAGCAGTTGTGCATTTAAAAACATGTTTCGATTTTCTTGATTTATAGTAAAGTGAGTAAAACTGGAAATGTTTCCTAATTTTAAGTGTGAATAGCAAAAAAACTTAGTCTTCGATTTTGCTTAAGCTTCCGTATAGTGATTATACGTTCAATACAAATAGGTGACAAAAGAATAGACTTGCTTTTTTGCGTTATATGTACAAAATTCAATAATTACTTATAGCACTTTTTTCAAGAAAATTGCCTTAAAAGAATACATAAAAACGGTTAAATTGCTTTAAATTCTACAAAAATGAATTGAATGACTTAAAATTTTGATTTTAGTTGTGCACTCTCACTTTTAATTGTATCAAATTCGAACGAAAACCACGCCTACCGCCCATACAATGTGACCACATAAATATGGTAAATTCTATTTAAAATCCATACAAATTTTATATGTTAAGTTTAAGAACTTCAAATTTTATACATCAGCCAGGGAAAATTCGAATCGTGATCGTGATCGAATCGTTTTTTGGCTCAAATGGGTTCACAGAATTCGTCACGGCGGATCCAATATGGCGGTCAAAACTCCAATATGGTGGCCGAATTTTCGAAAGTCAACGGATTTGCACCAAATTCGGTATACAAGGGTCATGGGGGTCACGGATCACGAACTCGAAGTCAGAATTTACAAAATCAAGATGGCGGATTCAAGATGGCGGATTCAAGATGGCGGACGTATTTTTTAAAAATCAATTGATTTGTACCAAATTTGTTTTACAGGGGTTTTTAGGATCGCTCATTACGAATCTGAGGCTATATTTTAAAAATTTTCAAATTCAAAATGGCGGATTCAATATGGCGGACGTATTGTTTAAAAATCAACCGATTAGTACAAAATTTGGTATATGGGGGTTTCTAGAGAAGCTGATTACGAATCCAAGGTCAGAAATTTAAATGCGGGGGTTTCTGGGGAAGCTGATTACGAGTCCAAGGTCAGAAATTTAAAATACAAATTCAAGATGGCGGACCCAATATGGTGGATTAGGGTATTGAGTTTCCGCCATATTCGGTCCGCCTTGACTTTAATTTAACCGACCCCAGAAACTCCCGTATATATGTATATTTTTCAAAAAAAATAACAAAAATACGTGAAAGCTGTTAACTGGTTTTAAATGCTTTTTTATTTCCTTTTAAAGAAGGTAAAAACTTGACCACATTTTTTTCAGCCTTATTTTTAGAAGAAAGAAACCTACTTGTGAACTTTTCTAAAAAAAAGTTTTTAAAAAAAAATTTTTTTTTTTGAATGGGAGCTATGCTTGATTATGAACCGATTTTATTCATTTTCACAAAATTTCTTAGTCTTTACAAAAAAACAGTCCATGACAAATTTCATTACTCTACGACAACTCCTTATAGTTTTGGCCGCAGCTTATATGAAAGTGTTACACTGTGCGACGTGATTTGAACACGCAACCTTCTGATCATTCAACAGTCAGCATAAGGTGGACACAGCAGCCATTCATTCAACAGTCAGCATAAGGTGGACACAGCGACCACCTGATCATTCAACAGTCAGCATAAGGTGGACACATCAGCCATCTGATCATTCAACAGTCAGCATAAGGTGGACACAGCAGCCATCTGATCATTCAACAGTCAGCATAAGGTGGACACAGCAACCATCTGATCATTCAACAGTCATCAGTAAAACAGTGACACATTTTGGCCAGGATACAATCTACATCAGGACATTCCAGCCTAAGTAATCAAAAGGTGGACACAGCAGCCATCTACTCATTCAGTAAATATCAAACAGTAAACAACTATTTTTCATATATTCATGAAAGTGTTCAACGGCTTGGCAAAGATCCATCAATCCCTTGGAGAAGAAATCCAAAGCGTGGTGAGGAACTTTAAAAAGGATTCCTCAGAACGAAAGGGGGCATCAGACTACTTTCAAGAGCGTTTACGGCGACTAAGCCAAGCATGGAAAAAGTTTGAGAAACAGATACAAAAATCCGCATAATAATAGAGTTTAGCTACTACAGCGATTAGCTTTCTTAGCAATTTAGCTTGAAGCTTTAAAACCAAGTAAAAAACTTATATATTAAAGGAAATGAAAAAATGCAATTAATTTGTAATATATTTATAATTTTTTCTTAGCTTTATCGCACTTTCTCAACATACCCACCCAGATCCTATGTATATAAACATACAAATGCATTAATGTAATTGTATGGATTTATTTATATGATCTATGCCATAAATGTTAGAAAAAATTTACCCATCATGTGGTGGGGCTCGGACAACACAAACATAAAGACCAACAACCATTAAGCTACAAAATTAACTATAGTTATTTTTCAATCTAAGCTTGAGTTGACCTTTTGACAAGCTAATATTATGTATATCGCAATTATTAATAAGAGTAGTCATGCGACTAAAAGGAACACGACTAATTTTCAAAGGACTATTACACCCAAATAGCCAAAGTAGTCGAAACTTACACAAAAATCTTCGAGGAAGCAGTTGCAAAAATAGAAGCAACTAACTCAGTGAAATTGGTGATTCCACAAAGGTCTGCAGTCAGTCAGCATACAACGACAACATGCAGTCAGCAACATACACAGAAAAGTCAAATTAAATCCTCGACCATCCAAAGTCCAGATAATATACGTACAGATGATGCTGACCAGCAGCAAAGACGGCTTATTCGAAAATTCGAAGCTCAAATGTCAAGATTAAAAAGACACTTGGCCAACGCTGAATCTACACGAACAAACCATTCACGTATCTCTAGTGAGTTGAAATTAAACACGATCAAACAGCTTTGGGGAAAAATAGAACAAATCAACGATGAAATCGTGCAGCAATTGAAAGACCCATCATCCAAAGGATACGACCTGTCTACGTTCATCCAATTGGAAGAAGAGGTAGTACAAAAGCTAATCTTTCTAACTGAAGATCTGGAAAACTACCAAGGGGGCAATCCAGATACAATGCAAGTCAGCACAGTAAGCCTGCAGAGAGCTCTACTACTACCAAAGGTTGTTCTCCCAAAATTTGATGGTGATTACATGAAGTGGCGTCAATTTTTTGATATATTTCTTCAAATGATTCACAACCAAGCACTAATGTGCAGAAGATGTGGTATTTGAAGTCAAACGTCACTAGAGAAGCAGAAAAGCTAATTCGACATCTCTCATTGAGTGAGGCAACTGCCTGGACGTTACTTCAAGATCGGTACAACAACCAAAGAGTCCTAACAAACACTCTTGTATCAAAATTATTGGAGCAGCCAACATTATCAGCAGCGTCATCCAAATCAATCAAGGAGCTGCATGATACAACAAAGAATGCTTGTCAGCATTGGAGAATCTGGGAGTAGTGACGAACTCATGGGATCCGCTCCTACTTCCAATTTTAATAAAAAAGTTGGATCGCGAAACTCATATTTTATATGAGCAAACTATCGCAAACCATAACGAAACTCCAAAATTAAACGAATTTCTTACTTTTTTGGAAGCCCAGTTCCAAATGATGGAGGCCATTGGGACCAAACAAAGACCTATGAGAGTGCTAACAACAACAGTGCATCAAAAATGTAAATTCTGTTATGAAAAAGAACACTTTTTGTTTACATGTGCCAAATTTTTGAAGGCTCAGTTAAGGACAGGATGAATCATGTGATCAAAAACCGACTCTGTACAAACTGTCTCAGAAGTGGGCACAGCACTTCTCATTGTCATAGCAGATCATGCACCAAATGTCAGAAAAAACACAATACATTGTTACATCAGGAAAAAGACGGTCAACACATAACTGCTCCATCTTTTAATGAACAGAATTCAAACTCTCCTGTTAGCCTTACAACCTACAACAACACCCAAAAAAAGGCTACGTGCTACTTAGCACAGCTTTAATTAAGGTAAATACAGCCAATAGAAAAATGATAACCTGCAGAGTACTGTTGGACTCTGGTTCCCAGATCAACATTATAACTAGCAGGCTTGCAAAACGCCTCGGTGTCTCACGTCAGATGACTTTATAGATGCTTAGATGTGGTTCTTTTTAATTTCTTTTTATAAAATTTTATTTTTTATAATATTTAATTTTAAGTACATTTAGTTTTAAGATTTTTATTTGAAAAAAAGAATGAAATTTAATTTTCTTGTTGATTTTATATGTAGTGTTTTTTGTGTGTTGTTGTTTGTTAAGTTGTTGGTATTAGATTACCACATTATTCCCCTCCTTAATGTTTAAGTGTATTAGAAAGGAGATTGAAACGAACTTGCTTAACTGGTTTGTGTGTGCAGGAGAGTGTTTGTGTTGTGTCAGTGTTCAAAACAGCTGGTTTAAGTCTATCTATATTAATTGTAATACTAGTGTTGTCTTTTAAAATTTTGAAAAATTTTGATGATCTCTCCAAAACTTCATAAGGCCCGTCGTACGGATTTTGTAACGAACGTCGGATAGAATCACTACGGACAAATAAAAATTTACAACTTTTTAACGCTTTAAGCTTAAACAAAGTATCTGACGGATTGAAAGATTGACTGTTACGAACTACTAGTTGATGAGGCAATTTAAGGTTTTGACCAAAAACCATTTCAGCAGGAGATGCCTTTATGTCTTCTTTAATAGTTGACCTAAGACTTAAAAGACCTAGTGGTAATTCTGTATACCAGTTCATCTGATTGTTACTTGCCATTAACGAGGTTTTAACTGTCTGTGAAATCGTTCTATAATTCCATTGGCTTGAGGATGATAGGCAGGAGTCATTATGTGATGACTACCAATATTCTTAATAAATTGCTTGAAAGTATGAGAAGTGAATTGAGGTTCACGATCTGAAGTAATTTTCTATTGAACGTATCAATAATCGTAGCAGTTTCTGTATTTTTAAGCGGATACACCTCAGGCCAACGTGTGTGTCTATCTGTGGCAGTGAGCAGGTATTTATAATCATTTGATATGGGTAGTGGGCCGATCAGATCGATGTGTATATGCTCAAAACGACCATGTGGAATTTTAATTTTGCTAGGTAGTGTTTTAGTGTGTCGATGTATTTTTGTCTTTTGGCAGTTAATGCATTCTTGGGACCATTTGTTAATTTGGCTATTCAAATTGGGCCAAAAGTAACGTTGTGTAATCAGACGCCTGGAAGCTCGTGATGTAAAATGTTATGTAGTTGTTCAAATATATTCTTACTTAAAGTCTGTGGAATGTATGGACGTGTGGTATCTGTAGGGTGTTCGCACCAAATTTTAATGTTTAAAAATGGAATGTCAATTTATTTATTTTATTTTTTTATTTATTTGGTAAAACGTAAGTACAATAAGATTTAAATCTTTTGCTGTACAATATACTTAACGTTGGTCAATTAACAAATCTGGTCAAAATAAAAATAAAAAAATATATAGTTCTTAAATTCTAATTAACAAATAAATAGCACAAATAAAATTAACAAAAATTAATATAGCAGATGTATGAATATTAAAAAAGAGAAAAATCTAAAGACGCGAAAAATGTTGAGAAACCGAATGCTTAAAATTGTTGAAGAATGCGATACTTTTTAGGGTATTAGGTAATAAATTCCAGATTCGAATGGCATTAATGAAGAAAAATTTTGTGGTATTAAGATGAATGAATTTCGGAATGATTAAATTATGATTTCTGCTCGATATGCTGAGCCGTAGTTTTTCGAAGAGATAGTAAGGCATTTTTAAATAAATAATCTTATGAAGAAACAAACAATTTCTAGCCATAAGATAGTTTTCAATTGTACAACCAAGTATCCTGCTATTCCACGATGAAATGTGGTCGAATCTACGAAGACCAAACACGTAACGAGTAGCGTTGTTAAATGCTACTTGCAGCTTATGCAGAGATTTAGAATCTAACTTGCTGTAGACAACTGCGAAATATGTTATGAATGGTACTAAAAGTTGTATCACCAGCTTTCGTTTAACATCGACAGGCGTAAACTCAGAAGACAATCGCAGACAACGCAGAGTCATATATATTTTACTTACGACATGATTAACATGATCAGAGCAAGATAACAAAGAGTTCAATCGAAACCCAAGGCAAGTAGTTTTGTTCAAAAAATGCAACTGAGCATCTCCAATAAACAAGGGTGGTATAGAAGTGGGATCAATTCTGGTTCGTGAGATCGGTAAAACATGAGATTTAGTAGGGTTTAAACGCAAATGGTTCTTATGAGCCCATTTGTTAATGGCAGCAAGGTCTTCATTAATTCTACAACATAGATCTTCAGTAAGACCGATTCTACGAGACAAGTAAATTAGGATGTCATCAGCATAAGCGTGCATATTAACAGTATTGCAGACTGAAAAAATATCATTGACAAACATTATAAACAACAAGGGGCCAAGAATGGAGCCTTGAGGGACACCAGCGCTACACAGTTTAAAGTCAGAGTACACATCACCCACTTTGACCTTTTGAAGTCTATCATGTAAATAACTTTTAATTAAGCAAATAGAGCTACTACAAAATCCAAAATAAAATTTCAATTTTGTGCATAATATGAAGTGATCCACGCTATCAAAAGCCTTTGAGAAATCTAAGCAACAAAGTAGTGACAGTTCATCCAGATCATAATGCACACGGATGTCATCTAAAATTTTAACCACAGCAGTGGAGCAACTATGTCCAGCACGAAATCCAGATTGGACAGGGGACAGAAGCTTATAGTTATGTAGATGTTCCGATATTTGTTTTGAAAGAAGTGCCTCAAATGATTTTGATATTGTGGATAAAATGCTAATAGGCCTGAAGTCACTGACAGTAGATGCTGAGGATTTTTTTGCTATTGGTATGACAATGGCTACTTTCCACATTTTAGGGAAGCATGAAGTTGTTATGCAGTGGTTAAAAATGTGCGTTAAAGTACTAAGTACATAAGGTAGAACAAGCTTAAGAAACTTAGCAGATATACCATCTTCACCTACTGCATTTGATTTAATATCCATGATGCTCTTATAAACTTCAAAATCATTCAGTACGTGAAATTGAAAGCTGTCAGCAGGGTCACAAAAGCTTTTAGAATCTGGATCAAAAGAGCAAGTATTATGAGAGCAACTATTAGATAAAAAATAATCATTCAAAGAGTTAGGCTCCACATTACAAATTGGTTTGTCGATTTTCTGTACGCCAAGTTGCCTTAAATTTTTCCATAACTGTTTAGTTGGAAGACTCGTGTTGAGTTTCAAACAAAAATACTCTTTTTTAGCGCGCCTTACAAAAGATACAGCTGTATTACGAGCCAGTTTATAAGCATTCCAAAGTTGGACATTTCTTCCATTTCAAATGTAGTCTGTTCCTAAGCTTGAGCTTTAGTTTGACATTTGCAGTGAACCAAGAACAGGAATTTCTTTTAACTTGAAAAGTTCGAATAGGTACGAGAGTATCAAAAAGATTATTTATTTTATTTACTAAGAATTCCAATTTACGGTCAACGGAACTGTAAAACCAGCATTCACTCCAATTATGTCGAATCAGTTCATCATAGAGAAGAGGAAGATTTATAGAACTAAAGTCACGGTAAGAAACAGATGACGACACATTTTGGTGACCCAAATTGATATCCAGAGTGCAAAAAATTAGGTCATGGTCCGAAATAAAGGAAATTTAGTCAAATATCAGAAGTTTAGAGATATCCGAAACCATAAAGAGGTCCAGTAGGCTAGGACATGCATTAGTAGCAAAACGAGTAGGCAAAGTCGAGTTGACAAATGATAAGCTAGAAGTACTCACAAGATCATGAAACCTTTCAGTAACATTGTCGCAAACAAGCAAATTATAGTTACAATCACCACAAAGTACTAATTGATCAATCTGCTCGAATTTATACATGTTTTTGTTAATTGTGTTTTGTAGCTCTGAATCTATTTGTTGTTCTTTGTTTAATTAATTAAGATCAATATCAGGTGACTTAAGCTCTTCGATTTCGCATCTAGAAAGAGCTACTGTGTTATCTGTTCCTTTTATGTGTACGATTGTGCGATATATTCAATATGTCGTGTTTGTCTGGGACTACGTTCTGTTTTGGAGTGTAATGCTGTAGTTAACGGTTTGTGATCAGTGTAGATTGGGAATGAATTTCCTTCTAAGTGATGTCTGAAATGTTTTATTGTAAGGTTAGGGGACGTCCATTAATTACGTGAGGTGTTTTTTTGAAATTTTGGACCCCCCCTCCCCTTGGTGAGATTTGGTGAGATCTGGCGGGACCCTTCCCCCCCTCCCGTGAGATTTAAATTATAATTTTTAATGTAAATTCTATGCATTAAAAAGTTGACGTGAGGTTTTCCTTGACCCTCTCCCCCCCCTATTTTAGCTCACGTAATTAATGGATGTCCACTTAATAGTTTATAATTCTCGGTCAAATGTGCTGTATTTCTTTTCTGAAGGTCCCAGTTTCTTTGAAAAGAATGCTAGTGGTTCAAGTATTTTATTGTATTCCTGTTGTAGAACTCCACCGATAGCTGTATTGGATGCATCTACGGCAATTGAAAGTTTTGCTTTACTATTAATTAATTAGTGTTTGCTTAGCAAAGCTTTCTTTAATTATTGCGAATGCATGTAAAGTAGTGTTGGCCATTTACCCTCCCGCGGCCACATTGCCCGTTTCGGGCCATCATTCGGCCCGACGTGCAGTTGCTGATTTCTATGCGCTGATTCGAATGAAAATTGAATATGCGAGAAACCCAGTCGGAATCAAACGTTCAAAAACAAAACAAATGCAAACAAAAACATTATTTATGCGAAAGGCAATTTTTTAAGCACGTATTATTGAAATATTATTTGATTGTTGTGAAAAAATTCAATTTTATGGAAAAATAGTTCCATTAATGATTTTTACAAGCAATTTTGTTTATGTTTATGTTTATTTAGTCTTTAGAATACATGTTTTTTACAGACTAGATATAAAAGTAAAAATAACTTAAGTAACTAGAATAACAAAATTTATATCTTATATAAACTACTCAACAAATTTTTAAAGCAATTGGTTGAAAAAGCAAAATCTAAATTATTGTTGCCCACAATCAAAGAATTATATAGAGCTAAAGCTCTGGTTAATGGCTCATTAAGAGCATAGTTTGTTCTATGAAACTGGATTGCAAACAAATCGCAATGTTGCAACATTCTTGAAGGTATATTAAAATTAATATATTGCAATAAAGGCGGACAGTCAATCGAACCTGAGATAAGACCATGAATAAAAGTAAGAGATTGAATCTTACGTCTAGTTTCAAGAGATTTTATTCCTAAAAGTAAGCAACGCGATTCGTAAGAAGGCAATGAAGTTTCAAAATTTATGGATCTAAGCGCAAATCTGGTAAATGATTTTTGAACTTTTTCAATTCTAAAAGAAGAAGTGCTGAAAAACGGACTCCACACGAATGACGCATATTCCAATCGCGACCTTACAAACGAGTTATACAAAACCTTAAAGGTATGAGGATCTGCAAACTCTGAACTATTCCTACGCACAAAGGCAAGTACAGAATAGGCTTTCGGAATAATATAATTAATGTGTTCGATAAACGTAAATTTCGAATCAAAAATAACACCAAGATCACAATTAGAGTCAATTAACCTTAGCGGCAGGCCAGCCAAAAAATAGGAAGTATTAATGATATTCCTAGACTTAGAAAAAGTAAGTGAAAAACATTTGGATATATTCAAAGGCAAACCATTTAGAACACTCCAATTATAAATATCATTAAGATCACTCTGCAGTAGGGTTGAATCACTCAAACTGGAAATTTTACTAAAAAGCTTTAAATCATCAGCATAAAGCAAAAATTGAGCAAAACGAAAGCATTTACATAAATCGTTAATAAACAATATGAAAAATAGTGGACCAAGGATACTGCCTTGCGGAACCCCAGATGAAGCAAAATACTGATATGATTTAACATTATTTATTTCTACATAGCAAATTCTATCTAGCAGGTAGGATTGAATCCAATTCAAAAAAGTGGAATGGCAACCCATTTTCGCAAGTTTTGCAATTAAGGCATTATGACAGACCTTGTCAAATGCTTTAGAAAAATCAGTATAGATGCAGTCAACTTGATACCCACTTTCAAACGACGAAACACAATATTTTGAAAAAAGTGCTAAATTTGTCACGGTGGAGCGACCAGCAAAGAAACCATGCTGTTGAATACATATATGATTTTTAACCATGAAAAATAACTTATTCTTCACGATACTTTCAAAAAGTTTCGATACATTAGACAACTTAGAAATAGGCCTATAATTAGAAATGTTATTTTTAATTCCACTTTTAAAAACAGGCGTTATAGATGCAATTTTCCAGCATTGAATAAAGACCCCTTCAGACAGAGATTTATTAAAAATCAAGGACAATGGTTTAGACAAAACATGTGCGCACTTTTTAAGTAATATAGACGCAATACCATCAATATCAGTCTTTACCGAACTTTTCATATTAGATATAACACTATAAACTTCAAACTCAGTAACTTCCATAGCACCAAGATCCAAAAAAGAACTAATATTCTTCAAACTAGAGTCATTAGACCAATCAATTACATCATCAAAATTCGATTTAAAATAGTCAGCAAAGAGGTTCACAGTATCTTCAATTAGCAAAGAGTTCTTTCCATTATAATTCATAGATGTTGGAATACATGAACCATCTTTTTTTGATAGAATAAAATTCCAAAATGATTTAGGATTCTTTTTGACATTACTTTCACACCTCAAGATATATTGCTTATATAGAAATTTATTATAAAAATTAAATTCCCTCATATAAGATTTGAACAATTTCATAAATTTATTTCGCAAATTTTTTATTTTTTTTAGATTTTTAGTGTACCAAGGTAACTTATATACTCTTGGTGACACACGAGGGATATGGTCGCTACAAACTTTAAATAATTCAGATTTAAAAATTTCAAAAGAAGTTGCGACATTCTTACTCCTGAAAAGAATATTCCAGTCAATCCGATTGAACATAATATTTAAATTTTCATAATTACATAATCTAAAATTGAAATAATTTATTGGAGGTTGAAGATTTGTAAATTCATAAAATTCAGTTTCAATAACAAGTGGAATGTGATGCATATTAGATGGAGCAATAGGACAAAAACATTCACTTAAATTGGTTTTAAAGTTTTTAGATACAAAAACTAAATCTAGAATTCTATTTAAGCCATTAAATATAGAGTTTATTTGCATTAAGTCCATACTAAATAAGCTATCAATAAAATTTATCTCATACAATTGATTGATATTAGAAGGCAGCAGTTCATTGTTAAATTGATTCCAAACGATTTTACTCAAGTTAAAATCACCAACAACACATAGGTGATTATCAAAATTACTTAAAATAGATTGCAAATTAGTTATATTTTCAACATGAGCTATATAGATATCATCACCACTATTTGGAGGAATATAAGACGCGCAGATATAAAGCGATCCCTTAGGATTATTTATTACGATACATAATTGATCTAATAAAGAATCAAGTATCGCTTAACAGCTATGAGAACACCACCACCACGATTCAATCCAGTTTTGACTGCATCTCTATCCTTTCGGTAGACTTGGTACAAATTCAAATTAAAAAATTCAGCATCAAAGAAATCAGGGTTCAACCATGTTACAACAAATACAAAAACGTCGAAGTCTCCTTGAGAAGTCCAGTTAAAAATTGCAGAAGACTTAGTCCTCATTCCAGATAAATTATGAAAGTACAACTTAAGCTTTTTAAGATGAATACCATTTGTTGGAGCAGCAGCAACTACTTTTCTTTTGTATTCACTCCCCTTTTTTGAAAATTTATGAAAGGCCTCACTTTTACATTCTCTTGCCAAAGAGAAGCATCAAGAATATTAGTATAAAATTGTTCAGAAACACCAAGCTTAAAATGTATACTCTTAATATTGTCTTGTGCAGCACCTTTCTTTACAAGTTTAAAACATGCAAAGTGACCTTTATCAATATTGGTGTATTTATTAGCATACGCAATAATGTCATCTTCAGAAACGTTTGGTTTAAAAGAGGCCAAGTGTACAAATTTTTTACGTACAATAACATCCAAGTCACCACTTACTTTTTGACCAACAACAAATTTGTGTTTATTTATTAATTTCTTTTCATTATTTACTGTGATCCATGGATTTTTATTCTCAGAGTTCTCATTATTATTTTGGGGAATATTAAGAGTAAAACCATCAACAGCAGCAGCATTAGCAATGTTCTTATCATTCGCACAATTCACATTAAGAGAATCAACACTTATAACAGCGGCAGCATCACCCATGCTTGTAGTTAAGCCAGTTGACAAAAAAACAGGTGAGAGCAAAGTAGAAGTAGCATTAGCAGCAGAAACGGCAGCAGCATAAGACATTGGTGCTTTCAGAGATTCAGAAGCCTGCGAATGATGGGAGACAGCATTAGACGGCGAAATCGCAGCAGTAGCCGCAGCAGCGGCAGCATGAGATGTAGAAGCATTACAATCATCTGTAACAACAACAGTGTCATCAAAACAAAGATCAACTAAGACAGATGACGGCGGAACTGCATTAAGAGAAAGCATGTGATTGCTCTTCGAGAGCGGAGCAAGTTTATTATTTCTTGTTTTAGGGCTATTCAAAACACCACCAAAATTATTTTTCAAAAGTTTAACATCTTGTGCTAGAAGAGCAAGTGCAGAAGAGACATCATTGTTACTAAGTTGAGACAGGTTGCAGAACAGGTTTTACTTGCTGTTGTTGCACTAATTGAGCATTAGATGACGACATCATAGAGACCGAGTTCTCACGAATTTTCTGAGGCGAACGAATAGAGTTTCGGCGAACTACCGAGCAAATTTTACAACGATAAGAATTATTTGATTTTTGCAAATATTCTAAATCAGCTGGTAAAATGTTTATGCAAACCAAGTGAAAAAGTTCATTGCACTTAGCACACTGCGTTGATGGCTGACCTCGATCAACCTTTTGTCCACATTCACATGGCATAGCATATGAAACAAAAATAAGAGTAAAATTAAAATCAAATTTGATAAATCACAGAGTAAACTCAAAACACATCCGCACCGTATGAGATTTAAGACGAACTCTGATAAAGAAAAATTCCCAAATATACGAATTTTTGCAGCGAGTATCGTTGCTATGTTTGGAACTTCGTATTCTTGTGAACAGTTTTTTTTCAAGACTAAAACTCAACAAGTCAAGCATAAGTAATCGCATTTCAGAGACTAATTTGTCACCGATATTGCGTCTGGTGTCATCTCAAAATATTAAACCAGATATTGAAAGTCTTATTTGAAGTAAATTCTGTTAATATGTTTGTTGTTAAATAAAAATACAATTATTTTATATCCCAACATTTATCTTTATTTATTTACATCAGTGATGCACGTCTTTCTACTGGGTAGTTTTTTCATTACGTAGAAAAGGCAAAACACATTTATTTTCATTTTTTTTTGCTGGAATTTCTTCACACATTTGTACACATACTAGCGCGAAATGTTTGTTTTAAACGTCAGTGCGCTGTCGACTTTTGGGCACCGCAGCTGGCCATCCCTAATGTAAAGTATTATCTGTTCATTCAAGTTACTTGTGTTTTGTTTTAGAGGCATTGGTAACCATGTCGTAAATGGGGCCTATCATTTGAGCTAATTTAGGTATGAATCTATGACAATAATTTGTGATTCCAATTAACTTTTGCATTTGCTTAACTGTTGTTGGTTGGGGATAGTTTTATATGCATTGTACTCGTTCTTCAGAAGGTCGTATACCTTGTTGGGGAATATTATAACTGAGAAAAGTAATATTGTTGACTCCGAAAACACATTTGTTTGGTTTAATATTTAGTCCATAACTACTTAGTCGTTGAAAAACTTGTGTAAGGTGTTCAATGTGTTGTTCCGCTGTTTCACTTGCTATTAAAATATCGTCTAAGTAAACAAAAATGAAGTCTAGTCCATGTAGAACTTCATTTATGAACCTTTGGAATGCTTGCGCTGAGTTCCTTAAACCGAAGGGCATTCGAAGGAACTCGAACATTCCAAAAGGTGTAGTGATTGCAGTCTTGTGTATGTCAGTTGGGGCCATTGATATTTGATGGTATGCCCGCACTAAATCAAGTTTTGAGTAAATGTTTGTATTGTGTAAATTGATTGGGAGATCGTGTATGTGTGGTAATGGATAGCGATCCGGTGTAGTAATTGCGTTTAGTCTTCTATAGTCACCACATGGTCTCCAGTCATTGGGTTCTGATTTTGGTACATAGTCCATTCTGTGAGTCGGAAAAATACACAAATATTTTAAGCAGCAACCAGACCACTTCCCCCCTGTTTACGAGGACGCTGAATACGATGATGGTATTTAAAATTCTTTTCGAGCATACCCCCCAAAAATGGCCAAAAACCGCCACCAAAAGAGGAAAACCGCATATTGCGCGCCTTCCATCGGCATAATATTTGTCACCCCCCGTTTTTGAGGAAGCTGAGCACGATAGCGGTGTTTAAAATTTTTTTGGAGTTGGCCACACCCCCAAAATGACCAAAAACCGCCCCCAAAATAGGGAAAAAGCATATTTAGCGTCTTTCATCCCAAAATATTTGTCGCACCCCATTTTCGAGGATGCGGAACACTATGGCGGTATTTAAAATTTTTTTGGAGTGTGCCACACCCCCAAAAAAGACCAAAAACCACCCCCAAAATTGGGGAATCGCATATTCCCCACGGTCTATCGGTATAATATTTGTCACACCCCGTTTTCGAGGATGCTGAGCACGATGGTGATGTTTAAAATTTTTTTGGAGTTGGCCAAACCCCAAAAAAATGCAAAAAACCGCCCCAAATATGGGGACATTGCATATTCCGCACCGTCTATCACCCCCCATTTTCGAAGATACTGAACACAATAGTGGTGTTTAAAATTTTTTTCCAGTATGCCAAACCCCCTAAATGGGCAATTCACATATTTCGGACCGTTTATCGGTATAATATTGGTCACCCCCCATTTTCGACGATGATGAACACGATGGTGGTGCTCAAATTTTTTTTTAGTATGCCCCCCTAAATGGCCAAAAATCACCCTATACAGGGTGAACATTTTTTTTTGGTGTAAACGAGAAAACCCACGTCACCTCGCATAATAGGTGCAGATTTTGGGTGGTGGAAGTGTTCGCGGTGGTCAAGATGACTTTAACATTTCTTTTTTGTCGAGCATCCTCGAATACAGGAGGTGTTCACCCTGTATAGGGTGATTTTTGGCCACTTAGGGAGTGTGGCATACTCGAAAACAAATTTGAACACCACCATCGTGTTCAGCATCCTCGAAAATGGAGGGTGACCAATCTTATACCGATAAACGGTCCAAAATATGTGAATTCCCTATTTAGGGGGTGTGGCATACTGAAAAAAATTTTAAACACCACCACTGTGTTCAGTATCCTTGAAAAGGGGGTGTGACAAATATACCGATAGACGGTGGGGAATATGCGATTCCCCAATTTTGAGGGCGGTTTTTAGTCTTTTTGGGGAGTGTGGCACACTCCAAAAAAACTTTAAATACCGCCATAGTGTTCCGCATCCTCAAAAATGGGATGCGAAAAAAATACCGCCATAGTGTTCCGCATCCTCAAAAATGGGATGCGAAAAATATTTTATAGATGAAAGACGCGAAATATGCTTTTTCACTATTTTGGGGGCGGTTTTTGTCATTTTTGGGGGTGTGGCCAATTCCAAAAAATTTAAACACCGCTATTGTACTCAGCTCCTCAAAAACGGGGGTGACAAATTTTATACCGATGGAAGGCGCGCAATATGCGATTTTCCCCGTTTGGGGGTGGTTTTTGGCCATTTTGGGGGGTGTGGCATGCTCGAAAAGAATTTTAAATACCACCATCGTGTTCAGCGTCCTCGAAAACAGGGGGGAAGTGGTCTGGTTGCTGCTTAAAATATTTGTATTTTTCGAGGTTTTTTCCGACTCACAGAATGGACTAACAAGATGTACTGGTGAAGCTGTTTGAGAATCAGAAGGTCTACAATTTCCAACTTTAACTAGGAAATTGAACTCATGTTTAGCAATCTTTGAGTTTCGTAAATCTAAACGTCTAGGTCTTGTAAATGGTAAGTGTCCTTCAGTGATAATGTGATGTACATTTTTATGTTTGACAGGTGCAGTGTAATCGGGTTTTGATATTAATGATGGAAATGGTATCTGCATAACCAATTAGATGTACGTGGACGAGATGTGTGTCTAGAATTCGATCTACGTCTGGGTTTTGAAAACGATCGTGAAAAAGAACGATTGTCACGTTCAGATCTGATAGCCTAAACTTCTAAAGAGAGCTTATTAAAACAGTCAAGCATTTTTGTGGTAGTTTGCGTGAAAGTTGCATCATATTTGCCATTTGCTCATTGGAACCAGGTCTATTTGTAACATGGGCACCTTTATATAGAGACGAAATTTCATTGTCGGTAATAACTTCCCATAATCTGTCAGTAAGTTTCAAAAGGTCTTCCTTCTACTTCTGTATGGCCTGACCCTGTTAAAGCAATATTAAGACTTTTAGGAAGTTTTCGTAGCCATAATTTCAGTGAAAAAACTGGTTCTACTGAAGTACCAGCTAAAATTAAAAGGGATCTGTAAAACAGGGATGGTTTTCGGTCTCCAATCTCAGTGTCTGATAAAATTTTGTCAATCCTTTTGTTCTCACTTAAAGAGTGACGTTCAATCAAAATTTTCTTTAATGATTCATACAAATTAGTGGTTGGGGGCTTTTGTATGAAGTCAAGTACTGTCATGATAATCTCTTGTGGAAGAGCTGTAATCAAGTACTCATATTTTGTTTTGTCAGTAGTAATGGCCTTGGATTGAAATTGTATCTCGGCATGTATGAACCATGCCTCTGGACAGTTGGTCCAAACCTTAACGGGTGTGTCAAAAAGATTTGGAAGAAAATCAGAAAATCCATCTCCGCGGTGAGAGGAATGTGTGAGAGTATGGGTTAGACTCATCTTACGTTAAGAGTTAAAAGTGAAATAAATATTAATTGTCAAGAGTAAAATATAATATATTCCTATATGTGTATCTAATAGTGTTGTGTACCTACGTGTAGTGTAGTGCTTACGAGATGCAAACGATAAGTTTCTTCCCTCCCTATCGTTTAGCATTCGTTGAAAAACTAAATACTTATCGTGTTATTGCTGCTGTTGTTGTTGTTGTCCTGTTGCGTTAAAAGTGCGATGAAATTGGATTCGTTGTTGATCAGAAGTTGTGGACTGGACTTGTATGAATGTGGTTGCTGTATTTGTTGTTGCACTGGTATTATTTTGTTGTATTTGAATTTGCTGTGTCTGTCCTCCGGTTCTCTTCCTGTAGGGATAGCAGCTATCGTGTATAGATGTGCGTACACGTATAATTGAAATGATGACTTGATCCGGTCTCGGTATATTATAAATAATGTTTAAAATTACACCAGTAAAGCAGCTTAGAGGGCACGTTGTTGCAACAATTTTGTTATAAATTTGTATAAGTGCTGTGATTTCTAAAGAGCAAAACTTAATTGTTTGTATGGAATTTCATCAGAGCACGAGTGTTTCACGTTCCGCACTTTCTTTATGTTTATTGGTTTTGATTGTAGGTTTGAGAAAACCTGGTGGGATCGCCAATATAGATGCTTAGATGTGTTACTTTTTAATTTCTTTTTATAAAATTTTATTTTTTATAATATTTAATTTTAAGTACATATAGTTTTAAGATTTTTATTTGAAAAAAAAAAATGAAATTTAATTTTCTTTTTTGACATATGAAACAAAATTTTTGATTTACAATAAAACTTAAACATTATTATAAGTTGTTTTTATATGCAGTGTTTTTTGTGTGTTGTTGTTTGCTAAGTTGTTGGTATTAGATTACCACAACCTCAATGTCCATAGAAGGAATTGGAAGGAAAAGACAAGTTTCAACCCTGCGGGCCTACATTAATATTCAGTCCCGTATAAATGGATACCAAAAACCATTGGAAGCATACGTTCTGCCACAAATTACTACATTGCAGCCTTCGCAATCGTTAGATACATCACCGTGGTCAATTCCAAAAAATATTGAACTAGCAGACCCTTACTTCAACCAAGCGGCGAATATTGACATCCTTTTGGGAGCAGAATTCTATCATCAATTGCTGACCATTGGACAAATCAAACTATCAAGTGATCTACATTTACTTCAAAATACCGTGTTTGGATGGATTTTTTCAGGAAAAGTAGGCTACTCCTACCTTTCTAACAGGAACGAGTGTGCCGCAACGTGTGGCATATGAACAAAAACTGAGGAAGATCTAGACGAAATGATTCAACGATTGTAGCAGATGGATGATCCGGAACCCAAAAATTCAAAGTTAACTATGGCAGAAGAATTATGCGAGACACATTTTCAAAACAACACTCAAAGGGACTCATTGGGACGCTTCATGGTAAGGCTACCATTTCAACAAGATCCTGAGAACCTGAAAAATTCAGAAACAATAGCAATGACCAGATTCTTTTCCCTTGAGAAAAGACTATCTAAGGATCAAAACCTCAGACAACAGTACGTCAAATTTATGAACGAGTATGAAGAATTAGGACATATGGAGCAGATAATCACTAAAAATGAATCAGCACCACATTATGTTATCCTACATCACTGTGTACTGAAACCAGATAGCAGCAGTACAAAACTTAGTAGTGTTTGACGCCTCATGTAAAACTAGTTCTGGCGTATCACTAAATGACATTTTATTTACTGGGCCAACAGTGCAGAGTGAACTGTTTTCGATCCTTCTGCGTTTCCGATATCCAAGATTTGTTTTTTGCACCGATATTCAAAAAATGTATCAAAAAATTTCAGTGCATCCAGCGGATAGGAAATTTCAAACTATTTTTTGGGGGAATCATCCTGGTGAGCCTGTTCGCCATTATCAGTTAAACACAGTGACATATGGTACCAGATCCGCTCCATACGTAGCAACAAGACGCCTGCAACAGCTTGCAGAAGAAAATACAGAAAAATTTGAACTGGGAGCACAAGTCTTAAAAAATAATTTTTACGTAGATGACTGTGTCAGTGGATCCAATAAACTGTCAACGGTATTGGAGATGCAGAAGCAACTCAAACGCATATTGGAACCTGTTGATTTTAAACTTCGCAAATGGTGTGCAAAGCACCCACAAATATTACAAGATATTGATAAGGATGATCAGGAAATCGATTTAGATTTTGACAGTGATGATAATACCTCCGTAAAAACACTTGGTCTGGCAACCAAAACAGGATAAATTTTGCATCAGATCTACGCCTCATGCAACAAACAAAATCACGAAACGCACAATCACGTCAGAAGTTGCAAAAATATTTGATCCACTAGGGATACTTGGCCCAGTTATAGTAACAGCCAAGATCATCATACAAGACTTATGGCAATTACAACTTTCCTGGGACCAGGCAATACCAATCGAATTACATTCCAAATGGATGACCTTCCGAAACGATTTAAAGGTACTGAACAATTTTAGCTTTGCAAGACATGTTTTTGGACAACATATAGCATCATCTGTTCAACTTCATGCCTTTTGCGATGGCACCTCTGAAAAAACAAAGAATTCCATGCCTGGAGCTATGTGCAGCAGTCCTCAGCACAACGTTAATGAAAAGGGTGAAGAACGATCTTAATCATAAGGGACAGATACACTTTTGGACGGATTCGGAAATTGAACAACATCAATTCTGATAAAAAAAAATCAAAAATATTTTGGAAAAAAATTCGTAGGATTGAAAAATATTTTGCGAAAAAATTCCTAGTATTTATGAACATTTTTAAATAGCTGCGGCTACCTAATTGCACGGAAACAAAAACAAAAATCTCAAGCTCAAGGAGCAAATGAATTGAAAACAAAATCACACAAACAATAAAGTGCGTTGAAGGCAAAACTACAAAAACAAAAACCATGCAACGATAGCGAATCGAAATTATTTAACTTAAATAACGGCATGAGCTCAACGAGTCGATGAGTTGAGGAAAAAATTACACGAACAAAATGATTTAGCTCAAATAACGGAGTGAGCTCGAAGTGAGCTGAATATTTTTTGTTATTGTTGTAAGAGCTGGAAGATCCAAACGAGCTATGGGCTGCACATCCTTGCTCTATTGGATAAACTCTAAATCATCTGCACTTCAAACGTTTGTCGCAAACAGGATCAGCCAGATCCAAGAATTGACAGTAGCAGATCAGTGGCGACACGTTTCATCAAGGGACAACCCAGCAGATGCACTGTCATGAGGATTAATGCCATCGAAATTGCCAGCCAGTCACTTGTGGTTCTTTGGTCCTTTGCTTTTGCATGGAAATGAAAATAAATGGCCAGTTAAATTCACCAAGTTAACTTATAATCCACAGTGTCCAGAAATGAAGCAAAAATCTTCCAACGTAACTGAAACAATGCATATTAATAAAGATGAACAAACAACATCCAATGTAACATCAGTGGCAACGGATTCACAAAGGGATTGGGTTTACAGAATCCATCATGGAAACTCATTAAACACACTTCAACGAGTAGTAGGTTACACACTTCGATTTATACGACGCATGAAAGTTATAACATGCAATGAGTTGACGCTAAGCACACAGGAACTAAATGACGCTCTTGTTACAATCATCAAGGTTATTCAAAAAAATGATTTCAGCGAAGAGCTCAAAGAATTAAAGAAAGAAAGAACGGTAAAGGCCCAAAGCCCGTTAGCAGCCTTTTCTCCGTTCCTAGATAAGCAAAGTGTCATTCGTGGCCAATCAAGGCAAAAATTATGGTTAGAGCAACGGTGCGTTAAATGTAGCAAGGCGAAACCAAAGATGTACTCCCAAATAATGAGAAACTTAACTGCTGACAGAGTAACACCTAATCGACCATTCATTATTACCGGTGTTGACTACTTTGGATCAGTCTGGATACATTATAAAATTCGAGGAAAACGTCCTCAAAAGGCTTATGTAGCAGTATTCTGTTGCTTCACCACAAAGGCTGTCCACTTGGAGCTCGTTAGCGAACTCACAACAGATGCTTTCATAGGTGCTCTAAAAAGATTTATTGGTCGAAGAGGTCATTGCCAAACTATATACTGCGACAATGCAACAAACTTCCTTGGTGCCAGTAACCAATTACAGGACACGGTGGTCTTTAAAAAATTTTAATTTTTCGAAATACCACCCGCGATTTTTTTCAGGGATAGTGTTGGGGAACCCTTCCAATGTCAAAATCCGCGAACCGCAAAATCGAACGTCCAGCCGTTTTTTTTTTCGACCTTTTTATTTTTGTAACGATTTTTTGAGTATGTCTCGGTGAAGGTTCCCGAGTACACCCGAAGGCGAAAAATACAAAACGAAGTTGTCCAGCGTCCCACACGGAAATATTAAGCCCAACAGCGTGATTCACAGAGTTATCGAAAGGTTCAAATAAACACCAGAAGGTTCCCGAGTACACCCGAAGGCGAAAAATCCAAAACGAATTCGTCCAGCGTTCCACACGGAAATCTTAAGTTCAGCAGCGTAATTTGCAGAGATATCAAAAGGTTCACGAAAACACCAGAAGGTTCTCAAGTACACCCGAAGGCGAAAAATCCAAAACGAAGCCGTTAGCGTCCCACACGGAAATATTAAGCCCAGCAGCGTGATTTACAGAGTTATCGAAAGACTCAGATAAACACCCGAAGGTTTCCGAGTACACCCGAAGGCGAAAAATCCAAAACGAAGTCGTCCAGCGTCCCACACGGAAATATTAAGCCCAGCAGCGTAGTTCACAGAGTTATCGAAAGGTTCAGATAAACACCAGAAGGTTCCCGAGTACACCCGAAGGCGTAAAAATTCAAAACGAAGTCGTCCGGTGTCCAGCACGGAAATCCTAAGCCCAGCATCGTGATTCGCGGAGTTATCGAAAGCTTTAAGAGAAACACCCGAAGGTTCCCGAGTACATCCGAAGACAATGATTTCAAAACGAAGTCGTTTTGAGTCCAGTACGGAAATCTCAAACCAACCGAAGGTGTCCGAGCACACCCGAAGGCTGCAACGACGAAACGAAGTTTTATAGAGTTCCTGAAATCAAATAAATAATTTGTAAGGAGAAAACCTGAGTAATAAAAAGTATTATTTCCACAGAAATAAAGTAACTACTCAATTTTACGAACGCCTGGACATCCGGCGAGTTTGCCCCGGCTAAAAAAGTTCCTTACAAGTTTTTCTTCTTCTTCTTTTTTTCTTATAAAAAAATTGGAAATTGTCCGGACAAAAATTAAAAAATGCCGATTTTCTCCTTTCAAGTTGCAAAATCTTGATATAATACTTTACCGCCGATCTAGTGGTACATAATTTTTAATGTATCTTTATTTGCTTAAGAGAAAACCGTAAACCGCATATCAATATCATCTTTCAAAACCAAGATATCTGCATTTTTCTAAATTAATAGACCTGAACTTTTTCGATTCGGCGTTGACATATATATATATTAAGCTGATTCAAAATTTTTTTTTGTTCTAAACAGCTATTATCGATCTAGGAACTTGAATCCGTAATTTGATTTTCTTCTTCTTCTTTTTTTCTTATAAAAAAATTTAAAATTGACCTTAAATAAGTGGCATTTTACAATTTTATTTATATTACATATTTGCCACGGTAAAGGCATTTAACATAAAATCCAATTTAATAATACCAAAACGTAATTCACTAATTTTTTCCCCATTATGCTTAAGTTTATATTGATAAAACTTATAATCAAGGGGAAAATAAACCACATTTATCTTAAACGTTACCCAGCAAAAATATGAGGGTCTAAGAATGACACTGGGGTAAGCGGCTAAATTATTTAAAACAAAGGGTTTTATAAGGTTCGACCTATAAAACTCGAATTAGTAAAAAACTTTTAATGTACCTATGTATCTTCCTCCTTATAAACCAGAGCAATAAACGGTGACTTGTTATTCTAAATATCTAAACATCCTTAGGTTTAACTCAATTTCGAAAAAAATATGATTTACTCCACTATCATGCTAAGCCCCTCATATATCACGATAAAGGCAATCTAATTTGACTATTTATTTTTCTCGATTTGATGATAAGAATATGAATTTAACATAGGGTTGTCATACGTACTGATTCTATCAGTACATGTACTGATTTTTACTCATTTTCTTTAAAAATACCGATTTTTCAAAATTCTGAAATCAGTACGCAAATGTACTGCTTTTTAGCAATTGGTACTGATTTGTACTGATATTAAGATTTTATTTGAATTACTAAATAATTTTTACATTTAATATTTAATTATTACTAGTAGCGTACCTAGGAGTCAGTAAAACGGTCCTCGTTTTGTAGAATATTTAATTCATTTTGCTATTTTGCTAGGGCATTGTGCAATCCGAAAAGTTCTGATTGTTTTTTTAGTAAATAAAAACAATTAATGAGGTAAAAAATATTGTACTGATTTTTTGCGTTGAATATACTTGAATGTACTGATTTTGGGCTTCAAAAATCTGACAACCCTAATTTAACAAAAATAAATTATTTTTTCCCTGAGCCAGGTTGTTTTTTACCGAATTAAATAAAACATTTCACATAGTTTCGCCCTCCAAACACAGTCTTACAATTTTTGTGAGCCATTAATTAGGAAAAATCAATTTTTACAATAATCCATGGGACAGCTTTATATGCCCTACAATCGAATGAGTTCATATTTAAATCTTGTTCTTACCTAATAAATTTATAGTTTTATACTAAACCTCAAGTCCCTTTTCCCTCTGAAAAATTTTATTTACAATTTTTTTTTAATTTTGTTATTTAGGACATGCCACAGTAAAGGCATTTTAACTATAAAAATTATAAAATTTAATCCGAGGGTTCTCAAAATATACAATTAGAATTTTTTAAAAATTGGGTAGTGAGAATAATCAAGATTAGAATAGTGAAAACAATGGTTTCAAGTGTAAATTTAATTTTAGCATAATGACTCCGCATACAAAAACCGGGTTTTTTTCAGAATCAGCAATGTATGCTTAATTTGAATACAAAAATATGCATCACATCTTTCCAAAAGTAGAAATCACAAAATAAGACTCCAGACTACAATAACATAACATGAAGGTGTTTTTCCGTTTAACATTTACGTTCAATTGGAAAATAATAACAGTTAGTGAGAGAGAGTAGTAAGTAGATTTTTTTCTCCTCGCTATGGCAAAATTAAAAAAAAGGAAATCTTTCCACGCTGATATCTCAGGTTTTTGTTAACCGATCTCAAATCTAATAATTTTGCCGATCTCTGCTCGATGAGCACTTCAATTTCATATATATTTATTACTGTAGCTATTATAGATCGCGTCAACTAAGCCTTATCTTTGAGGAATAAATATATAGATTCTTCAATCCCAAAGAGCTAACGAAAAAATAGCCACAGAATGCAACAATAGAGGCATTACTTTTAAATTCATACCTCCAAGTTCCCCTCACTTTGGAGGCCTATTTGTCATCATCATCCCTTACGTATGAGGAACTTGAAACAACGTTGGTTGAAGCAGAAGCCATTTTGAATTCACTACCTCTAACTCCCATGTCAAATGAAACTAATGACAGCTCTTACACCAGGTAATTTTTTGATTGGAGAACCAATTCCACTAGTAACTCATTGCTAACAAGACGGAAACTGGTGACACATATTAAGGAAGAGTTCTGGAAACGATGGTCCCTGGAATGTTTGAATGAACTTCAGTATCGTCATAAGTAGAAAGAACAAAGTTCAAATGCAAAGCTTGGTCAAATGGTTATCATCAAAGATGACAATACTCCTTCATTGCGGTGGCCTTTAGGAAGAATTGAAAAGATTTATCATGGTCAGTATGGAGCTGTACGGGTAGCAGATGTTCGCACAGCGTCAGAGGTTCTTCAAAGACCTATACATAAGCTGTCACCATTACCAATTGAATCAACTGAGGAATTTACACAGGTCAATTCCGAAGAGGTAGATGAGTTACCAAAAAAAAAAAAACGCGCACGCAAGACATCAAAGACATCAGTTGCCACCAGCAAGACCGTATTGACCACTCCTATGATTACACTTCTAATGTTACCACTAGCGTTAGCACAAAACGTTAAAATACAGAAGTTTAACTCCGATATTGGTATACATTTTGAAGAGATTGGAAGACTCAAACTTGCTACAATGGAATCTCATTGTCTACTATGATTGAGAACCATTAAAAACTGACACCATGGCGCTGAGAAATGGTATTTCATTCCTTCATAATATATGTGACAGACAATGTAGTTGTAATACCATTTTATCTCATTTTCAACATATAGCTGATGTGCTTCAATTAGACAACTCCTTTTTACCGACAAGTCGTGTAAAAAGAGGTGCTATAAATTTTGTAGGATATGTGGCAAATTCACTTTTTGGAGTACTCGATTCCGATTACGCTGAAAAAATGTCACATACTATAGAGGAAGTAAAAGACATTGAAGATTATCTATTGAGATTGCTTAGAAACAAAACATCAATCATAGACTCCACTCTTAACTTAATAAAGGTAGACCGAAAGTTGAAATTCGAGAAAGTGGAAGGTCAATTAAATCTCCTCACAAAAGCAATAGAATCCATCGAAACGTCTGAATACCAATTCCTTCTATTCCAAACTTTGACATCATTATCAGATCAACTGATATTTATTATTACCAACATACAGCGGGTGCAAGCTGCACTCCTTGACGTTTTGACCGACACACATCTCGGAAAAATAAGTCCCGTTTTACTATCTGTAAATCAACTTCGCAAGGACCTATGAAACATCAAGGCCCACAAGCCAGCCAACTTGGATATACCAGTCGAAGATGATGACGCCAAACAGCTATATAAAGTCATGAAAGTCAAGAGAGGAGTAACTAATGACAATGCAGTATTTCAGATTTCACTTCCACTGACCATCCAAGAACAATTTGATATACTGAAAATAACACCTATTCCAACCATAATTAACAATACACTTATAAATGTTGCTCCTTGCGCGGAAACAATTGCCATTGACAAAGATATGGATCAGTACATACCGTTAAGTCAAACTGATATTAAATCCTGTATTATCATTCAACAGGATCAAGTTTTATGCACCATCCGTCCAAGGTACCACAAGGAATCTCAAGTTTGTTTCTGTGAACTTGGACTTCTTCAAAATGATACACATGCCACCTGCAATTTAGAAAAGATTGAACAAAGCTAACATGGATTCAAACGGAACAACAATGGATCTTTGCGTTAAAATTTTCTACTCGGTTGACGATCGTGTGTGACTAGAACTCACAACAGGTATCTTTGGCAGGTTCGGGGATTCTCACAATTGCACCCCAGTGCGTTGCCAAAAAGAGTATTTTTACACTGGATGAATTCCATCTCATATCCAGTGCAATACGCACTTTCTACACTGGTTTCAGAAGTGTTCAAAGGTTACCCACACCAGAGCAAGTACGAGCCGTATTAAGAAATGACACTAGTATCATTTATGATGACCAAATAAAAAATCTTACTGAATTGCATATGCTATTAACAACAGAAAATTTTATACTGCCCCATAAACTACAACATCAAATTACTTGGAACACCGCATTTGCCAGCACAGCATTAATTTTAGCAGTCATAATAATATTATTCATCGCTGTAAAGCACATAGTAAGACAATTCACATCAACAACAACAAAGCCTACGCCTCAGCCACGTTCGACTTTGCAGCAAAAACCCGACTTCGCTATCAATTTGGACGACAGCAGTTGAATTATATTCAACGGGGGGAGTATGTTTAGTTTTACTCATTCAATTATAACCTTATAATCTCACATACATATTTTACACATATGCAGCCCCTTAAGCATATCAAAATGCTTAGTATTGACAAAATGCAAAAAATTTCAATTTACTTAAAGTCAATGTTCGCTTTTGCTTTATTGACAAAATGCAAACATTGCAACTTATTTAAAGTAAATGCTGGCTTTTATTTTGTATATGGTGGCTGCATTTAAGTAGGTCACAATTTTAAATTAATTGAATTATGATTAGGTACACGATTTGTAATTATCGATTAAGTATATAATAGACATAAATTAAATAAAACTTCGCCATTACATAGCAACACAAAAAGAAGGCAACATCTATTTTCTTCTAAATTAAAGGTTTTCTTGGCTTTGCCGTTTTCTTGATATTTAGTGGCCAACATAGCAACCCGACCACTGGTAAGGTGCCTTGCTTTCATTAAACACTGTTATTGTGGGTTTATGTACCTGCAGTAACAACCAAGCAACCTAAATAGTACTGGTTCCGCAAAACACATTTATTGTTTACAAATTTTGCCTTTTTCACTCTCTTTTCCTATACGATTCTCTCACCAAAATTGAAAACGAAAACAACTTTCAAAAAACATGCTTAAAGGCATGTTCAAATTTATCGACTAGTTGTAATTAGCATTTATATGGGAAAAAATAACAACACAAGTTACAACCTCGTAAAATATTGTAAAATTACAAAATTGTTAATTCACGAACCCAATTTACAATGAACTGTGATTTGCATAAATAAGTTAAGGTTTACATTAAAATAATTGCTAAAATCATAAGATATAATTACAATGAATTACATAAAAACACAACGAAAAGACAAACATTAAAGTACGGCACTATACGTATGTTGACAACTAGTCACAAAAACTAGTTTTTCTGATTCTGACGTTCTCTTTGAATTTTGTTATTGTCCATGATGAGGCCGTCGCAGAACATCCAAAATTGTTTGGCTACATCAGAAGAAAAATCTTTTTCCACTTTCATATTAATCGCAATTCGCAAATCTTTAATAAGCATAGTGGCAAGCCCGGATCCAAAGCGAGATGACGTGTCATTTCGATCTAAAGCCGAACTGTAATTTTGTAGTTTAACGTCCGTTAACTTCAATTGCATTTCGACTGGTGGCGGTGATAGTTCCCTGCGATTTCTTTGGAATTCCTTTTCATCATCAGAGATCAGTTCATAAGCGCTAGCCAAAATGCTGGACGTAAGTTGTGTTGATTGCGATCCTTCAACACTTTCCACATAGATTATTTCCACATCTTGAAGTAACATCAATCTTGGTCCACATTGGTCGATAAAAAACGCTTTGCTTGTTTCTGGAATTCTATCACCGGTGACGCACTAACATAAATTTTTGCACTTGCACCGAGAAATTAGGAACAGTTCATTCCACTCATTTGCATTGTATTTGTTTTGGGATTTTAAAATAATTATCAATACATGCTTCAATGTGTCTGAGAATCGCTGTTCTAGATAATGTTGGAATGTTCGCGCGTTTCCACAAGCTAGTTATGTATGCCTTTGAATACTTTTTCTTTAGAAACATTTAATTTCTGCTGCCAGATTCAATATACATATTTCAGATGTAATAAATATTAAATCACATCGCGCTTTGTTGGCAATTTACTTTTTTCCAAATCGCACTTTTCAAAAATCATTTTTCTTTTTTATTTAATTCTCTGAAATTAATATAAATATTTGAAGAACACTTCTTCAAAGCTTGAACAATACTGATAAACTTAGCCATTTACCATTAATTGCCTTTATTTAAAAATCTTACATTACAAGTTGTCTTATAGGCTAGTTACATTTCATTACATTTATTTTTTCTTAATATACATTTGTATTTATCTAAGAGTTAAATAATTAAAAAGATTTCATATTGCTATGTAAGAGTAACATTACAATTCTTATATTAGCATTCCATTACTTACTTACTTACTTGGGTGGCCATAACAACCCGTTACCGGGTTACGGCCGACCTCAAAAGCTCTCTCCAGGCGCCTCTGCTTCGCGCGCGCCTTCTCCAATCAGTCACACCAAGCGTGGATAGGGTTTCCTCGGCTTGGTCTTTCCATCGGAGGCATGGTCTTCCTCTCCGTCGTCGCCCAGCGGCTTCCGCATCAAACACCTTTTTCGCCGGAGCTTCTTCGTCCATACGCACAACATGTCCCAGCTAGCGCAGATGTTAGATAGTGATGCGCTTGACTATGTCGATGTCATCGTAGAGCTCGTACAGTTCATGGTTCATTCGAATACGGTAGTCGTCGCCGACGCGAACAGGACCGAAGATTTTGCGAAGAAGCTTTCTCTCAAACACCCCAAGTGTGGCTGCATTGGTCTGCGACACAACCCATGCTTCTGCACCGTAGAGTAGCACGGGTAAGATGAGCGTCTTGTAGAGTGTCAGTTTTGTCGGGCGAGAGAGGTCTCTACTACTCAATTGCTTACTGAGACCGTAGTAACACCTATTAGCAAGAGTGAGTCTTCGCTTTATCTCCAAGCTGATATCGTTTTGGGTGTTCACGGCGGTGCCAAAATAGGTGAATTCCTTGACAACTTCGAAAGTATAGCTGTTCGCAGTAATGTTGGATCCAATGCGCCGCATCTCCCTGCTTGAGGACAGCATATACTTTGTTTTGCCCTCGTTCACCGTCAAACCCACCTTCGCTGATTCTTTTTCGATAGCAGAAAACGCAGCAGTAACATCTCGCTTACAACGTCCAATGATATCAATATCATCTGCATATGCAAGGAGCTGGGCACTTTTGTAGAAAATAGTGCCATTACAATGTACACTGGCTTTTCGCAACACCCCTTCTATCAAAACGTTGAAGAGGTTGCAGGATAGTGGATCGCCTTGTCTGAAACCTCGTTCGGTATCAAATGGTTCGGAGAGGTCCTTTCCTACCCTGACGCAGCTGGATGTGTTGCTCAACGTCATTCTGCAAAGCCGCACTAGCTTCGTAGGTATACCGTACTCAGACATGGTAGCATACAGGCAATCCCGTATCGGGCTATCGAAAGCAGCCCTAAAATCGATAAAAAGATGATGGGTATGATCTGTTTTTCGTGGGTTTTTTCCAGGATTTGACGTAGTGTGAAGATCTGGTCTATGGTGGACTTACCAGGTCTAAAGCCGCACTGATAAGGCCCAATCAGTGTGTTGGCGAACGGCTTAAGTCTTTCACACAATACGGTCGACAGGACCTTGTATGAGATGGCAAGAAGTTCGCGCAAATTGTAGGGTCACCTTTCTTCAGTATAGGATACTGAGATTCCAATCGTCGGGTATGCTTTCTGTTAGCCATATTTTGCAGATGAGTTGATGCATACACCCTATCAGCTCATCGCCACCGGTCTTGAACAGTTCAGCAGGCAAGCCGTCAGCACCGGCCGCTTTGTTGTTGTTAAGTCGCTGTATCACAACTCGTACCGCATCATGGCTAGGTGGTGTCCACACCATCGTCGTTGATTGGTGGCATCGGGTAAATTTCTCCAAAGGCGGGATTGGTGGAGTCATCGCCAGCAAGCAGCTTGGAAAAGTGTTCCCTCCATAATCTCAGTGTACCTTGCGTATCCGTAACCAGATTTCCGTGTTCATCTTTACATGTAGATGCTCCGGGCTTGAAACCATGGGTCAGACGCTTGACTTGTTGGTAAAATTTTCGAGCATCATTCCTGCCTCGTAACAATTCCAGTTTCTCACGCTCACGCCTTTCCTGCTCTCGTTTCTTGCGTCTGAAAAGGCGCCTCTCTTCCTTTCTCTTTTCCCGGTAGTTTTCGCGTACGGCTCGCGTTGCGGCTGACTGCAGTGTTCTTTTGTGTGCGGCGTTTTTCACTGCAGTAGCTTCGCGACACTCCTGGTCATACCATTGATTTCGCGGAGGTGGGCGTCGGAAACCAATTAATTAATAGCATTCAAAGCATTTTAGTATAATATATATTTCTAAATTTAAAAGTTTATTTTTTCATAAGGTGAAAAACCGAAATTTTCTAAAAAAGGCTTATTATAGCGACCAAAAAAATAAAATAAAAAACCGTTTTTAAGACTTTTTTTCGAGTTTAAAAAATAATTTTCTTTTTATTTGCCGACGTTTCGCAGTTTTTTTGACTGCCCTGATGAAGCAGTCTTTCTTAAAACTAACATTAAATTTTCTTAAATAGTATGTTGGCACCAATATACAAAAATATTGCAAACAATACTAATAAACATTAAACACAAGAGACAAAATACAATAACAATTATGTAAACATTAAAAATTGAAAAAACAAAAACTATGTTAGCAAAATGTTATAGATAGAGCTTATGTTGTCTACATCTTCCTTCTTGTTCATCATTTTCTTTATGTTTTTTTGTATGTGTAAGCTCTCTAAGGTTAACATAATGTTGTGGTTGTTTTCTCTGTCTATAATTTTGGCGCTTTGAAGATCAGCTGTGTGACCAGTTTATTTTTTCCCAAAAAGTTAAAAAAAGGAGATCACATTATAATTTTTTTTTCTTAAAACTAAAGTTAACAACTTAAAACTACACTATAACTAAATAACAATAGGTAAAAAATATTCATTTTATTTTATATCTTTAACCAGCGATTCTTAAACTGTGGTCCGCGGACCCCTGGGGGTTCGCTTTATTCAAATAATTTATTTACAAAAAAATTCTACATGGCCATGAGTTTTTAAATGATTGCATATACTATATTTTTAAAAAACAAAGTGTGCATTTACTTTTGTTCAAACCCAAGATGCCCAGCATCTAACTCTAAAAAAACAAAGTACGCTTTGATTTTCAAATTTTGAATAGTACAATTTTTCCGCGTTTCAATTTAAGAAATATATTTTTATTTCATTTCTGTGTGCTGTGTGTTACATACACGTACGTGTGGTGTCCTCAGTTGTGATTAATTTCCGATTACTTCTCCCAGCTACGAGTTCAATTTTCCTGGCTGCAGCTGTTACATACATCATATTAAATCCTTTTAAAAAGTATTTGACCCAACTCTATTTTGTATTCTATATTTTAAAAACGCTATTCGTCATTTATATTTTTGTAGTTATACTTTAATTCAGAATTTGAGTCTTAAAATGGATCGTTGGCTAAAAACAGGATCTATACTCAAACAAGATGTAGGTGAAAGCGATTCAGATGAGGGACCATCAACCTCCATCAAGAAACGTAAAACTAGAAAGTACTGTGATGAGTATTTATCATTTGGATTTACTTCTGTAAGCAAAGAAGATGTAGAAAGGCCTTTATGTTTGTTATGTCGCGAAAGTTTATCAAATGAATGCATGAAACCCGCCAAACTCTGACGTCATTTGGAAACAAAGCATAGCGAGCACATTAGTAAGTCTGTCGATTTCTTTAATATCAAAAAACAAGAACTTGTTTCCAGTCAAAGTCTTATTCAAAATACCGCAACTGCAAGTATTAATAAAAAAGCAGTAAAAGCATCATATGAAGTATCCCTACTAGTAGTAAAAGCTGGAAAACCCCACAATATAGCAGAACAACTAATTCTTCCTGCTGCAAAAGCAAATACAATGTTGGGGGCTAAAGCTGCAAAATATTCAAATTTGATTTCCTTATCAAAAGATACGGTCAAGAATAGAATTGAAGATATGTCCTGCAATATAAAAGAGCAATTAATTTCAAGAGTGCTTAAAAGTCAATATACCTCACTACAATTAGATGAGAGTACCGATGTCTCTAATAATGCTAATTTGTTAGCATTTATTAGATATGAATTTGAATTTAAAATACAAGAGGATTTGTTATTTTGTGCTTCCCTACCATCGTGTACTACAACTAAGGCCATATTTAATACTTTGAATCATTTTATAACCGAAAATGGAATCCAGTGGTCAAAATGTGTTGGGATTTGCACTGACGGTGCTCGTGCAATGTCAGGAAGAAGAACTGGGTTGATTGCTCTTATTAAAGGTATAGCACCTCAAGCCGTTTGGAACCCTTGCTGCATACACAGGAAATCGTTAGCATCTAAAAATATGTCAACAGATTTGAAAAAAATATTGGATGAAGTCGTTAAAGTTGTCAATTTCATTAAGGCTCGCCCACTTAATTCCCGTGTTTTCAAAGTTTTGTGCGAGGAGATGGGGAGTCAACATAAACAACTATTATTACACACAGAAGTACGTTGGTTGTCACGTGGGAAAGTACTCAGTCGCCTTTTTGAACTTCGTGACGAAATAAGATTATTTTTAATGGACACGCAATTCGAACTGAAAGAATGTTTTAATGATTTTCTCTGGTTAGCTAAGGTTGCTTACTTGACTGATATTTTTTGTTATTTGAATGAGCTGAATTTGAGCCTACAAGGTGCAGCTGTAAATAAATTTAAAGTTGAAGATAAAATAGAAGCGATTATAAAAAAAATCGAATTATGGTCAAAACGCATTCAGCGATTTTATAGAAGTTTCTAATAAAGAGCTTGACAATGAAACGCGGCTCCTGTTTGTCGAACATTTAATGACTTTAAAAAGCAGCTTCCGAAAATATTTTCCCTGTCCTGATTCTGGCAACGACTGGATCAGGGATCCATTCAACACAGATGTTAGTAATGCTAAGAAATTATCGACATTACAGCAAGATATGCTCGTGGATATCTCTTGCGATACGGCTTTGAAACTTAAGTTCAATAAAATTGAACTAACTAACTTTTGGTTACTCCTAAAATCCGATTACCCTGCACTTGCAAATAAGGCTCTCCAAAACTTGATTCCGTTTTGCACAACTTATTTGTGTGATCAAAGTATAGAAACAAGCTTAGTGTCGAAGCAGACCTGAGGATAAAAATTTCGAATATAGAGCCCGACATTGTGGATTTAGTTTCGAGAAGACAACATCATTCATCTTACTAAGTAAAAACTTCTACAGAAGAAAATATAAAAAATTTCGCATATAAAATAACAAATAGTCAACAAAAAAATAATTTTCATTTTAATTTTATGTTCAATTAATTTTCATTTTAAGCTTTATTATTACTTATTAAAAAAGCTATGAAAAAAAACATAACTTATTTTCTTAGCTTTATTTTGACCACAAAATATTTGTCTTAATATTTGAGTTTAATGTACATATTTTGACTTGTAAATTTTTTAATTCTTTTACTTTCCACAATTTTTATTCATTTTGTTTTTTAATTACATGAAAATCCTAATAAAAAAATGTTTGCCTCTATAAATGCGTAAGATTTGTTAAAATACAGAGATATATGGTATCAGTATCAATATTTATTTTGGACCTTCAAAAAACGGAAATAGTGTTGGAAAGACCTTTAAAAACCGGAAAACTTAAAACAAAGTAAAACTACTTCGTTCCTTAACCTCGTCAGATGATCGGACATTTTATGCCTATCTGGGTGAGTTTGATAATCGGACAAAGCTTTCAAAAACCAGACTGTCCGGGTGAAAACCGAACGGCCTGAGTGTCTTTGTCATTATTGAGCCAGAAATTAAGCTTATGAACGATGTCAAATGTCTAGGGATGGGAAGGGGTCCGCAAAAAAAATTTAGCCCGATAAGGGGTCCGCGGACTACATAAGTTTAAGAACCCCTGCTATAGACTGAATTTCTTATTTCAAGTGTGTTATATCTTCTATTATAGAATAAGAGTTTTTTACCTATGTACAAATTATTATTCTTATCCAATACATTTAAATAAATAGGAGACATATATTTTTCTATTATCGGGTATGAGATTACATTTTTCTTATTTAGATAATTTACTAACAAATCGTTATTTATTAATGACATATTTTTTAAATACTTAATGGCTAGTTCAACTAAAAAGGAGTCAATTCTTTTAATTTTTCATTTTCTGTAAACCGTTTTGTTAGAGACATTTCTGTAAGTACCGTTTCAGTATCGCCTAACTTTGAGATTAGTACACATTCTCAGAATATATCTTTCAAAGGTTCTTAGTCTTTCCATTTGGCATGACGAGATGTCAAACCAAATGGGAAATGCGTAGCCTAAAATGGGCCTAATAATTTGCCTATAACAATTTAGTCTGATTTCATTTTTCAGATACTTGGCCCTACGGAAAAGGTTGGAGTAGCAGAAAAACATTTTCTTTGCTTTGGCCAGAACATAGTCAATAGGTAGTCAATTAGTCTTATACTCGTCTTTATATACAAAAATTTTTGCAATATAATAATAATAGAGTTTAGCTACTACAGCTATTTGCTTTCTTAGCAATTTAGCATGAAGCTTTAAAACCAAGTAAAAAGCTTATATAATAATGGAAATGAAAAAATTATACAAGCAATTAATTTTTTATTTTTTTATAATTTCTTCTTAGCTTTATCACACTTTCTCAACATACCCACCCAGATCATATGTATATAAACATACAATTGCATGAATGTAATTGTATGAATTTATTAACATGGTCCAAGGCATAAATGTTAGAAAAAATTTACCCATCATGCGGTGGGGCTCAGACAACACAAACATAAAGACCAACAACCATTAAGCTACAAAATTAACTATAGTTATTTTTCAATCTAAGCTTGAGTTGACCTTTTGACAAGCTAATATCATATACATCGCAATTATTAATAAGAGTAGTCATGCGATTAAAAGGAGCTGTAGCCATATAATTAGTTCTACTGAAAGGTTGGTAAAATAATTGATAAGAGTTACGGTTACTCCTGCGATTAGTATTTAAATGAATATAATTAAGAAGCTCTGGTGCAGCAAGAGACCCAGTCACAAGTTGATGCAGAAAAAGTATATCCGCGATACTTCTACGCGAGCTCAAAGACTGCATATGTAGTAACTTCAAACGATCCTCATAAGGAGGAAGGTTTAAAGAGTCAATCCAATTTAAGCCATTGAGAGCAAAACGAATAAAATTTTTTTGAATTCTCTCAATTCTATTAATGTGAATATTATAAAATGGTGACCACACTTGGCTGGCGTACTCTAAGTGAGGACGCACTATTGTATTATATAAAGTCACCGTTACTAAAGGGCTATTAAATTCTTTTGCCCACCTCTTAATGAAGCCAAGCAGAGATGAGGATTTTTTACAAATTTGATTAATATGCTCATTAAAAGTTAATTTTACATCAAAATGTATACCTAGGTCTTTGACTAAATCAACACGACCAATTTTCTTATCTTTTAATTCGTAATCAAACTCCACAATATTTTTTCTCCTGGTGAAAATCATAGTTTGGCATTTATCAGGATTAAGATGTAAGTTATTTTTAGAACACCAAACCTCAAAGGATTTCAAATCAGACTGAAGTGGAATAGTATCCCCAACCCCCTTCATGTTCCTGTAAATTTTCATATCATCTGCATATATTAGCAGATGCGAGTTTTTAATGACATGTGTAACGTCATTAATTGCTAAAATGAACAGGAGCGGCCCCAGGTGGCTTCCTTGTGGAACACCTGATGCCGCGCTGAATGGGGAGGAAAACACCCTCCGAAATCTTATCTGATATGAGCGATCAGATAAATAAGATTCAATCCAGCTGACAAAACTTAAAGGAAATATAAGCTTTTTTAACTTAAATAAAATCAAATTATGTGGTAATTTGTCAAATGCTTTACTGAAGTCAGTGTAGATGCAGTCAACCTGCCCACCAGAGTCAAAAGAGCTTAATGCAAAGGAAGTAAAATCAAGGAGGTTAGAAACTGTAGATCTGCCATTAACAAAACCATGCTGACGAGTTGTTATGACTTCACTACAGCACACCTTAACTTGATCGTACACAATGCGTTCAAAAATTTTCGGTATCGATGATAACTTCGCTACGGGCCTGTAATTTGAAACATCATTTTTACACCCTTTCTTGAAAATGGGGCTTATGTATGCATTTTTCCAAAATTTAGGAAAATAGCTATATCTAATTGATTTATTAAATAACAAACTGAGGGGCTGACTCAGCACAGAGCTACAGTTGACTAGTACTGTCGCAGGAATACCATCAGGTCCGGAGCTGAAGTCATCATCAAGAGATGAGATATATTTCTCTATTAGTTCAGGTGAGAAATATATCTCATTAATCGAAACTAAAGGGTCGTTATCCATATATTCAAAATAGTTGATCTCAGGGCTAAATAATTCCGTAGAAAAGGATTCTTTAAACAAATTAGCAAACAACCCAGCTATAATTTGTGGGTCGCTAGTGAGCGACCCAAAAATGCTTGAGGTCATGAAGAATATTCAACCTAATTTTATTCAAATATTCAGAATAAACTAAAGCCGACATATCCTTAAATTCATGGAAAAGTCGCTGGTAAGCAACTAAGTCATTTCGGTCCTGGCTACAAACGTATTTGTTCCATGCCCTATTACGGCCATTGCGAATTTTTTTTAAATCCTTTGTGTACCAGGGGTATGAAGAATTATTAACATACCTCTTTGCATAAGGCACCGACAATGCTATAGCCGAAAAAATTTCACCATAGAAAAATTTAATGCACTCATCAAATGAATTACTCGTATTATTAAAAAAAATAATAAGGTCGTTTAATTTATTCCTTAAATTCTCATTCAACTTTAAAAAGTCAGCTTTTTTAAAATTGAATTCATAAATATTGATGGAAGAACATGCATTAATTAAATTTTCATTGTCAGATTGGTACACAATACTCAAAGGTGGATGATAGGAATCAACCGTAGAAAGAGCATGGATATCATTTCTCACAACAACATTACTACTATTTGCAGCCAAGACTAAGTCAAGTTGTCGTCCATGAGAATTATTTATACAACTTACTTGTTGTAAACTTGAAAGTATTTCGTCAACAAAAATTTGTTGTTGTCGAGTTTTTGGACACGATGCATAAAAATATGCAGATTGAAATCACCTAACAATAAAATGTCGTCATTAGTGTCTAGTTCATTTATTATGTATTCTACGGACATCGAAAGACATTCGTAGACATCTGCGCTACTATTTGGAGGAACATAAGCGTTAATAATATAAATATTGGAGTTACAATATGTAACTTTAACGCATAATAGTTCAATATTAGATGCGCAGGCAATTTCGATTAATGAACTAGTTAAATGATTTTTTATGGCTATTAAGACACCTCCACCAACAGAAGAAATGTCTTCCAAGTGTCTGTCTCTTCTAAAAACATTGAAACTATTGTCAAAAAGTTCCAAATTGAGAAAAGTGTTATTTAACCAAGTTTCGGTAAAAACGATAATATCCTCAGAAAAATTCTGAGTGTCTAAAAAGATGTCATGCGTCTTAGAACGCAAACCCCTTACATTTTGATAGTAAAGGGATAGCCGCTTCAGTTTTTTGAATTGGAACGGACAGTCTTATTATTTTTTTTCGACTTAAATTCTGAAATAAAGATATTATCCACCCATGCATTAGAATTTAGAATGGCAGAAACATGAGAAGATGCCACTGTAATTTTAAAAGATGCATGAGTTGGTTTATTACCGATTTTCCTGCAAGAAACGAAGGCATCGGCAGGAATAATTTGGTTTTGTTTAATATAGTTTATAACATTGTCAGTGGTAGTGTTAGCATTAAGACGTGAAATGAAAATCGATTTCAACTTTGGCAATGCTTGCAAGGAGACAGGTGCCACAGAACCACCAATCGTAACAACTCCTTGCGGATTAGGAATAACAGAAATGGATAGAGGAGTATCGATAGTGGAGGAAAGGGGTGGAGGATTATTTATAGGAGCAGAAGCGGGAAAGTTGGAAGTAGACGGAGAGATATTTAGAGGGGGATCTAAGGCAGTTACTTCACGATTAGCAGCTGTGTCACTCGTCCCCCCCACACTACCCAAGTTAACATTCGACTTACGATTATTCGTTTAAGTTTTCTTTTCTTCTTCAGGGAAATAGCTTGCTTGGGTAGAGTAGAGATCGAAGGAGTAGAAGAAAAAACCATTGCAGCCTCAGTAATAGTTTTATTTTGAAGCGAACTAACATCGGGTGAGACAGCCTCATTAAGGCTTTTTTCAATTTGGGGAGTTATGTCTAAATAATTATTTAGAATATCTCTGAAATTAATATTCAAATTGTTAAGATTTTCCCCAAATTGTTTAATTTTGTCGAAAAACACCGACGGGGACAGGGCCCTGCACGATGGACAGTACCAATGCAGGCCCGAACGATTAGAGGATAATAAATCAGTAATAGTGTTAGTTAGGCCTGCACAAGAGGCATGAAAGACCTGTTCACAGGGACCTGAACAGGAAAACATGGCATTCAATATATTTTGACTTTTACATTGATCTCTTAAAGAGCAAGCTAACAAGTTTTCAGACGAAAAATAATCCATCATGAAAAAAAGAAAGACTAAGTTATAACCTAAAATATTTTTAAAAGTGCTTACAACGGGTTAAAATTGTGAAAAATATACCCGTTGAACAGCAACAACAACAACCTATTGAGATTAAGGTAAAGCAATGTAAGCGGACAAAGCAGAAAAGGGAATGAAAAAACAAAACTGATCACTGCTTTACACTGCTTGTAGAGAGAAATGTACTCACGTACGTATGTATGTTTACATTAAAGAATAAATTAAATTAAAGTAAGCAAACATGCAAAACTAAATCAAATCAAATTTCTACCAACACCAATTATTATTAAACAGCGACAATTATGTACGCGCAAAATAAATAAAATTATTGTTATTGAACAAAATTATTAAACACAAAGAAATATACGTATTAAAACACAAAAACACAACCGACACTGATAAAGAGACGAGATCAACTGCAATATAGCAAAATCTATTACCTAACTTAAAATTTATGGGAAAAATCAAACTTATATTCATTGCGAAACCCAAACAATTTAGTCCGTCGCACTCTAATTAGGACATTCAATCATTCATCTACCAATCCTTAGTAGCAGGTAACTCGCGGGTTGCTGTTACATTGTAAGTATCGTAAAGTTTTATTTTGGGCGGAGCGTATGTGATGTGCCCTTGGCACCTTAGGGCTGTAGAAGCTGAGATAATGTATACTACTAGTCGAAAAAAAAATCTGAGATAAATGACTTCTATGAATGAAATGTAGCCTATGTTGAGGCATCTACAACGATATACTATACCTGTTGATCGGACGGAGATATAAAATAAAAACAAAATCACATCGAATTTAGAGGCCGAAAAAATAAATGTTTTTTTCCTTAAAAATCTTTCAATATTAGCTTTCAAACTGGGGGATGTCATTCGAACTTTTTTTTTGTATGGAGGGGTATACACCAGTCGGTGTCTAGGATCAATTCTACCTAAATGGGATTGTTACAAAAATATTTATATGCATGGTTAGATTTTTAATATAGTGTTTTATTATTATTTTCCTTATTTTTTTTGAAGTGTAGGTTTATTATATTTTTATTAATTTTACATATGTTTTTGCTCAATAAATTTGAGCTTGAATCTTGGTCTCGAAAAGTTCGAGAGCTAAGTTGGGGTTCGAAGGCGCGTAACCTGTATTAGCGTAGAGGACCTAAATCGCTACTAGGTGTTAATAGATACGAAAATAAGTTGCGTTGGGTTCGACGGCGCGTAGCCTGTATTAACGTAGAGGATCTAAATCGCTACTAGGCGTAAATAGAGACGAAAATACGTAGCGTGGGTCTCGAAAGTTCGAGAGCCAAATTGGGTTCGTCGGCGCGTAGTCTGTACTAACGTAGAGGACCTAAATCGCTACTAGGCGTTAATAGAGACGAAAATACGTAGCGTGGGTCTCGAAAGTTCGAGAGACAAGTTCGGTTCGTCGGCGCGTAGTCTGTGTTAACGTAGAGGACCTAAATCGCTACTAGGTGTTAATAGAGACGAAAATAAGTTGCGTTGGGTTCGACGGGCGTTAATAGAGACGAAAATACGATGAGAGTCTGTTATGTTTGTTTCAAGGAGGCTTATATTATCGTGGAGGACCTAAATCGCTACCAGGCGTTAATATAGCGAAATTTGAGTTGAGTCGTATTTGCCGGCGCGTAATCTGTATTAACGTAAAGGACCTAAATCGCTACTAGGCGTTAATAGAGACGAAGATATGATGTGAGCGCTTCAAGCTCACTGCACAGACTGTCGGTTTGAATCGACTACGCGCGCTTCAAGCTCACTGCACAGACTATCGGTTTGAATCGACTACGCGATGCTTATATTACCATGGAGGACCTAAATCACTACCAAGTGTTAATATAGCGAAGCTACGATGTGAGCGCTTCAAGCTCACTGCACAGACTGTCCAGTCCTCAATTTTAATTTTAGCTTAATGCCGTAGATCAGTGAAGGGCAAGCACATGCACTTTCTGCCCTCGGTGCCCTTTCCGTTATTCGACGCACAAGCAATCAACCAAAAGTTCTCAGTATTTCAACGCTATCGGCGCACAGCGTTCTAATGAAAACAAAAACAACACACACAGGCATTAGCGACGGCGCCGCATTGTGTTTCGACGAATGTAGCAATTGTTTTTGTTTATAGTGAAATTTGGTTTTTTTTGTGCTGATGGCGAATTTGAAAATGAAAGCAAAAACAACTTTAAAATTTAGTTTGTTGTTGCTTGATGTTGTTGTTGTGCCCTTTTGCTAGATTTTCGGGCGCACCACTGCTGTAGATCAGTTGCTAGTCAGCTGGTTGTGCTGTATTTGTAGCTTCCATCGTGTTGGTTGATGTTGCAGTCGCTAATGTTGTTGTTGCTAGTTACTTCGTGTATGAACCAATCGTGCCGTTTGATGCTGTAGTCACACATGTTTTGTTTGCTTTGTGGTTGCGTGTTGCTTGATTTAAAGCTAAGCTAAAATAATAGCTTAGACTAGACTACATAATACTAAAAAACTAAGTAAAAATAAAGATTTTTATGTGGGGCGATTTTTATAAAAAAAATCGTCGTACAACATGCAACTATGAAAGCTGTCTGAAACAAAAAAAAAAGTTGAATCTCCTTAATATGTAAATTGTCGTCTCCGATGCGAAGAATGTCAGGTCTGGTTATTTAGTAAAATGCAGATATCTTGGTTTTGAAATAAAATAATGATATGCGGCTTACGGCATTCTTTTAAGCAAATAAAAATACATTAAAAATTATGTACGACGGGATCGGCGGTAAATTATTCAAATTATTGTTTTATTTATATTAAATCGTGTTTTAGTCTTTTCTAAATTAAAGATTATTAAATTTAGTGATTTTATTCTTAAATGAGAAAATCTGTATGTTTTCATTTTGTTCCCGTCAATTTTCAATTTTTTTGTAAGAAAAAATAATTACGGGTTCGAATTCCTCAATCGATAATAGCCCAAAAGCCATCCTCAAATTATTGAAAAACTAGCAAAACCCGTCGCGCTTTGCTAACGGCTCAACAAATAAAATGTAATATTTTTTTTTTAAGTTGGATTAAATAAGAAAAATTATTTTTATTGAAATTTTATCTTAATGCAGTTTAATTTGGTTATAGTCCTTGTATTCTATACATACAGTCATGGATAAAACAATAGGGTCAACAATAACTTAGAAATATACATTAAATTTTTTGGCAACCCTTGTACGATACCAAACGAAAACTTTTGGGGAATTATTTGAGCCGTTCAGTGCACAAATTGATTAACTCCATAAAACAAAAAGCCGAGAAAAACGTAAAATCAAATTGAAGCTTTAATACATTATGTAGAGCGAACGAATAATAAATTTTGGCATTTGTGATGTTCAACCAATTTTTTTAACCAAATTTGTAACAAATACGAAAAGTAGCGATCTAATAAATTAGTGTAGCGCATGAAAATCAAAAAGTTTGAAAAGTGTAGTTAATCGAAGTGTGCACTGAGCGGCTCATTTATAGGTATTACTAGCTCCGAAAATGATTGGTTGGAAACTTTGAAAACTAAATGTAAATTATTTATACCCTCAATATTACGAAAAGCAGCAGTAGCACGTGGACAAAACCATAGGGTCACCTCTTTAATACAATTAAATTATTAATTTTGTGATTAAAGTAGATATTGTGAGTATTGTTTTTATTAATTTTCACCATTCTAAGGACCTGCATAATCAATGTTAGATATAGTGAACAACAAACGATTTGGTCTATGTCAATAAGTCAGGATCAGGAACTTTTCGCGATATTCTTCCAAAAGGATGTTTTTCCACTAATCTCTGCCTAACAGTACTGGAGGAAACTTGCAGCCTCAGCTCAGTTGTTGTTGCAGCAGAGTCCTTAAATGGGTCACGGGTTAACCGTAATTTGATAAAATTGTCATATTTTTCGTAGTTTTACGTATTCTGACTTTTTTAAATTGTGTTTTTATTAGTTTTAGAGCATTTTATACAACGTTTTGAGAACGACAAATCGATCGAGATACTTTTTGTTGGCTTTTTTTTCATTACGTAGTTGGTTAAGATAGCGCAAGCTTTTTTTTGTAAAATGCTTGGTTGGGCCCATATTGGAACGTCCTAATATGATTTTTTTTTTTAATTCACAGATATATAACTGAAATTAATAAAAAAAAAACTCACAATATCTACTTTAATCACAAAATTAATAATTTAATTGTATTAAAGAGCTGACCCTATTGTTTTGTCCACGTGCTACTGCTGCTTTCCGTAATATTGAGGGTATAAATAATTTACCGTTAGTTTTCAAAGTTTCCAACCAATAATTTTTGCAACTAGTAATACCTATAAATAATTCCCCCAAAATTTTCGTTTGGTGTCATACAAGGGTTGCCAAAAAATTTAATGTATATTTCTAAGTTATTGTTGACCCTATTGTTTTGTCCACAACTGTATGTGAACCGAGTCTCATTCGTCTGCGTCAAATAGTTGGTGAGATTTTTTCTCATATGAAGGTGTGGCACCTCCCACTTTTTCACTAATTCTTATTTTTGCCACTACTTTTTATAAATGTACCAAGTTTCATTTATCTGCATCAAATAGTTGATAAGATCTGATGAATTTTATTTTCTATTATATAGGGGGGGCGTGGCATCGCCCATTTTATCCAAACCAAACTATGCTACGAACCTTCCTCAGACCATAAGAAACATATGTATGTATGTGCCCAATCTTTCGGCGATCGGTTGAATGGCTTAGGAGTCCATTAGTGACATACACTTAAAGAATAAATCGTATTCTAAAAGTTAGTCCTTTGAAAAAGTGTTCCGTTTGCGAACAGAAATAAAATATCATTAATAGGCTGAAAATAAATTTTTTATTCAATAAACAATATTTTTGAGTGTAAAAATTAAAACTAACAAAAGGTTAAAAATTGGTAAAATCATACAATAGTACATAACTTTGAACAACCGTATCTCAGCATATCTACGTAACTTTTTGAACTGTTATATTGTTATGAATCTATCCCTGATCAAAAATTATATATATATGAAGATGTTTTGGCTCTGTTGCAATTCATCTTGCGACTTAGAAATTTGCCGTGAAATGTCGACTTATTGGCAGAATTCCTCGTCAAAATGTAGTCGGCTTAATTGAAAACATTATCGCAATGAAATATGGGAATTGAAATGGAAAAGAACAACATTCTTTTTATTTTCAGTTTCATGTGCGTGCAAGTGCTTAAAATCCATTTCATTTACTTTTATTCATTTGCCAATTGCAATTTATGCAACAAACAAATTGTATAAAATTAATAGGTATATAGTGGAAAATATTAAAAGAAAAAAGGAAAATCTCAAAGATGTTGAAAAATATTAAAAAAATATGTAATCGCACAAGCGATTGGTGCCTGGAACGGGGACATCGTGAACAGCGGCAGCACGAGCTGGTTTGTCTCGTTAGAATTTTCGTGAGATGGTATGGGTTCGCTGCTGCCCAAGGTGTACCTGCACCACAAATTTATTTCTCGTGCTTAAACTGCGTTTTGCTGAGCACGGAAGTTTTTTATTTTTAAAAAAACAAATATTTTAATAAAAAAAATATCATTAGTCAAAACCAAAATTTGTACACGTTACCAAAAATTGCGAATTATTCAAGAAAAAAAAAAAATTGTGGGACTCCCTAAAATTAATCTGACCTTACACTGACCTTAGGCTCGGGCCCTACTTAGCCCACCCTACCTTGTGGACCCTACCTTTATTTTTATTTAATCATTTTTTTATTTTTTTGCAATTATTTATGCAATTTGTTTTTCTTTTCTTCTCTCATTTATTTTTTTTTATTTTTTTTTTTGTATTTGTTTAATACATATTTTTTTAATACATATTTTTATTTAATATTTAAATTAATATTAAATTTAAATTTACGTTAAACTTACATTCCTAATGGCAAAATGAAAACTTAAAACAAATTAATAAGTACACGGAAAAAACGAAACTCGAAATTATTGTAAATATTAATAAAAATTTAAGAAAAATTAGTAGGTAATTTAGTAATTTAGAAACGGTTCGAGTGTCTATTAAAAATTAATAAACGTAATTGTATAGAAATTGCAACAAGCAGGCATTAATTTTTCGAATGCAAGTTTTTAATTTTTACAAAGTAGATTTTAAATTTTCTGCAATAATTTATTATATTTTAAAAGGACTGTACTATTTTTTAAAAAGTACATTATAAAGTTTTTATGATGAAAAAATAATAGCTGAAATTTATTTTTTTAAAATTTTTTGTGTGTTGAACAAAATTTGGACGGCCAGCGAGTTTCCGTAGCCGCTTTCCCGACCCCGTCCCAATTCTGTTCAACACATTACTTCAAAGCCAATTAGTAAGAGTTTGGCAAGCCTTATATATTTATTTTTTTGCATGAACATGTTGAGAACTCAAACAGAGTACAAATGAAACACAAAAGAGAAATAAAATTCAATATAATAAAAATTAATAATCTTGAAATAATTTTTCTATAACTACTTTTTAAAAATTATAAAGGGATAATCATATATTGCAATATGAAATATATAAAAATTCTAATGTGGCAATTTATTAAAATTTAATAAATTCTTTGTAAAATTTCAAAGTTTTTAGGTGATAATTAAAATGAAGAAAATAATTTTTAATATGCACTTATTAAAAAATGTAAAATGAAAATATTTACAAACTAGAATAGAATTTTTAATACGGATTTTCTATTTATTACTATAAAAAAGTAATATTTGTTTTCAGATTTTAATTTTTATAATCTCCTATTAATTTTTAATAAAATTTGAGTTGGTGTTTTTTCTGTGTAGCCATGATTAAAGTGTTTTCAAAATAATTAAAGTTAACAACAAAATATAGGCGAAGTAAGAAATTATGCTTATACAAAAATACTGAATATTAAATATCTAAACATATTTAGTATTAATAAAATTTAAAAAAAATGCAAATATTTGGCTCACGGTTTTGGTGATTAGTCCATGCTGTTGTACGCTGTTAATATGTCAATGTTGTTGAATCTATTGTTGTTGTTAAAGTTGTGTTGTGTTTAAAGTTGGTGTTTATTAAATGGTTTTTGTTATTGTTAGAGTTGTGTGGTGTTTAAAGTTGGTGTTTATAAAGTTGTTTTTGTTATTGTTAGAGTTGTTAAAGTTGGTTTTTTTTAAGTTGTTTTGTTATTATCTTTCTCATGTTTCTTTCACTGTCCTTTCAGTTTTTTCTTTGTCTTTTTTCTTATTTTTTTCTGTCGTTTTTCAGTTCTAATTTTAATAATTTTTTCCATATTTCTTTCACTGCCCTTTCAGTTTTTTCTTTGTTTGTTTTTTGTTTGCTTTCAACAATATTACAATTTTAATTACGTTCACTTAACCTTTTCACAATCTTAACATTTTGGTTATATTTTATTCTTTTTCTTCTTAGATTTTCATTGTAATTTTTTTTCAGTTTTATTTTTTAACTTTAATTTTTCTTATGTTTCTTTCTCACTGATTCTTTTATTGATGTCATTATGAATGGTGTGTTTACTGTTTCACGATGTCAACTGTCTCAACGTCAAGATTTTTCGTTTTCAATGTCACTTTTCTTTCTATCCTTGTCTTTCTTTTTCTTTTGTTTGTATGTTGTTAAGAATGCATGTATGAATATATTTTTTTGTAACGGAGCGCTGGAGCTTCATCGAAATTTTTCGTTAGTTTATTTTTTTATTTTTGCTTTTTTTTATAAGTCGATATATTTCATTTAACACAAAACCGCAAGGTGAAGGCTCGCGGCACGCAATGAAAAGGTTTACAAAGTCGACCCACGAGGTTACGATGATTTCTTCTATGTTCAAAATTTGAAAGAATGAAAACTTGTTATTATTTTTAGACGAAAATATTTCTTTTTCTTAACGCTGCATATGTTAAATTGCTCAAATCCTAAGTTTTTTTTTAAGTTGCTATATTAAAGTTATACTAATTTTCACTATTGTCTATCGATGACAACCAACCCACAAACTGCTTAGATTTCCTCAATGCTTTTGCCTTTAGTATTTTGTAATTTTATGCAAATTTGACAAAAACAAATTCACACGCGGCCATATTTTGTTTCTCTTCAAAATTCTTGATTAAAATATAAAATATTTTTATTTTTTTTTTAAATTGCGCCAGTTATGCGTTTTGCCTGAACTTTAACAATTTGGAAATGAATACACACCACGAGCAAAACTACGAACTTTTACGTATGTGACCAGCGATAGATGTAATTCAATCGGCGAAAACTCCTCGACTCCGCGTGTGTTCTGAAACTTTTCTTTGTCCGCCCCCAGTTACAGCAACCGACGCGCAGATCCGTGATCTGATTGGCTGCAACTCTGCGCGCACAGAAAAATCTCGAACACACGACGCGATATTTTCGACAAAAATGTCAATTTGACATTTCTGGTTTGACCTGTTGCATCTGCAACGCCCGTGTCCAACAGATGGCACATTTTTGATTTGCTATTCTTATATTGCAAATTTCAATTTTAATTGCCAATAAGGACTTGTGGCGTTACAAATATGAAAATATTAATGCATATTGTATAATTTTTGCTCTGATGCGAAGCACACCTGCTTTCTTTTCTCTGATTGAAAATAAATAAAAACTATTTAAACTCCTTAGTACTTCTTCTATTTTCATAGTCAAATAATATTTACTTGAATAATAACTACATATTTTTAATAGTTCAATTGAAAAATTACTCTCCCGTAATTTTTGATGTAAAGATGTAACTTTTCAGGCATCTAACGTAACTTTTGGCCAAGCCTCACTGGTTACACTGATTTGATGAATCGACGGATTTCGGTAATAATTCAATATAGCGTAAGTCTTTCGTTAAAGCAAAGAGTAGATTGAAAGAGATTGTTTTGTCAAATATTCATATAATTTACAAACAATCATAATATGTTGACTACTCAAAAAACAAGACTTTTTTTTTTGTATGAAACTTTATAAAATTTAATTTAAACTGAAATTAATTTCAAAGCAAAACAAACGATTGTAACGCGGTCGTTGGCATCCAAAAACTGTCTGTCCTTCGTTGCCGACATTCGAACATTTTTGTTCTTCGTTGAGTGTTACCGTTCTTGCCTTTTTTCCTGTTTGTATACTAAAGGTGTCCAATGTTGTCATAATTTTATGAAGATAGTGTAAAGGCGCCATTCAGACGGTGCTTGTTACGCAATGAGCTGATACACTTGGACATTGCCGCTCACCTTGCAGGACACTTGCAATGAATAACCACGTCGAGTTCATGTAAAGGGCATTAGAAAAATAATGGCCTTCGTAAATTTTCTTCTCGAGGAAACACAAAAAAGTATTATATTAAATGAGTAATTAAGCGTTATATTTATGCAGTTAATTCAGATGTTAACACTTTGATATTTAAATCAACTAGGACTAGCTATTAAGCAAGAAATTCATTACGTTTCATGGTGTGAAGATATAAAAAAAAATCAATGTTTAGATGAGTCTCGTCCATATTAAGGAATGGTTACCTAAGAATGAGAATGGTAATGAGTTATAGAGTGATCAAGGTACGTTACCTAATATGGCAAGGTCCTGAAAGGACCAAAAACTGAACTTTGAGCCAGTGGTTGTCCTGGCAAATGTACAAAGCGATGATGGGTAAGCCAAGTTTGAAATTCTGCTCCCAAAGCTAATCCTACTGGTGCGCTCAGATAAAACCGAGTATCAGCTAGAGCCATGTGATCAAATTCCTTTCTTGCACTATCGGAATGCTGATGATGGGAGAGTTTTCTTGTTCCTCATAGGTTATTTTAGCTGATACATAAATATTGATTTTTGCATCAACTTCCGACAGAGCATAAAATATTGCCACATGCTGCCCATTTAACACCGATTGCTGCAGTCTGCATCTCCTCACCAGGCTGATATGTATTTTAGTATCCTCGCTTGGGATGAGCATTGCCCGTAGGGCCACATTTCTCCAACACCTTTCACTAGAACTCTAGCCGTGGATTTTAGAATGATCTCTGTGGGATTTAAAGACATCATCACATGTCGCTGCCTATCTTCTTCTCTGGATGGGAGTGTGAGCAGTTTGCTAGTGTGAAGCAAAGCGTGGTGATTCTGTCCACAGTATCGGCAACGTGCATTGCTCGGGTAATCTCGTTTGCTAAGCGATAGCGCTAAGCAATTTGTGCATATTCTGCGTGGAAGAAGCAAGTCCCAACGTTCCACATTCATTTCCAGAAATCGCCTGCAACTTCTAAGACCGTACCAATTAAAATACGAAAAGCATATGTATAAATGCTCAGAGCGTCTTGTAGAGATCATTATGGTTAACTGGATAAAGATAAGTGTATATAAAAATAAAAAATAATAAAAAGAAATGGAGATGAGATTAAATTGGTTACTTGTTTCGGACAGCACAAACAAATAGTAGTTTGCTGAAGACACAGGAAAGCTTTTTGCTTTGTGATCGAATTTTAGCCATACGCTTTCATGTTCCAGCAGGCAACTGAGAACTTTTTACCTGCCAGTCCGGTTGGTTAGAATCGGATGGGTACCTCGCAAGGCACATACCGCTTGTGTAGAGGAGACTCCCATTCCTCAGATTTGTGGATAGACCACATTTTCGCACATTATGACCTTAGTCAAAGCTATTCACCCACCACGCTGGTTGGGCTCTGATGGGGGTTTGGGAACTTTACTCTATTACACAAATAATGCGGAAAAAAGTACGCGGAGCTCCGAGCAAGCTCATTCCGAAGGAAAAGGGTCACTGTCTTGCGGGTTGCAGAAGATAAAAAAAAAATGTATAATGGTGTTAGTTACAGTTGAGCCTAAATTATACAAAGACCCGTAAATGGCATTAGTAATCACGTCAGATTGCTAACAGATGAGTTAAATTTAAAGAAAATTGAGTTCGCGCCTACTGTGCAGAGGGAAGCACAATTAATTTTGTTATTGGGCGAGTTATTGGACCTTTTTGAGTTCTTAAATCCGCGATGGAAACGCGATTGTCTAATTTTACAACACGACTTAAACGCCATTCGGTGGGGCAAAGATTTTCAGTGCGAATAACTACTAAAGAATTTTCTGCTAGATTTTCTTGTGGATTTTTCCACTTATACCGTTTTTGGAGTTCGATTAAATACTTGTCCTTCACACGAGCACAACAAATTTGGTACAGTGCTTTAATTTCTTGCCATGGGTTTAAATAAGAAATTTTAGGATTCACAATTTCTGGTTCCGCTGGGGAAAGTAGTGAGCCGCCCACCAAGAGATGTCCTGGAGTTAACGGAGCCTAGTCAGAAGGGTTCTCTGATAAGGGACTTAGTGGTCTTGAGTCTAGACATGCCTCGATACGCGATAGTAATATAGCAAACTCTTCAAATGTAAATTGCATATCACCTGCTACCTTTTTGAAGTAACCTTTGAAGCTTTTAACTCCAGCTTTCCAGAGTCCTTCCATATGGGATGCACCTGCTGGCATAAAATGCCATGAAAGACTTTGAAATCCGTATTTACTGATAACGTCATCATGGGATTGTGTTAAAAATTCTTTAAAGTCTTTACTGAGTATTTTTTCAGCACCGACAAAGTTGGTTCCATTATCGGAATATAGCTTAGATGGACAACCACGTCTTGAGACAAATCTATCGAATCCTGCCAAAAAAGCTGAGCTTGAAAAATCACTGGTTGCTTTAGTAGCAAAACAGACAAAAATACAAACATAGCCTTTAGTTATAAGACACGCTGTAGTGTATCCACTACCGCCATCCCTAAACATGCAAAGTGACCATTGCCAACCACAAATATGTAAAGTGCAATCGAGTGACGCATGGCAAAAATATAAACAAAAGCACATGCTCTCGATTACACTATTGCAGGCCACTCAATACAATATTTTATGTCATGAAATCCCCAAACAATTTTTGTGTTACTTTGTAAGCTTAAACTAAATATTGCTCAAAAATAGAATGTCACTCAAATTCTTGTAAGTAGAAATGGATAAGCTAAGATTTACATGTATGTAGAAATAAGATAGAATTTGTATAAAAGAAATGGTAACTTCAATAAATTTATGATTTGACATACAACAATCATCGAAGCCTTTTCCTATTAGAAATATTGGCAAAGCCTTCCAATTAAGTTTTGGACACCGGCATAGTCCCTAGATATTTACCCTGCTTTCCTATAATAAGGACAACAGCAAGGTATGGACCAACGGCATACTCTGCCTGTCCCAACGTAAAATAAATCCTTTCAATTTTGCTTTCTTTACATGTAACTTTAATCCTACCACAACGCTCTTCCAGTAAAGTTTTTGATTTCAAAAGGACCAGCAAAGTCCATAACAGTGATTGTAAATGATCGTGACAGAGTTGTTCTCTCTGGGGGCAAAGCAGCCATTAATTGGATCTGATATTTTTTACTATGGATAACACATACTTTGCAGTTATGGATACAGTTTTTAATCAAATTTTTGGCTTTTATTACCCAAAACCCTTGCCTTAAGAGTCGGAGAACTAATTAGTTTCCCCCATGGATGATATTTTGTGTATAAATTCTACTAAACGTTTAGCTAACCGGCAATGGTAAGGTAGAAGTACAGGGGGGCGCTCATTATAAGTGAGTGCAGATGATGCAGCTAAGCGGCCATTAACTCTAATAATCTGATCATGATCAAGAAATAGGTGAAAGTTCAAAATTTGACTTTTTTGGCCGATTGGCCTTTTTTCCATTTGAGTATGATACTCTTTTGAAAAGTGTTGGGATTGAGTTAAAGTTATCAGACGAGCTTTTACAAATTTTATTTCATCTTGTAATATAGCTTTAGACTTATGACGTGGCTGCAACGATCGTAATGGATGCGTGCTGTTAAAAAACCGAAAAATGTATGAGACCACTTTACACGCTCTTGCGAATGATGAAAACCTTTCTAATATGTCTTCGTTGTACGACGAGCTAGCAAACTTTGCCTTTACAGATTTTATCTCAATTGAGGTTTCTAAGTTTTCCCTAGATAAGCTTACAGGCCAAAATGATTTTTGCAAGGAAAGCCAAGTAGGACCATTATACCATACCACCTTTCAGACAAAAAAAAAGTTCACCGTACACCAGCAAATCCGAAGCATTTTTGCAAGGTAATTTCGAAAAAAAAAAATTTTAATTTTTTTTGGTCGAAAATAGAGGTCGAGCATTTAAGTTTTTCATCATATCTTCGGCATTTACAGGCCGATCTTAAAGTATGATATATCAATGTTTTTTTCTTGAGTAGACCAACTTTTTGATCTAATGACTTTGACATCAAGTACTCCGTTCTTGAACCTACCCACCAGATCTCAGTTCCTACCGTCCAATGTACCACCCTAATGTCAGAAAATTAAAGTTTGCAAAAAATAATTAAATTTTTCCAACAGAAGAATTTCGATTATTCCATTAGAACTACTTTTAAAAATGTTTTACATTTTTTTACCGAACGTAGGGGTCGCCTTATTAAATTTTTCGTCATATCTTCGGTATTTATAGTTAGTAGTACTAAAATGATCTCTAATCGAATGATATTTGGAATAATACCGTTATTACTCTTTTAATGTATTTTATTATTGCTATTTATTTTCCCTGTGAGATACATATCAGTTGGAAATGCGTCGATATTTTATTCCGCTAAAGTTATAAAATTTAATTGAATGTTTTGTTATCAATGATAACGGACCCACATCTAGGCCCGGATTTAGAAATTTGCAGTCCCTAGGGAGTTGCTAAAATTACCGCCTCCCCGCCCCCCTTCAAAACTTCTTCAATGGTGGAATAAGTTTGGTACGAAAAGTTTTTCAATCAATAAAATGCACTTTTCTGAGAGCAAATATTTTATTTTATTACAGTCAGTAGCCTTATAATCATGAAGTATGTAAGTATATGACCTATGTTATTCAACAATTACCATTATGTATGCGATTGGATTTTAAGGAAAAATTATTGTTTATTGGTTTAAATTTTTACGGTTTGATTTACGGATGGCAGAGTCATTGAAAATGTCATCACAATCTGAAGACATGAGCAAATCTGACTCTATAGTTAACAAAGCAAGTGCGTTCAATCGTTCTGCAACCAGTTTTGATCTCAAGTAGTTCTTCACTAGCCGATCAATCACCAATGTTCAGTTATAATGACATTTTTCCCTTATAATGTTGGTACGCGTGGCAACGATATAGGCGGGATATTCAATTCCCACCAATAAAAATGTTTTCAAAGTTTCCGGCAATATTTGCCGCCTGTATGATAAATCCGGGCCTGCCCAAAACCGCAAATACGTTCAGATGGCTATGAGAAGATTTTAGCTGTCCGCAAAGAAGCAACAGGATACATTCGTTAAATGTTCGGTCCACAAATAGATCATTTTATAAATTTTGAGAGTAACTCATATTTCAATATGATCGATCAATTGGCTCAAATTCAAAGTGACTGAGCCGCCATGCTTGCAGTTCTTCACGCAAGACCAGCTGGAAGCATTACAATATTCAAAAGAAATAATCAAATTAGGGGCCGTTCAAGTATTTTGTAACGCATTTAGAGGGGGGGGGGGCGTTCAAACAACGAGTTACGCTGCGAGTTAAAAATCTCTTGTTTTATACATATATAATTATCGCAAACGCGACTAAGACATAACAGAAGTCGCTAAAATGACTTTCCGGTACATTGTGCAACATAATTGAGGCTTTTAGGTAAACATGGTCACTTGGGTGATACCATAGCTTTTAAGGAGAGGGGGGGGGGGGGGTCAAATATCTTCAAAAATTGTGTTACATAATACTTCAACGGCCCCTTACCAGGTTAGTGCAAGAAAATTACTTTATTTGATATCTTTCTTTGCTAAACTTAATTGTTTTCACAACTTATCCATGCCATTCTCAAAACATAGAGCGTTTTGTTCAAGTAGTATATGAATTTGCAATGGTGGTCACCGATGAACAGCGCATGGGCCATATTTTATGTAAGCTCGAGAGCTGCCAGAAATACAGCCAACTTGAATCACGTCGAAATATGGTCGATTAAAATTCTATGCTTTTTATAACGTATTCGATGGCACTGTAAAACTAGATAAACAGACAACAGTAGAGATTAGAGAAAAGTAGTTTGATAAATAAATTAAAGTTTTAACATATATCCATAAGTTTTCCCACTATAAAAACTCCATGTTTTATTTAAATGATAAGAAGAGCGAATTAAATTGTACCGTATGGTGAGTTTCTTCGAGATGCTGGGCAAAGGTTTCAATACACTTTATTTGATTTTACTTTAAATTTTTTAATTCATGTTGTAGATCTGGTGGGTTCTTAAAGTCAATGACCTTTGGAGCAAAAAAAAACAAATTGGTCTCCTCGAGCCAAAAACATCATGTTTTAAAATCAGACTCTATATACTGAAGATATGATGAAAAATTTAATAAGGGGACCTCTACGTTCGGTAAAAAACTTTAAAAACATTTTTAAAAATAGTTCTAATGGAATAATCGAAATACTTCTGTTAAAAAAATTTAATGATTTTTTGCAAGCTTTAATTTTCTGACATTAGGGTGGTACATTAGGATGGTAGGAACTGAGATCTGGTGGGTAAGTTCAAGAACAGGGTACATGATATCAAAGATCAAAAAGTTGGTCTACTCAAGGCAAAAGCATTGATCGCATTTAAGCATTTAAGATCGGACTATAAATGCCGAAAATATGATGAAAAACTCAAATGCGCGACCTCTATTATCGGCCAAAAAAAAAATAAATGTTTTTTCGAAATTACCTTGTAAAAATGCTTCGAATTTGCTGGTGTACCGTGAACTTTTTTTTTGAGGTACGGTCTAAGGACCATGCCACTAAAGATTATTCGACTGAAGTTCCTTAGGGGACAGTCCCCGGGTTGCTAACTCGGCAAGATTGTCGTAGAAACTTTTCTTTTTTCGATTTTCTGACTTATTTTTGAAACCCAGCTTGTGAAAAATGTATATCTAACTGAGGAATTATTGAGTCGGCTGAGTTCGAAAGTAGCTCGGCTCCGCATAATTCCAACCTGGGTAGAGAAATTGTCTTTACCGGTGCAACATTTAACTTACCAATAAGCAAATGAGTCGAAACGGATTTATTTGCACTTTCGACACGAATATATATGGTTGCCGCATAAGCCTTTTCAGACGCGTCACAAAACGCATGAGCTTCTACGGTGGATTCAATTTGATAATTAATCCACCTTGGAATTTTAATGAAGTTGATGAAATGATAACTTGATACGAAATTTTGCCAACGATACAGCGTTAAAGGCTTAAGTGGATCGTCGTAATCGGATTTATCTAACTAGACTTATTGCATTAAAATTTTCGCCATACTGACTACTGGAGCTATCCAACCTGCGGGATCAAAAATTTAGGCGATAATAGATAAAACTTCTCTTTTGGTATATGAAGCCTTAACTTTTAAAGGTCACGCAATAAAATAGAACGAGTCAGTTTTAGCGTTCCAAGAGACTCTTAACATGTTTGCAGTGGTTTTATCATCCAGTTCAAGAAACTCAGCGTTAAGAAGATGCTCTGGAGGCAAATCTTGCAAAAGTTCCTTAAAGTTAGAGGTCCATTTTCTAAGTGAAAATCCGGCTGACTTAAGCGCTGCACTGAGTTGATTTTTAGACTCTTGAGCTGCTAATAAGTCGTGCGCTCCTGCTAATACGTCATCAACGTACATATAGTGGCGTAAAATAGAAGAGGCTAGAGGATGTGAATGATGAATTTACTTTGATCTGACGGTACATTTTTTCAATGTCTGCATTAAATACGTACTTAAAAAATCTCCACTTTAGAACAAGTGTAGTGAGATCTTTCTGTAAAACAGGTCCAGTATGCAATATGTCGTTAAGTCTGATACCATTTGCCGATTGACATGAAGCGTTAAAAATTACCCTGAATTTGGTAGTTTTACTGTCAGGTTTTATAACCGCCTAATGGGGCAGATAGAAATTTGACGCAGACGTAAGACAATCGAAACTAATCTCTTTCATGTGATTAAGTTGGATATACTCCTTAAGTACTCTATCACAGGGGTTCTTAAACTTATGTAGTCCGCGGACCCCTTATCGAGTTAAATTTCTTTGTGCGGACCCCATCCCAACTCTAGACATTTGACGTCGTTCTAAGCTTAATTTCTGACTCAATAATGACAAAGACACTCAGGCTTGCCAGCCGATGTCAAACTCAACCAGACATAAAATGTCCGGTTATCTGACGAGGTTAAGGAACAGAGAATTTTTATTTTGCTTTAATTTTTCCGGTCTTATTTTAAAGGTCTTTTCAACACTATGTATGTTATGTATGTCCAGTTTTTGAAGATCCAGAAGTTCAAAAGCATGCATACAATACTTTAGAATAAATATTTAACCAATCGTGCGCATTTATAGAGGCAAACATTTTTTATTAGGATTTTCATGTAATAAAAATACAAAATGAATAAAAATTGGGGCAATGTAACAGAATTAAAAAAGTTTCAAGTCAAAATATGTACATTAAACTCAGAAAAATATTTCTTGGTCAAAATAAAGCCTAGAAAGTAATTTGTTTTTTTTTTATATCTTTTTTAATAAATAATATAATAATAATAAAGCTCAAAATGAAAATTATTTTTTTTGGTGATTATTGGTCATTTTATAAGCAAAATTTGTTATATTTTCTTCTGTAAAAGTTTTTACTTAATGAGATGGATGATGTTGTTTTCTTGAAACCAAATCCACAATGTCGGGCTCTATATTCGGAAGTTTTATTCTCAGGTCTGCTTCTACATTAAGCTGGTTTCTAAAATTTTATGTTATATATAATAGTACCAAAAAGCCTGTTCACACAAATAAGGAGTGCGTCATAAGAAATATGTGCAAACGTTTTTGCTTATAACTTCTTTCATAAAAAAAAATTAAATTATTTTGATCAGGTTAGCTTAGAAAATCATGTCAAATACTATTTCATATCACTTTGCATTCTCATCTATTACTTTGCGAAGATATGAGCAGCAAAATAGAAATGCGTAAAAAAAATTAAAAAATTATTTAAATAACCTGCAATATGCTTTCAAGAGGATTGCAAGGGATGCTAAAGTTAACATAAATTAGGTATGTTGGGTAATGAAAATTTTTAAAACAGACGTTAGCATGAATAAAAGGCAGGAAACGCTCTGGAAAAAAGGTTGTGGTGACCGTAATAACGCAAAGAAGGTCGTAACCATGCTGAAGAAAACTCCAAACCTTTCAGGAAAAAAAATCGCTCAGCTAGCAGATTTCTCTGTATCATTTGTGCGAAAAATGAAAGGGGAGGCTAGGCTGAAGACCTACAAAGTTCAGAAAGTGCCAGATCGGAATGCTGAAAACAATTTCGAAGCAATAATATGAGCTCAAAAACTGAGTAAAGATTTTGTGTCCAAAATCGAATGTGGCATTATGGATGTCGAAACGTTCGTCCTTTCCGACATTTTTCAGTTTCCTGACCAAGAATTTTATTTTGCCAACGCTAGTGGACATATCCCAAAAAATTTAAAACACAAAATAAATAAAAAATTTCCCAGAAAGTTTCTTGTTTGGTGAGCAATTTACAGTTGTGGTAAAAGAAGCCAAAATATCGTGACCAGAGGCACAATGAACATCAAAATCTTCATCATGGAATGCTACAGTAAAGCGGCTCTTGAGTGGTACCAGTAAAATAACATTACTTTTATTCCTAAAGAAGCGAACCCACCCAGTCCACCAACTCCTGCCAATCGAGAGATATTAGGTTCTAAATAAAAGTGTTATAGCCTAAGCTATGCTCCTTGATATAAGAGCTACATGGTGTAAATTCGGTGTGAATCGATTACGTGGTCTTTGTGAAAATGCTATTTTAAAAATATTTTTGTATATGGGCCACCCTAAATATGCCCCTAAAATTAAATTTTTATAGCCTATGTTATTTTTTGGGCGAAGAAAATCCAACAAATTAAAAGACATTAAAATCGGTCCAGCGATTCTTGAGCTATACAGAGTGTAACTAACCCGACTTTGCTTCATTTATACATATATAGATAAATTAATCAATATCTTAAAAACTAGAGCCAATTCAGTACTTTCATGAATATATTCGTAAACACGGTTCTTGAAACTATAAAAATCCGCAGAGACATCCAGGGCAACAAAAAAAAGTCAATTTTGTTGAGCTGTGTTATAGGACCAGTCAGTTTCCATCCAAAGATGGTTTCCTGAGCAATCAATGAACCTAGCACATTCCTAAGAATGCCATCGCCTAATATAGTGGGGTACAAATCGCCTCCAATTAATAAATCTACCTGTGAACTTTGGTAGAAATTTGGATCCGCCAGATCCAGATTAAAGGATGGTAAATTACCGGTAGATTAGGTAGAATAAGTGCGTTAATTGGTAATTGATAAGATGGATCCAAAGAAGAGCTGATAATCAGGTTACACAATTTACTTGTGCGAGCACTGACTGAGCCACTAAGTCCCGATACCTGGGTGGACTTAAAATGAGTTTTTAGACGATTTCGAAGACGTTCTGAAATAAACGTACCTTCGGAGGCATGATTAATTAGTGCCCGAATGGTATAAGTGACTTGAAGGTGGATTATTTGTACTATTGCAGTGCCTAACAGTTAGGGTCCGACCGAAGGTGACTTTTTTGTCCGAAGCCGAACTTCGGTCATTTTCGTAACCTTCGGCCGAAGCCGAAGCCGAAGGCTTAGCATTTTATAAATAAAATCTTACATAAACAAAAATTCAATGTATAAGTAACAAAAAATAAATTGTATGGTTATAATCTATTAGCAAACATAAACAATAATAGTTTATAATGATAATAAAAGTTGAAGGTACTTAAGTATTCAAAGTCAAATAATTTTTTATTGTAAGCTAAAAATAAAAGTTTATCAACGTGAGTCGGTAAAAAGCTGACCTGCAGCGCCAACAATTGTTCACGTTAGTCGGAGGGGTGGATAGAAATTTCTTGTGCTTTTTTTTTCAGTTTCAAAAATGAACTTGAATGCCAATGGCTAAAAATACATCCATTCCTCATAATAATAGATTCTTTAATGTGCTTCTCCAACTCTATCTTAAAATTTGAAACTCAGCATGAGTTATTTGGCTGCATGGCCGTTGTGTTATGAAATTCCCAAAGATTTTTTTCAATATTTGTAGTGCTTATTGCTTTAACTTCACAACTAATGTCGTTTACATTAACTTTACAATATATATATATATGTATGTCGTAGTACTGTATTTTAATAAAACGGCAAGCGGCGACATCTGTGTCAAAGCTTGGGTAGAATCGACTGGCACTACAAGAGAGTTTTTGAAAAGCAAGCAAGAAAAACGGGAGTAGCAGTAGTGGCGAGATCGAGACTGCTTCGTTTGAATATTCAATTTATTTTCAAATAAATTTTCAAAAAATAAAATAATTATAATTTTAAATAAAAAAATATTAAAAAAATGAATGATAACCCGACATCAGAAGTGGGATTGACCCAAGATTCCCCACAAGTTGCTGGCGAAGAAAAATGGCTCCTACTGTTCGAGCAACAAAATCGCAGCTTTTTAGCTCTTGTAGAAGCAATCAAACCATCATCCAGCGTTGAGACATATTTGCCTGAATTTAATCCAGATGTTGAAAATGCTGACGCTCGCGCTTGGGTCGCAATGGCGGACATGTGCATCTCTGAGCAGTCACCACTAAAAGCATCTTTAATGAATATTTTAAGCCGAGCTCTCAAAGGACAGGCATCCGTCTGGTTAGCTCAAGTTTCATGTCCAGAAATGACATGGCCAGAATTTAAGGATATTTTTTCTGCGCGATACGATTGTCCCGAAACCCCAGCTGCATTTTTGATGAATATCAATAACCACAGACCTAAGGAAGGCGAGTGCTTATCCGCATATGCAGCAAACTTAATAACATCTTTGATGGCTCGATGGAAGAACTTATCAACTGAACATATAGCTGTATCCACGGTGTTAGCTCATATTTCTCAGTTTGAGCCTAGAGTGCATCGACTGTCGTTTACTGCGGATATTGGTACCAGAAATCTGTTACAACAAGAACTGAAAGCTATGTCGTTTTTAAAGAAGAAAGCACCTACACAAAATGATGTAAGTGGCCCAGACACGAAAAAATACAAGGCGTCAAAATCATTGCCAAACATACAATGTTTTAACTGTGGTAAGCCAGGACATAAGGCATTACAATGCAGGTTTAAAAACTCCAACACGCATATTCCAAATTTGGGCAACAGTAGTATTTTCAAAAATTCAGTCAAGCCGAATGTGACCTGTTTTAATTGTCAAGGTCCTGGTCACTACGCATCAAGCTGCCCCAAGATTGTTCGCAAAAAGGTTGCTGATATCGCTGAAATTTCTTCAACAGATCGACGAGTGGACTTTTTTATTGTCGGTACACCTTCTGGAATACTGGATCACTCTGGTGAGAAGTTTATATTTTTTTATGATTCCGGGTCAGAATGTTCCCTTATTAAAGAATCAGTGGGTTGTAGATTTCGTGGTAAACGTAGCTTTAGTGTAGTAATGATGACGAGAATCGTAAATAGTACCATTCAAATTTTAACGTTGATTGAAGTTGATGGCATTGCTTTAGAAATTCTTTTTCATGTTTTGCCAGATTCCTATCTGCGTCATGAAATATTAATTGGGCGTGAAATCCTTAGTCAAGGTATTGCTGTGCATATGACGTCAGAAAAATTATGTTTCAGTAGGGTGAATTTTGTTAATATTTGTGATGTAATTGTGCCCATTTCTCAGGATCTAAAGCCAAAGTTATTAGATATTTTAAATTCTTTCAAACGGAATTTCGTAACTGGATTTCCTAGTACACATGCTGATACAGCACCAATGCAAATACGACTAAAAGATCCTAACAAAACAGTTTATAGGCGTCCTTATCGACTAAGCACTGAAGAGCGCAGTATTGTCCGAGACAGAGTTAATGAACTTTTAAATTGTGGTATTATTCGTCCCAGTACGTCACCTTTTGCGAGTCCCATACTCCTTGTGAAGAAAAAAGATGGTTCCGATCGAATGTGTGTAGACTTCCGCGAATTAAATGATATTACTGTCCCAGACAGGTTTCCATTACCGCTTATAGCAGATCAAATTGATAGGTTGTCATTTCTTCACGAGCTTAGATATGGCCTCAGGGTTTCATCAAATACCTATTCACTTTGACTCTATTGAGTATACAGCTTTTGTAACTCCTGACGGTCAATATGAATATCTGACTATGCCATTTGTTCTTAGAAATGCACCATCAGTTTTTCAACGTGCAGTGATGAATGCTTTAGGTAATTTAGTAAATTCGTTTGTTGTTGTCTACATGGATGACATTCTTATTGTCGCTGCTAATGCTGAAGAGGCATTAGAAAGACTCCGTATCGTACTTGAAGTATTGACCCACAAGGGATTTTCACTAAATTTGAAAAAGTGTTCTTTTCTCAAACATAAAGTACAATACCTTGGTTTTGAGGTCAGTGCTGGTATAATGAAACCGAATCCCAAAAAGATTGAAGCTTTGACAGCTTTGCCTCCACCCGAAACTGTTACTCAGCTTCGTCAATTTATAGGACTTTCATCGTACTTTAGGAAGTTTGTACCTAGATTTTCCCAAATCATGACCCCATTGTATACTTTGACGACTAGCAAGAGTAGAATAGACTGGAAACCTATGCATGAAGCTGTAAGACAGCAAATAATATCTGTTTTGACTTCTGAGCCTGTACTAACAATATTTGATCCTTCCTTCCCAATAGAACTTCACACAGATGCTAGTGCTATTGGTTACGGTGCTGTTTTAATACAGAAAAAAAAAACGCAAAGTGTTTTGTGGTTGCTTATTATAGCAAGCGTACTTCGGCTGCTGAATCCAAGTACCACTCATACGAGTTGGACACTCTTGCTGTTGTCAATGCGATTAAGCATTTTAGGCATTACTTACACGGACGCAGTTTTACTGTTGTTACTGACTGCAACTCTTTGCAAGCCCCACGTAAAAAGCTTGATCTTACTCCCCGAGTGCATAGGTGGTGGGCTTACTTACAGGCTTTTGAGTTTGAAGTTGTCTATAGAAAAGGAAATCACATGTGTCATGCAGACTTTTTTTCAAGGAATCCACTACCTTCTTTTGATAAAGTACACGAGAAAATTGAGACCAAGTATATTAACCTAAATGAACTGACTGATAATTGGCTTTTGGCAGAGCAACAGCGAGATGGCGAAATTTTGAAACTTATCTCTGATATAAATGAGGAGAAGCTTATTAACGAAATTTCGCAGACTTATGACATTCGATCAGGTGTTCTTTATCGAAAGATACAACGTAATGGTAGATCACGATGCTTGCCAATAGTTCCCAGGTCTTTAAGATGGTCAATTATCAATAACACCCACGATGCACTGATGCATTTGGGCTATGAGAAAACCTTAGAGAAAGTCTATGAACATTATTGGTTCGAAAATATGTCAAAATTTGTGAAGAAGTTTGTAGATAATTGCGTGACGTGTAAAATTTCTAAGTCTTACTCCGGGAAAACTCAAGTTGAATTGCACTCTATACCCAAAATAGCGGTTCCTTGGCATACGTTACATATCGACGCAACTGGAAAACTAAGTGGAAAAAGTGACAGAAAAGAGTACGTTTTTGTGTTGATAGATTCGTTCACAAAATACGTTTTGTTGCATCATACAACTAACATAGATACTCTTAGTAGCATTGTTGCTTTAAAGCAAGCTATTTCTTTATTTGGTGCCCCAACACGAGTTATTGCTGATCAGGGTCGTTGTTTCACAAGCCGAGAATTTAGTGAATTTTGTAATTCGCACAATATTAAGTTGCATGATCGCAACAGGTAGTGCTCGTGCAAACGGTCAAGTTGAGCGGGTAATGGGTACCTTAAAGAATATGCTCACTGCAGTTGAAACTAGTAATCGCGCTTGGCAGGATGCCCTTCCTGATGTTCAGCTAGCATTAAATTGTACCCAAAGTCGAGTTACCAAATATAGTCACTTAGAATTGCTCATAGGTAAAGCAGCTAGACCTATTGAAATATTGGTATCTGATGCAAATGAACTATTAGTAAACCTTGATGAAGCTCGAAATAAAGCCATTTGTAACATGGAAAAGAATGCTTGCTATGATAAAATGAGATTTGATAGTACTAAAGCAAAACTGGACAAATTTGTGGTAGGCGACTTGGTCTTATTACAAAATGAAGAACGCAATTAAACGAAACTTGACCCAAAGTATAAAGGTCTATTTAAAGTAACGGAAATTTTGGACGGTGACCGATATATGGATAAGTCTTTAAATTGTAATCGGACGTACAAGTATGCTCATGATCGTATGAGACGAATGCCTGAAGATCATGTCCCTGTTGAAATTGATGATGATAATTGATGAAGAGTGAGGAACTTGAGCTTTTTTTTTTTGTTGATGTATGATTAGTGTAATTTAAAAATGTAAAGATATAATATGCATTGTTGTGGTCAGAGAATTGCTGGATAGAAGCAATGGTGTGAAAAAATAAATGAATATCAACGGATAGAGGTGGTATGAGTTAGTTGCGCCGGATAGAGGTGCGGGAAAATCACTGGATAGAAGTGATTATTGAGTTCAGTAACCGGATAGAGGTTACTGATCAGATAGATTCGTAGTAATTTCACTCGATAGAAGTGATTGTTGATTTTTTTTAAAAGTAATTGGAGAGAAATTGCTGAACTGATCAATGCGCATTATATTTCAAATTAATTTTTTTTTTATTATTGCTGTTTTATGCGATTATTAATTATATGGGACATGATATTTGACATTTGAATAAAATAAGACTGTTGTTGATTTGTTTGATGAAATATGAAATTGTCTTAGAAATTAAGTTTGTTGTTTATTTGTTAATGAAATGGGAAACCAATAAAATTGTTTTTCGGTTAATTAAAGTTTTATTCTGGTCAGAATTGGCCGAGTGGTTGTACTAGATACTGTATAGAATTTTTTTTTTTTTTCAGACGAATCGCACGATGACGTGCGAAACGGCAGGATGGCCAAGTCGTAGTACTGTATTTTAATAAAACAGCAAGCGGCGACATCTATGTCAAAGCTTGGGTAGAATCGACTGGCACTACAAGAGAGTTTTTGAAAAGCAAGCAAGAAAAACGGGAGTAGCAGTAATGGCGAGATCGAGACTGCCTCGTTTGAATATTCAATTTATTTTCAAATAAATTTTCAAAAAATAAAATAATTATAATTTTAAATAAAAAAATATTAAAAAAATGAATTATAACCCGACATATATATATATATTAGCTATGGAATAGTGACATATGGAGATTATTAATATTTGTATTTCAAAACGCTGGGACCATTTATTTTGTGAGGTTTAATAAAAAAATGCGTGAGCCAAAAAATTATTTATCATGGCCAACATTTTTTTCAAACATACTTATCCTCTCTCTCCACCACTTTGGCAGGTTTCCATACAAAAGGGATGTTTTTATGAAATTTACTCCCAACGTTCCAAATGATACCAGGGTGCCCCTAGAAGATTCAAGTATTTGCCCAACCCCCCCTAATTAATTCTTCCCAACATTTCTTCAGAAAATACTAACCCTCTATCTCACCCCTTAAGGGGTTCCCCATACAAAATTTAACTTCATACGGAATTTGGCTGACTACTCTTACCTATCCACCGCTTCCAGCGTGTGCTAAGCGGATTCCTTTGTATCACCGACCCACTTAAGTTTTTTCATCCCCAACTTTTTTTTTCCACATATGTAGTTACCCCTGTCAACATGCAAAAATTACATTCAAACATAAGTGTAACACTAGTTTACACTCAAAATGTATCATTGATAAGAAGTTACTTTTGTTATGTAGTTTTTCCTGCTGAGTTCGGAAATAAAAATAAAAATTTTTTGAATGGCACAGTTTTCGAGATATTGTGGTTTTTTCATTTTTTCGATCTTCTTTCACTTTAAAATTCATTCGTGCTTAGCACAAGATATCGATGAAAACAGGCCAGATTTAAAAAAAAATCAAATTTTACATTTGATTCTATTGCCACGGAAATATAGAAATAAAATAAGCAAAAATAATTATGCTTCATGCTCGTAGAGCTGATACATTTACGCAAAAATTAAGATATACCAAAAGCAAATCGACCATAAAATGACAACGTTAGAAGCGATTGAATGAGAAAATCCAACGCCACATTTTCGATACAAAAAATTTTTTTGTATCGATTGTTCTCAACAAATTGTCGCTTCTAACGTTGTCATTTTATAGTCGATTTGCTTTTGATATATCTTCATTTTTGCGTAAATGTATCAGCTCTACGAGTATGAAGCATAATTATTTTTGTTTATTTTATTTCTATATTTCCGTGGCCATAGAATCAAATGTAAAATTTGATTTTTTTTTAAATCTGGCCTGTTTTCATCGAAATCTTGTGCACCGCTCACTCAATAGAATATGTAATTATACACGTTTGCTTGTCATTTTAATACCTTTAATTTGGTGCTAAGTACGATGAAATTGGACATTTATAGCTGAAGATATGAATTTTAAAGTGAAAGAAGGTCGAAAAAATGAAAAAACCACAATATCTCGAAAACTGTGCCATTCAAAAAATTTTTATTTTTATTTCCGAACTCAGCAGGAAAAACTACATAACAAAAGTAACTTCTTATCAATGGAACATTTTGAGTCTAAACTAGTGTTACACTTATGTTTGAATGTAAATTTTGCATGTTGACAGGGGTAACTACATATGTGGAAAAAAAAGTTGGGGATGATAAAATTTAAGTGGGTCGGTGATACAAAGGAATCCGCTTAGCACACGCTGGAAGCGGTGGAAAGGTGCATGGGGTACCCCTTAAGGGGTTGAGATAGAGGGTTAGTATTTTCTGAGGAAATGTTGGGAAGAATTAATTAGGGGTGGTTGGGCATATACTTGAATCTTCTAGGGGCACCCTGGTAGCATTTGGAACGTTGGGAGTAAATTTCATAAAAACATCCCTTTTGTATGGAAACCTCCCAAAGGGGTGGAGAGAGGGGATAAGTATGTTTGAAAAAAATGTTGACCATGAAAAATAATTGAGGTTCGGTCATACGACCTACTGCTCTATGAGCTACTCCTTAGCAGCTATGGGCTGATTTGTCTGAGAATCTCCCAAATTTTGTAACTTTGACCTTGATGAGACGCCATTAAGCCTTTTCCAATCCACTTAATTTTTTGGCTCACGCATTTTTTTATTAAACCTCACAAAAAAAAAGTTCCCAGCGTATCGAAATCGAAAAATCCTGCACTGTTCCATAGCTAATGTATATATATATATTTTTGTTTATAAAACTTTCCATTCCAAACTATTTCACTTTTGCATATTTCATGTGTTTCAAATTGGGGAATTTTACTTCAAAATTGCATTCATTTGCAAACCTTCAGCCATTTTAAGACCGAAGCCGAAGGTAAGCCGAATGTGGGATTTTTAGGCCAAAGCCTTTGGTCGGATCCTAACATAGTACATTTTCAGGTGTTGAGACAAAAAAATTTTGTAAATTGGTTGCTGTAGGAGGATTCATGGATGAATTTCCTGATAAAGATAGTGAAGTAGACTGTATTTGAATTTAACGACGAAGAGTTTGCTTGAGCATTTGGTTGTGAATTTCGGTTATATGAAACTTGAGGTTGATTTTGAAAATTTGATGCATTAGCGATTGCACGGAATTCTCGATGAAGTAAAGTGTTATGTCGTATTTTGCATACAAAGCAATTGTGGGAACTTTGGCAGTCCCAAAGTTGATGAACAAAAGCCAAACAATTAATGCAATCTTTTGATTGCTTAAGTCCTGTCATTAATGCTCATTTGTAAAAACCTAGGACAAAGTCACAAAGGCTGAGAGGCCTTGCATAGCTTACAATTCGAATTATTGTTGAATTTAGTATGAAAAGATTTGACGGGTTTGGCTTTGTTAGATGAATTAAATTGTGATTGATGAACTGGCATTACTGATTGAGATTTCGTGTAAGTGATGGGAGCACGAATGTCCATAACCGTTTCTAAAGTATGATATCTGTCGGTTTCCACTTAGGAATGCATGGTTTGCTACTAATGGATTGTTCCACTGGTTTCAGAAAGCCTAGTTGAACAGAGATAAACAATGATTCCTTCCCAGTTAGAAAAGTCAATCTGGTGCAGCAGCAGGACAGAAATTGAATTATTTATATCGCGTTGGAGGGTTTTGATAGCTGTACCAGATTCTTTGGTAATCCGCTTTAAGTTAAAAAGAATTTTAAGTTGATTGTTAATGAGAATGCGTGGATTCTCATATTGGGTCTTCAACTCTTCCCAGGCTAAAGTCAAACCTTCGTTAGTCAAAGGAACCTTTTGAACGATATCCTTTGCTTCTCCCCAAGTTTCTTGCAACAGGTGGTATAGCATTTCAACTGGACTGAGCCTCGAATTATATATTTATTTCCAATGCGGTAAATAAATCCCTAAATGTGGGCCACGAAAGATAATCACCGGCAAATTGATCTACGTATGTCGCATGGGGGTAAATGAATATTCGAGACCGAACGCGACTCTTTTTTCGAACTTGAGATTGAAGCTTTGGAAGCTTTATTAACACGAGTTATGTTTTCTGTAATTGTGGATAAACACCGCACAAACGTACGATGAGAGTCTCGACATTTTGTTTTAAGAACTGAGGCATCGACGAAATCATCGGTGTCATCATCTGTAGTGTCAGGAACTTTAAGCTTAGGAATTTAAGATTTCTCATTACTTTCGGCTTTCTTCAAGCTTTTAGATGCCAAACAATTTTTGAGACACTTCTCATATGAAGTTTTAGCTTTACCCAAACTTCTTGAAATTCCACCTTTTCGATTTCAAAGCTCGTTATTGTGTGATCTGAAACTGAGAGCGTGTTAAAATAGACTTCGTATTCTACGAGCTGTCTGCGACGCGAATAAAATTATCGAGGGACGCCTTTTTTGACGAAAATGTTTTAAGATTCCAGAAAAAATAACTGTTAAAAATGATTAAAAATTCACGATTGTTCGACAATGCACTTAAAAGGAAAGTGCTCAAATCAAGATATCAAAGAAAAAAGAAACCGAACAAATTGTTGAAACACGAATTAAACGATTTATTTCTTTAAATATGTTGAAACAAAAAATTAAGCGAAATGACCGTGGTAGATATAAAAACGCAAGTAAATGTACATATATTATAAATCGCAATAAAAAAAAAGAAATGATGCAAAAAATTATACCTGTAAAAGAAATTTATTTTATGTTTGTTTGATGATAATGTGTTAATGTTGAAAAGTTTATAACTGTTTCTTAGGGTCACCTTCAGACTGGGTCCTTTCAGACTGAAGGTGGGTTTTAAGTTTCCAAAATGGTTGACTTGCATTGGGTCATATTTGGGAAAAGCAACAAATAAAATATATATGTATTTTTTATATATATGGGACGTTTCACGTCTAGCGGATAACCTTCGGGGCCAAAAATTGGCTGGACCGATCAAGACGTACGAGGTCTTAAAATGTTCGTCTCATAAAAATCTTCTAAAAGCCCTATGGCCCGTTAAGAAGTTTAAAATGGCGAATCCAATATGGCAGCCGGAGAAAAATCGCGTGTCCAGACAAAAAATCGAACCGTCAACGAAAGTCAACGGATTTGCACCAAATTCGGTACATATTTTATTATATATTATATATATATATATTATATATTATATTATTTTTTTGCTATTTTATTTCGGATGTTATCATAGTTATATACTATAGAAGACTTAGGTTAGGTTAGGTTAGGTTAAAAGGGTTGCTTGCATAGCAAGATTCACTCGGAGGCAATTTGCCCATTGCGATACCCTACAAATATATAAAAAAGCAAGTGTTTAACCTGCAAGAGCAAGTGTTTAACCTGCTCATCCTCTTCTCCATCTCCGCAGCTCCTGCAGAAATCTCTGAAAGGAGCACCATATTTGGCGGTCATAGGGCAAATAACACACTGCCCCGTCAGTACTCCTACAACAGTCCTAAGCTCTCCATTTCTGAATCTTAAGAGAGATTGCGTCCTTCCCAGATTCAATTTAGGCCACATGATTCGAGACGTTCTGCATCCGGTGGAAAGGTTCCACCTCTGTTCGTTTGTTTTTTGATTATGTCCCCTATCCGATAGTGTAGTTCCGCCAATGGTGTCTTAAGGTCTACCACTTGTTGATTCTCTGGTTGTTCTGATCCTATTTTAGCACATTCGTCAGCTTTCTCATTTCCGTAAATACCCTAATGACCGGGCACCCAGCAGAGTTCTATAGTATGCTGTCGGATTGAACGTAGTGATTCCCTGCAGTGTTCTACACACCTAGACTTCACTATTTTGGCATTCAGTGCTTTGATCGCTGCCTGACTGTCCACACATATGGTAATGATGGAAGGAGTAAGCTCCATGTTCCGTATCACCTGTGCGGCTTGGTCTATGGCATAGATTTCAGCTTGAAAGACGCTGCAATAGTTGGGTAGTCTAAAAGACATCTCCATACCCATATTATCCGAGTACACACCCAGTCCTGCGCCGAACTTCGTCTTGATTCCATCAGTGAAGATGGTTAGCCCCTTTCCTTCCAGAACGGTGCCTGAGTTCCAATCTTCTCTTGTTGGAAAGTTGATGTTGTAGGCAGTATCAAAGTCAAGTATTGGTCCTCGGTAGTCGCTTGCCGTGAGGCAGAGTTCCCGCTGTATATCTTGCAAAATAGACCCGTGACCATCAGAGTTTTGAAGCTTATTGCATTCTTTAAACCTAAGAATCCCTTTGAATGAAGCATAAACCAAAATAGACGTGACGAGACTTAACGAGTAAGTTCGAGTATATGAAAACCAATGTTAACAACCGAAATGAACAAACGTAACTGATCGAAAGTGAGCGAAACTTTTTGACGAGACGTGTTGTTCCGTAAGAACCGAACTTCAAAGCGTCACTACTCGTCATAACAACTGTTTGCAAGCACACACAAATATTTTCAAAGTAAAGTTCAACAATAAATTACTCCTGTGAGAATTTATTAATTTATTTGTAATGTGATTGCAAAACAGCTGATTTTTTTTGACTTCGTTGGTTAACGTAACATTTTGGGTTAAGTGTCAAAACAGACGTAACGAGTGCAAACGTTCGTGCGGCTGCTATCATCTCGTCACGTCTATTTGGGTTAAGGCTTGACTCCGAGATATTTTTCTTCTTTGGCGAGAGCCAGTGTGGTACCATTTTACGTTGGCAGTTTAAACACTGGTATTTTATATTTCCTTGTGCACAAAACGAGTTCGGTCTTGCTTGGATTGATATCAAGTCCGTTCCTATTTGTCCAAACTAGCAGTTTCCTTAAAGCTGACTCCATCAGTTCACTGATCGTAGAAATAAACTTTCCCTTTATCAGTATGACGACATCATCTGCGTAGGCAACCATCTTAATCATCGATTTTTCCAGCTAGCATAAAATTTCATTAATGACAAGATTCCACAGGAGTGGTGATATAACGCCGCCCTGTGGAGTACCTCTCTTAACTTATTTCCTGCTCTTTGATGTCCCCAGGGTAGAGCTAATGACCCTGTGACTCAGCATGTCGTTTATCCACAGAGTTATTTTGCTATTTACTCCTATACGTTCAAATGCGGTACAAATTGACCTTAATTCCATGTTGTTAAAAGCACCCTCTATATCCAGAAAAGCACCTAAAACATATTCTTTTACATGTAAACCAGTTTCAACGAAGCTAATGACCTCATGCAAAGCAGAGTCCACAGACCTACATTTCAGGTATGCGTGTTGCGCTTTACTGAAGTTGTGCTCATTTAGAATGCTTTCCATATGCAGACCTACCAGTCTCTCTAGTGTTTTTAATAAAAACGATGATAGAGTAATTGGCCTGTAGTCCTTGGTCGAATTATGATTCGCCTTTCCCGCCTTCGGGATAAAGACGACTCTAACCTCTCTCAATTCCCTAGGATATACCCTAAGGCTATGCACCCCCTGAAGATCCTAGTTAACCAAGATATGATGGTAGGCAAGGATTTTTGCAGCATTGCTGGTAGAATACCATCTGGTCCTGCGAATTTGAACGGTTGGAATGATTGTACTGCCCAGACAATTTGTGATTCGCTTGTGAATTCTTTGATAAACCCTGTTATGTGATTGTTGGTCATGCTCGAGTCGGGGATGGTTTCTGAATCACACATTCAGGAAAGTGGGTCTTCATGAGGAGCTCAAGTGATTCACTATTGCTTTCCGTGTATACACCATCCAGTTTTACCAGAAGACCGGGAGTGCTTGGACTCTTGGACAGAATTTTACGGAGTCTTGCGGCTTCACTCATTTCCTCCATGCCCTCACAGAATTCAGCCCATGAGGCTCTTTTTGCCTTCCTAATTTTACTTTTGAAAGTATTGAAACTTTCACGATATATGTTCCAATCCGTACTTTCCCTATTCACTTACGCTTTAGTAAAAAGCCTTCTAGTTTCAGTCCTAAGCTGCCCAAGATTTGAAGTTCACCATGGTGTGTGGTTTCGTTTCTTGGAGCGGCTTAAGGGACATGACTTCCGAAAAGCTTTATCCAGCTTGCCGATGAGTTTATTGACCGCTCGCTCTAGATACATGGAGTCAATTTTCCGCTCCAGGTTCGGAGCAGAAAACTCACTCATAAGTTTTTCGAACTTTTGCCAGTTAGCTCTTGCCGGGTTCGTATATGCGATTTGTGGCCCACTCTTAAAATTAATACTGAATAGTATCCTGTAATGATCTGAGAAAGAGCATTCTGTAGATACCATCCAGTCCTCAACCCTAAGAGTATCTGAATTTGTCGCTAAAGTATCAATTACCTGTTCCCTAATCCTATTATAAAATGTAGGATGATTTCCCAAATTGCATACAACAAGATTAGTGGATAGTAAATATTCAAAAAGAGACTCACCTCTGCTGTTGGTATCTGAACTGCCCCAGATGCTGTGATGAGCGTTCGCATCACAGCCGATGACCATGTTTAGCTCCTTGTTTTTGGCCCAATGGACCAAACTTTTGAGAGCTTCGCTGGGCGGGTCTCGATGAGAGGATCAGATTTGGCCCCCTCTGCTCGCACATTGCCACGGTCAGGTCCTCGTTACTGTAATTTGGTGGAAGAAAAACATTACTGTTACGCTTAGCCAAAATACAGGATCTAATGCTTCCCTTTTGGGGAAGATGAGTTTATATCGACCCGAACCCAATCCCTGAACCCTACCTCCTAAGAGCCAGGGCTCCTGAACCAGTGCCACATCGATGTCACCCTCCTCCATAAGCAGCGACAAATCGTCCGTCGCTGCTCTACAGTGATGCAAATTAATTTGCACTACCTTGAGCATGTTCCGGGCGACCGCTGCCCTCATTCTCCTTGTCGGCAATGGCCATTGTGACATAACCAATGCCAAAACGAATTCTCCCTTTCAAGGGACGGGGTAGTTGCTCAGATTCTGGGCTAATCTTAACCCAGAGATCCTTGCCGTTCCCCATGTCCCTTGATCTGCCCCTGACGATTTCCCAGTCATCCGCCTTGACGCCCCTGTTCTGACGTTTAATCAGAGAGAGTATGGATTCATCCTCCATAACGGGGGGAGGAATCCACACTCTCACGACGCGTTGGGGAACCTGGTCAACCGGAACCACGTCAAGCTTAGCCCCCGCCCAAGGTTCACTCTGGTTACGGATGCAGTTAGTGAGGAAGCTTAATGCCTCACTTGTACCGCAACCCACAGCCTTCACTCCCCTTAGCCACTTAGCTCCATCAAACATATCAATAGAATCACTACTGGTATGCTCCATTTCACTAAGAAGTGCCCTCATAATCTTTTCCTCCAGGATAAGCCAATTGGCGTCCGAGATCTTCCCATCTGGATGACCCCGATCGACAATTGCCACCTGAAGTTCAGGAGCTGAAGGCAAGCTAGCTGAAGGTTTTAGCCTCTTACCCTCAGTAGCCTGACCTTCGCTAGAGCGTTGCCTCTTTTTGCTTGGCTTAGCAGAGGTCACTTCGCCGCTGCCCACGGCACCCTCCGATCTGGAAAATAGTGTGGACAGAGGCTTGGCGACTTGCCTTGCCTTTCGATGCCTTTGCTCCTTGAACGTGAGCGGTGGTTGCTGACCCTGAAGGGCCTGCTTTCAAGCAGCCAGACACGGCCGAGGACATCGCTTCCTTCACTTTGGACTTGCTCACGGCGATGGCTGCTGGATCCGAGAGTTCAGCCTTCTTCGCCACGACCTTTCCAGAGCAGCTAGAAGCGATGCCACCGGTGCTTTCTGCTCTATCCTAGCAGCTTCAATGACGGCTGCTCCAGAAACACCATCATCGGGATAGCGCCTCTCATGCGGCCGTACATTGAAGGTGTGCTTTTTATAGAGAGCCTTTTCTCTCGGAGTAAGGGCGGATGAGCCACGCAATCCCAGTTTCCTAAGAAACTTAAGAGAACTTTTGTAGCCCTTTCTCCTCTTACTCTTTTGGTCATTGGCCTCTTTCTCTGTCAGTGTCTTTTGAACACTCACTCCCGTCTTCTATACAGGAGGACCCAAGGAGGATGGCACATTTTTTTTCAAAGGATAGCAATAGATCCTCCTCTTCTGTGTCATACAACCTTAATCCCTCCAGAAGATTCGACGAGGAGAGTGTCAAAATCAACTTTCATGTCCATATTTAGTTGTCTGTGTAGCGTCCTGTCTTTGTCCTCCCTACTCTTATCTGCACCTATACTCTTGACTGCAATAGCTTTACCGCCTACTGAACTTGCAGCCAACAGTCAAGTGGACGGGTTTCAGTAGCAGGACCATCATTCGGGTCTGAAGCTAACGCCTCAATGAGTGGGTCTCCGGAGATTTTAGAACTCTCTTTTGCCGGATACTGAGGGCCGGTCTCTAACAACATTTCAGGGAGGGGGGGTTTACATTTTATACCTGCTGCCAGGATTTGGAAAACTGCCGCCTGAGGAGATTGCCTCGCATATTTCGCAATCTTCCACCATTGTTAATCGCTCAGACGTCAGTGTTTTAAGGCCAGACGATGATAATACTTTTTCATTTGCATGTGTTAATGTATTTGATGTTTTTAAATGCTTTAATTCTATTAAATCTGAGGCTATAGGTCCTGATAACATTTGCCCAAAATTTCTGAAGTTAATTCTTCTATTTATAATTCCGTTTTTAGCATTGTTAACTTTTGTATCTGTAGTAGTCTGTTTCCAACCATTTGGAAACTAGGAAAGGTTTTACTTTTACCCAAAAAGACTAGCCCTTCTTGTCCGTCCAATTACAGACCCATTAGCATTCTCTCTTTTCTGTCTAAAGTATTTGAAAAAGTTTTAGCTGGTCAAATTCAAAATTATCTTGCCAGAAGTCATAAATTCAGCAAGTGGCAATCCGGCTTTAGGGAAAAACACAGTTGTGAATCCTCTGTACTTAAAGTAACTTCGGACGTGCGAATGGCTCTTGACAATGATAATATTTGTATATTGGTTATGCTGGACTTTAGTAAAGCATTTGACTGTGTGGACCATTCGATTCTCTTGGGAAAACTTGCGGATGAATTTAAATTTTCTAATGCATCCATAAGGCTAATAAGTCAGTATTTGCATGAGAGGAGTTTTACTATTGTAACTGACCAAGGTTCTTCTCAACCTATGAGCTCAAATAGTGGTGTACCGCAGGGCTCTGTTCTAGGACCACTCTTGTTCTCGATTTTTATAAATAATTTACCAAGTCTTGCTGTTGACTGTCAAACTCATTTGTACGCTGATGATGTACTTATTTACTTGTCTAGGCCAATTGGTCTTTCTGAAGACTGTATAGCTAGAATAAATCTGGACTTGGAAAATATTCATAAGTGGTCAATTGACAACAAGCTCATGCTCAACCTTTTAAAATGTGCAAGTTTAATTTGTTCTAAGCGAAATATAAGCTCGGCAGATTTTTCTCCAATTCTTCTCAATAGTACTCCTATTCCTTATGTTCAGAGTATCAAATATCTTGGATATAAAATCAATAGCTCTTTAACTTGCTGTGATACAACAATGGCTATTATTAAGCACATTTACGCTGGCCTAAGAAGCCTTAGTCTTCAGCATGTTCATTACCCTGCTGCTTGAAAATGCAACTTGTGAAGAGCTTAGGGCTTACTTTTTTTAATTTTAACTGTTCTGCATTTCCATGCTTAGATTTTGTTTGTAAACGTAAACTCAGTGTTGCGTTAAATGACTGTATAAGGTTCATATATAGTGTACCGCGTTACTTAAGTGTCGCTCATTTAAAAAAAACATTCTAGGAATGGATTTAGAGCAATACTATAAATTTAGAATTATTATTAAGCTGCACAATATTCTACATAACAACTGCCCCGACTATTTGTTCGAGATGCTGAATTTTTCTCAGTAGCGTAGAGGTCTAAAATTACAAATTCCGCGACACAACTGTTTGATGATGGTCATCGACACTATTTCGGAAAAAACTTTTTGATAGATTTTGTAACTTTAATTTTCAATAAATTTTTCAACTTTTTAAATGAAATGGATTTGATATGAATAAACTAAATGAAAGTTTAACAAAACTAAAACTTTTTGATATTAATTTTAATTTTTATACATATTTCATTTTTATTATAATTATCTTTTTTTTTTGGTTTTTTTCTTTGTATATGAACTCACTGATTATGCTTATTATTAAGATTCTATATCTGGTAGCATTATATAAAAATAATAAATGAAATGAAATGAAATGATTCAGACGCAGACCAGGAGCCGATCACTGTGATGCAGACGCTTCTTCTGGATTTTGAAAGAATTGTACGGACTTGTACCTGCCTTAGTCTGACACCTCACAGCCCAGCCTTTCACAGTCTTCAACAAATTAAATGAATAAATATAAAAAAATTAGTGGTTTTAGGGATTAGGTTAGGTTAGGTTAAAGTGGTGGATTAGAAGCCCCACATATACACTATGGTCCATAGTGATACCATATCTCTCAAGATTTAATCAGTTAGTATTTGTTGTTTGGTTTATAGTAAAAGTATTCGACTGCCTGGCGAAATAATAAATTCTGTGGAGTTTTAGTTTTGCAACGTCGTGCAACGAGTATAGGACAGAATGTCCAAGTGTTCTGAGCCTTGTTCGCGCGAGTGCAGGGCAGTCGCAGAGTAAGTGCTCCAGCGTCTCTTCCGTATAAGTTTCCTTGCAGTTCCTGCACTTGCCATTTCCAAGCAATCTCATTTTACGTGCATGATAACCTATAAGGCAGTGTCCAGTTGTAACACCTGTCAGGAGACGGCAGTTATCCCTGGATAAAGATAGTAGGAATTCTGTATTGGTCTTATTAACATTTGGCCCAAAATATTTTGGTTATTAAGCTAGTGTCCAGCTGTATCCATCGTGTGTTAGCTTTTGTTAACATACAGGTGTCCATTTTTAAATTAAAGTATTGTATAGGTACTGTGATACTTACAGGCATTGTGTCCAGAATCGCTGTTAGTTTCACCTGTTCGTTCGCAATCTCGTTTCCGATGATGCCTTGATGCCCAGGTACCCAGTACAAATAAACTTTGTTATTGGTGCTGAGATCTTGTAGAGATTTATAGCATTTGAGAAGTACTTTCGATTTTATTGTGTTGCTTTGGAGAGCTTTTAAAACGGCTTGACTGTCCACATATATGTTTATGCAACAGTTACTGGTGCCCCTTAAAATGCTCTCTGTTGCTTTTTGAATTGCTATTATTTCGCTTTAAAAATGCTGCAAAGGCTTGGAAGCCTATAGTGCTCTTTAAAGATGGTGTTGGAATTGAAGATACCCGCACCTACCCCTTCGTTTGATTTGGAACCATCTGTATATAAGTTTGGAGGATCACCTTCCCTACTGGACCAGTAGCTTCTTGAAGGAAATTTGATGGAAAAGTTTTGATCATAGAGAATTCTAGGCTTAAGGTAGTCTGTAGAAATATTTGCTATATTGTCTATGCTACCATGCCCATAATGCCTAGTTTTGGAACAGTTCAACAGGCCTTAGGGGTTGCTGATCACGAATCCGAAATCAAATTTTACAAAATCAAGATGGCGGATCCAAGATGGTGGACGAAATTTTCGGGAGTCAACCGATTTGCACCAAATTTAGTGTATGGGGCTCTTGGTGATCACTGATAACGAATCCGGGATCAAATTTTACAAAATCAAGATGGCGGATCCAAGATGGCGGACAAATATTTCGGAAGTCATCTGATTTGTACCAAATTTGGTATCAGTGGGTCTTGGGGATCACTGATCCCGAATCCAATATCATATTTTACAAAGTCAATTGTAACAATATGGCGGACTAAATTTTCGAAAGTCATCCGATTTGCACCAAATTTGTTACACAGAAGTTTATATTAAACAATATATTCTATGCCAAGGAATCGCACGAACCTTTTTTTTTTGGGTTAGAGGTGCTCCCGCGAGGAATGTTTTAACGTTGCTGGGTTGGTTGGGTGGATTTAATTTGGGTGCTGTTGCGCTTGATGATTGTTGGTGAGTAGTGGTGGTTGAATTTCACTCCAAATAACCGCTCTGCTCGATGACGAAGATGTTGATTAGGGTGGTGTAGATGGAGCGATATGATTATTTGCGCAGGTGGTGCGGATGGTGCACGCCGATGTCGGTAAAGTTGGTTGCAGGATGCAGGACGCTGGTTGCAGGCGATGAAAATTCTATTTGCAATGTTATTTGCTTGTGTTGGATGCCAACGATGAAGCTTCGGCTCGATAGGACCAAAACTGATTACTCAAAAAAAAGACTTTTCTTTTTGTATAAAACTTTATAAAATTTAATTTAAACTGAAATTAATTTGAAAGCAAAACTAACGATTGTAACTCGTTGACATCCATAAACTGTCTGTCCATCGTAGCCAAAATTCTAACATTTTGGCTCTTCGTTGAGTGTTGCCGTTCTTGCCTTTTGTCCTGTTTATATACTAAAGGTGTCCAATGTTGTCATAATTTTATGAGGCTTGTGTAAAAGCGCCATTCAGACGGTGCCTGTTACATAATGAGCTGATAGACTTAAACATATGTAGGTATGTAATACCAATACAAATTCTTAAAACGCTTTTATTGCATAAAAATGTACCATTAATGGCAAAAAATAGCGCTTTAATTCTGCGATCCCCAGCACCTAACTCTTTCCACTCTTTTACAACAAATTCGTATTGTTGTAATTCGCCGAATCGTTGACTGGCGCAGCTGCAAAAAAACAATTCTGCCCGTGCGTGTTGTTGCTTTGCTTGTCACTGTTGGTAAATACGTAGCGCTTGCGACTACGCACAATTCTTGGTATGCTTTGTTTGTTGTTGGTAATTTTTGTTTGTTGTTGGTGATTTTGCGTTGTTTCGTCACCTGCTATTTATAAATATATATTCACTTGTGAGACAACGATTTGTTCTTGTTGTTTTTTTTTTGTTGTAATTGCTGTTGCATTCTTGAAATAAAATCCTTGGTGACCGCTGTTTTAATTTTACTTCTAAGTAGAGCTGGGCGCGTGTCGTGTTTTTCGTCGTGACACGAACACGCACGACGTACGTGGAAAATTTGAATTCGTGCGTACTCGCGCGTATTTCGTGTTGAACAAACACGACTAACACGACCCAGTACAATAAACATTGTGTCAAATGCACAGGCCCATACCTACCCGACTTTGCTTGGGGGGGCACAAAAATTTTACTATATATATATATATAACGTTTATTTTGAAAAATTTTGGATGGAGTTACAAGCGATCAAAGTTCACTAAAAGCTACTTTTTTGCTCTTTTTTAAAAGTCACTAAATTTCAATTACTCCGTTTGAACACAAAAATATTATTTTACAAATATTTGAAGTGTAATTTTGTCCAAGTCGGTCAAAATCTGTGAGTGCTATTCTAAAATCAATGAAAATGGGTAATTTTCATATTTTCATGCATTCCCGCATATAGGCCATTGACTATGTAATTAAATAAGGAACTAATTCGTAAAAGATATTCTATTGTCTTATATGTTCAATTGTTCCCTATAAAAGATAAATCCAACAGTGCTGTTAAACTTAGGCTTGGACTTTTGAGACGGTGCATATTTGTTTTTTTAATTATATATGTATGTATATTAGGGCGGGTCGATTTTTTTTTTCAAAAAGGGTATGGCAGGAAAATATTTTAGGGGCAATTCTGAGCAACTTTGCCAAAGAAACTATTGGTCTAAAATCAATTTCGAGCCTGCGCATTTTCACAAATAGGTTTTGAACAGTACTTATATTAGATTTGTATGGGAACAACTACAAAGTATTTCATATTTAAAGCAAAAATTGTGGTAAATCGGCCATTTTGATGTCGGTGGAAAGGCATTGTGCCTCGTTTGTATTTACCATGTTATTTTAATTTTTTGTATGAATAGTGGAGTACTTAAGTCGAAAGATAATGGAAAACAATTATTTATTCAAAAATAAAAATCTATCATTGAAAAATCTGCCATTGAAAACGTGTAATTATTCCGTGAAAGTTTTGATCGTCAATTGGGATTTTTTCGTTTTTTCCTACTATGGAGCTATCGATAAGACCCATATCCTCCAGATGCAACCTGTTGCATATACCATCTCAAGATGTTCCGTACCTTTGGCTTGCCAAGTGATTTAAATGGACTGAATTTCTTAAATAATAGTGATTTATAAAAGTATTATAGTCTTTTGAGTGAAAGTGCTAAAGCTGAAAGCAGAATATTTTCATACAAAAGTATTACACCACAAGTATATAGTAAAAAAATGAATTGAAATTGGAAAAAAGTATATATCAAAATAATTAATGTTAGAAGTGTTGCTACAAAGTTAAACACCTTGGTCGACTATTATCAGAAATAAACATCATTTTATGAAATATTTAACCTCTGACGATCGACCACTAACTGGTCCAAAAATTCCTTCCTTCCTGTAATTGTTCCCATAAAAGTGCAATATACATATGTACGTAAGTACTGCTCAAAACCTATTTGTGAAAATGCGGAGGCTCGAAATTGATTTTAGACCCATAGTTTCTTTGGCAAAGTTGCTCAGAATTGTCCGTAGAATATTGTCTTGCCATACCCTTTGATGACTTTTTCCCGCCCGAAGAAATCGACCCGTCCTAATGTATATACATATGTATATTTTTGTTGTGGATATCTCGAAAACGATTCTTAAGAAGAAAAAAAAATGATAAGTATTTTTGGAATCTACGCCCCAAAATACATAGGAGTATTTGAGAAATAAGATTATTTTTTGTGTAAACTATATGAATATCTAGTGTGCTTAATGCGTATTTTAATATTTTCGGGCAAAACATATTGCGAAATTTTTCCGCCGCCACAGAGTACAACAACATAATGAAGGCCATTCCATTTTGAAATTAATCGAAACTCGTTGGGTTGGCCATTTACGTGCTTCTAAATCCATCTTTCAAAACTATATCCATATTATGAGTACTTTGCCTCAAATGGTTGGCGAACGATTCGATGGTGATGACGTAGCAATAGCAGTCGGTTTGTCACACGTGATGGTATCGTTGGAATTTGTCTTCACATTAGTGTTTATGAAGGATTTATTGCAATCGATTGAACCAGTAACAAAAGCGATTCAATGCCGAGCAATGGGATACAAAGATGCTATGCCACTCATTAGAGCTGTTTTTACAATGCTTGAAAAAATGAAATCACAAAATAGTTTCGATCAATACTATTTTCAAACGATAGATCTGTTGGAACAATTAAAGCCCACAGAATCAGCTCACGCCTCAAATCGTCTAATTCGGAATAGGCAGCAGTCAAAAATGCTGAAAGAGTCAGTTGTTGAAGAAACACTGGCTGAACGCAGCGAATCGATCATCATGCTGAAATCAACATTCTACGAAACAATCGATATCGTATTAATTGAAATGACCAATCGCTTTGTTACAAACAATGGCATTCTCACAGCTGATGAAATGGTTTTGGAAAAGCTGCACCCATTGGGCGATTCGGGCATCCAGTTACCAAGTGAAACTGAGCTCAAAATTGCCAAAGAATATATAGATAGAATTCGTTCGGAGAATGATCAATTAAACAAATTTAAAAAGCCGGAACACAAAAAAATTAAGACGGTGGTGCTGACTTAGCTGTATAAGGTGCGTCAAGTAATGGAAAAGTGTATCTTTTTGCAACCATCAAATCTTTCCCGGCTGAAACGGAAGTATGCGAATCGTCATTTTAGGCATTAACACGAATTAGGCATGTTGACTGATAGGCTGAATAATTTATCGTTCCTGGCTTTCGAGCACAAACGTCTTGAGTCTATAGATATAGACATGGTTTTAAAAAGATTAAATGCCCTGAAAGATCGCAGAGTACAGCTATTTTAAGTTGTTATTGTTTAAAAAAAATAAACTTTAAACCTAAGTAGTATAAACTATAAATATAATTTTCTAATTGCTTTTGTTTTTGATATTTTCCTAAAAAACGCGTGAAGAGCAAATGAAACGCTAGATGCAAATGAAGGCCTTGGGGGGCAAATAAAGCTCTAGGGGAGCTCATGAAGCGCTAGGGGGGGCTTAGCCCCTATGGTAGGTGGGCCTGTAAAAGCAAACAGTTTGTCAACGCTACAAACAAAAACAGTGTATGCGTAGTGTATTTTGCTCTTAAAAGGTAAAAAAGGAACGAAATACAAGCACAAGAGCGCAAATCTGGACAAGTTAATTTTTCGCAACAAAAATATGCTTGTAAATAAAAATATATAAGCATTAATAAACATGTAAACGCAAAACAATACTGTGTTTTTTATCATACGAAGTTATTTTTTACAGTTGAAAAAGTCGTGCGTGCCGTGTCGTGTTGGGAAAATTTTTAGCCGTGCGTGTTGCGTGCGTGTTTGAAATTTTTAATTCGTATTCGTGTCGTGCGTGCTTGAAAAAATCGACAAGTGCCCATTTCTACTTCTAAGGCATTTTATTAACTAAACCTTTTGAAAGAAAGAGACAATTTGTGGCATAGCAATGGGGCTATTTATTTGCATTTTCCTACTGTAAAGATATCGGTCATTCTATTACAAACCGCACGAATTTCAGGAAAAAAACCTCGACTTCTCCAAATTCGATGAAAATTTTTTTTCTGCATCTTCTAACAAATTCAGTTGACACATACATACATACAGTGGCTCACAGCTTATTTCATGCAGTGCATACTTTTAAATTCAATGCTTTGAAATTTTGAAACTATGTGGAATATGAAAAATATTTTGATGTCATTTGAAAGAACAAAAACTGTAGTTTAAAAAAAAATGTTTATTTATTGTAAAAATATATTACCTGGAATTTTTACAATAGAAAATCCAAATATACTGCTGAATTTCATGTCACAGCTTATTTCATGCAGACATGTATAAATTGAAAAAACATTGTTTAAAATAATGATTTTATAATTTTAAATATGCAATGTGGTAGCCTCTTTGGTCAACTACAGCTTAAAGACGGTTTATCATCGAAGCTTCAAGTTTTTTATTGGTATCTGGCGAATTATAGTGCTACTCAATTTTAAGTGCCTTTTTAGGTCGTTTTTGTTTGAAATGTTTTTTTCCAAAATCACCGATAAATTCACAAGCACATTTAGGTCAGGTGACTATGCTGGCGGTGCCATCAAATAAGGGCACTTGTATATTGACCAGAATTGAACTATGCCCGCTTTGTATCTCGGGTTTTTTCTTGGTAAAACCGTGAATTTGTCCGCATGCCCAGATTTTCGGTTCTCTGCAACAAATTTATAATTATAATCTAAAGACAGATATCCATACTCATGACATTTCCTATAAAAGCCAAATTTCCGGTACCAGCAGCTGACATGCAAGCCCAAACCGAAAGTGTTTAAATGGCGAGTAGTTCGCAAAAACCCGTTCATCAGTTAAAAATGAGATTATCCGTCTGAATTTCGCCAAATAACATGTTTTGAAGACCACAGAGTACTGGAATACAGTAATATTCGTGGACGAATCGAAATTCAACTTATTTGACTCAGATAGCATGTCGTGAAAGCCAAATAAAAAAAAACAACAAGGAGAACTTACACGTGATATAAAACAAGTTGGTGGCAGCGCTTTTTGGTTTTGCTTGCATGTCCGCTGCTGGTACCGGAAATTTGGATTTTATAGGAAATATCATGAGTATGGATATGTGTCTTCAGATTATACATAAGTATCAATTTGTTGCAGAGTACCGAAAATCTGGGCATGCAGACAAATTTACGATTTTACCATGATAAAAACCCGAGATACAAAGCGGGCATAGTTCAATTCTGGTTAATATACAAGTGCCCTTATTTGATGACACCGCCAGCATAGTCACCTGACCTAAATGTGCTTGTGAATGTATGTATATAAAGATTTTGCTCAATAAATTTTTTTTTCGAAAATATATATTTATTTTATTTATTTATTTTTTCAAATAATGTACATTAAGTTTTAAACTTTTATAGTACCTCAAAAGATATAAATATATATGCATATAAATTAATAACAATAATTGCAACTTAAAAATAGCAGAGCTATGGAAAGAATTTAAAATTCAAATCAAAAAAATTATTAAACAAAACGTAAGAACTAATTCAACTAAATTTGCAGTATACCATCTGAGAATAAATTAAAAGTTATTAATAAATAGTCCTATTAAAAAGGAAGAAATGTGAACTAATTATTACCTAACTTAATCAAAAATTAATAATAAGTTTAATACTACAGCAGTGAGAAGAAATAAACTAATTAATACACAAAATAAAGCCTATTCCTATAGTAATTATAAATTGCATGTTTGAAACTACTACTGTTTTCATTCCGTTTAACATTAGTTGGCAAAGAGTTCCATAACTTAATGATGCTGATGAAAGAGTATCTGCTCACATTAAGATAATTGCATCTTAGAATCAAATATAACGACCTTGCGGACTAACAAAAACTTATTTTATCGAACAGATAAGCAGGAGTCTGAGATTGCATGAGTCTGTGCAAAAATATAACATTGCGCATATCTTTTAAACTGCTACCCAAAATACTCCTACTCCATTCAGAGATGTGTTCAAACCTACCAACTCCAAAAACATATCTAACAGAACTATTAAACGCAACATTTAGTTTATGCATTGACTGAGCATCAAGCTGACCAAAAACAGCATTAGAGTATAGTATGTGAGGCAAGATTAACATAATGACAAGTTTGCGTCTGGTGTTGATGGGTGTGAAGCTTACTGAGTAGTGCAGCTATGCCCAGCCCTAAAACCAGACTGCAAAGGAGACAAAAGGGAATATGTATTAAGGGGACAGGTGATTTGTTCAGACATTATCCTTCCGCAAACTTTACCTAATGCAGACAAAATATTTACTGGCCGGTAATCATTAAGTGTAGAAGAAGTAGCAGTTTTAGCAATAGGAATAATACAGTCCACTTTCCATGTATTGGGAAAATTAAAACTAGTTACGCAATAATTTATTATGTGGGTAAGAGAAGGCAAGATATGTACCAAAATCAATTTGATAAATTTAATGGGAATTCCATCATATCGAATTACATCTGATTTAATTCCATTCATACACTTAGCCACAGTATATTCATCAACTGCAGAGAAATGAAAAGCATTTATATCAGGATCAATATTAGGTTCTGACAGCGGAACGTTAGAAGTAGGTCCAGAAGGACTACAACTTAGGAAAAATTCATTCAGTTTTTCAGGCTCAAGATTGCATTCGGATGCATTTTTCGTAAAAATTTTATATTTTTTTATATTTTGCCATAGTTTTTTGGAAGATAACCTTGCATTTAGTTTAGAATTTAAGAAATTGATTTTACACTGCCTAAGTAGCCGCGTCGCTAAATTTCGAGCCTTCCTGAATTCTTCCCAGTTCATTGAAGTGCGATTTTTTTTCCATTTAGAAAGAAGTCTATTCCTTTTCTTTAAGGAATGTAAGGCTCGATTAGTAAACCATGGACAGCTAGAATTTGAGGTTTGAACTGTTCGCAAAGGAACGTGACGATCAAACACAGAAATAATCTTATCCATAAAAAATTGCAGTTTTGAATCAACTGAATTTTGATACCAACAATCTCTCCAGCAAACATCGAGAAGATCAGCATTCAAGACATTCATGTCAATGGATTTATAATCTCGATACGTAAAACTAACAGAAGACATTAGACAACCAAGTTTAATATTCAAACAACAGAAAATTAGGTCATGATCAGATAGTAAAGACAACTGATCAAATTTTAACAAAGGAGTCAAATCAAAAACAAGAAAAACATCTAGTAGACTGGGTTTACAATTGCAAGAAAAATTAGTATGCTTACATGAATTAATAAGTTTTAATCCACATAACGTTAAATTATTATAAATATTCTCAGCTACAACATCATCAAGGAGCAAATTCACATTAAAATCCCCAGTAACAATTACAAAATCAAACTCAGTTAGCCTAGTGCTAAGGTCACTGAAAAAGGAGTCAAGACTATTATTTCTATGAGGGTTATAAACACACGACAACAAAATTTTCACTGTATTATCAAAAATAACAACATTCAAATATTCACAAGCATCATTGCAATTATTCACAAACTCTACATTAAAGCTTGATCTACAATAAACCGCCACCCCACCTCTCCTTCTATCACTCCTAAACAATTTAAATCCAATCAGGAACACCATCATTGAACCACGTTTCATTCACAGACACCACATCAACACCAGAATTTTCAAAAATATACTTAACGCAATCCAATTTTATCCCATTTAAACTTCTAGCATTAAAGTGAATTACTTTCAAACCCTCATTTTGCTTACATAGAATATTTACCAAATCTTTATAATTATCACCAGCATCACCAATACTATTAGCCAAACTCAATAAAAATAAAGTTATGACTAGCAGCCCCTAACATGCAATTATTAAAAATAGTAAACATGAGTAAAAATAAGAAAAACAAAAATATAAAACTAAAAGCTATATGTATAAATCTAATATAACAATTTTTAGAGTCACCCTACGTTACAGTTCCAGTGACGCAATCCACATTATCTCTTGTATATACACACACCGCATCACTCTCACGACTCTTTCTAACAAATACTTTCCCACGTAAAGAAAACACAAGAGCTAGATGATTCTGACGTTTCTTCATACCTGAATACTGCATTATTACACGGTTAGCCTTAGTCAAGCTCTCATGCAAATAAAACTTCTGCTCACTACCACAGTAAATATCACTGAGCATTAGTTGCCTCTTTTTATTTTTGCAAAAAACAGCAGCAGCTTTGAACAAGTTGTTACGCTCAAATGGTGAAGACAGTTTGATTATTATTGCAGCATTTCTGTTATTACTATCTCTTTTTCTAAAAAGATTTTTTGTAGTAGGAAAAGGTTAGGAAGGTTCTCATTTTGCATAAAGGGGATTCCGTGCAGAATGACGTCAGAGACAACAGCATCACTCTCAAACTTGTCTACTTGCCTTTTAAGCTCACAAATTTCCTCGTTCACAGCTGAAGGAACCGAATCATAGTTGCGGTTCTCTAATTGTTGTTGGAGAACAATTATGTCGCTCTTTTGTGTGGTGATTTCGGCACACGCAGCTTCAACAGCAGACACTCTACGCATTACATCTTTCATAACATTCTTAAAATTTACATACTCAGCAGTCACTTCTCCCAGCCTCTCCAACACACGTTCCTCAATAGACTTCATGACACCAGTCAACTGCTCCAAGATGCTCTCTTTCAATGAAGAATATTTGGCGCTAAGTGTAGCATCAGAATACAAGGGCACTGCAGCAGGCGATAACTCACCAATGAGAGAATTGCAAGAAACAACAGGAGAAGTTGTTGGTTGTTGTTTACGTGAGTTGACAGTGGTTCGAGCACCTTTAGGTTGCAACTGCGACATGACTTGTGCGACAATATTAGCAAAATCAGCGAAATAAAAATCACTAAATTAAACACAGGAAATGTACGGAAACACGGAAATAGCACAGATATTGGTAACAGCAATATTTATATACAGCGTAATTCAAAAACAGTCTAATTCGGTTGGTTATTTCTTAATTAAAATGCGTTTAATTGCAGACACTAGAAAACCACGTCTACTCGCTATGCATATCTGTAATTATATTGAGTTTTCGATAATTAGCTGAAATTTGTCAAAACTACTACTCCAGTTGTACTGATTTGACCAATGTCAAATTTTTTTTATTTGATACTTTATAACAGCCATCGGCACGCTGCTACTCATGAATAGCAGAGCTACTTTGCTTGTATACGTATACAACAAAAGAGAATAATAAATATCAGATCAGTTCGTATACGACTGTTGAACAAGCAACACTATGTTCATTTATGCTCTGTTTTCTTGTCATTTACGTACATTATATTCTGTTTTGCCTTCAAACTTTGAAATTTTCTCATTCTCACTCATACTCACACGTTTGTGTTAGTATTCTTTGCCGACCCCTGCTTTGTAACCAAGAATGAAAGAAAAAAATAGCCAAAGCAACAGTTCACGAAGAGTTGTCGTAGTCGCCGGTCGGCTATTGCTATAGTAGTCATAGCAGTTGCTGTCGTAGTTGACTGTCGGCTATTGTTTTATCGGTCGTAGCAGTTGCAGTCGTAGTCATTTCACCTGCTAATGGTTGCTTGTATGATGATACATATCTATGTAAGTGAATTATTACTACACTGAGAAATCAATTTAATTATATATACCAAAATTTGGTAATAATTAACATATAGTATATTTGATATAAGCAAATTAAATATTTGATATGTGTTAAAATGTCACATATTACAGTGAATTGAATAATATTATAGGGTCAATTATATATTTGGTAATAATTACCAAATCATATTTTGGTTGAAACAAATATTATTTTTTCTAGCAATCATTTATTTTTAATAATCACTAAATCATGTATTTGACCAAAAATTTTTTTTTTCGCAAACGTATACATTCATTAATATTGATTTGTGCTAAAAATCGATGACCAAAATTTCGCATACAGGATGTCGTTGGTATTTACACAATCATAAATACCTAAATTGCGTATCAAGCAGAATATACGTAAGTAGTGTTTTACTTGAATATGTTGTGAATTGAAACGTTTTCATGTTAATGAGAAATGAAATCAAATAAAAATTGGATTAACAAATTATATTCAACCCAAGCAAATTTTTTCAATCGACTCAAACTAATATATCATTTGGCCCAATAAGCAACAATGTAAATTTCAACCAAGGACATGGTAATGACTACCAAAATTTGTTGATAGTTAACAAATATTTTAAAAATCTATCAACCAAATACATTTATTTAAAGAAAGCATACTCTTTTCTTAGTATAGCACTGAAAACCATTATTTTTGTTTATTATTGATCACTTGTCTCCCGCTTTACACAGAAGATAGGTTTCTTGTAAAACCGTGTAAATTGAAAATTAAAATTCCTTTTATTAAAAACCGTATGAATCGAAACAACTATAAATGGGCATTTCAGTCTTTTATGTAACATAAAATAAGAGTAATATTCTATAAAACAAAAATAACAGTTTAATCAAACAAAACATTAAATTAGAAATTCAATTCGCTTGCAAAATGAAAAATATAACTTAAAAAATCAATTTAATATTTGCTGATTTACATGAACGTATTTATGTACATATGGGGCATTCCATGTGAAATTTCTGGACGAAAAATTAAAAACGATATTTACCCCGGGAAGCACCTAGATTGAGGAAGATTCTATCTACCTCACCCACTACGCTAGGTCTCTTGAAAGTGCCTGATGGCTCCTGGACAACATCTAGCAAAGAAGCCTTAGACCTCTTACTAGACACACACTTCCCTGGTAACTCCTTGCATAGACCAGAGGATTTAAATGTTCAAAACCAGATGTCTTCCGACATTCTAGGCGACATTGTTTCGGAAACCAAAATTCGATGGGCGATAAGTAGCTTCAAATCCTACAAATCACCAGGACCTGATGGTGTAACACCAGTTGAACTGCAACGATCTGTTCGTTTAACTAAAACATGGTTAGTAGCTATCTTTAAGGGCTGTCTTAACTTCTCCTCCATTCCTCTAGCTTGGAGGATGGCCAAAGTCATCTTCATTCCAAAGGCCGGGAAGAGCTCTTACATAAATTCAAAGGATTTTAGGCCAATAAGTCTTTCCTCCTTTCTTTTAAAAACATTGGAAAGACTCATAGAAATCTATATTCGAAGCAGTATCAAACCTGATCTGCTGCCTAATTCTCAGCATGCTTACACGAAAGGCAGATCCATAGAAACTGCACTCCACACTCTAGTAGGTAGTATTGAGAAGTCCTTTGCATATAAGGAATTCGCCCTGACGGCGTTCCTAGACATTGAAGGAGCATTTAATAATGTTAACCCAGATATGATCATATCAGAACTTCAGAAACTGGACATTAACAGTTCCCTAGTTGACCTGATTAAAACATCTACTGACAAACAGAAGCATTACCTCATGTCTTGGTAAATCCAAGACAAATAGGTTCGTTTGCAGAGGAACGCCTCAGGGGGGTGTACTATCTCCTCTACTGTGGAATCTGGCAGTAAACAAGATGCTCATGTCACTAAAAGGACACGACTGTAGAGCTGTTGCCTATGCAGATGATGTAGCATTAATTGCATGTGGCAAATTCCCAAACACACTGTGTGAAATTCTTCGTTTAGGTGTAAATCCGAACAAAACTGAACTAGTACTCTTTTCTAGGAATCACAAACTTCCAATTTTAGAACTGCCTTCGCTAAATGGCACTAGACTTGCGTTCAAATATAGTGCAAGGTATCTTGGTCAGGTATTGGATAGGAAATTAAGTTGGAAAATTAATGTCGAAGAAAGAGTTAGGAAAGCAAGGGTAGCGCTATACTCTTGTAAAAAAGCGGTAGGTAAAAAATGGGGGCTTCACACAGCGGCTATTCGACTGATTCTATTATATGGCATTGTGGTGTGGTGGCCTGTCTTAGACAAGGTCACCTACTACAAACGATTGCAAAGGGTTCAAAAGGCAGCTTCCATGTGTATCAGTGGTGCTCTGCGGACTACACCGATTGACTCCTTGGATGTCCTCTTTAATCTTGTTCCTCTTGACCTGCTAGGTAAACGGATGGCAGCCTATGCTGCCATTAGACTCAGGGAAACTGTTTGCTGGTCCGAGGGTAGAACAGGACACTCCACTATCCTTCATAGCCTGAGTTCTGTACCCTCTAATTTGGACTACACTGTTCCAGTAATCTCATTCAGTAGGATTACGTAACTCGCATTTCATCTAGGGATGACTGGAAGGGAGGACTCCCAGGGAGAAGGGGCCATATTAATTTTTACACAGATGGTTCCAAGCTAAATAACCAGGTATTGACTCTAACGAACTGAAGATTAAAATTGCTGCGAGGTTACCAGACCATTGTAGCGTCTTTCAGGCAGAGGTTATAGCGATAGAAGACGTGGCATCCTGGCTGAGCATGAATGTTGTATCCAGAAAGGATATAAACATTTATTCAGATAGCCAGGCTGCTATTAAATCTCTAGAATCAGTCTTCCTAAACTCACTAGTAGCCCACCAATGCCGCTCGTCTCTAAATGAGATGGCATTTTAATATTCACCTCATCTGGGTGCCAGGGCATAGGAACATTGACGGGAATTGGAAAGCTGATGAACTTGCCAGACAAGGGACTACTGCACAAATTCCTCAGGACAAGGAAGGTGTTGACATGCCACTTGCTACCTGAAAGTTACTGCTTAAAGAAGAAATGGTAACGAAAGCAAACAATAGATGGACTCAAGGGTCAACTTGCAATATAACTAGGCAGATCTGGCCGAAATGGGATGCTAAGCGTTCGTCAGAACTGATTTCTCGCACTCGTCAGAACTGATTTCTCGCACTAGACACAGAGTCTCGTCGGTTGTTGTAGTAATAACTGGACACTGCCTCATCGGCAGACATGCGGAGAGATTAGGTGTTAGGTCTTTTGACTTCTGCAGAAGTTGCGGAGATGTGGAGGAGGAAGAAAACATAAAACATTTTCTCTGCTCCTGCCCCGCACTTGCAAGAAAACGCCACAAAACACTTGGTTCGTTTTTATTCGATGACCTGGATGACCCAAGACATGTTAGTATAGGTCAGCTATCTAATTTTATTATGAAATCCGGTTGGTTCAACGAGAGGGTATAGTCGGACACCCTGTGGTATCACAATGGATCACATTTGGTCTAAGTGAGTCAGTTTGCAACTGACTGCCACTCCTACCTAACCTAACCTACCCCGGGAATTTGTTGTTCAACATCTTGCGATGACCCACCTAAATTTTCACGCCAATCGCTTGCACCAAACCCGAGATATCCCCTGAACAGACTATAGGGTAGAACGATTTTCCAAATTTTCCATGATTTTCAGGAGTGAATTACTCGAAATGGGTGCATTTTCTTAACTTGATGACTAGGAGAAAACTTGTGTCTTGTTTCCTAAAAAAAATTTTTGCGCATGCGCAGTATGATTTTTTGTCAATTACATTTGTTTTTTTAGTTTTCATATTGTGGGCCCCGAAATTTTTTCTCTCATCCGATCCCAAAATGTTCGCCGAAGTGCCCTTTGGTAGTCACAAAATTTTCAGAATGGAGACTTTTATATTGCACTCAGGAGCTCGATATGACTAATGAAAAAACTCGATTTTAAGAAAATTTGCTTGTTAGTTTTTATTTTTTTAATAAATGAATATACAGTGAGATAAAAAAAAAATAAGCCATATTGAATATACATTTTCATCATGTCATTTTCATAAAGTCCGACGCTTAATAAAATACAGATAGATACAGAAAGAGTAAGATTATGACGTCGAGATTGTCAATGGTACTAATCGGCGCGCCGATTCCATTGCAGTCCCTTTCCATTTGACAGTATTCAAATAATTTAGTACTTTTGACAACCTCGACATCATAATCTTGCTCTTTCTATATCTATCTGTATTTCATTAAGCGTCGGACTTTATGCAAAAATTGATATTCAATATGGCTTTTCTCTTTTTCTATCTCACTGTATATTCATTTATAAAAAAATAAAAACTAACAAGCAAATTTTCTTAAAATGGAGTTTTTTCATTAGTCATATCGAGCTCCTGAGAGAAGTATAAAATTCTCCATTCTGAAAATTTTGTGACTACCAAAGGACACTTCGGCGAACATGTTGAGATTGGATGAGAGAAAAAATTTCGGGGCCCACGATATGAAAACTAAAAAAACAAATGTAATTGACAAAAAAATCATACCGCGCATGCGGAAAAATTTTTTTACCCGCGAGGAAAATATTTTTCCGGAAACAAGAAACAAGTTTTTTCCGAGTCATCAAGTCAAGAAAATGCACCCATTTCGAGTTATTCAGTCCTGAAAATCATGGAAAAATTGGAAAATCGTTCTACCCGATAGTCTGTGCAGGAGATATATCGGGTTTGGCGCCAGCGATTGGCGTGAAAATTTAGGTGGGTCATCGCAAGATGTTGAACAACAAATCCCCGGGGTAAAAATCGTTTTTTATTTTTCGTCCTAAAATTTCACATGGAATGCCCCATATATACATATATTTATTATAAGTATTATCTTGCGATTAAATTAAAATTGAGTGAAAATAAATTGATTAATTAATGTACAGCTATTTGTCTTCATTTTCGAATAAAGGCAAGCAATTGATGGCGTCATCTATGAAGGAGGGGTTTAATTTTACCAACAAAATATATTCAAGCGTATCCTCATTAAGACGGTTGCGATTGTCATTCAATATCAGTTTTAGCGCTGAAATTGAATTTCTAATTTTATGTTTTGTTTGATTAAACTGCTTTTTTTGTTTTATAGAATATTACTCTTATTTTATGTTTAAAAAGAGACTGAAATATCCATTTATAGTTGTCAGCCGCGTTGAAATTCGCTCCGCATAAAAATTAATTTTTCGTAGTGAATCACTTTAAAAATTTACAAAATCGCGATAAAGACGCATAAACAAATTCAAATTCTAGCTGCAGGCAGCATATTTACTGCCCTAAGTGGCAATAAAAAAATAAAATTAATTGTTTATTTTTCTATAATAATAAACAAGTGAGAAAAAATGCCGCCGGTCAGTGCGGAGAATAACGAAAAAATTCTCAGCAACTCTTTGCCAAAAATTGAGTGCGTAATAAATAAAAAAAGCGGTTCTCCCGGTAAATCGGATAGTGTTAAAATGCAAGCTGCAAGTGCAAGTGCACGTACCAACACTAAAGTACAACCCACCAATATTAAGACGTAACCGGTCGCTCTCGCGAAAAAACTCAACCGAGCATACCCACACCAACAAATATTGAAAACAAATGAAGAGACAACTGCACTTCTCTCTGGTATCAAATGGTTCGGAGAGGTCCTTTCCTACCCCGACGGAGCTGGATATGTTACTCAACGTCATTCTGCAAAGCCGCACTAGCTTCGCAGGTATACCGAATTCAGACATGGTGGCATATAGGCAATACCGTATCGGGCTATCGAAAGCAGCCTTAAAATCGATAAAGAGATGATGAGTATCGATCTGTTTTTCGTGGGTTTTTTCCAGGATTTGACGTAGTGTGAAGATCTGGTCTATGGTGGACTTACAGGTCTAAAGCCGCACTGATAAGGCCTAGTCAGTGTGTTGGCGAACGGCTTTAGTCTTTCACAAAGTACGGTCGACAGGACCTTTCTTCAGTACAGGACAAAAAACACTGAGATTCCAATCGTCGGGCATGCTTTCTGCTAGCCATATTTTGCAGATGAGTTGATGCAGCTCAGCTCATCGCCACCGGTCTTGAACAATTCAGCAGGCAGGCCGTCAGCACCGGCCGCTTTGTTGTTCTTAAGTCGTTGTATCACAACTCGTACCGCGTCATGGCTAGGTGGTGGTACGTCCACACCATCGTCGTTGATTGGTGGCATCGGGCTAATTTCTCCAAAGGCGGGATTGGTTGAGTCATCCCCAGAAAGCAGCTTGGAAAAGTGTTCCCTCCATAATCTCAGTGTACCTTGCGTATCCGTTACCAGATTTCCGTGTTCATCTTTACAGGTAGATGCTCCGGGCTTAAGACCTTGGGTCAGAGGCTTCATTTGTTGGTAAAATTTCCTGCCTCGAAACACTTCGAGTTTCTCACACTCACGCCTTTCCTGCTTTCGTTTCTTGCGTCTGAAAAGGTGCCTCTCTTCCTTTCTCTTTTCCCGGTAGTTTTCGCACACGGCTCGCGTTGCGGCTGACTGCAGGATTCTTTTGTATGCGGCGTTTTTCACTGCAGTAGCCTCGCGACACTTCTGGTCATACCATTGATTTCGCGGAGATGGGCGTCGGAAACCAATGAGTTCCTCAGCGGCTGAGCGCTTGGAGCGGGAAATATACGCCCAAGGTCCACCGGCATCATCGGGTAGAAAGTCAGGTTGAAGGAGCAGTTCTGAGAGATGGGCGGAATAGACTTCGGCCGTCCGATGTGATTGCAGCGTACATCCTTTGCATTGCACAGACGCATGCGTATCTTGGCTGCAGCAAGATAGTGATTGGAGTCAATATTGACTCCCCGGAACGTACGAACGTTTAGTACGCTGAAGCATGCCTTCCGTCGATCACAACATGATCAATTTGGTTTCGTGTTTTCTGATCAGGGGACAGCCAGGTGGCCTTGTGGATGTCGAGGTGTTGAAATCTGGTGCTACCAGATGCTGATGCTACTACATGTTTCGCGCCGTGGCGAAGTCGATCAGCCGTTACTGTTGTTTGAGGTGGTCCCATGGAGGCTGAACTGACCGACAGTGGGTCCAAATATAACTTCTCTTCCGACCTTTCCGTTGAAATCCCCGAGTACATTCTTAACATCGTGGGCCGGGCAGCGGTCGTATACTTCCTCGAGTCTCGCGTAGAAGGCATCTTTGACAACATCGTCCTTTTCCTCCATCGAGGCGTGCGCGTAAATCAAGCTGCTGTTAAAGAATCAAGCCTTGACGCGGATCGTAGCAAACCTTTCGTTCACAGGTGTAAACCTGGGGATATGGTGGCGAAGTCTGTTGCTTACAACGAATCCGCATCCCAATTCGCGCCTCTCCGCATGACAGCTGTAGTAGATATCGTAACTTGTTTGGTTAGAGCAACCTTGTCCTATCCATCTTATTTCCTGGATGTCGGTGATATCAGCCTTAATTTTTTTGAGGGCATCCGCTAATTCGATAGAGGCACCTTCCCTCTTAAGGGTCCGGATATTCCAGTTGCATATCTTTAAATCATAGTACTTTTTTCGTTTGCAGTGGTCGTCAACGTTGAGGGTTCTGTATCCGAAGCTTTTTTAGTTTTCATTGGAATCTTTTTTTTACGTGGAAGGTACCAAACCCTGTGCACAACCCATTTTACTTCCAGGGAGGACGCGTTGCACACATTCGCTCACTATCTCAGCGGATGTGGAGATATCTACCCAGATGGAGCCAGCGGGGAGGCTGTGTGTCAACTTGCTAATGGTTGGCTCAGAGATCGCTCTGGCAATCCCCAGGTGGAAAGCAGTCAGAAACTTTACTCTGATCAACCAAAAGCCAATCCATCCAGGAAAATGAGTCACCCACATATTTAAAACCCCATGAGGGGAAAAATGCAGTAATCACAAGTACTAATTTTTCTAATATTTTTAATGCTTCTTTTCAAAAAAGCAAACTTTCCACCGATGCTAACTCCAACAAAACTACAAATTCAGCAATCCAGACTGGTATGAATAAAAATAAAGCGAAAACTAAGCCCATCAAAGGGTAATATAAATAATTTAAAAAAGATGTATAAAGTAAGCAAAAGCGAGCAAATTACAACCAACCACTTGGCCAAAATAAATATGCTTTGCTTGATAATGACCCATCTGAACTGAATAGCGACAACAGGAACGACTCATACGATAAACCATTGAAACCTCCCCACATCTGCTTGCGAGAACGTAGTTCTAATGCTCTTGTTTCTAATATAGTTTCACTAATTGGAAAAGATACTTTTCACATATTTCCTCTCACCAAAGGTAATGTCCATAAAACTAAAATACAAACTTATGGAGAAAGTAACTATTTTATCAAACACTCAACTCACAATTCACAGAAATAAATTTTACGTGTGAAATCGAAGAAAACAACAAATTAGTTTTTCTCGATTTGGAATTACAAAGAAACCAAAATAACACCATTGACATCGCAATTCACCATAAGTCCACATGCACAATGCGATACATAACCAGCGATTCATACGCTCCGTTCCAACACAAATTTGCAGCTTTTCATTCGCTAGTACACCGTCTAATTAGTTTGCCACTTTCTCTCCAAAACTATATCATGGAGTATAACTATATAAAAGAAGCGGCTAGAGTCAACGGATACAGCGGAAAAATTATTGATAAAATTATTAAGAAACATTCAAAAAAGAACTGTGACATCAATTTAACCACACTGTTTACACAAAATAAAAAAATAGACCAAGCCGACGATTTGAAACGAGTTTCCCTTTCTTTCGCACCGACGTTAACAAATACCCTAAAAACAACATTCCGTCGCAATAATATGCAAATAGTGTATGAATATCCATTTAAAATTAAAAATCAACTGGCCAATGTGAAAGACAAAACAGATTCGCTAAAGAAAGGTGGTATTTATGAAATTAAATGCAACGAGTGTATGGCGGTCTATTACGGTCAAAGCAAACGGCCCATCGAAAAGAGATTCGGAGAACATTGCTTGAAAATTCGTAACAACGAACACAGAAAATCAGCGTTTGCAGCACACGCAATAGAAGAAAAACATTTTTCAAAAACAATCCATAATTTACGTTTGTTGAAAAATGTAAACAATGACCAAAAACTGGACGCATATGAAAGTATGTACATACATAAAAACAACAATGCTATAAACCTTGATAAAGGCAACATCGAATCAGAACTTTTTCAATAATGCTGACGTCACATACAAGACTGGTTTTCTGATCTCTTTTTGATATTTATTTCTTTGTTTTTATTTCTAACGCATTAAAGCATAATGAAAATGTAATAATTTTTTCTATTTAAACTTTACTCTACAAAAATGTAATAGATGGTTTCTGTTTGTGTTTTGTTCTGTTATTCTAATGTCTTTTCAATAACGCAATTGACGTTTCAGTCGTGTTGCTGATGATGAGCAGAAAACTGCTTGAAATTCATACAAAATAAAATAATAAAAAACAGTCTAAAAATAAAGGTTTTTAATTTATGAAAAGTATTTAGTAAATTCAAAACTCAGCCTTGAATATAAAGTTCTTTTGTACAAAGCTATTATTATACCTATATGGTCATATGGAATCCAGCTGTGGGGCAATGCAAGCTTATCAAATATAGAAATATTGCAAAGGTCTCAGTCAAAAATACTTCGAACTATTTCCGGCACACCATGGTATGTCAAGAATATAAATATACACCAAGATCTTGGTATACCTTTTGTTAAGCAGATGCAGGAAAACATACAGCGATCGTATCAACAAAAACTCCACCAACATTCAAACATACAGGCTAGGAACTTACTCCTAACATCGAACACGTCTCGACTGAAGAGACAAGACTTACCACCCCTGTAGCCATTATGTATACGCATAATGGGTACTCCATTCACAACTCAAGACTGAATTTGAAAAAACAACATTTCTAAGCAATGGCTTGTGAAAGTTCAACGTTCTATTAGTTTTTAAGATTTGTATAATTATTGTTAGTCTCCAAGCGAGTTGGTACAATAAATAAATATCAAGCTTAAAAAAAAAAAATAGTTGCTTCGATTCATACGGTTTTTAATAAAAGGAATTTTAATTTTCAATTTACACGGTTTTACGAGAAACCTATCTTCTGTGTAAAGCGGGAGACAAGTATTCAGTAATAAATAAAAACTAGTAAAGGTGTTATTTTCGGCCAGGCCGAAACTCACATACCCTACACTGCAGTGAAAGTACTTTCCAAATAAATGTTAAAAAGACCATTGCAGAAAGTTAAAAGAAATTGAAAAAGTTTAAAAAATGTGGAAAATGTTGAAAGTGGTTAAAAAACTCAAAAATAGTTGCAAGAAGTTGAAAAATGTTGAAACAATTCAAAATTCATGAAAAGATCGCTAAAAAAAAGAAAATGTCGATTCAGGTTGAAAGAGGTTTTAAAAGTGGAAAATATATATATGGAATATATTGCAGTAACGTACGAAAATTAAAAAGGTCCGTAGTGGTTTTGCTTATGGAATCTACTGATCCACTGTCTTTAATCAAAAAATATATTTTATTTAAAACTATGCGAGAGGGTATTCATACTCATGTGTTTGTATGTTATTGTGTGCATATGAGATATCATTTGCTTAATAGAATGTTTATTTTGACGCAGTGCATTCCGTCACGTATGTTACTGTTTTACTTTTAGTCCATTGTGTGAGTCGAGGATTCTGAACACAATGGTGATATTTAAAATTTTTTTCGAGTATGCCACGACCCCTAAATGGGCAATTCACATATATCGCACCGTTTATCGATATAATATTGGTCACTCCTCATTTTTGACGATGCTGAACACGATGGCGGTGTTCAAATTTTTTTTCGAGTATTCCACACCCCCTAAATGGCCAAAAATCACCCTATACAGGGTGAACATTTTTTTTTTTGGTGTAAACGAGAAAACCCACGTCACCTCCTGTATTCGAGGATACTGAGCACGATGGTGGTGTTACATCTTCACACCGACTTGCCCGCAACCCCCCAAACGGCCAACAGCCACCACAAAGGACCCAAATTACCTCTTTGACGCACGGTTTTATCAAGTAAAGTATAGGGTGATATTTGGCCATTTAGTGGGTGCGGCATACTCGAAAAAAATTTGAACACCACCATCGTGTTCAGCATCGTCGAAAATGGGGGGTGACCGATGAACGGTGTGAAATATGTGAATTGCCCATTTAGGGGGTGTTGCATACTGGAAAAAAATTTTAAACACCACCATTGTGTTCAGTATCCTCGAAAATGGGTGGTGACAAATATACCGATAGACGGTGCGGAATATGCAATTTCCCCATATTTAGCGCAGTTTTTTTGGAGGTGTGGTCAACTCCAAAAAAGTTTTAGACATCACCATCGTGCTCAGCATCCTCGAAAACGGGGGGTGACAAATATTACACCGATAGACGGTGGGGAATATGCGATTCCCCAATTTTGGGGGCGGTTTTTGGTCTTTTTGGGGGGTGTGGTACTCTCCAAAAAAATTTTAAATACCGCCATAGTGTTCTGCATCCTCGAAAATGCGGGACGACAAATATTTTACAGATGAAAGATGCGAAATATGCAATATGCGATTTTCCCCTTTTGGGGGCGGTTTTTGGCCATTTTGTGGGGTGTGGCATGCTCGAAAAGAATTTTAAATACCACCATCGTGCTCAGCGTCCCCGAAAAGAAAGTGGTCTGGTTGCTGCTTAAAATATTTGTATATTTTTCCGACTCACACAATGGACTATTTAATGCAAATGTTTATTAAAAGTGCAGTGGTTAATATATATGTTTGTACGTATATACGTTTGTTCTTATGTGTGTATTTAGGTATTTTATAATTAGGACATGACTATGCTACACCTCCCTTTTTTAAAAAAATAACGTTATATTTATATGGAGTTATTTATGAATAATATGAAGGCAATTTAATATATGTATTAAAAATGTTATAAAATAATAATAATATTGTTTTTTTTTTATATTAATTAATTAAGTTTGAAATATATGAAAATATTAAAAATATTAAGATATAAAATAAAAAAAAATTTTCAAAAATTTTATAAAAATGGTTTATCAGACCGGTTTGCAAGGTCACTATTTTTCGTACATCATCATTAACAATGACTTCATATACGTTGGGCTTAGAAGCTTTTTCAAGGTTTTGCGTTGGCAAAATTGCTTGATCTATTCCTGTGCAGGATTTTGATTGTCTACTTTGTTGTCTTGTAGTGACTCTCAAGACTTGTTTATTTAAATTTTTAAGTTCATCAATGGTAATTCTTGATAACGCATCGGCTACATGATTTTCTTTTCCCTTCAGATATTCCACTGTAAACTGATATTCTTCTAGGTCTAGTCTCATTCTAGTGAGTTTGGAATTAGGGTTGACCATAGAGAATAGATAAGTTAAGGGTCTATGGTCTGTTTTGACAATAAAATGTTTGCCATATATATATGGTCGAAAATAATTTATTGCCCAATGAATTGCTGCTAACTCTTGTTCCGTAGTGTTCTTGTTACTTTCTCCCTTGGTGAAGCCTCGGGAAGCGTATGCTACTGGCAATTGTTTATCGTTATATGTCTGTGTTTATACCGCTCCACAGGCTTGTTTACTTGCATCCGTTATTATGCAAAATTCTTTACTGAAGTCTGGATATTGCAGTAATGCCGGGTTTATTACTGCCTTTTTAAGATATTCATATGCGGTTTGAAATTGTGGTGTCCACTCAAATTTGACATTCTTTTTACATAATCTTGTTATGTGACGAGAATAGTCAGAATCGTCTATAATAGTTGCAAAATGCAATGAATCTTCTAGCGCTATCTGCGTCCGTAGGGACTGGGTATTTTTCTATGACGTCATATTTTTTGTCATCTGGCAAAATACCACGATCAGTACATTTATGACCTATAAAAGTTACTTCGTGTATAAAGAATGAACATTTATCTGGGTGTAGTTTAAGGTTGTGTTTTCTACATAAGTCAAAAACCTTAGTTAGATTTTTTATCATATGGTTTTCTGAACAACTGATGACTATTAAGTCATCCATATACAAGAATGCTTGTGAAGGTTCTAAACCAGAAAATGCGATTGTCATCGTCCTTTGAAAAGAATTGGGCGCTATTTTCAAAGCGTAAGGTAGTCGTGTGAAACGATAAGAGCCGTTGCTCGTTGAAAAAAAACGTTATATTTCTCGAGTTTTGTTCTAACTCAATTTGGTGGAAACCTGACATTAAGTCTAGGCTCGTCCTAGTTGATCAAGAATATCATCTATTCTTGGAAGTGGAAATTTGTCAGATAGTATCTTCTTATTTATTTGGCGGTAATTAATTACTAAACGCCATCTTTTATTTTCGGAACCTAGTAATACTCTGATACTGAAGGTTCCACAATTTTATCTTTAATTAATTTTGTAACTTGCCTTTCTATTTCTTCTTTTTGAGAGTGTGGGGTTCTATAATTTTTTATGTAAGTCGGTTCTTCATCTTTCATTCTTAATTTTTGTTTGTAAAAATTATTCGTGCTTATTGATTCGGTTTCCAGTCCGAATATGTCTGTATACTTGGTGCATAAATTTTTCAAGGTATTTCTGAATAAATTTGGAAAATTTTTACGTAGTTATTCCAAAATTGTCTTACTCCTTCCGGAATCTGTTATTTTTACTATTTTGTAACAATCTAATGGTTCAAATTTAATTTTATTTATATCAACTACTTTGTGGTGATTGGTAGTGTTTAGTATTCGAACAACAGTATTTGAGTTATTTGTTATGGTATTTGCAATGAATATACATTTTGGAGTCTGAAGGGTTTTGCAGGTTTTCCGAACTTTGAATAGTTCGAACAGCATTGTTTTTGTTGTTTCTGTTATTGTGGTTATTACCTCGGTTAGAGTTATATCTTCCTCGGTTGTTATCACGAAAATTTCCTCTGAAATATCCCCTATTGCTATTATTAGTATTATTATTGTACTGGTTGTTGTAACTACCTCGGGCCCTACCGCGGTAATTGTTGCGATAATTGTTGCCTCTGCAATTATTTTGTTCATGTCGATAAAATAAAACAGTACTTGGACTACCAGTCATTTCAGTGGAGCAGTGAATATATTTACCTGCTGCCTCACTGAATGTATTGAAATTTCCTGCCTCTAGTATTAAACGTATTTTTTCATGTTCGCAATTTTTGGTTATAGCAGCTATAGATTCTTTTGTTGCGAATTTATCCGCAATGTCTGGGTCTAGGCCGTCATCAATATAAATTGCCTCAATTTGTTTTCGATTTCGGCTGTATATTGTGACGCCGTTTTGCTTTTTTGTTGTATATTTAACAGCTTTGCCTTGACTACATCGGCGGACTCGCCTTTGACGTAAGTTTTTAACTTATTTATGATCCCTTGGATCGTTGTTTCGTCTTGGACTTTGTATAAGATAGGGCCAATTATTTTAGATTTAATAATTTCAACGGCCAAGTCTTCTTGAGTTCCCTTTGTTCGGTCAGTTATATTTAATGCTTTTATAAAGCGATTCAAAGAAAACTTTTTACCGTAAAATTCCGGGATAGTAGTCGACACTTGTCGTACATACTCCCTATCTAGGGATACTTGGTTCGTCATGATATCTGATTCTTCCTTTATTGACTCAGATTCTTCTGTCTGAGGTTCTGACCCAGATTCTTCTTCTAGTGACTCTATCTCACTTTCGACTTCGTCGTCAATTATAGGTTTTGACTCGCCTAGATCTTGTAACTTGGTTGGATTAAATTCTGCCAGTGAATAAAGATCTTCCGGTACGTTTAATTCCAAATCGTGTCTTTTCCTAATAAGAATTAATTTTGCGTTAAGCGATTCAATTACTTTTAGACACTGTTTCTTATGTTAGTTTGTGAGCTTTTGCTCAATATTTTTAACAGTTTTGCTTGTATTATTGTATTGCAAAACAAGTACATTGATGTGGTGTACTAGCGTATCGACCATAATAATGGTTTTTTTATTGACACATTTATAAGATTTATTAAATATCTCTTTAAAACCATTTATCTGTTGCGCTATTATAGACCATTCCATATGTTATTTAACGGTGCAAGTTCACCATGAATATATTTGCTGTCCCTAGGAAGTGATTTTCATCAGTCCGAACTGAGACCGATACGTATGGCAATGTGCTCAATACTGATATTTATTTCACTTTCAAATTCGTCAATGTATTTCGTTTCGGATTCGTTCACGGACATATAATTATGGTGGAGTCGCAAGATATTTATTGATTTTAAAAAAAAATTTGGGTGGTACTCATATACTGTTTGAACTATTGCATCCATGGTATTATATTGTGAATTCAAAAACGTTTTATTTGAAGAAAGGCCGAAATTAAATTTTGTCTAGATTGTCTGATCTACTTTGGTATCTTTTCTTAAGTTTTTTGTAGTGCTCTTTATATATTTTGAGCGCTAAACTAATAATTTGCACTACTGTGATTATAATCAATAAAATAAAGATACTGTTTAGTTCCTGTTTGTGGTCTACTATGGTAATGTCGTTAATGACATCCGCTGTAGAATTTTCTAATTTAGCCTGTTTGGAACCCATTTATAAAAAAAATTGAGTTTAATTTTAAAATTTTGTATTTTAGGGGGAACTGAAAGTTTTTGTTTATAAGATTATTTTTGTATTTTGGAGTGAACTGAAATTTTTGTTTATATATCATACATTTTATGTTTTAGCTATGCTCTGGTTTCTTGGTTAATTTCTTACTTATATATTTTGTATTTTATTTTTGTCAGACTTTTCTGCAAACACTGCCATCCCCCATCAGATTCGTTGGTAGGCTATGAGCCCTAGGCTTTGGGCATCCTTAAAAAAATGTTGCTGTTTTGTGTTGACCCCGTTCCACTCGTACGGGAGTGTTGTTAAAATCTGGTCATTTATGTTTTTAATCGCATGCGACTTAATATCCGTGTCAAACACTGATGCCAAAGACCTCAACTTGGTATTTTTAAGATCACAAAATATGTTAATCACTATTTTTTTGTGTTTAGTCAAATTTTTTTTTAAAATTTCATATTTTTTTTGGACTTTTGTGCTAATTGTTATTGCGTTTGTGTTTTGTTTATATATTTTCTAACAGAGTTTTTTTTTAATTTTAAATTTATTTGCGTTCATATTTATGCACTATACATATTGCTCTTGCACTATTTTGTTGTTGTTAATTCATTTAGCAGTAGCTGCAGAAAAACTGCACGGTCGCCATGTAGTAACGTACGAAAATTAAAAAGGTCCGTAGTGGTTTTGCTTATGGAATCAACTGATCCACTGTCTTTATTCAAAAAATATATTTAACTTAAAACTATGCGAGAGGGTATTCATACTCATGTGTTTGTGTATTATTGTATGCATATGAGATATCATTTGCTTAATAGAATGTTTATGCTGACGTAGTGCATTCCGTCACGTATGTTACTCATTTACTTTAATGCAAATGTTTATTAAAAGTGCAGTGGTTAATATTTATGTATGTACGTATGTACGTCTGTTCTAATGTGTGTATTTAGGTATTTTATAATTAGGACATGAGTATGCTACAATATTGGGAAAAGTTAAAAAGTTGGATATGTCAAAAGAATGTGGAAAATCTGATACAATCGAGACTGATTTTGATCCAGAAATAGCTTTCCATAAACAAATCTCTTTTACCAAATTTCAGTATGATTTCTCATATATTTCGATAGATGTGCCACTTAAGGTATTTTACTTGTATTGGAGGTGCCACGCCCACTGATGAAATCCCGTCGAAATTTATTTAATTTTATAGCTTATAATAATTGACATCTATGCACCCAATTTTTTGAAGATTACTCTCATTGCACACTATCTATAGCATTAAACGTTTTTTGCTTATTTAGGAGGTGCCACGCCCACCGGTTCTGTTGTGCCAAATTTTTGTAAGAAGATATCTTTTAGCAAGTTTATCTGCCATACTAAATTTCATAACGATTACGATGTTAGTTCTCTAATTATAACGTTTATAAATATTGTGGGCTGTGCCACGCCCGTCAACGAGTTTTTCCAGTATACTGTAGAAGCTTGTATTGATGACTGCTCTCAGTAGTAGCATCCCTCAAATTTTTATGAAAATCGAATGTGCCAATTTTTAATTATACGAAATCAAAATTTTTCATTGCTAAAAAGTGCCACGCCAACTTTTACAATTCCGCCTACTTTAAACACAATTCAAGATATATATGATCTGTATCCGTGTACCAAATTTCATCACAATATCTTGCACGGTTTACGAGTTATGGCGGTATAAAAGTTAAAATTTATGGCAGTACCACGGCCCTTTAAGAGTCTTTTAAAATTTCAAACCTACCCCAATCTTAATATTGTTCACATCTTCACCAAATCACCAGGTTTCATCAAAATCGCAGCAATTTTTTTCAAAATGGGCTGAGGTATATTTACATAGAGTATGGGCGGCAGGCGTGGTCGTGACCCGATTTCGCCTATTTTTATATGCTAGCAGTTTGCAAGAAGGTGTAACCTGTGTGCCAAATTTCATTGAATTAGCAGACAGACAGAAAGACGGACATAGCTATATCGACTCAGGTGGTCACGCTGATTAATAATATATACGCTTTTCTATACCTGCCACGCCCCCTTCTATGCATTACAAACGGAATGACAAAGTGAATATACCCTCTGTGTAGGGTATACAAATTGTTTTCAGTGCTAGTAATAATTCGTTTAGATATGTATCATCATACCAGGGCCGTACCCACCATAGGGGCAAGAGGGGGCTTTGTCCCGCCTACGCATCTCATTCGTGTTCAAATTTGTTTTTTTGGAAGGGAGACGTTCTTTTACAAAACGAATACCTTCTGACCGACACATTTTTAAATCGCTCAAAATTTTTATACATATTCTAGGCATCAGGAATCAAAAATATCGAGAGATATCGAGTTGCGAAGGTTGAAGGTTTTACGTTTTATGCTGTTTTACGGTCATATTCAAATTGTTATATCTCCGGTAAATTTTTACAGAAAAATAATCTTTTTATACAGTTTTAAGCTAAAAAGATCAGCGTTCTTGTTAAATTTTTGACTTTGGCATTTGATGAAAATTTAATATATGTATTTTATAACAAATCAATTGCTTAAAGTAAGTTTATATAGCGATCCACTGAATCCTCGTTAAATTTCCTTTAAAAACTAATTTTTCCTGAATGGTAGCCAAATAAGGACTAAATTAATTCTTCTGCGCACCTCTGAAAATATTGCGCGCCGCTGCACGAGTTTTGGTTCAGAAATTGCTGGAGAACGCAAATCTTGTCGGAAATGAACAATTGTTTTTTTTTTAATAAAAGCTGACCGAAATGCCAATTTTTGACTGTCTTTTTTTTGGGCTTTGTTGGAATTTTGGTAAGCTTTAATTAAAAGGAAAAATTGTTAATTTCTAACAAGATTTGCGCTGTCCAGCCATTTTTGAACAATAAAAATAAAAAAAATTTTGTTTTCAGCATTTAACTTTAAATAATAAAAAATTTTAACTTTTTTCAATATTTGGTCTCCGTTGATTTATTGGCATTTTGGTTAGATTTTATTTAAAAAAACAGCGTCCACATTTTTGAGGCGAAAATAAGTTCAACCACACCATCTGACTAGTCTGCATTGTTCTTGATTTGGCTAAGCTGATCAGGGTTGCATAGGTTCTTATAGCACATTCCATAAAAGGGCATTAATGAGGCTACCCAGCTCCGGTCCTTATTATAATCATCCAGGTCCGTAAATGATTTGGCAAAACTGGTCAGGACTGGACAAAACTTTATAAGGCTATCCCTGAAAGGGCTGCAATATGGCTAATCTTTCCCATACCTGGGCCGGAATTCCTTAATAGTCTTTCACAATTTAGATGCTAATACCATTCAAATCCGGATAATCCTAGCCAGATCCGGAGCTGACTATGGTAGGGCATGATTGATAGGAATTTCTACTTGGACTGTTAATATGGAGATATTCGTTAACAAAATTCTTAATTTAAATTATGTACTAGAAACCTTACCCGTTTAAGTAAGTTGCTCTATTTTTATTGAAGGTAGATTTTGTTTTGCAAATTTATAAAGACGTGATAACGTTGAATTAGCATATATTTCATAAATCAAATGTAATGTAAAGTTCGTAATTATCATTTTTATATATAGCCTAAAGATATACATATTCAATACGGTAAGATTAGTGAGATTAATCAATAAGAGTAACGCATTATTATTGTACAATACAGTTTAAAATTACAACTCTTTATACATCATATTTTAAGTTAATGAATGGCTATCTATGCTTAACTTCTTAACAAATTTTAATTACAATGGAATAATAAAATGCAAGAGAATAAATTATTTTCAAAAACTCCTTATGCCGGTTTTACGAGTATGTTAATCTTTTATATCAATTTATCTGAAAAATTAAAAGTTCTTAGGCGGATTTTCTGAATTATGTTGTTAAATGTACCATTTCTGATGTCAGGGAGTTCAGTGCTTCTTCAACAGTTGGCTTATATCGATCAATTTTTGCTATATTGATTGGTGAGAAATGTTCTGAAGAACTGAGAATGTAAACGTTATTTTCCTAACATAGAAAAGAGAAGGTTTTACCAATGTCTTCACTTGAACTGGAATCTGTAAAACTAGGTGTACCTTCCGTCCATGTAGGAGTTGACCCTTCTCCTGATGCTGGAGGTGTCCAAGCAAGCCCACCGCGTGACCCATATTGACTACTGCACGATGTATCTACAGCCAAATAGGTGTCTAAATGAATTTCAGAAACACTAAAAACAAATACAAAACTTGTCAGGTAAAATATGTCTGAGTAAAATAATGGTAAATTTAGTCAACATTTGTGGAACAAAAAGTTATATTTAATGCATAATGTATGTAGGTATATATGTATGTATACTGGGGTTGTTCTTAGGAAAAATAAAATTGGGGACGCCCCCTCAAGTGGTTCGGACTAGGATAAAAAATTTTAGGAATTTTTTTCCAAAATTATATCTACCAAATAGAAAAAAAAATTCTATTAGTTTTTTGAAATTTTTATCTTAAAACCTTACTGACCCTATTTTAATGAGAAATTTGGCCTAAGCCGCCATTTTTTTAAATTATCTTTTCTTACGTGGTTTTCAATTTTAAAAAAGAATAATTTAAAAATAAATGTCGCCAGGATCTAGTTTCCTAGGTATCATGTGAAGTTGCGGTAATAGATTTTCTAAAATTCATTATAGCTCGGAAATTCCTGAACAGATTTTAAATAAATTGATGTCATATGGGAGATAATTTTACGGTCTATAATATTGGTGAATAAAATTTGAAATCAGTCCAATATATTTTGTGAAATGGATGTTTTTTTAAATGTTTACCATTTTTTTTAAGTAACCGTTATTTTCTCTAAAAATTATGTAAACAATTTGTAATTTTTTTACAGTATTTGGGTGCGTTTACTGTCAGACGTTTTTGTAGCGCTACAAACAGCTTCAGAAGCGACGGCGCTACCATCAAAAACGCAGGCGACGTGAGTGTTTACTGTCAGGCGATTTCACGTAGTGCGACACTTCGGCTTTTTAGCCGATCGCAACCTGATTGGTGATCAGTTTCATTCGTGAAAGGCAGTTATTATTTATTGCTTAAAAATATATGAAATATATTCCTGATAAAAATTTGCACCTAACGATAAGCAGATTTCGAAAATTTTTTTTTATATTACCAGTTAGAAAAAGTTATAGAATATCTGAGTTTTGTATAAAAAATGTTTGATAAATTTTTACGTGTGACCGGCCGTTTTCATGATATAATGAAAAATATTGTAAAGCCTACTTTTAACCTTTAACCTTAAATATTTTTAAAAGGGTTGAACTAACGTGATAAACGGCGTGAATTTATTTTTTGAAAATTGTCTTATCTTTATCTTTTTGGACAAATTTAATTTCTGTAAGGATAATACTAAGCAAGATAATAGCGACAAACTGTTTTTTGTTACATTTGACCTTGAATATCAGTATGTCACAAAAAATTTAACCTTTCCAGTTTCAAATTATGTTAAAAACCCATTTTCGACCTTTCTGATCGACAAAATAAAAAATAAAAAATTTATGTCGAATCTTATGTTGAAAAAATATGATGCGCGTCATCAGTAAAAAAATCGTAGTTTCCAAAGTTATGGCGGGAATTTCGATATGAAAACACGTGCACTTTTAGGATTGATTGAGGAATAACATATAAAAAAATCAAAAAAAAAAAAAAACAAAAGGTGTTATATTGAAAATCTTTTGAAAAAAAATTTTTTAATTAAAAAAATTTATGTTTTAACAAATTTATTTAAATTTTTGAATTTTTTTTATTAAGTTATAGTATTTCTTAACAAAAATGATTAAATAGTTTTCCATCCTATCTCCTATAGTTTTTGAGATATTTCGATTCAAAAATTGTTTAAAAACGTCAATAAAAACAAAGTGTGCGTTTATTAAAAGAATGACCGACGTACATATGAGCCGCTGAAAGCAAAAGTAGTATAACTCAAAATTTTCGAAAAATGAGTTATACCCGTTTTCTAACTTGTTACGTCAGTAATTATCATTAGACAAAATTTTAAAAGTTTAGTTTGCGATATGGCCGCTAGAGAGCATCCTTAAGTTTTGGCTCGAAACAAGTACTTCTAACTTCAAGCGGAATACTGGTACAACTCTGCGCGAGCAATTGTGTTTGTTTCATTTGCTAGGTTAGAGTTAAATTTAGTTAAATTTAAAAATTTTGTTTTAGTATTTTTTGGATGAATAAAAATGTTGTTTTTTTTAATTAAAAATGATTTATGAAATAGATATTGTAATTTAATTAACATATTCAAAGGAATAAAGGAATATACGAACGAATAGTTAAGTGGTTATGGTTGCGCTGCGCTTTAAAGGCCAAAATTTTTAAGGAAAAGTGTTATAACTCACTGACTTATACCACTTTGCCGCTAATTTCTTTGAAATAAAAATTGGAAGAATGGTATTCTAATTTGAAGCTACTTACCTTTTCAAAAATTTTAATAATTTTTACAAATAATTAAATTTTGAACAATTGACTTTTCAAAAGTTTTGAAACTTTGATAAAAACAAATGCACTGATTTTTTGCTATACCAAAACGCAAACCTCCAATTTTCTCAAAACTACTTAAATGTGACTTAACCACTGTTGCTTTCATTGGCTCATATGTACATTAGGGTGTTTATTTTCAAAGTTTTGGAGATGAATTTTATTTTTTGTTTGCCTATATTTTAGCTTGAGGAATAAAAAAAGTTGTCTCAATACTTGAGCTTCCTATCACAAACCTGTAAACGGCGCGGACAGAGTTTATGTCCGATTTCGTTGATGTTTTACGAAAAAAGCGACTTGCTAAAACGTAGAAAAAGTATGCCTTAGGTGCGAAGATATAGGGTTTTAGGTATTTTATTTGTATGGGAGATGCCATCCACTGTTGTCAAACTACATCCACATTTTTCATGTAGCTGAAAATGCGGACACCCAAAGGGGAGTTTTTTTTTTAAATTTCGGACATTTTAGCCTATGTTTTAACATTGGATCCGAAGTTAATACTCCCAAAATTTCAGCTTTCTAGATCATACCTGTGAACGGCGCAATCAGTTTGTTTCTTGTAACGATTCATTCGAAAAAGCAGAACAACTAAAGACAGTTTTTTTTGCGTTTTCGTAAAACAGTCGCTGCGACAGTCGAGTAAGACAAATTCTGTAAACCACTCTTTCGTTTTTCCCCTCTTGCCAACAAACAAGAAAACTTTTCGTCAAGAGTTTCTGTGTGTAAACATTGACTAAGCATGCTGAAAAATTGGATTTTTTTTCAATGTGTCAACTCATTCTTGACGTAATGTATACATTACATTACAGTTAGTTTTATTCTCGGCTCAAGAAAAGATGTTACACTGAGTTGCCAAATTAAAATTTGAGAGTAAGAAGCTAAGCACGACTGGGATGTGCGATTTTTGTACTTACTACTAACGTATAGGAAAATTCTGGATGATATCGCGCGTCCCAGTTGTGTTTAGCTTCTGACAATGGGTTCATAGTTGTCGAAACCCAATACAAGCGCAAACGAAAATTATTCAACTAAATTCGTTCGTTTACATGTTGCTTACATTTTGTATTGTATTTTGACATCTATGAAACCAATGAAAGAGAACACACTCTGTAATAGGAAAATCTCTTTTATATAATCGTGTAGTGATGCCAAACTGCCAAAAATACTGTTTGATAATTTGTGAACGCGAAAGTTGCGTGAAAGGGATAAATTTTTAAGGCTTATAACTCATTACGACAAAACTGTCTCAAAACAGTTTTCGTCACCTTAGTACATATGGGAGTGCGTTCACTATGTTTTAAGACAAAAACAAAACTTTTTGTTTTGCGGCACTGGAACTTTTGCGAAACAAAACTGTTTCGGTATGACAGAATCGTATGAAGTGCGCTGACTTGAAACTTTTGTCTCGAAACTTTTTGCATATTCGTGGAAATCGGTGAACGAGCTCGCGAATTCTCTGGCACGAAGTAAAGCTTTTGTTTTTTTCTTTGTGTTCGTTCAATCAGAACACACTACGCGACCTTCTTCGTGAAATTTGTCGCGAAACAAATTGTCTTAGGTAGCGCACTCAAAATGAACCTCGAAACAAAAACAAAACTGTCTTGAGACTGTTTTGTCTTAATGAGTTAAAGGCCTAAGACTTTGGGCGCACACTGGGGTAATTTGTGACGATTTCGGAGATTAATTCGAAAATGAAAATGAAAGGTACATATATGATTTTGACACCAGGTTAAAATAGATAAAATTTTCTATGAATGGGTTAAAGAATTGTAGCAAAATAATTTACCGTATTCCCGCAATGCACTCTGAAAGTTTGCATTTATTTTCATTTTGTGTACGCACAGCGATGACGTGATTTTTTCATTACTTTAAAACGATTTTTCTTTTTGAATTCGCAAATTAACTTTAAAATGATGATAGAGCCTTATTGTTCAGGTATTTTAGTAATAAAGTTTGTATTTTGGTTTGTTAAGAAATGTTTTATTTTGTATTTTTTCCGAAAGCTTAAAAATTATCATATTTTGGCCCTATTCATGGACATATAGTTGAGCTCCTTCGGGGATCGGGCAAAACTGTTTTCATTAACGTAATATCTAGATATTCTACTATCATTCTATGAAAAAAAAGTTGCGCGAATGTTGCGCACTTTTTCAGCATTTTGATTTTTTTATATGAACTAAAGGGCCAAATATGCATGCATTCCGCGAAGGAAAATAAGAACAAACGCATATTTACAAAATAGACGAAAATAAATAAGTAAAAGATGTTATTGTTTTTTTTTTTGTTGTAGCATTATAAGTCACTCCGCTCCAGAAAAATTTCCTTCTTATACTTATGTGTAGTTAGCTAAAAAGGATTGTTACCCAAGAAGAGAATGTATTCAAATAAACGAAATTTCAGCTCAAGTAAGTTTGCAAGGGCTTTTAAATCATACTGCTGAACGGATAATATTGCTACAGAGAAGTGTTATTGAAACATTAAGCGACAATGAAATGTGCAAGCTTTGCTTATACAGTGAAATTCCCTATTACGGACAGCCCCCATAACCGGACAGCTCCTATAACCGGACACATTTCGGCGACGCTCACTTTTCATTAACTTTTCCATACAAAATTAATTCCGATAGCCGGACGCTCCAATAACCGCACGCGGACACTATACTCTATGTCATTTTGATCAAAATATATCTTTTAAACGGACAGAGTTAAATAAGAATTCTATTAAATTTGTACTACTTCCCTATTTTACAAATTCTAATTCGTTTTTGTTTTGAAAGTAACTAATTTGGGGGTTCCCCTAATAATGCTAATATACCTACACATTTATGTATATCAGAAGTGTTGAGTAGAGTTGGATTTTTTCGTTCACTCTGGTTCGCTGGTTTTGACGAATTTTCGAAAATCGATCAAAGTTTATCAACTGAATATAACAATAATGAAGTACAATTTGAAAATCAAAGCGCCACTCCAGAGATAAGCGAGTCTGAAAACGAAGTTGATGAAAAAATTGCTGACCCGATAACTTCATATGATGAGGCATTGAAGCAAGTTGCCCATTTGAAGTATTTTGCAAGAGATGATTCTGTAGCATTTCATCACAACAAGAATGTAGAGACGCATTTTGAAACCCAACATTGAGCCAATCGAAGTTAAAACAATCTACTCGCACTAGACTTTTTCAACCAAATTAGAATGTAAACGTGTGAAAAATGTCTGTAGTGTATAAATTTGTTCAACAAATTCAATAAAATTTTTTGTTTCTCCCCCATAAGCGGACATCTCCCATAACCGGACAAAAATACTGCGACGGTGGGTGTCCGGATATGGGGAATTTCACTGTAAATGAAATGGGACTTCGACGGGAGCGATGAACACAGCTCATATAAGCAAGCTTATCTTGAGCCAGATGCAAGCGATTCCTATGCTTTTATATCTAGCATTGTAACACTTCGGTTGTTTTGTGGAACTAAAATTATCTGGCAAAATCTTAGGCCATCATCGACCAGGTTCTGTAGACCATTAAATATTGAATTCGTTAAAGAGTCTTCAGCTGTTTCTAAAAGAGAACACGAAAGAGTTAGATGTGAAATAAAAGATTTAGTAAACACGGTTGTGCTCCATGGAGAGAAGTATTTAGAAGTCAGTCACAATTTGATTTTAACAATGATTGACGGGAAAGTATGTAATGCATTAACTGGCACGAAATCAACATAAAAATGCTACTTGTGTGGAGCCACTTCTAAAGACTTCAATAAAATTGATGATATGTTTAATAGAGTTGTAAACACGGAAAATCTACAATTTGGGCTTTCTGTGCTTCATGGATGGATTCGATTTTTTGTGTGCCTGCTGCACATAGCATACAAACTGCTAATAAAAAAGTTGCAGGCTCATTCAGAAAGTGAGATATTTTTAGAAGCTCAAACTAAGTCCCGCATACAAAAAGAATTCAGAGAAAAAATTGGACTGATTGTGACCATACCAAAGCCCGGTTTCGGTAACTCGAATGATGGCAACACTGCAAGGCGATTTTTCCAAAATGCCGATATGTCAGCGAGCATTACCAAAATCAACACCAATTTCATAAAAAATATGCACAATATTTTAATTGTTGTTTCTAGTGACCATCGAATCAACACGGAAAAGTTTCGCAATTTTGCTTTAAATTGTGCAAAAGCTTTTGTCAAGCACTATCCCTGGTATAATATGCCAACAAAACTGCATAAATATTTGATTCACAGTTCAGACGTCATTGCCCATGCATTATTGCCAATGGGTCAATTATCTGAAGAAGCTCAGGAAGCCAGAAATGAAGATTTTAAGGCTTTCAGGGAACATTTTTCCCGGAAATGTAGCAGAGAAAATACAAACGAAAAAATTTTGAATAGGCTTCTTATCAGTTCTGATCCTATTACATATATCCAGTAAAACCAAATTGCCGCAGAAAAAAGTCATGCACATGCCAACAGAAGCATTGGAGTTGTTAATAATAGCGAAAGAAGAAGGTAATGATATAAATGATTATTATGATGGGAATAATAATGATGTAAGCGAAAGTGAAGGTGAAGCTGAACACGATGATGATGATGATAGTGATCATGATGATAATTAATTTGCAATATAAGGAAATCACCAATTTTAGTGCATTTTTAAGATTAAATAAATAATGAAATTTGTATGAAAATCCTCAGTGCGTAATTTGTATTTTTGATCACAAAAAAAAACCTGTCCTGAAGTATTATAAATTGCATTAGTTTTTTACTATTTTATATATAATTAACTAAAATACATAGTTATAACACTACTAAATACTCTGTGTGAATTAGGCGCACAGATTGATACCAATTACCCCAGTGTGCGGCGGGAGCGACAAGCTGTCGTGTAGCGCTCAGGGTTGCCAGATAACTTGGACGGGAAGTCGCCGATACGTATTTCTAAAGTCTCCACAAATCGCCACGCTAAAATTTGAAGTCGGCAGAATAATCGCCAAGTAAAAACTCATAAAAAGATAGACAAATAACAATTTTTCATTTCGTATTAGCAAATAAAAACCACCATTCCTATAGGAAAATTTTTCCACTAGTTTGGTCGCTACGGCTAAAAACAGGTCAACAAAAATGCTATTTTTTGCAATTTTTTAAAAAAATTTCAACTTTGGCACCATATATCTCGAAAAAAATCTTTTGAACTCAAAAAGTTAGCTATCCTATCTTGTAGTATGTTGAAATATAAAAATCTTAAGTATAATAAGTTTATATTTTAGTTTCATTTCATAAAAGTTATTTTAAAAAAACTAAAACAATGAAAGATTCAATTTCATACATTTTTTCTTATAAACGTTTTTTTTTTCAAATAAATTTCAAATAAATTTTAATAAAATGCAAACCACTATGATTTTCGGATTCAGCGTGAAATTTCCCTATAGGAATTGTGGTTTTTATTTGCCGCAATTTTTTTTGTCGAGTAGTGTAATTGATGGAACCTGCTGAACCTGAGGTTTTGATATTAAAATTCCCAATTCTCACAATCAGAAAAACTCCAGGTTTGGTATGTTAAATTTTTTGTTAGGTTCGATTTTTGAAATTATGGAAATACACTTGTTTTGTCAGGCTTCTGCAAAAGAATTGACAATAACTAGGCAATTATACCTGAAATAAAAGAAATAACTTTTTTTGAGAGGAAAAAAAATGTAAAGCGTTAAATACATTAGGAATATATTCAAAATTTTTTTTCAGTAAATCCAATATGCATTAGATGCATTCAGCATTACACGAAGTTAAAATTGGTTATTTTAAAATTGCCATTGATAGCGTCTTCCAAACTGAAATCGCAATCTAGATTACTGTTATTTTCTGAGGTCACAGACTTTTCGTAGATGTAAGAATTGAACAGTTTCAGCATGTTGTCCAAAGGTTCAAAATTTGTGCACAATGTTGCGAATGGGAAAATGAATCTGTAGAGTGACCAAAATGGGAACGCTTATGCATTTCTAAGTTTGCTTTCACAATATGCATCATTATTTAAAATAGCACATTTGATCTTTGGTGGATTATAACTAGGGAAATTTGAAATCGCCATGTTGGCGACTAGTCGCCTAGGGCTATTTTCCAACGCCAAAACAGCTCCTCAAATCGACTATTTGGCGAGAAGTCGCCACACCGCTACAAAAAACGCTTTAATTTCCTTTAATTTAATATGTTACTTGTTACTTGTTTTTTTCTTTTCCAAACGTATTATATTGGCAAATCCGTAAAGTTGTAATTTTTTGAGGAAAAAAATTTTTTTTTCAAACTTATGACACTTTGTTTCTAAATATTGGTTCACCTTCAGATAAACATAACAATCCGGATTTTGCATTGTTTTGAACAAATGGTCAAAAAGTTATGGACCAAAACTTTTTTATCATTTTTGCTCGTTTTTGTTCCAAAACTTTTTAAACATTTGTTCAAAACGAGTTACCAATGCAAAATCTTGATTGTTATGTATATCTGAAGCTGAACCAATATTTAGAAACAGTGTGCCATAAATTTGAAAAAAAAAAATTTTTTATTATGTGGGCAAATCCTCGAAGTTGTTAAATTTGAGGGAGAAAAAATAATAATTACCGTTGAAAATTTTTCCACAGTATATTGTACACCTAAATCTACCAGGCAAGCAAGGTATTAACATTGTTTAATTAAATTCATGAATGTGCTATTAAAAAATAAGAAATTTTATTGCCAGGAAATCGAATATGTACCATATGTATATATGCCCTAATATCTTATTTATTTTTGAAAACACATTCAATTTTGATAACTAGAATTGTTTATTTTGAAGAAAGAAACATATTTATAGAACAAAATTCGTTATCAAAAACATGTTCAATTTTTTATAGACCAAAAAGTGAATAAAATTGAAATTTACAAATAAGTAGAGACACTTATGTTGGAAGCTTATAATAATAATGATGATGATGATTTTAAATAAATTAAACAAATGAAAATTTGGAAGGTGGACCAAAGGGTGAATAGAGCGGGCGTGCACGCTAGTCGTTCCTGGTCTATCAGCTCGTCGGCGATGTCGGGGTTCGTGCTCTACCTCCACTTGTCCTTTTATCATCGATATATATATAAAAAAAAATCGTGCACATTGATACAAAAAAAAACTTATTTAAATTATGTTAAAACAACACATCTGCAATGCAAACAAGGCGTTCCAATTACTTTCGACGTTGAGGCATTAAGCTGTTAATATGCCTCGGGTCTTAACCCTTGCCCAACCATAGTCTAAGAGACCGAAAATCTCTCCCAAACCCAACCATTATTGATCAAACTAACACATTGTCGGTGTCACCGCAAGACTATGTTTAAATCTACAGTTTATTCATTTTTCAATTAACACAATTTCAATTTATGCTTTTAAGTAAATACAAGATACAATAAGCCATTAGGCTGCAAAAATTCTAATCACATAACGCAAGAGGAGAGAGAGAAAAGAAAAAGATAATATATATATATGATCCGAGTAATTTACAAAAAAAAAATCTTATTACTATTATCTTTAAAAAAAAAATCGATTGCTGTTAACATAACCAATGTTAAACTATGTTTGTAAATGCATTGTACAAAAAAAATAATAAAATTTGAAATGTATGCTTTTAATAAGCCTTAAATTTTACAAAGAGATCGTGAATATAAATTCACGAAACCAACAAAATGATCTTCACATATCATCCACTTTGTGGAACTTAATAAAAATGGGTTAAATTAATTGCTTTGACTAACTTAGGTGAGCGAGCATACTTTTTATCTTATTGCATTTTGTTGATTTCGTTTTAATACTTCACACTTATAAGAGCATAACAAAAGAGATATATATTTGAGTAAAATAAATATGAGTAAATCACTTACTTTGCTTCCCGATCATCGACGAAGGGCCCTGCGTTACGATGTTGAGTTGCATCATATGAATACTCTGCTTCAATTAATGCTAGAATTTTTTTTTAAGACTTTTAGATAAATTTTATTTTCTCTCTGCTACGCTCTTGAAACCTTTTTTTTTCTTCAAATTTTTATACTTTAACTTTTTTTTTTTTTTTAAAAAAAATAAGTTTTGTTTTAATTCCTTTTTCTTTATATTAAGTTATTGGGTGCTAGATACTTTAATCTATAGCCCAGTAAAGATCAATTCTCTTATGATTTACAAAAAAAATAACCATCTTTGGAATTCGACTGGTTATAAGAATTTGACTTCAAGCACTAAAGTTAAATGAATTTCAAAATGAAGTGTTTCAAGAACTAGCTCAAAAATTGATTCGCAAGAACCTGAACTGTTTTTTCTCTTCACCATGAATTATTTTAATTTTCTATGTAAATTTATGAGTCGGGTAGTAAAGCGCCTTCAATTTGGTACGGCGCTGTAACCTTGGGCAGTCCCGTTTGTATTGTGGGGAATCTTCGAAGTCACCAAAACTTTCCCGCGCGCAATTATGTGGAGTCACTTTAGCGTTTCGCTGACAAAAATAGTGTGCACCTTAACTGCACGGAAAAAACACCAACTCAAATTTTATTAAAAATTAATAGGAGATTATAAAAATTAAAATCTGAAAACAAATATTACTTTTTTATAGTAATAAATGGAAAATCCTTATTAAAAATTCTATTCTAGTTTGTAAATATTTTCATTTTACATTTTTTAATAAGTGCATATTAAAAATTATTTTCTTCATTTTAATTATCACCTAAAAACTTTGAAATTTTACAAAGAATTTATTAAATTTTAATAACTTGCCACATTAGAATTTTTATATATTTCATATTGTAATATATGATTCCCGCTTTATAATTTTTAAAAAGTAGTTATAGAAAAATTATTTCAAGATTATTAATTTTTATTATATTGAATTTTATTTCTCTTTTGTGTTTAATTTGTACTCTGTTTGAGTTCTCAACATGTTCATGCAAAAAAATAAATATATAAGGCTTGCCAAACTCTTACTAATTGGCTTTGAAGTAATGTGTTGAACAGAATTGGGACGGGGTCGGGAAAGCGGCAACGGAAACTCGCTGGCTGCCCTAATTTTGTTCAACACACCAAAAAATTTAAAAATAAATTTCAGTTATTATTATTTCATCATAAAAACTTTATAATGTACTTTTTTAAAAATAGTACAGTCCTTTTAAAATATAATAAATTATTGCAGAAATTTTAAAATCTACTTTGTAAAAATTAAAAACTTGCATTCGAAAAATTAATGCCTGCTTGATGCAATTTTTATATTACGCTTAGTAATTTTTAATAGACACTCGAACCGTTTCTAAATTACTAAATTACCTACTAATTTTTCTTAAATTTTCATTAATATTTACAATAATTTCGAGTTGGTGTTTTTTCCGTGTGGGCGGAGTCTGGCAAAAGAAAATGCGCTCTGAATCTTCCTCACGAGAACTTATACAATTTCCAATTCAATTAAATGTGATAAATTAACTTTTCCGCGGTTTAGCTTTGTATAATATATATAAAAAAAAACTTGTTATACAGAAACTCTGCTGCTCAACGATGTTGATCTTCTGAGTATCCGCATAGAAAAGAATTAAGCAATTTCTGCCAGCGATGATCCGCATTAGTACCGCTTACCCAAAGTCATACCATTTGGAGTAAACGGTATTCTTCAAAAACTAGTTTCTACCAAAAAAAATATAAGCAGTAGCTGAGCAAAGTCGCCACCAAAATTCGCTACTCTAACTAGTTGTAATATAAACCAAACTCCTGACACATAGCCTACGCTGCTACTAACTAGGACTAGTGTAGTGTGCACGCGTGCACAAACTTAGATTTAGTATACAGAGGTAGCCAACGAAAATAAGTCTTACTTACTTGCATTAGAGTGTATAACAGTTTAGCGACAAATAAAGTAAGTTTAATGGCCTATTTTATAAATAGTTTTAATGTAATTTTAAATATGTATAGTTCTTGCAATCGATGATTATTGATCTAATATTACAAAGACTAAATTTATTTGTATTTGTTTATCTGAATGAATTCCAATTTTTGGAAAATTTACATAAAAAGTCAGATAAAAACTCATATTTACTAAAATTTTTCTCTTGCCCATTACAAAAACAGGTTTAAAATACTGATACTTATATCAGTATTTAAAATCTGGGCATGAAAAGATAAAAATTTTTTTTTCTAGCAAAATTTAAACTGTTTTTATATCTTTTGCGTGGTATGTCTCCAAAATTTTACCATTCAAATCTTCTAGCAAATAGTAAACTGTGCCTGTTTTTTCACGAACTCTCGCTTTCAAGTAGGTTTTAGCCAACTTGCTGTTGTAGTTATTTGCGAAATTACTTTGCGTAAAGTTTCTGCGCAAAACTACTTGACCAACTTGGAATTTTATTGGGCGTGTGCGTAAATTATATGTTTTCACATTTGCATCATAAGCTTTTTTCAGATTTTGCTTGACTATATTTCGAACCATGGATAAATTATCATGTCGGTTTTCATGAGTGACTGATCTGCCTTCTTCGAGCATAGATATATTTTTCAATAGCTTGTAACTTTCGCCATGGTTCAACATGTGTTGACCAAAAACAACGAAGTAAGGACTATGCCCAGTAGATTGGTGAATAGAGTTTCGCAAAGCACAATTAATGCTGCTGAGGTGGACGTCCCACTCACGCTGATCTTTTTTAATATATGCTCGAAGAGCTGCGTTAATAGAACGGTTTACTCTTTCTGAGCTATTGCTCTGAGGTGAGTAGACAGCAGTGCATATATGCCTTATGCCCAATCTAGTCAAAAACGACTCAAATTCACCCGACCGAAATTGGCTACCATTATCACTTAATAGTGTTTCGGGGACACCAAATATATCAAAAATGTTTGTTTTTAAAAAATTAGTTATCGGAGTAGTTGTAAACTTTTTTAGCGGACAAAGGAATGTGAACTTGGACAGGTGATCAAGCACAATTAAAATGCCAATATAGCCGTTTTTTGACCTTGGCAATGTCAGTTGGTACAAAGTTACCCATGGGCGGTTTTTGAATTTTGGTAGAATGCTTTTTCGTCCTACAAGTTTCACAACTGAGCACATATTCGCGTACTGCACGGTACAATGATGGCCAAAAGAAAAACCTTATTCGCTCAACTGTTTTTGTAACTCCTCCATGAGCACATGTTGCACCATCATGAGCATTGCGAACAACGCTCAGCTGTAAATTCTTTGGCACGACTAATTTCCATGCATAACTTTCCTGTTCTTCCTCACCTGTATAATATTCGGTTCGTTTGTAAATGAATTTGTCGCAAACTTTCAAATCAGGAAATTTACTGATATCTTTCAGAATTTTGTTGCGTTGATCAGTATATTCTACGCTATTAAATTCTTCGGACTCTAAATTAATTTCTGGAATGTTTTCTATAGTCAGCTCAGAAACTTCGTCGTTGTTTTCTGCATTAACACGTGACAGGGCGTCTGGTACCACGTTAGCACTGCCTTTGCGATGCTCGATTTCAAATTCAAAACCTTGCAATTTTAAGGCCCAGCGAGCCAATCGTCCGCTAAGATCGGTCTGTTTCATGAGCCATCGAAGGCTAGCGTGGTCCGTAATAAGTTTGAATTCTTGCCCTTCTACATACGGGCGAAAATTCTTAACTGCCAATATCGCTGCCAGACACTCTTGTTCCGTCACGGAGTAGTTACGTTGAGCATGGTTCAGCTTCTGAGACATGAAAGCCACAGGAACTTCATCACCATGTTCATTATTTTGGGCTAGAACTGCTCCTACTCCATGTTGACTTGCGTCACACTGTATAATGAATGATTTCGAAAAATCGGGGTTGGCGAGCAAGGGTGCTGATGTCAATCGGTCCTTTAGCAATTTAAAAGCTACATCCGCTTCCGGCGTCCATTTAAAAGTACGTGCTTTTTTCAGAAGTTCGGTTAGGGGGCTGGCGATTTCCGCAAAATTAGAAATAAAACGCCTATACTACCCTGCCATTCCCAAAAATCGCCGTAACTGCCGTACCGTCTTTGGCGGAGGATATTCTGTAATAGCTGAGATTTTCTCAGAATCTGTACGCAATGTTCCACGTCCAACAACATAACCCAAATACCGTACTTGTTTGAGGCAAAATTTACTCTTTGCAATGTTAATAGTTAGTCCAGCCTTTCGAATATGCAGTGCCACCTCCTGCAGGAGTTGAATATGTGACGGGAAATCTTCCGAAAGCAGCAACAGGTCATCAAGATAAACGAAGACTCTTTCTTTTAACTGGTAAGGGATAACCTTATCCATTAACCTACACATCGTCTGGGGAGCGTTGCACAAACCGAACGGCATTACCGTAAATTGGTAAAGTAGTCGGTTCGGCACCGTGAAAGCAGTTTTCTCGCGCGAATCCACCCCCGGCGGAATCTGCCAGAAAGCATCTTTCAAATCCAAGCTTGAGATGAATTCAGCGCGAGGAAGCATGCTTAAAATCCCCTCGATGTGCGGGAATGGATAGGCATCCTTCACCGTTACCCCGTTCACTTTTCGACTGTCTAAACAGAGTCTGGCCTTCCCAGGTTTTCTCACTAACACTACCGGAGAAGACCAGCTACTATTTGACTCCTCAATTACCCCCATCTCTAACACTCGGTCAATCTCTTGTCCCATAATTTTCTCCACCGCAGGAGAAATTGGAAAATGCCTTTGTTTTAATGACGTGTTCAATGACGTGTTCTAAAATATTTGTTTTGCCGAGGCCAGATTCTTCGAAAGATGGAAAACATTTTACTGTAGCACTCAACAAGTCTTTTTGCGCTGCACTTAGGTCATGAATGTGTGGATCATCGTGAGGAAAACTAATTTCACCTATTATGTTTGGAGCAATCTAAAAAATTTTCCAAAAATTTACGCCTAAGTAGATGTTCTGTGCTAAAGTTGGGATTATATAAAAGTCTATTTTATTTGTTTTGTCCTGGAAGGTCACTTCTAAAGATACAACGCCAATAATATTCTGTTTTGTCCCATCAGCCATGCGGACAGAAGATTTTAAGGGTTTCAATTTAAATTGTTCCGTGCTTAAAATTTCCTCTGCCAAACTACTCCCAATACAACTAGCTGAAGCTCCTGAATCGAGCAACCCAAGCACAGTTCTGTTTAAAATTTTTATGGAAGCATAAGGTCGGATGTCATCTTCCCTACATAATATTGTAGAAACAAGGAACTGTCGCTTAGTTTTTACTTTTTCCCAATAATCTCTGGCACGTTTAGCTGATCTAGACTTACTGAAAATTCCTTTACGAATCTTTTGATATTCATTATATCTCTCGTGAAAAGGTCTGATTGGGTATAAATTTGACGAATCTGGTGTAATTGTCTTATCTGGTTTTTTTAAAATTGTTATAGTTGGTTTTACTGTTTGTAATTCCTCTTTTGGGTATTGGGATGTCTGCTGTTGTTGTTGCAGGCATCCCCCTGCTTGTTTTCCGTTAAGCTGCACTTTGGACAATTGGGAAGGAAAAATCCCAAAAGACCGCAACCATAACAAAACACTCGGCGGGGTTCCTCGCAGTGCTTATAACTGTGCCCAGTTTTCTCACAGTTCCAACATTTCACATTAACAAAATCTGTACATTTTGTTTGAGAACGAATCTCACAAGCATCCTCAACAAAATTATCGGATTCCTTTTCCGATTCGAAAACTTCAGTAATATGTCGTTTTGGAAAGCTCATTGGCTTGCTATAATTAAAATTTGAACGCGATGCAGTCTCGAGAAGGCTCTCTCGACGATTGCAAGCTCGTCTCAATTGAGGAATCGTTTTGATCTCCAAATGCAGGAGTTCATGGCAAACTTCTGTTCGCAAATCCCGTGACAAAATTTCTACTAGTGCAATTTGCGACAATGGGGTGCGTAAACTATCGCAAATAAACATAACACTGTCGAAAAATTGCTCAAATGTTTCATTTGAAATCTGTTTACGGGAGCGAATGCTCTCTTCAATGTCAAAATTGGACCGTACATCTTTGAAATTTTTACGCAGATCATCACATATTAAATTCCAGTCCAGTGCTGGTACTGATCGGTGATATCGCCAAAACCATCTTTTGGCTTTCCCTTCAAATAAAACGTGGACGTGCTGACACAGTAAACCAAAATTTCCTCGAAGTGAGGATACTGTGAGAGCATTCACCCTGTAAATAAATTCATCCACTGAAATATTTTCTAGAGACCCATCAAAAGTTAGCTTCCAGTCAAGGATAGATTTTGCAACTGATTGCGAGGATAAATTATTAGCATTTAAATTCTGTTGAATAACTGAATTATTTTGATTAGAATATTGTCGAGAACTTTGACTATTATCTTGTTCATTATTGGAGCGCTGCAACTCATTTATTTGATTTTGATCTAGCATATTATTTAAATTATCAGGCCGATCTGATTCTCGGGTGGATCTCTCATTTTGCACTGTCTGAGCCCTAATATTTTGTTGGGCACGAGATCTATCGTTACGGTAGTTATTATTTCCATTTATACTCATACTTTGGAAGTAATGTTCAAGAGAACTATTAACAAGGGAACCCACAGTCGTTGTTAACTCACGCATCATGTTTTGATGCTGGCGTTGAGTTGTGGCATCAATCAGTTCTTGGACATGTCTGTAGTTAAAACTTGAATTGGCATGCTCATTTCTATTTCGGTTTGAGTTGTGAAAATGTCCTGAACGCCCACGTCTAGAAGGATTTGCTGGAGACTGTACTCCATGTCCTTGTATCCAATCTAAACTACTAGCATTTGTTCGTGAACGAGTTATTGGCCCTGTAAAATTACCAGAGTTTTTCCTTACTGTTCCAGTCGCGCCTTCAAGTTGTGATTCTTGTTCCGCAAAACTATGTAAGGATTGTGTGTCAACCGACTTATTACATCTTGGGCAGATATTATTTTCTCGTAACCAAACTGATATACATGATCGATGGAAACCGTGATTGCATGGTGTAAGAGCAAAATTTAATTCTGTTGTTGGTTCAGTACATATCGAACAGATTTCGCCTGGTACACCAACATGCAACAGATCATCACTACTATGGCGCACCGCCATTTTTGGTTGCAAAAAAAAACTATTCAGAACAAAAGCTTAAGACCGAGAAAAAAAAAAAATACCACTCGAAATAAATTCCAAAGTCGAAGGCAACAAAACCTCAAAGCTTCTAACTAAAGGGTGTTTTTTTTAGAGGTTTGTTTTTCGAATAGAGATAAAACTGGGATTTTGTGGTCAAATCTGGCAACTCTAATGTCATTTATATTCAGTTTGGTTTGCCATTTCATCATGAACAGGTTGACAAAAGAACAACGCTTGCAAATCGTGCAAATTTATTTCGAAAATAATGGTTCAGTTCGCGAAGTTTACCGCAAGCTCCGTCCATTTTATGGTCGACATAATCGTCCATCAGAGCAATTAATTCGGTTAACCATGGATCGTTTTCGCACTACGTTTACTCTATGTGATAATACGCATCCGCAGAGACGTCGAACAGTGCGCACCGAAGAAACAATTGCCGCTGTAGAGCAAAATGTTGAAGAGGACCCGAATGAATCGATTCGCCACCGTGCACAGCAATTGGAGCTTTGTCCATCAACTTTATGGAAGATTTTGCGCAAAGATCTTGGCTTCCGACCTTACAAGATCCAGCTTGTGCAAGAATTAAAGCCGCGAGACCATGCAATGCGTCGTGATTTTGGTGTATGGGCCGAAAATGAGATTGATCTCAATGCTGATTTTCATCGCAAAATTTTGTTCAGTGATGAGGCTCATTTTTGGTTGAATGGCTACGTCAACAAGCAAAATTGCCGCATTTGGAGTGAAGAGAATCCACATGAGACCCTTGAGACGCCATTACATCCACAAAAACTGACTGTTTGGTGTGCTCTATGGGCTGGTGGAGTCATTGGGCCATACTTCTTCCGAAATAATGCTGGAGAGTCAGTTACCGTTAATGGAGACCGGTATAGAGCCATGATAACCGACTATTTTGTTCCCGAATTGGATGGCATGAATGTGGATGAGTTGTGGTTCCAACAAGACGGCGCTACATGCCACACAGCGCGCGTCACAATCGATTTATTGAAGGAAACATTCGATGAGCGCATAATTTCGCGGAATGGACCTGTCAATTGGCCACCAAGATCGTGTGATTTGACACCATTGGATTATTTTCTTTGGGGATATGTGAAGTCGCTCGTCTACGCCAACAAACCAGAAACGTTAGGGGACTTGGAAGCCAACATTCGTGGCGTTATTGCCGACATACGGCCCCATATGCTCGAAAAAGTGGTTGAAAATTGGACCTCTAGAATTGGCTTTATTCGAGCCAGCCGCGGCGGCCACATGCCCGAAATCATATTTAAACATTAATGGCATAAAATTATCCTTCCAATAAAGCCAAATTGATGGACATTAAAACGATTTTCTTGTGTTTTATTTCAATTCGAAGTTGTATACCTCTAAAAAAAACACCCTTTATTACTTCTTACTATAACTTCCTACTAACATCAGCACTTCAATTGATGTTAAAAAAAAATCAACTGAATACAAAAAAAAAACAATTTTCAAACTAAGCAATTCCAGTTATTATTTAATAATTAAAGAAAATTAGGAAAAAGCAAAACTAATTATTGAAGCAAAACTCCAAACTAAGAAACCACGGAATCTAATTTCAATATTTTGAATATCAAATATTGATTTCTCAAAAAAATCAGCAACAAATAGCGCTGGTTACAATATATAGAAAGTTCATAAATTTGTTCAAGTCCTGCGAATGATTACCGACACCAAGTTAGCTTAAAAGAAATAACATCGAAAATAAATTGTATCTTGCCTTGCTTACAAAAAGAAGCAATTTTAAAAAATTTTCTTATCCTCAAGTTGACTTATAACGTCGTCAGCGGTATGAAAACATACTTCACTTAAAAACGTCAAAATTAAAACAACTTTTATACAAGAAGTCCCTTTATATATTTGCTGGTACATTTGTATATACAATTAAGAACCAGCCTGTATTCCAAAACAGATATATTAGGGAATTATAATTAATACTCTTAGAAAAGTACTACAAAAGTACAGGAACATCATGCAGTTAGACGGTTAGGTAAGCTCTATGAGACCTAATCCTGATTCCAGTCTTTCTGAATATGTCGAAAAAATAGATTTTACAGAACCCAAAATATTGGGCCCCACGTTGGGCGCCATTTTTATATATAATAATAATGATGATGATGATTTTAAATAAATTAAACAAATGAAAATTTGGAAGGTGGACCAAAGGGTGAATAGAGCGGGCGTGCACGCTAGTCGTTCCTGGTCTATCAGCTCGTCGGCGATGTCGGGGTTCGTGCTCTACCTCCACTTGTCCTTTTATCATCGATATATATATAAAAAAAAGTCGTGCACATTGATACAAAAAAAACTTATTTAAATTATGTTAAAACAACACATCTGCAATGCAAACAAGGCGTTCCAATTACTTTCGACGTTGAGGCAGTAAGCTGTTAATATGCCTCGGGTCTTAACCCTTGCCCAACCATAATCTAAGAGACCGAAAATCTCTCCTAAACCCAACCATTATTGATCAAACTAACACATTGTCGGTGTCACCGCAAGACTATGTTTAAATCTACAATTTATTCATTTTTCAATTAACACAATTTTAATTTATGCTTTTAAGTAAATACAAGATACAATAAGCCATTAGGCTGCAAAAATTCTCATCACATAACGCAAGAGGAGAGAGAGAAAAGAAAAAGATAATATATATATATGATCCGAGTAATTTACAAAAAAAAATCTTATTACTATTATCTTTAAAAAAAAAATCGATTGCTGTTAACATAACCAATGTTAAACTATGTTTGTAAATGCATTGTACAAAAAAAATAATAAAATTTGAAATGTATGCTTTTTATAAGCCTTAAATTTTACAAAGAGATCGTGAATATAAATTCACGAAACCAACAAAATGATCTTCACATATCATCCACTTTGTGGAACTTAATAAAAATGGGTTAAATTAATTGCTTTGGCTAACTTAGGTGAGCGAGCAAACTTTCTATCTTATTGCATTTTGTTGATTTCGTTTTAATACTTCACACTTATAAGAGCATAACAAAAGAGATATATATTTGAGTAAAATAAATATGAGTAAATCACTTACTTTGCTTCCCGATCATCGACGAAGGGCCCTGCGTTACGATGTTGAGTTGCATCATATGAATACTCTGCTTCAATTAATGCTAGAATTTTGTTTTAAGACTTTTAGATAAATTTTATTCTCTCTCTGCTACGCTCTTGAAACCTTTTTTTTTTCTTCAAATTTTTATACTTAAACTTTTTTTTTTTTTTTAAAAAAAATAAGTTTTGTTTTAATTCCTTTTTCTTTATTTTAAGTTATTGGGTGCTAGATACTTTAATCTATAGCCCAGTAAAGATCAATTCTCTTATGATTTACAAAAAAAATAACCATCTTTGGAATTCGACTGGTTATAAGAATTTGACTTCAAGCACTAAAGTTAAATGAATTTCAAAATGAAGTGTTTCAAGAACTAGCTCAAAAATTGATTCGCAAGAACCTGAACTGTTTTTTCTCTTCACCATGAATTATTTTAATTTTCTATGTAAATTTATGAGTCGGGTAGTAAAGCGCCTTCAATTTGGTACGGCGCTGTAACCTTGGGCAGTCCCGTTTGCATCGTGGGGAATCTTCGAAGTCACCAAAACTTTCCCGCGCGCAATTATGTGGAGTCACTTTAGCGCTTCGCTGACTAAAATAGTGTGCACCTTAACTGGGCGGAGTCTGGCAAAAGAAAATGCGCTCTCAATCTTCCTCACGAGAACTTATACAATTTCCAATTCAATTAAATGTGATAAATTAACTTTTCCGCGGTTTGGCTTTGTATAATATATACAGAAATTCTGCTGCTCAACGATGTTGATCTTCTGAGTATCCGCATAGAAAAGAATTAAGCAATTTCTGCCAGCGATGATCCGCATTAGTACCGCTTACCCAAAGTCATACCATTTGGAGTAAACGGTATTCTTCAAAAACTAGTTTCTACCAAAAAAAATATAAGCAGTAGCTGAGCAAAGTCGCCACCAAAATTCGCTACTCTAACTAGTTGTAATATAAACCAAACTCCTGACACATAGCCTACGCTGCTACTAACTAGGACTAGTGTAGTGTGCACGCGTGCACAAACTTAGATTTAGTATACAGAGGTAGCCAACGAAAATAAGTCTTACTTACTTGCATTAGAGTGTATAACAGTTTTGAGACAAATAAAGTAAGTTTAATGGCCTATTTTATAAATAGTTTTAATGTAATTTTAAATATGTATAGTTCTTGCAATCGATGATTATTGATCTAATATTACAAAGACTAAATTTATTTGTATTTGTTTGACGAAGGGTGAATAAATTATTCTTTAAAATCTTTATCTGAATGTTAAAGTAAATTCCAATTTTTGGAAAATTGACATAAAAAGTCAGATAAAAACTCATATTTACTAAAATTTTTCTCTTGCCCATTACAAGCTGAATTTCTGAGACCATTGCTGGCACAGTCTCAACACTCTAAGTAACATATAAGATTGTGTGCCTTCTTTCGCTACCCAAATCCCCTAGACGCTATTTGAAATGTTCAAAAAGTTATCAGCGAGAAAAGATTGTGACATGTTGAAAGAGACACATTGAAAGTAGAAAATTTCGACGTTTTTATGCCTAAGTCATCGTCATATTCATACATTTTATGCAAATTAAATTTTTTTATTTGGTAGATATGTTGGTTAATTTCTGTTCTTTCATGTAACCATAGAATTGGTTACCTAAAAAAAGTTTATTTCGACTAGAAAAGTGAGTGACAAGAAACGTAACAACTTTACGGATTTGCCCATATACTAAAATAATGAACAAACTGGTGTATTTTTTATAAGCGGCTGAAGCAAAAATTTGACATCGAAATAGGGCCAGTAAGGATTAAAGATAAAAATTTACAGAAATTTCTAAAATTTTTTTATCCTATTTTGAACCAATTGAGAAGGCGTCGCATTTGATTTTCGCAAAAATCCAAATAAGAACCATCCTAATGTACATAAGTATTTGAGATGCTCACTTGCGAAATCGATTAACTGAGTGTAGACAAATACAACAAATTACAGCGCCCACACATTATATATAGAGTACCAAAAAATTAATTTCGATTTTTTGTGGTGTCAGGTTTAACTATTCAAAGCTTTTGGTACTGAACCGAACACTTAGGTAATAATAGAGTGCCATAACACAATACTATAAAATAGAAACGCGAAATTAATCGATTCGGCCTGTGAACATTTATTTCTCCTGCATAGTATTTTTGATGGTACATAGATAATGAAGTCTGTACCGATTTTACTGATTTGCCTTTTTTTAGATTATCTCTAAAATAATTAATCATAGGACCTACGCATGTGCTATGGGAAAAATAATACATAATGCGACTTGTGTCGATAATTCCCGTGTGAGTACAAAAAAAATACATATGCTACCGGCCAAACTAGTTTTTAGGATAAACTTGTTTTTCCTAGGTCAAACTAGTACATCGAAAGCGTGTTAGGATATACCAGTTTAGCCTAGGAAAATTTTAGTCTGTTCGGATAGGTAGGTGGACATATTAAACAAAAAAAATAATCATATCTTTGTACCAGGGGCATCACGGTGGTCTTTAAAAAATTTTAATTTTTCGAAATACCACTCGCGATTTTTTTCAAGGATAATGTTGGGGGACCCTTCCAGTGTCAAAATCCGCGAACCGCGAAATCGAACGTCCAGCCATTTTTTCGACATTTTCATTTTTTTAACGATTTTTTGAGTATATCTCGGTGTTTATATACATTAGAGCACTTCAAAATAAAAACTCTTTGATTTTTTTCACGATGTGTCAGTGGATTACAATAGCCCTATATGTCTAGACAAAACAACCCTTAAGGATTTTCATCAATTTTGAAAACTGGATTGCCGCCGCCTGTTTTAAGTTGCCTACCCATTTTCGAAAATATTGATTTAAAAAATGGTGCAAGCTAAAGAGGTTATCAAATTTTGCAAGAAAGTGGATATGCTTTTCTAACTATTATCGATCGAGGAATTCGAATCCGTGATTAGTTTTACTTCTTCTTTTTTTCTTATAAAAAAATTTAAACTTGACCGAAATAAATCAAAAAATACCGATTTTCTGCATGCCATTTTTATAAAAAATAAAAACACTTAGAAAACACTGTTGTATCATCTAAAAAAAGTACATATTTTATCATTGGTTTTGTCGGCATTCTGAATTTGGTTTGATGTTTAGGCTAAGTTTTGGAAAGATCTTGTCTTGAAAAAATTACAATATGAAGAAAAACAAAAATGGTATTCATCTAAACGCGCAGGTTTGCACAGTTGTGCAAATGGGCAACTTTGCGCAATGTGTTTCATGAACGCCCCATCGAATATTTTGTGCATCGAATATTTTGGGCAGTTGTCATTTTTTGTGACAGAAATCGTATGGGAAAAGAGAGTGACAAATACAAAATTTGTAAACAATATTTTTTTGCTGAGAAAATCGTATAGGAAAAGAGAGTGACAGATTTGCACAACTACCAGCGCAAGTTTGAGCGACCAAATTATTGTGCAAACTTGCACAACTTGTTCCAAACACTTTCCATACGATTTTTGACAGTTCGTTTGCACAGGGTTCAAAAATGCACAACTTCCAGTTTGCGAGGGTTTTGAACAGTTAGATGAATACCTTTATGGTAAAGTAAAATTAAAATTTGTGTTTTTCTTGTTTTGATTTTTCTATAACACTTCATAAAAGTTGTGAGCTGTCAAAAGTATGGTCCTTATATATTTAAGATATTAGTAGACAAAATGGGACACGTTATGTGACAGAAAATGGAAAATGAATTTATAAAGACTCAAAAGTCTGCGAAAAGTGCCCGAGATTTTTATGCAACTTATATTAAAGAGACATCAATGATGTGACGTTAGTTAGTGACGTGACGTTACAAACTTTGAAATAATGAAATAAGAAAATTTTTAGTGAATTCATCCTACTGAAATTTTTTAAGCTCTTCGCATTTAACTTGATTTCAATTTCAATTTTGAATCACTTGCACCTAAAAATTAAAATCTTTTGATTCTAATAGAACTTCTGATTCTCTGACAGAATCTTTAAGAAATTTTGAAAATTGTTGAAAATTGACGGAGTATAACTTCTCATGAAAAAAAACCAGGCTGATTTTCTCAAAAACCCTAAATGTTTTGACGCTTAAAACTTTACTGTGGATTTGTATTAATATGAGAGAGAAATGCCATGAGTGATTTGAGGTTAGGAGATTTTTTTTCCAAAATCGAAATGTCAATTTTTTTTTTTCATCATTGCCAAGCCACTCTACGGAACTATTTTCAAAGCAAATAACAAATGCAGCATTCCAAATTACTTTCTGCAAATCGTGCTTGCATTCTGGATACTTTTGTTTTACTGTTATTTTCGTCATACATATAATAGAATCAAAAGACAAAAATTAATTATTTTGATTTGGGTAAAAATGTGACTCTTTTGAAAAAATATTCAGCGGTCTTTCAAGCTTTGACACTAAAACTTTAAAGGGGCATAACTTCGTAAATATTTTTTTTAATCAAATCGGGGGAATATGTGTCCCCTTATATGCTCTGAAAAACAACATGTATAATCGGCAACCAATTCCGTCATTTGAAGTTAGTCCGACTGCATGGTTTGAAATGGATTTGGTATATGGAAATAATTTTTTTGCTTTCTACCATACACAAAAAATAATTTTAAACCTCTAAAGTCTAGACGTTAGGTCATTTTTGTGCGGCTAGGTTGAGTGAAAATGGTCTTAGTAAAATATGACAACTTTGAAAATGGTACCCCAAATCGATAATACTTAAATTAGGCTTTATATTGTTAAAATTTGTATACCCTTTTAAATGGGATATGACTTAATAAAAATTATAGACCAAGTTCAGAGATATTAGACATGAAATTCGACCTCACATTTATCAATACTACCTAGGGAGCTGAAATTTGTGCTGTTGAGCAATCTTTTTTGGTTCTTTAATGTGTCAATTTCAGCAAAATCGTATGTTTTTTAAACTTCATACGTATGTAATATATGGGGTAAAATTTGCCAAGCATACCAGGTAAAAATTAATTGTGCTCCGATCTTGTTCAAATTTTGGTTATTTGTAGTTCTAGTAGCGATCGATAAAATTCCGGTAGGATTTTGCTCCAACATTATTAGTTTTTAAAATACGGAGGTATAAAATTGGTAATTTTCGAAATTTTTTTAACGGGCGTTTTTTTTTGAAAATTCAGTACATACTTGGATTTCATTTATTAATTAGGAATTGTAATAAGTGATTTCAATAGAGTTTTCATGATCATTACCAAAAAAAATACCTTGTTTAAATTATTTTTTTTTTTAGAAAAATTTTCCAATTTAGATTTTATTTATTTTTTTATATTTTAATATTTTTTTATTTAGACTTATATGAAAGCTTGATCTATTAGCTTTCAGAATATTAAGAATTTAAAATGAGATCGAAGTGGGTTTTGCGAGTTGAAAGTGCGCATGCGCCACGCTCTGCCCAGATACAGAACAAAAAGAGCGAGATAATGATCGTGAAAGTTTTTTCCAGAGAAATCCAGTTTAAAATCAATGGAAATAAAACAGGATAGTTACAGCAAAATTACAGGATTTCTCACAAAAATATAGGAGTAATTTTTTTATAGGATATTCGCTGAAAATACAGGAGAGTCTTATAAAATACAGGATAAATGGCATGGTAAGGAATAACATATAAAAAAATCAGAAAGCACAAAAGATGTTATATTGAAAATGTTTTGCGAAAATTTTTTTTAACTAAACAAACAAATTTATTTAAATATTTTGAAATTTTTTTATAAAGTTATCAAAAATTATCAAATAGTTTTTTATTCTATTTTCTATACTGCCAACAGATATTCGAGATTCTTATGGCATCGGGTAGCTTAAGAAATTACGCATCTATTTAATGCCGGTATCTTAGTTCAAACCTATAAAAAATTGCCTAAGAAAATTACCTATTTCTCAATTTTACATGTATTTCAACAAATTGACATAAACAAAACATCAATTATCTCGAAACGAGTTTTTATTGAGATACCCCTAATTCGCTTCTGACGGCAGTATAGCTTTTAAGATATTTCGTTTCATAAAATGCTCAAAAAGGTAAAAAATACCAAGTGTGCAGCAGAATGACCGATATGTATTCCACACATATTTTACATATGTATGTACTTATGTTATATCATTAAAATATATAAATTAAAAAAAAACATTAGGGATCTTTTTTCCCCTTTGATGTTCATCGACTATAAATAACATCCCTAATAATTCCCCATTCAAGTTTTTTGCTGTAACTCAACCCACCGTGGTTGTTCTAAATGACGCATATTTTGCTCATTCGGACAATATCAACAGTGTTTTCTAAGTGGTTTTAGTTTTTAAAAAATGTCATAGAAATCTGCACGTTAAAAATCGGGGGATTTTAATTCTTAGAATTAACCGTAGATTACATTTCCGCTAGACGTTTAGTCATGTTTTTTCCACCCGAACAATTTGACCCAGCCTAATATACATACTTGAAAAAGAGTAAGTTTTCGAAATTTCAGCGTTCCCGAAGATTTCAAGAACATAAAGTTAATTTTAACATGTCTAATGCACACAGTCTCTGTTTGTGTTTTGCTACAGTGTCCCGCGGCAGTTTTAACCTATATCTCTTTATATTAGTGACATTTAATAACATAAAACATATTGTTACGCATTCTAAGCTTTTTATGTTCTTTGCTAATTTCTCCTGGTGTAGTTCAAGCACACATTTACATACATACATTGATAACATGCATCTGTATAAGTTTGCCTGACACTGATGTAAACATTACATTATGTACACGTCCATGCAAAACATACCTGACTGTATCCTCTTTAGATGATCCACGATAAGCTGGCCCCACGTTCATTTTTCGTTCAGAATGGTGGTGATGGGTTTTACGCCCATGTAATGAAGAGCTATTTCTATTCGAATTATCCTCAGAAATGTCATCAAAAGCAGGGGGAGGTGTTGAACTACAGGAAATCGTTGTGCCTAGCAATACATGAGATAAATGTAAAAAAAGCTTTAACTCAGATCAAATAAAAGCAACTTATTTAATAATTAATGATGAAATTATAGCAATTGCTGCCATGTTTGGTTAAACAAAAACATACGCAAACATAAAAAATGAAATGGTTATGATGACAAAAAGTAAGCAGATTATCAATGTTATTTAGTTAATTATGTCAGTCAAAAGTTTTTCGCTGAAATATGGAGATTTGAAGATATTTTATTTTAAATTGCAGTCCATCTGATTAGCTCTGGAACTACGATCCAAAGTTTGTTTCCTGAAATCGGACTTCTTATTAAGGTTATCACTGCAAGTTCGACGTACAGAGTTTTGTACTGGTGTGGCTTTAACTTCTATCTTATTTTTTGTCACTTCATTTGTTTCAAATTGACTTTCGCACGACCTCACTTGTGGCCTTTGTGTTTTTTCGAGATCTCTTTTCACTTCAATAAATGCACTTATAGATTGCAAGAGATTGTCTTCCTGGTCTCCACCACTGTCATCTAAAGCCATATCTACATATTGTAGATACTTTTGATGTTTGTTTTTTATGTTTTGTTTTCTATGTTGCTTTTTAGGAATTTGATCGGAAGTTACGATGTTATCGTCCTGGCAAATGGGTGGAAAGTTTCTTATTATCGAGCCAACCGAAGAACAACCACTACGTGACACAAAACTACTTCGCCTTTGAAAAAGATCCACTCTTGGATAGTGTGTCATAATTTCGGATCGATTGGTGGAACGCACAGATCTAAGTGATCGCACTGATTCCGCAGTTGCAACAGAATGTGCTTTTGCTTTGGATAAGACTTGCGGCCTAGGAACATTTTGTTCATCTTCATCTATATCGAAAAGATCATGAAGCTCAAGCCAATCTCGAACATTGCTCGGAGATCGTTGCTCTCCGAAGCGTGGAATAGACGTTTCGGGCACTTGTAGAAAGTTTTTTGCTAGGGGAGATTCTATGTGTGTTCTAGTTGTCGTGTAAGTACCTGATGACGGCGACGCTCGATGTTGTTCATGTTTGCGTGGATCATGAAGAGCAGCGGCTTTTTTGTTGCGTGGTGAACCTCTTGGTGGCACTGGAGGTGGCACTCTTGTAGCAACTCCAGATCCAATGGATAATGTTGGCTTGTTTGCTGCGGTAGAACTAGTTGCTTTGCCGACTTGTACGGAAGCGGAAGATATGCCCACAGGAATCGTGGCTGAGGGCTTGCCTTGTGTTAGAGTTTTAGCACTGTGTGAACCAGAAGCATGCGAAGTATGTGCTGCATTGGTGGCTGATATTAACATAAAGATATATAGAGAATTAAATAAATTTGTAGTCAATTTCTGAAAAATATACATACTTATATGGTACATTATTTAAAACATTGATCCCCCAAAGAGGATCATCTGGAACAATTTCTACTGCTTCAAATTTCATTTAAAACTCAAAGTCCAACTTTAATTTAGAAGTCGGAAGTTTTCTTCATTGACTAACGGACATGACCATTGTTTTCAATATCGTAAACGATCGAAAACGAAAGATTCCTTATTTATTGATATATACGACACATTCAAAATAACTTTCGAAATCATCGGTTGACAGACAATTTTGATTATGAATGCCACATATGACATATTTATATAACATATTTACATACACAGCTGGTCAAAGAAATAGGTACAAGCGCTAATAAATTGTTTTCAATCAATATATCATCAGTTATTTGAATCTACAAAATTTACCTTTACACAAGTTGTTCCGTTAATGATAACTAATCGACTAATTGCTAATTTAACGTTTTGTTAATAAGAAATATTGGACAAAGGGACAAATCCAGCTTGGACAATAAAATAGGTACACTTTAAGTTAATAACATTTTTAGTGTGTATAAAAGCAAATTTTTTTGTTAACCATAAATTTAAAGTGTAGCTTTGGAATTTTTCTGTAAAGGTTTGTAAAATAAGTTTAATTTTGAGACCGTTATTCAAGGCTTTTGCATTTAAGATGGGTCGCGACGTCAAAACAAAGGCGTCTTGAAACGAGGAAAAGCGAAAAAACCACACCAAGTGATGATCATCACTTAACGATAATGCCCAAAAAGTACGCATTTAAATCTTCGAGGGCAATGGACAACACAATATCTTCCCGAAATGTTCGATGAAGGTTCCACTCCTTTGTAAGAAAAACTTACAAATGAGGAAAGCATTTGGCAAAAATCATGCTACATGGTTTGGAGAAGAAGGAACCAAAAAGTGGCGAGTTTTACTATGGAGTGACGAAACTAAAATTAATTTGTTCCCCAGTGATGCTGCAAGGAATGTTCGTCGCCCAAAAGGGAAGGATTTCGACCAGCGCTACACAAAGAAAATCGAAAATCATGGTGGTGGAAAGGTAATGGTTTTGAGATGCTTTTTATAGTACGGCGTATGTCCCATTTTCCATATTCAGAATATTATGACCCAATTTGAATACGTTGATATTTTGCCAACCACATTATGTTACCTTACGCAAGTGAAAAAATGCAGTTAGGCAGTTCCAGCATGCCACTCTTCGAAGTTGGTCAAAACTTGTCAATTTCCCGATTTCAACCCGATTGAGAAGCCTGAGTTGAAGAAAAGAATTTAAAATCAAATATTCAAAAACAAGGACGATTTGTGGCAAAAGTGCAACAATCATGGTACGCTATACATTTGGAGGCATACCAAAATTTAGTTGCGGCTATGCCTAGGAGAACACAGGCCTTTTTGAACAATAATGGCGGTTATACTGCTTTGTAACAAACAGAGACATTCTCAAAACTTCTATGTATGTTGGAATTATTTATTTTTTTTTTAGAAACATCAAAAGTGTACCTATTTTTATGACCAGACGAAAATTCAACTACGAGTCCAATAATTTTATATAATATCTTTTCTTTGTTTTTTTTTTTTTTTAATTCAAATTGTTCCTTGTTTTCAAGAACACTATAAACTTCATTATCATTACCAAATTTTTTCAAAATAAAATGTAAATATGTAATAATATATTTTTAAAAAATTCACTGAAACTCTAATGTACCTATTTATTGTCCAGCTGTGTATATGTATATCAGGTGGATTAAAATTTTTCATTTATTTCAAACAGTTTTATTAGAAAGAAAAATGCTGGTGCAAGGAGAGATCATAATATAAATATTTACTGGTGGCCCATTGAAATTTTTAGTTTCCCTTAGGTATTACATGGGAAAAATTGTTTTACTAAACAGTTTCGTCTATATCTGGTGAAAGAAAACTCTTACACAAACGGGACTAAGCACATGAGAAAGAGCATACAATTTTGCATAACATTGACTTCGTCAACTTATTAGCTTTCAGAGTTTTATTTCGAAGATTCGATTCGATTTTTTGTTTTGTTAGAAATTACAGGCTTTTTTCACTGGGGTTGGTGCCGTTCGTCTAAGATTTTTCTTTTATATGTAGATATATACACGAAACTGTCTAGTAAAGCATTCTTTAATAGGTAATTCTTATGGGAACCTACAAAGTTCAACGAGCCACCAGTGAATATTAATATTATGAGTTCTCCTTGCATCAGACACAGATCGGTTGTAACTCCATTAAATCCTATCCAATTCACATAAACAGCACATCTTAATTAGGTCGAAAAAAAAATTTATGGAGATATGGGCAAAAAAATGAGAAAAATGCTAAAAACGGGTTTGGATACTTGAGAAAAAAAATTGTTGAAATTTTTGGAATCTACGCCCCAAAATACATAGAAAAAAAAGCTATGAGAAGAAACCAGATCTCGAAGTGAAGTTCAAATTTTTAAACTAAGTAGTGTAATCGGTAATTATTTGAAATACGATGCACGCCACCGCATCATTGTCAGCATAGGGCGCACTCGGATCTCCTTCATATTTTTTTTGAGCCTGACAGTTACATTTTTATTTTGGGGGTTAAAAAACGGACATAAGGTACAAAATTGCTGTGGGTACTATGACTGGGTAACGGATTATCTCTAGGTCTAGGTGTTGGATAACCAGTGATCTCTATTTAGGAGAAAGACGCACATTAGAAGTAGATGATTCGTTTCTGCAATGTTTGCTAATGGTGTTGAAGCATCTGCTGTCCTTTTGTCTGGTGAAGAAAGCGTATCATCAGACTGGCTGCACAGGTTCGCACTACTCGAATCTGCTGAACTTACTTAAGACTGAATGTGAGTGTTTGATTAATTGAAAGATTTTTGAATATAGTGTAGAGCTCGCATAAGTTGTGGTTACGAGCCGCATCTTCTGATTTTGCTGCAAAGCTGTGTTTAAGCTCTTTAATAGTCTCTATAATTCTGTTTAAAATCTCTATGGAATTCTCTGCAGCTCTGCTCTTGGGTGGCTTCAGTTTGTTGTGTTTGGACGTATGTAGTCGCTCTGGATTTTGTCTTTGGGTCTGTTGTCGATTAGACGCAGGGTCTTATCAGATTTTATTTTGTACAGGAGTCCTGCAGGCATAACTGCAGCCATAACAAATTAATTTCCTCAAATCTGCTCATATATCGTTGATGTCATCTATGAGCTGAGATTGGAGGCATTAATGTTAATAAATTCAGTGAAAATATTTCTAGCGGGTTAGACTTTGAAGTGATCCACTGCAAAACAATTATTTAGGTGGCAATTTTGTTAACTCCGTTACTCGTAGTCAGACGTAAGTTGCAGCAAAAAGTGGTCAGAGTCGGCGATTATATTTCTCATTCCGCAAACTTCCATTAGCCTAATGTCTGCTGATTGGGTCAAAAATTGAAGTTAATTTGCAACAGAAGTCGTGTTTCTTTTTGGGTCATGTGTGTAAAAAGTATTCGGAATTGAGAATGTCAGCCGAAAATGATCTGTCGCCCAGATTTATGACGGACAATTCATGGTTTTTGCACCACAACAACGCACCAGCTATCCTTAAATCAGCCTACCAAAAATTAATGGATGCCTGAATCAACCGCTGACGCAGTTGAACTGTAACCGATGGGGCCTACTTTTAAGGTGACAAAATAAATTTTAATGTATACATTATTTTGTTTTATTTAGCAATTTCAGATACTGTATATTGTTTGCAAGATAGCTGACACAGACACGTACATATGTATATGTGTGGACATTAGAGCGGTTCAGAAAAAAAACTTTTTGATTTCTTCACGATGTGTCAGTGGATTACAATAGCCCTATATGTCTGGACAAAACAACCCATAAGGATTTTCCTCAATTTTGAAAACTGGATTGCCACCACCTGTTTTAAGTTGCCTACTCATCTTCGAAAATATTGATTTAAAAATGATGCAAGTCAAAGAGGTTATCAAATTTTGCAACAAAGTGGGTGTAGTGTCTGCATTACATACGAAACACTATACAAAAAAAATACTTTATTACTTTTGAATTTATATAATTTTCAATTTATATCTTTATGTTAGTTCTCAAAAACATTCATTAAGAAAAATTATTATAAAAAAACTTGTGAAACAATTAGAATTAAAATTTAAATAAAATAAAATAAAAGAAATTATTTAGTTTGCATTTAATTATTTTGCATCATTAAAGTCGGTATGCTTTTCGAACTATTATCGAGGAATTCGAATCCGTGATCAGTTTTTCTTCTTCTTCTTTTTTTTCTTATAAAAAAATTGAAAATTGTCCGGACAAAAATGAAAAAATGCCGATTTTCTACTTTCAACTTTCAAAAACTTGATATAATATTTTACCGTCGATCTAGTGGTACATTATTTTTAATGTACCTTTATTTGCTTAAGAGAAAACCGTAAACCGCATATCAATATCTTCTTTCAAAGCCAAGATATCTGCATTTTTCTAAATTAATAGACCTGAAATTTTTCGATTCGGCGTTGACATACATATATACACATTAAGCTGATTCAAAATTTTTTTTTTCTAAACAGCTATTATCGATCGAGGAACTTGAAACCGTGATTAGTTTTTCTTCTTCTTCTTTTTTTCTTATAAAAAAATTTAAATTTGACCAAAAAAAAAATATACTGATTTTCTGCTTTCAAGTTCCAAAATCGGCCCATATTATTTTACCACCGATCCCTTGTACAATACTTTTAATGTATTTTTATTTGCTTAAAAGAATGCCGTAAACCGAATATCATTATCTTATTTCAGAAACATGATATCTACATTTTTCTAAATTAACATACCTGACATAATTTGAAATTTTTGAAAATCGTAGGTTTCAGGTATGTTAATTTAGAAAAATGTAGATATCTTGGTTTCGAAATATTATAATGATCAACGTTGCCGTTTTAGCCTTTTTGAGGCTAGATTTAGCCTTTAGAAATTCCATTTAGCCTCGAAAATTTCATCTAGCCTTTTTTTCAGCTTTTTCTAAAATTTCATCTAGCCTTTTTTTATATCTTGGCCTTTTTTTATCAAATGGAGTTCCGAACCCCCAAAGTCTTAAAAATATACCACTTTTACGCAACATTCGCGTTCAAACATTCAAACATTATTTTTGGCAGTTTGCCATCACTACAGGAATATACTATAGAAAAGAGATTTTCCTATTACAGAGTGTGTTCTCTTTCATTGGTTTCATAGTTGTCAAAATATAATACAAAATGTAAGCAAACGAATTTATTTGAACAATTTTCGTTTGCATTTGTATTGGATTTCGACAACTATGAAGCCATTGTCAGAAGCTAAACACAACTGGGACGTGCGATATCGTCCAGATTTTTTTATACGTTAGTAGTGACTACAAACATCGCACGTCCCAGTTGTTCCTAGCTTCTCACTCTCAAATTTTAATTTGGCAACTTAATGTAACCTCTTTTCTTGAACCGAGAATAAAACTAACTGTAGTTTTCAAAACAACTACATACAGTACGTACGTACAGTACAGTACGTAAAGAATAAGTTTACATATTGCAAAAAAAAAATGCAATTTTTGAACTTGCTTATCAAAAAAATATCACTTTTTATTTGCATAAATAATTTTTTTTGAAGTGAAATTTACGTTTTACACTATTTCATATTTCGATGTTAAACAAAGTATGTACAATAGACCTGTCCAGAAATTTACGATATATGGATTTTTTAATGCGAGTGTTAATCTGAATTTTAAAAGGTTCTCGCAGAAACATATAATTAACTTTTATTTTGGAGAATATTTCAAACTAATAATATTGCAGTTTTCCTAAGTTTAGTTAAGTTTACGAGTTTTTAAAGTCAGAAACTTATAAAATTATTTCTGTTCTTTTTTACATAACTTAAAACATGGAATTTAAAATTTTGTTTTCTGATATTCCAACTTTAAATTTAAATGTTTCCGAGAAAAAAATTTTCAAAAATTTTTAAATTATATTTTTAGTGTTATATAGCCCACTAACTACCTTTGTGCTTAGCTAAAAAAAAGACATTTATTTTTGACCGTCTTTAAATTCGTTCATTCAAAAGAAAATGTACAAATTGTTGATGTTCTATATTTTTGATTTTATTTTTACTTGCAGTTCTAGTAGGCTATTGGCTATGTATTTGAATAAGAAACTAACTCTTTAAAGGTATTTCATTTTCTTATATGTTCAATTGTACCCTGTAAATTATAAATCCAAAAGTGCAATTAAACTTCGGCTTGGACTTTTGAGGACGCTGCAAATTTGTCCATTTTTTATGTATTTTTAACTATAACTCAAAAACTATACATTTTTAATATCAATACATCATACAAATTTGTATAGAAAATCAGATATCCTATCAAAATGATACTTCGTAAAGTCAAAAAGCTTATTTCTCAAATAAGTTTAGTCAAAAAGACTATTTAAAAAAACCGAAAATTTTCAATTTGTTGTCCATATTTAAATTTTTGTGTATAAAAATTTTCTGAGTGGATTTAGGTATAGTCATTGGTTGAGAAAAAAGAAAGGTAACGTAGTTTCCGTCAAAATGGCGATCCACATAAGAACTTTTGATGAAAATTGGCTGAGATACGGTCGTTCAAAGTTATCTACTATTGTATGATATTACCAATTTTTATAGTTTTTGAGATATTTCGTTTCAAAAAATCAAAAACGTTAAAAGAACAAAGAATGATCGATATATATAATATTCGTAACATTTACTATCTGAGTTTTTTCTTTATTTTAAGCGAACTATGAGTTTACATTATAAAAGAACACATGTTTATGAAAATTTTGTTCTAGCTTGAAAAATTTAATTTAGCCCTTTTTAGCCTTTTTTTTTAAGGGGGTCTAGCTTTTTTTTCAAAATAATTGTGGCAACACTGATAATGGTATTCGGTTTAAGGCATTCTTTTAAGCAAATAAAATTACATTAAAAATATTGTACAACGGGATCGGTGGTAAAATAATATGGGTCGATTATGCAACTTGAAAGCAGAAAATCGGTTTTTTTTATTTTTTTTCCGGTCAATTTTAAATTTGTTTATAAGAAAAAAAGAAGAAGAAGAAAATCTAATCACGAATTCAAGTTCCTCGATCGATAATAGCTGGTAAGAAAAAAAAATTTGTAATCAGCTTAATATGTATATACATATGTATGTATGTCAACGCCGAATCGAAGAATTTCAGGTCTATTAATTTAGAAAAATGCAGATATCTTGGTTTTGAAAGAAGATATTGATATGCGGTTTACGGTTTTCTCTTAAGCAAATAAAGGTACATAAAAAATTATGTACCACTAGATGGACGGTAAATATTATATCAAGATTTTGCAACTTGAAAGTAGAAAATCGGCATTTTTTCATTTTTGTCCGGACAATTTTCAATTTTTTTATAAGAAAAAAAGAAGAAGAAGAAAAACTGATCATGGATTCGAATTCCTCGATCCATAGTAGTTTGAAAAGCATACCCACTTTGCTGCAGAATTTGATAACCTCTTTACCTTGCACCATTTTTTAAATCAATATTTTCAAAAATGGGTAGGCAACTTAAAACAGGCGTCGGCAATCCAGTTTTCAAAATTGATGAAAATCCTTATGGGTTGTTTTGTCTAGACATATAGGGCTATTGTAATCCACTGACACATCGTGAAAAAATCAAAACGTTTTTTTTTTGAACCGCTCTAGTGGAGATACATACATGTATGTACCTGCACATAAAAAATATAATATTAAGGAAGTAATAGAATTTTTGCTTACATCTATTGTCTGTCTCGTTTTCGATCGAGCGCTGAATAGCTTTCGATAGGCTTTTTCTTTTTGAAGGTGAATGTTTTAGTGCTAAAAATAGAATAAAAATTAAAATTATAAATCGATTGTTGTTTAAAGTTTTAACCATTTAGGCTCAAAATCGGGAGTGACAATAAAAGTAGCTTAAAAGATGATAAAATACATATAGTATTAGAATAAAATTGAATTACCTACATGCAAATTCGAAAACATAAGTAGAAAAATAAAAAAATAATTTGAAAAAAACGCATTTTTAGTTACAAGAAAGTTTCACAGCTACTTATGTAGGGGGAGAAGGGGGAAATGCAATTAAGCATGTTGCTTTAAATACACATAAGTTGAACATCAATATGTTTGCTACGTTTATAAATTTCCAAAAATTCATTAAAAAAAAATGTCGAAACCTCTCACCTAAAGGGAGGCTTCATCATTTCGAAAAGAGGTTCGATACTGGAATATTTTTATGTTTTAATGATACATTTGATTGAGAATGTAGAGTTAAAGTAGATACTATGTATACATAGGCAAAGTTTTTCCAAATTTTGAAAAAAAAAACAGAACTGTTTCAGTGTTCGTGCAATACTGGTGTTTTTGGGTTTTTTGGCTTTCTGCATATTATCTTTAATGCCATTTTGCTCAGAATATTTTATTTCTCTTTATAAACCTTAGACATCTTGATAACTGAAGTAATTCGACGATTTAACCGATCTAACTATGACACTTTCCCACTTATTTCAAAATTTTTAAAATTTCACATTTCCTTTTGTTTATTTTACAAATTTTAAATGATGTACTAACGTCTTTAAGTATCTCCACAAAAGAAACGAAAAGTTCAATGTTATATTAACCGAGTTTCGCTTAAAAACTAATAAGCAAATATTATATCAAAACGTTATAAATTATAAAATCACGTCTAGCCACGCCCACGAGCCGAGCTGCATTTTTTTGATACCAAGGTACCGTTAGTAGAAACATTTTTTCCATTGCACTCGCAAGTTAGTGTTAGAAGAAATGAGAAAATTTGGCAATGTCGAAGCCTCCCATGTGTTGAATCCTCCCCCTTCTACCCTATGTACATTAGACTTGTTCAAAATATCGTCAACTTCTAGAATTCTTCGGGAACACTTAAATTCCGATAATTTACTAATTTTCGAGTATATCCTCAATCAAACAAAAAAAACTTCTAGAGTTGCTGCCAGAGCTGCAAAATTATCATTCTTCAAATTTCGAAAAATGTATATATTGCAGCTCTGGTAGCAACCTTAGAGGTTCTTTTTTTAATTGACGATATACTCGAAGCGAAGCGGGAACAGAGAGTGCAACTAAAATATATGTACATTTGAATGTACAGGCACAATATCACAGTTATTTACTTAGACCAAGAACTAAGGCACAAAATCCACTATCAGAAAATATTATTTTGCAAGTCTTTGTGATTTATAAAACCGCTGGTCCAGGTTCAGTAAACTAGCACGAGTTATTATATGAAACTTTAGCTGTCAGCAATAAAATAAATGCGTTTTTCCCTAAATTAAATTGAGTTAAACAATAAAATATTTTTAAAAAGAAACCTGAATATTTATTATTTCAGTTATTTTAAACCGATTTTGCAGTCTGGTTAATTAATAATTTATAGAAAAACCTATTCCTTTATAGACTGCAAAAAGTCCTAAGTAAAAAAATGAATAATGATGAATGAAAAAATTAATTTTAATTTTAAAACATTTATTTTACATAAACACCGAATGCATTTCGAGTGAACGTGTCACTCATTATCAACGATTGCACAAGTACTCCTATGACACGTTCACTCGAAATGCATTCGGTGTTTATGTAAAATAAATGTTTTAAAATTAAAATTAATTTGTTTTTATTTATTTTTTTACTTATGACTTTTTGCAGTCTATAAAGGAATAGGTTTTTCTATAAATTACACTAGTTTACAAATAATTCAAAAATTTATGAATTCTGAAAATCAAATTATTGATGTGAAACTTCTTTATATTAGTGGCACTCATTTGAAAAATTTGTAACACAACGCAAAATTTGATACGCAAAACATGTACTCATCAAACGCATTTTTAAGTAGGATCTAGAATATCAATAGCAATAAATTATAATATATCAAATTAAAGTACTCATCAAGCAGAGTGTGCTGAGTGTGCTATCAGCTTTGAGATCGGGTAACCAAAAACTGAGATATAAGCGTGGAAAGATTTTCTATTTATTCAATTTTGTCAAGCAATGCTCTGATCAACAACCAAAGCCTTGCTATAGCGAGGAGAATTACGTTGATATCTTTCTATTAGGGGACGTCCATTAATTACGTGAGCTAAAATAGGGGGAGGAGGGGGTCCGGCAAAATCTCACCAAATCTCACCAAGATGGGGGGAGGGGGTCAAGGAAAACCTCACGTCAACTTTTTAATGGATAGAATTTACATTAAAAATTAATATTTAAATCTCACGGCAGGGGGGGAGGGGTCCCGCCAGATCTGACCAAATCTCAGCAAGGGAAGGGGGGGTCAGAATTTTCAAAAAAACACCTCACGTAATTAATGGACGTCCCCTTACTATATTTGTGCGACAGCTTAGTTCGTTTTACCGAGTACCGATCGGAAATCGTGCAAAAGTCGAAACACTTCGTGTCTTCAAAGAGCTTTGAATCAAATGCTGTTGCATAAGATTATTTTATGTTTATTGTGTGGACGTAAATGCAATGAAAAAACAAAAACAATTAAACGAAATTAAATAGAACAAAAAAACCTTTAGAAAACTAAACTGCGATAGAATGCGACAATGTTTACTAAAATGATAAAAATCTAGAATATCTACAGCAGTAAATAATATATCAAATTAAAGTACAGTACTGTCGCGCTAATCCGGACACATATAGTTTCGGGGTATGTCCGGATAACTGGATTTTTCCGGAATACAGAAAGCTCAATAATTATTATATAAATTATATGTAGAATGCATATTTGAGGCGTATATGATTTTGTATGTTTTTTTAAGGAAATTGTAATCATATCAGTAAGGAATAAAATGACTGAAAAAATCCCCAAGTTTTAAATGAACAACGTGCCTGCAAAAACTCACGAGGAACATGTACTCAAAAAGAGCCCCGTAATTTAATGAAATAAATTTAAAAAAATCAAAGTGGACATGTTCGAGCCAGCCACAGTCTATTTGCAAACCAAACCATACTTTGAATTAATTTTGTCCGAATTGTAGAGGAAAAATTTCAAAAATTTCCGAATCGTAGAGATGTCCGGATTACTGGGAAGTACGGATTAGCGAGTGTCCGGATTAACGCGACTGTACTGTATTCATCGAGCTGAGTGCACTAAAACTATCAGCTTCGAGATTGGTTAATCAAAGACTGACGCATAAGCGTGGAAAAATTTGCTATTTTTCAAGTAATTCACTGATTAACTACCAAATTCCGTCAACATTTATCATTTTAATAACACATTTTCATCTCATTCTTTCGCAGTTTCACTTCTACCGCGTGTGAACTGCACAAATGTTTTTCTTTTCACGTCGTTTTCGAGATATCGGTCACTTTCGGTTTTTGGACCAAAGAAATAAGTTGGTTCAACTTAATTACAAATATCTCAAAAAACAATATCTATAACTAAAGGTAATTAAGTTTCCTAGAAATAATCATCACAATACTTTTTCGTCGAATTGATTCATAAAAAAAAATTATTTTTTTTCGAAAAAATGAGAAAGGAGTTAAAAACAACTGGAAATTTTTAAAGAAAAAAAAATTGTAAACATCATTTTGTTTTTTTATATCATAGTCGCCTATATATATATTTATGAAAAAATAAGATACTATTTATGAAAATCGATTAAGGAATGGAAAAGTTATATAAAATTGTATAAAAAATGGACGAATTTAATTTTTGCCTATTTTTCCGTTTTTTTATGAGGGTAAGAATTTTTTTACCCCAAAATGCAAATTTTTTAATGAAATTTTGTTGTGTAGATACTGGTATATACTACTACTAAAAAGAAGGAGAAAAAAAAAGTAACAAGACTCATGTTAAATAAGCACGGTTGATTTTTCCATACAAAATTTATAAATTTACATGATTGCCCATACCTGATTCACATTGTTAAAGATACATGATTGTTTGATTGGTAAAATTAAAAATATTAATTGGTTGTTATTCAATATTTCATGTATAATTTACGAGATTTCAGTATAAGGCAATTCGTTTTACCCGAATATAATGTTGATATTGCTTGGGTATCCTTTTATTATTGAAGGACGTAGTGTTGTTTTTCTAATAGCTTCAATCTGTTATTTTCTAGCAGCTTAACCAGATTACAGTGTTAATAATATGTTTGATCATTGTTGATATTACTAGATATCGGTTTGTTGCGCTGCAGTTCAATATGATCATGCTATGAATTTACACGGCCTAATTTTAAAACAAACATATTCATGTTGATGTTGATAAATTAGGTTTTGTTTTGATTACAACGCGTCAAATTTTTTTTTTCATTAAAATATCTGCACTTTCCGTGAGTTAAAATAAATAAATAGTTATTTAAAAGTGGAAAAAACGCTGAATTAAAGAAGATTATGTGAGAGCAAATGGGATTTGTAGAAGTTGAGTATAAGAAAATTAAAGGTAAGTACAATGAGAAAATCAAATTTAAAATAAATGGAAGTTCAATGCTTAATTTAGACTGAAAAATGGACGTAAAAACTCTCTATCTAATCAAAGATGACGATATAGCTGAGGTTTTTCCAACTGAGTTTCTTGGGACAAGAATAAAATTCAGAACTAACTGAAATCCTGAACTCTCAATCAAGTTGCACTAGAACTGAGAGCTTAACAACATTGCTCCAAGCGACTGTAAGTGACTTCTGCAATACTATTAAATTTACTCAAAATGTTCAATAAGGACAAATGTTTAGGTGAAAATGTGACATCTTCATCGTATAACAGCCATAGTTCACAAACATTTACATTATTTTCAGATTCCCAAGATTGCATGCTCACACTTCTGTTACATGCAGTTTTAAAACCTTCAGTTACTTCAATATCAAAAAGTACTGCATTAAGTAAATGTCAAAAATTTAAATCTACTATATTGGATGCGCAAAATGCAACAGTTTTATTTAAAAATGTGTTGAATATTATTTTTACTTTAAATACATAAATAAAAAATGTAAAATAGGAAACTCATATTTTTATTTAAAAAAATTATTAGCAGGTGAACTTGGAAATTTACTTTCTGTTATAATATTACAGAATGTTAATTGTATGAAAAATTTCACATTTTTCTCACGTAAACTTCACATGACAAATCATGTAAATTTGGCATGTAAATCCATAATTTTCCATGTTGATTCAACATGATGAGAAAAGTTAATTTCACTATATGTCATGTGAGTTTGACAGTATAAAAATTATTGCTTTCACACTTTGAAATGTATATTAACCTTCATCTGCTCCTTGTGTAGAAACTACACAAAAGAGATTCTTTTTTGATTTTTTCTAAAATCATCAGATAAAAACTTATCAAAACTTATGACTTTTTCAACAAGATTATTTCTCAAGCAAAAATGGGTTTTCCGTTAAAAATAATAATTTTTTTGGAGATTTTATTCAAAAAGTTACGTTAGTAACCCTTTTTGTGTAGATTTCTACACACATGCATTTTACATATCGGGCGTTTGCTGCAAGACCCGTCATAACTCGAAAAAATTTGTTTTTGAGTTAATTATACACAAATATCCGCCGTTTCATGTTTATTTTATGTGAAAAAATCAGAAATGTATCTAATAAACTTGCCTTGTAAAAAGTCTTTTAATTTTCATATAAAAAGTCACTTATTGAAAACTGTAAATGCGAGCAATAATGAAGTCGAAACGTTTGTGTAAAATGCATTAAAAAAAGATATTGTAAATTTATTTCACTTTTATAGTTCATTTTCTCAATACATATAATTATAAATGTTATTATTTATTCGTATTCGTATTAAATATTTTACTGAAAATGTACTGAAATCTCATATGTGTAGAAATCTACACACAAGGGGAAACAACGTAAGTTTTTCTAAGGAGCAGATGAAGGTTAACATGTTGACAATATAAAAATGGATCTTGTTAAAATATGGTATCATGTTATTTCCTTAACATGATAAATCTGTTTGACAAATTTTAAACCGAAAAAATGTTAATTTCTGTTTAAAATTACATGTTTTTTTTTCTGAGTGTAGTAATAAAAATGTTGGCTCCACCCCCCGAAGTGGACAAAAACCGCCATAACGGACCCAAATTCCCATTTTTGGCCATTTTGAGGCGTGGGGCCAGTTCCGAAAGAATTTTAAACACCGACATCGTGCTCAGCATCCTCGAAAACGGGGGGTGACAAATATTTTACCGATAGAATACACGGAATATGCGATTTCGTCATTTTGGAGGCGGTTTTTGTCCATTTTGAGGGGTGGGGCCAACTCCATAAGAATTTTGAATACTTCTATCGTATTCAGCATCTTCGAAAACGGGGGATGACAAATGTTTTACTGATCGAATATGCGATTCCAACTTTTTTCTTTGGTCCAAAAACCGAAAGTGACCGATATCTCGAAACCGACGTAAAAGAAACAAAATATCAATTATAAATTCTAATTGAAATTATTTAAAAAAAAAAGTTAAATTAAAGTTTAAAAAAAAAATAAGTGATTAGTTTAAAGTTTTTGAAGAAAGTCAATAAAAAAAAAGACAAAATCAAGTCTAGTGTCATATAACTAAAGACAGACAAAAAGTTAAAAAAAAAATGCCAGAAACAAAAACTGAAAGTCCTAAAGACAATGTGCCCATGCAGCAAATTTTATCGATGGCAACAACAATACCGCCTTTAATGTAAAATCCACAAATGTCGCTGCAGAGTGGAAAAAGTGGAAGACACAATTAAAAATTTTTCTACGAGCTTCGAGCTTAGAGTGTCAAACTGATCAGCGAAAAGTTGCTCTACTTTTGCATCATCTTGGACGTGAGTCGCAAGAAATATTCAACTCTTTTGATGCTGACATAGACACCATAAAATATGAAACGTTAATTTCCAAATTGGATCAATATTTCGTTCCTAATATAAATATTGCTATGGAGCGCCATACATTTTTTACAAGAAGACAAAAAGAAGACGAGACAATCGAAGAATATGTCACAGTGCTAAAAAATCTGTCTCTTAATTGTGAATTTGCAAATTTAAGAGATGATTTAATAAAAGATATCTTCATCTGTGGTTTAACCCAAAGTTTGTCGCATATAGAAGAAAGGCTCTTAAGTGAAGGTGCCATCAAATTAGAAAAGGCCGTAGAAATTACCAAAAATATTTGTATGGCCAAGGAAAATACAAATGCTTTATATGAAAATAATGTAATTGGCGTAATCAAGAAAAGATCACCGAGAACATTTTCTCATAATTATTCGAATAAAACTCAATAAAAAAGGGAGTTAAAAGTATCTGATACACCCTGTAATAGATGTGGTCAAATACATAAGTACCGATGTCCCGCTAAAGGTGCAGTTTGCCAGTTATGTAAAAAGAACAACCATTTTGCTAAAATGTGCTTCCAACAACAACGTCGTCTTACAGCAGGTCCACCATCAAAATATGTAAAGTACTTAGCAACAGAAAGCAGTAATGAAGAACTTTTTGTTGGAGTTTTACAATCAACAGCTAATACTGAGGTACAGCAGCAGCCGATGGAGAAATACACTGAGAGGTAAAAGTAAATAACAGTAAAATTTTTTTTCAAGTGGACACAGGGGCACAAGCCAACATTATGTCAATCAGTACATTAACTAGTTTAAATATTTCAAATAAACTGATAGTCAAATCAAAAACAAATATTCTCACATTTAGTAGAGAAAAACTGCCTTTACTTGGAACCATAAATTTAAATCTTGATTTTAAAAATAAAAATTATTTGTGTAAATTTTATGTTTTGAATATGACATGTAAAAATATTATTGGTCTTACCACTGCTATTGAATTGCAACTCATTAAAAATGTAAACTCAATTTTTTCTGATAAGCTATTATCAAATTATAATGAAGTTTTTTCTGGCTTAGGCTTATTAAAAAATGAATGCTCACTAACATTAAAGTCTGACGTCAGTCCAGTAATTGATCCACCACGTAAAGTTCCTTTTAGTTTGTACAATGCATTGAAATCTGAGTTACAAAGAATGATAGAACTGAAAGTCATAGTACCAGTGAAAGAACCAACAGAATGGGTTAGTTCGACTGTAATTGTTAGGAAACAAAATAAAAATTTACGTATTTGTTTAGATCCAAGGAATTTAAATAAAGCTATTATGAGGCCACATATTCCATTTATTAATGTAGATGACTGTAAAGCCAAATTGAAAGGTTCAAAATTTTTTAGCTCACTAGATGCCAATTCCGGATTTTGGATGGTCCCATTAACCGAATGCTCTTCTAAACTATGTACTTTTAATACACCTTTTGGTAGATTCCGATTTCTTAGATTGCCTTTTGGCATCAACGCAGCCCCCGAAATATTTCATGGAGAGATGATTAAACTTTTTAGTGACATAAATGGACTCATAATTTATATTGACGATTTCTTAATTTATGCTTCTTCAATTGAGGAGCACAATAAAATTTTGCGAAAAGTAGTCGATAGAGCTAAGGAAGTTGGTTTGAAATTTAACAAGTCTAAGTCAAAAATTTGTCAAACTGAAATCAAGTTTATAGGTCATGTATTCAATCAGGAAGGTGATAAGGAAAAAATTACTGCGGTTCAAGAAATGCCAAGACCACAGTCAGTACAAGACTTGCAAAGATTTCTTGGCATGGTTAATTATTTAGGTGCCTACATAAATAATTTGTCAGCAAAAAATAAAAATCTTCGTGATCTTTTGAAATCTTCAGTTGTGTGGCATTGGGATCCAATACACGAAGAAGAATTTAATACTTTAAAAAATGAGCTTACATCAGCTCCTGTCCTTACTTATTATGACCCAAATAAGCCAATAACTTTATCAGCTGATGCGTCAAAATATGCAGTCGGTGCAACTATTATGCATGGAACAAATCCCATCGCTTACGCTTCTGCGTCACTCACAGATGCTCAAATTAACTATGCTCAAATAGAAAAAGAGTTATTTGCGATTCTATTTGGATGCACTCGATTTCATAAATATTAATATGGTCTGAAAGTTTCAGTTGAAACTGACCATAATCCGCTAGTCTCATTGTTTACAAAACCTTTGCACAAAATCCCAGCACGATTACAGCGTTTGATGCTTCGATTGCAGTGCTATGATCTTAATGTTCAATATAAAGCAGGCAAATATCTTCATATTGCTGATGCTTTGTCAAGAGCGCCATTAAAAGAAAATACTCTGGTTGAAGTTGACAAAGAATTTCTTCTACATTGTGATCTATTAACACAAGAATTAGATTTGCCGAACTCTATATTATCTGAAATAAAAGAGAATTTAAAAAATGACGAAGTGTCACAAAAAATTTTAAGTTATATAAAAAACGGTTGGCCAAGTCTTAAAACATTAATCGATAAATCGGTTATGCCATTTTATAAAGTAAAAGATGATATATCTTTTATAAATGGAATACATTTAAAAAATAATCGCATTATTATCCCTAGTAGCCTACGTCGAAAAGTTCTTGCCTACCTGCATGAAGGTTATTTAGGTATACAAAGGTGCCAAAGTCTTGCCAGAAATTCGGTATATTGGCCTAGTATTAATAATGACATTTACAATGTAGCATCGAACTGCGAAACTTGTCTTACATATAAAAATTCAAATCCTAAAGAAGCCATGATACCACATGAACCAGTAAATATTCCATGGTTCAAGTTGGGAAGTGACATTTTCGAGTTTAGTAAAAAATATTACTTATTAGTAGTCGATTACTATTCTGAATACATCGAAGTAGAATCTCTCACTTCGGGTTATTCAAGTCAACAGATTATAATGAAGCTTAAAACAATTTTTTCAAGACACGGTATTCCTCAGAGTTTTGTTTCTGACAATGGTCCGCCATATAACTCAAAAGAATTTAAAGAATTTTGTAATGATTGGAACATTGAGCATGTAACTTCAAGTCCTTATTTACCGAGGTCAAACGGGTTGGCAGAACGCTCAGTGCAAACAATCAAAAAACTTTTTACTAAATGTCAAAGCACCAATAGTGATTATAACACAGCTTTATTACATTACAGAACAACTCCTAAGGGTGACATGCCAAGTCCTTCTCAATTACTAATGTCCAGAACACTTAGAACAAAAATTCCATCAATAACAAAAAACTTTGAGCCAGTCCTCATAGATAAAGAAAAATACAAAAGAAAGGTTCACGAACAACTTATGAAAAGTTCAAAACATAATAAAAGCAGTAAAGTTCTTAAACCTATAACACCAGGTGAAAATATAATGTTCAAGAGAAATCCTACTTCTATTTGGTTCCCAGGTGTAGTGATACAAGAATGTAAGGAACCTCGATCATTCATTGTACAAGATAAAAAGGGATCACTTTATCGTAGAAATAGACAGCATTTATTGAAATGAAGTCAGAATGAATACGTAACGCAAAAAGGAAGAAAAATAATTGAACCCAAAAGATTAACATATGAGTAGTGAATTCATATGAAATTGTACATTAATGAAATAAAAAGTTATTGCTATAAATTTTAATAATAACTAAAAGGAATTGAATTGTTAAATTTAATGAAATAATAATCTCATAGCATTGAATTTATTTTATTTTTATTACTTAAAAGAAAAAGGAAAGATGTTGTATACTTATGTAGTATACTTACACATTTTTTTTTAAATATAAGTATACTACAAACTATACAAAGATGTTGTATACTTATGTAGTATACTTATATTTAACTTACACATTTTTATAAAAAATTGAAACTGATGTGTTAAATTTAATGAAATAATAATCTCACACATTGTCAACAAAATACTTATGTATGTACATATATCTGAATTTATTTTATTTTTATTACTTAAAAAAAAAAAGAAAGACGTTGTATACTTATATTGAATTAATATATTCTATAACTTACTTTACTATACATTCTTCTATTGTATATGTATTTACATATGTTATTTATATGTAGCATTACCATACATACAATTATGTATAACAGTTCTTTATGCTTTACATGTAGTTAGATTTAAGCTAAACGTTATTAATAAAGTTAGTCACATTTTGTGCATTTAAGAAGACACAACAATTTGATTTTCAGAATCAGCAGCCGATTCTACATAAGAAATGAATAGTGGCACCTAAAGTTCATAACTTTTTTTATTATTTGTTAGCTTGTGTTATTAATTATGAGATTTTTATTAGCTTGTGGCCATTTTTATTCAATATTATATAACTTCTCCATTTCTTAATCGATTTTCTTAAATAGTATCTTATTTTCTTTATAGGCATATAAACTATGATATAAAATGATTTTTCCGACTTTTTTTATCTTTAATAAATTTGCAGTTGATTTTGACTTTTTTCTCATTTCGAAAAAAAAAAAAAAATATTTTTTTAGAAATAAATTTATTTCACCGAAACTAACAAGCCAACCAAAAAGTAATGTGGGCAATATTTATAGGAAATTTAATTACCTTTAATTTGACACATACTAAATTTAGATGTAGATATTGGTTCTTAAGATATTTGTAAGTAAGTGGAACCAACTTTCTTTTTTGTCCTAAAACTGAAAATGACCGATATCTCAAAAACGACGTGAAAAAAAAAAAAAATAATGTGATTTTCAGAATCAGCAGTCGATTTTACATATAAAATGAAACGGTATTCAAAGTTTATTTTGACTGTAAACTAGTGTTATTAATAAAATATTTGTTTTTATATACTATGTAGGACTAAAAATTTTTCTTATAGAATATTGGCTGGTACTCAAGAATAAATCGCATGTGATTAAAGTATCACATTTGGATTCAGTGACCTGGTCAGATTAAACAAGTTAAAACTTCTCGGTTTTTTATTTGCTTAATCCACATCACATGTTCGAGTATATTTAAGATGTAAAGATATTAAGTTTGTGAGTATAATGATTTAAGTGTTTGTTAATTTTTTAATATAATTTACCTATATAACTGGATACCAAGGTACGAAATTTTCTATGATTTCCCTTGATTTCTGGGAGATCCACTATGCAAAAAATTAAATAAAAATATGTAATATGTAAAAGCAATGTTTTTACTTGAACATGCTAAAAATTCAATGTTTTGAAATGATAATTGCAACGCAAACATTTAAATAAATTTGCAACTTACGTGATGGAATTTTTCTAAACACAATTTTGGCCATAAAGTTCTGGAACCTTTGAGCATAAAAAGATGGTCGACAAACAGATACTGTATCCTAAAAAATTAAAAAAATGCAGTGTTATAATATATATACTTTTAAGTCTGTAATTGATGATTAGATAAACTTGTACTACTTAAAAAGATAAATCTTATTGTACAATGAATTGTTGAATTAAATAAATAAATTAAATAAAAAAAGGTTGTTTTATTTTTAGAGATAAATTTTTCATTATAAATTCCATTTAATTATAAACTCGAAAACTACATAATGTATTTACATATCTTTATAACAATTTAAACTTAACACAATTTACTTGTAGTTAACAGGACAGCGACCCATTTCATATTGTCTAGAACAGGGGTTCTTAAACTTATGTAGTCCGCGGACCCCTTATCGAGCTAAATTTTTTTTGCGGACCCCTTCCCAACCCTAGACATTTGACATCGTTCATAGGCTTAATTTCTGGCTCAATAATGACAAAGACACTCAGGCCGTTCGGTTTTCACCCGGACAGTCTGGTTTTTGAAAGCTTTGTCCGATTATCAAACTCTCCCAGATAGGCATAAAATGTCCGATCATATGACGAGGTTAAGGAACGAAGTAGTTTTACTTTGTTTTAAGTTTTCCGGTTTTAAAAAGTCTTTCCAACACTATTTCCGGTTTATGAAGGTCCAGAATAAATATTGATACTGATACCATATATCTCTGTATTTTAACAAATCTTACGCATTTATAGAGGCAAACATTTTTTATTAGGATTTTCATGTAATTAAAAAACAAAATGAGTAAAAATTGTGAAAAGTAAAAGAATTAAAAAATTTACAAGTCAAAATATGTACATTAAACTCAAATATTAAGACAAATATTTTGTGGTCAAAATAAGGCTAAGAAAATAAGTTATGTTTTTTTTCATAGCTTTTTTAATAAGTAATAATAAAGCTTAAAATGAAAATTAATTGAACATAAAATTAAAATGAAAATTATTTTTTTGTTGACTATTTGTTATTTTATATGCGAAATTTTTTATATTTTCTTCTGTAGAAGTTTTTACTTAGTAAGATGAATGATGTTGTTTTCTCGAAACCAAATCCACAATGTCGGGCTCTATATTCGAAATTTTTATCCTCAGGTCTGCTTCGACACTAAGCTTGTTTCTATACTTTGATTTTATATATAATAGTACCGAAAAAGTCTGTTCACACAAATAAGTTGTGCAAAACGGAATCAAGTTTTGGAGAGCCTTATTTGCAAGTGCAGGGTAATCGGATTTTAGGAGTAACTAAAAGTTAGTTAGTTCAATTTTATTGAACTTAAGTTTCAAAGCCGTATCGAAAGAGATATCCACGAGCATATCTTGCTGTAATGTCGATAATTTCTTAGCATTACTAACATCTGTGTTGAATGGATCCCTGATCCAGTCGTTGCCAGAATCAGGACAGGGAAAATATTTTCGGAAGCTGCTTTTTAAAGTCAAGCAACCTTAGCTAACCAGAGAAAATCATTAAAACATTCTTTCAGTTCGAATTGCGTATCCATTAAAAATAATCTTATTTCGTCACGAAGTTCAAAAAGGCGACTGAGTACTTTCCCACGTGACAACCAACGTACTTCTGTGTGTAATAATAGTTGTTTATGTTGACTCCCCATCTCCTCGCACAAAACTTTGAAAACACGGGAATTAAGTGGGCGAGCCTTAATGAAATTGACAACTTTAACGACTTCATCCAATATTTTTTTCAAATCTGTTGACATATTTTTAGATACTAACGATTCCCTGTGTATGCAGCAATGGTTCCAAACGACTTGAGGTGCTATACCTTTAATAAGAGCAATCAACCCAGTTCTTCTTCCTGACATTGCACGAGCACCGTCAGTGCAAATCCCAACACATTTTGACCACTGGATTCCATTTTCGGTTATAAAATGATTCAAAGTATTAAATATGGCCTTAGCTGTAGTATACGATGGTAGGGAATCACAAAATAACAAATCCTCTTGTATTTTAAATTCAAATTCATATCTAATAAATGCTAACAAATTAGCATTATTAGAGACAACGGTACTCTCATCTAATTGTAGTGAGTAATATTGACTTTTAAGCACTCTTGAAATTAATTGCTCTTTTATATTGCAGGACATACTTGTCTTCAATTCTATTCTTGACCGTATCTTTTGATAAGGAAATCAAATTTAAATCTTTTGCAGCTTTAGCCCCCAACATTGTATTTGATATTGCTTTTGCAGCAGGAAGAATTAGTTGCTCTGCTATATTGTGGGGTTTTTCAGCTTTTGCTACTAGTAGGGATACTTCATATGATGCTTTTACTGCTTTTTTATTGATACTTCCAGTTGCGGTGTTTTGAATAAGACTTTGACTGGAAACAAGTTCTTGTTTTTTGATATTAAAAAAATCGACTGACTTACTAATGTGCTCGCTATGCTTTGTTTCCAAATGACGTCGGAGTTTGGCGGGTTTCATGCATTCATTTGATAAACTTTCGCGACATAACAAACATAAAGGCCTTTCTACATCTTCTTTGCTTACAGAAGTAAATCCAAATGATAAATACTCATCACAGTACTTTCTACTTTTACGTTTCTTGATGGAGGTTGATGGTCCCTCATCTGAATCGCTTTCACCTACATCTTGTTTGAGTATAGATCCTGTTTTTAGCCAACGATCCATTTTAAGACTCAAATTCTGAATTAAAGTATAACTACAAAAATATAAATGACGAATAGCGTTTTTAAAATATATACAGTAGGTAACGGATATAAGAAAGTCAAAAAATTCCGGAAATTTCTTTCTTCATAAGAAAAAAATTTCTTATATACGTACTACTGATATAAGAAACTTTATTTCTTATATCCGTGTCGCCAAAAATCTGCTGTGAGTAATAAGTGCGTTGAGCAACTGCAATCGTTTCACTTGTTCGTTCAATTTTGATCGAAGAATGATGACATAAAGAAAGCGTATATTTTCAATTTCGACCAAAGAACGAAAATTACGATTTGAAAAAATTTCTTATAAGCGTTATTTTTTTCTTAAGAATTTTCATATTGGTGCTTGGAAAAAGCTTTCTTTTATGCGTTTTTTTCTTATAAGAAGTTTCTTATATAGATTGTTTTTTACCTCAAAACATTGGGAAAAAACGCGGTGCTTTCGAAAATGTTTCTTATAAGCGTTCCTTTCTTATATGAATTGTGTTTATATCCGTTACCTACTGTAATACAAAATAGAGTTGGGTCAAATACTTTTTAAAAGGATTTAATATGATGTATGTAACAGCTGCAGCCAGGAAAATTGAACTCGTAGCTGGGAGAAGTAATCGGAAATTAATCACAACTGAGGACACCACACGTACGTGTATGTAACACACAGCACACAGAAATGAAATAAAAATATATTTCTTAAATTGAAACGCGGAAAAATTGTACTATTCAAAAACTCAAAATTTGAAAATCAACGCGTACTTTGTTTTTTTAGAGTTAGATGCTGGGCATCTTGAGTTTGAACAAAAGTAAATGCACACTTTGCTTTTTAAAAATATAGTATATGCAATCATTTAAAAACTCATGGCCATGTAGAATTTTTTTGTAAATGAATTATTTGAATAAAGCGAACAGCTTGATGATATAAAATTATTGATGTCAAAATTGTTTCGTGGACCCCTGGAAAGGCTTCGCGGACCCCCAGGGGTCCGCGGACCACAGTTTAAGAATCGCTGGTCTAGAATTTTAGTGCAACTTTTACTGTGTGAAATCTAATACTTTTGTAGAAATTGGTTTCCCCCAATATATGCAAAAATATTAAGCACATGTGGAGTTAAAAATAAAAAAAAAATAAAGTGTAAGAAAATCAACTTATCAAAAATCGATGCATAAATTAAATTGTCTGAAATAAATTAACTCAAAACTGTGTTCATGTTGTAGTCATGTTACTACCCAGTAGGCAAGGGCAGGAGCTAGCAGTACTTCTAGCAGGCCTTCCTTGGTAAGATTAAGGCCTTGCCACCTCCTTTCAAACGTACTTTCTTTTTTATATGAAATGTCCCGATAAAACAGGCCTTCTAAGATCGCTTGCCTTAGCAGGGGTCTTAGAAGTACTTGGAAAAAATTTAATTTTCAAACGTCGTGAGACTCTGAGTTAATTTTTTTTTCATCCGCGTTCGTAGTTTTGTTCAGATGCTAATTTGAACGATTCCAAGATCAACTTTATAGAAATAATGCTGCTGAAAACATTGTTTAAGCTTTCAAAAGGAACTTATAAGAATATTTCAATATATTTTATTCTGGAAGTATTCCGTATTTTCCTTGAGGAAAATGGCTGATAAGTTTTTTAAATTTCAGACTTCTAGACTCCCTCCGTATATGCATAAGGATAGTCAAATTGCATTATTATCGACATTTCGAAATATACGCCTTGAGGGATTGCGACAACTAGTAGGCCATATGGTGCTGGAAGCGGAGGTAAGGTAAGCGAAGGTTATGCTGAAAGCTAAGTATGCGAGGGCTGTGTATGTTACAATTTCATGTAATTAAAGACAAAAAAAAATATCGTGCTTGGTTTTCTTTTGCTCAGTCCGTCAGAGTTAAGGAAATTTTTTATACATACCCCATCATGTATGATACTTTTGAACGTATGCTCCAGTTTTTTTTTAAGTCGGTAGGATTGCAGTATATCGATGATGCCAACAAATAAGAGAAGCCTTTCACCTTTTTCACTTCTAGCTGGTATACCACCAGGACTAAATCAATAAAGAAACAAACTCAATTAAAAAAGCTAATATTAAAAATAAAATTTTGTTTGACTTACGGTACGTCCTCCTCATCATCAATTGGCTCGCTTTCAGCCTGAATACTCTCCATTGCTGTTGAGTGAGCGACTAATCGGTGCCGATTAACAGATCTATATAAAATACTACATCAATATATATTTCTCTCAAAAGTAGTACATTTCTTATACAGGGTGTTCCATTTTACTTATACAGCTGAATAAGTCAAAAGTCAAGTTAGAGGTCAAAGTGACCCCTAAAGGTCATTTCAAGGTCTGCTTGGTGCAGAAAAGCTAGTAATCATTGGCTAGACCACTGCACAATTTTGCCTTAACTGGCTGCAGCATTTCTGCACCAAGCGGGAATCCGATCTTGAAATGACCTTCAGGGGTCACTTCGATCTCTAACATGAATACCTATCTGAACGTAGACTTTTGTGCTCTTCCGGAGTCCGAGTTCAAAAACAGGGGTTTCCATTTGAAAAACTAAAGTGGACCTTCAAATATCCTTGGAAATGTAGGTCAAGGTCATGGTTAAGGTCATGGCTGGATCAGCCCTTTGATACCCACCATCTTTTATTTGAAACATTTTTTGAATGACTTGCAATTTTTTGACTTATTCAATTGTGTAAGTTAAAATAGAACACCCGGTATACACACATACATGCATGAATTATATGATGCTTATTACCTATTTCGATTCCAAGCTGAAGCGTCACGTTCTCGCCCATCCATGGTCATATATTGATCTGCTTCGGGAGCGTCTTCCAGATCATACTCATCCGCATTTGGCGTTTGGATGCAAGATCTTGTTCTATCTTTGCGTTCAGACTGTTTTTCTTTACTAGATAAATCTAAATTGTGAACTCCAACCAGTAATGAGTAATCCATTATTTTAAAAGATTCTAAGACCGTGCAATCACGTTGTATGGTTTTGATTAATGCATTATATGTTTCAGCTTCCAGGAACAAGCCATTTGGGTGATGTTCCAGAAAATCTAAGTCTTTGTATGTAGGGGACTTTTTTGCACGTTCTTGCTTAGATGCTTTCCTTTTAAAAGTGGAGCCTTTGAGATCATATTTCAAATGTAATTTTACAAATGAAGGTAGCAAATTATTCATGACAACCAAACGGATGTTTTTACTGTTGCTAGTTTGTAAACAGTAAAGTCCAAAAAACTTTGGCAGCAGTGTACGCGGGTTTTGATTCAGGTTCATATAATATCTAAAAAAAATGTACATAAGTTTTATACTCTAAGCTTTTGTATGGCAACATAAGTATACATACACTGTGGTTCATCAGGATAGAACCAACTAAATTTTAAGCAAAAAATCTCTATAAATTGTGAATGCAGAAGCAATATATATTCCAACTTTTCAGAAATATAATATCACTTGTAATGTACTACTTAAAGATAAAAAATCAAGTCCCAATGCATTATAACGGTAATTTTCTTTAATTGTTTATAATGATGTGTGAAATTCTTCTTTTTTTCTTGGTTCATCAGGATTTCTATCCTGCGTAAGCAGGAAAAATTTCTGACCCATCATCACATTAGAGAGGGCGGCGTTAAGGTAAGGGATGCAGTTTCATACTACGGAACTATTGATCTTATCGTACAAAGTACGCGAATGACCGGAAGATCATTACAAAAATCTTCTGGAACTAGTTTTTCCAAGGACTAAAGATATTTTTGAAGCACTAGTGTGGATTTATCAACATGATAATGTACTACACACGGCACGTGTAGTGAAATCATGGATTTCTAGCCAAAATTTTGAAACCTTAAATTTGCCGCCCTTCTCATCCGACCTTAACATTATTGAAAATATTTGAGGTTGGCTAACCCGTAAGGTTTACGAAGGAGGAATACAGAACGAAACTAAGGATGAGCTTATTGATGGAATAAAAGCAGCATGAACCGATGTTTCTCTTGATTACTTAAAATCTCTATACGAGTCAATGAAATACAGAATTTACGAAGTTATTGCGAATAACGGTAAAAGTACACATTTTTAAATAAATATTCAGATAAAACAATTACAATAAAAAAAAAATTTTAATACAAACAATTCATTTTTGTTTAATTTATAGAGCAATTAAAAAATGGTTTTATCCTGATGAACCAAGAAAAAAAGAAGAATTGCACACATCATTGTAAACAGTTAAAGAAAAGTACCTTTATAATGCATTGGGACTTGATTTTTTATCTTTAAGTAGCACATTACAAGTGATCAGCGCCGTCTCTAGGTGTGTGCGGGCCCCTAGGCTGAACATGTGGTGCGGGCCCCCCCCCCCTGAAGAAATTTATTAAATAACAAAAAAAATTTCATACGAATTTGTACGAATTCTTATCTATCTACTACTTTTACTATAACCTGTGTGTTAAGGAGGAAAATATAAAAGGCAAACGTCCTTAACACCACAAAAAAAAGACCAGCAATTCTATTTTAGCGAGAGGACCCGTTTTTTCCTGAAGTTGTTTAATGGTCTCTTTTTTTAAAGCCTAAGACTTACTTTTGTATCGAAATGGAAACTTTCGACAATTTAGGCATATAATATATATAAACTACTTCATGTACACATTGCTTGTTTGCTACAAGACCATTATATCTCAAAAAACCTAAAGCAGGAGAAAATCGCATTTGAAGTTTTCAACAAGTGGCTTTTTATATGAAAATTTAAAAAACTATGTTTACATAAACTCTTTTTACAAGACAATATACCTTTCTGGTTTTTTCACACAAAATAAAACATGAAACGGCGGATATGAATACGTACAAGAAATCACCAACAACTTTTGCAGCAATCGATGCGTTTGGTACATATATATATGGTACATATATATATGGTACATATATATGGTACATATATATATGCGATGTTTAATTATAGTGGTGCGATACTGAAGTTATATAACTACTAAGAAAAGGATTTGTAGTTATATCAACTGAGTTTTTATGGAATGAATGACGTTGATATTGTAGTTCCAATTCTTTATCACGTAATTGTAATAATAGTATTAGGCACATACAGCTACAATATTTTTTTGGCCTGCTGTGCTACATATTTTTCATAAAAAAAATCTGATTTTATCCTATATATATATATGATTATCGTTATAAAATTGAAAGTTTTTATTAAAAAGCCTCCGCGCGATTGAAGAAAGCATTTCTCGCCCAAGATATGTACATATGTATGTATTCTTGATAAGCAAACTGAACTGAGGCCGATAAAATAAATAATTTCCATATATAATATGTAGTTACTTAATTTAATACCAAAATAATTTTACTTTTTTCGATAAAAAAATAGGTAAAATCATAAGAAACTATACAAATGCAACATGATTTTAAAGTAAAATAAAATGCTCTCTTAACATCAGGTTATAAACACATTTTTGGAAAAAAAAGCGGTTTTTAAAAAAACTTTGTTAAAATTTCAGAAAAATCTCCAAAACTATACATTAAAATTTATGCTCCATTATTGTAAGACATTAAGCTATCTTTCTTATGACATCCATATTTTTGACATCCGTTCAGGGATTCACAACTTTTAATCAATTTAACAAAAGCTATATTCGCAACTCCGATGGCTATGTCTCGAAATCAGATCCGAGTGGCACTTTCTGATTACATATTTAATCTTATAATTAAAAACCAAATAAAACTAGTTAAGGTGTTATCTTCGGCCAGGCCGAAACTCGCATACTCTACACTGCACCGAAAGTACTTTCCAAATAAATGTGGAAAATGTTGAAAGTGGTTAAAAAACTCAAAAATAGTTGCAAGAAGTTGAGAAATGTTGAAACAATTCAAAATTCATAAAAAAGTCGAAAAAATAAAGAAAATGTCGAATCAAGTAAGGTATTTCACTTGTATGGGAGGTGCCACGCCCACCCGTTCTATTGTGCTAAATATTCGTAAGAACATATCTCTTAGCAAGTATATCTGCCATACTAAATTTCATTACGATTACATTGTTAGTTCTCTTTTTATACCGTTTATAAATATCGTAGGCTGTGCCACGCCCTTCAACGTATTTTTCCAGTATACAGTCCTTCAAGCAGACTTTTCTTTTCACATTTACTGTAAATAACATAAGAATTACACAGGTTGACAAAATTTGATCAAAACCTCTGGTTCTGAAATCTGAATATCTTTTGACGCCCTGGATTCGAATCCGAGGTCAGAATTTCGGTAATGGTTCCGGTTTTCGAGATTACTACCCAAAAGTTAAAAAAGTCAGGGTATTTCGTTATATTTGAGGTTGTATTGCATCGAAAAGTATTTTTTTTAGATCGATCTGCTTCCAATCTTTTAATTTGTTCGAACTGTTGAAAAACGACGACTCACACTGACCATACTGAGTTTCTGACGTTTATTTTCTAATATACATGTAAAATTAAAACGGATAGCTGGTAGCTGAGTCACAGTAGAAAAAAAGTCCATTGACGTCTGTAGGGACACCCGTGTCCCTATGTAATTTTTTTCGATTTTTATTAAAATGTTACAAAAAATATCTTTAAAAATAATAAAGTAGCGTAGTGCAATGCTAAGGCTATTTGGCTCACTAACTCAAAGTTGAAGAAATTTATTTGGACTATTACTAAAATCCAATTGAAAACAGCACTTACGACATAGGAAAAACGTGTATTTCAAACTAAAAATAAGCCATTATAATCCACTTTTATGTCGAATTAACGTTAAATATTTTCAAAAGTAGATATTCCTGCTTGATTTTATAATATAATGCAAGTCATTTCGTGCCAAGCCTTTTATTGAAGAACATTTTTGTATTTGGGACATATGTGTCCCTTGGTCCTCAAGGAGTTAAAGGGTTGACAGCGAATGCAAATATGTGCAGTTTGCGACAAATCGATACAGTTTTTTTTATTCATCTCAAAGCTTAAAATTTCAGAACTGATTTTTTGTGGCGCGGGCCCCTAGGCTGCAGCCTATACAGCCTATGCTTAAAAACGGTGCTGCAAGTGATATTATATTTCTGAAAAGTTGGAATATTTATTGCTTCTGCATTCACAATTTATAGAGATTTTTTGCTTAAAATTCAGTTGGTTCTATCCTGATGAACCACAGTGTATGTATTAGCAGTGTTCATTAGAACGGCCCTTAGCTATAGGTAATTTTTCGAAACTTAAAATTTTGCTGCTCTCACCCCTCAATCCTCTTCCAAGCAAAAGAAAGGGTCAAACGGACAACTACTAGGCGACCTTCAAACGCCTTGAAGTTGGAACATAGCATCTGCAACGATTATTTCCATTCAAAAGCGGTATACTCCTTTCTATCTCGACAATGTTCATTTTTTTTTTCTTAGAGAAATTTATGTGGACACATCTTGTCAGCCTTAGCAATTATTTAAAAACATTCTGAATCAAATTTCTCAAAACTTAGTTCGAAAAATTACTGAAATGTCCTGAATAATTTTAGAAATATTTATGCTTTTCTTAATAAAGCATACAAACTCTATAAGTGAAACTGCATTTTTATTTACAACATTAACTTCTTTAGAATAAAATTGAATTTTATATCGTTACAACGAACAAAGTTTTTGTATTATTAACCTTAACGCGACCACCAATGTTTAACTACGTAGACGACCACTATTTACAAATGTAAATATTTTTGTTTTCATACAAAATGTATGCGAATTTGCAAATAAACCATGAGTTTTGAATTTGAATAAATCTTTATAGCAAGCCTTGTAAGAGTTGCTATGGTTACAATATTTTTGAGGGAACCTAGGATTCAGTTACTGCGTTTCTTGTTAGTTGTTTTGTAATTTCTTAGCAGAAGGGATCTTTGTGAAAAATATAAAATAAAAATATAAATCTCATAATTGAGTATGGCAGATAATAATAAAAAGTTTAAAATTCTAAGTGCATCATCTGTGGCTCAGTAAGTACAGGAGGAATAATTTTTAAATACCGAAAAAATTAGCTATTTTTTCAATGGTTATCGCATGAAATGCAGGCAAAATATTATGAGCGTTTCCTTGCCAATATGGACTCGGATGAGGACGATTTCGAAACAGAGGAGACAGACGGACACATGATTGAAGAGGATGTGATGGTGTATCAGCCAGAAGGAGATGATGGGGAAGCCTCTGATGCGTAAATTGAATTGTATCCAGTAGAACTAGGGCACGGAGGCGACTCAGAAAATGAGTTAGAATTTGAGGATGAAACCGAGGAAGCTGAAGTAGCAGGAGATCCTTCTTTTGAGGAGGAAGGAGAAAATTTTTTTAAGGGTAAGGATGGAACAATATAAAGCAAAACTCCGCCCGTATTGCAACGAATGAGACAGCAAAATATATTTCGTGAAACCCGTTTTGTTGGTCCAAACCCCTGTACAAAAAACTTAAGCGATGTTGACACATTTTTCTGTCTTATGCACCCGACTATCCAAGCTATTATATGTAAAAACACCAACAGGAAGGGCAAGGTAGAGTACGATAAGTTAGAAAGCGCTAGAGTTGCTACAAGCGCAAGCGACTGTTGACGGTAAGAACACCGAAAAAAAAACTTACTCCGTTTAAGGAAAAATGCCTAAATGTAAGGAAAAAATGTCCTTCAATACGAGCTAAAGCCATGGGTTCCTCAAAATAAGTAAGTTGGATTCCTTAGTACAAGTAAATGTTGCTGCTTTGAAATAAGGAAAAGTTTACTCAATGTGAGGACAAGGTTATAAAACTGAGGAAAATTTTACTTTTTCTAAGGACAATAATAATAATAATAAATTCGTTGATTTCAAAAAAAATTTGTTAATTTTCTTATTTGTTGGTTACTTTATTTGTCAGTCATTCTTATTTTAATTGTAATACGTTTTTAAAACTTCAAAGGAGAATTTAATTTTTTTTTTACCTGTCACCCGATCAGAGAATTGAACCTGTGTTCTGCGCCATGCCACTGTTCAAAGATGCTCATCTTACCCAACTCAGCCACCGACAGCATTTTTAAGACATACTAAAATGATGTTGTTAAACTGCGCGTGTAACAACCATTGTCTGATCAGGGAAGCTTCGGTTCAAATCCCGGCGACGACATAATTTTTTTTTTTTTAATTTTTTTATTTTATTATTTAAAAAACAAAAAAAAAAACAAGTAAAGAACTATAAATATATAGGCAAAAACAGAATACTTACGAGAAGAATAGATATTAATTTCAGCGAGTGTTGCCACTCATTTATTAGGGAAAATTTTCCTACGTTAGTTGTCCTCAAAAATTCTTCCCAAAGAAAAATTTACTATTTCAAAGGAAAATTTTACTAAAACCACAAACTCTATATTTGAGGAAGAGCTTGGACTTGCTTTAGTGAAACATGAACTCATTTCAAAGGACTCAATTACTGAATGAAATGATATTTTTATCAATATGAGGAAAAATAACTTAGATTAAGGAAAATTTTTACACTAAACCGGAGGAAGGCAGTTCTTCAAATTTAGTACGGTCTTTTTTATCGGTGAATATATTCTGTCTTTTCTAAGGATTTTATTTCATTTTTGTCTAAAACGATTGTTATTTATCGTGCAGAAAATATGTTTGGCAAAATTTTACAGAAGAGGAACTGAGACCATATTTGGGGATATTGATGGTAATGGGAAGCCATAATTCTAGCTTCGAAAAAATTTAAGCTTTATGACAAAAAAATTCTTGTCCTTTGTATCGAGCGACAATGTCTAAAAATCGATTTAAACATATTTCAAGATTTATTCGCTTTGATCAGGAGAACACGAGGGCAGTACGAATGGCAACCGACAAAGCAGCACCGATCTCTGAAATCTTTCAAATGCTCAATGCTAATTTACAGCAGAATTATAGGCCAAATGAAAACGTCACGGTAGATGAGCAGCTCTTTCCCTTTAGAGGTCAAATCCAGCTAATTACGGTATAAAGTTATGGTGGGTATGCGACGCTGAATCGTACTATCCGTTGACTGCTCAAATATATACTGGAAAAATTGACAACGCTACACCGAAAAAAAAACTTACTCCGTTTAAGGAAAAATGCCTAAATGTAAGGAAAAAATGTCCTTCAATACGAGCTAAAGCCATGGGTTCCTCAAAATAAGTAAGTTGGATTCCTTAGTACAAGTAAATGTTGCTGCTTTGAAATAAGGAAAAGGTTACTCAATGGGAGGACAAGGTTATAAAACTGAGGAAAATTTTACTTTTTCTAAGGATGAAGGTATCCTTAAATGAAAGAAATTTACTTAAAATAAATTCGTTGATTTCAAAAAAAATTTGTTAATTTTCTATTTTCTTATTTGTTGGTGTTGGTTACTTATTGTCAGTCATTCTTATTTTAATTGTAATACGTTTTTAAAACTTCAAAGAAGAACTTAAATTTTTTTTTACCTGTCACCCGATCAGAGAATTGAACCTGTGTTCTGCGGCATGCCACTGTTCAAAGATGTTCATCTTACCCAACTCAGCCACCGACAACATTTTTAAGACATACTAAAATGATGTCGTTAAACTGCGCGTGTAACAACCATTGTCTGATCAGGATAGCTTCGGTTCAAATCCCGGCGACGACATAATTTTTTTTTTTAATTTTTTTATTTAAAAAACAAGTAGTGAACTATAAATATATAGGCAAAAACAGAATACTTACGAGAAGAATAGATATTAATTTCAGCGAGTAAAGCAGCGAGTAAAGCAGCGAGTGTTGCCACTCATTTATTAAGGAAAATTTTCCTACGTTATAGTAAATTTTTTGAAGAAACCAACTAAAACTGAGTACGATTTTCCTTAAACAAAACATTCCATTAGATTGAGGAAGTTTTTACTCAAATGAGGAACAAGTTGTCCTCAAAAATTCTTCCCAAAGAAAAATTTACTATTTCAAAGGAAAGTTTTACTAAAACCACAAACTCTATATTTTAGGAAGAGCGTTGACTTGCTTTAATGAAACATGAACTCATTTCAAAGGATTCAATTACTAAATGCGACGATATTTTCATCAATATGAGGAAAAATAACTTAGATTAAGGAAAATTTTTACACTAAATCGGAGGAAAGAGTAGTGAAAGACTTAGTCAGCCAATATAAGAACACAGGGCGAAATGTGACTTGTGATAATTTTTTCACTTCACTTTGTCTTTGGTTGGTACAATGAAAAAAATAAAACTTGTTTCATCACAGAGAGAAGAGCTTTCAACTTTGTTCGGTTATGGGGAAAACCGAACAATTTGTTCCTATGTTCCCAAAAAAAAAAGCGGTCGTTCTGCTCTCTACAATGGCATGTGACAACACGATTTCGGATATTAAAAAAAACCGAATATAATATTATTTTATAACCACACAAAAGGAGGCGTCGACGCAATGGATAAAATGCTGGGACAATATTCAACAAAGCGCAAAACGGTTCGCTGGCCTCTGGCGTTTTTTTATAATATGCTGGATGTATCCGCTCTGGCAGCATATATTATATATACTAAAAATAATCCGTCACATATATCTTCAAGAAAAAGTAATAATTTATATTTGAATTCACTACAAAATTTTTTCTTATAAAATATGTATGTATGTACATTAGACCGGTTCAAAAAAAAAAGTCTCTGAAATTTAGAGGCACCGGCAGTTTCCTATTCCCATAAGTCTCCCGAGTGGGATGTGTTACCAATTTTTTCTAAATATTGCGCTCCTGATTAGCGATTTTCATATTACTCTTCAAACTTTCGCATAAAAAAAAAGTTCACCAACAACCTAAAAACGATGGTGGTTATCGCTGAGGTGAACTTTTTTCTTTTAATTCAGTCTCACATTCGGAGTAGTTTTGAATGGGGAATTCGAATTTTTCATTATTTTTTAATTATGTTGTTTTCTTCAGTGGTAAAAACTGAAAATAATCATGAAATTTTGTCAAAAATTTAAATTTTTCTTTTTAAAATGAAAAATCAGGTATAAATTTTTGGATTTTTTTTGCTTTTATTATTTTGAATAATTCATTTATTTCTTCTCTATCTGATGGTGGTAACCGCAAATTTTTATTATTTTTGTACTTAAAAATATAAACATAAATATAATTGAACAAAGGATTTTTTTCATATTGAAGCTATGTTTTAACAGGGAATATAAATTTTAATGTGGAAATCTGTTTCAAAAATATGAAATCTAGTTTACTTGAACCAAACCAAGTGTATAGAATTAGATAAATATATTTCATATTTTTCGAAACAAATTTCCACATTAAAATTTATATTCCTTGTTAAAACATAGCTCCAATATAAAAAAAATTCTTTGTTCAATTATATTTATGTTTATATTTTTAAGTACAAAAATAATAAAAATTTGCGGTTACCACCATCAGATAGAGGAGAAATAAATGAATTATTCAAAATAATAAAAACAAAAAAAATCCAAAAATTTATACCTGATTTTTCATTTTAAAAAGAAAAATTTAAATTTTTGACAAAATTTCATTATTATTTTCAGTTTTTACCTCTGAAGAAAACAACATATTTAAAAAATAATGAGAAATTCGAATTCTCCATTCAAAACTACTCCGAATGTGAGACTGAATTAAAAGAAAAAAGTTCGCCTCAGCGATAACCACCATCGTTTTAGGTTGTTGGTGAACTTTTTTTTTTATGCGAAAGTTTGAAGAGTAATATGAAAATCGGTAATCAGGAGCGCAATATTTAGAAAAAATTGGTAACACATCCCACTCGGGACACTTATGGGAATAGGAAACTGCCGGTGCCTGTAAATTTCAGAGACTTTTTTTTTTTGAACCGGTCTAATGTACATAGGTGGACGTTGTCTGTTTTTGCAACAATTGGGTGAACATTTGTGTATGCCAATGATATTGAAGAGCACAAATGCCACGGGTTATGTCATACTTCCCAACTAGAAGTGCCATTGAGTGTATGGTAGGAGCAACTATTCACTCAACGAAAACAGACACTAGTGAGGATTTTGTCCCGGATGGAGATGATCGTGGTCATTCCAAAGTAAAAGGATCTTGCTACATGTGCTACCACGAAGAAGCCAAACGAAAACGCGCTACTAGAAAAATTTGTATCCAGTGCAAGAAGCCTGTTTGTGTTGAACATAGCAAAGTTCAAACAAAATGCGAAGACTGCTTCAATAAATTAAAATAACTTTTAATTTTGTAAATATTTCTCAAGTTATCAATTTTTTAATAACCTATTATTTAAAATACCTTCAAATTATAAGATAACATTATAATAACATAAAATATGTACATAAAATAGCAAAATCTCTGATATAAAAAAATTATTTACATATGTAAATAGTGGTCTTTTAAGGGGTAAAAACGTCAATTATTCAAAAAAATAACGGAAAAAATCAATATTTACAGCAGTTTTAAGTTTTTCGAAAAGAGGTCGAAAAATTAGTCACTGAGTCGAAGCGTCATGAAAATCGGATCACGAATAAGCCAAATACACCAAATTATAAATTGCGATATTTACATATGTAAATAGTGGTCGTGTGAAGGTTAATAAAAATATAAATTTGTAATATCAATTACTAATAATAAAAGTGAAGCAAAGTATAGCAAACCCAGGTTTTCTCTGAACATGAAAATCTTATATGAAGCAATTTCAAATCTGTATAATTTTTATTTTTAATTATAACGACACTTCAGCGGCTGAAAGAAGTACTTCGAAAAAATTATATGATGAGCCGTTACAGTTTTTTATTAAACTTTTAAATAAAACTTTTATTAATAAAAGTGGGTGTTTTGGACTAATTTTTCGAGAAAAATTTTTTTGTACGAATCTATGGGAAACGCCCGAAAATGGATTTTAGAAGTGACAACGGAGGTATCCGACCCTCCTAAAAAGAGTGTTTTAGATTCATTTCGCTGCACGAATCGATGGAAAAAGTCTGGAAATGGATTTTCAAAGTGACAGTGGTGGTTCCCGACCCTCCTGAAAGGGTGTTTTGGATCGATTCATTTTGAAAAAAATTTTCTTGCACAAATCGATTGGAAAAGGCTGAAAACGGATTTCGGAAGCCACAAAAAAAGGCCCCGACCCTCCGAAAAAAGTGTTTTGGACCCATTTTTTCGAAAAAAATGTACTGCACGAATCGATGAGAAAATGCTGAAAATAGATTTTGAGAGTGACAGGGGTAGTTCCCGACCCTCCTAAAAGAGTGTTTTGGACCCATTTTTTGAAAATTTTGCTTCACGAATCGATTGGATTAAAATTTATATTAAATTCTAAGTAGAAATATTAAGTTCATTTCAGTGCAGTAGACTTTACCTCACAGGAGGTCATGTTACATGATTTTAAAGTTATCAGTATAAAAAACCGATCGATCTCCTTCCTGCCTTCATGCTTAACTAGTCTTGAAGAATTGCAGTAAGAACCGGATTAATGCCACTTTTGTAGCTTTCGAGATAAGCGAAAACATGGAGACACACACATTCTCAATAAGAAAATTGCAAAAATTGAATTTCATTCTAATTGTAAAGAGCTTTATTTCACAAACAATTGGTTTTAGCGAATATAAAATTTGGTACTCGATAAGAGTTTAATATAAAAATTTTCTTTTTGCCATTTTTTCAGCCTCACACATTCGCGAGTCTTTCCGCTGGCACACATACCCGAGGATGGCATAATGCTTGACAAATAGCTTAAAATGTTACATTTAAAGATAAAACTGGGAGTGGCAAAAGTTAACACTTTTCTTTCTAGTCTAAGAGCTACATAAAACTACACTGATCGCATATAGTCGTGATTTTTGTTTTAAAAGTTCCCAATGACATCGTCAAAACTAGCGTCCATTTTGCAGAAGTCTCATTGGAGAGGGAGAGCGTGGGTGGACGGTCAAACTTAAAAAAAAAAAAATGATCTGGAGCGGTATTCTGTAAGGTGGTAGTTGACTATCGTTTTTTTGATTATCGTTTTAAAAGTGGTGAATACCACTCCATATATAGTTCTCAAAAATAAATTGGTATAAGGACTGCGTTCGAAAAAATTGTCCACTACATTTTTCGCGATATCTTTTTTAAAAATCATTCAAATTTAAAAATTTGAACGTAATTAGCTTTGAAATGAATGTCAGAAAGTTTTGTGCAGATTTTTTTGCAAATTTGATTTATTTACTAGTTTAAAAAAGGCAAACGAATTAAAAGTGCGCACACTCATTGTGAAAACTTTACAAACTCACCCACTTGGAGCTATAAAAGAATGGCTCGGGAGTTAAAAACTACTCCGAAAACTGTATCAAGAGTACTGAAAAAGTTTAAGGAAGAATTCGTCGTCACTCTAAAGTCAGAATTAGAGAGAAAACAAGGGGTCAGTGACCAGGCAAAATCAAAGGAAATCCGTGCCATGCTGAAGAAGAATCCCAACATTTCAGGCAAAAAAGTGGCTAAAAAAGTAAATTGTTCCGAGTTTTTTGTACGCAAAGTAGTATTACATTTTGAGTATACAAACAAACTAGCATTCCCAGAAGTGTAGGTGGGGGATTACCCGCTCCCAGAAGCGATAAAGCGGTAAGGTATAAGTCGCAAATGAACTCATATGATATATTTCTGCAAATTTGTTGGCTGTAAGTTTACAATACAATTAGACAAATTACAAATTTGCAGAAGTTAAAAATTTTTTTTTAATTGACAAAAAAGCGAATTTTTCACCGTGCGCACGAATTTCGCCTTTGCTATCCGACCACAACGTTGCAGTCCTTTTACTATTAGAAAATGATCAAATATAGTCCTGGAATTTGACGTAATTATTATTTACATATTAAAAAATAACAGAAGTGAAATCGGAGAAGTTTTTTTATTAATTTAAAAAAATTCAAACATATTTCTTAAAACATCTATACATAAATACACAGTTGGTAAACGGTTACAACGCTTTTCTCAGCCATAACACAACACCCAGGGGCGGATCCAGAAAAAAATTTTAGGGGGGGCGAACATAAGAATAAAAAAAGTTAAGAAAGTTGTATTAATTAAAAACCCACGTAACTTGAGCAACCTCAAGTAACCCAAGTAACCCCAACTAACCCCCCTCCCCTGAGTGATCCAAATAACCCGAAGTAAACCCATAGATCTAGCTCGTGCAATTTTTAAATAATAAAATATACAAACTCAATTAAACCAAGTCACCCCAAGTAACCCCAATAGAACCTGCTCGAGAAATTGTTGGACCAGACTGCAGTTTAATCTTGAAGCCCAATTCAAACCCAAACAGATCGAGGAGGTGACCCTACTCCTATATCAAATAAAATCACTATAATCTAATTTTTTCTCTTGTCATTTTCTTAAAATTCGATGATCTTTTTGAGTTCAATTTGTTTTAACATTATACAATAACAGAATAAATATTTTTTCTGTTTTTTTAAATAAAACGCGACAACCTAGCATGTCCAAATGGTATAGAATGACCCTTGCATGTGCGTTAAATTCTTGCACACAGTCATGTGTATTTCCTGAACGTAACAGAAAGTACAACAGTTTTTTGGTCTTTTTGGTCTAATTTATATATAATAAAAGTTATATATTTTAAAAAATGTTCAAAATCATTTCTTCCCTTGCCGTCCTTAGGGGGGGCGATATCCCCCCGCTGGATCCGCCCCTGACAACACATACACTTCTGCGAATACTTTTTTGTCATTTGTATACTCAAAATCTAATACTGATAGTTTTTTTTAAGAAAATCCACGCTCTCCCCCTCCAATGAGACTTCTGCAAAATGGACGCTAGTTTTGACGATGTCATTGGGAACTTTTAAAACAAAAATCACGGTTATAGTCGATCAGTGCAGTTTTATGTAGCCAGCTCTCCGTCTAAGTATTATAGGCTTTAAAGTAAAGCAAACTTACCCTGGCAATAGCTTTTGCAAAAATTCTCCCTCTTTGTGCTGCACGGTTTTTATAATAAATTCATCGTCGTTTGTCAAATAAAATATCGAGCCTGAAGCGCCCGGATTCGTTAGTTCACGTAGAGGCGATGTACACATAGACATCTGAGGGGCGGAAAATCATTAAATGATATTATATAACTTAATGTTGATAAATGTTACCATAAAATCATCGGGTTGTATGCCAAATAAGTCCCTAAAGTAGCGAAATGCAATTGGTGCATAAATTTTGTACCTAAATTCACTATAATGATGCGCGGGCGTAAGTGTGGATCCCTCTGGTGGAAATGTAATGCTTTCGATTTCCCAAAAGTCCATCATTAGCAAATCTCGTTTTGGCTTTGAAGCTAGACTTCCAACCTTTTAAAATAAATAATAGAGTATATGTTTGATTCCTTCGATTTTCAATATCGTTACAGTGTGCTGAATTCCCAACTGAATAGAGCCCATTATCTGTGTGGTTTGAATTTTCTTATATGTAATTTCTCCGCCTTCACCAACACGCCGGTGACCAATTTTGCGATCTTTTTCCGTTTTGTTTCCATATCTTGATTGGCGATGACTATTCAACTAAAGTCAAAGGTTCAATCTTGTTAGTTGTGATTTCTTTTTAAAAATTAATTAAAGAACTTACATCGGGAGATGATGTTGCAACAAAGTCTGTAAGAAAAATTTAGCATTAATTTCAAATGAAATTCACTTATACCTACTAAAACAATAAGATAGCCCGAGAGATTTCTGATACCGAAATCATTGGGTCAGAAGGAATATGTAAAATTGCAGAAAAAAATGTGTAATCAACCACCTTCTACTAATAAAAATATGTATTCTACTGTCTATTACGAAAAAAATTGTAGTCTGCTTCTATTACACAAAATAAAGTGTAATTAGTCTCATATTGCAGATAAAATGTGTATGAAATCAACAACATCTGTCATTCAGTATTTCATCACATTCTTGTTGTTTGAAGTTTTCCGTAAATAATTAATTAAATTGTAAATTGTAATACCATGTTAATGTGTAGACTGTGTTTTTTTCATTCATAACAATTAATTTTTCCATAAAATAAGAAAAATGTGCAATTTTATTGTTTGGTTGAAAGTTGCTGTCGAAAATTCTCGAACTTCGGTTCATATAAAGCTCACTGGAAGAAAATGAATGCAAATCTTTTGCGTGAACTCACGTGTGAAAAACGGAAAAAGTATTGGCAGTGCAATTGCTATTTTGAATGCAATATATTCAGTGAAATTGTATCACATAAGGGAGAGTCTTTTACAAACCGAACACTTTTCGGACGACGCATTTTTAATTTGGCTGACATTTTTTTTATGGGTTCTGTATCGAGGATTTTTTAAAAGTAGAGCGAATTTAAGTTTTGAGAATTTCGTGTTTTTGGCTTGGAGGCTCACTTTCAAAAATTCATAGCTCCGGTTCTGTTAAAGATATAATATTAAGATTAATTTCATTTTAAAGCTAAGAAAATTAACCTAAATAAAAAAATAATTTCTTAAAAAATTATTTACAAATTAATAATAAACATTTGAAATTTTTAAATCAATTTTTAACATTTTCACCCACCCTGTATCAAATTTTTAATGTCAGTATCGTGCTCTACGTCAATTTTTTTATCGAAAACAATTTTTTTTTAATTGGAAAACTATGGAATAAGAAAATGAGGCGTGCAATAGAATTCGAGCGCCGTTAAGATGTGCCGCACTACATAAATTAATTTATTTCTAATAGTAATATGTAATAATAATAGTTTGCCGTTTTTGATAGGAAATTTGACGTAAAACACGATGGTTGTATTAAAACTTTGATACAGGGTGGGGGAAATTCCGAAAAATCAATTTAAAAATTTAAATTGTTTATAACAATATTAATTTGTTAATAATTTTTAAACATAATATATTTGTATTAAATTTCATTTTCTTAGCTTCAAAATGAAAATAAAATCAACTTTATAACTTTAACAGAACCGGAATTATGAATTTTTGAAAGTGAGCTTCCAAGCCAAAAATCACGAAATTCTCAAAATTTGAATTCGCTCCGTTTTGAAAAAAAAAAAACAAATTTTTAAAAAATCCTCGAATACGTGACTTTTTTTTTCGATACAGAACCCATAAAAAAAATTTCAGCCAAATCAAAAATGTGTCGGTCAATTTTTGTCAAAATTCGTTCGGTTTGTAAAACAACGTCCCATAAGCAAATACATCTCAATATTTCTGATAAAATCAATTGCGCTGTGAAGAGTTGCAATAAGGTTCAAACAAAATAATAATACATATTACAGCAAAATGAATTTGTTTTTTTATTTATTGTTATCTCCTAATTTTATAAAAAAAAATTTAACAAATAAAATTCTTTTATGTTTGTGCCAATATAAATCCTGCATTTTACAACATTTAATAATGGAAACACGATTACAACATTAAATATAGTAATTTTATTTTTAGAGTGTAGTTACAATTAGTTTCCCGTCTAAGTTTGAGTTGACCTTTCGACAAGCTAACGATATAAAATTCGCAATTATTAATAAGATTTGTTATCCAATTGAAAGCATTAGCAGCAATATGGCTAGTTCTATTAACTGGTTGATAAAATAATCGGTTAGAAATACGAGAACTTATACGATTAGTATTAAAATGAACATGCTTAGTTCAGAAGTTCTGGTGCAACAAGCAGTGCTGGATTTATAGGTAGGCACACTAGGCACAGGCTTAGGGCATGAGGGCCGGGGGTACCAGATATTGAAATTCTGACATAAAATTATATTTTTTATCATAAAAAAAAAGAAAATGTTATGTTACTATTCAACTAAAACAAAAATGAATCCCTCACTATTACGAATGCACTAAATGCATTCAGATTTGATTTATTGTGAAACATAATTCAAAATAAAATGTTAATTTTTTTCAAAATTTAGCGATCCGTAAATTTGTATGTTGTCGATATAAGCATTCTAATTTTTTTTGTTATTTTTGTTATAATACAAAAAAAACAATTGATTACAAAAATTTTATAATCAAGCTATTTTATATAAAATAATGTGGGAAGATTAATTAACATCAGCTTTTCCAAACGTAGATATTGCTTTTCGTATATTCTTGAGTTTGATTGTTACAAATTGTACGGCAGAAAGATCATTCTCACAACTAAAGAGATTAAAAATCCTTGTCGTACTGTGATGAAGCAGGATAGATTGGATCAATAATTTGCATTGAAAGTGATCTAGTTACTATGTGAAATCGATTTGACGATGTTATCAAGGATTTTGCTATTAAAGAGTCAAGGAAACAGTATTTCGGCCAATAAAGTATATATTAAAAATTGTAACTACATATTTTATTTCAAATAAAAAATCAATATAAAATGAAAAACTAGGGCACCATTTTCTATAAAAGCCTAGGGCACCAAAAATTTAAATCCGGCCCTGGCAACAAGAGACCCAGTTATAAGCTGATGCATATAAAATATATCCGCAATATTTCTGTGATCAACTAAGAACTGCATATGCAGTAGCTTAAAGCGATACTCATAAGAAGAAGGCTTGTAGTGTCAGTCCAATTACATAATAAGCCGCTTAGAGAAAAATTAATGAAATTTTTTTTTAATTCTTTCAATTCTATCACCAGAGGTGGCCGTAGGTGTTGGTGAGCAGTGTAGTTGCCCAGGGCCTCCCGCAACAACCCGAGCACAAAAAAGTTAATACTTTAATTAATTCATAGTAAAATATATTTTAATATTAATAAGGTTCCTTTAATTAAATTTTCTCATTCGTATAAAAATATATCAAAATTAACTAATCTTTCAGTGTATAATTTTTTGCAATTCAAATAAAAATCTCGTTGCAGCCCCGGAACCCTCACATATAGAGGGCCTCCACAATGTCAGGAATTAAACCAAATTATGTTTTATTTACAATTTTAATCCACTGAACCAAAGGCCGGTACCTGAAGTGGATAACTTCACCAAAATATTTTATTTGAACTTATATTTTTTAATGCTAACAATAAATATCTCGTTGCAGCCCCGGAACCCTCACATATAGAGGGCCTCCACAATGTCAGGAATTAAACCAAATTATGTTTTATTTACAATTTTAATCCACTGAACCAAAGGCCGGTACCTGAAGTGGATAACTTCACCAAAATATTTTATTTGAACTTATATTTTTTAATGCTAACAATAAAATCGTTAAGTTACACCGATGTCATACTTAGAATCATGACTCAATCAAATTTTATAATTACAATTTTTACCTAAAACGTATGTTTTATTTTGCCTCTTCTACAACTATGATGACAATATAGTCTTCTACATATTTAAGACATTTTTTTCGAATAAATTCTGAGTAAAATTTCGATTACATATGTAGCGACCATAATGGATCGAGTGTCCTTTAAATTAAAAATCTTTCTGTGAATTTATGTTCACACGGTGGGCTTTAACCAAGTTTAAATGGCAAGTTGAGCTACTACAAAAATTTGAATGGGGAATTATTTGGGATGTTATTTATAGTCAATATACATCAAAAGGAAAAAAAGCTTTTTTTTTTAATTCCAGATTTACTGTTTTTTAGTAATATTACATATGTACGTATGAAATTCGTGTATCTCACGTATGACATTTAAAAAACATCCGACTTTGCTCAAATTTTGACACATCAGAGAACCTTGAAAGTTAACTCCACAGCACAAAAGTTTGAAAAAAACTTAATTTTTGCGAAAACAGCCGAATTCAATGTCTAATATCTCTGAACCTGGTTAACCATTTTCATTGAATGATATCTCATTTTGAAGTGTCTAAAAATTTTAACAATGTAAAGTATAATTTAAGTATTATGAGCAAAGTTGTCATATTTTACTAAGGCCTTTTTCACTTAATCTGGTCGCAAATAAAAGTCTTAAGGTCTAGAAGCTTAAAATTATTTTTTGTGTATAGTAGATGACATAACAAAAAAAAAAAATTGATATCCAAACTTTAAACTTAGATTTTTGGGCTTTTAGAACTAAAATTTTTAAAACGATCCACATACGGCGATTTTCAGGGCAAAATATAGCTTTTTCTCAGGACTCCGACCACCTAGAGAGTTGAAGTTTGGACTGTGGTGCTATTTAATAAAGCACTTTCACCTGTCAAACAAAATCGTAAACTTTTTAAATTTCATACGTACGTTTTCCATATATGGGCATTTCCACCAAAAGGTACACCATGACAAAAAAATTAAAAGTTATTAAAAAAACGTTATTATCTAATATTATCTAAGAAAAATATTCAAATTTTATTAATTCAAACAATTTATACTTGAATTCATTCACAACGTTGAGCAAACCGACTTCAAAATTGCACAAATGAAGTTTCTCTTTTTTGTAATTTTGAATATACTATTCAATATTTAAATATATAAGAGAGATGATATATGATGAAAGTCATTCCGAAAAATCTCTCTCCCAACAACAATTAGCTAAAAAAATGCAAAGGCATCAAACCAATCTCTATTAACTGTATATTTTTAATTTGCTTTAGTTCATGTTTAAATGTCCCGTCCGCCATCAAAAAGCATCATTTGTTCCCATTTCGTGGTTAAGAACAGCAGTAAATGTGCCAAAATTTTTGTTTAAACAGAGTTTTATGAATACAATTAAAAAAAAGAAACAACTAGTGTAAAAAAGTAAAATTTAAAATTTTTAGAGCTTTTTAAAGTTTGTCCCATCCGCCATCGTCAGTATAAAACTTTTGTAATAGGTTGAACGCAGCCACAGAGTCGCTCCACCAATTATAATCCAATTTGGTATGGGGATAAGCTGATTCCTGATAAGAGAAATTTTTTTTGTGGGGCGATGTCACGCCCCTTATAGGAAAAAACGTTTAAACAGCAGAAATAAAAGTTTCATATTCTTTTAAGAAAAATGTTTTAAATTTAATTTAAATTAATTAAAATTGATCTCATTAATTTAATTCGACAGTGATTAATATTAAATTTATTTTTTAATTACCATATAAGTCTCAAATACAAAAAATATATGAAAATTTACCAAGTAAACCGTAATGGAAAAATATGTCCCATTCGAATGTCCCGTCACGAATCATATTATACTTTGTAAGAAAAAAAATAAAAAAGATTTTTCAATTAAACGAATCTTAATAAAAAGTACTATTATTCCATAACATTTTAAAATTAGTTGCGTTAAAAAATGTTGGTAGGTTTTGCTGACTTATGCTTTTCTATAAATGGCCATGAAAAACACTTCCATTTTTTGTCCCATTCGAATGGCTCTTTTATTGCCTTTATCTTGGAACCGGTAGTACGCCTGCCATCAAATTTACCACTATATATAGTGCTACCAATAGCCCTTAAGTAAAAGAAGAAAAAAAAAGTGTTTTTCTTTGACTTTTAATCCACTTTAAAACTGTACGACTGTCCCATTCGACACCATGGAAATGCCCATATATTATATTGTAGCGAAATTTGGTTTATGCCCGAAAATTTTCGTAATAATTATTAAACGATATTAGCTAGCATCACTGACAGTAGAAAAATACGTGCATCACTGACCGTAAGAAAATACTTGCATCATTGACCGTAAGAAAATACTTGCATCATTGACCGTAGAAAAATACGTGCATCACTGACCGTAGAAAAATAACACCATCTAGCGACATGTAGCATGTTTTCAGTACTATAAATGATAAAGTGGTACGACATTATCAACGTCGATAATCGCCATCTAGAAGACACTGGAAACGACATTCTGGATAATGGCGGATGGTACGACATTATCGCTATCTAGAAGGCACTGGAAACGATATTCTAAGACAACGGCAGATAGTTCGAGAAAATGATGACTTTAGTATAAAAGGCTGTCATATGAGCAGCAGAGACACAGTTGATATTGAATAGTGGAATATAGTGGATCTTAAGTGAGAACAATTGAATTTAAGTAGTAAAGTGATATAGTGGATTTTAAGTAATAAAGTATAACGTTTGTGTATACAATTTGAATATAAAGATTAAATAAATAATTGTACTGTGTAAAAACTAACGTTTGTGATTTAAATAAACCATTTTATAATTAAATAAAGATTGCGTTTTTCTTGATTATTACACAATCCAGTGATCGAACTCAGAAAAGTGTAAGAGATTGAAATTACTGTCAAAGGGACAGGGAATTTCGTAACAATATCATTGAAAAACAGTAAATATGGATTTAAAAAAAAATGCTCTAATAATCCCCAATTAAAGTTTTTGTAGTAATTCATACTTTTATTAAAAGTTGGTTAAAGCCGTGTTCAGCGATCAAAAAGACTTTGTAGTTCCAAGTTTCAGGTCCTGTCTAATAGGCGGAGGGCTCTCCCTTACAGGATAAGATTTAAGGAAATGATAGTTATGTATTTTTGGGAAACTATACTATACGCTTCTAAAATTTTCGTATTTAATTTAAATACGTTTCGTTTTAAATTCATACAATTATATATTTTTTTTTATTCAATTTGTAATGAGAAGAATATATTAAAAATGTTTACAAAACCTTGAATTGTTAAAATAAGATTTTATATTCTCTAATTAAAAATAATTTTGTTATTAAGTTTCAGTTACAATCAATTTTTTTCGATAAATCAAAAGCATTCGCAAAATTTTCAAACTTATAATAAGTCGAGTCCACTCACTTTATTGATTTTGCACAGAAAGCCCCAAATTTCACTTTAAATTTACCATTTCACTTTATTGACAGATACATTTAATAAACTGATTAAGGAGGAGAATCATTTTACAGTTTGTAAAGTTGGAAGTTACTAAAAATCAAATTGCAATAATATATCGCTTTATACAACTATTTGCGTATTTTTTTACATGCGTGTAGCAAATATCTTATAAAAAAACCAAAAATTTTTGTAAAAAATTTGGCAATCAATAGAAATAAAAATTTGCCAAAATATTGTGTGTTTTATTCATCTCAAATCAGAAATATTAAATAAAAATAAGGAAATAACATTCTTCATTAAAGCTACAAATAAAAACAATAAAGTTATGTCAACAATTGTCAGTCGCTAACGTCTTTATCGATTTTTCTGCAGGGTCGACATTACGAGTACATTTATTTTGTTCAGTTAAATGAGAAGCTCTTTGGAACATTAAAAAGAAAAAAACACTTTGAAAAAATGTTACCTTCTTTGCCTATGCTGGAATTGTCAACGTTTCTTGTGTTTGATGAGGAATCGAATTCCACTTCCCCCGATGCCATCCTGCGCCTTTATTAGGAAAATCAATTTAATGTAAACGGCAGAGCATGGAGCACAGCGAAGGTTTTTCATTCAGGACATAATCACATTAATGGTTATACAATTATATGCCCTTCCTGAGATCACTTTTAAGTTTTATTATGACCAGAAATTGGATTTTCCAGTCTTAGCTATGTTATTTAAGAACTTCGTTGAAATGAAAAAATTACATACACAGCGCGATATCCTCCCCCGTTCTTTTGCTAAACAGTCTTTTATCGTTGCATACTTAATGGTGTAATGTAAAAGTATTTGTGAGGTTTGTTGGCAAGGTTTCATCCTTTGCATTTATAGTAGTAGATCTACTACTATTTAACATCGACTTGTAATGAATACTATACTCAATTATTTATTGTAGTAAAACCCTCTTTAAGTATAAAAAGAGTAAATACACAAGAATGGTGTGACCAAAAAATTAATATTGAATGATTATAACAAATGCATTACTACAAGTACCAGAAAAATAACATCATATGTGTTGTCCATATATTTTGATTCGAACTATCTAAAAAATGCCAGAGCTCAATTTTAATTTACATACATTTTTGATTGCGACAAAATTAATTTTTTTTTTATTTGCCTACTTCTATTAAAATAGGTACGAGTATTAATTAGTAAATCGTTAAAATTAATTTAATTTATTTAGAATTACTTTTCATAGAATTCAGATTTGCATTTCAAACTGAAAACAAAAAAATTGATACAAGCGGGTCAGGAATGCAGCACTGATTCGTCGTTCGCTGACGGATAAAATAGAATTAAATCGATTATGTCGACGAGTACCTGTCAACTGGTTTCCCGTCGTCCGCCGCATTTCTTTTCCATTTCAAGTAGTGCTTCACCGAGAAAGAGGCGAGGCGAGATTCGAGTTGTTCTCGCTAAGGATAGCCAACTGACGTGCCCAAAAGTCGACAGTGCGACAATGTCATTCTCGGAGCGGAGACAAATCCAAAAAATTTGAGACCATTAAAATCGGTCCAGCCGTTCTTGAGTTATACAGAGTGTAACTAACCCGACTTTGTTTCATATATTTATAGATAAATGCATCAATATCTTAAAAACTAGAGCCAATTCAGTACTTTCATGAAAATATTCGTAATCTGGCTACCTGAAATTATAGAAATCCGCAGAGACATCCAGGCCACCAAAACCACTGTTGACTAGTGTTATCAACTACTTGACACAGTTGAATAAAACTTTTTTTTTATATCTCAGCAACTATATGACGTAGATACATAAGATTTGGTACATATAATAATTATAGTTTGTAAAAGGTACGTAGTTTAGTTTGATTTGGAAAAAATGGGCAATGCCACGCCGTGCCATATAAGAAAAGAATTAAATTTATCATATCTCACCAATCATCATATATTATTCAATTGACCCAAAATAAAAACACATATTTTATTTCATTTCTTGAGGCGTAGCAACGCGTGCCGGGCTTTGCTAGTTGAATATACATATGCAGGCCTGATACATGTATAATTTTTTTTCATTTTCATAAAAACCTCGCTTTTTACCGAGGCGAGGTGCCGGTGTGATCTCGCGTCGCCTCGGTCGAGCGAGGCAAATTTATTTTTCCACCTCGCCTCGTCCTCGCCTCGCTATCGCCTCGTAGAACGAGGTTGCCTCGCTGCCTCGATGAAGCACTAATTTCAAGCGATCTAATTCTAATTTATACTTGTTGGCGGATTTCCCATCATCCGTCGCAATTGTATTTAATAGAGGTCTGCACAGTTACCAAAAATTTAATTGTTTCAGAAGGCATTCAGCTTTCAGTTACTCTCATTATACGTATACATTAGAGCGGTTCAAAATAAAAAACTTTTACTTTTTTTTCACGATGTGTCAGTGGATTACAATAGCCTTATATGTCTAGACAAAGCCGTTCATAAGGATTTTCATAAATATTGAAAACTGGATTGGCGCCCCCTGTTTTAAGTTGCCTATCCATTTTAGAAAATATTGATTTAAAAAATGGTGCAACTTAAAGAGGTTTTCATGCTTTCCAACAAAGTGGGTATGGTTTTCCGGCTATTACACTAGCTTACAGCCAAAATGAACTTTGAATACCGTTATTCATTTTATATGTAAAATCGTCTGCTGATTTGTAACGAACCTCGCGCCGAGGTTTTAACTCGTCGGTTTCCAAGGTTTGGCTACAAAAATTTATATTTTTGCAGGTGACTGACGAGAATTTATTTTCCAACAGAAATAAATAATAACAATACTGATCCTTTTTCTTTTCAAAAACGTTATAATTTTATTCTCTTAAATCCATATTACTTAAACTATTTCTTAAACTACCGACGAAAGTTTTAATGTTCGGACGCGTACGTCGTGTTTTCTCAGGCGCACGGTCGCATAGGTTCCACGCTGATTGCTTCTGCTCTACTATAGCCCCGCCGTACGGGTTTTGGCACGGCTCAGTCACGGTACGACAGCATCCACAGATTCTGGACGCTGCTCTACTCACACGAGTGTCGGCACAGCGCAACAATCGTGTAGCAGAATCCCTAGGCTACAATCTACGCTATCCTGCACGGCTTCTGCTTGGTCTCAGTCGCACGGTTTCCGGCACAGCTCAGTTGCCATACAACAGATTCCACAGAACTTTATAACGCCGCTCTGCTCACACGAATGTCGGCACAGCTCAACAAGCTTATGGCAGAAACTATAGACTACAGTCTACGCTACCCTTCACGGCTTCTGCTCGGTCTCAGTCGCGCGGTTCCCGGCACAGCTCAGTTGCCGTACGATAGATCCCACAGATCTTTGGACGCTATTCTGTTCACACGAGTGTCGGCACAGCTCAACAAGCGTGTGGCAGAACCACCAATTAGCTACTTTCTATTCTACTGCTAACTACAACTAACTAGGGCTTACCAACTGCAGAGTTGTTTCCTCGCTGAGATCACCAGCCGACTGCGTACCTCCTACTGGTGTGCTACCGCTTTTATAGCCCTTTGTGCTGCGTGGTGTAGAGTTTGAACAGCTGTTTGTCAAGTCTCCACAAACAGCTGTTCCCTAAGTGTTGCCGTTCTACTTACTATATGTTACACAATTTTCTTAACCTAATTATTTTTAATGCGTAATTTATTTATAAGTAAATTAAATTAAATAATTCATAGGTTCCTTTTCTCTTTTAAATAATTCAAACTATAATTCAAGAAAGTACAGTATAATACAAAAAAAAATATATTTCACGCGATTTTGTGGGCGGAAACGCGGGTACCAACTTCCGCCTTCACAGATTCTGAAAATCACATTATTTTTTTTTTCTTTCACGTCGTTTTCGAGATATCGGTCATTTTCGGGTTTAGGACCAAAAAAAAAGTTGGTTTCACTTACCAATATCTATATATAAATTTACTATATGTCAAATCAAAGGTAATTAAATTTCCTATAAATAATGCCAACTTTACTTTTTGGTTGGCTTGTTAGTTTTGGTGAAATAAATTGATTTAAAAAAAAAATGTTTTTTTTTTCGAAAAAATGAGAAAAAAGTCAAAATCAACTGCAAATTTATAAAAGAAAAAAAAAATTGGAAAAATCATTTTATTTTTTTGTATCATAGTTTATATATCTATGAAGAAAATAAGATACTATTTAAGAAAATCGATTCAGAAATGGAAAAGTTATATAATATTGAATAAAAATGGCCACAAGCTAATAAAAATCATATAATTAATAACACTAGCTTACAAATAATCAAAAAATTTATGAACTTTAGGTGCCACTATTCATTTCTTATGTAAAATCGGCTGCTCCTCAAAATGGACAAAAACCTTCCCCAAAAAGACGAAATCGCATATTCCGTGTCTTCTATCGGTAAAATATTTGTCACCCCCCGTTTTCGAGGATGCTGAGAACGATGGCGGTGTTTAAAATTCGTTCGGAACTGGCCCCATGCCCCAAAATGGCCAAAAATGGGAATTTGGGTCCGTTATGGCGATTTTTGTACACTTCGGGGGGTGGAGCCAACATTTTTATATCTAGCATATACCAGTATCTACACAACAAAATTTAATTAAAAAATTTGCATTTTGGGGTCAAAAAAATTCTAACCCACATAAAAAAACGGAAAAATAGGCAAAAATGAAATTCGTCCATTTTTTATTCAATTTTATATAACTTTTCCATTTCTTAATCGATTTTCATAAATAGTATTTTATTATCTTCATAAATATATAGACTATGATATAAAAAAACAAAATGATTTTTACAATTTTTTTTTTCTTTTAAAAATTTCTAGTTGATTTTTACTTTTTTCTCATTTTTTCGAAAAAAAAAAATAGTTTATTTTTATAAATCAATTTTTTTCGCCGAAACTAACATGTCGACGAAAAAGTAATGTGAGCATTATTTCTGGGAAATTTAATTTTCTTTAGTTTGACACATGTTTATATATAGATATTGTTTTTTGAGATATTTGTAATTAAGTTGAACCAACTTTTTTCTTTGGTCCAAAAACCGAAAGTGACCGATATCTCGAAAACGACGTGAAAGAAAAAAAAAATAATTTGATTTTCAAAATCAGCAGCCGATTTAATTATTTGTAAACTAGTGTTATCGATGAAGGAATTCGAAACTGTGATTAGTTTTTCTTCTTCTTCTCTTTTTCTTATAAAAAAAAAGTGAAAATGAACAGAAAAAAATATCGATTTTTCACACAGGCCCGTACCTACCTGACTTTGCGTTGGGGGGCGAACAAATTTTTCTATATGTACAGTATTGGCCAAAACTTAAGCACCCCCTTAGTAAATTTTTTTCAAATCATAAACTTTTTGTGAAAACGACGTTTTTAACCATGTTTTGAATTTATTATATACATATCGGTCATTCTTTTATTAAACGCACACTTTGTTTTTTTTGACGTTTTTAAACGTCATGTTAACGCGATGTTAGTTCCCTCGTCATACTAAGGTAGAGCTATGTGTGGAAAGGTTTAATTTCGTTCAAGTGAGCCGTCCGAGTTAGTCTGTCATTGCCTTGTTTTAGCTGTACGATCACCGGGGAGATGAATCCTATCACTTTGTATGGTCCCACGAATTTCGGGGCCGACTTGGCTGCAAAGCTCTCAACAGCTTTGGACAGGGGATGTTGTCGGACTAGCACCAGTTGCCCCACTGTCGGTTTCCACTGTCTTCTCCGTAAGTTATAGTGTCTTGCTTGATCTTTGGCAGCCTTAGACAAGTTATGTTTCACGATCTTGAACACTTCTTGAAGTGCAGCAGCTCTAGATTCAGGGTTTAGTGCTGGTGTTCCCGTGCCTTTGGTGACTTCGTCATACAGTGCTCTTGGTAAACGTGGCTCGCGTCCTTGCGTTAGGAATGCCGGGCTGTATCCTGTGCTCTCTGATTGGCTGGTGTTGATGGCCAGAGTAACTTCTGGTAGCTGTTCGTCCCAGGTCTTCTGGTGGTTGCCCACAAGCTGCGCTATCATCGTCTTGACTGTTCGGTTGACTCGTTCCGTAGGGTTTTCTTGTGGGGTATATGGTGCAGTAAATCTCTGCTGCACCCCTATTTCCTGGAAATATTTCTTGACGCTCCGACTAGTAAACTGTGACCCATTATCGGTGATGAAGAGCTTAGGTATACCATATTTTGCCAGAATTCTCTCTCGGAACGCCTTAATTACCCCATCGGCAGTAGCTTTGCGCAGTGGGACTAACTCAGTCCACTTTGAAAATTTATCAAAAAAAACCAGCATCATGCTGTTTCCATGCTTTGATCGTGGTAGCGGACCGACGAAATCAGCACACACCGTTGCCCATGGCTCATCTGGGACTGACGTTAGCATCTCCCCCGCAGGAGCCTGTTGGCTAACCTTGTAGCGTTGGCAGGAATCACAGCTCCTTACATATTTGCTGATATCCCGGAACATCCCCGGCCAATAATACTTGTTGGCTACGCGTGCAATGGTTTTCCGTATACCTAGATGTCCGGCACTTGGACTGTCATGGTTCTCGGACATTACGCGTTTCCGGAGTGCTGTCGCCACGCACAGCTTCCATTGAGCGCAGTCCTCATCGCCTGTGTGCTGTGGAAGATGTCTGTAAAGCTGCCCTCCAACTTCTGCGAAGTCCGGAAATTTCTCGGGCTTCTTGAGGATCTCCGCCCTCTTTTTTTTAAGCCAGGTACAATCTGCAGCATCACCTTCATTCACGGCCGCCAACTGCAGGGTTTCTCTAGGTTGCCGGGACAGAGCATCTGCAACGACATTTTGTTTTCCTTTCCGGTATTGGACAGTAAACTGATATTGCTGCAACTCAAGCGCCCAACGCGCAATTCTCCCGGTTGGGCTTTCGATGGAGTTCATCCACTTCAACGACAGGTGGTCTGTGATTACGACAAATTTGTATCCTTCAAAATAAGGTCTCATTTTTCGAATACCCCACACAATCGCCAGACATTCTTTTTCTGTGGGCGAATAATTCCTCTCCGCGTTGTTCAGGCTTCGACTGGCATAGGCTATCACACGTTCTTCCCCCTTTAAAACTTGCGTCAACACTGCTCCTAGTCCGTGATCACTTGCATCAGTCTGCAACGTGAAAGTCTGACTGAAGTCGGGGCACGTTAAAACTGGGGCCTCTGTGAGTTTCAGCTTCAATGCTTCGAACGCTCGTTGTTGATCTTCCCCCCATTTCCAATGTTTCCCTTTCTTCAACATGGATGTTAGCGGCTGCACGACTGCAGCGAAGTCAGGAACAAATCGCCTATACCAGGATGCTATGCCGAGGAATCGTCGCACACCGCGGATGTTCTGTGTGGGTGAAAGTTCTCGGATCGCTGCGACTTTGTCTGGATCTGTCTGAATCCCTTCGCCACTGACTACGTGACCCAAGTACTTTATCTTCGTTTTGCAAAATTCACACTTTTCAGGGTTTATCCGGAGATTAGCCTCTTGCAGTCGTCGGAAAACCTCCCGCAAATTGTCCATGTGTTCTTTCAATGTGCGACCCGTCACTACAATGTCATCTAAATACGCAAAAGCAAATGGCTCCATGTCCGCCCCGATAACTCTGTCTAGTGCGCGCTGAAATGTTGCGGGCGCCGAATGCAATCCAAACGGCATCACTCGCCACTGGAACAGACCACGCCCTGGAACGGTGAACGCCGTAAATTGTTTGCTATCTGCTGCCATTGGAATCTGCCAGTAGCCGTCTTTAAGGTCCAAGCTACTGACGAGTTTCGCATCCCGTAGTCGGTCTAGTATGTGGGTTATGCGTGGGAGAGGGTATGCATCGGGTACCGACTTACTGTTTAACTGACGGTAGTCAATGCACAACCGCCATGACCCTGTTTTCTGTTTGACGAGCACTATTGGTGCGCTGTATGGGCTGTGGGAGGGCTCAATACATTCCTTTACCAATAATTTATTGATCTCCTCATCGATTACTGCTTGCATGGCAGGATTCCTGGGTATGTACCGTTGTTTGACGGGTCGGTCGTCTGTCATCACGATGCGGTGCTCTGCAATATGTGTCATTCCCTTCAGTCCCTCAAACCTTTGCAATTCTTCTGACAGAAATTGATCAATTTCCTGCTGCGAATCGTCAGCTCCCGGAATTTCTCCTGATTTATCTCCGAAATCAGCTGTGCCCACTATCGCACTTTCGGCCGCGAGACCTTCTGCGGGTTCTGTCGACAGCTCACGTGGTTGTTCTTTAGACACTCCATCTACTTGCTTTCGATGCCGTCTACGTTGGTTTCTTCGTGGTTCTTGCTGCCTCTTCTGTCTTGGTTCCAGAGATGAGGGAGGAACCTTTTGTGGGTCGTTATTAGGATTCTGAACGGGAATGATTGTACTCACCATACATCTCGCTTGCTCCTCGGGGTCCCTTCCGTCTAACGTAATCATCTCACCCGCAATATGAATGGTTGTACCACTTTCGGTCAAGAAGTCCAGACCCAGGATGACATCTTCGGTGGCGTCTGGCATAATGACGAATCGAAACCTCCTCTGGTGGCAGCCAAACTGGATCCACGGCGGAATCTAGCGGTCGGGTTGTTCCGTCTGCCAACACTACTTCTCCTTGATACCTCACCTTTGTGGCCCTTTCTCCTAGTGTCTCCGCAAATGACTCCCGTAGAAAGCTCACCGTTGCCCCTGTATCGATAGTTGCCGCCACCTGCTCTCCGCCAACCATCATGTTAGCGTATACTCTTTTGCAGTTATTGTAGCTTGGTTTTAATTGGTTCGAGAGGCGTCTTCTGGAGGATGCGCCTCCTCTCGATTCGCGCACCCTCCTGTGCCGTTTCCCGAAGACCGACAACAATATATTGTGCGTACTCCGACTTTTCCGCAGTCCCAGCAAAATAACCGCGTGGGACCTTGACATACTCTGGCCAGATGTCCGTCCTGTCCACAACGTCGGCAGGCGGTTTGTACGTTAATCGCCTCTGTACTCGTCTCCGTCATCATTCTGTGCTGTTCAGCCCGACCTTTACTTCTGAAGGGTTGTTCGGCTTCCCTTTCCTGTATGCCCTCGAGGTCTTCCGCCAACCCGATCAGGTCTGTAAGCATGACAAAGTCTTTCCGCTTAATATACCAGTGGTACTCGGGTAGGCAATTTCTGAAAATCCGTTCTAAGCGTAGTTCATCCGAGTAATTTGCATAACGCATCATTGTCTGAAGTGCTAGCAGGAAGTCCTTGAATTTCTCTCCCTTCCGCTGGAATCGTTTCCTGATGTTGTCATCCAATGTTTCAAAGTAACGGGGTGGTAGGAAGAAATCTAGGAAACTGTGCTTGAATAACTCCCACGTGGTTACTTTTTGGTTATTGTTACGGTACCAAGCGAGAGCTTTGTCCTTTAACAGCTCCGGCATAGTCCGCGGGAGGTGATCCATTACTAGTCCGTCTGCCTCAGCCAACTCCTCTACCCTTTCAATAATGGCCAGTGGTTCACTGGAGCCGTCATATTGCAGTGTCCATTTTCTCACTTGATTCATTATGGTGGGATTGTATTGCCTAATTTCGCCAATTTCCGCCTGCTGTAGAGGGTATGTAGCTTGATTGCTCGACTCCGTGTTGGGCATTGCTTGGTCCCGATTTACGGCCACGGCGGTAATCTTGGTGTTGATATTTTCCTCTCGTTGGTTTACCATACCTGATTCCGGATTATCTTTCAGTGTTCCTGCGTCGAACATGGTATCCGCCTTTAGCCTTGTCGTCTGTGTGCACGGGGAGGAAGGTCGCCTGTGTTGCTTCTGTAGCTCTAGCAGTCGTTCTTCTATTTCGGGGTTGTGTCCTTCGGCCAGGAATGCTTTAAATCGTTTCCTAAGGTCGTCTACGGTTCCTGACACTTCAAGATTGAACTCCTCGCAGTACGTTATTAACTCTTCTTTTTTTAGAGTGTGACCCCAAGATACGGTTAACATTTTTCTCGTTTTTTTTTTCGTGTGTCTTTTTTTTCCGTGTGTTTTTTTTCACTTTCACTTTTCACTGTCACTTTGTTTCAATGTTTTCTTTTTCAGACTTTGTTTGGGCCTTTTTTTCAAGGGTTGCCTCTTTTCTTTGATTTTTTTTCTTTGCGTCACTGTTTATTACTATTTTTATTTCGCACTAATGGGCTTTTAACAAGGGCCGCCTCTTTTGTTGTTTTTTTTTTCTTTCTTCTTTCTTGTGTTTTTTTTTTCTTTGCTTCAACTTAGTTTATTCGTTTTTAGTTCATGTAAAGATAATACGATTTCTTTTTGTAGTTACGCCGCGTACCGCACTCGTAATAGGATTAAGGTATTATGATTGTTATTACTATTTCTGTCTCTTTAAACCGTTTTGCCAGCCAAGGTCCCTGCTCGGGCGCCATTGTAACGAACCTCGCGCCGAGGTTTTAACTCGTCGGTGTCCAAGGTTTGGCTACAAAAATTTATATTTTTGCAGGTGACTGACGAGAATTTATTTTCCAACAGAAATAAATAATAACAATACTGATCCTTTTTCTTTTCAAAAACGTTATAATTTTATTCTCTTAAATCCATATTACTTAAACTATTTCTTAAACTACCGACGAAAGTTTTAATGTTCGGACGCGTACGTCGTGTTTTCTCAGGCGCACGGTCGCATAGGTTCCACGCTGATTGCTTCTGCTCTACTATAGCCCCGCCGTACGGGTTTTGGCACGGCTCAGTCACGGTACGACAGCATCCACAGATTCTGGACGCTGCTCTACTCACACGAGTGTCGGCACAGCGCAACAATCGTGTAGCAGAATCCCTAGGCTACAATCTACGCTATCCTGCACGGCTTCTGCTTGGTCTCAGTCGCACGGTTTCCGGCACAGCTCAGTTGCCATACAACAGATTCCACAGAACTTTATAACGCCGCTCTGCTCACACGAATGTCGGCACAGCTCAACAAGCGTATGGCAGAAACTTTAGACTACAGTCTACGCTACCCTTCACGGCTTCTGCTCGGTCTCAGTCGCACGGTTCCCGGCACAGCTCAGTTGCCGTACGATAGATCCCACAGATCTTTGGACGCTATTCTGTTCACACGAGTGTCGGCACAGCTCAACAAGCGTGTGGCAGAACCACCAATTAGCTACTTTCTATTCTACTGCTAACTACAACTAACTAGGGCTTACCAACTGCAGAGTTGTTTCCTCGCTGAGATCACCAGCCGACTGCGTACCTCCTACTGGTGTGCTACCGCTTTTATAGCCCTTTGTGCTGCGTGGTGTAGAGTTTGAACAGCTGTTTGTCAAGTCTCCACAAACAGCTGTTCCCTAAGTGTTGCCGTTCTACTTACTATATGTTACACAATTTTCTTAACCTAATTATTTTTAATGCGTAATTTATTTATAAGTAAATTAAATTAAATAATTCATAGGTTCCTTTTCTCTTTTAAATAATTCAAACTATAATTCAAGAAAGTACAGTATAATACAAAATAAAAATATATTTCACTCGATTTTGTGGGCGGAAACGCGGGTACCAACTTCCGCCTTCACAGATTCTGAAAATCACATTATTTTTTTTTCTTTCACGTCGTTTTCGAGATATCGGTCATTTTCGGGTTTAGGACCAAAAAAAAAGTTGGTTTCACTTACCAATATCTATATATAAATTTACTATATGTCAAATCAAAGGTAATTAAATTTCCTATAAATAATGCCAACTTTACTTTTTGGTTGGCTTGTTAGTTTTGGTGAAATAAATTGATTTAAAAAAAAAATGTTTTTTTTTTCGAAAAAATGAGAAAAAAGTCAAAATCAACTGCAAATTTATAAAAGAAAAAAAAAATTGGAAAAATCATTTTATTTTTTTGTATCATAGTTTATATATCTATGAAGAAAATAAGAATCTATTTAAGAAAATCGATTCAGAAATGGAAAAGTTATATAATATTGAATAAAAATGGCCACAAGCTAATAAAAATCATATAATTAATAACACTAGCTTACAAATAATCAAAAAATTTATGAACTTTAGGTGCCACTATTCATTTCTTATGTAAAATCGGCTGCTCCTCAAAATGGACAAAAACCTTCCCCAAAAAGACGAAATCGCATATTCCGTGTCTTCTATCGGTAAAATATTTGTCACCCCCCGTTTTCGAGGATGCTGAGAACGATGGCGGTGTTTAAAATTCGTTCGGAACTGGCCCCATGCCCCAAAATGGCCAAAAATGGGAATTTGGGTCCGTTATGGCGATTTTTGTACACTTCGGGGGGTGGAGCCAACATTTTTATATCTAGCATATACCAGTATCTACACAACAAAATTTAATTAAAAAATTTGCATTTTGGGGTCAAAAAAATTCTAACCCACATAAAAAAACGGAAAAATAGGCAAAAATGAAATTCGTCCATTTTTTATTCAATTTTATATAACTTTTCCATTTCGTAATCGATTTTCATAAATAGTATTTTATTATCTTCATAAATATATAGACTATGATATAAAAAAACAAAATGATTTTTACAATTTTTTTTTCTTTTAAAAATTTCTAGTTGATTTTTACTTTTTTCTCATTTTTTCGAAAAAAAAAAAATAGTTTATTTTTATAAATCAATTTTTTTCGCCGAAACTAACATGTCGACGAAAAAGTAATGTGAGCATTATTTCTAGGAAATTTAATTTTCTTTAGTTTGACACATGTTTATATATAGATATTGTTTTTTGAGATATTTGTAATTAAGTTGAACCAACTTTTTTCTTTGGTCCAAAAACCGAAAGTGACCGATATCTCGAAAACGACGTGAAAGAAAAAAAAAATAATTTGATTTTCAAAATCAGCAGCCGATTTAATTATTTGTAAACTAGTGTTATCGATGAAGGAATTCGAAACTGTGATTAGTTTTTCTTCTTCTTCTCTTTTTCTTATAAAAAAAAAGTGAAAATGAACAGAAAAAAATATCGATTTTTCACACAGGCCCGTACCTACCTGACTTTGCGTTGGGGGGCGAACAAATTTTTCTATATGTACAGTATTGGCCAAAACTTAAGCACCCCCTTAGTAAATTTTTTTCAAATCATAAACTTTTTGTGAAAACGACGTTTTTAACCATGTTTTGAATTTATTATATACATATCGGTCATTCTTTTATTAAACGCACACTTTGTTTTTTTTGACGTTTTTAAACGTCATGTTAACGCGATGTTAACGCGATGTTAGTTCCCTCGTCATACTAAGGTAGAGCTATGTGTGGAAAGGTTTAATTTCGTTCAAGTGAGCCGTCCGAGTTAGTCTGTCATTGCCTTGTTTTAGCTGTACGATCACCGGGGAGATGAATCCTATCACTTTGTATGGTCCCACGAATTTCGGGGCCGACTTGGCTGCAAAGCTCTCAACAGCTTTGGACAGGGGATGTTGTCGGACTAGCACCAGTTGCCCCACTGTCGGTTTCCACTGTCTTCTCCGTAAGTTATAGTGTCTTGCTTGATCTTTGGAAGCCTTAGACAAGTTATGTTTCACGATCTTGAACACTTCTTGAAGTGCAGCAGCTCTAGATTCAGGGTTTAGTGCTGGTGTTCCCGTGCCTTTGGTGACTTCGTCATACAGTGCTCTTGGTAAACGTGGCTCGCGTCCTTGCGTTAGGAATGCCGGGCTGTATCCTGTGCTCTCTGATTGGCTGGTGTTGATGGCCAGAGTAACTTCTGGTAGCTGTTCGTCCCAGGTCTTCTGGTGGTTGCCCACAAGCTGCGCTATCATCGTCTTGACTGTTCGGTTGACTCGTTCCGTAGGGTTTTCTTGTGGGGTATATGGTGCAGTAAATCTCTGCTGCACTCCTATTTCCTGGAAATATTTCTTGACGCTCCGACTAGTAAACTGTGACCCATTATCGGTGATGAAGAGCTTAGGTATACCATATTTTGCCAGAATTCTCTCTCGGAACGCCTTAATTACCCCATCGGCAGTAGCTTTGCGCAGTGGGACTAACTCAGTCCACTTTGAAAATTTATCAAAAAAAACCAGCATCATGCTGTTTCCATGCTTTGATCGTGGTAGCGGACCGACGAAATCAGCACACACTGTTGCCCATGGCTCATCTGGGACTGACGTTAGCATCTCCCCCGCAGGAGCCTGTTGGCTAACCTTGTAGCGTTGGCAGGAATCACAGCTCCTTACATATTTGCTGATATCCCGGAACATCCCCGGCCAATAATACTTGTTGGCTACGCGTGCAATGGTTTTCCGTATACCTAGATGTCCGGCACTTGGACTGTCATGGTTCTCGGACATTACGCGTTTCCGGAGTGCTGTCGCCACGCACAGCTTCCATTGAGCGCAGTCCTCATCGCCTGTGTGCTGTGGAAGATGTCTGTAAAGCTGCCCTCCAACTTCTGCGAAGTCCGGAAATTTCTCGGGCTCCTTGAGGATCTCCGCCCTCTTTTTTTTAAGCCAGGTACAATCTGCAGCATCACCTTCATTCACGGCCGCCAACTGCAGGGTTTCTCTAGGTTGCCGGGACAGAGCATCTGCAACGACATTTTGTTTTCCTTTCCGGTATTGGACAGTAAACTGATATTGCTGCAACTCAAGCGCCCAACGCGCAATTCTCCCGGTTGGGCTTTCGATGGAGTTCATCCACTTCAACGACAGGTGGTCTGTGATTACGACAAATTTGTATCCTTCAAAATAAGGTCTCATTTTTCGAATACCCCACACAATCGCCAGACATTCTTTTTCTGTGGGCGAATAATTCCTCTCCGCGTTGTTCAGGCTTCGACTGGCATAGGCTATCACACGTTCTTCCCCCTTTAAAACTTGCGTCAACACTGCTCCTAGTCCGTGATCACTTGCATCAGTCTGCAACGTGAAAGTCTGACTGAAGTCGGGGCACGTTAAAACTGGGGCCTCTGTGAGTTTCAGCTTCAATGCTTCGAACGCTCGTTGTTGATCTTCCCCCCATTTCCAATGTTTCCCTTTCTTCAATATGGATGTTAGCGGCTGCACGACTGCAGCGAAGTCAGGAACAAATCGCCTATACCAGGATGCTATGCCGAGGAATCGTCGCACACCGCGGATGTTCTGTGTGGGTGAAAGTTCTCGGATCGCTGCGACTTTGTCTGGATCTGTCTGAATCCCTTCGCCACTGACTACGTGACCCAAGTACTTTATCTTCGTTTTGCAAAATTCACACTTTTCAGGGTTTATCCGGAGATTAGCCTCTTGCAGTCGTCGGAAAACCTCCCGCAAATTGTCCATGTGTTCTTTCAATGTGCGACCCGTCACTACAATGTCATCTAAATACGCAAAAGCAAATGGCTCCATGTCCGCCCCGATAACTCTGTCTAGTGCGCGCTGAAATGTTGCGGGCGCCGAATGCAATCCAAACGGCATCACTCGCCACTGGAACAGACCACGCCCTGGAACGGTGAACGCCGTAAATTGTTTGCTATCTGCTGCCATTGGAATCTGCCAGTAGCCGTCTTTAAGGTCCAAGCTACTGACGAATTTCGCATCCCGTAGTCGGTCTAGTATGTGGGTTATGCATGGGAGAGGGTATGCATCGGGTACCGACTTACTGTTTAACTGACGGTAGTCAATGCACAACCGCCATGACCCTGTTTTCTGTTTGACGAGCACTATTGGTGCGCTGTATGGGCTGTGGGAGGGCTCAATACATTCCTTTACCAATAATTTATTGATCTCCTCATCGATTACTGCTTGCATGGCAGGATTCCTGGGTATGTACCGTTGTTTGACGGGTCGGTCGTCTGTCATCACGATGCGGTGCTCTGCAATATGTGTCATTCCCTTCAGTCCCTCAAACCTTTGCAATTCTTCTGACAGAAATTGATCAATTTCCTGCTGCGAATCGTCAGCTCCCGGAATTTCTCCTGATTTATCTCCGAAATCAGCTGTGCCCACTATCGCACTTTCGGCCGCGAGACCTTCTGCGGGTTCTGTCGACAGCTCACGTGGTTGTTCTTTAGACACTCCATCTACTTGCTTTCGATGCCGTCTACGTTGGTTTCTTCGTGGTTCTTGCTGCCTCTTCTGTCTTGGTTCCAGAGATGAGGGAGGAACCTTTTGTGGGTCGTTATTAGGATTCTGAACGGGAATGATTGTACTCACCATACATCTCGCTTGCTCCTCGGGGTCCCTTCCGTCTAACGTAATCATCTCACCCGCAATATGAATGGTTGTACCACTTTCGGTCAAGAAGTCCAGACCCAGGATGACATCTTCGGTGGCGTCTGGCATAATGACGAATCGAAACCTCCTCTGGTGGCAGCCAAACTGGATCCACGGCGGAATCTAGCGGTCGGGTTGTTCCGTCTGCCAACACTACTTCTCCTTGATACCTCACCTTTGTGGCCCTTTCTCCTAGTGTCTCCGCAAATGACTCCCGTAGAAAGCTCACCGTTGCCCCTGTATCGATAGTTGCCGCCACCTGCTCTCCGCCAACCATCTGTTAGCGTATACTCTTTTGCAGTTATTGTAGCTTGGTTTTAATTGGTTCGAGAGGCGTCTTCTGGAGGATGCGCCTCCTCTCGATTCGCGCACCCTCCTGTGCCGTTTCCCGAAGACCGACAACAATATATTGTGCGTACTCCGACTTTTCCGCAGTCCCAGCAAAATAACCGCGTGGGACCTTGACATACTCTGGCCAGATGTCCGTCCTGTCCACAACGTCGGCAGGCGGTTTGTACGTTAATCGCCTCTGTACTCGTCTCCGTCATCATTCTGTGCTGTTCAGCCCGACCTTTACTTCTGAAGGGTTGTTCGGCTTCCCTTTCCTGTATGCCCTCGAGGTCTTCCGCCAACCCGATCAGGTCTGTAAGCATGACAAAGTCTTTCCGCTTAATATACCAGTGGTACTCGGGTAGGCAATTTCTGAAAATCCGTTCTAAGCGTAGTTCATCCGAGTAATTTGCATAACGCATCATTGTCTGAAGTGCTAGCAGGAAGTCCTTGAATTTCTCTCCCTTCCGCTGGAATCGTTTCCTGATGTTGTCATCCAATGTTTCAAAGTAACGGGGTGGTAGGAAGAAATCTAGGAAACTGTGCTTGAATAACTCCCACGTGGTTACTTTTTGATTATTGTTACGGTACCAAGCGAGAGCTTTGTCCTTTAACAGCTCCGGCATAGTCCGCGGGAGGTGATCCATTACTAGTCCGTCTGCCTCAGCCAACTCCTCTACCCTTTCAATAAAGGCCAGTGGTTCACTGGAGCCGTCATATTGCAGTGTCCATTTTCTCACTTGATTCATTATGGTGGGATTGTATTGCCTAATTTCGCCAATTTCCGCCTGCTGTAGAGGGTATGTAGCTTGATTGCTCGACTCCGTGTTGGGCATTGCTTGGTCCCGATTTACGGCCACGGCGGTAATCTTGGTGTTGATATTTTCCTCTCGTTGGTTTACCATACCTGATTCCGGATTATCTTTCAGTGTTCCTGCGTCGAACATGGTATCCGCCTTTAGCCTTGTCGTCTGTGTGCACGGGGAGGAAGGTCGCCTGTGTTGCTTCTGTAGCTCTAGCAGTCGTTCTTCTATTTCGGGGTTGTGTCCTTCGGCCAGGAATGCTTTAAATCGTTTCCTAAGGTCGTCTACGGTTCCTAACACTTCAAGATTGAACTCCTCGCAGTACGTTATTAACTCTTCTTTTTTTAGAGTGTGACCCCAAGATACGGTTAACATTTTTCTCGTTTTTTTTTTCGTGTGTCTTTTTTTTCCGTGTGTTTTTTTTCACTTTCACTTTTCACTGTCACTTTGTTTCAATGTTTTCTTTTTCAGACTTTGTTTGGGCCTTTTTTTCAAGGGTTGCCTCTTTTCTTTGATTTTTTTTCTTTGCGTCACTGTTTATTACTATTTTTATTTCGCACTAATGGGCTTTTAACAAGGGCCGCCTCTTTTGTTGTTTTTTTTTTCTTTCTTCTTTCTTGTGTTTTTTTTTTCTTTGCTTCAACTTAGTTTATTCGTTTTTAGTTCATGTAAAGATAATACGATTTCTTTTTGTAGTTACGCCGCGTACCGCACTCGTAATAGGATTAAGGTATTATGATTGTTATTACTATTTCTGTCTCTTTAAACCGTTTTGCCAGCCAAGGTCCCTGCTCGGGCGCCATTGTAACGAACCTCGCGCCGAGGTTTTAACTCGTCGGTGTCCAAGGTTTGGCTACAAAAATTTATATTTTTGCAGGTGACTGACGAGAATTTATTTTCCAACAGAAATAAATAATAACAATACTGATCCTTTTTCTTTTCAAAAACGTTATAATTTTATTCTCTTAAATCCATATTACTTAAACTATTTCTTAAACCGACGAAAGTTTTAATGTTCGGACGCGTACGTTGTGTTTTCTCAGGCGCACGGTCGCATAGGTTCCACGCTGATTGCTTCTGCTCTACTATAGCCCCGCCGTACGGGTTTTGGCACGGCTCAGTCACGGTACGACAGCATCCACAGATTCTGGACGCTGCTCTACTCACACGAGTGTCGGCACAGCGCAACAATCGTGTAGCAGAATCCCTAGGCTACAATCTACGCTATCCTGCACGGCTTCTGCTTGGTCTCAGTCGCACGGTTTCCGGCACAGCTCAGTTGCCATACAACAGATTCCACAGAACTTTATAACGCCGCTCTGCTCACACGAATGTCGGCACAGCTCAACAAGCGTATGGCAGAAACTTTAGACTACAGTCTACGCTACCCTTCACGGCTTCTGCTCGGTCTCAGTCGCACGGTTCCCGGCACAGCTCAGTTGCCGTACGATAGATCCCACAGATCTTTGGACGCTATTCTGTTCACACGAGTGTCGGCACAGCTCAACAAGCGTGTGGCAGAACCACCAATTAGCTACTTTCTATTCTACTGCTAACTACAACTAACTAGGGCTTACCAACTGCAGAGTTGTTTCCTCGCTGAGATCACCAGCCGACTGCGTACCTCCTACTGGTGTGCTACCGCTTTTATAGCCCTTTGTGCTGCGTGGTGTAGAGTTTGAACAGCTGTTTGTCAAGTCTCCACAAACAGCTGTTCCCTAAGTGTTGCCGTTCTACTTACTATATGTTACACAATTTTCTTAACCTAATTATTTTTAATGCGTAATTTATTTATAAGTAAATTAAATTAAATAATTCATAGGTTCCTTTTCTCTTTTAAATAATTCAAACTATAATTCAAGAAAGTACAGTATAATACAAAAAAAAATATATTTCACGCGATTTTGTGGGCGGAAACGCGGGTACCAACTTCCGCCTTCACAGATTCTGAAAATCACATTATTTTTTTTTTCTTTCACGTCGTTTTCGAGATATCGGTCATTTTCGGGTTTAGGACCAAAAAAAAAGTTGGTTTCACTTACCAATATCTATATATAAATTTACTATATGTCAAATCAAAGGTAATTAAATTTCCTATAAATAATGCCAACTTTACTTTTTGGTTGGCTTGTTAGTTTTGATGAAATAAATTGATTTAAAAAAAAATGTTTTTTTTTTCGAAAAAATGAGAAAAAAGTCAAAATCAACTGCAAATTTATAAAAGAAAAAAAAAATTGGAAAAATCATTTTATTTTTTTGTATCATAGTTTATATATCTATGAAGAAAATAAGATACTATTTAAGAAAATCGATTCAGAAATGGAAAAGTTATATAATATTGAATAAAAATGGCCACAAGCTAATAAAAATCATATAATTAATAACACTAGCTTACAAATAATCAAAAAATTTATGAACTTTAGGTGCCACTATTCATTTCTTATGTAAAATCGGCTGCTCCTCAAAATGGACAAAAACCTTCCCCAAAAAGACGAAATCGCATATTCCGTGTCTTCTATCGGTAAAATATTTGTCACCCCCCGTTTTCGAGGATGCTGAGAACGATGGCGGTGTTTAAAATTCGTTCGGAAGTGGCCCCATGCCCCAAAATGGCCAAAAATGGGAATTTGGGTCCGTTATGGCGATTTTTGTACACTTCGGGGGGTGGAGCCAACATTTTTATATCTAGCATATACCAGTATCTACACAACAAAATTTAATTAAAAAATTTGCATTTTGGGGTCAAAAAAATTCTAACCCACATAAAAAAACGGAAAAATAGGCAAAAATGAAATTCGTCCATTTTTTATTCAATTTTATATAACTTTTCCATTTCTTAATCGATTTTCATAAATAGTATTTTATTATCTTCATAAATATATAGACTATGATATAAAAAAACAAAATGATTTTTACAATTTTTTTTTTCTTTTAAAAATATCTAGTTGATTTTTACTTTTTTCTCATTTTTTCGAAAAAAAAAAATAGTTTATTTTTATAAATCAATTTTTTTCGCCGAAACTAACATGTCGACGAAAAAGTAATGTGAGCATTATTTCTAGGAAATTTAATTTTCTTTAGTTTGACACATGTTTATATATAGATATTGTTTTTTGAGATATTTGTAATTAAGTTGAACCAACTTTTTTCTTTGGTCCAAAAACCGAAAGTGACCGATATCTCGAAAACGACGTGAAAGAAAAAAAAAATAATTTGATTTTCAAAATCAGCAGCCGATTTAATTATTTGTAAACTAGTGTTATCGATGAAGGAATTCGAAACTGTGATTAGTTTTTCTTCTTCTTCTCTTTTTCTTATAAAAAAAAAGTGAAAATGAACAGAAAAAAATATCGATTTTTCACACAGGCCCGTACCTACCTGACTTTGCGTTGGGGGGCGAACAAATTTTTCTATATGTACAGTATTGGCCAAAACTTAAGCACCCCCTTAGTAAATTTTTTTCAAATCATAAACTTTTTGTGAAAACGACGTTTTTAACCATGTTTTGAATTTATTATATACATATCGGTCATTCTTTTATTAAACGCACACTTTGTTTTTTTTGACGTTTTTAAACATTTTTTGAAACCAAATATCTCAAAACCTTTTAATCATTTTTGTTAAGAAATACTATAACTTTATTAAAAAAATTTAAATAAATTTGTTTAAACATTAATTTTTTAAGAAAGCTGATTTTATCGACTGATTTATTATTATAATTAAACATTATTTAATCGAACTTACAGTCATTCAGCAAAGACCAATATTGTAAATTTTTACTTATTGATCAATGCTATTCAACAAACATGACAAAGATAACAAAGGAACAATTTTAACCTGGTAATTGGTGACATGTTTCGGCTATTACCAATAGCCTCATCAGACCAGTTTGGTTAATGCTGTACATGGACTCGAACCCCTGACCGTTCATGCATTGCAATTCCATATTTTGCGACGGCCGCTCTAACACTTGAGCTACTAATGAACTGCCCTCGAGGGCAGTTTAAATTGTTCCATTTGTTATCTTTGTCATGTTTGTTGAAAAATAGCATTGATCAATAAGTAAAAATTTACAATATTGGTCTTTGCTTAATGACTGTAAGTTCGATTAAATAATGTTTAATTATAAAATAATCAGTCGCTAAAATCAAATTTATAGAGAATGTTACAGTCATGTTCGAAATAATAAGAACAACTTAGATGAAAATCGAATTCGTCATACAAAATTTTTATAATATCGATTTTGATTGTAATAACTAAACACATATTAAGGTTTTAAAAAATGGAATAAGTGATGACCAAATGCATCTTCATTTGTTCTTGCAATATTGGTGCATTAGGTCTAAAATAAGCTGTTCGAAAAAATAAGAACATAATCATGTTGGCAGCACGTTTACTTGGCACAGAGCAAATTTTAAATGCAAGCGTATCATGTGTATTTGTGTGGTTAATTTTGACTGCAATTTAAAATATTCAGTGTGCAAAAATTTTAAAAAAATCTCATGGAAATGGGATGAAGACAACATTGTTCTATTAATAAAGGAAATTAATAAAAAATTGCTCAGCGATGGCAAAGCCTTTGCGTTCATAAGGGAACTTCTTGGTGTTTCAAACGGCATGACAACTAATGCTACAAATTGGTTAACATACGCCGAAAGTAGAGGTAGACGTAAAAATCCAGCGTGAGACAGTATAAATTGATCGCAAAGATTATTAAACAGCGTCCATTTATAACCTCTACGCAATTCAGAATTGATTTGAATCTTCCAATATCACTTCTAACATAAGAAAAGGATTCATCATCGGCTTTAATCTGAGTCTACGAAGCCCTAGGAAAGTACCGTTGTTGAAAGGTGTTCATTTGTAACGGTGACTTCAGTTTGCCAGATTATTGTTGAAGGAAGCTCAGACCGTTTGGCGCAAAATATTATGGACGGATGCGACAAAAGTTGTACAGTTCGACCACGCCAGAGAAAAACAATATGTAAAATGCTCTCCTAAGCAAGGATTCAATGTAAAGTTCCCCACTAAGGCTATTAAGCATGGCGGCCTCAAACTGATGCTGTGGGGATGTTTTTCGTTGAATGGCATCGGACCTCTAACTAATATAGTTGACACTATGGATGCTTGTTACTATTTTGAAAATATACTAGAAGCCGAAATGTTGTCAAACGCCGAAGAGGAAATGCCGAATGGGGGATCTTTCAGCAAGATGACGACCCGAAGCATACCTCAGAGAAAGCAAAGAAGTGGTTTCGGTTTCGGTTTTCGTCATTTATTTCAGGTAATTTTCATAAGAAACAAAATTTTGTATTCACTTTGGTATAAATTATTTGTCGGCTTCGCAACTGAACTTTTAGGCAGCGTAATATTTTTCTACAATGAAAAATCGTCTTCCTTCAAATTCTGTATGTCCCACTTTTACTTCATCAAAATTAAATTTTGGTTTCGTTTTTCTTCTTAAATCTTTTATGTACACAGTGAGTTCGCACCTATCGATTGATTCTGATTAAAATTTTTCAAACTCTTTTTTGTCTCGCAACGAATTAAGATGGGTATGTATATAATAACTCATATAAAGTAACAACGTTTGATAAATCAACATAATTTGCTTGAAGCTGTACACCAACGACTTGAAACTTGATCAGCACAAAGTTCCAAAAACACAACATTATCATCATTTCTAGGGTTTTCAATTGGTCTGCTATTCTTCTTGCCTCTATTTTGGCCTCTCTAGTTTTATCTATATTTTCACAAATGTAGTCTAATGCTGCAAGAACATGCTTGTAAGAATTGTACAAAGCTTTGCTGGCGTCTACTCGGGCACTCCATCGAGTTTTCGAGAAGTTTTTTACAACTGCCGAGTTTGTAGCAAGTTTTGATAGCAAGATTTGAATTCGAAATCCGTAAAAAAAACTAAACATCAGATAAGGTTGGACCCTTAAAAATTTATTTTTAAAAGCTCTTCATGTACTTTATTTCACTTTCGTATATACTTGACTTGCCAGATCGTAATAAAAAAATGCAAATATCTCAAAAGGACGCAGTTAAGCCACAATTTTTTTACAGAGTGTTACTTATATGTCCAAGCTTTATTAAAATTGATACATTTTTATCCCACCTCACCTACCTCACAACTTTATGCCTATGTATATAGTCAAAATGCACTTATTTTTGGTCTAACGAACAACAAACGAATTAAAATATTTCTAGACACTTTTTCACAAAACAAAAATTAATTTGTATTACTCAAATACTTGAACAAGAAGGCTTTATCAAAATTTTGTTCAAGTTTTTATTGTTAAATAAAATAAAACTTCTTCAAATTGTTAAAAAAAAATACGTTTTATACAGTCCGCAGTCAAAGAGCAAAGAAGTGACAAATTTCAGAGTGCATCCCTGAAAAATGGTGATCAGAATTTCTAATTAAAGTCTATGAAATGCACAATTTGGAAAATTCTTAAAATTTATTAAGAAGTTCGGAAAAGTACGTTCGTATGGGAAAAGAAAGTGACAATATTTAATGCATTCTATAGGTCTTGTGGTTAAAACCTGAAGACTGTCAAAATCATAGGCAACGAGGCTAGAGACTCACTTTTGACAAACGAGGGAAGGGAAATTTCATGCCTCAATTGTATTTGTGGAATCCTTTACTTATAAAATATTTTTCTGAACATAATTTTTTTTTTTTTCACTTGTTGAAAGATTGTAATAAGAAGCTGTAAGATAACAAAAAATCTTAATCAACGTTAATTCTCACCGCTCCCTCGGACCTTGCGCCCTAGGCTTAAGCCTTATTAGCCTGTGGGTAAATCAGGCCCTGTGCACGAACGGTCAGGGATTCGAGTCCATGTACAGCATTAACCAAACTAATCTGATGAGACTATTGGTAATAGCCGAAACATGTCACCAATTACCAGGTTAAAATTGTTCCATTTGTTAAGTAAAAATTTACAATATTGGTCTTTGCTGAATGACTGTAAGTTCGATTAAAAAATGTTTAATTACATTAATTTTTTAAATTAAAAAAATGTTCAAAAACGTCAAAAAATAGGTGTCAAATAATTGTTGGCAAAATGCAAGGGAACATATGAATAAGCTAAAAAACTAATAAGTAAAAGTTCAATAATTGCTATTTCCACCACGAATACCAATCACGGCTTGTAGCTTTCTTGGAATAGGCGTAATATGTTTTTGTAAATCATGTCCTTCCGGTATCTTTTTGTCCAGTCCTCCTTAATAACTCTTATTTGAGTGTTTTTATTTGTTGGAGCCCGTTTTGGAACTTTTTTTAAGTGTGTACATTAAATTTCAATTGGGTTCATCTTATATGGGCCTTGGGCTGATATGCTCATCACTTTACTGTAATTATACAGCACCCAGGACCTGCAAAAGAGTTATTTGGTCTTAGGATCATTGTCCTGTGTATCTAAAATTTTCGGCCATTGGAGCGTCAGTGAAGCCAAAATTCCGAGCACTTTTTTTCAATTCCTTTTAAAGAGTGCTTGAGTATTACTCCTTCGTGATAATATCGGTAAAAACTTTCAATTCACCAACGCCTTGCTATGATACGAGTATGTATCCCCATATCATAACGAGCAACTTTCTACACTTCACAGCACGGCTGTCAAGAAGGCGAAAAAAGTTTCATCACGATCACGACGAAAACCAACTATGCAGGGTTATAGAGGATGGTTTTTGGGAAAAGTATCCCACTGAGCACCAAATCGTAGCTATTCATCTGACCAATTTTTGGCCATTTGTCGTGTAATATTCATTCGATTGCACCCATATGTATGTGCAAAAAGTGTAATTTGTTTCACTCCACAAGCATTTTTTAATAGGCTGAGGGTAAAAAATAAGATCTGGAAAAAAATTGTGTGTTTCTATGGAAATTGGCCAGTCGCATTTGATCCAAAGCCTGAAAAACTAACTTAAAATGAGTTTTTTTATTTATTGAACTACAACTGTAAAATAAGCGATTTTTAGTGATAATGACCTAACACATTTTGATGTAAAATTAAATGGTTAATACATCTTTCACACGGAAAAAACGAAACTCGAAATTATTGTAAATATTAATCAAAATTTAAGAAATATTAGTAGGTAATTTAGTAATTTAGAAACGGTTCGAGTGTCTATTAAAAATTACTAAGCGTAATATAAAAATTGCATCAAGCAGGCATTAATTTTTCGAATGCAAGTTTTTAATTTTTACAAAGTAGATTTTAAAATTTCTGCAATAATTTATTATATTTTAAAAGGACTGTACTATTTTTTAAAAAGTACATTATAAAGTTTTTATGATGAAATAATAATAACTGAAATTGATTTTTAAAATTTTTTGTGTGTTGAACAAAATTGGGAGGGCCAGCGAGTTTCCGTTGCCGCTTTCCCGACCCCGTCCCAATTCTGTTCAACACATTACTTCAAAGCCAATTAGTAAGAGTTTGGCAAGCCTTATATATTTATTTTTTTGCATGAACATGTTGAGAACTCAAACAGAGTACAAATTAAACACAAAAGAGAAATAAAATTCAATATAATAAAAGTTAATAATAATCTTGGAATAATTTTTCTATAACTACTTTTTAAAAATTATAAAGCGGGAATCATATATTACAATATGAAATATATAAAAATTCTAATGTGGCAATTTATTAAAATTTAATAAATTCTTTGTAAAATTTCAAAGCTTTTAGGTGATAATTAAGATGAAGAAAATAATTTTTAATATGCACTTATTAAAAAATGTAAAATGAAAATATTTACAAAGTAGAATAGAATTTTTAATAAGGATTTTCTATTTATTACTATAAAAAAGTAATATTTGTTTTCAGATTTTAATTTTTATAATCTCCTATTAATTTTTAATAAAATTTGAGTTGGTGTTTTTTCCGTGCATACACACCATCTCAGCATCTCGTTGCCCATTTTTTGTTCCTTTAATGCATTTTACGATTGTATTTTTTGTTGGTTTTTGCACTAAAACTACTGAACATAAAAGCTCTGTAAAATACATATTAAATTTTACATGGTTCCAAAAACATACATTTTTGCATACTTGCAACTGTTTCAAAATTATAAGACACGTTATTAATTCTACAGTTAAAACGAAAAAAAAGTAATTGAATGTAATTATTCTTTGAATTAGTGAAAGCCAATTATGCCACCTTGGTTTTCCAACATCAAAAATGCGTTTTTTCATCGAATTTATTAGGTTGGTGAACAAGTTTGGGTCGAGTTTGTTCCATTCACTTAAAATTACTCTTTTAAGATCGGAAACATTTTCATATTACTTATTTTCAGCATATACTCGCCGTGGCAAGACTCTTCACACATTTTCTATGGGGCTTAAATCCGGCGCGCATGCAGGCCATAATGTCAACGGAACGGACTTGTGAAAAGGCCATCGTCCTGTGACTTGTTTGAATGCGAGCATTATCCTGCTTGAAATATAGAGTTTTCTGTAGTTTCAAGCAAACGAGGTAGCAGGCTACTTTTCCGCGAGTTGTAACTCGAGCACTCAACTTTTGTTGATTGCACCTTAGACACTACTGACATTCCGGTGAAAAATAGGATCTATGGAGCTAACTCTGAGAACGAAATCTATATCTCGATGATCTGAAAAAGAGTGCTCAGTTGAGACTCAGTTGAGACCCCTAGACTTCTTCCTTATTCTTTATTATAAAGGTTGGTTCACAACCTTTGTTGCAGATTAGGATGTTAGTATTTAAAATATATTCAAAGTCACTTACTCATCTCGTTCAATTACATCTATACTACCCCAGACAGTGCACGCCCTGGGGTTACCTTCCACATTCGCCACCAGTAGCTTACCCCATCATCCTCAGCCCACAGACTCTCCCAGCATGAACCCAGGGTTCCTGTATGAGGACTACATCCTCTCCGCTTTTCTCAAGCAGATCAGTAAGCCAGCGGACGCCGCTTTAGAGTGGTGGAGATTAATTTGGAGTGTCTTCAACGGATTCCAAATAACCTCCCTCCTCCACGACGCACAGTGGGATATTGGGTATGAAAACCTGCGATTAATTCAAAATGTAAAAATTAAAATAAATATGAGTTTTTGGTATCTGGTGAAAATAGATAAAATTCTGCATCACTAACCCAAAAAATTATTAAAAAAAAATTTAACTGAATATCGTCATATCATATCGTCACTTTGCTCTTTGACTGCGGACTGTGTTAAACGTATTTTTATTAACAATTTGAAGCTGTTTTTTTTTATTTAACAATAAAAACTTGAACAAAATTTTATGGAGCCTTTTTGTTCAAAAATTTGAGTAATACAAATTGATTTTTGTTTTGTGAAAAAGTATTTAGAAATATTTTAATTCGTTTTTTGTTCATAAGACCAAAAATAAGTGAATTTTGATTATATACATAGGCATAAAGTTGTGAGGTAGGTGAGGTGGGATAAAAATTTTTCAATTTTAAAAAGCTTGGACATATAAGTACCACTCTGTAAAAAAAAAGTTGTGGCTAAACTGCGCCCTTTTGAGATATGAGATTTATGGCAATCTGATATGTCAAATATATATATATATTTTGCATTCTTTTATTTATTGGATCTCTTTACATTGCAAAGACTAACAATAAGTTGTAATCTCTTAATTCTAATTAACACTATTATAAATTATATATAAATTGATATATTTATTATAATAAGTAACAAAGCTCTGCGGGACTCAAAATAAATAAAAAATAAATATTTTTGCTGGTCTGAAATTGTATTATGGATATATTATTTGGATATATATATGGATATGGATATTTATTTCGGAGTTCATTATGCAGAACCATTTGTAGTAGCTGGGCGGTCAGCCCTTTTTAAACGCGAATGTGTTGAAGTGTTAGCAAGTGGAGTAGCTAATGGATTGATATGATTTTGCAGTTTTAGGAGGTATTTTCTTTTCAGTCTTTCAAATTCTGCGTTTACCATGGGTATATGGAGATCGCTATGGATACGCTCATTTCTAATAAACCACGGTGGTCCTGTTATTGTCCTTAGTATCTTTGCTTGAGCCCTTTGTAGAATTTCAATATTTGATGAGCTAGCGAATCCATATAGCTGTATCCCATAAGTCCAGATAGGCTTAATAATAGGAGAACTTTATATTCCAATTTTTAACCAGTGCAAGCTAGCAACTTTGAGTTTGATTAGCATCTTTTTGGCTTCGATGTGCTTACCCCAAGTTAAACGTTTATCTATGTGAATGCCAAGATAAGTTACATCATTTGCTTCTGGAACTCGAATGCCATTTAATTTTAAGGTTGGAGTTAGGTTTCTATTTAATGTAAATGTGACATTTCGCCATTTTGATAACCAATTTTCAATAAGAACTAGATGATTTTGAAGCTGGTTGGTAGCAACCACAGCATTTTTGTGACGACTTAAAATAGCCGTATCATTCTCAAAAGTGGAGGTAACTAGCTGGTCATTTGTCGGAATATCAGAAGTGAATAAGATATATAAAAACGGGCCAAGAACACTACCCTGTGGAACTCCAGCGCCAATCGAGAACTCAGTTGTATTAAAACTTTGATATTTAACACTATAGCACCTGTTTGCCAAATATGACACTAGGACAGCATGGATATTTTGTGATAGGAGTTGTCTGATTTTGTAAATTAAGCCCTCATTCCATACTTTATCAAAAGCTTGCTTAACGTCAAGAAATATGGCGGAACAGTATTCTCTGTGTTCAAAAGCATTTCTTATTTCATTTGTTATTCTATTCACTTGCTCAATGGTTCCGTGTTTTTCCCTAAAACCAAAATGGTGTGATGGAATGAGATAATGATCTTGAAGGTAAGGCATAACCTTTTCTAAGAACACTTTTTCAAACAGTTTTGAGAGGCAGGGAAGCAAGCTAATAGGTCTGTATGAAGATGGCAAGGTGGAATCTTTGCCGGGCTTTGAAATCATTTTAATTATTGATTTCTTCCACTCACCGGGATAGTGGCCAAAATTAATTATAGCATTGAAGAACCTGGTGATGAAAACTACAGCTGTTTGGGGTAAATTTTTGAGCATTATGGGAGTAATGGAGTCATGGCCAGGTGCTTTTCTACAAATAAGTTTATTTCTTATGACGTTAGCGACTTCAGTTGCGGTAATATGCATGTTTATATTTTGAGTGTTAGTTATTTGCGAAGGTGGACCAGTATTATTTGAGACACAATTGGGTTGAAACACTAGGCTTAGATGTTGTGCAAAAACATATGCCTTTTCCTCATCACTTCGTGCCCAATCGCCATTATTTTCCCTTATAGCAGGCTCTGTCTCAATAGGATTTCTAAATACGCGGCTAGACTTCCAAAGGGACGATTTATTAGTTTTGTTTGGAGAAAGGTTTTGAATAAAACTATAATGGTGATTATTTTGTTCTCTAGAAAGAGCAGCTCTTATCTTCTTTTCGGCTTCCCTAAGTTTTATTTTTGATGCTGGGGACCTATATTTCTGCCATTCCCGTTTAAGCCTTCTCTGATCCGAAACTAATTTTTCTATTTCACCATTTGTTAAAAATCTATATTTTCTTCTACTAATTGCATTTTTAGGCGTAGAGTTTTTTGCTGCTGTAGTTAAAATGGAATTTATAACCTCAACAGCATCATCAACCTGCTCCTTACATCCTATTGTATAATTTGTGTGGATATGTGTGCTTATGTATTTTTTGTAATTATTCCAGTTTGTTTAAGGAGTTGTAAGGGTAGGACGTACCTCTCTATGCTTGGGGTTTTTGAAAATTTGTATGATAACAGGGGAATCAGATAATAACTCAAAACTTGTACTGACAGATTTTAAATCTCTGCAAATACCCTTGGTGACGGCAAAATCGATTAGGTCAGGAATTTTGTTGCGATCCGCTGGCCAATATGTGGGTTTTCCGGGAGAAGCAACATCCAGATTGTTATTTTTATTTATTGCGTTATACAGCTGATTACCTTTGGGATTATTAATGCGGGAGCCCCAGAAAATGTGCAAATGTGCTGCTACAAATTTATCACTTAGTCTTAAAATAGTCCATAAACTGATACAGCAAAGCGGGGAGGACAGTAAACTGCAGATAAAGAAAGGTCTTTGCAATTATTTTGCAAAATAATTGAAGTGGCTTGTATATAGCTCTGGGCATAAGCCCCTAAGCAAGAATGTTTAAGCCTTTTTCGAATTAGTATACCAGTACCGCCATGGGCTTTGCCGTCTGGTGATTCGTTTTATGGAATATAAAGCCTGGAATAGTGAAGTTATATTTATTTGTTAAGTGGATTTCGTATAGAAGCATTACATCTACATCTTCCCGAGGCAAGAAGTTTGAAATCTCTATGACTATGGACATTTGTCCTCAGATTATGAGTATCAATTCGTTGCAGAGTACCGAAAATCTGGGCATGCAGACAAATTTACGGTTTTACCAAGATAAAAACCCGAAATACAAAGCGGGCTTAGTTCAATTATGGTTAATATACAAGTGCCCTTATTTGATGGTACCGCCAGCATAGTCACCTGACCTAAGGGTGCTTGTAAATTTATGGACGATTTTGGAAAAAAATATCCGAATACACAACATTTCAAGCAAAAACGACCTAAAAAAGGCACTTAAAATTGAGTGGCGCTATAATTCGTCAGATACCAATAAAAAATATGCAGCTTTCATGCCACGCCGTCTTTAAGCTATAGTTGATCAAAGAGGCTACCACACTACATATTTAGAGTCACAAAATCAATATTTTCAGCATTGTTTTTTCAATTTATACATGTCTGCATGAAATAAGCTGTGACATGAAATTCAGTAGTATTTTTCGATTGTCTATTATAAAAATTCCAGGTAATATTTTATTACAATTAATAAACAAACAACAACAAACAAACTTCAATTTTTGTTCTTTCAAATGGTATCAAAACTTTTTTCATATTCCAATTAGTTTGAAAGTTACAGAGCATTGAAAATAAAAGTATGCACTGCATGAAATAAGCTGTGAGCCACTGTACATCTTCCCGAGACAAGAAGTTTGAAATCTCTAGTTTATGTTGGCTTACGCCGTTTGCATTCCATGCGCAAATCTTTATAAGACCTATAACTTGGCTAGGAGAGCAGTCATTAAAGATTTTTGCATGGCTATCATGAAGTGTGATAGGCTTTGAGTAAAATTAGAAATCATTAGCTCAAGGTTATTGTTTGGTTCTTGTGGTGTTAGGTGTTGCATTTGAGAGCCTGATTTTACAACATTAGCATAAAAAATAGCTGGTGTATAGGGGTTGGCAGAGGACTGCTGGGGGTCAGAAGCAGCAGAGAACTGCTGGGGGGCAGAAGCGGCAGAGGTAAATACATTTTTAGTCGGATTGCGAGCAGCTTGTTTAAGTAAAGTTACCCTCTGTTTTAGGCTTTGATATACAGGACAGCCTCTATAGTTAGCAGTATGGTTTCCACTGCAATTGCAACATTTTTTGGAGCTTGAATTATTTTCCGCTTTTTTGGTACATAAGGAGCTGTGGTGGAGTTCACCACATGCGACACATACAGTACGGAGATTACAAGAAGTTTTAGTATGGCCATACTCTTCGCAGTTTACGCATTGGACTGGCCCATTACGTTTGTGGGGCTCCTCTACAGAAATTTTTCGGTGCAATAAATATTGCAATTTGTATATTGGATGTGTTTCATTTTTTTTGAGCTTGGCATCATCTGGGAGTAGATCTACCTTAAACATAGGTTGCGGAACCCTATCTTCATAGGCGGCGACTATGGGAGGCAAAGCACTTTTTACCCCTCAAAAAATATTATGAGGGTCCTCGCCCCCCCAATATTTGAGAGAGCAAAATGTTTTCTCACGTAGATGCTACCATTACTGCCATTCAAAAGAAACAATTTCATTTTGGTAATTTTAAAATACTGATCGAAAATTTAAGCGAAACTATTGCAAGCTTGAGAGATGAGTTCGCAGTGATTTGGAGTGAAATTGATAAAGAAAGATTTTTCGTAGGCATTGAACCACAAGAAAAACCCAACAGAAAAGTTCCAAAAAAGTTAGATGATTCGAATAATAACCACGAAGAAAAATTCAGAAGTCAATACTATGAAATTATTGACAATATTGTGAATTGTTTGAAAACAAGGTTTGACACGAAAGTTTTCACTTTTCTTAGCCATGCGGAAAGCTTCCTTTTTGGAAATGACAAATTTCAAAAATAAGTAATCAACTTTTTTGGACCAGATATTGACAAGGATCGACTAATTTTACATAGAAACATGCCCTTAGACATTTTGCGAGCTAAAATTTTAGTGACCAAACGAACTCAAATCAATCAAGCAAATCTTCGATAAAAAATTTCGATGACTATATACGTTTTTTGAAAAGTGATATGCACGTTTTAGTTTGTTACCAGAATTTATGAAATTTGTCAAATTGATGCTTACGTTGCATGTGACGTCATGCACAGCCGAAAGATCGTTTTCGACCTTAAGAAGATTGTTAACTTATTTAAGATGTACTATAACTCAAACTCGGCTTAACTCTTTAAGCATTTTGCATGTATGTATTGTACATTCCGAAGATGCATTGAATGTAGATTTAAAGGAGATTGCGAATGAATTCATAGAACGATGTGAAATTAGACGTAAAACATTTGCGTTGTCATAACAAAAATTTTGTAAAGTGTTGAACAATATATTTTGATTACAAATGTGAATTGTATACTCTTCATGTGCTTTCATTTTGTGTTTGTTGTGTTTTCCATTTACATTTTCATACATTTTGATGATCATGATTCTACAACCCCCCCCCCCCCCTATGAAATATCATTTGAAAAGTTTTTTTAAGTTTGGCCCCCCCAATATTTATTAGAGCTCTCCGCCTCTGCTTATCTTTATTTACAATGTTAATAACTGCTCTGGCATGGAAACCTTTTTCTTCGAGAGCATTTTTTATTTCATTCACGTCTAAATCAGATTCAATATCTTTAAGTACTACAGAAATACCTTTACTGTTTTTCAGCTGGTAAGTGTAATAATTCTTTTTTTTGGCTTCTAGGTCACGTGCTAAAGTACGGTAATTACATTCCGCGTAAATTTGGATTTTTGTTTCATGTATATTTCCTCTTGTAAGTGAAACTACATGAAGTGAGTCTTTTCCTATTAGACTAGTAATATTATTTATAAGGGCATTAGAGCTACGCTCACGCAAGAAAATAGGTGGAGGGTTATGATCTTTAATACTTTGCCTACCGCTACCACCAGCTTCATCATCATCATTTTTTGCTAATAGTGCAACTCTATTATTATTGGCGTTGATTGTACCTGTAGAGGTGGATTTAATGACTTTCGCCGCTTGTACATTGCCTCCGTTTTTTTGTCGGCTTAGTTTTCTTTTTACTTGGATGTAGCGGTCTAGCCGAGTTTGAATTTCAAAATTTTTTGGAAACAAAATATTTTTACCTTTATTTTGTGTGTTTGACATTGGTTGTTTGTTGCATTTGACGAAGTTGTTGTTTCTGCTGTTGCTGCTGTGCTGCTGTTGATGCTGTTGCAATTCCGAACATTGTTGCTGTACCCTGGATTCATGTTGCAGAGGTAATGTTGCTAAGCTGTTGCTCACTACATGTGAATTTATGCCTACAGACATTATTGGTGTAAATAAAGCAGATAATGTTGTAGTAATTACACATGTACTAGTTGTTGCCACAGTTGTTGCTGGCAAAGAGACTGTTGCGCTTGTGGGTGCTGGTGAGATGTTCGGAGTTGAACATTAAGCTCCCCATGTGAGAGAAGAGGACAACACATGTTCTGCAAATTTCAGATTTGGATTATCACATGTACTCAGAGAAGAGTTTTGAGCAAACAACGCATGCGCGCTTGAAGTAGAATGCGCGGGAAGAATATTATTAGTTGCTGTTGAATTGTTGTTGGAAGCACTCGAGCTCGTAGAAACGCACTCATTGGAAAGAGAGTGACGTCGCTGCATAGGCGGAGAGCGCTCCACCGGCATAACCAACCGTCTTGCTAGCTTTGTTTATTTTTTTTTTTTATGCTGAACTTTGTTCTTTCTATTTACTTTTTAAAATAAAATCAGCAAACGCACAAGAAATCAATGCAAAGTGCATTAATTGTATTGGCACTCACTTAAGCAACCGTTTTCAGGAGTCTTATATTTTTTAAAATTATTGCTTACCCGAATTATTAAATGACCACGGAGGCGATCGAAAACACGTCCGTCGTACTTAAATTGAACTGGAACTGAGTTGTTTTTAAGCCTAATTTTTTTTCTCAAAATTGTGTATCTACGCTTTAAATATTTTTTAATAAATAAATGTCTATTTGTTTGGTTAAGCACAACTAGTGTTAAATATTAATTTTCAGCAAAAAAACTTGTACTATGCGACACACTGAATTCAGCACAAATTGAATGTGATTTTGTAAGTTTGCAAGTGGTGTTTAATTTATCATGATACATATACATATATGAAAGTGAAAAAAGTAATTTTAAATTTAAATTTTTCAACCTTCAACCTTATCTAATGTTTCAATTTTTTTACAGATTTCGAAAGAAGACCATTTTAGAAACATCGTGTTGAAATTTCATAAAGATTCGAGCTCTCTAAGTGTATTTTTTTAACCTTATTTGAGCGCGCTCTACGTCTAAATACAAAAACTTTTAACGCGTTTCTGGCAGTCTTTTCTCCGAAACAACTCAGCCGATCCTTATGAAATTTTAGCCACATATTTGTCACATGTATGGGAGTCGCATGAACCAAAATCAAGAAAAAAATTTGGTTTTGTTTTATTTTTATAAACCGACAAATCACCTAAAAAATTCTCATTTTTCGAACACTTTTGCTTAAACAGCCGCCATTTTGACATTTTTGCATAAAATTTAATAATTCTGGTACAGACGATAGCTACTATCATACTGAATCTAATTTTTTTGGTTTTTGTATTTCAGACGATTCTTTGCTACAAAATTACCGGTACCGTTGACACTAATTGTTTTGTGTTTGGCTACGTAGTTGGCGCTATTTTTTTATATATATATTATTAAAAATTAATTTAAAAAATTTTTTTCGTGTATTTCAAGAGTGTACTTATTGATCCTGAAAAGAATTATAATCATATCTACTACTGGGCGTGGCATAATAAATTCTGAAAAAAAGGTTTTTCGCCAGTTTGAGAAATTATATTGGCGCCTTAAATTCTGCCTTTTATGCGTTTAAAAAAAAAAATTGCGCTAAGGAATATTCATTAACATTAGTTCTGTAATTTTATATATATAATTAACTGGGTGAATTGATCTCACGTTTTGCTATCAAATACCCCACTGTGCGACGGTTAGGTTCGTTTCGTCTTCATCGTCCTTTTCGAGTAGCAGAGCTGCTTCAAAGAGGTCTCTTACCTCCGATATCCTGTCCGAGTCCGTGGAGCTTCCTGCCAGTGACGCCTCAGGTTGACCGCTTGGAGGGCAACTCCCCCCTCTGGTTCTACCTCCTCCTCCTCAACATCCTTCTCCACTGGCACTGGTGGTGCAGTGGCGATGGTTTCAGTGGAGGAAGAAATAGGCCCTTTGGAGGCTTCGTCCTTACGGTAAACCCTGTCACCTTGTTGAAGCCGTACTTTATAACCCCCTTGGTTGCCGCCAAAGGTTCCACGGACTCTATATATATTAGGACCATAGCCTATATGGATGGTCCGACTGGATCTTCTAACTTTCCAATATTCCAGTTGTGAGTTGGAAGATTGGGATTGCACAGTCGGAGCATCCGCAGGACAGCGTCCTCTCATGACGGGGTACTGGGTATCCAGACGCGAGCCCGAGACCTGGTAGGATTAGCATCCCTCTCGATGGAAGACGATATTTGCTAAAGCAGCATCTACCCACTTCCATTGGTCGCGTGGAATTGCCTCGTCCTCTGTTGCCCTGTCAAGTACTGCCAAAACTTTCCCCTTGCATACTTTTACAACCTCACTAAAAGACAGAGGTTTGCCGGTTGTCTTTTGCCGTTTGGCATCAGACGTCTCGTCTTGAGATGGTTTTTTTGTAGCGGCCTTTCTACAAGACCTTCGGTCCCTATGTTGACCCCATTTGTCCATCGAAGGGAGTCCTTATCTTCCCTGGACATGGAGCTGGGTACAGCAGCTTCCAAGCGCCGGCGAATTCTGATCGCCGCCTGCTTGTCCGTAAACTTCCTTTTCGAGGGTCGAGAGTACTTACTCCCTTCCCCTACAGACTGCTGCTCCTTCTTGGATTCCCCAGCCGACTTAGACTGACCTTGCCCTAAGGCTATGGCTGTTGCCAAACTGGATTGTCCTAGACCGGACAGCGAAGTTGCTCCTTTTGGGCCGTGCCCATCCCTGGATTTTCCATCCAGTTAATTCAGGATTAGTAGGGTTGGACGTGAAGTCCAGAGCCCTCGTCTTCCCTCCCACCTTCAGGATAGGTCCAGCCACCCGACTGCCATTACCGCCATGTTAGTTAGATCCATATAGTTCCCATGAGCACAGGACGCATATGTCCACCCACACAGAGGTCCAGGTGCGTGGGTAAGGCTGGTTAATACTGGAGGTCGCCAGGTTGAGGTTCCGCGCATGCGCGTAATTTTTAATTTTTTAAAAATTTTCTATGCTTGACCAACTATTAATTTTTGCTGACCAATTGTCAGCATTAAAAACCCAGTCGGTTTATTTCCTTCTTTATTTTTGGTCCTAATATAAGGTGTCAAAATTTTTAGATGACCTTGATATTTTTAATAAATTTCTCTTGGAACCAACTGACCAATTATGACCAATTCGTGACCTTTTAGCTGCATATTTTTTTATTTCGAAATTCGCCAGATGAGATGCCAAAATCTTCAGATGACCTTAAAGTTAAAAAAAAAATTTTTAAATTTTCTCGTGCTGATTAATTAATTAATCGGACTAACTGACCAATTATGACCACTTCGTGCCCTATTAGAAGCATATGTTTTCATTTCAAAATTCGCTAGATGAGGTGCCAAAATATTCTGATGACCTTGAAATTTAAAAAAAATCTATTCTTGCTGACGAATTATTCGGACTAACTGACCAATTCGTGACCTATTAGATGCACTTTTTGTTGTATCAAAATTCGCCAGATGAGTTGCTAGTGGAATGGAGCCACCGTGTTCAACTCCGAGAATAGAAGTAATTTTAGAAATCAATGCACTTTCTCCCGATGAGCCCAATCTGTGTAGAACGATAGCGAGTTGAAAATTTGGATACTGCTTTCCGGTACAATTTCTATAAACTGTGTCATTAGCTATAAGCGATATAAGATGGTCAAATTGCAACTGGTTCACGTGCAACGTTTGGCGAAAACGATTTTCTTCCAATAATGTTAAAATATCATCGCACGAATGTATTGCTTTTAGAATTACATTTTGCACGCCTCTTCGAAACTTCAATGCATGGTAAAAATCAAACATTATTTAATCGAACTTAATGACTGTAAGCAAAGACCAATATTGTAAATTTTTACTTATTGATCAATGCTATTTTTCAACAAACATGACAAAGGTAACAAATGGAACAATTTTAACCTGGTAATTGGTGACATGTTTCGGCTATTACCAATAGTCTCATCAGACCAGTTTGGTTAATTCTGTACATGGCCTCGAACCCCTGACCGTTCATGCATTGGTGTACAGAGTGCGTATATTACATTTGTTATCTTTTGTCACTTTCTCGCTTGTTGCCATAGCCGTTAGACCGTCGGCCTAAAGTGGAGAACACGCCGAATTTCAAAAATATGTGGCTGGCAACACCACAATTTCGAAAAATAAATCATAGCATGACAAAGCTGTTTTTATTACTAACGCAAATACTAAAAAACTTTTAGATAGCTTTTGTAATCCAAAAATATTCTTAGTCATCTACAAAATGTATTCAAACCATAAAAAATATTTTTGATTTTTTACAATATTTAGTAGCTTTCATTTGAAAAACAAACTTGTTGATTTCCGAAAAGATTTGCGCCCTCTAGCCAATTTCGAACCAAAAATTATTTATAAAAAAATTTTTAAGCCTCCTACTTGTAATAATAAAAAAATTATTTTTTTTTCAAAATTCGGGCTACACCGATTTATTGGCATTTTAGTAAGAAGATGGTTCTTTTCCGACAAAATTTCCGCTCTCTAGCAATTTATGAACCAAAAACGGATTTTTTTTTCAAAATTCGGGCTACAAGGATTTGTTGGAATTTTGGTAATCATTTCATTTAAAAAAAATTGTTCATTTCGGACAAGATTTAGCGATTTTTGTACCAAAAAACTCGATTTGAGATTAGTGTGCAACGCACTGAAATTTCACAGATCTGCCTCAAGTTTAAAAATGTAGCAAAGTGAGCTAGTGATCCTGGCAGCTCGCTAGTTTAAATAAATGGAAAAAAGATACTTTTAATAAAACAAGTTCAGTTTATTTACTTCCATACATACAAATATGCATTGCATTCAATTATCATTTTTATTTATTTACATGCATTTACAAAATAAGCACTTTTAAAAAATACCGCAAATTTTTGTTTTTGTATATGCTAAATCTAAACTTAAGATATCCTATTATAACAGAAATACTATGTGAAACTAACTGCTTAAAGCTAGAGATGCAATCGACATCACTACAGCGACCGTTGTCCATTTCCGTTGTATGTTCGCAGCCTTATCTGAAAGCATAAAAAGCGAAAACACAATTATATGAGTTGCGTTTCTTGAACTATAACGGGCTTAATAAACGCACACTTTTTTTTGACGTTTTGAACATTTTTTGAAACGAAATATCTCAAAAACTAAAGGAGATAGGATGAAAAATCATTTATACATTTTTGTTAAGAATTACCATAAATTTACAAAACAAACTAAAAAAATTCAAAAAAATTTGTTAAAACATTAATTTTTTTAATTTAAAAAACTATTTTCTGCATGCATTCTATTCACCCCATTGTTTTGTCCACGTGCTACTGCTGCTTTTCGTAATATTGAGGGTATAAATAATTTACCACTAGTTTTCAAAGTTTCCAACGAATCATTTTTGGAGCTAGTAATTCCTATAAATAATTCCCCCAAAGTTTTCGTTTGGTATCGTACAAGGTTTGCCAAAAAATTGAATGTATATTTCTAAGTTATTGCTGACCCTATTGTTTTGTCCACGACTGTATGTAATAAATATGAGGAATAACATATAAAAAACAAAAAAAAAACAAAAGGTGTAACAGGCAAAGCTCGAAAATTAGAAAATAAAAGTTTTGGCCAAATCTAGTTTCCAAATGTAGCCTAATGTCCAATATATTTTACGTTACTGAGTGTTAATACACAAATTTATTTAAAATAAAATGAACAAAAACACTGATTTTACAAGTGCTGAAAAAAAATGGGTATTGTTGTCTGCGATTGACGTGATTTAGAGAAGAGTCTAATCAACGCATGTTTCGAATTAAGACGATATCCGAAATTGAGACATTTTTCCATTTTGCTCCACGAGAATAATTCGTTTGAAAATGTTCATACAAAGGTGAGAAACTGCTTTTCGCACACTACTTTTCGAACACCTTCCAAAAAATTAGAAATTTCACAAAACAGAAAACGAAAAAGTCATGTTATAAATTGTTTATGACCGTTAAAACGGTAAACCTATTTTGCATCAATTGGAACATAATTAATCCAATCGGAGGGAGGAATACAAAAATTCGCTCAGAAATTAGAATCTCTGTTCTAATTTCAGAGCTTAAAATTTTGAGCTCGATAATTAGATTTTTTTTTCTAATTTCCAAGCTGTGTACACAAAATAAAATAGAGACCTAATTTCCAAGCAATTCGAATTTCCGCGACTTCTAATTTGCGAGCTTTGCCTGTATATTGAAAATATTTTGAGAAAAATTTTTTAAATTAAAAAAATTAATGTTTAACAAATTTATTTAATTTTTTTATAAAGTTATGGTAATTTTTAAGAAAAATGATTAAACGGTTTTTCATCCTATCTCCTATAGTTTTTGAGATATTTCGTTTCAAAAAATGTTCAAAAGCGTCAAAAAAACAAAGTGTCCGTTTATTAAAAGAATCACCGATATACATATGAATATAATTTTACCAAAAATATAGTTTCTGGAAGCAAAAATAATATAATTGAGAAGAGAAAATGAGAACTAATAATAGCTGATCATTTCCTGCATGATAAAGAGATTGAAGTTTGACCCAGAAAAACTCTCTGGGTGAAACTTTGCACCTTGTACATAAGCTTATCACATTTTACTCCTTCGAGTTTCGAATTTTTACAGTTTTTATTTTATGCCTTAAAATTTCAAAAAACAGACGTATTATTGATAATCCGTTGACTCAAAAGTGTACATAATTATATGCAAATATATTAGGCTGGGTCAAAATTATTGACCCTTAGTTTGGTCCATTTTGCATCAAAAAAATAATAATTTTGCTTATAAGTAGATACACATACATACATATGTATAATATGCTGGCCAATGAAATATGTAGGTACACGCGCTAAAAAATAGTTTTCAATCACTTATTTGAATCTACAAAATTTACCTTTATACAAGTTGTTCCGTTAATGATAAAAAATCGACTTGTAGTGCAATTTCTATTTTAACGTTTTGTTAATAAGAAATATTTGACAAAGTGACAAATCCCGCTTGGACAATAAAATAGGTACACTTTGAGTTAATAATATTTTTAGTGCGTATAAAATAGGGTTGCCAGATGGACTGGATTCGTCGGGATTGTCCAGATTTTTGGTCCCATGTCCAGAGCCCCGACAATAAGAAACATGTCCAGATAAAATTAGAACAATGAAATAAAAGAAAAATAGGACTAGATACAAAAATATCTGCCTTAGGCATTAAAAATTAATTAACATTCGTCACGTCCAAAAGGTACGGACTGCTCGCAAGATGTTGACATTTTTCAAACAAGAAAAGATGATTTATAAGGATGTCATAAGGTCTTAATCCTCCTGAACGCGACCAACAGCTACGTACCTTTAAATGAAAATAAGTGTGCAATACCATGATTTAACTAACATGGTTACTGCACTGACAAATGCTCCCTCTTTCTCTTTTATTTTCGAGTTCAGCAAATGTCAAACAATACGTAATAATTTTGTCAACCAGAATTGAATTCTTAAAAAGTTGTCTTAACTATTTAGAAACCCGGTATGAATATAGTGACGTTTAATTAAAAAGTATCCTTATTTTTTCTTAAATATAAATTAATTTCCTGGGATGATCTACAAAAACAATAGGAGTCTTAGGCTTAGAAAATTATGTCAACAACGATGAATTTTATATACAGATTATTGTTGCTTACGTAGTGTGTATGAAAATCTACCAAAAATATACCAAACAATAAAATTTAGGGATCATTTTTTTCCAAATTTAAAAATGACGAATTGAACATCTTCAGAAAATTGATCTCATTTATTTTTCCAATTCCAATAACCAACGCTTATTGTGAAAAAGTTTTTAGCCTTTTAAACAGCTTATACTCTAAAGAAAGAAATCGAATGCTGACAGATCTGATAAAGTCAGACCTAATTATAAGATTAAACTGTACCGAAAACTGTCAATCATTTGGTAACATTTTAGAAACTCCAAGTGGTAATAAATTGATAAAAGCAGTTCGGTCTAATAATAAGTATTTATTGACTTAATGTAACTTATTTAAAAAATCACTTATTTTTTTTAACTGAATTGTTATATTTCTGTTATGTTTTTGGTATGTTTATTTTATCTAAATAAAATATATATGTTCCTCTGACACTAAGCTTTAGTTTTCTTTTTTGTCCAGATAAATCAAGATTTTTTTTTTTAAGTGTCCAGATAAATCCCGATTTATAAAAGCAATTTTTTTTTTTCTGTAAAGGTTTGTAAAATAAGTTTAATTTTGAGACCGTTATTGAAGGCTTTTGCATTTAAGATGGTTCGCGACGTACTTTGCACTTCAGAAAAAAATCTTCACTGTCTTAAGTTTCGTGGTGAAGAAAATGGGTAGTGCGGTGTAGCCAAAATTCTTGGACGCTCTTGAATCTTTGTGGTAAATGCCTTAAAAGAAAAAAAAAAGAATTGAAAAAAACGAGGAATAGCAAAAAATCACACCAAGTGATGATCATCACATAAAGATAATGCCCAAAAAGGACCCATTTAAATCTTTGTGGACAATAGCTGCCGACATGGGCAACATATATCTTCCCAAAATGTTTGATGAAGGTTAATGTACGTAAAGCTTCCTGGTAGATTAAAGAGTAAGGTTCCACTTCTTCGTAAGAAAAACTAACAAATGAGGAAAGCATTTGCCAAAATCATGCTTCATGGTTTGCAGAAGAAGGAACGAAATAATGGAGAAATATACTATGGAGTAACGAAACTAAAATTAATTTGTTCCTTAGTGGTGCTGCAAGGAATGTTCGTCGTCCTAAAGGGAAGAATTTCGACCAGCGCTACACAAAGAAAACCGTACATCATGTTGGTGGAAGCATAATGGTTTGGAGGTGCTTTTCCTACTACGGGTATGTCCTATTTTTCGAATTCAGAATATTATGACCGAATTTGAATACGTTGATATTTTGCTAACTACTATGCTACCTTACGCAAGTGATAAAATGCCCTTAATTTCGCACTTCCAGCAGAATAATGACCCCAAACACTCTTCGAAGTTGGTCAAAACTGGATTTAGGGGCCCCAATATTGGATGCTTGTCATGACCCTGTCAATTTTCAGATCTCAACTCGATTGAGAATCTTTGGTCTGAGTTGAAGAAAATAATTTTAAATCAAATATTCAAAAATAACGACGATTTGTGGCAAAAAGAGGAACAACAATCATGGTACGATATCCATTTGGAGGCATGCCAAAATTTGGTTGCGTCTATTCCTAGGAAAACATAAGCCGTTTTAAACAATAATGGCGATTATACAGGGTACTGCTATGTAACCAAATTAGACATTCTTAAAACTGTTAATATGTTGCAATTATTTATTTTTTTTAGAAACATCAAAAGTGTACCTATTTTTATGACCAGATGAAAATTCAACGACGGATCCAATAATTTTATATAAGATATTTTCTTTGTTTTTTTTAATTCAAATTGTTTCTGTTTTTCAAAAACACTCATAATCATTACCAATTTTTTTCAAAATAAAATGTAAATAATAAGATATTTCTAAAAAATTCACTGAAACTCTGGTGTTCCTATTTTATTGTCCAGCTGTATATATATGAAAGCTGCAGAGGACACTTTAGTAGTTATGTATGAAAAATTTAGGGTTACACGTCCGAAAAGACTCAGTATAGGTATACCTATGAGAACATCCTACATATATGTTCTGAGAGTAGGTCTCAAATAAATTTCCCGTCTCTGGCCGTTCTTAGATCTAATTAAATTAATATTAACAAGAATAAATGAAAGTAATTTTTAGAAATAAAACGATAGATTCTTATATCCATCATGTGATCAATTTTTTTTGTTGTTTTGGTCTTAAGACGCTTGGTGTCAATCTTCAATAAAAATTTTCATGATATTCCCATTAACTATCAAGTCATTAAAGAAATAAAATATAAAAAAAATAAACAAAAAATAATTTTTTGAATTGGATTGGGGACTTCCCATGTCACTTCCAAATCCATTTTTGACCTTTTCTCATCGATGCGTGCATTCGGAATTGAATTTGTTGAACAAATTTACACACTACAGACATTTTACACATGTTTACATTCTAATTTGGTTGCAAAAGTCTAGTTGTTATAACTTCGATTTGCTCAATGTTGGGTTTCAAAATGCGTCTCTACATTCTTGTTGTGATGAAATGCTACAAAACATATCTTGCAAAATGCTTCAAACGGGCAACTTGCTTCAATTCCTCATCATATGAAGTTATGGGGTCAGCAATTTTCTCATCATTATCTCAATATTGTTATATTCAGTTAATAAACTTTGATCGATTTTCAAAAATTCGCGAAAATCAGCGAACCAGAATGAACGAAAAAGTCCAACTCTACTCAACACTTCTGACATAAATGTGTAGGTACATTAGCATTATTAGGGGAACCACCAAATTCGTTGTTTTCAAAACGAATTTTAATTAGACTTTGTAAAAAGAGGAAGTAGGTAGGTAGAAAAAATTTAATACAATTCTATTATTTAATTTTGTAAATTTTAAAGAGATAATTTGATCAATATAATATCGGAATTAATTTTGTACGGAAAAGTTGATGAAAAGTGAGTTTCGCCCAAATGTGTCCGGTTATGGAAGCTGTCCGTAATGGGAAATTTTACTGTAGTAACCATAATTTTTTTTTTTAGAAACTTCAGTGTTTTGGTTTAGATTTTATTATGAATAATCCAATCCTTTTTTAATAAATTTTTGGAAGGTCGTTAGTTCGTAATTTCCAACTTGGTAACCCTGGATCTAAAGCTATTTTTATTTTAATAAATATGCGAAATAAAGTTTTTGCATTTATTATGTTTTTTTAACATAAAATTCGGCATAATATTTTTTTTTTGTAATGTTATTTTCAATCAATCCTAAGAATGTATCTGCATTCAAAACGAAATTCGATTCGATTTGAATGCAGATTCATTCTTAGGATTGATTGCAAATAACATTACAAAAAAAAAACAAAACAAAAAAAATTTATGTTGAAAAAACGTGGTGCGTGTCATCAGTAAAAAATTCGTACTTTATTTAATCCTTACTAACCCTATTTCAATGTGAAGTTTGGCCTATACCGCAATTTTTTTAAACTACTTTTTCTTGCGTGGTTTATAATTTTAAAAAAGAATGCATTAAAATTAAACGTCGCTCGAATCTAGTTTTCGAGACACAGTAGACATCCAATATAACGTATAACGATATAACGAATTTTCATTTTAACGAACAGTTTTTGAAATTGGAATTTTTCCATTGATGTCTCTAAATTAAGAACGCTAAAAATGTTTTCCGTTCCAAATAACGAACGTTGATTAATTCAAAAATAACTGTTGAACTGAAATAACTTTTTTTTACCAGTAAAGGTGATCGCCAGTAAGAAAAGCATTGTAAAATCTAATTTAACGTTTATACGAGTAAATATATGTGTTAACAAAAGCCAGTTTCTTTAATAAAAAACACTTCGATATAACGAATATTACGATATTACGACTGACCCGTGCATTAATTAGTTCGTTATATTGGACGTCTACTGTATAGTCATGGAAAGGTGCGGATATAGCTTTTCTAAAAATCAGAATGAGTTCGAAAGTCCTTAATAGATTTTAAATATTTTGATGTCATATGGCAGGTAATTTTACAGTCTATAACAGGGGTTCTTAGACCTATGTAGTCTGCGGACCCCTTATCGAGTTAAATTTCTTTGTGCGGACCCCTTCCCAACTCTAAACATTTGACGTCGTTCTAAGCTTAATTTCTGACTCAAGAATGACAAAGACACTCAGGCTTGCCAACCGATGTCAAACTCAACCAGACATAAAATGTCCGGTTATCTGACGAGGTTAAGGAATAAAGAATTTTTATTTTGCTTTAATTTTTCCGGTCTTATTTTAAAGGTCTTTTCAACACTATGTATGTTATGTATGTCCAGTTTTGAAGATCCAGAAGTTCAAAAGCATGCAGACTCTACTTTAGAATAAATATTGATACTTATACCATATATCTCTGTGCATTTTAACCAGTCGTGCGCAATTTATAGATGCAAACATTTTTTATTAGGATTTTCATGTAATAAAAATACAAAATGAATAAAAATTGGGGCAATGTAACAGAATTAAAAAAGTTCCAAGTCAAAATATGTACATTAAACTCAGACAAATATTTCTTGGTCAAAATAAAGCCTAGAAAATAATTTGTTTTTTTTATATCTTTTTTAATAAATTAAACATTGTTTAAGCGGACTTACAGTCATACAGCAAAGACCAATATTGTAAATTTTTACTTTATTGATCAATGCTATTTTTTTACAACAAACATGACAAAGATAACAAATGGACAAATTTTGAACCTGGTAATTGGTGACATGTTTCGGCTATTACCAATAGCCTCATCAGACCAGTTTGGTTAATTCTGTATTCTGTACATGGACTCGAACCCCTGGCCGTTCATCATTGCAATTGCATATTTGTGCGACGGCCGCTCTAACACTTGAGCTACTGAGGAACTGTTATCTTTGTCATGTTTGTTGTAAAAAAAATAGCATTGATCAATAAAGTAAAAATTTACAATATTGGTCTTTGCTGTATGACTGTAAGTCCGATTGAACAATGTTTAATTACAAAATAATCAGTCGTTAAATATCAAAAATATCTTTTTTAATAAATAATACAATAATAATAAAGCTCAAAATGAAAATTATTTTTTTTGGTGATTATTGGCCATTTTATAAGCGAAATTTGTTATATTTTCTTCTGTAAAAGTTTTTACTTAATGAGATGGATGATGTTGTTTTCTTGAAACCAATTCCACAATGTCGGGCTCTATATTCGGAAGTTTTATTCTCAGGTCTGCTTCTACATTAAGCTGGTTTCTAAAATTTGATTTTATATATTATAGTACCGAAAAGCCTGTTCACACAAATAAGGAGTGCGTCATAAGAAATATGTGCAAACGTTTTTGCTTATAACTTCTTTCATAAAAAAAAAATTAAATTATTTTGAACAGGTTAGCTTAGAAAATCATGTCAAATACTATTTCATATCACTTTGCATTCTCATCTATTACTTTGCGAAGACATGAGCAGCAAAATAGAAATGCGTGAAAAAAATTAAAAATTTCTTTAAGTTAACCTGCAACATACTTTCAAGAGGATTGCAAGGGATATAATAATAATAATAACAATAGAGTTTAGCTACTACAGCTATGCTAAAGTTAACATAAATTCGGTATCTTGGGTAATGAAAATTTTTAAAACAGACGTTAGCATGAATAAAAGGCAGGAAACGCTCTGGAAAAAAGGTTGTGGTGACCGTAATAACGCAAAGAAGGTCGTAATCATGCTGAAGAAAACTCCAAACCTTTCAGGAAGAAAAATCGCTCAGCTAGCAGATTTCTCTGTATCATTTGTGCGAAAAATGAAAGGGTAGGCTAGCCTGAAGACCTACAAAGTTCAGAAAGTGCCAGATCCAGAATGCTGAAAACAATTTCGAAGCAATAATACGAGCTCAAAAACTGAGAAAAGATTTTGTGTCCAAATTCGAATGTGGCATTATGGATGTCGAAAGTTCGACCTTTCCGACATTTTTCAGTTTCCTGACCAAGAATTTTATTTTGCCAACGCTAGTAGACATGTCCCAAAAAAATTAAAACACAAAATAAATAAAAAATTTCCCAGAAAATTTCTTGTTTGGTAAGCAATTTACAGTTGCGGTAAAAGAAGCCAAAATTTCGTGACCAGAGGCACAATGAACATCGAAATCTTCATCATGGAATGCTTCAAAAGATGCTACGACAATTTGTAAAAGAATATTAGGTATCTACCTTTTATTGGCCTTATCTTGCTTAATGTCACTACAGTAAAGCGGCTCTTGAGTGGTACCAGTAAAATAACATTACCTTTTTTCCTAGAGAAGCGAACCCACCCAATCCACCAACTCCTGCCAATCGGGAGATATTAGGTTCTAGTGAAGAGGCAATTAAAGGCAAAAAAAGGGACATGTAAGGACACAACTCATTTTAGACGCAAGTGGTGTGCGTTCAGGCCAAAAAATCCAAAAAAATACCATCAAAGCACTAATAAGAGGTGTCCCAGAGAAAGTAAAAAATTTTACGCTTCAAAATTAATTTTTTTTTTCTAATATTATTTTCTGCATTTGAATTAAATTTGCATTAAAAAAATATAATCTTTTTGAAAATTGAATCTGTGGTTATTGAGATATATTTATTTTTCAATGCACTCCTTATTTCGTACAAAACGGCATCAAGTTTTGGATGCCCTTATTTGCAAGTGCAGAGTAATCGGATTTTAGGAGTAACTAAAAGTTAGTTCAATTTTATTGAACTTTAGTTTCAATAGCAAGGGATAGCCACGAGTATATCTTGCTCTAATATCGATAATTGCTTAGCAATACTAAAGTCGAAGGGATCCCTGATCCAGTCGTTGCCAGAATCAGTACAGGGAAAAGAAGAAGAAGATTTTGTTCTATTTCTCTGCGATAAATTTTCTAGTGTCAATTTTGTACGCACTATTAACGTATATGGACGAAATCGCACGTCCCAACAGTGTTTAGCTCTTAACTTCAACTTTAAATTTATTTGAAGCTGCACCTTGTAGGCTCAAATTAAAATTTACAAAAATTGATGATGTTGTCAAACAGTGGGAAGAGTGGAGTGGGCATCTAACTGTTTGAACAAAAGTAAATGCACAGTTTTTTTTAAAAAAATATGTGCAATCATTCAAAAAGCCATGTCCTTGTAGAATTTTTAATAAATGAGTTATTTAAATAAAGCGAAATGTTTGATGATGTAAAATTATTGATATCAAAATTGTTTCGCGGACCCCTGGAATAGCTTCGCGGACCCCCAGGGGTCCGCGGACCACAGTTTAAGAATCGATGGTCTATAAGATTGGTACATAAAAGTTTGAAATTAGTTCCATATACATATGTATTCTGTGATATAGTTATTTTTAAAAATTTTTTAACATTTTTTTCAAAAAACCGTTATTTTCTCTAAGAATTTTATTGCCGTCTAATTTTAAATCTGATATTGAGTCGTTAGTTATTAGCTTTTTGTTGTCTAATGGATAAACTGTTAAACTGTTTGAAAAATGATTTAGGAAGGATTTTAGACCTTATATTTGTCACAAATGGTATGAAAGCATCTTGCGATATAAATTTAACTCCAATTGTAAAAAATAGTATTCACCATAAAGCTCTATCTGTTAATTTCGAATTTTATAGACTTAGTGCAGTTGATTCGGTATCTTTTACGGATTTTGATTTTTCGAAAGGTAATTTTCTAGATATCAATAATTTTCTAAATTCATCTAACTGGTCTTTACTTGATTCTTTTTTTGGTCCAGTTGTTTACACCGATTTTTCGAACGCATTCGATATCTCATAGGGGGGGGGTCCCACCAGATCTCACCAAATCTCACCAAGGGGAGAGGGGGATCCGAATTTTCAAAAAAACACCTCACGTAATTAATGGACGTCCCCTTATGCTAAGCTTGGTTTTATAAAACGGAATTCTTTTCAGTTCGTAGACCCGATGGCAGTTAGAGCTCTCTACATTTCATTCATCCATAACATTTTAGAGTATTGCTCAATTATTTGGGAATCATTTTATGCAGAACATTCTAATTGCATTGAAAAAATTCAAAAGCGTTTTAGTAAATTTGCTTTATGTAAACTACATACACTGGTAGGATGGAATACCATCTTATGTTGCAAGGCGTAATCTTCTTGGATTCCAGTCATTAAAAAATCGACGCACTTATTGTTCTTGATTATTTGTTCATAATATTTTATCTGGTAAAATTAAATGCCAAGAAATTTCGAACTTATTCACCTATATGCTCCAAATAGAAACTTAAGAATTAACTTATGTTTGAAGATCGAGTTCATAGAACAAATTATGTATACATTAAGCGATCCTTTTTTAAGATAAATTCGCTTATGTACTATAATAAGTTTTCACTTTTAGTAATTTTTAATGTAAGTTCTCATTTATTTACATTACATTTATTTATACTATTTAATTAGTTTTAGTTATATAGTCTGTATGATTAAATTTGTAGACCATTTGCCAAATTTTTAGGAAATTTTCAGTACATTTTCGGTACATTTGGACGGACAATTTATAATATTTGCCTTTTGTTTTGTTTTTTAGTAAATGAAAATGACCGCAATGAATAGATTTATAGTAATTAATACCTGTTATATTAATTCCGTTTATTTTTGTTTTTTTAGTAGATGAAAATAATCGATATAATAAATAGATTTGTAATTAATTTAATGTGAAATATAACTAATTTTGTTAGGGTTTTTGAGATGGCAAAAGTGAGGACCTTTTTTTTTTGTTAGTAAATTTTAGAATAATTTCGTACATTTAAGGAAAATTGGGTGTTCTAGACCAAAAAGTATATTCGGGCTCCAAAAGCACATTTGAAGTCTCGATTCAGTACATTTCGACACAACCCAAATGCCATCACTGATGTCGTCGTCCTCTAACGACAGGAAGCAGTGTAACGAAATCCGCGAAAGTTCAAAAAAGAAATCGCACGCACCGCAAAACGTAAATTTTTTGCAATAAGTTTTTGCACCAACGTGGCCTACAGGTGTTATAGGGGAGTTATTTAAAATCGCACGCAAACCACCTAATCGCGATTTTCACTCTTTTGCTGCTATGCAATTTTGCAGTGGGTTTGCTCACCGTGGTGAATGAATTCAGGTGTAAATTGTATGAATTAATAAAATTTCAATATTTTTCTTACATAATATCAGATAATAAAATTTTTTTTAATAACTTCAAATTTTTCGGGCACGGTAGACTTTTCAGTGGAAATACCCATATATAAGTTCGCAACTTAATTTCGAATGAATTACAATTGTGACAAAATTTCAGCTCAATTGAACGAAAAATTGGAGCAAATTCATGGACTTGGCCGGTTTTGAAAGCATGTTCTTGTACTTGGAAGGTTTTGAAATCTATGTATTCATCAAAATAAATTTAAAAAATTTTATATATCTGTCAAAAATTTTTTTTTCAATCTAAAAACATTGTAGAACGATAAAGCATGGTCCAGATTTTGATATATGGTATGTATATGCGAATTCAGTATTTATTCAGCGGACTCGCTAATTAAAAAGAAATGTATGATTTGCCCGGAGTACAACCTTACTGTCGAATGAACTTTTCAGCCCACTGAGTTCATTGTCGATGTATCATATAAGTACATTGCCAATATTGACAATTTTACCAATTATGGAATTTATTGGGGATTGAGTGAAAATCTTTTTGGTGTATCTATTATTTTGATCAGGGGTGTACATACGTAGTTTCTTTGTTTCAGTGACGAATTTTGCATCAAGCACCTTGAATTCTTTGTTTGGCCTATTTCTATGCATACCATTGACATCAAAAGTCGAAGGTAAACTCAAATATGTAAAGACTTAAGCCATAAAAAAAAATTCGTTTCATAAGTTCTATTATGCCGATAAGCTCGATTGATTCTTGCACCAATTTAAAGTATCTTACCTGTACTTACCATAGAAAATAGTTTCCCTTCTCTTGGTATAGTTAGTTCCAAGAAGGAAAAATGCACAGGTGATCGGCGTGGGGGATTCTAATTTTTCTCTAGGAATTTTTGTTCTAACCGTCATACTGTATAAACCACTCGGATTTTGGTCCATCTGTGTAAATACGGAATCCATCTTCTTGGTATTAAACCTATAGATAAATTATTTTAATAACAATTTACACATTTTTGTTGCTTATTAAAGTTTTTATACAATTTCTTTGTGAAGTATGATATAGAAAATCCTAAAATAATAAAATTTCACAGCCAAACAAATCAAATAGTCTTGGAGAATTAACTAATAGCTTATATGATTCGCGACGCTTTTCATGTCAAATGTCCTAAGCCAAAAATCGATTGACTTCAAAATTGGTCAAAGTGTTGTCAAGTGCTGTAGGTGGACTGTAAAAATCTTAGTCCATGTGTTTTCGATAGATTTTTTGATGGCCTTTCGAATAGTCATTATTATTTTTCGAAAATTTTAAAATTTGATCATGATTTTTCAAAATAAAAAACAAATTTAACTTTTTTTTTGAAAATGGATAATTATATTTTTTTTTTTTGATATTTTAGAAAGAAAGCTGAGGAGTTAAATACTTTTTTCTTTTACTTATCTCGGTAGATCTTACAATAAAAAGAAGTCTTAAAATTTTCTAGAAAGTTTATTAGTGTTTTTTTGTTTTTTTTAGAATGATTAGTTTGCGACCTACATGGTGATAAATGTGGCCTTGGGGTGCGTGAGAGCTGTAAATTGTCGAAAACAATTTCCCCAATTTGTGAAGACGTGAACCTTTACTTGGTAAAAAAATTGTGGAAGAGCGCAGATAAGACTATAACATTATTTAGATAGTTTGTTGTTCATTAAAAATGTCACTAGTCAAATTGCTCTAATTAAATTGTTTTCAAACTAAATTTTTAGCCAAAACCCAGCATTGCTCGACTTACACAGATGGACAAAAGTATTCGTTACTTTGCCTTTCTGTACTTTGAAGGGTAACCAAAACTGTTGAAATTATTTTAATTAAAATTAATCTTTTTTATATGAAAATTTATATTATTTTCCTTTATTCTACAACAAAAAAATTTTCTTTTAAATTTACGTTTTGTACCAAAAATATATAAGCATTATGTTAGAACATATTTTAGATGGACAAAAGTATTCGTCCCCATAGAATTTCTCAATCGTAAGAAATATTAACAAAATGATTGGTGATAGCAACTCCGTAAATAATGAGCTATGTTTCTTGTAACGGTATTTTATTAATTAGTGTGAAAAAATTTTTGTTCAACTACGCATTTTTAAAAATGAGTGGGAAAAGTAAAGAAACTACGGTTGAGGAGCGAAAAATAATTTTAAATGCTCACAATGAAAATATGTCTATTAAAGAAATTTGTGCCTTAGTAGGACGGCCACGTACTACGGTTTCAACAATAATTAAACGCTTTAAAAATAGTCCGGACTGTGAAAATCTTCCAAGGATTGGTAGGCCATCAAAACTATCGGTGCGGGAAAAGCGTCAAATAATAGGAGCAGTAAAGCAACAGCCGAAAATTCCATCATCCAAGATTGCTGCAGGAATAAAGGAAAGCACCGGTAAGCAGATTCGTCCACGAACTGTCCGCAGAGTGCTAAATGAAGCCGGATACAATGCCCGAGTTTGCAGAAAAAAGCCATTAATAAGTAAAGTCAACAAGACCAAGCGATTATCCTTTGCCAGAGAGCACCTGCATAAAAAAAATGATTTTTGGGAAAAGATTATTTTCTCTGACGAAAGTAAATTTAGCATTTACCGATCAGATGGACGTGTTTTAGTGTGGAGACAAGAAGGTTGCGCCCTCAAAGAAAAAAATTTACAAACCACTGTTAAACACGGGGGTGGTGGAGTCATGGTATGGGGCTGCATGTCCGCTGCAGGTGTTGGGGAACTGGTGTTTATAGATGAAATTATGGACAAATATCGTTATTTAAATATTTTAAAAGAAAATCTTAAAAAAAGTGCCAGAAAATTAGGAATTGAAGCAGATTACTATTTCCAGCACGACAATGACCCAAAGCACACAGCAGAAATTGTTCGCTCTTGGGTCTTATACAATACACCACATACCTTGAAAACACCACCCCAATCACCAGATTTAAATCCCATCGAACATTTGTGGGACCATTTGGACCGACGCATTAGGGAGCACCATATTACCTCAAAAAGTCAACTTAAGACCTTGCTGCAGGAAGAATGGCAAAAAATTGATGCTGATATGACCAAAAAGCTGGTGCATTCGATGCATAGTCGTTTGATAGAAGTTATTAAACAGAAAGGTCTGCAAACGTCATATTAGTTATTTATAGTTTTCGTTTTGTGTATATATTTGTAATCAGTGACGAATACTTTTGTCCATATGAAATATGTATTGAAATGAAAATATTCGTTTTTTTGTTTATAATTAAAATTTTGAATAAATTTTTTTTGGTTAAATTAAATAAGAACAAAATAAAAAAGAGTTATAAAAAATTAAAATATTGATAAAATTATTTTCATGGGCCTGGCAAGTTATCAAAGATCAAAGAAGAAAAGTGACGAATACTTTTGTCCATCTGTGTATGTGGACATGTGGTTGATCTAATCGAAAACAAAAACAAAAATAACAATAATTTCAAAGGATATACAATTTTCTAAAAAAAAAAACACAACAAAGTTAAACGTGTTAGATATACGTATGTTTCCGAACCTTTTTTAGATTATATCGATAACTTTTTTTTTCTCCGAAATATCGTAACTTGAAATTTATTACATAGACCTACATACAGATCTACATTAATTTTAGTAATTAGTAATTTAGGATGCATAGAAAATTTAAATTTATGATATTTCGGGATTAAAAGAGATATCGACAACCAGTTTTTATTCGCGATGTAGAATAACCTCAAATATAGCTAAAAACCGTGTTTTTTGCTCGGATTCGGATTCAGCGCATCAAAGCCCTTCGGATATGATAGGTCTGGTCTTTGGTTTTGGACTTTTTTTATTTTTGTCGGCCTGTGTGATTGAGTAAGAGAAATGTGTGCCATGAAGTTTTTAACTTTCTTGTTCCAGATTTTCTTATTTCATTTCATTATTTATGATGCTCCAGAATATTTTTAAGAAATCGTTGCGTCGACGTTGGGCGACCCTTCTAACATTTTAAATTTTAAGTTGAATAAAAACAAGCTGCATCGTATTGTCGCAAACTGCTTCAATATCTCAGGCGTGTCCAAGCACCTTAAATGGATATCGTTTCATATTTGCATACGCTGTTAACCCTGGCACCGTTCTCTCTGTTGTCATATCATATCAAATTTTAAAGTTTTTGACATAATTATTGCTGTCAATAAGTTATCATTCTTATGAAACCCATATTTTTACATCTATTCAGGGCCTCCCAACTTATAATGACTTTAACAAAAGCAACACGGCTATATCTTTGAAACGACACCTTTTTTAATTTTTTTTGCTTGTGACCCTCTACTACCACGAAAAAAAATACTGGGCAATAGACGCTAAAGTAAACCTGTTCCACAGAATTCTTTATCTTTTAGAAATAGATAGAATGGAATCAAAGTTTTTCAAACTCCTTTTTTGAATTTCAATTTTTCAATTCCAAAATTTGATTCCATTTGTAAAAAGAGTTTGATTCCAAAATTGTAGCTATATTAGCAATTTTTGCTCTTTTGAAATTTTAATTTTTGTTGAAAACTGCATTTAAAAGTTTATTAGTCTGTGATCTGTGATTTAAAGAGTATTAATGTTTTTTATGGCGAAAACCTTTTACTAGTATAAGGTATAACACGCCTGATCCAAAACAAACATGAAAATATTTCTTTTTGACCTGTATGGAAAAACGGATATGCTGAATCCTTACATCAGTGTGATCACACGAAGCGATAACGTTTACGACCGCTCACGCTACTATTACATTATTTACCAAAGCTCCTGTACTACACTTCAAAAAAATGGTCTTAGATGTAACTGCAGGCAAAAATTATTTGTATTTCGTCTATATTGCTGGAATGAACTATTGGATTTTAATAAAGTTTTGATAGCACCAAACAAAATAGTGTATTTACTTAGGTATGCTTTTGTTTGGTTTTTTTCGAATTTTCGAAAAGTGGGACCACTTCAGTATTATTTTCTTCTTAGCGATTAATATTTCCGAAAACTTCAATCTGACCAATAAAATATATTTTCACTTATCATACATACTGAGATTGACAGTTGTTGTGGGCTGTCTCCATTTACAATTTCAGAGATAACACCCCTTCCGAGTTTTTTTAAAATTTTTGACGGTTATCTTATAACGAAAAAAAATTTGGTTTTCTTCATTTTTTACTCAAATTCCAAAAAATTAAAATTTTGCAACTCTGGTAGCAACCCCAGGAGCATTTTATTTTTTTTTAATGAGGATATACTCGAATATGAATAAATTTTCGAATTTCGAGCGTTTCCGAAGAATTCTTGAAACTGACCATAAGGTCAATAAAGAACCTGTTTTAAGAAATTTGTATGCCTTAACTGTCTAAGTTTCTATTTCATTTTAAAAGTAATTCTCATGCTGTTTTGCATGAGTACAGTGCGTGTGATTTAAAAAAAAGACGGTTCGGTCGCTAAAATAGAATTGGTGGCCTTTTTCTTTTTGTGGGTGGTGGTGTTAGGAATGTAGCTATGGACGTCTGCCTTTTATATTTTCCTCCTTAATACACAGATTATAGTAAAAGTAGTAGATAAGAATTCGTATTCAACCTCTTTTTTTTGCTAGGTATTTAATAAAAATCCCCATGGACAACAAAAATGAATTGAAAATGCTATTGCAGCAAGAATGGGACAATAGGGACAAAATCCAGCATGGTTTTTGCCAAAAACTAGTCCAATCTATTCCTAATCGATTCAAAATGATTATAAAGAATATAAGCCTTCACAGAAAATATTGATTTGGTAAAAAATATTTAAATTATACAGACATAAATACACTCACGGTAAAAAAAACGTCATAAAAGTCATATTTCAAAACGATTCTGCACCTTGTCATCGGTCGGAATCGGTAAGTGTCCCACTCACAATAATTATTTTTTACATTTTTTTTTTTGATAGATTTACAATAATGAATTATTTATTTTTGCATAGGTAAAGGAATATAAGAACTTTTTGGGAATTGAGTCAGTCCATGGCCCGGTAACAGCCCCGACCTCAATCCCATTGTGAATGTTTGGGCCATTTTAAAGCGCAAAGTGCGCCAACAAAACCCTAATAATATTCCAAAGTTAAAGGAAATAATTGAATCCACTTGGTACAACGATATTTTAATGGAATTAATACGGAAACTCTATGAGAGCATGCCTTTTCGAATGAAAAGCGTCATCAAGGCAAAAATAGGTCCTACGCGGCATTAAAATCAATTTTACCGTATTATTTAAAATAATTAAATAATAAATAATTAAAAAATATGTGATAAATTAAAAATGCGTAAAAAAAACTACAAAAAACAATGTATTTTTTCATATAAATAAGCTGGAATTTCTGATTATAAAACTAGCAATTATGTGTTTATTTGGAAAAAGTTCATAGAATTTATTATTGTCAGGTGGAGTTTTGAAAATACTCAAAACTTGTCCCTAGTAACAGTATCTAACCAAATTAAAAACCGTTAAACAAGAGTAGATATTATTTTACGCATCAAAATATAAAACTTCATGCAAAATTCAAGTCTGCGTTTTCTTGACCGTGGGTGTATGTTAGAACAGTCCGAGTATGCGTAATTTTTTCTTATTCTTTATTTTTTGTTTGAAAAAAAAATTTCAGTGAACTATTTAAAAATTTGAGTTCCTGTTTTTAAAAGTGGATCAAATTTTCTTTCAAAAAATAAATTTACTTTGTTTTTCTAAATGGATCTAAGCTTAAATTTTTACCAAAAAAAAACTTTTGTTCGGTGCATTAGGGTGGTTCTTAAGAAAAAAGTTGGGGGCGCTCCCTCAATTGGTTCCAAATAGTATAAAAAAGTTTTAGGAATTTTTTGCAAATTTTTATCGTTAACCCTTACTGACCCTATTTCAATGTAAAGTTTGGCCTAAGTCACCATTGTTTTAAACCACTTTTTCTTACGTGGTTTTTCATTTTAAAAATAATATATTAAAACAAAATGTCGCTCGCATCTAGTTTCCGAGATATAGTCATGGAAAGTTGCGGATATAGCTTTTCCAAAAATCAGTATAAGTTGGGGATTCCTAATAAATTTTAAATATTTTATTGTCATATGGCTGGCAATTTACAGTCTATCAAATTGGTGCATAAAGGTTTGAAATTAGTTCCATTTATTTTGTGATATGGCTGTTTTTAAAAACGGTTTACCTTTTTTTTTCAAATAACCGTTATTTTCTCTAAAAAATTGTATAAATAATTTGTAACTTTTTTACAATAGTATTAAGAAAGCCCAATTAATTGCCTTTAATTCAATATGTTATTAGTTACTAATTTTTTCTTTTCTAAGCGTATTATATACAAAAATAATGAACAAACTGGTGTCACAGGCAATATTTCACATTGAAATAGTCTAAGTAAGGGTTAAAAATAAAAATTTGAAATAAATTTTTTAAGTATTTTTATCTTGTTTTGAACCAAGCCTCCCAGGCTACCCATTTGATTTTTGCAAGTACAAAACAACCTTAAAAATTAAGCGAACAAAAAAAATTGCAACTCTTCAAAGCTCACTTAATTTCAATAGTTTGAGTATTTTTATGCTCGCGGCTGTACATGCTTACTTAGGCCTCGATATAACCTCTAAGCCAACTTACCTTGCGGAATTTGCTACTGCGCAAATGCAGCAATTTGGGAGCAAATATATTTTTAAATTTATTATATAAATATTATCCCGGCAAATATTTTCAATAGATCATCTTCGATAATTTCAAAGCCGCGCGAGGTCATAATCTGATGTCAAGTGATAGTTTGTTCAGTGGAAATAATTAATTATTACGCCATCGGAGAGACTCGGAACTATTGCGGTATGTTTAATAGTTGTATGTCTTAGAATTTAAAATGATTACACAACCAGGGTTGTGTTACTCTTCTAGGAGAGTTACACGCCATAAATTGGGAAAATTTAAAAATATTCCAAATGTTTGCTTGGATGATTCAAATATATAGGGCAAATTGTTTTTTTTCTCTATGTGGGTAAAGAATTTGTATAAGTACTTTTATAAGCAACTATGTATAATTCAAAAAAACCAAAATAACTTACAATACAGATAAAACTGGTTGAGGAAAAACATTTTGCACAGTACACATAACATCAACGTTGCTTTGTTCACCATCAATCCTAGTTTCCAGACCAAAATCAGATTCGGGGACTGAAATTAATTAATTATATTATTGTTATTTTAAAAAGAAATAAAGTTTCCATTTCATATTTTTACAGTTAAGCACACTTTTTGCCATGGACAAAACACATGAATCGCTATGAATGGCTTCATCTTAATTTTGGATTTATATTTTGTTCGATTAAAAACAATAGTAATTTTGCATATTTATTTATTTTTTTCGATCAAAAAAACTAAACCCAAAATAATGTCATCAAAATAAAATTTAAAACCTTATTGACCGCAAAGCCCGTAATAAGACAAAAACACAAAAAACACAAAATTTATTTAATTTTTATTTTATTTTTATTGAATGCATTTCGGTTCACAGCAGAGGAACCATCTTCAGCAATTGTCGTTAAGCACTGAATTTAGCAACTGTGAGTTTTGTGTTTTTGTTTTATTACGGGCTTTGCGGTCAATAAGGTTTTAAATTTTATTTACGATAATCTTAGATTTTGAAAATAAAAATTACAAAATTAAAAATCATATCTTATATTGTGTATACATATCTAAACTTCTCGTTAAAAGAAACTCATCTCAATATAATATATTGTATAAACTCACATTTTGCCTTATGCTTCATTGTAATTTTTTTAATCTCAATTATTGAAAATACCGATTATATACGGTCCCTGTTTTCCACATCTCAAAAAACCAAGCAAAATTAAATATTTCCTTGACTGAAAAATAACTTTTGCACCTATTTCTCTACTCGTGTTGAAAGTTGTGAGCAAACAAAAATTAATACAACAATTACATATAATACTATATTACTTTTTGATTCTCATACTCCAATAACATTTTTCTTAGACATGCCTAAGGAGACGTTCAGTCCTAAATGGAAAGTAATGAGGTTAACCTGAATAAGGAATGCAATATTCCAGCTGCCTAAGGCGACAATTCTAATGAATGCCTAAATTAGATTTTCTTATCTATCGCCTAATAAAGCCTAACTATTAGTAGTAAAAGGTATGCCTAATAAGCAAGTAACAAGCTGTAAAATGCCTAAATTCGGGTAATCTTGTGAAGTAATAGCAATAGAAAACCGAGAGAATGACCATTAAAGTAAATAATAACCCACGTACGAATTATAGCAGAGACTCATTTTGAAAAAAAATTTATAAGAAAACTGAACTCCATTTTTGTTTATTTGAAAAATATTATTAAAAATTTACAAATACGTTATTCGACTGGGAAGTATCACTTCAATTTTTGGTTCAAAATGACGTGGTTAAGATCACATAAATCAAAATCAATTAAATCGGAGAATGGGACCAAAATTAAAAGTCTTAGCTACTATATGAAATTAACCTCTTTCTGCTGTACACGGTTCGTGATACACATGCCTTCCACATTTTTTATTTAGGCACTTTCTTTGTAAGTTTCATGTACACCGAACGAAGTACGCACGGTTCGCTTGAACCAAGATCAAGATCGATAAAATTGTCAACCAAATCTGACAATGCACAATTATTATATAGCGTCTTGAGATTCCAAATACATAATCCACGAAATCGGATCTGCTCATTTACTCGTTTTATGGCCATTTTAAGGTTAGCACTTTAGCCGAGACGGTTCGTTTCAAGCAAAGTCAAGATCGGTAAAAATTGTTAACCAAATCTGACAATGCACAATTATTATTTAGTGTTCGGAGATTTCAAAAACATGATCCGTAAAATCGTACTAAGTCATTTAATGGTTTTATGGTCATTTTAAGGTAAACAATTTTACTGATAAGCCTTTACGGGCTTAAAAAGTATTTTTGATAACGAAGCCCATGAAGAAAAAAGAAAATAAAAAAAATTTTTATATATGTTATGTTATTCATCATTTTCCATAGAAAAGAATTGAAAATTAAAAAAAAAAAATTATTTTGGGCCTCAAAACTAGTGAAAAATATTTTAAATTATAATTTTGTTTTATGGATTTTTGAGGTATTTTCGACTACAAAGCTCACCAAAAAACAATAAATAAAAACAATTAAAAAAAATTTAAAAACTCCTTTGGGCCTAAAAACTAATGAAAAATAATTTTTATATATTTTTGTTTGTCCACAAAGAAAAGAAAAATAAAAAAATTTAAAGTTTTAACGACTTACTCACAATTTTTCCTAGAACGCATTTTTATCAAAATTATTGGTAAAAGCATTTACCTTAAAATGGCCATAAAATGAGTAAGTGATTAAGTACGATTTTGCAGATCATGTTTTTGGAATCTCCGAACACAAAATAATAATTGTGCATTGTCAAATTTGGTTGACAATTTTTACCGATTTTGACTTTGCTTGAACCGAACCATGTCGGCAAAAGTAAAACCTTAAAATGGCCATAAAACGAGTAACTGAGCAGATCCAATTTCGCGGATTACGTATTTCGAATCTCAAGACACTATATAATAATTGTGGATTGTCAGGTTTGGTTGACAATTTTATCGATCTTGATCGATCTTCGTTCGGTGTACATGAAACGTACAAAGAAAGTGCCTAAATAAAAAATGTGGAATTCATGTATATCAGGTCCTTTCGCGTATAGGTCATTTGTAAAAATAATCGTCAAATTTATCTGAAAGGAGTTCACAATAGCTTAAACATAATACAGTGGACGTACAATATAACGTATAGCGATATAACGAATTTCCATTTTAATGAACGGTTTTTCAAATTGGAATTTTTTCATTGATGTCTCTAAATAACGAAAATTTTCACTATTCTAAATTACGAACGCTATTTACTTCATGCCGCTTCAACGCAAGAGCCTTACGTTAAGTGATAAAGTTAATATAATTGAAGAAGGTAAGAAAAGAATGCCAATATAAGTGATCGCAAGTAAATATGGCGTAAATAAAAGCCAGTTTCTTGAATAAAAAACCACTTCGATATAACGAATTTTACGATATTACGACTGACCCGTGCATTAATTAGTTCGTTATATTTGACGTATTTTCATTTTTATAATTTATACGTTTTACTTGATTTATGGCTAAGGCTAATAGCTGCAGTAGCTTAACTCCATAATTATTATTATACGGCTACGGTTTTTGATTTTTCCTCATGAAATTTGACAAACTTAATTGCTCACAGTGCACGATGAGTGAAAAGTTTCGATATAAAATTATTCTGCTCGTTCTGTTTCGCCAAAACGTATCGAAACATGATATGTATGTAATGTGCTTAGTTTTGCCTGCTCAAAATAATAATTACACCTGAGGTTTGGCTCAAATTTTTGTTTGATCATTTTCTTTTTGTTAATTTTTTTGAGCTTTGCTTAGAAGAACGGTGAGTTTTCTTTAATTAAATCTTAAAATGCAGTGAGTTTACACCAAACAGTTTAGTTGAGAGGGATCGTAAGACAAATTGATCTGCTAATGAATACAGACTGGCTTTAAACTTAAAAAAAAAAATTTCTTCGAAGCAGCTTCCAGGTTGCTGAATATATCTCACAATTTTGCGAGAAATGTATTTAAAGACAAACCGCGAAAAGAAATTCGTGGTTAATCATCAAAAACCGCTCCAACAGATGATCGTCATATTGTAAGTATCGAAGAAAAGGCCTACTTAAATCTTCAAAGACAATTTAAGCAGAAATTGGGAACGCGGTTAGCACTCAAACAATTCGGCAACGTTTACTAAAGGCTAACTTTCCTGGGCGCATAGCTAAAAAAGTTCCTTTGCTGCGGAAAAAAAATTGAGCTTGAGGCTAAATTTTGCAAAGGATCATGAAAACTGGTCATGACCTGATCGGGAGAAAAAGTGGCGTAATATCTGAAGGAGAGAGGAGAAACTAAGAAAAATTTATTTGGCAATGATTCAGAAAATAATGTGCGACGGCCTAAAGGTAAGAGTTTCACGTCAGATGCACTAAAAAGAAAACTTACACACGGAGGCGGAAGTATTATGGTGTCGGAGTTTTTTCCTTAATATGGGATAGGTCCTATATTCCGGACAACGAAGAAAATGACAGCAGCCGAATACAAAGGTATACTCGGGAGCGCAATACTGCCCTATTCTGAGGAAAACATGCCTTTGTTTTGGATCTATCAGCAAGATAACAACCCAAAACACACCTCTTATTTTGTGAAAAAATATTTTGAGGCCAATAAAGTCAACGCGCTTAGCTGGCTGAGTCAGCAGATACAAAACCTGTAGGGGGCCTTAAAGAAGAAAAAAAGCGAGAGTGTGTCCAAGAAATGTGGTATGAGATACCCAAAAAGACCTGCTAGGCTCTAATAAAAATTATCCCAAGAAGAGTTGCGAAAGTTATCCAAAATAAAGGTGGATACACTAAGTAATGAAAGTGTAAATAAAAAAGTTCATATCTACAACATTTTCTTTTGTTTTTCTTTATATCTTTCCGGTGTAACTCTTATTTTGAGCAGGCAAATATTGAGCAAATAGTATTCATTGACCTCAACTTTCGTACCTTATGGTAACTCTTAAGGAATTTCTGCTTTTTTATATATGTATATAAAGGCTACGAAGATATCTGCAATTGTGTTTACGTATATATATTGAATAAAAAGTTTTTCCGTTGAGTTGAATTTTGAACTCTAGGGTGTAACTATTATTTTGAGCAGGTGTGTATGAGTCAACTGAATTTGTCAAAGATCTAGGAAAACAATTTTCATCGCAATTGGAGAAGTCGAGGTTTTTTTTCCTGAAATCCGTGTGGTTATTAAAAGAATGATCGATATACTTAATGCTTTTTTTGAAATTAAAATATTTCAAAAAATTTATGTCGAAGTTACTGAATATATGATTTGATATTTTTACTACCAGTTTTCTGTGTGTGCTATAAATAAAAAAGATGAAAATTTGAATTTGACTAAAAAATTAAAAGGGGTATCCTTTTTACTAGGTAAGACAATATTGTTTATATTTTATTAAAAATTCCTTGGTTACAATAACAGCGTTCAAAAATTACGGTCCTCAAACTTCGTCAATTCTTCAGAAGCCCACAACTCCGCAATTAAGTCACATACTAAAAAAAAAATTATGTGTACACATTTATGTCTGATAGAAGTATAACTGACCGGAATATAAACAAATTTCACGACCTCACTTTATTTTCGTTGTAGCTTCAAATGAAATGCCCCATATGTAAGTGGGAAAGCTGAACAGTCCATACAATTCATTCACAATCCGACGCAATTTCGAGGAAAAACGAGTAGTTTTAAATCATATCGACATCTGGGAGAATGTGGTTTGAAGTTAAATGGACGTTAATGGAAAAAGAGCTGATTTCTTGTCAGTTTTGACTCTAAATCAAATTGAAGGCGCGCACCCGTCTAATTGTTCGTATCATACAATTCATCATATTTGCCAAAGTGTAAAACCACTATTTTTAAGGAACTTTACGTTCGTCTAAGTCAGGGGTCGACAAAGTGCGGCTCCGGAGCCGCATGCGGCTCTTTGACCCCTTAAGTGCGGCTCTTGCTCAAATATCCTCGAGCAGGAAATTTTCGAATAGAAAATTTGCTGAGGGAATCGTATGGTAAAAGAAAGTGACAAAATTATATGCATGCTTTATATGTACATACAGTCGACGTCCAATAATACGAATGCTCCTTTATACGAATGTCGAATTATACGAATGTAATATTTTTTACACATATGTCTCTATAATACGAATAGGAGTAAATTTGACTATTCAATAGCACGAATCAGTTTTTTTTCCTCAGAAGGCTTTATGTTTTTGTCTTTACATATTTCCAAATTTAAAGCTTAAGTGAAAAAAGATGAAACATAAACGTATTTCTTTGCATGATAAAATGAATATTCTTGCGGATTGCGATAAAGAAAGATCCTTGTCAGCCATTTCGAATAATTACGGGTTATCAAAGTCAACCATCTGCACAACAAAAAAACAAAGGGCTCAGATGTTAGCCAACACAACTCTGTGAAAAGTCGTTGTCGAGTGTTTTTGATAGTTGTGAACTCAGCTGGACGTCTTAAAACATGCCTCAAGCAAATTTCTCTATTCCAGACTGTTTCTTTACTTGCTTTTGCATGGGAGAAAGCAGTGTACGAAAATGTACATTATGGTACAATTTAATGTTGTACTGCGCAAACACAAAACTTTTATTTCACCTTATAAAGTTTTCGAGCCGAAGTTCTAACGAGTCAATGTTGCCAGATTTTTTTCTTTGAAAAAACTGCGAATTCCCAAAAAAAAAAAAATGTAAAAAACTGCTATCTTCCAAGAAGACATTTTTAGTAAAATTTAACTTTTTTAATAGAAAAAAGTTAATGACCTTTATTTTTGCTGCTCAACACTTTGTAAATAAATTAACTGGACAGGGTTTTTTTTTGTATCCCCGTACTTCTCCCCCCTTTCCTTCTTCTTCTATTAAACTTCTATTATATTAAACTCTTTCTTTGTTCTTTTAATATTTATAACCAGGGCTCAAGAAATTAAAGCGCTTAAATATTCTCCAAAATATGCACGCAAATATGCCTTAAAAAACACAAAGTATAGCAAAAAAACATATTGAATCTATTCAGAATTTATACCGTAGTAATGAAAATCAAAATTTTCATAGAGAAAATATCTCAAAGATGTGTGCACTACAAAATTTAAAAAAAAGTTCGAATTTTATTTATTTAGTTTATTTGAATAGATGTACATATGTCAGTCATGGTTACCAAACGACCGGGATTGACCCGACTTGGCCGGGAATGCAATGTCAAAGCCAGGAGCCTAGGATGAATTCAAAAATTTCGGAAAAAGCCGTGATTTCTACAATTTTTGTGAAATTAACTATGTGGCACAAAAAAATTAATTTCTTATCATTTCAGGATTTTTTAATATTGCTGACCAAAAAAAAAAACTTTTCGATCTTACGCACATAATATTATTTCGATAAGGCAGGGAATTCCTTCTGTTCGACTTGGTAACTATGACGTCAGTGTCTATTTTTTTTTTAAATAATGTATATTTGTACTCGATTTTCAAAACCTTTTTTAAGTTCAAATTTCACATGTGGCTGTTAACGGAACAAATGCATGACAGATACAGCCTTGATATGCATCGAAGAAGTGTTGTCAAATGCAAAAAAGGAGCAAATATGCTGATTTAATCATTATTGCCGTAAAATGCGATAAAACAAAAAAAAAGTAAAATAAGCAAGTTTAAGCAAATGCTTAACATTCCTTCAGAATGTTTATAACAATATAAAAATAACATATAACACAAATTTACTTACATTTAAGTTTATTTATACTTCAGTTATTTCCTCTCATCTACCTTGTTAATCAGTTAGCTAAATTTGTATCCAAAAATACATCAGAAGAGTCAACTAATAACTGCAAACCTCATTTTCCCCAAATGATTTGTCATATATTCATTGACACAAATAACGTTCATTTCCTTTGCTTATAAAGTAACATTAAAAAAAAAACAAGCAAACAATTCTTTAAAATAACATTTCAAAACCTATCCGATTTGTAAAAAATTTCTTAAATAAGACATTATTTCATTATTCTGAACATGATAGTTTAATCAACTATGCTATTTGCTTGATAATATAAACATTTTGTCAAAAATTTATTTTACTTATACCCATTTTCGTCTCATCAAATATCAATTATCAAATGTCAACGATTTTGTCAAAACATCTTAATCCATATAAAATAAATGAGCCAAAAAAAAACTGTTAAATTCAAAATCAAAGAGATTTTGGGAAACTAATGCCCGGTTTCACCAATCAATTTTAAAATTTAACAGGCTGTTAAAAGTTTAAATAACCTAATTTTGTTTCACCAAACACTTTTAGCGCCACACTTTAACAGCCTGTTAAACAACTTGATAAACTAACAAGCCGTTTTGCTGCTGTTAAATTTTTGAAAGTTTGTTTATATTTTGAATAGCATATTAATTTGTTTGGCATAAAGAAATAAAATCTTTAAAGATTTTATCAAACCTTTATAAAGTGTGAAATAATTATTTTATTCATTGTACCATTGTACCTTCATTTAATGAAGGCCTGAAATTATAATAAAGTTTTACTAAATTAATAAACGGATTGGGCTCTCAAATTTTTTTTAACGTTTAACTGTACATATTTGGCTCTTTGGCGAATAAGTTTGCCGACCACAGGTCTAAGTAATGACTTATTTATAGAGTTACCAACTCTCTAAACAAAAATAAATAAATTTTCTATCAAAAAAGAGTACAAAGGGAGTACCCACAACAGTGGCGTCACTTCACCAAAACCTTGGGGGGGAGTGAGAATTGTAATTCCATCACTATTAGATGGTTTTATTGAATTGATGTATTGAATAATAATTAGCATCAGATCCTTTGGAGGGCCAATGCCCTTCCCAGCCCTACCGAATTGACGCCACTGACCCACAACCTAAGGAATCTATTATATCTCATTCTTTATTTACATTTTTATTTCAAGCATTTTATTTCTATACACTTTGTTTGAAGATAAAAATATAAAGTTCGTATTACAAATAATAAACAAACAATAAAATAATCTTATGTACATACACAGAAAAAAAAGATTCTATGACATCAAACCATTTCGTTTGCGATTTCAATGAATTTTTTGTACGATTTTCATTCATAGAAATAGTTTCGCTGATATAACAAAACATGATTTGTTGTTTGACAAACCTACAGTTTTTGTTGAAACTTCAAATAAATTAGTTGGTTTCAAAAAAACATTTGTTAATTTTCCAAATATTTAATTCGGCAATCTTTGATTCAACAAAAACATTCTTTGGTTCAATTAAATCTTTGGTTTTATCAACGAATTTTAATTAGAAAATTTTTTAAAGATTTGGATAACTCAACGAATAAATTAGTTAAATTAAATAAATATTTCTGGCGTTAGCAAATTTTTTTTCAGCAGTATTGAAGAAAAAAGTTCGTAAATTGTTCACTTAATTCATTAAATTTACAAAAAAACTTTGGTGCAAATATGGAATGAATTAGATAAATATCAGAATTATTTTTACCATTTAGCAAATTAGGGTTTGATAGCATTAGAGAAAAAATTGGCTTAATAGAAAAATTCGTTCCAAATATATTATGTTTATTATGTAAACATATTATGAATTATAAAAAGCTGGTTAAATATTCCAAAGTGTGAAATGATTTTACTAATTTTGTTGTAAAATCAGATAATTTGATTTTGAAAATCCAAAGAACAAAGTATTTTGATTTTGCAATTTTTTTTCCAGAAATTTTATTCATAGAATTGCAATTCTTTGATTTTACCAATTCCGTTTTTTCTGTGTATATACTTGTTCAGTCGGTAAAATAGAAAATTAATCTGGAAATTACATACTTTGACATTAACATAAGTTACAAAGGTTAAACTTTACAGGAAGCTTGCAGTTTTGACCACCAATTATAAATAAAAAATATTTGATTTAATATTTTTAAGTTCCGACTGTGTACGTATAGCCTTGTCAGCATAGAAATTTGCGCCACGAAAGATGAAACATCAACGATTTTTTACCTACTTATCTTGTTTGGGTTGAACTCTTTATAAAACTTATATGTGGAAACTTTTCGTCTTTTAGTCATTTCGGCTCAAAAGTCCCAAATCCGGTCTTTTGGAAAGGCTGATGAAGATTCTGCGAGAACGAAATTGACGCATTAAAAAAAAATTATATTCTATATGTTTTTGATCAAACATATGCTTTTGACGTACAGGTTCAGTATTTTCTTTACAAAATAAATCCAAATAATTTTAGAAATTTTTGTGTCCCAGCTGCAAAATATGTAAATAAACTTTCAGTTATCAGAAAACCCATTTTAAATTTATCAAAGCGCAGGACCAATATAGTTTATGTAAGTTGTTCCAACTGGCAACATCTGTCAAGATTGAACACCAGATTGTTTAGTTTTTATTACTTGTAAAAATTTATTCACTAAAAACTTGCAAGTTCTCTCGTTGTGATGGCTGTTTTGTCAGCCCAAATTTTAAATAAAAAATTTGTGATCCTCCTACGTAAAACCCGGTTAGTTAACTCACGGATAATTGCTTTTCACGGTTAATTGCCTTGATATCGGAAACCCCGTGAATTTTTCTTACTTGTTCATACCATACGCTTAATTAACTATTTCGGTTTAGTACATCAAATTTTCTAGCCCCAAATGTCGATTTGCGTCTAATTTCATTCGTTTATTTTCCCAATGCACAATATTTAAGAACATCAAAATAATTAAATGATAACATACAATCTAGTTGTGCAACACGGTTGATCTACATATTCTAAAGTAATGGTATTGATCTAAACGCGCAGATTTGCACAATTGAGCAAATGGGCAACTTTGCGCGATGTGTTTCCTGAATGCCCCATGGAATATATTGTGCACTTTGTGGTAGTTGTCATTTTTTGTGACAGAAAATATATGGGAAAAGAAAGTGACAGATATAAAATTTGTAAACAATGAATTTTTGCTGTGAAAATCGATTTGCACAACTACCAACGCAAGTTTGCGCGACCAAATTGTTGTGCAAACTTGCACAACTTGCTCAAAAAACGTTTCATATGATTTTTGACAGTTTTTTGATACGAAGTTTCTCAAAAACTATTAATTTTTTTCAAGCCATAGAACACATAGTGTGTATACGAATTTTAGCGTGCAGCGTGCGAAGAGTCAAAACAAAGGAACGAGTATCTAACACTCGTTATTAAATTTTGATACTGCATACTTGGTTTCCTTCAGGGATTCATGACTTTCGATCGAAAATATTTAATAACTTCCGATCTAACAGAGACTCCACTTTTTTGTAAAATGGGTTTTGTAGATAAAAGAATACGGAACAAAATGTTATTTTTTTAAATGTTTTCTATTTGGGGGGACATCATGTTAAAAAAAATTTAAACAATTACATTGGTATTATTTTCATTTGTTGACAAAATAATTTTTTTTTTAATTTACTGCAAAAGCTAACGTTATGGACTGCTAAATAAAAAAATCCGACATTGATCGGATCAGTAGAACTGGAGATAATAGACTTCAAGTATGAGTAGATTTGACAAAATCCAGCCAATTATCAAAAATTCGTATGTGGATATTTTCGAAAAGAACATTTTTTCAGCAAAATCAAAAAATATATGTAGGTCAAGTAATTTTATGTATATAAACTGTAAAAAAAATTTCGGACGATTCTAAAATACCAAGTCCAAAATGCTGTGAGGTTTGTAAAAGAATGACCGATATATGGTCAGGATAATTACCTCTTTGAGGTATTTAAGCGTGCACCGATAATTACCTGTACGAGGCATTAAAGCGCGTACGCTTAAATGCGTTTCACGGATAAATACCCAAAAACTATGAAATTTTTGGTGAGGTAATACCGAGTTTTACTGTAAGTAGAAACGCTCAAAGCTTAGGGGAATTATATGCAACCAAATTGTGTACTTCACGTTACCACTGACTGAAATCAGATCAAGTGAGCACCGTAAATTCCACTTTGTTTCTGAATTAAAATATTTATATATCAATCTAAAGTACTTACCAATAGAATATTTTATCTGAAAGGATTAATCAAAATTTCAATTGCTACCAGCTTTTTTTATGCAATGAACATTTTCGACAAGTTCAATTGAAAAACGAATTCCTCTTAAAGTTCTTACATAACATAAAATTATAAAATTTGGTATACATGTTAACAATTGATTGCACTTTCTATTGATGATAATAAAAAAAATTTAATAATTATATTTTCCCATTAGTTTATAACTTCTAAATAAACAATCAATGATAATTTTGCCAACTCCATACGATAAATTAAAATTTGTATTTTTGGTATAAGCATTTATTTAAGATTGAATGTATGTAAACAAATTAAGAGTGCCGACACTCATTTCAATAGAAAAATATTTTTAAATCGAACGACCTGCGACAAAATCCCATGCGCACCATACAAATAAGTTGTCAAATATAAAATACAAAGGAAGTGCGAAGTGGCGCGCATTACGATTTTTCCATGTCAGGAAAGTTGGCCCAGCCATTTTTGAAATTAAAAAAAATTAAAGTTGTGCTAGAGTTGTGCTGCGTTGTGCCGCAAATTTAAAAGAAAACCGTTATTAATTTCTGAAAATTCGGCCAAACTATTCTAATATCCAAAAAATGAATGTTGTGCAGAATTGTGCTAGAGTTGTGCTATATTGTGCCGTAAATTTAAAAAATATATCTCCAAAGCTAAATTTTTTTCTTTGGAAAAGTACCCAATTCAAGTGCAAGTTGGCCCAGCCATGGAATTTTGAAAAAATTAAAATTGCACCAGATTGTGCTAGAGTTGTGCTACATTGTGCCGTAGTTTTTTTGTTTCGAGTTCTTTATTTAAATTTTTATAAGCTAAACAAATTGTTTATACCAGTGTGTTCCGTAGAATCCTGGGGTTCCACGAAAAAATTTAGGGGTTACGCGTGACAAGTTTAAAGGAAAATACAATATTGGATTTCAGCTGGGGAGCAAAATAACTTCGATGATTTTCTCGAAGAATCAATGATGGTATAGAAACACATCTGTCCAGCTTACAAGAATCACTCAGCGATTTCTTTCCAAACCTAGAGAATCAAGATAATTCAAAATCCTTTGACAAGTAAAGAAAAAACAAAAGGATTTCATTCCATAGATTATGAAAATTTGATTGAATTGAGTTCGAATACACAATTAGAAGCCAAATTTAGAACAGCTTCATTAACAATATTCTGGTCAGATGCATTCGATTAGTATCTAAATTTATCGAAACAAGCTATTCGAATTCTGTTGCCGGTTGTGTGAAGCTGAGTTTTCAAAATACATATGTTGCGACGAAAACCAAATATCGTAACAAACTTGATGCAGCACCAGATATGCGAGTTCAGTTATCAAACATAACGCCCAATTTTTGAAGCAGGTGCATTCTTCACATGAAAGTTTTTTCATTTATTTTAGTTTATGATTTGTATTTTTATTAATTATTTCTATGATGAATTTGTCTTTTTTTAATTTTGTTTAATTCAATAAATAATACTTATTTCATTTAAAATCAGGTATTGAATTTTAGAAAGGCGTTGTTTAAAAAATATTCAGGGTTCCGCGATCAATGGCAACAAATTTAGGGGTTCTACGACCAAAATAGTTTGGGAACCACTGGTTTATCCCAACCGTGTTCATTTTTAACTAGGGCTGCATGTTCGATTTGAGCAGTGTTACGTTTCTTACACTTTACGTAAGTTTTCATATTACATATAACTTGTATGTACATATAAAAAAATGTATGCATATTTATGTAACTTTTTGACCGGCAATGCCATGCTATCTGGAGCGGAACGCAGCGTTGCTGTTTCTGATAAGAATTTCCCCACGATTAATTTAATAAAACTGAAATTTTTATTATATTATATTATATTATTATTATATTATAAGAATAGAGGACGTATTAATAAGCTTATACAGGTTTTATTAATTCTCAATTAGGTTGACGAGCTGGCTGGACTGCAGACTGCCAAAAATAAAATTTGGCGGAATGTGCAGAACGGCATATTCCCATGGTAGTTTTTTGTAAGAAACTTCATTCTCAGACACTTTAAAAAGGCACTAGATGTCATACTTTTCGATAGCAAAATGAAGATATTCCTGTGGTTAGTTCAAAGATATAAACAGTTCTTTGCCATTTCTGAAAACCTTTAGCAACTGGATATGTCCCGTTCCATTCGCCCACTCCTCAATACATACATGCATACATTTTTTTATACATACAAGTTATATGTAATTATGAAAACTTACGTAAAATGTAAGAAACGTAACCTACTGGCAACACTGCTCAAATCGAACATGCAGCCCTAGTTAAAAGTGAACACGGTAGGTATAAAAAATTTGTTTAGCTTATAAAAATTTAAATAAAGAACTCGAAACAAAAAAAAACTACGGCACAATGCAGCACAACCCTAGCAAAACTATTATTATTATTATTTGTTTCTTTATTTCAAGTAAAAGCAAATAGTACAATATAATTTCTTAAATAATAAGTTTTTACATGAAGCAGTTTAGGTACATCCTATTACCATAAGGCAAGAGGCTAACGCACCTAGCAAATAAGGATTTAACATAATTAAATAATATTGATGGGGAATACATATCTTAATATTGATATTAAAGTATTTGACAGTTATATTTTAATACAAAATGGATCTTCTAATTAAAACGCATTACAATTAATAGAAAAATGTTTCAATATTTAAATGGTCAATTGAAAAAAGCCACTGCTTAATATTTATTAGAAATGCTGATTTCACTCTCTCGCATCTGATTCTCTCAGGCAACAAATTGAACAACCGAGGTGTTGTGATGTTATAAAAGTGCGAAAATTGTAATTTAAAGATAGCAGGGACAAGGACGAAGTATTCCAAATTAACTCGCAAGTTATAGTTTTCATGAAAGCGTATAGCATAACATAATACCCTGAGCTATCGAAAAATATTTTTAAAACTTTATAGCAATATAAGTGCCTCAACGGAAGTATTCCAAGAGATTTGAACAAGCCAAAACTAGGTGTTCTGCGATTTGCTTTAGTTAAGATCCCCAGCAGAAAATACCATAACGCAATTTTGAGCTTACCAAGCCATTATATACTAGTTTCAAAGTTGGCAGCTTACAATAAAGACTCAGATGATACAGATGTCTGACTATGTTGTTCATATATTGCTTCAAGTATAATGTGTGGCTTTTCCAATTGAGTTTACTGTCTAGTATAATACCTAAGTATTTGAATATGGTGCAATTTTCAATTTTTCAAAATTCCATGGCTGGGCCAACTGGCACTTGAAATGGGTACTTTTCCAAAGAAAAAAATTTAGCTTTGGAGATATCTTTTTTAAATTTACGGCACAATATAGCACAAATCTAGCACAATTCGGCACAACATTCATTTTTTTGGATATTGGAATAGTTTGGGCGAATTTTCAGAAATCAATAACGGTTGGGCCAAATTGCATCCGAAAATTTGTTTTGCTCATAAAAGTTTTGCTTTGGCACAACTCTAGCACAATCCAGAACAATTTTATTTTTTTTCGTGCTGGCCTCAGTTTCCAAAAATCAATAATAGTTGGGCCAACTTATACTTGAAATGGGTACTTTGGCAAAGAAAAAAGTTTATTTTTGGATATATCTTTTTTAAGTTTACGGCAAAATATAGCACAACTCTAGCACAATTGGGCACAACATTTATTTATTTGAAATAACTAGTTTGGCTGAATTTCCAGAAATCAATAATGGTTGGGCAGCACAACTCTAGCACAATCTAGCACAACTTTAATTTTTTTAAATTTTAAAAATGGCTGGGTCAACTTTCCTAGAATGATTTTTCCTCTATATTTCCAAAATATTTTTGTAATTGAGTTTAATCTAAAAACTTAAAAGTGTGACTATTATTTTGTGCAGGTGTGTATATCAGGGTTTTGCTTTTTCGAAAATATCCACACATGAATTTTCGATAATTGGCTGGATTTTGTCAAAACTACTCATACTTGAAGTCAATTATCTCCAGTTGTACTGATCCAATCAATGTCGAATCGAATTTTTTATATGGTACTTTATATTGTTAGCTTTCGATATAAATTTTAAAAAAATTTTAGATTGTCAACAAATAAAAAATAATAACAAACAAAATTAAATGTTTAAATAGTTGTAACATGCGGTTCCCCAACTAGAATTAATTGAAAAAAATATCATTTTATTTTTTATTTGCTTATCTACAAAACCCAGTTTACAAAAAAAAGTGGAATCTCTATTAGATCGGAAGTTATCAAATATTTTCAAGCGCAAGTCATGAATTCCAGAAGGAATTTAAACGTGCAGCGTGCGACGAGTCGAAACAAAGGATCGAGTATCTAACACTTGTTCTTAAATTTTGAATTTTGGAATTTATCTTCTATTTTAATTTTGCATTTCCTTATGTTAGTTATACTTGTACATACCGATTATCTGCAGTCTGGCACTCTTTTTGTCTGTGGACTCAAATGTTTGGACTGAACATGTGTATTCTCCTGTCATGTTCCAATCTGGTTTGTTTATCGATATACCGCCCGGACTATCTTCCATAGTGAAAATGGTGGTATCAATTTTAGACTTCATGGAACCCTTCGCAACGTAATATTAAATTTTAAGTGCTTCCGATGTCTTAAGTGTTCAATCTTCATGTATTACATACCATTGCGAATCCTTTTACTGATGGTATCCACTGGTAAATGGAGTGATTGTTAAAGAGCCACTTCAAAACAAATCCTTTTTCACGTGGTCCCACTTCATATTCGCAGTCTAACACAAGTGGATCAGGCTCAGACTTTCGATCCAATGTGTACATTTGTGGAACTTTTAAATTGGTTATTCGCACAGAACTCGTTACTATGTATAAATGGATAGTATCTTTTAAAATGCCGAGAGAAGTGGTTATGACTTACCCGAGAGCAGAGTTATCCAAATCAGCAGCAAAACGCAAATAAAGCTCCTTTTTTCCATCAATGTCATCATCATCATGTTGCTGTAATCTCAATTGGTAAAATTTATGCTTCATGCGTTTTGCGGCTGTATGGAAATATTAAATTTAGCTATAAGCAGCAGATAGTGCGACCATTTGACTAATTAGCGCAGAATACAGCCAACATATATCTATCTATACTATCGGACATATATACCACACTGGTTCGAGTAAATTCATTATATTGTAATTGACTAATAAGCAGTTTCACAAATAGCAAATAACTATTGAATTCCTTCAAAGTCTGTGACATTATTATCCAAAAATTTTACATCACAAAGTGTTTCCCTAGATTCCATCAATTTGGAGATTAAATTTTGTGATTTTATTGTTAATATTTATAATATTTAATGTAATAAAACTTTTATTCTCTATTTTTAACACATTTTTGCTCTAAAATTAAATTTTATTTTAAAATTTACTTTAAATGAATGCAAAATTGTGTTTTTTTTTTGTGTTATCTCAAACAGAGTTAATATCCCGTGTGCTAATTGTATTCCATTTTTCCAGTTGTATTTTGAGTTTTAGATGGTTAATATAAGGTTTGATTTGCGCAGACTCAGAACTTTTTTGGAAGGAAGACAAACACTGGAAAACTCAATTTTCGTTTGACAGACATACATACAAAACTGACGTTTAGAGTTTTGCATGCACTACAATTTCAAAAGTTTGTATACATAAATGTTGTATGTTTCAGTTCTTTTCTAAAAATATCACAACGACTCAATGAAGATATCGTCTCGACTGAGATCCAGTTATTAATTTTTTTGTAGGCATTAAAGATATCCTTAAACTGTTTGAACTGTTGAAGTGATAGGTAGTAGAAACCACCATCTTAGTGTGTCCAAGGCGATCACTTTCGAGTTCGGGTATTTACTAAATTATTGTGAAAAATTTTTCCATGAGTACATTTATAGAAATTAAGCTGTTGGAATTTAAATTTTGTTGTTGTGATTAAAACTGTTATATTTCCAAGCTTAGCTGAGTAGTGATGAATATGAATATGCACATTCCCTTTAATTTGAGGGTGCCCTGAACTCCTGGCTAAAACTGTTTTGGGATATTTATCTGTTAGAATATTTCTGATCAGAGAAGGGAAATGATCATGATCATCATGTTATAATTTCCACCGATAATATGATACTGTAAGATGGTTAAGAACACAGGCAGACAGCATCTTAGACCCAGAAACCAGACTATATATTTCCGAAGGTTTTTGATGTGCTGAATCTAAATCTGCTCACTATCAGCTCTGGTTTTCGAGATATCTTAACCTAAAAGTGCCAAAAACACGGGTTTTGGCTATATTTGAGGCTATTTTACATACGAATAAATTTTTTTTCCAAAACTGGTTGCGGCATTTGAAAGTATTATTATTACCCTTCAAACTCCATTTTAAGTTATGTCGATATCTCCTTTAAATATCATAAATTTAAATTTTCTATACATCCTGCCATACTAGAATTAATGTACTTAGATCTGTTAGTAGGCCTATGTAATAAATTTCAAGTTACGATATTTCCGAGAAAAATAAAGATATCGACATAATTTCAACAGTTTTTTGAAGAGTAAGAATAATACTTTCAGATGCCGCAACCAGCTTTGGAAAAAAAAATGATTCGCGGTGTAAAATTACCTCAAATATAGCCAAAAACTCTGTTTTTTCCACTTTTAGGTTACTCTCTAAGGATTGGTTGAGAAATCAGGGCAATAAATATTGTAAAATTTCACGCATTTATTGGCGATTTTAAAAAAACAACCCTGAAAATCTCGCTGCGTATCGTGTTTTTCAATTTTGCCAAAAATGTTGCGTTTTTGTGATAAAAGCTTTATTTTTCTCGCTATTGAAGCGGGTATTCAGGCGAAGCGTAAATAAACGCTGCAGTAGTGTTATTTTACGCTATTGGGACGGTCTTTTACAAACCGAACGCTTTTCGGACGACGCATTTTTGATTTGGCTGAAATTTTTTTTATGGGTTCTGTATCAAAAAAGAAGAGATACGTATTCGAGGATATTTTAAAAAAAGTTTTATTTCAAAATAGAGCGAATTCAAATTTTGAGAATTTCGTGATTTTTGGCATGCAATAGAATCCGCGCGCCGATAAGATGTGCCGCACTATATAAATTAAAATTTTTCTAATAGTAACAATAGTTTCCCCATAAAAAAAACCGTTTTCGATAGGAAATTTGACGTTAAACACGATTCTGACATTAAAAATTTGATACAGGGTGGGAGCAATTGTTTAAAATTGATTTGAACATTTAAACTGATTATAATAACATTAATTTGTTAATAATTTTTAAAAGAAGTATTTTTTGATTCAAGTTCATATTTTTAGCTTTACAATGAAATTAATTTCAATTTCACAGCTTTAACAGAACCGGAGTTATGAATTTTTGAAAGTGAACTTCCAAGCCAAAAATCACGAAATTCTCAAAATTCGAATTCGCTCTATTTTGAAAATAAACAATTATTTTTTTAAATCCTCGAATAAGTATCTCTTCTTTTCGATACAGAACCAATAAAAAAAATTTCAGCCAAATTAAAAATGTGTCGGTCAATTTTTATCAAAATTCGTTCGGTTTGTAAAATAGTACGGCAGGTAGCGTTGCAGTTCAGGTGGCGATTTCCTCCCGCTTAATTTTGTTTTTAATTAATAGTTTTGATATGGCTAATAATCGAAACAAGCGTCATTCGCCAGACTAGTGGTGGAGCTGGTTGTGAGAAAATGCGCATCATGTAAAAAAAGAATGTCCAAAATCCATTTCAATTCACTTGAAAATATGCACAATTATGGTTAAGATGATCATAATAATAACTAGTAAAGGTGTTATCTTCGGCCACGAAACTCACATACCCTACACTGCACTAAAAGGATGAAACAGTTAAAAAAAAACTGAAAAAGTCTAAAATATATGGAAAAAGTTAAAAGAATTTGAAAAGTCGAAAAAATGTGGAAAATGTTGAAAGTGGTTAAAAAACTCAAAAATTGAAATTGTTGAAAAATGTTGAAACAGGTTGAAAAGCGGAAAATATACATATGGAAAAATAGAATAGAAATGCAGAAAACCAAATATGCCACGCCCACTTCTCCAATTCCACCTACTTTTGGTTCAAAAAATTATATTCGTCATTGACATCCAAATACTTAATTTTAGCAAAATAGCTTGTATAGTTTGCGATATATGCCTTAATTAACCTTAAAATTTGGGGCGGTGACACACCCACTGATACAATCAAGACTGATTTTGATCCAGAAATAGCTTTCCATAAACAAACCTCTTTTACCAAATTTCAGTTGGATTGCTCATATATTTCGATAGATATGCCACTTTAGGTATTTTACTTGTCTGGGAGGTGCCACGCCCAGTGGTGCTATTTCGCCCGCTTTAGATGCTGACATACCTTATAGCAAGTTAACCACCCATATAAAATTTCATGTCAATTGCTGCAATAGTTCTCTTAAAATATGACTTCCAACTTTATGTTAATATGGGAGGTGCCACGTTCACTGATAAAATCCCGTCGAAATTTATTTAATTTTATAGCTTATAATAATTGACATCTATGCACCAAATTTTATGAAGATTACTCTCATTGCATACTATCTATAGCATTAAGCGTGTTTTGCTTATATGGGAGGTGCCACGCCCACCGGTTCTATTGTGCCAAATTTTTGTAAGAAGTTATCGTTTAGCAAGTATATCTGCCATACTAAATTTCATTACGATTATGTTGTTAGTTCTCTAATTATTACGTTTATAAATATTGTGGACTGTGCCACGCCCTTCAACATGTTTTTCCAGTATATTGACGAAGCTTGTATTGATGACTGCTCTCAGTAGTATCATCCCTAAAATTTTTATGAAAATCGAATATGCCAATTTTGAATTACACGAAATTAAAATTTTTAATTGTTAAAAAGTGCCACGCCCACTTTTCCAATTCCGCACACTTTAAACACAATTTAAGATATATACGATCTGTATCCGTGTACCAAATTTCATCACAATATCTTGCACGGTTTACGAGTTATGGCGTTATAAAAGTTAAAATTTATGGCTGTACCACGGCCCTTTAAGAGCCTTTGGAAATTTAAAACCTTGCTCAATCTTAATTTTGTTCACATGTTCACCAAATCACCAAGTTTCATCAAAATTGCAGAAACTTTTTTCAAAATGGGCTGAGGTATATTTACATAGAGTATGGGCGGTAGGCGTTGTCGTGACCCGATTTCGCCCATTTTTATATGCTAGCAGCTTGTAAAAAAGTGTGACTTGTGTGCCAAATTTCATTGAAATAGCTTGCTTAGTTTTCCCGTAAACGTGATTTCAACAGACAGACAGACAGACAGACGGACATAGCTTTATCAACTCAGGTGGCAGGCCCGCGCGAGTTATATACAACCGTCCGACTGAGGCTATCACGTTACCGTCTGCGACGGTCGATGATAAGCAGTCAGTACGTGACCAAAAGCGCAGAGTCAGCATCTTTTAGCTGACTGCTTTTTATCATATTTAATGTTTATGTCTATGTCATTTTAGCAGGCAATTTTGATAGCTTTTATTTTTAAGTAGTAGTTAAGTGATCGTTCTGTAATAAAGTTCTTCTTCAAAATTGATGTTGCGTCTTTAATTATATAAGTGGCGCAGTCGACGGCAACGAACCAGAAAAATAAAAAAAATATATAGTGAGATACAAAGGAGCCAAAGAAAAATTTACTGGCTACCGCAGAAACAACACTAAACTCTGGAATAAAAACAAAATTTGTAACACTGGATAGAAGAAATCAAAGAATCATCCTAAGAGACCAAAACCGAAACATGGCCAATGTTATGGAACAATGTATTGCGGCATTAACAGACATCGTAAGCCGCCAAAACCAACCACAATCAGCGAGAATGCTGATTGAAAGAAACATAAAATATCTGCCAACATTTGATGGGAAGCAAGGGACATTGCCGACATTCATCTCAGCGGTGGAAAGGACTCTGGTCGCAGCTGGGGACCAAGCTCAACAACAGATGGTGTTTTCCGTGATCTACGAAGAAAAAATCCTGGGTGCAGCGGAAAATTATCTGGAAGCAACAACACCAACAACATGGGAAGAATGCAAGCAGAAGTTGAAAATGCAGTATAGGCCAACAAAGGATCAGGGGAGGATCAATAAGGAAATTTCATCAATCAGGGTAAGTTCGGTAATTGAACTAGCGGATAAAGTTAGAGATATTGTCAATGATATAGCGGAATGTGCTATATTTAGCGAACAACAAGTTCAAATTTTAGATATACTAAGTGGTGTGTTAGTTTTAAAGATAAAGGAAATTACAGCTGGTGCGTTGGCAGCAGAGATATATAATTTATATCAATTAAGTGAAATTAGAGTAGTTCTAAATAAGTTTATTGGCCAGGATCAATTCAATTTAAAAGATTTCCAAGAGAAACCAAAACATAACAATAATAATTTTAATAATCGGCAAAGAAATTATAGTAATAGTTTTCGAAACACTAATTGGAATAGCAACTCTTACAATAACAATTCAGGGCAGTTTAAGAATAACAATACAGGAAATTATAATAATCGGGGTCAGGAACGAAGAAATAATTGGAATAGCAATTCTTATAGTAACAATTCTGGGCTGTCTAGGAATAATAATTCTGGACAAAATAGAAATTACAATAACGGGGGTCAGGAACGTAGAAACAATGGCAATAATAATTTCAACAGTAAAACCACTCACTTTGGTCGTGGTAACTTTAATAATAATAATAGTGGGCAATCTAAAAATCGTTCACAACATCCAGTTCAACCGATGGAAGTCGATATATTAAATAGGGATACTAATCCTCAGGAGGTAAATCAAATAATCGATAACAATTTTTTTATAAATTAGCCTCGGACGAAACAAGAATATCATTAAAAATAACAATTTTAGGCAGACAGTGGATTGCTTTAGTGGATACGGGGTCAACTGTTAGCATTTTGAAAGAAAGCAGCTTTTTAAATTTTAATTTGCCTCTACTGAACAAAAATCAAGAAACTACACTTAGAACAATAACTGGGCAAACTTGTAAATCAAGTAAAACTGTAATTACACCAAGCCCTGCAGAATTTAACTACCCGCAAAATGCAAGGATGAAATGGATAATGGTAGATTTTGATAAACCTTTTGATTTATTATTGGGTATGGATTGGATCAATAAAAATGTCAAATTTATAAATTTTAAAAATCTAGAGATAGAATTGTACAATGGAGTGAGCCTTCCATTCCTCACAAAGACTCTGCAAGAACAGGCTGAAGTGTTGGAAATAAGTGAAGTGCGAAATATCCAATTAAATCATCTTAGCAATTATGAAAAGGAAAAGGTTGGCCAGCTTTTAAAAAAATATAACTCATTAATTTATAAAGAGGGTGATGTTCTAACGAATACAAACTCTGTCGTTCATGAAATTAGAACAACAACAGATCAACAGATAAATTCTAGAATATACAGATTGCCACCTAAACATGAGGAAGAAGTAAGGAAACAAGTAGATGACATGGAAAGGCAAGGAATTATAAGAAAGAGTAGAAGTAAATATAGTTCACCTGTTTTGATTGTACCGAAGAAAATGGACGATTCGGGCGTTCAAAAATTTAGACTCGTAGTGGATTATAGGAGACTTAATCAACTGACTGTAGACGATAAATATCCACTGCCCAACATTGATGGTATTTTAGACAAACTCGGTAAAGCACAGTACTTTACCACAATAGATCTAGCAAAAGGATACCACCAAATATTAATGGCAGATAAAGATATTGAAAAAACAGCTTTTGTTACTCCGGCTGGACTATACGAGTATGTCCGAATGCCTTTTGGGCTGAAAAATGCCCCTGCTACATTTCAACGCCTAATGAGCGAAATTCTCAGGGAGTTCATAAATAAAATTTGCGTTGTCTACTTAGACGACATTCTTGTTTTTTCAACGTCTTTAGAAGAGCATTTAATCTCATTAGAAAAAATTTTCTCAAAATTGCAAGAGCATAATCTGAAATTACAAGCAAGCAAATGCAGTTTTCTGAAAAAGGAAACAAAATTCTTGGGTCATATATTAACGGACAAGGGTATACAACCAAATACAGAAAAAATTGCAGTAATTCAGAATTTGGAGGTTCCAAAAACTGAAAAGCAATTGAAGGGTTTTTTAGGAGCCACTGGATACTATCGAAAATTTATTAAAAATTATTCGAAGGTGGCATATCCTATGATCAAATATCTAAAAAAAGGCTGTAAAATAAATACCAAAGATCCACAATATATAGCTAGCTTCGAAAATCTAAAAGCATTAATATCGTCCCACCCAATATTAAAATATCCAGAGTATGATAAAGATTTCAAAATCACTACCGACGCTAGTGATTACGCAATTGGTGCAGTACTGTCACAACAAGGGCAACCAGTATGTTACATTTCAAGAACTCTTAATAGTCATGAGCAAAAATACGCAACAACTGACAAAGAGTTTCTTGCGATAATATACGCAGTCGCATATTTCAGACCGTATATATACGGCAAAAAATTTAAAATTATGACAGACCACTGCCCAATAAAATACTTAAATAACAAATACAAGGTAAAGGAATTTTCCCAACGCCATCAGAGGTGGCTCCTGAAACTTCAGGAATATAACTATGAAATTGAATACTTGCATGGGAAGGATAATGTCGTAGCGGATTTTTTAAGTCGAATTGAAAATTCGCCAAAAATAAATCTAGCAAACAATTCCGTTTCAAATTTCATTATTTCAAATGACACAGAATGTATAGATAGTATTGCTTCTAACCCAACCAATCGATCGGTACCATATCCTAATAACTTTGAAGAGGTAGTAGTTCCAGGAGATGGAAACTGTTTTTTTTCTTCCATCAGTAAAGGATTAGAAAAGATGGATCTCCTTTTGAATGCGATGGATTTAAGAAAGATATGTTACGAATATGCCCACAGTGGAACAACAGATAAACAAATAAAAATAACAGACAAAAATTATCTTACAAATATATTAGATAACCAACATTGGGGAGATGTAGAAGTAGAAGGAAAAATAATAAGCAAACAACTAAAAGTAAAAATACATATTATTGAAAAACATGTAGTAGACGGAGAAGAAATATATATTCACACTATAGTTGACGGAGATAAAATTGTGCAAGCTCAGCCAAATTACTATTGCAAAAACACAGTGCACATAGTAAACAAGGGAAATCAACACTTTAATGCAATAATAGAGAAAGATGATGATAGCCATACAATGGCTACTGTTCATTCAGCTGAGGAAAATTTACTGGACTACATTCCAATAAAAGAAGAGATAGTTAATAAATATAAAATACAAGTCATAATCACTTATAGTCCTAGAACTGAGATGCAGACCTTACATAAAAGAAAAATTATTGAAATCAATCCAACACAGGATGAGAACACTATGAAAGAAATTCTCAAAAGATATATAAAAAAAGGACGTGTAGGAATTTTTTCGGAGGTTTCAGAATCGGAGTTTCATAAAATTCAACTAATATTGATGTCACTTTTTTCCCATGATCCGATGATAAAATGTGTTAAGTGCACCAGAAGAGCAACAGAAATAGAAGAAGAAGAGGAACTACACAAACAAGTTTCATTGTACCACAACAACGAATCAATGCACAGTGGGATAAATGAGACATATTATTCGCTGAAAGATAAAATCTTTTATCCCAAGCTCAAAGAACATATTCAGTTGATAGTTAACAATTGTAGTAAGTGTCAACAAATAAAATACGACAGAAAACCCATTAAACCAAAATTTCAGTTAACAGAGACACCTACAGATAAAAATGAAGTCATTCACATAGACATTTTTCATTTCAAAAAACTTTCTTTCGTAACAGCAATAGATAAACTAACCAAATTTGCAGCTGCCTACAATATCATAGATAGAAATTGGCGTTCAAAAAAAGCAATCATAGTTGAACATTTTGCAAAATTTGGAAAACCAAAAAAAGTAATTATGGATAATGAATTTAGAGCAGAACAGTTAATAGAATTTTTAAATAAAGAAAATATCGAGGTCCATTTAACCAAACCCAATTGCCATACAGGCAATGCTGATATTGAGAGGCTTCACTCAACCCTGTTGGAAAAGCTAACAGGAATTGATGACCCGAGCCTCTCAACGGAAATGAGGATACAAATCGTTATAGGTAACTATAATGATCGATATCACTCAACCATTAAATGCTCTCCTAGAATTGCCAAAGAGAGCATCCACTCATCCATTTTACAAGATAGAATCAATCAAGCCAAGCAACAAAAAATAGAAAAAAGAAATGAAACCAGAGAGAAATATATTGAATGTAGAACAACTGGACCTATAAAAAACTACAAAAGAGTAAGGCATAAGGATCAGCCATATTTTAGAATAAACCCATTGTTCAATGTCCATGCTGCGAACATAAAAAGACCATATAAATATGCTGGCATCGAATGAGAAAGAGGACAGATTTAGTATCAGGGCGGTGAATGGAGATAGTAACAATTGAATTTTATTAAAATAAAAGTAACAAACTTATTCTAATGACAGTATACTTTCAGGCAATTTTTGTGATAATTGTATTGCTTACTACAATGAATTCGACTCAAGGATACCTCCAAGTGACTCCAATAACTGAGGAAGCAGGGTATACTATGATACAAATGGGGGAAATAGAAATAACGAATGAAGTTATTACAGTCTTACACATTATACGACCAAGAGATATAATTAGTGTTGTGGATGAAATTGAGAAAAACATAATCGGCGCAAACATAATTAGTAAAGAACTTGTCCTTAATCAAGTAAACATCATAAAAACAAAAATCAAATCCATTACTCCTTCTATAATTAAAAGAAATAAAAGAGGTTTAGTAAATGTAGGAGGCACAGTGTACAAGTGGATGTTTGGGTTAATGGACGATGAAGACAGACAAGATATAGTAGAACATTTAAAAATCATAGAGGAAAACAATCATAATGCCATTACTAACATAAATAGCCAAATTTCCATTAACGAACATTTTAATAAATCGTTAAACTTATTAAAAACCACAATTGAAATTGATAGAAAGAAAATTTTAAATTCAATAAACAAAGTGCAGACTGAAAATAGAGAATTATTAGAGCAGTTAATTTTTAATGACCTAATGAACAAGTTGAGGTATCTTGAAGAAAAAATTAAGGAAATTCAAGACAACATAGCGGCCGCAAAGCATAATCTAATACATCCAGGGATGTTAACAAACGAAGAAATAGAGTATTTCAAGATAGATTTTTATAAACTAAAGCTAGTTAAGATGGGAGTCCTTTCATATAAAAACGATTCTATGATATTCGCGATACAAATCCCAAAAAAATTATATTACAGCAGACCTTAAATTGATAATACCACTACCGAATAAAAACTATTTGCAAATAGACGAAAACGACGAAACTGTTGTAACTATAAAGTCACAAAGTTATGTTTATAAAGAAAACACTATGTTTAAGAACTTAAGAGTAAGCAAAAATTGTATATTCACAAGCGAATGTAATTTTAAATACTGTAACAAAACTATAATCCAGGAAATTAATGAAGATACACTTGTAATAAAAAATGCTTATAACGAAAAAGTTATGCAAAATTGTGACAATAGAAATCTTGTGCTAAATAAAAACTACATTATAAATTTTTCAAATTGTAAACTTGAAATTTCAAAACAAAAATATAGTAACAACAAGATTGAATTTATCGATAAATATATACACCCAGTAAAAATGTTGAATCAAACATACAAAATCAATGTAAATTTTGAAAAAATTGTATTAGATAATTTTAAAAACATAAAAGAAATAAATGAGCTAAAATACCACAAAAATGTATCATATGGTTTAAGCATAACATTTTTTATAATACTGCTAATGGCATTGTTTATTGTAATTAAAACTCTGAAGCAAAAAAGTATAAAAATAAAAATTTTAAATAAAAGAATTCAGGAGAATTCTCAGAGTAACTCGGGAGGAGTTATATACAACCGTCCGACTGAGGCTATCACGTTACCGTCTGCGACGGTCGATGATAAGCAGTCAGTACGTGACCAAAAGCGCAGAATCAGCATCTTTTAGCTGACTGCTTTTTATCATATTTAATGTTTATGTCTATGTCATTTTAGCAGGCAATTTTGATAGCTTTTATTTTTAAGTAGTAGTTAAGTGATCGTTCTGTAATAAAGTTCTTCTTCAAAATTGATGTTGCGTCTTTAATTATATAAGTGGCGCAGTCGACGGCAACGAACCAGAAAAATAAAAAAAATATATAGTGAGATACAAAGGAGCCAAAGAAAAATTTACTGGCTACCGCAGAAACAACACTAAACTCTGGAATAAAAACAAAATTTGTAACACTGGATAGAAGAAATCAAAGAATCATCCTAAGAGACCAAAACCGAAACATGGCCAATGTTATGGAACAATGTATTGCGGCATTAACAGACATCGTAAGCCGCCAAAACCAACCACAATCAGCGAGAATGCTGATTGAAAGAAACATAAAATATCTGCCAACATTTGATGGGAAGCAAGGGACATTGCCGACATTCATCTCAGCGGTGGAAAGGACTCTGGTCGCAGCTGGGGACCAAGCTCAACAACAGATGGTGTTTTCCGTGATCTACGAAGAAAAAATCCTGGGTGCAGCGGAAAATTATCTGGAAGCAACAACACCAACAACATGGGAAGAATGCAAGCAGAAGTTGAAAATGCAGTATAGGCCAACAAAGGATCAGGGGAGGATCAATAAGGAAATTTCATCAATCAGGGTAAGTTCGGTAATTGAACTAGCGGATAAAGTTAGAGATATTGTCAATGATATAGCGGAATGTGCTATATTTAGCGAACAACAAGTTCAAATTTTAGATATACTAAGTGGTGTGTTAGTTTTAAAGATAAAGGAAATTACAGCTGGTGCGTTGGCAGCAGAGATATATAATTTATATCAATTAAGTGAAATTAGAGTAGTTCTAAATAAGTTTATTGGCCAGGATCAATTCAATTTAAAAGATTTCCAAGAGAAACCAAAACATAACAATAATAATTTTAATAATCGGCAAAGAAATTATAGTAATAGTTTTCGAAACACTAATTGGAATAGCAACTCTTACAATAACAATTCAGGGCAGTTTAAGAATAACAATACAGGAAATTATAATAATCGGGGTCAGGAACGAAGAAATAATTGGAATAGCAATTCTTATAGTAACAATTCTGGGCTGTCTAGGAATAATAATTCTGGACAAAATAGAAATTACAATAACGGGGGTCAGGAACGTAGAAACAATGGCAATAATAATTTCAACAGTAAAACCACTCACTTTGGTCGTGGTAACTTTAATAATAATAATAGTGGGCAATCTAAAAATCGTTCACAACATCCAGTTCAACCGATGGAAGTCGATATATTAAATAGGGATACTAATCCTCAGGAGGTAAATCAAATAATCGATAACAATTTTTTTATAAATTAGCCTCGGACGAAACAAGAATATCATTAAAAATAACAATTTTAGGCAGACAGTGGATTGCTTTAGTGGATACGGGGTCAACTGTTAGCATTTTGAAAGAAAGCAGCTTTTTAAATTTTAATTTGCCTCTACTGAACAAAAATCAAGAAACTACACTTAGAACAATAACTGGGCAAACTTGTAAATCAAGTAAAACTGTAATTACACCAAGCCCTGCAGAATTTAACTACCCGCAAAATGCAAGGATGAAATGGATAATGGTAGATTTTGATAAACCTTTTGATTTATTATTGGGTATGGATTGGATCAATAAAAATGTCAAATTTATAAATTTTAAAAATCTAGAGATAGAATTGTACAATGGAGTGAGCCTTCCATTCCTCACAAAGACTCTGCAAGAACAGGCTGAAGTGTTGGAAATAAGTGAAGTGCGAAATATCCAATTAAATCATCTTAGCAATTATGAAAAGGAAAAGGTTGGCCAGCTTTTAAAAAAATATAACTCATTAATTTATAAAGAGGGTGATGTTCTAACGAATACAAACTCTGTCGTTCATGAAATTAGAACAACAACAGATCAACAGATAAATTCTAGAATATACAGATTGCCACCTAAACATGAGGAAGAAGTAAGGAAACAAGTAGATGACATGGAAAGGCAAGGAATTATAAGAAAGAGTAGAAGTAAATATAGTTCACCTGTTTTGATTGTACCGAAGAAAATGGACGATTCGGGCGTTCAAAAATTTAGACTCGTAGTGGATTATAGGAGACTTAATCAACTGACTGTAGACGATAAATATCCACTGCCCAACATTGATGGTATTTTAGACAAACTCGGTAAAGCACAGTACTTTACCACAATAGATCTAGCAAAAGGATACCACCAAATATTAATGGCAGATAAAGATATTGAAAAAACAGCTTTTGTTACTCCGGCTGGACTATACGAGTATGTCCGAATGCCTTTTGGGCTGAAAAATGCCCCTGCTACATTTCAACGCCTAATGAGCGAAATTCTCAGGGAGTTCATAAATAAAATTTGCGTTGTCTACTTAGACGACATTCTTGTTTTTTCAACGTCTTTAGAAGAGCATTTAATCTCATTAGAAAAAATTTTCTCAAAATTGCAAGAGCATAATCTGAAATTACAAGCAAGCAAATGCAGTTTTCTGAAAAAGGAAACAAAATTCTTGGGTCATATATTAACGGACAAGGGTATACAACCAAATACAGAAAAAATTGCAGTAATTCAGAATTTGGAGGTTCCAAAAACTGAAAAGCAATTGAAGGGTTTTTTAGGAGCCACTGGATACTATCGAAAATTTATTAAAAATTATTCGAAGTTGGCATATCCTATGATCAAATATCTAAAAAAAGGCTGTAAAATAAATACCAAAGATCCACAATATATAGCTAGCTTCGAAAATCTAAAAGCATTAATATCGTCCCACCCAATATTAAAATATCCAGAGTATGATAAAGATTTCAAAATCACTACCGACGCTAGTGATTACGCAATTGGTGCAGTACTGTCACAACAAGGGCAACCAGTATGTTACATTTCAAGAACTCTTAATAGTCATGAGCAAAAATACGCAACAACTGACAAAGAGTTTCTTGCGATAATATACGCAGTCGCATATTTCAGACCGTATATATACGGCAAAAAATTTAAAATTATGACAGACCACTGCCCAATAAAATACTTAAATAACAAATACAAGGTAAAGGAATTTTCCCAACGCCATCAGAGGTGGCTCCTGAAACTTCAGGAATATAACTATGAAATTGAATACTTGCATGGGAAGGATAATGTCGTAGCGGATTTTTTAAGTCGAATTGAAAATTCGCCAAAAATAAATCTAGCAAACAATTCCGTTTCAAATTTCATTATTTCAAATGACACAGAATGTATAGATAGTATTGCTTCTAACCCAACCAATCGATCGGTACCATATCCTAATAACTTTGAAGAGGTAGTAGTTCCAGGAGATGGAAACTGTTTTTTTTCTTCCATCAGTAAAGGATTAGAAAAGATGGATCTCCTTTTGAATGCGATGGATTTAAGAAAGATATGTTACGAATATGCCCACAGTGGAACAACAGATAAACAAATAAAAATAACAGACAAAAATTATCTTACAAATATATTAGATAACCAACATTGGGGAGATGTAGAAGTAGAAGGAAAAATAATAAGCAAACAACTAAAAGTAAAAATACATATTATTGAAAAACATGTAGTAGACGGAGAAGAAATATATATTCACACTATAGTTGACGGAGATAAAATTGTGCAAGCTCAGCCAAATTACTATTGCAAAAACACAGTGCACATAGTAAACAAGGGAAATCAACACTTTAATGCAATAATAGAGAAAGATGATGATAGCCATACAATGGCTACTGTTCATTCAGCTGAGGAAAATTTACTGGACTACATTCCAATAAAAGAAGAGATAGTTAATAAATATAAAATACAAGTCATAATCACTTATAGTCCTAGAACTGAGATGCAGACCTTACATAAAAGAAAAATTATTGAAATCAATCCAACACAGGATGAGAACACTATGAAAGAAATTATCAAAAGATATATAAAAAAAGGACGTGTAGGAATTTTTTCGGAGGTTTCAGAATCGGAGTTTCATAAAATTCAACTAATATTGATGTCACTTTTTTCCCATGATCCGATGATAAAATGTGTTAAGTGCACCAGAAGAGCAACAGAAATAGAAGAAGAAGAGGAACTACACAAACAAGTTTCATTGTACCACAACAACGAATCAATGCACAGTGGGATAAATGAGACATATTATTCGCTGAAAGATAAAATCTTTTATCCCAAGCTCAAAGAACATATTCAGTTGATAGTTAACAATTGTAGTAAGTGTCAACAAATAAAATACGACAGAAAGCCCATTAAACCAAAATTTCAGTTAACAGAGACACCTACAGATAAAAATGAAGTCATTCACATAGACATTTTTCATTTCAAAAAACTTTCTTTCGTAACAGCAATAGATAAACTAACCAAATTTGCAGCTGCCTACAATATCATAGATAGAAATTGGCGTTCAAAAAAAGCAATCATAGTTGAACATTTTGCAAAATTTGGAAAACCAAAAAAAGTAATTATGGATAATGAATTTAGAGCAGAACAGTTAATAGAATTTTTAAATAAAGAAAATATCGAGGTCCATTTAACCAAACCCAATTGCCATACAGGCAATGCTGATATTGAGAGGCTTCACTCAACCCTGTTGGAAAAGCTAACAGGAATTGATGACCCGAGCCTCTCAACGGAAATGAGGATACAAATCGTTATAGGTAACTATAATGATCGATATCACTCAACCATTAAATGCTCTCCTAGAATTGCCAAAGAGAGCATCCACTCATCCATTTTACAAGATAGAATCAATCAAGCCAAGCAACAAAAAATAGAAAAAAGAAATGAAACCAGAGAGAAATATATTGAATGTAGAACAACTGGACCTATAAAAAACTACAAAAGAGTAAGGCATAAGGATCAGCCATATTTTAGAATAAACCCATTGTTCAATGTCCATGCTGCGAACATAAAAAGACCATATAAATATGCTGGCATCGAATGAGAAAGAGGACAGATTTAGTATCAGGGCGGTGAATGGAGATAGTAACAATTGAATTTTATTAAAATAAAAGTAACAAACTTATTCTAATGACAGTATACTTTCAGGCAATTTTTGTGATAATTGTATTGCTTACTACAATGAATTCGACTCAAGGATACCTCCAAGTGACTCCAATAACTGAGGAAGCAGGGTATACTATGATACAAATGGGGGAAATAGAAATAACGAATGAAGTTATTACAGTCTTACACATTATACGACCAAGAGATATAATTAGTGTTGTGGATGAAATTGAGAAAAACATAATCGGCGCAAACATAATTAGTAAAGAACTTGTCCTTAATCAAGTAAACATCATAAAAACAAAAATCAAATCCATTACTCCTTCTATAATTAAAAGAAATAAAAGAGGTTTAGTAAATGTAGGAGGCACAGTGTACAAGTGGATGTTTGGGTTAATGGACGATGAAGACAGACAAGATATAGTAGAACATTTAAAAATCATAGAGGAAAACAATCATAATGCCATTACTAACATAAATAGCCAAATTTCCATTAACGAACATTTTAATAAATCGTTAAACTTATTAAAAACCACAATTGAAATTGATAGAAAGAAAATTTTAAATTCAATAAACAAAGTGCAGACTGAAAATAGAGAATTATTAGAGCAGTTAATTTTTAATGACCTAATGAACAAGTTGAGGTATCTTGAAGAAAAAATTAAGGAAATTCAAGACAACATAGCGGCCGCAAAGCATAATCTAATACATCCAGGGATGTTAACAAACGAAGAAATAGAGTATTTCAAGATAGATTTTTATAAACTAAAGCTAGTTAAGATGGGAGTCCTTTCATATAAAAACGATTCTATGATATTCGCGATACAAATCCCAAAAAAATTATATTACAGCAGACCTTAAATTGATAATACCACTACCGAATAAAAACTATTTGCAAATAGACGAAAACGACGAAACTGTTGTAACTATAAAGTCACAAAGTTATGTTTATAAAGAAAACACTATGTTTAAGAACTTAAGAGTAAGCAAAAATTGTATATTCACAAGCGAATGTAATTTTAAATACTGTAACAAAACTATAATCCAGGAAATTAATGAAGATACACTTGTAATAAAAAATGCTTATAACGAAAAAGTTATGCAAAATTGTGACAATAGAAATCTTGTGCTAAATAAAAACTACATTATAAATTTTTCAAATTGTAAACTTGAAATTTCAAAACAAAAATATAGTAACAACAAGATTGAATTTATCGATAAATATATACACCCAGTAAAAATGTTGAATCAAACATACAAAATCAATGTAAATTTTGAAAAAATTGTATTAGATAATTTTAAAAACATAAAAGAAATAAATGAGCTAAAATACCACAAAAATGTATCATATGGTTTAAGCATAACATTTTTTATAATACTGCTAATGGCATTGTTTATTGTAATTAAAACTCTGAAGCAAAAAAGTATAAAAATAAAAATTTTAAATAAAAGAATTCAGGAGAATTCTCAGAGTAACTCGGGAGGAGTTATATACAACCGTCCGACTGAGGCTATCACGTTACCGTCTGCGACGGTCGATGATAAGCAGTCAGTACGTGACCAAAAGCGCAGAATCAGCATCTTTTAGCTGACTGCTTTTTATCATATTTAATGTTTATGTCTATGTCATTTTAGCAGGCAATTTTGATAGCTTTTATTTTTAAGTAGTAGTTAAGTGATCGTTCTGTAATAAAGTTCTTCTTCAAAATTGATGTTGCGTCTTTAATTATATAAGTGGCGCAGTCGACGGCAACGAACCAGAAAAATAAAAAAAATATATAGTGAGATACAAAGGAGCCAAAGAAAAATTTACTGGCTACCGCAGAAACAACACTAAACTCTGGAATAAAAACAAAATTTGTAACACTGGATAGAAGAAATCAAAGAATCATCCTAAGAGACCAAAACCGAAACATGGCCAATGTTATGGAACAATGTATTGCGGCATTAACAGACATCGTAAGCCGCCAAAACCAACCACAATCAGCGAGAATGCTGATTGAAAGAAACATAAAATATCTGCCAACATTTGATGGGAAGCAAGGGACATTGCCGACATTCATCTCAGCGGTGGAAAGGACTCTGGTCGCAGCTGGGGACCAAGCTCAACAACAGATGGTGTTTTCCGTGATCTACGAAGAAAAAATCCTGGGTGCAGCGAAAAATTATCTGGAAGCAACAACACCAACAACATGGGAAGAATGCAAGCAGAAGTTGAAAATGCAGTATAGGCCAACAAAGGATCAGGGGAGGATCAATAAGGAAATTTCATCAATCAGGGTAAGTTCGGTAATTGAACTAGCGGATAAAGTTAGAGATATTGTCAATGATATAGCGGAATGTGCTATATTTAGCGAACAACAAGTTCAAATTTTAGATATACTAAGTGGTGTGTTAGTTTTAAAGATAAAGGAAATTACAGCTGGTGCGTTGGCAGCAGAGATATATAATTTATATCAATTAAGTGAAATTAGAGTAGTTTTAATTAAGTTTATTGGCCAGGATCAATTCAATTTAAAAGATTTCCAAGAGAAACCAAAACATAACAATAATAATTTTAATAATCGGCAAAGAAATTATAGTAATAGTTTTCGAAACACTAATTGGAATAGCAACTCTTACAATAACAATTCAGGGCAGTTTAAGAATAACAATACAGGAAATTATAATAATCGGGGTCAGGAACGAAGAAATAATTGGAATAGCAATTCTTATAGTAACAATTCTGGGCTGTCTAGGAATAATAATTCTGGACAAAATAGAAATTACAATAACGGGGGTCAGGAACGTAGAAACAATGGCAATAATAATTTCAACAGTAAAACCACTCACTTTGGTCGTGGTAACTTTAATAATAATAATAGTGGGCAATCTAAAAATCGTTCACAACATCCAGTTCAACCGATGGAAGTCGATATATTAAATAGGGATACTAATCCTCAGGAGGTAAATCAAATAATCGATAACAATTTTTTTATAAATTAGCCTCGGACGAAACAAGAATATCATTAAAAATAACAATTTTAGGCAGACAGTGGATTGCTTTAGTGGATACGGGGTCAACTGTTAGCATTTTGAAAGAAAGCAGCTTTTTAAATTTTAATTTGCCTCTACTGAACAAAAATCAAGAAACTACACTTAGAACAATAACTGGGCAAACTTGTAAATCAAGTAAAACTGTAATTACACCAAGCCCTGCAGAATTTAACTACCCGCAAAATGCAAGGATGAAATGGATAATGGTAGATTTTGATAAACCTTTTGATTTATTATTGGGTATGGATTGGATCAATAAAAATGTCAAATTTATAAATTTTAAAAATCTAGAGATAGAATTGTACAATGGAGTGAGCCTTCCATTCCTCACAAAGACTCTGCAAGAACAGGCTGAAGTGTTGGAAATAAGTGAAGTGCGAAATATCCAATTAAATCATCTTAGCAATTATGAAAAGGACAAGGTTGGCCAGCTTTTAAAAAAATATAACTCATTAATTTATAAAGAGGGTGATGTTCTAACGAATACAAACTCTGTCGTTCATGAAATTAGAACAACAACAGATCAACAGATAAATTCTAGAATATACAGATTGCCACCTAAACATGAGGAAGAAGTAAGGAAACAAGTAGATGACATGGAAAGGCAAGGAATTATAAGAAAGAGTAGAAGTAAATATAGTTCACCTGTTTTGATTGTACCGAAGAAAATGGACGATTCGGGCGTTCAAAAATTTAGACTCGTAGTGGATTATAGGAGACTTAATCAACTGACTGTAGACGATAAATATCCACTGCCCAACATTGATGGTATTTTAGACAAACTCGGTAAAGCACAGTACTTTACCACAATAGATCTAGCAAAAGGATACCACCAAATATTAATGGCAGATAAAGATATTGAAAAAACAGCTTTTGTTACTCCGGCTGGACTATACGAGTATGTCCGAATGCCTTTTGGGCTGAAAAATGCCCCTGCTACATTTCAACGCCTAATGAGCGAAATTCTCAGGGAGTTCATAAATAAAATTTGCGTTGTCTACTTAGACGACATTCTTGTTTTTTCAACGTCTTTAGAAGAGCATTTAATCTCATTAGAAAAAATTTTCTTAAAATTGCAAGAGCATAATCTGAAATTACAAGCAAGCAAATGCAGTTTTCTGAAAAAGGAAACAAAATTCTTGGGTCATATATTAACGGACAAGGGTATACAACCAAATACAGAAAAAATTGCAGTAATTCAGAATTTGGAGGTTCCAAAAACTGAAAAGCAATTGAAGGGTTTTTTAGGAGCCACTGGATACTATCGAAAATTTATTAAAAATTATTCGAAGGTGGCATATCCTATGATCAAATATCTAAAAAAAGGCTGTAAAATAAATACCAAAGATCCACAATATATAGCTAGCTTCGAAAATCTAAAAGCATTAATATCGTCCCACCCAATATTAAAATATCCAGAGTATGATAAAGATTTCAAAATCACTACCGACGCTAGTGATTACGCAATTGGTGCAGTACTGTCACAACAAGGGCAACCAGTATGTTACATTTCAAGAACTCTTAATAGTCATGAGCAAAAATACGCAACAACTGACAAAGAGTTTCTTGCGATAATATACGCAGTCGCATATTTCAGACCGTATATATACGGCAAAAAATTTAAAATTATGACAGACCACTGCCCAATAAAATACTTAAATAACAAATACAAGGTAAAGGAATTTTCCCAACGCCATCAGAGGTGGCTCCTGAAACTTCAGGAATATAACTATGAAATTGAATACTTGCATGGGAAGGATAATGTCGTAGCGGATTTTTTAAGTCGAATTGAAAATTCGCCAAAAATAAATCTAGCAAACAATTCCGTTTCAAATTTCATTATTTCAAATGACACAGAATGTATAGATAGTATTGCTTCTAACCCAACCAATCGATCGGTACCATATCCTAATAACTTTGAAGAGGTAGTAGTTCCAGGAGATGGAAACTGTTTTTTTTCTTCCATCAGTAAAGGATTAGAAAAGATGGATCTCCTTTTGAATGCGATGGATTTAAGAAAGATATGTTACGAATATGCCCACAGTGGAACAACAGATAAACAAATAAAAATAACAGACAAAAATTATCTTACAAATATATTAGATAACCAACATTGGGGAGATGTAGAAGTAGAAGGAAAAATAATAAGCAAACAACTAAAAGTAAAAATACATATTATTGAAAAACATGTAGTAGACGGAGAAGAAATATATATTCACACTATAGTTGACGGAGATAAAATTGTGCAAGCTCAGCCAAATTACTATTGCAAAAACACAGTGCACATAGTAAACAAGGGAAATCAACACTTTAATGCAATAATAGAGAAAGATGATGATAGCCATACAATGGCTACTGTTCATTCAGCTGAGGAAAATTTACTGGACTACATTCCAATAAAAGAAGAGATAGTTAATAAATATAAAATACAAGTCATAATCACTTATAGTCCTAGAACTGAGATGCAGACCTTACATAAAAGAAAAATTATTGAAATCAATCCAACACAGGATGAGAACACTATGAAAGAAATTCTCAAAAGATATATAAAAAAAGGACGTGTAGGAATTTTTTCGGAGGTTTCAGAATCGGAGTTTCATAAAATTCAACTAATATTGATGTCACTTTTTTCCCATGATCCGATGATAAAATGTGTTAAGTGCACCAGAAGAGCAACAGAAATAGAAGAAGAAGAGGAACTACACAAACAAGTTTCATTGTACCACAACAACGAATCAATGCACAGTGGGATAAATGAGACATATTATTCGCTGAAAGATAAAATCTTTTATCCCAAGCTCAAAGAACATATTCAGTTGATAGTTAACAATTGTAGTAAGTGTCAACAAATAAAATACGACAGAAAGCCCATTAAACCAAAATTTCAGTTAACAGAGACACCTACAGATAAAAATGAAGTCATTCACATAGACATTTTTCATTTCAAAAAACTTTCTTTCGTAACAGCAATAGATAAACTAACCAAATTTGCAGCTGCCTACAATATCATAGATAGAAATTGGCGCTCAAAAAAAGCAATCATAGTTGAACATTTTGCAAAATTTGGAAAACCAAAAAAAGTAATTATGGATAATGAATTTAGAGCAGAACAGTTAATAGAATTTTTAAATAAAGAAAATATCGAGGTCCATTTAACCAAACCCAATTGCCATACAGGCAATGCTGATATTGAGAGGCTTCACTCAACCCTGTTGGAAAAGCTAACAGGAATTGATGACCCGAGCCTCTCAACGGAAATGAGGATACAAATCGTTATAGGTAACTATAATGATCGATATCACTCAACCATTAAATGCTCTCCTAGAATTGCCAAAGAGAGCATCCACTCATCCATTTTACAAGATAGAATCAATCAAGCCAAGCAACAAAAAATAGAAAAAAGAAATGAAACCAGAGAGAAATATATTGAATGTAGAACAACTGGACCTATAAAAAACTACAAAAGAGTAAGGCATAAGGATCAGCCATATTTTAGAATAAACCCATTGTTCAATGTCCATGCTGCGAACATAAAAAGACCATATAAATATGCTGGCATCGAATGAGAAAGAGGACAGATTTAGTATCAGGGCGGTGAATGGAGATAGTAACAATTGAATTTTATTAAAATAAAAGTAACAAACTTATTCTAATGACAGTATACTTTCAGGCAATTTTTGTGATAATTGTATTGCTTACTACAATGAATTCGACTCAAGGATACCTCCAAGTGACTCCAATAACTGAGGAAGCAGGGTATACTATGATACAAATGGGGGAAATAGAAATAACGAATGAAGTTATTACAGTCTTACACATTATACGACCAAGAGATATAATTAGTGTTGTGGATGAAATTGAGAAAAACATAATCGGCGCAAACATAATTAGTAAAGAACTTGTCCTTAATCAAGTAAACATCATAAAAACAAAAATCAAATCCATTACTCCTTCTATAATTAAAAGAAATAAAAGAGGTTTAGTAAATGTAGGAGGCACAGTGTACAAGTGGATGTTTGGGTTAATGGACGATGAAGACAGACAAGATATAGTAGAACATTTAAAAATCATAGAGGAAAACAATCATAATGCCATTACTAACATAAATAGCCAAATTTCCATTAACGAACATTTTAATAAATCGTTAAACTTATTAAAAACCACAATTGAAATTGATAGAAAGAAAATTTTAAATTCAATAAACAAAGTGCAGACTGAAAATAGAGAATTATTAGAGCAGTTAATTTTTAATGACCTAATGAACAAGTTGAGGTATCTTGAAGAAAAAATTAAGGAAATTCAAGACAACATAGCGGCCGCAAAGCATAATCTAATACATCCAGGGATGTTAACAAACGAAGAAATAGAGTATTTCAAGATAGATTTTTATAAACTAAAGCTAGTTAAGATGGGAGTCCTTTCATATAAAAACGATTCTATGATATTCGCGATACAAATCCCAAAAAAATTATATTACAGCAGACCTTAAATTGATAATACCACTACCGAATAAAAACTATTTGCAAATAGACGAAAACGACGAAACTGTTGTAACTATAAAGTCACAAAGTTATGTTTATAAAGAAAACACTATGTTTAAGAACTTAAGAGTAAGCAAAAATTGTATATTCACAAGCGAATGTAATTTTAAATACTGTAACAAAACTATAATCCAGGAAATTAATGAAGATACACTTGTAATAAAAAATGCTTATAACGAAAAAGTTATGCAAAATTGTGACAATAGAAATCTTGTGCTAAATAAAAACTACATTATAAATTTTTCAAATTGTAAACTTGAAATTTCAAAACAAAAATATAGTAACAACAAGATTGAATTTATCGATAAATATATACACCCAGTAAAAATGTTGAATCAAACATACAAAATCAATGTAAATTTTGAAAAAATTGTATTAGATAATTTTAAAAACATAAAAGAAATAAATGAGCTAAAATACCACAAAAATGTATCATATGGTTTAAGCATAACATTTTTTATAATACTGCTAATGGCATTGTTTATTGTAATTAAAACTCTGAAGCAAAAAAGTATAAAAATAAAAATTTTAAATAAAAGAATTCAGGAGAATTCTCAGAGTAACTCGGGAGGAGTTATATACAACCGTCCGACTGAGGCTATCACGTTACCGTCTGCGACGGTCGATGATAAGCAGTCAGTACGTGACCAAAAGCGCAGAGTCAGCATCTTTTAGCTGACTGCTTTTTATCATATTTAATGTTTATGTCTATGTCATTTTAGCAGGCAATTTTGATAGCTTTTATTTTTAAGTAGTAGTTAAGTGATCGTTCTGTAATAAAGTTCTTCTTCAAAATTGATGTTGCGTCTTTAATTATATAAGTCGCGCAGAAATCATCCAAGGGGGGAGTTTTAACCCAGCAGTTCCCAAAAAAAAAAAATTTTTTATGCTATTTTGGAAAATTCACTAAAAATAATGCATTTTGCTAAAAAAAAATTTTAAAAATAAAATTTGATTTTGTTTATTCAAAATATTTACACCAAAAAATTCAAAAATGTCATCACCGACTACCTTGGTTGTTGGTAAAAAATAGCGATCTGCAGAGTTCAAACATTGTATTAAGTTTCATACGCAGGGTATTGCTGGGTTAACTCGGATATTTCATGTCAGGTTATAAAGCAAAGCATACAAAAAAAGACATAAATACAAAAATTGTTTTATGAATATATATGTATATATGCTTATGTGTATAGTATACACATATGTACATATCGGCCATTATTTTAATAACTGCATTTTTTGTTTTTCATTAACTTTTTGAGCATTTTTCGAAACGAAATATCGTAAAAACTATAGGAGATAGGATAAAAATTGCTGTATCTTTTTTGTTATGAAATACTATAACTTTATAAAAAAAATTAAAAAGATTTAAATTAATTTGTTGAAACATTAATTTTTTTATTTAAAAAAATTTTTCTCGAAACAACTTTAATATAACATCTTGTTTTTTTAATGATTTTTTTATGAGTTATTCCCCAATCAAACCTAAGAATGCATGTATTTTCATATCGAAATTCCCGACATAACTTTGGAAAATATCATAAATGTACATACATATGTGAGGTTTTTTCATTATCATAAAATTTTTCGTAAGAGGCGCAAGTCTTTTTGGTTTTTCATTTAATTTAGAATATATTGTCAATAAAGGTCTATATAAAAAATTTCCAATGGGGGGTTAGAACCCCCAAAACCCCCCTTTGCGCACGGGCCTGTCAGGTGGTGACGCTGATCAATAATATATATACTTTTCTATACCTACCACGCCCCTTTCTATGCGTTACAAACGGAATGACAAAGTGAATATACCCTCTGTGTAGGGTATAAAAATAATAGTCAGCTGCGTGTATAATGGGGGATTATACGTCAGTTACTTACATAAACGTATACAAAAAAAAAAAATGCTAAGGTCATTTCAAATTCAATCAAATTTATACATTTAGTTCATTATATAACTAGAATGATAAAAAACATAATCAGCTATTCTTATAATGGGGGTAAGACCGTTTCGAAATTTTCCAAATTTTTGGTGTTTTTGTAGGGGGACCCCCAAAAGGGTGGCAGATAGAGGGTAGGTATCTTTGGAAAAAACATTAGAAAAGCAAATATAATAGGACCTGGTGATACATATGAACCCTCTACGGGTCACTACGGGGGAGCTATGAACTATTTTTCGAAATTTTTTGTGTTTTTGTAGGCGGACCCCCAAAAGGGTTGCAGATAGGGGGTAGGTGAGTCGAGAGAAAAGTTTGGGAGAGTAAAAATAATTGGTGACGCTATTCAGTTGCTAAGCCCTTTGGTGGATCGCACCACATTTTTCCTTCTTTCTGCATAGAACCATCGAGTAAGAAAGTACTGAACGTGGTGCAGGCAAAAAGTTTTTTTTTAAAGTTATTTTTTTTTAATCAAAAACCAAAAATTAAAAATTTTAAGTTAACTCTTAGATAAAAGAGTATTCTAATTTATTACATTTAGTGGTAATAAATAAATACACTGAAGCAAATAAATAGCTTCCTATAAACTATAGAAATAGTGATTTTTTTTTTGTGCAAAGAAGTTTGCATGCCGTAATTGGAGTTCCAGGTAACCTCTAAATTCTAAAACCTTGGGCTTCTGCGGCCAAAAAGCATCGGAATTTTCATCCCCATTAGCGTTCATTTTGGTGAGTTTTTGCTTGCAGTTTGATTTTTTTTTGTAACCTAAAAATAAAATTTAATATGGTTATTGTAGGGCTTTCCCTCGGGTACTCCAACCCGTTATGGTATTCGAGGCGAACTTCTACCTCTATTTGACAAGGGAATTGAACAGGCATAATCAGCATACATCATCAAACAACAAACAACGAACTTTTCATCAAAACTTAATTTCCCTAAAAATTTAATTCTTTTTTTTCTTTCTAAAATTGATTAAAATTTACTTTAAAATCATAAAATGGTATAAATTTAAAATATTGCTAGATTGAGTTTCTTGAAGTGTTGAAAAAGATTTTTTTTTGTGGAAGAGATTTTGTTTATTATACCATAGCTGCAAAGTTTCCAAAAGTTCTTAAATTACAAATAATTTTGCTAAATTTCGATTTACCCTAAAACGTATGATAATTATAGATTGTAGTATTAAGAATAATTCTAATTAGCTTTCTATCCTTAAATTATTTGAGAAAAAAACAGTATTCGCATCATGTTCTCGCTGGGCCCACCGATTGCAACGATGGATACTTTACTAAGTGAGTTGAAATTAAATTTTTAGTCATAATAATGTTATTTTTATTTTAAAAATCCAAATCGTTGAAATGGATAAATATTATCATTATCTTACATTATCTTAAAATTTCTTATATTATAATTCTATAATTTATACACACAAAATGGATACTACTAAACCTTATATCTTAAAAGTTTAAATTTTTTCTCATTTTTGGAAACCCCCTAAAATGACGGGTTAGAGACTTTTTTTTTATTTTTTATCTAAATTCTAAAAATTTGAAGATACTTATTTTTTTTTAATAACATAAAATGCATGCTTATTGCATATTGTTGTTGCAATCAGCATAGCACTTTCTCTCTCATTACTTTTTTTAAATTTTCTCTTTGATTAAACTCTTTTCATAATTTTGCGTTTGCATTGTATTTGCCAAATCACCTGAAATGTTAGCATAGTATTCTTTATTAAGTATAAATAAGTGTTATACACTGAGTATAAAAGTGTTATACATACTTAAATAAAAATGTGAATTTTTTTGCTCTGAGAATAATAATTATGTTTGATTAATTCATTCGGTTTTGTCCGTCGTAAATTCAGCATGTGCAATGTTAGTTGCTTAAGGTAAACTTTGCGTTGCATTAGGGGCAATTTCATAAAACATTTCGAATTGCCAAGGTAGGGTGGGTAAAGAGGGGACCATTAACACCATTGGTTCCCCACAAAATCCAGCAGTAGCAATAGGTTAACCTATGTCTTGTCGGGTTATTTTTTTTTGTTGATGAATATCTATTTTTTTTTAAAGTGCACATAATTTTATTGTGGTAGTGGTCATAGGAATGTGGATTAGGGAAGATCCCCGACAAACGACGAGCTAGCAAGAGCAGAGCTAGATGTGCACGCCATCCGACATCCAGATCCTAAACATTGTAAAGGTTTAGGCCTTTATTTCTAAGGACCAATGTTCTTAAACATATTGATTTTCTTTTGAAAATCAAACTATAAACAACCACACTATTACAACTTTAAAAGTTGAAAGTAATTTAAGTAGCCATGCATTTTCAGGAACTCAGTGCAATGATTGTATACAGCGTAGTTGTTTCTTGTGATTTTATTCTGTATTGTGGTTTGTATGGAATTGGTTTCTTATTTCTTATGTATTTTATTTATTTTTTGTTATAAAATTATCTCTTATGAATTCCTACATATTGTTTTTCAATAAAATATGAACATACTATGCAAAATGTTGCTTAGTTTTGATTTTTTAAATATGTCCAGTAATTGCAACTTTTCGATGTTTGCAACAACCCCTGGGACATATTGGTTGCTTTTATCGAGTTTCCACTGTACTTGAAAAAAGTTAAGAAATAGCAAATCTTTCCACGCTTATACCTCAGCTTTTGATTAACCAAACTCGAAGCTGATAATTTTAGTGCACTTAGCTCGATGAGTACATGTGTTACTTTAATTTTATATATCATTTACTGCTGTAGATATTCTAGATACCGTCAATTTTATCATTTTAATAAATATTTTCGTCGCATTCTACCGTAGTTTAGTATTCTTAAGGTTTTTTTTTTGTTCTATTTAATTTCGTCTTTTTTTGTTGTTTCATTACATTTATATATGTAAGTTCACGCAATAAACATAAAATAAGCTCATGCGACGGCATTTGATTCAAAGCTCTTTGAACGCACGAAGTGTGTCGACTCTTGCACGATTTCCGAACGGCACTCGGTAAAACGAAGTAAGCAATCAACGTAATTTTCCTCGCTATAGCACGGCTTTGGTAATTGATCAGTGCAGAGGCGGAGACTTCTAAAAAATATTGGGGGGACACAACTTTCAAAATTTTTTTAATTGGCAACTACTAGGGAGGTGGGGGGAGTTGTAGAGTCATTGTTCAAAAACATCACAAAATTTTGGTTATGACAATGTAATGCTTTACGTCTAATTTCGCATCGTTCTATGAATCATTCGTGATCTCGTTTAAGTCTACAATAAGTGCTACTTCGCATTGTACACACAAAATGCTTAGAGAGTTATGGCGAGTTTGGATCATAGTACTCCTTAAATAAGTTAACAATCTTCTTAAGGTCGAAAACGATTTTTCAGCTGTGGATGTCGTCACAAGCAATATTACCATCAATTTTAAAATTTCATTAATTCTAGTATTAATTCTAGTTACAAATCTAAAATGTGTTTATCACTTTTCAAAAAACGTACATAGTCAGTGAAACTTTTTATCAAAGATTGGTGCTCGTTTGTTGCAGAAAATTTTATCCATGCAGTGTCGAAGAGCATATTTCTACATATGTATGTAAAATTAGCCCATCCTTGTCAATATGTGCACCAAAAAACATAATTATTTCATTTTGAAATTTGTCATATTCAAAAAGAAAATTTTCAGCCTGGCTAAGAAAAGTGCAAAATTTCGTTTCAAACCTTACTTTCAAACAATTCACAATATTATCAATAATTTCATAGTATTGACTTCTGAATTTTTCTTCGTGGTTTTGGAAACAATCTTCAGCATTATTATTCGAATCATCAAAATATTTTGGAACTTTTAATTACGTTAGAATATTTTAACTGCAAATTCGTCCATTCTCTTGGGTGAATCTCTCACAAAAATTATAAAATCTTTTGGAATATTAAGGGCATCACGAAATACAGAAATTATTTTTACTGAATCTTAGATGACTAGATTCAATTTATGTGCTAAAGTGTATGAAATGGGCCTTTTATTCAACTTCGGAAATTTAAGCTTGATCTTTGAATTTTTCAGAAACATTTGCTGCTACGTCAAAGCATACGCCCCGGATGAACTGAACGTCAAGATCTAAACGACGTAAAACATCAATGACCAAGAACCAAGAAAAAGTTATTCGAAGTCAACTGAATCATTTTCGAATCCGAAAATAATAATCGATATATAGTTTTTCATGAACAGACTATTATATTGGGGGGGCAAGGCCCGTTAAAATATTTTTAGGGTGGGCAAGAAATGCCCCCCATAGTTGCCGCCTATGGATCAGTGCATTGCTTGACAAAATTGAAAAATAGAAAATCTTTCCACGCTTATGTCTCAGCTTTTGGTTACTCGATCGCTGATAGTTTCATCACTCTCTGCTCGATGAGTACTTTAATTTGATAATAAATTTATTGCTGAAGCTTAGGCAGGCCCGGATCTAGGGGGGGAGCTTAAGGGGGCTGCAGCCCCGGGCCTTGGACCGATAAGATCAATAAGATAAATAAATTTAATTCAAATAAAAATAAACTACGATTGAGTAAGACTTAAATCTACTATGTACATATATAAAATTCAGTTTTTGTCTGTCTTTTATGGATTTTGCTGAAATTTTTATAGTATGTTAATATCGATTTGGCGGGTGTCATAGGCTATAAAATTTTTATTTAGGGTGCATATTTAAGGTGGCCTTCATTCAAACATATTTTTAAAATAGCATTTTGAGAAAGTCCACTGAATTGATTCATATGAAATTTAGACGACGTATCGTCTATATTTCACAAAAACCTCTTAATTGATTCACATGGAATTTACACCATGTGTTTTTTATATTAAGAGACATAGCTTAGCTATAAAACTTTTATTAAAGGTCCTTTCGATATCACAATAAATAAATCACAAGAACTATCTTTGAACGTAATTCGATTAAATTTGGAAAAGCCTTGCTTTGCACATGGTCAGTCATATGTGGGACTTTCATTAGTTAGAAATCCAAATAATTTACATAACCAAATAATAAATCTAAAAACATTGTATACCAAAAAACATTGAACTGAATTAAATTTACATCATTTAAAAAAAAAAGTTTGATTCTGCTGCATCAAGAATAGTTACAGCAGTAAATGATATATCAAATTAAAGTACTCAAGTGGGCTAAAACTATCAGCTTTGAGATCGGCCAACCAAAAAATGAGATATAAGCCTGGAAAGAATTGATGTTTTTTTTTAAATTCACTGAAAAGCCTGGCTGATACCGTCAATTGTTATCATTTTAATAAAAGATTTTCGTCTCAATCTTTCGCAGTTTAGTTTTCTGAAGGTTTCACTTCTACCACGTGTGAACTGCACACATGTTTTTTTTACAAGTTCACAAAATTCTGCACCGGTTACTTACTTTGGTTTATCTGTAGTAAAAAAAACTCTCAAAACCGCGTTAAAATCTTCTAGCATACATCATACATAGCGAAATTCCGCTGTCAAAAATTAGAACACACTTGAAATGCTAAACAGAATTGGGACGTGAGATATAGTCCACAAGGAAAAGAGCTTCTTCAAAAAGCTATTTTTTAAGCTCTTTTCTTTCGTTAAAACACAATGAAGCAGTTGCGACAACAGCTGATTGTGAGAGAAGACTATTTGTTTACATATTTTAGCGCAAATTGTGTTTTCTTATTGCTTTGAAAAAATCACATGAAGGCCACAAATTGTCACAATGATACTCTAAAAAATCTAGTCCAGACCGCCATTTATGATGATTGTAATCGGCAACCTATTCCACAGCACAAAAAAAAGAGGGTTATACTATAACCGCGCTGGCAAACAGAGAAGCCGGTGTTTCATATAGGATGAAAAATTAGTCGCGACAAAAGGCCTCTGAATTACACTTACTTTTATGTATAATACTGGGCTAGCGAACCAGGCGAATTAATGAAAATTTAAAAATATGTGTTTCAATAACACACTGATACTGTGTGGCATAAGCCGATTAGTAAATCTTAATTTTTCTTTTTTGTAACTATGAATAAATTGGCTGCAACAAACTAATTTTTCTTAAATTTTATACCGGCACTTCGCGCAACTCACAAATACAAATCACTGACCTATGGTTGGATGTAATTTCTTTGTGTTTCTGTCTTCTTCTTCTTCCAAAATCGCAACAAAATAGAATCTGTTCTATTTCCTTGCGATAAATTTGCTAGTGTCACTTACAGAGCTTTGACGTTTCTAGTCATAAAAAGCTCTACTGCGTATCTTGCTCTAACGTATAGAAGAAATCATGTTGTTTCGGTGAGTTTTGGGTAACTATATTGCACGTTCCAACTCTGTTTAGCACTTCAAGTGCTAAAACCAAATCTAATTCTACCGTCAAATTTGGTTTAATTTTACCGTCGCCATTGAGAAACTAGAGAGAAAAGAGAGTTGCGCTCTCTTCTCTCATACGGTTTTCACAGCAGTGTTGCCGAATGGATACATTAGTATCCATTTGGATACTTTTTTCTCTTAAATTTTGATGGACACTTTTTATTTTGCCCTAGTGCAAATTTGGATACTTTTTTACCAAAAAATATTTTGCAAAGATTTATTGTATAAATGGTGGCAACTTGTTATTATGGTTCAATGTTGCTTTGTTGAACATATTTTTCTTATCCAACCGATATGTTGGATGAGTGCAAATGCAGCATAAGTTCTTTTGCTAATATTTTCACTCACATGCGACCCTGGTGCACTCGTGTTGTTTGACAGATCACTTAATTTTTATCTGACTAGCATCGCAGCTACTACATAAAGTTTTAGTTTCCAAAATAAAAAAAAACTGCAAAACTAAATCAACTAAAATATGGACAAGTAAGTTTATATATGCATACATATGTACTTTATTATAAGCACTCGGCTACTATACACGTTGAATAAACATTAGATTCGTAACAAGAGGAAAACGGCCATGTTCCAGCAACGATGCTGAAATTCTCAGTTCTTCGGATTCTGAAGGAGAGTAAGTACTATATTTCCTAAATTTATGATCCAAAATAAGAATCCGTTTTCTAAGGCCACAAGATCCGTGCACCAGCAAAAAACGCAATCGCCGTTTTCGTGACCAGTGGTCGAACCTATTCCCATGGGTAGAGAAGCGCAAAGAAAAGGCATACTGTCTACTTTGTGATAAATTTTTGATCAATTTAGAGACACATTTACGACGTCATGAAGAGACAGCTTTACATAAGAAGAACCAACAGCTTCAAAAGGATCAGGCACGAGTAGACGATATGATCATCACTCACCAAGAAACAATGATGCAGGAGCAGGTGCGCAATGCAGAATTTTGCTTAATATTATTTGTGTTGATGCATCACTTACCAATATCGATATTTGATTCTTTTCCCGAACTATTTCGTAAGTGTTTTCCTGATTCCAAAATTGCTAGAAACGTAGAATGTAAGCGAACTTCCTACATTATAAAGGAAAAATTGTCAACAAGAGCAAAAAATAAAATTAATTGTAGATGAAACTACAGATGTCAGTACAAGCAAAGCTTTGGCTTTAGTAGCCAGATATTTTGACAAATTACAGCAAAAAACTGTAGATATTTTTTTTGGTTTAGTTCACTTAAAAAGTGGTACGGCTGAGTCAATTTTCAATGCCATTAAAGATCACGTGACTGGCCTCAACATTCCACTGGAAAATATTATTGGATTAGCAACCGATAATGTCAGTGTTATGGTCGGTGAGTTTAATGGACTTTTTGCAAAGTTTAAAGCTGTAAACAGTAATATATTTTTAATGCGATGTATTTGCCATTCATTAAATTTATGTGCTTCACACGCTTGCAAAAAGCTTCCAGTTGATGTTGAAAAACTGGCTAGGGAAGTTTATGGCTTTTTCGCACATAGTGCTAAGAGAATCGATGAATTTGCAGAATTTCAAAACTACACTGATGTTAAAAACCAGAAAATATTCAGAGCAGTTCGTTGGCTGTCATTTCAGCAAGTGGTTGATCGTTTGTTGTCCTAATTGGGCCTACTCCAGTTGTTTTTTATTTCATGTTCTGATGATGGTCTTAATAATGCAAAGAAATTGCGGAAAAAATTGGTAATCCATATTTTAAACTATATTTCTATTTTTTATCGAATGTACTTAACATCGTAAATAAAATGAACGTCGAATTCCAATCTGAGTCGTATCGGCTCCATAGGTTGCACAATTGTTTTGATAGCAACTATATGCTAATTTGAACTCGAGGGAAGCGATTTATTAATTATAAAAAAAAACATAAGAAATTTTTATATTGAACTCTGCCACCAAATTACAAAAAGATATGATTTCCAAAATGATGTCATAAAAGATATTTCTTGTCTTAATCCAAATCAATTTAAAGTTGCAAAGAACTCGTCATTTCTAAATCTATTAACTAAATTTCCTCATTTGTTTAAATCAGAGCAGAAAGAAACAATATTTTCGCAATGGCAGTGCCTTAAATTTGATAAGAATATAAAAATTGTCGATGACATTGAATCATTTTGGGGAAATATTTTTTTATTAAAAAATGCTATAAAACAACCTCTTTATGGTGAATTAGTTAAGTTTGTATTTAATATTCTTAGTCTACCGCACAGCTCTGCTGCCGCGGAACGGATTTTTTCGGACTTAAAACTTACTAAAAATGATAAGACAAATAGACTCTCGTTGGAAATGGTTGAAAACATAATGTTTTCAAAGACGCTTAAAAATGAATATATTGATTGAATATGTCAAAATTATTTATCAAAAATGAAATAATTTAACTCATGTACATGTACCTACAATCTATGTTCCTTTTTAATACATGTAATACATGTATGTAATATATGTTATGTTATGTTACTTTGTATAAATGTTATGACTGATGTGCCCATATTCATAAGTAAATATTTAATTTAAAATACCAAAAATTAAGGGAGTTTTTTTTTCAACAGAACAAGTCCGATTTTCATCGAAACTACTTAGTTTTCGTTTTCTTTTTTTTTGATAGGGTGGGCTATAGTGTCATTCATAAATTACTTCTATCTGCCCCCAATTCTAACAACTAAATAATCTTCACATGGTACACTTAGTGGTTTTACCAAACAATATTTTAGCTATTAAAGAAGCAATTTTCTTGTTTGCTAAAAAATGCAAAAACTGGATTGAAACAAAATTCGTCACACTGGTGCACTATAATGAAAAAGTCTCAATTAAATTGAGACTTAGAAAGTTATATGTGTTTAATGTTTTTATACTATGTATTTAATTTGATACTTTGATACTTTTTTTTTTTTATGTGGATACTTTTGGATACATTTTTGGCTTTTGCAGGGATACTTTTATTTTTAATGCTGCGGCAACACTGTTTCACAGCAAAAATTTTACTCTGGCGGTATTTACGTCGAACGCCGGAATTACGTCGGAATTCTATTTAAGCTATCACGCATTTATAGCGCGAAATATTTTAGTTTTTGTGTTGTGAGGTTTTACTGCAATAATTGTAGGTAATCTGTTGCCAGTAATAATTGTAGTAAATTCCCGACTTTTTTTCAGAGCTGTTAGAGCATTTCCGAAGCCAGATTTGGATTCAACGCATCAGAAACCTTCAGAAATATATAGTCTGGTTACTGGGTCTGAATGTTGGTTAAATTTTGTCGGCCTGTGTAATTTACAATAATTTCTATCTCGTTTTTGATTTGTGACGTATCCGCGTATAAAAAAGTGTGAAATTTTAATTTAAGTTTGAGGAAAATTTATTGAAAAATTGATGAGGTTGTTGCTGGTTTACTAAATTTTCGAAATATTGTATTGACTGCCGTTTTTTTATGGTTCCGGGGAGGTCTACTACTTTTGAAGTGATTAATGTCTATAAAAGGTAAATTATTGTTCTGCTAATGAATAATATTCAAGAAATAAAAGCAGTTTTTATAGCATGAATTAAAAACACCTGCAACCTTCTTTTTCCCAAAAACTGTGGTTATGAGATCTAAGTACCAGTAACGTACACGGAAAAAACGAAATTTAAAATTATTGTAAATATTAATCAAAATTTAAGAAAAATTAGTAGGTAATTTAGAAACGGTTTGAGGGTCTATTAAAAATTACTAAGCGTAATATAAAAATTGCATTTAAGCAGGCATTAATTTTTCGAATGCAAGTTTTTAATTTTTACAAAGTAGATATTAAAATTTCTGCAATAATTTATTGTATTTTGAAAATACTGTACTATTTTTTAAAAAGTACATTATAAGGTTTTTATGATGAAATAATAATAACTGAAATTGATTTTTAAAATTTTTTGCATCAGTTATGTAATCTTTTAATTTTGTATTGAATTGAATCATAAGTGGGGTTATTAAACTCTACAATAGAGTTTTGACTCTGTAGACCTAAAGCTAGTTATACTAGTCTTCTGCTAGGAAGACTCATCTGTAATGTGTTGAACAAAATTGGGATGGCCAGCGAGTTTCCGTTGCCGCTTCCTCGACCCCGTCCCAATTCTGTTCAACACATTACTTCTAAGCCAATTAGTAAGAGTTTGACAATATTTATTTTTTTTGCATGAACATGCTAAGAACTCAAACAGAGTACAAATTAAAAATAAAAGAGATATCAAATTCAATATAAGGACTGTCCTAGAAAAAACTTACGTTTTGTTTTTCAGTTATAAGAAATACCCAATAAATTGTTTAATATTTTTTTATTAATAATGACTAGTGTTCAGAATATAAATAACTAAAAAGTAATTAAAACTTTTTTCGTTTCTATAAAAAAATTTTAAATTTTTTTAAGGCCCTTCATTAAATTTTGCACAGTTGTTTCATCGAGAATACGGTACGATCTTTTCCACTAAAGTCTTGTAATTTTTTTACAGTCTTACCACTTGTGATGGCTACATTTGATTTTAATGACAAAATTCATTTTTTTTGGTTGCTACTATTAATTTTAGATTAGACTAAAATTTTAAAATATTTGAACCACCCCAAAATAAATCCTCGAAATCGAAAAGTAAAAGATTGTTTCTATGGATATTTTCGATAATGTTACCTTGAACTGTAACTTATTACGAAAACCCTAAGCTCGTCCATTTCTTTTTTTACTTGGATTAGTGAACATCGCTTTAGTAGTGAACTCAAAAAAAAAAAGAGAACAATTTGGTACGTAATCTTCATAATAAAAATCTGCATAAATTATAAGCATCTCTGCTTTTAATATCTAGGAACTTTAGCTTAAAGTTTTGCTTCTGAAAATTAATTGAAAGTGCTGAGGAATTTTCACTAAGAGAAATTCGGATCAGTCAAAGCACGAGGCTAAAATTTTGTAACGCAAAGGCATAAAAATTTAATTTCGTAGAATTAAATATTCGATAATTTTGATTATTCCATTTAATCAAAAATAAAAGTGAGCTTAATTCAGCTGCACATTGTGGTAAGCACTTGTCACCAACGTCTCAAGAAAGAGATCAGTCTTTTCGGTTTACATGCGGCGCGCGGGTCAAGACTGATTGTATCGGATTATATAAAACAATTAATAGAAAAAATTCTGCTTTTGACTGTTGAAACTCCTTAATATCATTGGTTTTTTCCTTTATCACGAATTGAACATAAAAGTGCCGTGAAAATCTATTTTAATAAAGTGGCAAATTAATTGCTCAAAAATGTATGTATGTACTTATGTACAAACATAGGTACATGCATGTTTGTTTGCGCTAATTTCCAACCCAAAATTTTAAAGGGAAAAATGCTTAAAATCTAAAAGTGTGCTTAAAATCTATAAATACGCTCAAAATCTAAAATTATGCTTAAAATCTAAAAATATATTAAAAATCTAAAAATATGGTCATAAACTAGAAAAATGCTTGAACTTTAAAAACTTGCTTAAAATAATCAAAATCTTATTAAAATCTAAGTTAAAATTCTTAAAAGTTAAAAATGCTTTAGAAATAGTTGAAATTAATTATAAATATTGCACACGTAAAAGCATATAAATGCAGATATAAGATATAATACAAAACTACTACAACTACTATTTACAACAAACGAGTATAAATCGTCTCATCAACTTGTTAGCGCTAACATCGTTGGATCACGATCATAATGTAAGTTTTCTTAATTTTATTTTTATATACATATATTTGCCATTCAAAAATTAAATAAGTTTGGGATTTGAGGTTTAATCTTCTATATTTATGAATAATGATATATCTATTTAAAGTTAAAAGAATATTTTAGAAATGAATTTAAAAAGAAAATAAAATTTAAGTATTTCGAAACATACATATGGAAGTCATACCCCCCTTAATAAAAATATGGATTTGTTAAGTGACACCATATTATACGTACATACATAGTTACTAAGCAAGAGATTTTTTTTTGGTCATGCGCAGAATAATTATGCTCATGTAAATAGTAAAACAGGTTTTTGTTAACTTTTTTGGTAATGCGCTCTCTTGCTTACAGATCATGTCCGGCCCAAAAGCCGGCTGTAGAAAAGTCGAGTGTATAAGATTACAGCATGAAATGTATGTCAAATGATAGAGCTCGATGAGCTTAAACACAATATATAGGGTTGCCTTGCCAAAGCCTGTCCTAAATATGGGTTACAACCCGTTTTTTGGGCCATTTTTTTTAATAAAAAGTGTATAAGATTACAGCATGAAATGTATGTCAAATGAAAGAGCTCGACGAGCCTAAACACAATATATAGGGTTGCCTTGCCAAAGCCTGTCCCAAATGTGGGTTGCCACCTTTTTTTTGGCCCAAGTTTTTTCAGAAAAAAGTTTATGGTTTGAGATTGCAGCTTGATATGTATGTCAAATATAAAATATATAATGTTGCCCAACCATAAACTTTTTTCTAAAAAAACTTTGCCCAAAGAACAGGTGGCAACCCATATTTGCGACTGGATTCGGCAAGCAAATATATATTTTATTAGAGATCATTAAGTTCTGTTATTTGACACACATTTCAAGCTTAAATCTCATACCGTAAACATTTTTCTAAAAAAACTTGGGCCAAAAAAACAGGTGGCAGCCCACATTTTGGACGGGATTCGGCAAAACAGCCTTATATATTTTATTAGAGATCATGAAGGTCTATCATTTGACACACATTTTAAGCTGAAATCTCAAAACATAAACATTTTTCTGAAAAAACTTGAGCCAAAAAAAAGGTGGCAACCCACATTTATCACATAACACACATTTCAAGCTGAAATCTCAAACCAGAAACATTTTTCTGAAAAAAAATTGGGCCAATAAAATGTGGCAACCCACATTTGGGATAGGATTTGGCAAGGCAACCCTATATATTTTATTAGAGATCATCAAAGGCTATCATTTGGCATACATTTCAAGCTACGGTCTTAAACCATAAACTTTTTTCCAAAAAAAGTTTGCCCAAAAAACAGGTGGCAACCCACATTTGGGACGGGATTCGACAAGATTACTCGAAATATTTTTTTTAAGGCTCATCAAGATCTTTCATAAACATTTTTCTGAAAAATCTTGGCCCAAAAAACAGGTGGCAACACATGTTTGCGACTGGATTTGGCAAAGCAACTCTATATTGTTACGAAATTTCCTGTCCCTTTGACAGTAATTTCAATCTCTTACACTTTTCTGAGTTCGATCACTGGATTGTGTAATAATCAAGAAAAACGCAATCTTTATTAATTATAAAATGGATTATTTAAATCACAAACGTAAGTTTTTACACAGTACAATTGTTTATTTAATCTTTACATTCAAATTGTATACACAAACGTTATACTTTATTACTTAAAATCCACTATATCACTTTAGTACTTAAATTCAAATGTTCTCACTTAAGATCCACTGTGTTCCACTGTTCAATATCAACTGTGTCTCTGCTGCTCATATGACAGCCTTTTATACTAAAGTCACCATTTGCTAGAACCATCTGCCGTTGTCTAGAATGTCGTTTCCAGTGCCTTCTAGATAGCGATTATCGGCGTTGATAATGTCGTACCACTTTATCATTTATAGTACAGAAAACATGCTAAATGTCGCTAGATGGTGTTAATTTTCTATGGTCAGTGATGCAAGTATTTTTCTACGGTCAGTGATCCACGTATTTTTCTACAGTCAGTGATGCAAGTATTTTCTTACGGTCAGTGATGCAAGTATTTTTCTACGGTCAGTGATGCTAGCTAATATCGTTTAATTTTTATTACGAGAGTTTTCTGGCATAAACCGAATTTCGCTACACTGCCCTCCGCTTAAACTTGTTCGTCCCGAACAAGAGTCTCTCCATCTCTAGTATAATTTACCTTTGTTGCCGGGGTATTTTTGGATTCGATACACAACATCATTAATCCTTGTGACGATCCGATAAGGTCCCTCTTAATGAGTCTGTAATTTAGGAGACAAGCCTCGTTTTCGTTGTGGCTTGTGTAGCAGCACTAATTGACCTTCTTTGAACCCTTCAGTATTTGCTCGCAAGTCATATCGAGCTTTCATCTTGTCGCTAGCCAATTGAGTACGTCTCCTAATGAGCTCGTGTATATCTGCTAGTTCTTCTCTTTTCTGCGATGTGTAATCGTCAGCGTTGGTCGTTTCTCGGACAGCGCTTACTCCGTACTTCAAATCTGCTGGAAGCCTTAAGTCCGTACCAAAAATTGCTTTTGCTGGCGTAACTGTAGTGGTATCGTGTATTGACGATCGATAAGCCATCAGAAACATTGGTAGATGCTCATCCCAATCTTTTTGTCCTTTGTCAACAACCTTTTCCAGATGCTCCTCTAGAGTACGGTTGAACCTTTCGACCATGCCATCGGACTGAGGATGCAATGCTGTGGTACGTGTCTTCTGTATTCTAAGCATGTCACAAACCTCCTTAAAAAGTGCCGACTCAAAATTTCGTCCTTGGTCGGAATGCAACTCAAGGGGAGCTCCATATCGGCAAATTCAATTTTCGATGAAAATGTCTGCCACTGTTTTTGCTTCTTGATTGGGAATGGGATATACTTCTGGCCACTTACTGAAGTAATCAATTACCACAAGGATGTATTTATTTCCTGCATTGCTAATTGGAAAAGGTCCCGCTATATCCATGGCTATCCTCTCAAAGGGAGCTCCAACGTTATACTGATGCATTTTTCCCCGAGTGCGGTGCCTTGGTCCTTTAGCAATTGCACATTGGTCACAACGGCGGATCCAGTCAGCAACTGTTTCTTGGCATCCTACCCAATAAAACCGTTTCTTTATTTTCTCTGTGGTTTTTGGTACGCCCAGACGTCCACCACTAATCCTTGATAATCCTTGATTATTTCTTTAAATTGTTCCTTTGGAATAACCAGCAGTTTTAAGCGAATTTTACCATCCTCGCTTTTCCAGATTCGGTAGAGGCAACCATCATGCAACTCCAAACTTTGCCATTGCGCCCAGTATGCTTTACAGATTTGGCTTTCACTTGATATTTCTCTCCACGCCGGTTTCCTACCCAGCTCTTTATACTTAATTATAGTTGCCAAATCTGTGTCACTGCGCTGGTCCCGTTGTACCTCCTCTTTTGTCCACTTTTCTTCTGGCAAAACGTTCAAAAGGCGCACATCAATTGTTCCAGCTTTACTTTCCGTTCGTGAACAATGACCGCATTCAATTTTACATTGACGACGGGAAAGTGCATCCGCATTTCCATGCTGGCTTCCTTTGCGATGTTCTATGGTAAAATCATAGCTCTGCAAGCGCTCTATATACCGTGCAATTTGACCTTCTGGATCCATGAATTGCAGTAGCCACCTTAATGCTGCATGGTCTGTCCTCAGGAGGAAGTGCTGCAAATATAAGTACTTATGGAAGTGTTTCACGCATTCCATTACTGCCAGTAACTCTCTCCGAGTTACACAATAATTCCTCTCAGGCTTCGACAGAACTTTGCTGAAATATGCGACGACTTTTTCTTGTCCATTGATGACTTGGGACAAAACTCCTCCAATACCATGGCCACTCGCATCGGTGTCCAATACAAATTTTTCGCCGGGTATTGGGTACGCGAGTATAGGCGCTGTAGACAATAATTCTTTCAGCTTTTGGAATGCAGTTTCCTGTGCACCACTCCATTCGAATTTCCGATTTTTCTGTGTCAGCTCATGTAGACTGCCTGCGACATTTGCGAAACCAGGAACAAAACGTCTGTAGTAAGTGCATAGGCCCAGAAAACTTCGCAACTCATGAAGATTAGATGGTCGTGGCCAATTTTTCACAGCTTTTATTTTATCCTCATCTGTGTGTATTCCTTCTGACGTAACCTTGTGCCCCAGATATTTGACTTCACGCTGGAAAAGTGAGCACTTTTTCGCACTTAATTTTAGTCCAGCTGCCTCCAAGCGCTCAAACACTTCCTCCAGATTTCTCAAGTGGTCATCAAAATCTTTTCCCATGATGATTATGTCATCGAGATACACTAAACAGGTCTTCCAATGTAGTCCTTTGAGCACTCGTTCCATGAACCGCTCAAACGTAACTGGAGCGTCACAAAGACCAAACGGCATGACGTTAAACTGCCATAGACCATTCCCAATACTAAAGCCAGTTTTCTCCTTGTCTTTGTCATCTATTTCCACCTGCCAATATCCACTTTGTAAGTCCAGGGTGGAAAACCATGTTGCTCCAGATAACGTATCCAGTGTATCATCGATTCTGGGTAACGGGTAGCTATCTTTTTTGGTGACGTCATTTAATTTTCTGTAATCCACACAGAATCGCATACTTCCGTCCTTTTTCTTGACAAGCACGACCGGTGAACTCCACGGGCTTTCTGATGGTGCAATGACCTTTTCTCGCGCCATATCCTCTATAAGGCCTTTACTTCCTCTCTCTTAGCGAGTGCTAGTCTCCTTGGGGGTTGACGAATTGGCTGAAAATCACCTGTATCAATGCGATGTTTGACAACTGATGTTTGGCCATTATTTTCTCCTTTGAACGCAAATATCCGCCAATGCTTTTGCAGAAACCTTTTTGCTTTATTTTTGTTCTAGGCAGACAACTCCTTCGTCCATTCTTTCGTCAATACTTCCAAGGCCGATGATTTTGTCAAAGCTGTACCTTTTGTGTCCTGCTGGTCATTTTTACAATTTATAACAGCCGTAACTTCCTCACATTGCGCTATTACTTCACCTTTTTGCATCCATTTCGGCTTATTTGTTGGATTCAAAGTTCGTACCGGTATTTTGCTGTCCGCTCTTGTTTTTACTAGGGTCTTTCCAATAATCAGGTCTTTCTTAAAAATTTTCTTATCTGCTTCCACTACCCACAGATGGCTTGTCCCACAGTCCTCACTTGTTGTAGCCCAAATAATTTCTTCGGTGTTGGGTTCAATTCGACAGCGCTCACTTATGTAGACTCTTGCAATTGTTAATTTTTGTCCACAGCCAACGTCTAAAGGCAACTCTACATTGGCATATCTTAACGTCTTTTTCTTAAGATCCAAAGTGAACCCATTTCGAATCATGAAGTCCACGCCAATGATAACCTCATCGGTGATGTTTGCAACAATAAAATCATGTTCCACAGTTCTGTTGCCGACAAGAATACTCGCTTTAACTTTTCCTACTATTTGCGCAATTTCTCCTGTCGCTGTTCTCAATTGGATCCTATTTAATGGCATTACTCATCGTCTATTAAATAAATCTGTCCTCACAATTGAGTGCGATGCGCCTGTATCCAAATTCAGCTCACATGGTCTTTCGTTGATTTTTCCACCGATGGTAAGGCTGTTGGAATTTCGGCAGAGCTTCGAAACTAAGACTGTGGACAATATGAGACAGCTCACGGTCCGCTGTACTGACTCTCTTTAGTTTAACGACTGCTCTTCGCTACTATTTTCGCCATCGATCACCCTATTTCCAATTTTTCTTCTTGGTGAACGTGATGCGGATCGTTTACGACGCGATTTGCAGTCACGTGCCATGAGTCCCTGCTTGCCACAGTTATAGCAATTTCCGCTGAAGCTTCTGCTGCCGAACGTCGAATTTTCTTCTCAGCCTCCACCTCCATCCGAGGAGTTTTTAATGATGGGCGGCATGTCAACGCAATCGTCTCCTGTGTGAGGGCAACCGTTACTGTTTCATTAAATGTTGTCTTCGGGTTCCTCATTGTCTCGCGTCTGGTCTCTGAGTCACGTATGCCGTCAATAAATGCCTCTATTTTGAATTTTTCAGCTACGACACTTAACTCGTCAGGATAGGAAAGGTATGCCAATCGTTCAATATCCGCAGCATACTCCTGCAAGGACTCACCATATTTCTGGATACGACTTTTCAACTCCAGTCTGTGAATCTGCTTCATGTGGTCACTGCCATATTTTTGCTGTAATGCATCCATCACTGCCTTGTAATTCTTTTGCTCCGCCACTGGGACCGATTGCAATATTTCTGCAGCTGCGCCTTTTAATGCCACAATTAGCGCTTCTGCTGCGCTATCGTTATCCCAACGATTATGAGCAGATGTTGTCTCGAACTGGAGCTTGAAAACACTAAATGGCGTTGTCCCATCGTACGTGGGTGCCTAAAGCCTCTCTGCGCTGGTTTCTCTTATTACTTGAGTGGTTGGTCCGCTTATTTCCAACTGTTGTATCCTTTTATTAACATCTTCAACATTATTTTGAACTTTTTCAAGATTACTTTGAACTTTTTCAAACTTATCTTGGGCTTTTTCCTTGATTGATTCAACGTCGTCTCGTAACTCAATCACTTTTGCATCGAGGCCATTTACCATTTTGGCAACCTCCGTTCGAACAGCCTCGTGGATCTGCGTCGCGTTCTGACTCAATCTCTGATCAATCTGTAGCGCGTTCTGACTTAAGCTCTGATCAATTTCTTTCCGAACCTCCTGGATTTGCAGCGCGTTCTGACTTAACTTCTGGTCTATTTGCAGTGCATTTTGACTCATCTTCTGGTCTATTTGCAGTGCATTTTGATTTAAGCTCTGACCAATTTCTTCCCGAACGGCCTGGATATTGTTATTCATCTGTAGATTTATTGTTTGCGTCATCGCCATTAACATTTTCTCGAACTTTGACATATCTACAACTTCACCACTTGCAGCCATTCCAGAAGCTTCCTCCATTTTCGCTGTTGATTCTGAGATATCACTATAAAATTCATGCTCTTCCAGGTCTACCCATTGAGCCTGCCGTAAGCGTTTCTGTAACTCCAACTTTCCGCCAGATGATTGCAGATTCAGCTGCTGCAACTCCTTCTTCAGTTGATCCACTTTTACTTCGTCAAACTTAACCATTTTATATTGTTTTTTTATTTATTTTGTGTTTTTATTTGATTGTTAATTCTTTTTACACAATCCCACTTCTGACACCAATTGTTACGAAATTTCCTGTCCCTTTGACAGTAATTTCAATCTCTTACACTTTCTGAGTTCGATCACTGGATTGTGTAATAATCAAGAAAAACGCAATCTTTATTTAATTATAAAATGGTTTATTTAAATCACAAACGTTAGTTTTTACACAGTACAATTGTTTATTTAATCTTTACATTCAAATTGTATACACAAACGTTATACTTTATTACTTAAAATCCACTATATCACTTTAGTACTTAAATTCAAATGTTCTCACTTAAGATCCACTGTGTTCCACTGTTCAATATCAACTGTGTCTCTGCTGCTTATATGACAGCCTTTTATACTAAAGTCATCATTTTCTAGAACCATCTGCCGTTTTCCAGAATATCGTTTCCAGTGCCTTCTAGATAGCGATTATCGACGTTGATAATGTCGTACCATCCGCCATTATCCAGAATGTCATTTCCAGTGCCTTCTAGATGGCGATTATCGACGTTGATAATGTCGTACCACTTTATCATTTATAGTACAGAAAACATGCTAAATGTCGCTAGATGGTGTTATTTTTCTACGGTCAGTGATGCAAGTATTTTTCTACGGTCAGTGATGCTAGCTAATATCGTTTAATAATTATTACGAGAATTTTCTGGCATAAACCAAATTTCGCTACAGTATTAATTTCGATATTCTTCTTTCTTCGACTTTTTTCCACATAATATTTTCTTTGTGCTACAAGCCCCTTTTATTGTATGACTTAAAGAGTTCGGTTTTTGGCTAACAAGAATCCCCCATCCGACGAGCTGAGTACAGGCTTCCAACAAGCATTCACAAGTTAGCCAATTCATTTAAGTCTGGTCTATTACACACTCTTTCGAATGTCTCTTTTCATTTGAGCCCAATATCTCTCAATTGGGCGAAGCTCTGAGCAGTTGGAAGAATTAACTATTTTTAGTGCAAAATTGATCTTTTTACTCTGATACCGTGCCATCGTAGCTTTAGAGCAGGGGTCGGCACGACATAGCTCAATTGTGCGCTCAAAGCAACACCATGACAAAGCAACATCATGCGCGGATGTAGTTATTATCGTCTGTTATGCACATAGAGAATTTTTTTTACAGCTATGCCAAATAAACGAATTCACAACGAAAAGGCATTACGAATCATTTCAGATGCGTTTTCGTCGTCAATTCGTTATTTTCATTTGACGACATATAACAAAAAAAGGCATTGCGCTCTAATTTTATTAAAAATTTTTAAAATCTGTATACTTTTCCTAATCTTTTTTTATTTTTCACTTTCTGCCGCAACATTCATTTCGCAAACGATTTCTGCGAAAAATTTCTTGCGGTGCAGACTCTTTCCTCTCACCAACACAATCAAACTTTTAATTTTGCCGACCCCTGCTTTAGAGCAGCCATCGGCACGCTGTTACTTATGAGTAGCAGAGCTACTTTGCTTGTATACGTATACAACAAAAGAGAATAATAAATATCAGATCATTTCGTATGCGATTGTTGAACAAGCAACACCACGTCCCTTTATGCTCTGTTTTCTTGTCATTTACGTACATTGTATTCCGTTTTGTTTTCAAACTTTGAAATTTTCTCATTTTCACTCACACGTTTGTGTAGAGTAATGAGAGGTTGCTAAATCAGGCCAGAGCATCACTGTATCCTCATCTGTACGAATAAATGGTTGAACACGATTTTCGAGGCACTCGTCTATATAAAGCAGGGGTCGGCAAAATTAAGTGTGAGTGTGTCGGTAAGAAGAGAGAAGCTGCACCGCAAGAAATTTTTCGCAGAAATTATTTGCGAAATGAATTTTGCGGCAGAAAGTGAAAAGTAAAAGAATTATTGAAAAAGATAGTTAGACTGTAAAAATAAGAGCGCAATGAATTTTTTGTTGTATGTCGTCAAAAGAAAACAACGAATTTACGACGAAAAGGCATTTAAACCGCGTCATAATGCTTTTTCGTTGTAAATTCGTTCATTTGCCATAGCTGTAAAAAAAATTCTCTATGTGCATAGCAGACAAGAAGAACAACAGCCGTGCTTGATGCTGCTTCGTCAATGGCTTTTCGACAACTGAATGAAAGGGAATAAGAATACGCGTGATATTTGAGCGCACAATTGTGCTATGTGGTGCCAACCCCTGATATAAACTTTGGAATTGATTGTGCCTTGCGTAACAAAGAAACTGCTTCTGAGGCCACAGGTGCATATGGCCTGCCAAACCATATATTGCTTCGGAAATATCGAATTTTTTTTTTTCTCTGAATTTACTAGGCACATGCCCCTTCTTCGGTGACGTATAATATTCGTGCCCAAGTAGCTGCTTAAAATCTGCTTTAACGTAAGTTTCGTCGCCTATAACGCAGCAATCAAATTTAGTCAGGTACCTTTCATACAATTTTCGGGCTCGCATCTAATCCATCAACTGCTCTTCATCAGAAAAGTCTGGTACTTTTTGTACTCTATATGTCTTCAGCTTACCTTTCTCCATTATACTTTGTACAGTAGATGTTGATATACCTGCTCTAGCCGCCATATCTTGCACTGAGGTGTTGGGATTCTGCCTAAAAAGACGATTCACTTTCGTCGCTACCTTTCGGACAGAAATTCTGCTTTTTTGCCTTAACCTTTTTCCGGGAACAGGTAGACCCTTCTTATATTTAGAAGTAACCGTAAAGAGAGTTTTATCTGATGCACCAACTATTTTTGCCATAGCTGAATATTTTAATTCTAGATTTTGCAGGTATGAGGATAAAATCAATTCGCGAACTTTTTCTTGCTTGCTAGATATCTTTGTCGTTAGAAGTGCTATATTCAAGTGTTATACATCATATCAAACGTCACTTTATGTCAAACAAAGATTGTGTCTTTTAAGACGTATAAGAATATCAGGTAGAGTATAATATTAAAAAAAAACCTAAGTTTTTTCTGGAACCGTCCTTAATAAAAATTACTAATCTAGAAATAATATTTCTATAACTACTTTTTATAAATTATAAAGCGGGAATCATATTGTTACGAAATTTCCTGTCCCTTGACAATAATTTCGATGTCTTATACTTCTCTGAGTTCGATCACTGGATTGTGTAACAATCAAGAAAAACGTAAAATTAATTTAATTATAAAATGGTTTATTTAAATCACAAACGTTAGTTTTTACACAGTACATTTGTTTATTTCCTCTTTACATTCAAATTGTATACACAACCGTTTTACTTTATTACTTAAAATCCACTGTATCACTTTAGTACTTAAATTCAAATGTTCAACTGTCTTACTTAAGATCCACTGTGTTCAACTGTTCAATACCAACTGTGAGTCTGCTGCTCATATGACAGCCTTTTATACCAAAGTCACCACTTTCTTGAAATATCCACCACTATCCAGAATGCTATTTCCGGTACCTTCTAGATACTACGCTGATGCTCAAACTTTAGCATTTACAGTACAGAAAACACACTACAAGCCGCTAGATGGTTTTATTCGGTCAGTGATGCTAGCAAGTACAGAAACCACTCGAGATGTCGCTAGATGGTTTTATTTTTCTACGGTCAGTGATGCTAGCTAGTATCGTTTAATTTTCATTTCGAGCATTTTCTGGCATAAAGCAATTTTCGTTACAATATATTACAATATGAAATATGTAAAAATTTTAATGTCGCAATTTATTGAAATTTAATAAATTCTTTTTAAAATTTCAAAGCTTTTAGGTGATAACTAAAATGAAAAAAATAATTTTTAATATGCACTTATTAAAAAATGTAAACTGAAAATAATTACAAACTAGAATAGAATTTTTCATAATGATTTTTTATTTATTACTATAAAAGAGTAATATTTGACTTCAGATTTTAATTTTTATAATCTCCTATTAATTTTTAATAAAATTTGAGATGGCGTTTTTTCGGTGTACCGTGCACTTCGGGCGCCCGGGGCAAAGAAATTATTTGTGGCCCCTACCGAAAAAAATTGTCGTGTTTATTGCCAAAAGTTTCATTTGACTTATCACAAAAAACAAAAATAGAGAGTCCTTATTTTTGACATTCATAAACCCTAGCAAAATAAGATATATTTTCATTCATTTGGCCGCCTCCCTAAATCTTGCTCCCACCTGAGGTGCAAGAATTAATCGGTATTTCGAAAATTTAAAACACTTTAATGAGTGAGTTATTTAAGACAAGAGTTCGCCCAGTGGTTGAAATACAACCTAATTTTTAATATTTAATATGATCACGTTCGGTGTATATAGGCTCATGGCAAAGGTCCAAAAATATTGTCCCATGACGGAAAAGGCTTTTCTAAAACGTTTTGGTTTGATTTAGCCTTTATAGTTGTTGTTAAAAATTGAAGTTCGCAGGTGCGATAATAGGATATAGCTCCCCATACCATAACACCGCCACACAAAACACAATTTTTTGTTATCGTTCCAAAATTAAAATCATGATATCGTGTTGTTATATCCCTACCACTATCTCTTTCTCTTTCTTAGGGTGAAATCTATCTCCGTACCAAATTTCATCAAAATCGGTCCATTATTTTAGTTGTGAAAACATATTTTCCTACTGAAGGCGTGGCACCGTCCACTTTAAAACAAATAGCTTTTCTCAGTATTCAATCTATGTCTATACCAAATTGCATCAAAATCGGTTCATTAAATTAGCAGTGAAAACGCCTGTAAGAGGTGGCATAGCATGGGCTATAAAAACATTTTCTTAAGGTGCATATTTAAGGTGGTCCTCATACAAAAATATTTTTAAAATAACATTTTCACAAAGACCACGAAATCGATTCACATGAAATTTACACCACGTGTCTTTTATATCAAGAAGCATAGCTTAGGATTCGTATTCAGTGACCTCCAAGACTCCGTATACCGAATTCGGTACAAATCGGTGGACTTCCAAGAATTTGGCCATGTTGATTTTCTGAACGGATCACACGTCTTTTAGAAGATTTTCATGAGACGAAAATTTTAAGACCTCGTATTGCTTGATTGTTCCAGCCAATTTTTGGCCGCGAAGGTGATCCGCTTGACGTGAAACGTCCCATATATGGGACGGTCTTTAACAAACCGAACACTTTTCGGATGACGCATTTTTGATTTGGCTGAAAATTTTTTTATGGGTTCTGTATCGAAAAAGAGGAGATACGTGTTCGTTAATAATTTAAAAAAAAAAATATTTTTTATTAAAGATAATTTTCTTAGCTTTAAAATGACATTAAAATCTATTGCCTAGCTTTAATAGAACCGGAGCTATGAATTTTTGAAAGTGAAAATCACGAAATTCTCAAATTTTGAATTCGCTCTATTTTGAAAAAAAAACTTTTTTTTCAAAATCCTCAAATACATATCTCTTCTTTTTCGATACAGAACCCATAAAAAAATTTTCAGCCAAATCAAAAATGTGTCGGTCAATTTTTGTCAAAACTCGTTCGGTTTGTGAAAGACTGTTCCATATAGATAAATACATCAATATCTTAAAAACTAGAGCCAATTCAGTACTTTCATGAACATATTCGTAGACTGGGTACCTAAAATTATAGAAATCCGCAGAGACATCCAGGGTAACAAAAAAAAAAGTTAATTGTGTTGAGCTGTGTAATCGCTTACAACTTCTAGCACATCCTTAGTAAAAAAGTTGTTATATTCCTCCATAAGTTTAATTCCTCTTTCTGCCATGTCAATTACGACTCGTAACTTGCTTGCCAATTCCATCCCCTTAAGGAAGCTTTCACTTATATGCCATGTCGACGGATCACTTTTGAGAAATTCATCACTTAGTTCAAATCATTTGAAAAAATTTTTAGTTTCACTGCAAACAAATTGCTCAACTCCTTTATTTATAATTCCTGAAATTTCATTTGTTTTCATCTGAAATTATTTACTATATAAACGACCCTAACTGACCCTAAATGCAATGATGCCAAAATTGAATTACGCATGCGTGACTTGTTCATTTTTTCATTTCATTCCTTCATTCTCACTTACATTTTTGATCTCAGCAGCAGCAACGTAATTTGCTTTTACTTAAAATAGCTTGAAATCTTTAAAATAATAATTAGAAATAGAAAAATAAAGTGTCGGTAATTTAAATAAAAGAAAAAGAAAGAGTTTTTACTAAACGGAAAAAGAAAAGCGAACAAAAAGTTGGAGTTACAACAAAAAAACCTAACCTAAAAGAAAGTGAGTTACCCCCCGCAACGCCCGTGAAAACCCAAGGTGATTTTTAAAGTATTCCCCGGCATCGCCTGGAGCGGTGAACATAATTTGGTCCTTCGAGCCTCTTGTACCTGGGAAGTTTTTTGCAGCAGTCGCAGTTTAATTCAGTCTATTCTCGTGACGTCGTTGGGATCTCATTTTATCAAGTCAGTATTGCATGCATTTTACAAAGTCTCATACATACTTAAACAGATAACGGAAAATTTTTGGAAAACCGCGTGTCTCAATATTGTTTTTTCTTTTTGACTCTTGTACACCGTTTTGGGTTCCGTTAACTTCGTAACAGTTTTCATATCTTGCCACTTTTTACGTGACACCTGATTATTCAGATTACGGTTTCTGAAGTGTTTTAAATAGAAGTACACCTTCGTAAAATTCTGCCAATTCGCCACGATTTAAGAATTGATTTCGGATTTGCAGTATTTTTTTTTTAAATTTTGTGACGACTTTTTTCACAACTTTGAATTCACAAATTTTGCTTCCACATTGCCTCAGAAGGAAAATTTTTCTCACCACTTTTTTTTTAAGAAATTAAATTTTGAAATTTTTTTCGAAAAACAATGTCACCACTTGATTTGTTTATACGTGCAGCCGATCGTATGGTAGAATTTGAAGCGTATTTTACGACGGTTGTGCCTGATTATTCTTCGATTTCGCTAGAACTTGAGCAAGGTGAACTCAAAGGTATTTGGGGCAAGCTGAAGGACTCATACGAAAGTTGTCTCGCAAAAGACGAAATTAAAGATGACGTCCAAGTTGTTAAATCCAAGTATCATGAGTCTCACAAATGCTTCATCCGTTGCATGACTACTATTAACAAGGCTCTGGTTGAATTGTCCCAAAAAAGAACAAAATTAACAGCAGTATTGAATAGTGTCTCATCAAACGTGTAAGTTCCTCCATGTGACAGAGAAGAGTTTCATGGAAGTTATGTAACATGGCCTACATTTAGAGACATGTTCAGGGCAATTTATGTTAATAATGCAACTGAAGCCAAAGAAATTGTACAAAAGGCTCCGCTTACAAATGAAGGTTTCCTTATTGCATGGGAAAATCTAAAAGCTCAGTACGAGAATAAAAGAATTTTAATAAACAATCAGCTTAAAGTTTTGTTTAATCTTCCGACATGCAATCAGGAATCCGGAAGTTGTCTCAAACGCCTTCAACGGGACATAAATAATTGTATTTCGGCATTGCAGTTGTATCAAATAAATATACAAAATTGGGATGCAATTTTTGTTTTCTTATGTTCCTCACGTCTCCCAAAACATAGTCTTGCTCTCTGGGAGCAGTCGGTCAAAAATAAAACCGAAATTCCAAAATGGAAAGAATTGGATAGTTTTCTCACTGACAGATTTCAAACTCTTAAAACTGTTTCAGATTTTCGTTGCTCCACTTCACCGAACTCTAATGTTTCAAAATATCATAATGCTGCTCAGATATCAAAATCTCTTAACAATTATCACAATAAAAACGATTTTTCATAATGTAGGTTGTGTAAAGGCTCTCATGCATTAAGATCTTGTCCCAAGTTTTTAAATATGAACTTTCAAGATCGTTTTTCTGCGGTTAAGCAGTATCATTGCTGTATTAATTGCCTCTCTGCGTCTCATGAACTAAGAGACTGCAAGAGCAACAACACTTGTCTAAAATGTAAGAAGCAGCATCACTCGCTCTTACATAAAGACCTTACAAATGCACAACAATCTATTCCAATACAGAAAGTTGCACACCCTCAAAGCTCAACAGGTGCTAGGCCTAAGCAACAAAATGATGCACCAAGCAACTCTTCTGTTTCTCATGCAACAATCATACAGTCCACTTCGATAAATTCAAATCCTACAGAAACAGTACAAACCTGTTTTAACACAGTTACCAAAAAAGTTTTACTTGGTACTGCTTTGATAAATGTTTTTCATTTGGGAATAACATATAAAGCTCGGGCTCTTATTGACCCAGCATCAGAAGGTACATTTGTATCTGAACGTATACGAAATCTTTTAAAACTTCCTACTAAAGCTGTGTCAGCTCAAGTGTCTGAACAGCGCCAACAGCACCAAACCTACTCAGGTTTCATCTTTTTTTATTGGATCTCCATCTGATCCGAATGTACAAATCGAAGTCACTGCGCTCGTTGTACCCTAAGTCACTAGAAATTTGCCCTCGCATTCCTTTGACCCCACTTTACACGCTGAGCTGCCAAAGCTCAACTTTGCTGATGCCAATTGTTTCAAAAGTTTAACCATTGATCTGCTGATTGGTGGCGATTTATATCCACTTGTGATACTTGGTGGAATTCACAAAAAAGTTTTAGGTTCTCTTGTGGCTCAAGAGACCATTTTTGGTTGGATCCTTACAGGACCAATTCCTGATACACAAATCAACGATCAGAACAAAACTATTGTTTCTTATAACACTGAAGTCTCATTAGACGAAAAGCTCAGTAAATTTTGGGAAATAGAGGAAATTCCAAAAAAATTTATTTCTTTACATTCTGACAACTGTTGCGAAGAAATTTAGAGTAAATCTGTCTCCAGAAACTCAGATGGACGTTATATTGTAGATTTTCCTTTTAAAGCATCTTTTTTAAAGCAAAATAGTCTTGGTTCCTCAAGACATATTGCAATTTGCCAGTTTCTTCCAAATGAAAAGTCTCTTAATCGAAAGCCTGAGCTAAAGGCAGAGTATAATAATGTTTTGAAAAAATATATTGTACTTAAACATATGGAAAGAGTTAATTTTCCAAAATTTGTTCTAAATCCTCGCCATTTTTATCTTCCCCACCATGCTGTAATAAAACCAGAAAGCACAACAACAAAAATTAGAGTTGTATTTAATGCTTCAAGCAAGTCATCAAATGGCACATGTCTCAACGACATTCTTTACACAGGCCCTGTGCTCCAAAACGATCTTATGCTCTAGATTCTAAAGTGGAGATTTTTCGCTTACGTTTTCAATACAAAAAATGTGTAAACAAATACTCGTAAGTCCTCAGCATACTCCATTTCAACGAATTGTATTTCGAGACAGCGAAAATAATCAAGTACAGGACTTTGAGCTCAAGACAGTCAATTTTGGAGAAAATTGCGCTCCTTACGTGGCAATAAGAACTCTGTTTCAACTTGCAGAAGACAAAAAGTCACATTTTCCGGTCGGTGCACAAATTCTCAATGAAACAATGTACGTTGATGACATCTTAGCGGACGCACACGATATCTCAAGTGCAATAGAGGCTCGTAATCAACTCATTGACATTCTTAAAAGTGCATGTTTTGAATTGAGAAAATGGACTTCGAATTCAATTGACAAAAGCACGGCAAAAACACTTGGTATTTTTTGGAATGCTAGTTCAGACTCTTTCAATTTTTACACTCTACCCTTCCAATACAAAGAATCATACACAAAAAGAGAGGTTATAAGTATGATTGCAAGACTGTTCGACCCTGCTGGCTGGCTATCTCCCGTTACAATAACGGCCAAAATAATTATGCAACAGTTGTGGCTTGATAAAATCGACTGGGATGATAACTTAAAACCAGTCTCGCTTCAAAAATGGCAGAATTTTTTATCAAACTATTCAAAAATTAAACTAATTTCAATTCCACGATGGATTCAGTATGGCCCTACAAGCAAAACTGAATTTAATGGATTTTGCGATGCCTCTGAAAAGGCATACGCTGCTGCGCTCTATGTTCGCACTGAAAACTATCACAAAATTAGTTCTAATCTCTTGTTTCAAAAACGAATAAATACATTGTCACTACCAAGGTTAGAACTCTGTTGAGCCGTTTTATTAGCTAACATGATTGAGTCAGTAACTCCAAATTTGAATATTGATTGTAATTCTATATATTTATGGACGGATTCGACTATTGCACTTTCTTGGCTCAAAAAACCACCCTGTACTTGGGCGACTTTCGTCGCAAATAGAGTTTCAACAATAATTGAAAAATTCGGTAGCAGAAATTGGTCTCATATTGAGGCACACTCAAATCCCGCTGATCTAGCAACCCGGAGGGAATATCCTGCGGAGCTTAGAGCTAATGAGTTGTGGTGGCATGGACCCTCTTGGCTTCAACTGCTTAAATCTCAGTGACCAGAAAATTCAATAAATCAACAATTAGACACTACTGTTGAAATGAAAAAAATTAAAACTCATTTTGCTAGCTCTGCGATAAGTGAAGATATTTTAAATCGATTTTCATCACTGCCAAAGGCATTTCGTGTATTGTCATATGTGTTTCGTTTCTTTAAACGAACACATTAATTGACGCGAGCAGATGCCTCATTTCCTTAAAAAGCAATTTCAGCTGCTGAAATAAACATTATAAAAATTCGACTGATCATACTCGCACAGCAGTGTCATTTCTCAAACGAATATTCAATTTGGAGAATAAAAAATCAATTTCGTCAAAAAGCTCAATTTTGACTCTGACTCCATTTTTAGACTCAGACAAGGTGATCAGAGCTAATGGGCGCCTAGCATCCTCAATGTCGCTCACTTACAATGAACGACATCCCATCATTATTGCGTATAATAGCAGATTAGCGCGCTTATATGTTCAATTCATACATGAACTGTCACTCCATGGTGGAAATTAACTCGTTTTACGCCTCATTCGGCTAGAGTTTTGGGTTCCTAAAATCAAAAACTTAATAAAAATGTGCATACATAATTGCAAGATATGTGTTGTGTATCGCAAAAAATTACATGGTCAGATGATGCCGCCTTGCCTCCTTTGAGAACGGCTCTATACCGCCCATTTGCAAATACTGGACTCGACTTTGCAGGGCCTTTTGATATCAAAAGTTTTACTGGTCGGTACTGCCGAATAACAAAAGAGTATGTTTGTCTCTTTGTCTGTTTAGCCACAAAAGCCATTCATTTAGAGCCAGTTAGTGACCTATCGACGCCAGCTTTTCTAGCCGCACTCTCACGTTTTGTCTCACGAAGAGGCTGTCCCAATCGAATTTATTCTGACAACGGTAGGAACTTTTTAGGAGCATCAAGAGAACTTGCTATAGACCTAGCGAATTTCGTAAAAGTAGTTCGCGATGACGCCGTCTATAAATATGGTATTCAAAAACTTTCGTGGCATTTCATCCCAGTTTCTCATATGGGAGGACTCTGGGAGGCTGGTGTCAAAAGTTTCAAGCAGCATTTTCGTAAAGTCTCAGGTCACCTCAAATATACTTTTGAAGAATTTGCAACTTTACTTTCGCTTATCGAAGCTTGCCTCAATTCACGTCCGCTTAGTCCGTCGTCAGAAAATATCTCAGATTTTGCAGTATTGACTCCTGGACATTTCCTCATCGGCTCGCCTCTATTAGCTCCTGCAGAACCAGAAGAAAACGTCAACTCAATAAGTTAAAATAACCGTTGGCGACGCTTAAAGGCGATGCAGCAAGAGTTATGCCGCCGATGGAAGGACGAGTATTTGAAGGAATTACATAAACGCAACAAGCGGAAAGACCCTCAAAAGAATCTACAGATTGACGATCTTGTTGTTGTACGCAATGAACTTGTAGGTCCTTTTGAATGGCGCTTAGGACGAATAATGAAAGTTTACTATGGCTCTGATAACCGTGTGCGCGTTGCTGATGTTAGGACCCAAAACGGTGTTATTACAAGGCCTGTTCATAAACTCGTTATTTTGCCTCAGCAAAACGAATAAAATTACCTCCAAACGTTTCTTTTATATTTAATTATCATCTTCATTTTTTTCCATTAAAACATAATTAAAATAGCATATTTAACTTCCAAATATTTTTTCTCACAGTATGATGCGCAGACTTTATAATCGCAACTACCAGTACCCCATTTGTCAAGTTGACCACTAACTGCGTTTTTGCGAGCGTTTCCTGGCTTTGACTGTAGTTGAGCGGCGTCGTGTGGTCCACACTGAACACGGGTGCACCAACCGCTTAGGCCTTTCGCACCAACTTAAAGATTGCCTCTGCGAGAAAAGCTGTCACCTGTGTCATTATGCGCACAATACACTACTGCATAGCAACTCATCAAGCATCCCTGTATGCGTTAGAATGGTTCCTCAGCCGCCAAACAACACTCACAACGTTACTCTCCAACAGGTTCACTAGAAGTCAGAGGTCTTATAAACCCAGGTCAAGAACGAACCACCATTTTATTCAGCGAGGTTCAGCGTCTGGGCATCAGTATAACTGACCACGGAACAAATCCAACGTGTGACCTCACAATAACGTCTCGTCACAATCTGTGCGCCAGCGTGAGCTGCAAGGCCTTGGTGGAAACTGGCGAGCATGGGAAACACCCTCTAAAGCCAGCAGATCGTGCATTTATTAAAAGAGTTTTTCCAATGTTGGAGCTTGCGGATAAGTAGTTCTAGGGAGCATACCAGGTTCGCTTTGTGATCTGCGCTGATTTGTTTCCTAGAATTTTGTGCGGAGAACCACGCACTGCTTTGGAGTCTCTAGCGGCTCTTCCGACCATTTTTGGACGGACTTTCATTGATGAGGTTCCAAAATTGCAGCCACTTCATTTTGAGTAAATGGTGCGCAACCTTTTCTTGTGTCGTTGACATTTTGCATCACTTGAATATTTTTTTCCTATTATCACCTTAACATTACCTGACCATTGTGTCTTTTGAATAAAAAAAAAAAAGTTTTTTTTATACCTAAGCAAAACTTGAATTTTATAAATATCTTTTTTTACATACTATATAATCATCTCTTCATTTAAATATTTACTTATCTAAAGCTAATTTGAATATAACTTGTATGTTCCAAATGCGCTGCTTTTGCTGTATGTATTCTATTTGCTATATTTTATAATATTGCAAGGTGGGCGGCATGCTTGTACCACAAACCTTGCTTCGGCGCATTTTATATGCGTGCGTACTGACCCTTAAAAAGTCGATGCACACTGACCCTAAATGCAATGATGCCAAAGTTAAATTACTCATACGTAACTTGTTCATTTTTTCATTTCATTCCTTCATTCTCACTTAAATTTTTGGTCTCAGCAGCAGCAGCAACGTAATTTGCTTTAACTTAAAATAACTTGAAATCTTTAAAATAATAATTAGAAATAGAAAAATAAAGTGTCGGTAATTTAAATAAACGAAAAAGTAAGAGTTTTTACTAAACGGAAAAAGAAAAGCGAACAAAAAGTTGGAGTTACAACAAAAAAAACCTAACCTATAAGAAAAAGAGTTACCCCGAGCAACGCCCGTGAAAACCCAAGGTGATTTTTAAAGTGTTCCCCGGTATCGCCTGGAGCGGTGAACAACTATATTCAAAAAGCTGATTCAACACTTGTAAATCTAGATTTGGAGCCTTAATATCAGATGACGCACCAAGTCAAGCTTCGACATACACACTGGCATGAAACATACAAATGGCACTAATACAATTTGTTTCTTTTTCTGTGGCTATTCGCCTGAATAGCCCCAGCGGAAATATATTCCTCGAGGCGGGAGTACACCAAGAAAAATTAATGTTAATTCAAGAAATTCCTTATAATCATCTCTAGGTTGATGCTCTTCTAAAGCAGACTTCACAAAATTAGTAACTCTTGATACCACCTATGTCAGCTGCTCGTACCGGAAATTTGGCTTTTATAGGAAATATCATGAGTATGGATATCTGTCTTCAGATTATAAGTATCAATTTGTTGCAGAGTGCCGAAAATCTGGGCATGAAGACAAATTTACGGTTTTACCAAGATAAAAACCCGAGATACAAAGCGGTCATAGTTCAATTCTGCTTAATATACAAATGCCCTTATTTAATGGCACCGCCAGTATAGTCACCTGACCGAAATGTGCTTGTGAATTTATGGGTGATTTTGGAAAAAAATATCCGATTACACAAACCGTCTTTAAGCTGTAGTTGATCAGAGAGGCTACCACACTGCATATTTAGAATTACAAAATCATTATTTTAAACAATGTTTTTTCAATTTATACATGTCTGCATGAAATAATCTGTGACATGAAATTCAGTAGTATATTTCGATTTTCTATTATAAAAATTCCAGGTAATATATTTCTACGATAAATAAACATTTTTTTTAAACAACAATTTTTGTGTTTTCAAATGACATCAACATTTTTTTCATATTCCACTTAGTTTCAAAGTTACAGAGCATTTAAGTTAAAAGTATGCACTACATGAAATAAGCTGTGAGCCACTGTAAATACATATGTATGAACATTAAAATTTTAAAAGCTGGCGCTTTTATTGGCTCAAGTATGCAATACTGCACTAAATTATTCGGTTTTTATTTTCCTCTTCAGGTGTTCAGATCATAGCGAAAGGTTGAACGGAATTTACCAAAATGATTTGGCGAAAGAAAGCAATGTGCTTACATGTACCATAAATGAGGTAGCATTTCGAAGCGTTTTAGTGGTTGTCATTTTTAATAAATGAACTGAAAGCACCGACAGATCTATTGAACTATTTCTTCGCACAAGAGGTTATCATTTTAGTAGCCGAAGAAACGAGCAGAGCAGCTCATCAAAACAACATCAACAGAAATTTCCTCACAAATGGAGAGGAAATTAGGAAATACATCGGATTTTTAATGTACATGTCGACTTATCCATATCCAATTCTCGAAAGCTACTCTGCCGTCAGAAACGAATTAGGCGTATCTCAAAAAAACTCTTTTCGAGATAATTGATGTTATGTTTATGTCAATTTGTTGAAATACATGTAAAATTGAGAAATAGGTAATTTTCTAAGGCGATTTTTTATAGGTTTGAACTATGCGAGCATTAGACGCAGTTCATTTGATGCGTAATTTCTTAAGCTATCTTCTGACGGCAGTACTGGTGCAAAAACGTATTTTTAACTATTCAAAATGCAATGCCTCTGAAAATGTTTATGGCAATTAAAAAACACTTGCCCTTCACGATGAAATGTAACGGATCAGAAAAGGCCAGCCAGGCTAAGACCCTTTGTTTCGCATCCACAATCTCGCCGAAAAATCAAGTACCTTTTCCAAGGTTCCAAAGACTGTCCGAATATGTGTTGACGAACAGGTGTGTAGTACCAAAGTGAAACATCATCTTCGGCAATACATGCCGAATAAGCCGCACAAATATGGTATCAAACTGTTTGTGCTTTGCGATTTCAACGGCTATGCATATCGGTTCGAAATATATAATGGTGCGGGCGATAATGTTATTCTACCTGGGATGCCCGATCTTGGAAGCACTTCGAGTATTGTCGTACGCCTTTCGTAAACAATTCCAAATTTTGTGAATCACATATTATGTTTCGATAATTTTTATACGTCACTGCCTTTACTAGGGCACTTACGAGCAAGAGGAATTTATAGCTTAGGTACAGTGCGTGCAAATCGAATATCTAATTGCAAATCATATTGATATCACCACTGTTTTATGGAAAGAGAACGAGAGCGTGAGATTGGCATCTCACTAATCCGAATCAACAACTGGCAAAGGCACCGCGATATGATACGTTGAAGTTGACTGCCCGCAGATCATTCGCGAGTAGGGAAAGAGCATGTACCTTGGACCAACAGCGATATTTCATGTTTGCCAGCGTGTAGCTAAAAATTGTATTTCTATTTATTCGACCGATTTCAGCAACGCTGCACACGAGCTATTTTGATTTAAATTTTTTCTTCAACTGAGGAAGACGAAACTTTTACGTGATTTGTAAATTTTGTGCAAATTTTCAAGGTCGACTTACGAGCTGTGTAATTTAGTTGTGTTGGGGATCAATGGCGAAAGAACGATACCCAACGTTTCTCTTCAAGTTAATTATCTTAAAATCTTATTATCTCCCAGGGTAAACTTGTTTTTGAATTTTGTGCTTGGCGTGTACCTTGGACCAATGCATGGAATGTACCTTGAACCTGTCCTAATTACATAGTTTTTCTGTGTCGTGAAATGTATTACGAATGTAATTCAGAAATATTCCTCGGAGCAAAAGTTACGCTAAAGGTAAAGTAGGAAATTTAAAATGTTTTAAGGAGTAGATCTGCTCCTAAAAAGGGCCAGATCTGAAAAGCAAATTTAATTCGCCATTTATCTAAACTTTGATTATCTGGAAGCACTATATTGATATTTCAGTCCAAAATTGATCATAAAAAACTATTTAGTACAGAGAAAAAAAAATTTTGGTAAATTTAGTCTCATGGTCCAAGATACAATGCCTGATTGTACCTTGGACCACTTTGGCATTCTAAACAAAAACGTATTTTACGTGGGTTTGGAAAAAAGACTACGGCTTTTTGTATTCATGCCATTATAGCTAAAATATCAGTTTAAAATATAGAGGCGTCAGAGAAAAAAAAGCAGCCGTAGTTTGGAGTCAGCAAACGATTTGCATAAAATTGGTCCAAGGTAAACGCACTTCCCCTACAACAGTCATACGGGAGGAGTCGATAAAATGGATGGACTGATATTAGAGATTTTGCTCTAATTTCGTGTCTTTACACGAAAACCAATGATTCGTATCTTCTACCACTGATCGATATGGCTGCAACGGACGCTTACATTTTATACCGTCATATACACTCAGAAAAATGAAATGGCGGACGTGGTGGCCATCACCACTTTCCAGAAGAAGAGAAATAGATGTTTGGAGGAAATATTGAACAGAAAAGAATGGCAATGTACCTACTACAGCTGCTGAAACTCATTGTGAGGCAACGAATTTTTTTCCGAACGTAAACTGTTACCTATTGCAAAATTTTGGCTACTATTCCTGTCACAACACATACAGAGGAAAGAAGCTTCTCTTCTTTAAAATTAATCAAATCATTTGTAAGAGCTACGATGGGAACGGAAAGGCTAAACCTATTAGTGTCCCTGTACATTAGACCATACCAGAAAAAAAAGTTCATCGTAAGCCAGCAAATCCGAAGCATTTTTGCAAGGTTATTTCGAAAAAACTTTTTTTTTTTGGCCGAATATACAGCTATGGATATATATGTAAATGGCGCATTTTTTATATTTTCTTTCTAATGCTACAGAATCGTAAATATTATTAACAAACAACAAGTGTTTGGTTTTTTGAAAAAATATAGCCTTCATATTTAATAATAATACGAACTTCAGCTATAATTCATTAACAAAAAAAAAAATTATCAAAATGTGAAAAAACCGATGAAATGAGAGGGACACATAAATGGCACAATCTGGAGAAAAAAGAAAGTATCGTGTTAAAATAGTATTTGTTGACTTTTTGGTATGCTAAAACATTTAGAATCTATCGCGCGCTGCTATCGGCGCGCTGCTACTCATGAGTAGCAGAGCTAATTTTCTTGTATGCGTATACAACAAGAGAGAAAGAGAAAGTATTATTGCTTTGCCGACCCCTGATTTAGATCATTAAGATCTTTTGCCTCTGTTTTTGATGATAGATTCACACGTGCGACCCACACTCTCCACGTTTTTTCGAACTTTGTTTTGGATATGGCATATTAATCTTCCTGTGCGGTAGACCAAATATCGTCCGTATTTGTAATTTTTTTTTACGATTTCAACCTTGACTTCGTACTACAGGTTCTCTATTGAATTTAAGTCAGGGCTACGGGCTGGCTAATCCAAAACGTCGATATTTTCCGCCCAAAACCAATTATTTACTACTTTGGAGGAGTGTTTGGAGTCATTATATGGCAAAAATGTCCACTTAATTGGCATGGAATGAAGTGCATATGGTTCCATATGGTTTGCCAATGTGTCCAAATATTGAAACTTGTCCATTCTTTCATTTAATTTATAAGCATTCCTACACCATGCCAACAAAATTCATTACAGACCATAATGCTTTCATACCAGTGTTTTGCCATCTTCTGGGTGGAACTAGCATTGTACTCTTGCTATTTAGGACAATGAACAAAGGTTCTACTATCTGATCTCATGCTATTGATATTCGTTTTGTCGCTCCACAACACGTTTTTCCAAAAATTTTTACTTTTCTAGACGGTAAAACACGGGTGTGAAAACAGTATGGTCTGCAGTGTATTTTGTTGGCATGGTATAGGCCCGCTTATAAAAATAAATGAAAGAATGGACAAGTTTCAATATTTGGACACATTGGCAAACCATATGGAACCATATGCACTTCATTCCATGCCAATTAAGTGGACATTTTTGCCAAATATTGACTCTAAACACTCCTCCAAAGTAGTAAATAATTCGTTGTGTGCGGAAAAGATCGACGTTTTGGATTGGCTAGTCCAGAGCCTTGACTTAAATTCAATAGAGAACCACGATGGTGGTGTTTAAAATTCTTTTGGAGTTGATCCAACCCCTAAAATGGCCAAAAACCGCTCAAAATGGGCGAATCGCATATTCCGCGTCTTCCATCGGCAAAAAATATTTGTCCCCCCCCCCCATTTTCGAGAATGCTGAACACAATGGCGGTGCTTAGAATTTTTTTGGAACTGGCCCCTAAATAGCTGAAAATGGTAATTTGGGTCCGTTTTTGGCCACTTTGAGGGGTGGGACCAGTTCCAAAAAAATTTTAAGCACTTCAATCATGTTCAGCATTCTCGAAAACGGGGAGTGACAAATATTTTACCGATAGAAGACGCGGAATATGCGATTCACTTATTTTGGGGCGGTTTTTGGCCATTTTAGGGGTGGGATCAACTCCAAAAGAATTTTAAACACCACAATCGTGTTCAGCATCCTCAAAAACGGGGAGTGGTGGTGTTCTGGTTGCTGCTTTAAATATTTGTATTTTTCAAGTTTTTTTCCGACTCACAGAATCCACTTTAAGTCCATTGTGCAGAGTTACAAATATGTAAATAAAAATTACGTCAAGAGCGATCCATTTTTTTTCTCAACGGAATATTGTACTTTAATATTTTTAACATTTATATAATTTTTTTCGTTTTTCGATCGGACAGGGAAGGCTGTTTTTCATTAAAATTTAATAAATAATCATGTTTTAAACCTTGAAAAATACATTATTTAAAATAGAAAAAAATCAAAACTTATACTCTATTTCAATACGAGTCGAACACCGTTAAATTTATAAAAATCGTCGCATTAGTTATAAGCTTTTGAAAAAATATTATCTCCGAATTTCAATTGCTTATATAACAACAAAAAAAATTAAAAAAAATATCACTTCACATTTTAATTTCTAGCACATATCTATCTAGTAGTAATCCATGCTCTTTCTACGGTTGATTCCTATCATCCACCTTTGAGTATTGTGTACCTATCTGACAATGAAAATGTAATTAATGCATGTTCTTCCATCCATGTTTACGAATTCAATTTTAAAAAAGCTGACTTTAAGGTTGAAAGAGAATTTAAGGAACAAATTGGACGATTTAATTATTTTTTTTAATAATACGAGTAATTCCTTTGATGAGTGCAATAAATTTTTCTATGGTGAACGTTTTTCGGCCATAGTATTGTTGGTGTCATATACAAAAAGGTACGTTAATAAATCCTCGTACCCTCGGTACACAAAGGATTTAAAAATAATTCGCAATGGCCGTAATAGGGCATGGAACAAATACGTTTGTAGCCAGGACCGAAATGACTTAGTTGCTTATCAGCGACTTTTCCATGAATTTAAGGATATGTCGGCCTTAGTTTATTCTGATTATTTGAATAAAATTAAGCTGAATATTCTTCATGACCCCAAGCACTTTTGGGGTTTTATTAATACAAAAAAAAGTCTGATGAGTTTCCATCTGAATTCAGAACAGTTGATGGGCTCAGTAGCGACCCACAAATTATAGCTGGGTTGTTTGCTAATTTGTTTAAAGAATCCTTTTCTACGGAATTATTTAGCCCTGAGGTTAACTATTTTGAATACATGGATAACGACCCTTTAGTTTCGATTAATGAGATATCTTTCTCATCTGATCTCATAGAGAAAAACATATATCTCATCTGTTGATGATGACTTCAGCTCCGGACCTGATGGTATTCCTGCGACAGTACTAGTTAACTGTAGCTCTGCGCTGAGTCAGCCTCTCAGTTTTTTATTTAATAAATCGATTAGAGATAGCTATTTTCCTATATTTTGGAAAAATGCATATATAAACCCATTTTCAAGAAAGAGTATAAAAATGATGTTTCAAACTACAGGCCCGTAGCGAAAATTGTGTACGATCAAGTTAAGGTGTGCTGCAGTGAAGTCATAACAACTCGTCAGTGTGGTTTTGTTAATGGCAGATCTACAGTTTCTAACCTCCTTGATTTTACTTCCTTTGCATTAAGCTCTTTTGACTCTGGTGGGCAAGTTGACTGCATCTACACTGACTTCAGTAAAGCATTTGACAAATTACCACATAATTTGATTTTGTTTAAGTTAAAGAAGCTTGGATTTCCTTTCAGTTTTGTTAGCTGGATTGAATCTTATTTATCTGATCGTTCATATCAAATAATTTTGCAATTAATGACGTTACACATGTTATTAAAAACTCCCATCTGTTAGTATATGCAGATGACATGAAAATTTACAGGAACGTGAAGGGGGTTGCTGATACTATTCCACTTCAGTATGACTTGAAATCCTTTGAGGTTTGGTGTTCTAAAAATAACTTACATCTTAATCCTGATAAATGCCAAACTATGATTTTCACCAGGAAGAAAATATCGTGGAGTTTGATTATAAATTAAAAGATAAGAAAATTTGTCGTGTCGATTTAGTCAAAGACCTAGGTATACATTTTGATGTTAAATTAACTTTTAATGAGCATATTAATCAAATTTGTAAAAAATCCTCATCTCAGCTTGGCTTTCTTAAGAGGTGGGCAAAAGAATTTGACAGCCCTTTGGTAACGGTGACTTTATATAATTCAATAGTGCGTCCTCACTTAGAGTACGCCAGCCAAGTATGGTCACCCAGTGGCGTAGCGTGGGGGGCGGGGGGTTGGCCCGCCCCGGGCGGCACTTTTCTGGGGTCAGCATATTTGCACAATCAATACTATCTTGTAATCAATCAAGCGGATTGTTAGAATGCAAATTCTTTTTTTGCGTTGCAAACTCACATGTAACATCGCTTGTGTGCATGACCCCTAATGCAGTGCTACCCATTAACAATACTGACAACTCTGAATGTGCACATACATGTATTCCCATCATGATTAAATAATATAGGTTATTGCGAAAAGAAATGCTGCTTCTACCAAACATTCATATAGTGGGCCATTCATATTCTTGGGCCTCTGGCAACCTGTGCTTCTTGAAGTGAACGATGCACAAAAATATTTACAAACAAAGGGACTCGACATAAAAAACTGCGTTCAAAAAGTAAATGCTTTGCAAACGGTATTGATAAAGAAACGAGAGGAATTGACAAACTGTGCAATAAGCTATGCAAAAAATATGTGTGAAGAGCTTGGAACCTCAGAGGCGCAAAATGAGAAAACACATTTTTGACGACGGAAGTAGAGATGCAAACTTGTCCTATGAAATTGAGTTGAGACGAATGTTGTTTTCTTCGTTAGATAGAATAATTGTAGAAATTCGTGAGAGGTTTCAGCAGCTACGCAATTTAGCGGAAAAGTATGCATATCTAACGCCGGCTGTACTACTAGATTCGGACGACACTGAATGTAACTTAGACAACGCATCTGCCGAAATTGATGAACAAGACTTCAAGCTTGAACGAGTTCGGCTACGAGCTTTCATTGCTGCCACGGGCATCGAAAATATATCAATTAATGACCCTCTTGAATTGTTACAATTTATTATTAAATTCAAGCTCCAAGATACTCTGCCCAATATTGTTATAATGCTCCGAATATTCCTCACAATTGCCATAAGCAATGCCAGCTGTGAGAGAACCTTTTCAAAATTAAAAATGATTAAAAATTATTTACGACCAACTATTGGTACTCTAAGGCTAACCAATCTGGCTATTTTGTCTATTGAGCAAGAAGTATGCGATGCTATTGACACTGATAATGCAATAAAAGTTAGTTTACTTTTAATTATATTTTTGCCAGCTTTCAACATCAACATCAATTAAATCACAAATATCTTAAAATCCTAGAGCAGCTGCAATCAGCGCATCTAAATATCACATTAGTGAGTCACAGAATCTCACGAAGCTCTTAATCATCACACAAATCCCAAAAATTCGACGACTAGTGACGGTTATTTTCACGAAATAGTTACACGGTGAGCTTATTTATGGAAAAAAACTGAAAAACATATTTACAATTCTTGTCTTAACTATATATAGGCTCATCAATATGAGAAAATTTATGTTGGATTCATCAGCTGGACAGCGTGGAATACATAAAGAAAACAGTGAAATTGATGAAAAAGTTGAATGCCGAATTGTTGAAGAGTATAAAAGGATAAATAATAAAAGTATAACATTAGAAGATGCGTTAGGTAAGTGTTAAGAATTTTTTTTGTATTGCAACAATTTTAGGCAAACAACATATTTTATAAAAAGGAAATAAGTTCACATCGAATTCATAGTCCATTTATTTTAAACTCTTTTGTAGAGCTGTGAAGTGATGACCTTTTTTTTTTTTTAGTTATTTATTTTTGGAACGGCAAATTTAGCTTTCCGCCCCGGACGGCACATGAGCACGCTACGCCACTGTGGTCACCATTTTATAATATTAATATAAATAGAATTGAAAGTATTCAAAGTGAAATTTTATTCGTTCTGCTCTCAAAGGCTTAAATTGGATTGACTCTTTAAACCTTCCTCCTTATGAGGATCGTTTGAAGTTACTACATATGCAGTCTTTGAGCTCGCGTAGAAATATTGCGGATATACTTTATCTGCATCAACTTGTTACTGGGTCTCTTGCTGCACCAGAGCTTCTTAATTATATACACTTAAACACTAATCGGAGGAGTAATCGTAACTCTTATCAATTATTTTACCAACCTGTCAATAGGACTAATTACACGGTCCGACAAAGGTTTGTACACATGAGAAATTTTAATATATTCTGAAAATATCCACTAAAAAAAAATATACGTGTCTGGTGATTTTTCTCCAGCACGTCAGATTTTTTTGAAGTGAGAACTTCTTTAGGCACGTTGTGCACCTCCGTAAGAAAGCATTTGTATAAACTCGCGACAGGCCACCGACATCGGATGCGTAATCGTATCGATTACGCTTAGAGGATTTGCGGCTGAGGAAAAATGTATAAACTCGCGACAGGCCACCGACACCGACACCGGATGTATATACATATTCTATATACAGTACATATATGCGCGACTTCGCTCTCTCTCGCTCTCTTTTCTATATATATCATATATGTTTATTCCATAAACATTGCAAAACATCATGAAAACAAATTTCAATTATATTATTTTAAGTTTTCACTTCTGTCGGCACTCCCGGAGTGCAACCCGCCGGTTTTTTTTTCTTAATCGATCCACAACCCCCCTCCCCCCCTTGTGAAATAAAATTAAAATTCATCATATCTTATCAACTATTTGATTTATTATGAATTTTAATTTTCTTTTACATGGGGGGGTGTGGGATCGATTAAAAAAAATCTAACGTTCCGGAGAAAAACCACGAGACACGTATATTTTTTTTAGTGCCTATTTTCAGAATATATTGAAATTTCTCATGTGTACCACTAAAAGTTTGATTTTGTCGGACCATGTTATATGGCTACAGCTCCTTTTAATCGCATGACTACTCTCATTAACAATTGCGATGTTTATAATATTAGCTTGTCAAAAGGTCAACTCAAGCTTAGATTGAAAAATAACTACAGCTTAATGGTTGTTGGTCTTTATGTTTGTGTTGTCCGAGCCCCACAGCATGGTGGGTAAATTTTTTTTAACATTTATGCCTTGGAACATAAAATAAATTCATACAACTACATTCATGCAATTGTATGTTTATATACATATGATCTGGGTGGGTATGTTGAGAAAGTGCGATAAAGCTAAGAAAAAATTATAAATATATAAGAAATTAATTGCATGTATAATTTTTTCATTGCCCTTAATAAATAAGCTTTTTACTTGGTTTTAATGCTTCAAGCTAAATTGCTATAAAGGCTAATAATTGTAGTAGCTAAACTCTATTATAATAAACCTTAAAACAAATTTATTGCAATATATGCAGGTATATTTAAGTAATTTAGAAGTCGAAAAATGTGTTTATTCAAATTCAATCTAGAATTACTGTCAGTCTACTTGTAAGTTTATAATCTTGGAGAGTAAGCGCTTTTGCTTATCGCATATTTTTGCTGGATCCATCCTTCTGTTGGCCAGAATCCCCGTAAGTTACATCTTTTACTTGAAAATCATCTTCATGTAGTTTCCTTGTACTGTCAAAAATCTGAAACCGAGTTCAATTCTACGTGCAGCAGCAGCGACTGTGACTCTGGGAAAATTCAGAGTTCACAAAAAAAAAACCCGAAAAATAGGCAATAAGAACCGAAGAAAAAATAAGTTTCAAGACCTATGCTATGCACAATAGGCGTATCTCAAAAAAATTGATATTCGAGGTTCTTATGGCATCGGATAGCTTAAGAAATTACGTGTCTAATGAACTAAGCCAAATAACGATACTTTAGTTCAAACATATAAAAAATCCCTTAAGAATATTTTCTCTATCTCAATTTTACCCCAAATTACTGAGCGGTTTAGACGTATGTCAAAAATATGAATGTATGTGGTCGTATATTTGAATACGACTGATAATTTTTAAAAAATAACGGACATAAACGCAATGCTTCGTTGACTAGATCATGTTGTCATTATCGTTTTAAGTTCTTTAGTCCATTGAAATGTTACAAAATTTTGGATGAACCTTGCATTTTAGGTAGGACAAGACTTTTTTTTTGTTGTGTGGGGTGCTCAGTGTGAGTATAAAACTCGGTTTTCGGGGTTGAAAGCCCCCCATTTGGCCGCCATTTTGAAAATCGATCTAAATCGTTTTTCCGCATGTGATTTAAACACCAAAAAAAAGTTTATAAAAATCGTTCTTCTTCAAGTATATTGTTCTATAGATATGTCCTCCGAAATTAGTATGCATTTTTTTAGAACTTTAAGAGACTAAATTCATTATCTCTATGTATATGGTCGCAAAATCGTAAGATATTCGCAAAACCCCCAAAAATACAAAAAACATGATAATTTTGATAATTGTGATAATTTTAAAAATAATCAAACTAAATCTAATAAAATTTCCTATTTGAATAATAATAATTTGCAAATTTGGTTCGTTTATGCCGAACCAAACCAATATTATTTATAAGGTATAATCTGAGAGAGCTTAAGCCACCCCTAAGCGACTTCATATAAAAAAATATGAGCAAATATTTTTTACTTTTTTTGCTTCAAACTTGATTGAATGGGATTGTTAGGGAAAACTAAAACATTAAAAAAAAAAAAATTAACTTATTTAACAAATCCTACTTTAATTTAGGCGAATGAGTACAGGTGACAGGAGTAGACTAACGTGACCAGATATTTTTCATCAAAAGGCGGAGCAGAAAAAAGTTGATGAAACTTTTTTAAAGATTCGTTTGGCTTAACCGCAAAAAGTTGTATGTACTAAAAAAAAGGTACAGTGCAGTCGCGGTAACATGACCACCGTCTAACATTAACAACGCGGTAACGTGAATGAAATAATTTTGGATTGACTATCTTGCAGCAAGACATAGCTCAACCATGCTAACGTGAACAATTTCGCTACCATGAACAACCTTGGTTTTGATTAGTTCACGCTACCGCGACTGCACAGTACTCAGCAAAATCATATAATTTCCAATTATTTTTAAGGTTTTATGGAAAGTCAAATATTTACTACCTCCAATTATTATTTGTATATGAAAAAAGTCCTCACTTTCACCGAAAACCCTAGCAAAATAAAGTTTATTATTTCCTATGCAAACGCGGACCACGCGGAGCAGAAAATAAAAAACAGGGACTTGCTCCGCGAAACGCGGATCATATGGTCACGTTAGGGTAGACTAATCCCCATAAGGGTTAAAAATTATTTATTTTGGGGCTTCTCGCAGAGCCGGTCTCAGTGGCGGTAAATTAATTGAATTAAAAATGCCGATAAAACGCTTTTGAACTGCTTTTATAGCATTGTAGGCGCTAAACCTGATTTTTTTTGTTTTAAGTGCATAAAAGTAGTTTGAAGATAGAAGAAGAAGAACAAAACTTTATGTTGTATTAAAAAAAAAATAAAAGCTGAGTCAAAGCAGAGGTTTTTATTATAAGTACTGAATGTAAAGGCCTCGCACCTTCTGGTTGCATAGGGCCTTGCACTATCTACGGCTGGCTCTGCCCTCTCGAATTATATCTTATTATAAAATTTGGCTTGATTTGGCATAAACGAATCCATTTGTTCAAATTACTATTAAAAAAATTGAATTTCGTTAAATGTTTCCATTATTATTTATCGCGAAAAAAACCTTTGAGGGGTTGATTTTTTTTATTTTTGGAGGTGTTGCAAATATCTTAGGATTTTGGGACTTCAATTTTCGTAATCAGCGGCCCAACGACCATATACATATGTATATAAAAATAAGTCTCTTACCGTCTCAATCATCTTTGAAACCTTGAATGCCTGGGCGGATTAAGCGACCTCTAATGCGAATGTACTTAAAGTTCTAAAAAAATGCATACTAATTTCGGAGGACATATCCATAGAACGATATACTTGAAGAAGAACGATTTTTATAAACTTTTTTTTGTGTTTGAATCACCCTAACGTACGGCTTACCTCTTGTTTTGATCGCTTTCAATCGTGCTAACACCTCTCCAAATTAAAAAAATTAAAAAATGAGTATGAGAGATTGTTCGCAATGAAATGGTCTACGAAAAACGTCTGAAGTATTCTTTTAAAAAAATCAATAGAAAAAAAGTTATCGCTCTTAAATGATATTTTACCCGAATATTATTGCATATGTATTTTTAATTATAACTTTTTCATTTGGAATTTTACGGTAAAAAGTGCTTTGATTAAGATTGTAGGGAATTTAATTTTGTACAAACAAGTCTGAAAAAATTTTTCTGAGACTTACGGTTCTCAAGATATCGCGTAAGAACTATTTACACCCATTTTTCAAAATGGCGGCCAATTTTGGGGGCTTTCAATCCCGAACACCGAGTTTTATACTTACGCCAACCCACACAGCAGAAAAAAAAGTCTTATCCTACCCAAAATGTAAGGTAAATGTAACATTTCAATGGACCACTTGTCATTACTTGTTTGTTCAGTTCACCATCTATGCTATATGTTCCCACTTTGATCGTACCTAACGCAGTCCACCGCGGCTAGCTCCGGACTTTCAGGGGATTCTCGACCCGCTGCGTTAGGTTGAGGAACACCACAATAAATTTTACTAAAATTTAGGATCACAAAATTAGAGAAATAAAACCGTGCATGAATATAATTATATGTATATGTTTATGTAATTAGGTATATAATGAATTATTATTAAGATATATGAAATTGTCACCAACTACCTTAAACAATGACAAAAAAAATTAAATATGTTTAGTTATATAAAAAAATCCGAGAAAAATCAGAAAAAAAATATATGTAATCGAAACGCAAAAGCAAAAGCTGTTTCACAACACAAAAGAAAGAAACTTTAAAAAATACACAAAATTTTTAAAAAATTAAATTCAAACTTTCTTTGCATTTAAATAAGGTGAATTTGTGACAAAAAAAAGGTATGGTAAGATATGGCATAGAAAAATTATATTTAAAGTATGTATATAAAAAAAATATAACTTAAAATAAGTAAGGGTATTAGATAAACCATATAAGTTTTCCAATTAAAACATAAAAGAACAAATTAGATTAGGTATTGCGGAGAACTACGCACTCAAATTTTTTGAAATTTAAGACAAAAAAAAATGTTCTCATGTTTTGTTGCCGGCCTAACATATAAGAGCTCTTCTAGTAGGGACAAAAAAAAATTCTTATAAAAATTTAGAATTTCGTATAAAACGAGATTCTCCGCGAATACGCTATTACAGACTTTTAACTTATCCTAACTTAACTCCTGATACTACCAATTTGTTGGACTTCAAACAAAATGTTTTGCCTCTTGTACGAGTCATTTACAAGGCTTCCACCATTTTGTTTTAGCTCACTACAAAATGGAAGCCTTTTATCGGACGCGGTTACTAGCGCGCGAACTGTATATTAGTCGCCCTTTTTTCTTTTCCTTTTTTTATTCTTCCGGAAATATTAAATTTTATGTGAAGATATATACCATAATATAAAAAGAATTGTGGCTGACTTATCTTGATGTTGTGGAACTTTCCCCTAACTTTCTCAGCGGTGTTGTCACTTCCACTCGGGAGTCAGCCACACTAGGACAAATAAAATTTTTATGCACTAATAGAATTTTTCTTTTTTTGTTTAACTCACATTCCAATTTTATGCTATAATCTAAAATTTCGAGCAATATGGCACAACTACTTAGTTTGGCAAATCTTCGCTTTGTAATCTTTAAAAAAAATTTAATTATTCTGATATCCGCCATTACTTTAAACAAAAAGAATTTATTTTACCTTAATTCCACAGTTTTCTTCTTTTTTGGATATATAATCGTAAGCGTTTATATGCTGCGGACAAAATTTTCCACCTTTTTTTGAAATTTGAAACTTTTTTTGCTTAACCTTTTAAATAAATTTTTAAAACGTATATATATTTTTTTTCTTCCGGCACTGTTATTTTAAACGGTCGTCTCCGTCGACACAAACTTTACTTTTAAAAATTTTCGCCTGGTGATACCAAACGCTAAGCCGAATTTTTGCCAAATTAACAGTTCTGCCTCTGTACATAATATACCCTAATCCATATCGCTCAGCGACCTTTGCTCTTGCCATGAACCTGGTTTACCCTAGTTGGAAAAACAAAATTGCACCACCTTATCGACTGTGTGTAAAGTGATGATGTTGACATTTGACACTTGTGGAATCCCTGTCGACACATTTTCATCGAATTTCCTACACGTGATTTGCTATGGCTTATCGAAAAGCGCAATTTAATCTTATTTCGCTTGTAATTGTTGCTGGCAAAAAATAAAATAAAAAAACTGAAAGCTATAAAGGACGGATCCTCCGCCGATCAGGCACAACAATTCAACTTTTGTACTCCACCATAAGAAATAATTCCACTCGAGGTACAAGTTTCCTATTTTGTTGTTTGTTTCCAAACAAAAAAAATGTGTGGAGGAACATGCTAGTAAATGTACTGGTATGGTATAATCGACAGTCCGGAACAAGGTACATTTTACTTTATTGCGTTACAACCAACCACATTTATTTGCGCGTGTGGTTGCCAAAGCAGACCCACCAAGGACACAATCGTTTGCCACCAATCAGAACATTGGAGACAGCAAATAAAAAATACGGAGACTGACATTAGAGGTACTGAGTTAGTTTTTATTTTGGTGGCCACCTACAACAAAACTCTACATTGTCTTCGGACTCGCAGACGACGTAGTGTGCTGGGTGCCGCTGTAGACTTGTGAAGCCATTGGTGTTTGGTCATACGTATTTGATTATTGCGGACATCCTTCTAATAAAAATGGTGAAAGCAAGTGAGAAAAGCACAAATTGTATGTATGTTTGTTTGAATATGTTTATGTCCGGCAATTGATGCAGTGATTTTGATGAACATGCAGACTTATCTACATGTGACAATATTTACATTTTGCAACTCTCTTTCACTACTTCGACTGAAATTTTGGTAGAAACCTAAAATCTGCACTCATTGAGACTCACAATTTAAATCTTTAATTTTGCGAAAGATTGTAGAAGACAATCTTAAATTTAAACCCTAAAAAAAATTAAAAAATTTTTTAATAGAAAAAAAAACTTAAATTTGAAGACGTACAAACAATAATTTTTTTCGAATTTAAAACTAAAATTTGGAAATATGATATGATATGTGAGACTCCTGAGAACATTCAAAACTGAACAGTTTCAAAATCCATACAACCCAACTCAAAAAAAAAATGAAATCGAAGAATTTCAAACATTGAGAGAAACGAAATTCCAAATATGTATGTACATATATGCAAAATTTCAAAAAAAAAAAAATTTTTCCTTAAATCATTTTCTTATCCTGTCAAAATCCTTTCACCCTTTTAGGCCTAATCACAAAATTTCGTATTCATTAATTTAGTCACTACTCTGAAATTAGTAATGCGGTGTCCAACGTAGGCTTCCGCTCACACCCTGAGATTGGGAGACTCATGCTACCAGATTGGGCTAGCCGGGCAATTCTTTTGCTACTCCTTGTTCTATTTTTATTTGTTTTTACTGATCTTTTGTTTCTTTTTATTGCAGATCTCCTGGTGTTGAGTGGATTTTTTTTTTCTTTCCTTAGGATCGGTTTCTGTGGTGATTCTCATCAAGTTTATTTACGGGACGTATAATTTAATTATTTTGTTAACCAACCGAATTTCACTTTGTGACAATTTTCCGTTTTTCTTTAGATATTTTGCTGTTCACGCCGGCCTAATCCTACTTTATTTCACGGGGATTCAGACGATTTAATACGGAATTTCAACATGACACAATGATGATATTTAACTATCGAATTAGCGGTATTTATTGCACAAGTTGTTTAACATTTTATAGGGTATATTATTAATATCGGTACATGTATATATATTACCATCGCACGTGTATGTTGCCATTTAATTAATTATACTGCTCTTTATTTCTATTGAAATTGTATGAAAATTTGTTTCTTTTACTGTTTGAGGTCTTTCGCATGGAAGATGCCTATTGCTTTGCCTGCCAGAGTTTCGAGCTCGTGCATGTTGTTGCCTATGGGTTGTATGACTTTACACCTGGTAAAATTTTTACAAAATTTTGCATTTACGTTATTTTTGAAGTCACTTTCACTGAAGTTGCGCTTGTAAATTTCTTGTCTAGGGGAAAATTGCACTTCTCGACTGCGCTTATTATATAGCCTTGCACTTCTATCGTATGCCTTATGTAAATTTAGTTTCATTTTGTTTCGTGTATAGGCCATTCTGTCCTCGTTGTTTGTGATATATAATTCCGGTTCATTCAAGGAACAGAGTTTTCTTGCTTACTGGTAATCTGAACCACTGGTAAACATGTTATGCCCAAATAAGGCAAAGAATGGAATTACTCCAGTTGCAGAGTGGACCGAACTCCTAAGTGCAGCATTTTCGGTCAACTGAATGGTGTGAATTTCTAAATTTGTTCGGCCTAATCCGTGTTCCTCATAGGTTCTGAATTTTCTTTTTACTTCATTTAATCGCTGTTGCTCCTGTTCATTTAAAACGTGCCGTTCAGGTTCTTCATCTGCACCTTCCAATTCATCTTTATTTAATTGATCCCTTATTTTTTCTAAACTGAGTTCTTCCACACCAATAACTTTGGTTGCCAGTTCAAATCTCCGCCAAAAATCAATGCCCAGATATGCTGGCTGTTGAAAATTTGGGCATATGTAAAAATTTATTAATTTAGTTTTATTTTGATAAGTCACATGAAGCTTAACTTTGCCCATGATCACATGTCTTTTGCCACCAGCCGTTCTCACCGTAGAAAAATATTTTTCCACCTCAACTCCTAATCTTTCTATCAGCTCCCGGCAACCGCGCCCAAGGATTGATACTGAGGCCCCTGTATCTAGAAGTCCTTTTATTTTTACCCCGCTGACTTCTACTTCTGCATAAGCCCGTGGGTCTTGACCATTTATTTTGCTAATCGCTTCAGCTACTTCCTTTCTTATTTGCTTACGTTTTGCAAAATTATCTCGCGCTTTTTTAACTTTCCTGGATACTGCATATCCTGCAGCTGGCTCTTGCTAAAAATTCTTTCTCGTGTATCATAATACGTTTTTATTCTTTCTTCAATAGGTTTTATATCAAATAATTTATTTACGGTATTCGCAGTACTATTTTTATTAAATTCAAATATTGTTTGTAAAATTTTGATCTTCTTCTTTTGTACAGGCTCATCTGGACATTTTCTGCTTTCATCATCTAATTTATCGACTTCTGCGGACTCTTCACGGGGATTTGCTTGGAGCGTGATTCCCCCGCGGAAATCACGTTCCTCGTGGAGTTTCCCACAGCGCAATTTGGGCACTTTGGAGTGACGACATCGGGCGCTCCGTACTTACAGCAAAAAATTGTTCTTTGCGTTATGGGGCAGTCCATATAAACATGCCCCTGCTGCTTGCAGTTCCACCAGATTAAAATTTGTTTTGGCTGCTGCTGCATGGTTCCTGTGGTTGCTGATATTGATGTTGATTTCGGTGCTGTTGATGTGGCTGATGAGTTTTTTGTGACGTGAACTGCCTCGCTGCCTGGACTTCATCCAGTTTTAAGTTTTCATAATACTCTGGCCGGCATTCTTCGCCTTCAAAGTTCACTTCGTTCAACTCGTGACTACGTTGTGGTCTTTGGTACCTCTGACTTCGCTGAAACGTGCCACGCACATCTCGACGTGATAAAAACTGCTCCGCTTCCATGCATTCTGAAAGTAATTGGTCGACAGTATAAATTATCATGGGGTACACAACATGACCCAAACTGCCTCTTAAATTTTGTTTTATAATTTTAATAATATCGTGATCAGGAACTGAATTCATCAATTTTGAACGGATTTTCATCCTTGCGTGAAAAAATGAATCGACGCTTTCACTTGGCTGTTGCTTGCGTTCATATAACTGGCTCATCACTTGGAAATCGGAGCGATTGCTTTGATACTGGCGCATCAGTGCGTGTCTCAGCGTAGGCCAGTCAACTATATCATGCGTCCTTACCTCCAACCAATACCACTCACGAGCATTTCCGTCGACTAGTAAATGAAAATCGCGAAGGATTTCATCCCAGCCACACCCATATTGGAGCTGCAGACGCTCCAGTCGAAAGATGAAGTCCTCCACTGACAACTTTTCCGGTCGCCCATCGAATACTAAACCACACCGATCTATTTTCACATTCGAGCGCCAACCACCTTGTATTGTTGGCGTCCTCACGGGAATAGTAGGCCGATGATGTGTTGCGGTTATTGGCGCTGATCGGTCACTTGTACCATGATGGCTTTGTGAACCTGGGTATGACCCTTGATGTTGTTTTGACTGATGAATTTGTATATGCTGCTGATAGTGATGCGAATATTGTAGCTGTGGGTTTTTCCAGGACGCAACTGCATCTTTCCTTTTTGGATGAGTATCTGTTGAATTCTTAATTACATTTGGTATAAAATTTATATTTTCAGGTTCATGTCCATTACCTGAATGCCAAGAAGAGCCGGCGTTTCGCCCACCGCTAGCACTACCGTTTCCCACCCTCGGACTACTAGAAAGTTCGATTGGTTTTTTGCTGTCTGAGCAGCACCTTGAGTAATCTTAACATTTTCATTATATCCTCTAAACCTGAACGCATGCTTTCTTTAATTAGCCTTTCCATTGAATCCTCTAAAGATTCCATCAAATTTTGATTCGACCGCATAACAATTTCGTTAATAATCGCAATATTTTCGCGGTCTTTGAACGGGTTCAGTTTAGAGTTCAATTTTATCTGCTGCGTATCCTCAGTTGGATATAGTGGTGGGGGAAATGAAAAATCGGGTAGAAATGATTTCGTATTTTTGTGTGCTTCGGTTTGCACACGTTTGGGTAAAACACCTGTAGTGGCACTTCCCTTAGCCCCACCCGCCTTCGTGTCCTGACTAATTATTGTTTCGGACAAATCTATACTATCACCCTCTTTAAATTTGTCCCCACTCTGTTCTCCAGAGTCTTCACTTGCCACTTTTTTCACAGGGCTCCTAACTACTGTAGCCATTTCTGGGCTTTGATTATCTATTGGGTTCCGCAGATTATAATATGGGGTTCTCTTGTTCCCTGCTTTATTATATTTGGGACTTTTCATGAGTTCGATTATTTCTCTCCTTTATTTTTAACTTTATCGGAATCAATAAAAGAAAAACAAAAGAGGGGGTTTGAATGACCGACTCCTTTTGAGGATGGTAAATGGGTGAAGTGGCGTTGTCGTTTACTGCGCACTCTCTTTGAGTAGTACTGGTGATATACGAATTTCGTTTTCACAAAGAAAAATCTAAGTTGTTTCATCATAAATTTCTTGCTAATAATTTTTACTAATTTTTTGTAGTGTGATTAGGCCACGAATTTTCCAGCCATTTCGACTAAAACTGTACTGCTTAAAATTTGTTTACCTTTGCTTAACTCATTTTTTTAAGGTTACAGTGCCAAGATGGCTCATGCCCTTCCTTAGACTTTAAATGCTTTTTTGGTAAGATTTTCGAGCGATTACTAAATTGCTCCTCTCAACACGTTCCAAGTCCAATGCAATTAGGTTCGTGAATTCTCACTTGGTCCTAAGCCACTGGACCCACAACGTCATGAGAGGTAGCGCTACTTTCGTCACAATTAAATTTTGTTAAATGTTGATTCTACTTTATTTTACGGTGCTAAAATTTTCAAATTTATGCTGCCCTTGGCTTCTTCTCACACGGTGCAGTTAATTCTGCAGCGTCAGCTTGATTAAGTCACGGATCTGATGGAGAACCCAAAGGAACCACTCCTAATTGTTTCGATTCAACAGTCAACGATCACTCCTGCATATGATGCATTTAGCCCTTTCGCACTTTTGAGGCTAAGTTATCACGCAAGAGGAATCGATGAGTATCAATCGGCACTGAATACTTTTGGTTTCACTTCATCGGGCGTTGATGTTACTACCCCTTTGATATTTTTAAGATTGGGCGCTATATTGTTGTATGTTCCCACTTTTATCGTACCTAACGCAGTCCACCGCGGCTAGCTCCGGACTTTCAGGGGATTCTCGACCCGCTGGGTTAGGTCGAGAAACCTACAATAAATGTTACTTCCGGCTTCCGCCGAACGTGAAATTCAAAAATTTGTTTCATTATATTATAGTAAATTTAATATTCAAAAAAAAAATACTTCAAAATAATCTGCACTCAAAAACCTTATCATCATTATTTAAAACGAAAATCGTACTAGAACATAATTTTTCTAGACCAGCACGGAAATTGCTGATCGCTCCCTGCGCTCCCTCCCATCCTGTGTTGCCTTCGCCCTTTGACAACACCCACTACTACCGCCTTCATCCGTCGTTAACCACAATTACCACCCTTCATCGGTCATATGATTTCGCCCCCCCCCCCCCTTTTTGTATTAAGTTAACACATTATTGATTTTCTTGCGTAACTTCAAAACGTGATTTTATTTAGCCATAAAAAAGAATTTAAACTAATACTAAATTTTTTCTTCTTTCCTTTAGAACACTCAGTTCGCAGATGAAAAGTAAATTTTTAGACTTAAATTTAGGATCACAAAATTAGAGAAATAAAACCGTGCATGAATATAATTATATGTATATGTTTATGTAATTAGGTATATAATGAATTATTATTAAGATATATGAAATTGTCACCAACTACCTTAAACAATGACAAAAAAAATTAAATATGTTTAGTTATATAAAAAAATCCGAGAAAAATCAGAAAAAAAATATATGTAATCGAAACGCCAAAGCAAACGCTGTTTCACAACACAAAAAAAAGAAACTTTAAAAAATACACAAAATTTTTAAAAAATTAAATTCAAACTTTCTTTGCATTTAAATAAGGTGAATTTGTGACAAAAAAAAGGTATGGTAAGATATGGCATAGAAAAATTATATTTAAAGTATGTATATAAAAAAAATATGATAACTTAAAATAAGTAAGGGTATTAGATAAACCATATAAGTTTTCCAATTAAAACATAAAAGAACAAATTAGATTAGGTATTGCGGAGAACTACGCACTCAAATTTTTTGAAATTTAAGACAAAAAAAAATGTTCTCATGTTTTGTTGCCGGCCTAACATATAAGAGCTCTTCTAGTAGGGACAAAAAAAAATTCTTATAAAAATTTAGAATTTCGTATAAAACGAGATTCTCCGCGAATACGCTATTACAGACTTTTAACTTATCCTAACTTAACTCCTGATACTACCAATTTGTTGGACTTCAAACAAAATGTTTTGCCTCTTGTACGAGTCATTTACAAGGCTTCCACCATTTTGTTTTAGCTCACTACAAAATGGAAGCCTTTTATCGGACGCGGTTACTAGCGTGCGAACTGTATATTAGTCGCCCTTTTTTCTTTTCCTTTTTTTATTCTTCCGGAAATATTAAATTTTATGTGAATATATATACCATAATATAAAAAGAATTGTGGCTGACTTATCTTGATGTTGTGGAACTTTCTCCTAACTTTCTCAGCGGTGTTGTCACTTCGACTCGGGAGTCAGCCACACTAGGACAAATAAAATTTTTATGCGCTAATAGAATTTTTCTTTTTTTGTTTAACTCACATTTCAATTTTATGCTATAATCTAAAATTTCGAGCAATATGGCACAACTGCTTAGTTTGGCAAATCTTCACCTTCCAATCTTTAAAAAAAATTTAATTATTTTGATATCCGCCATTACTTTAAACAAAAAGAATTTATTTTACCTTAATTCCACATTTTTTTTTTATTTTTTGGATATATAATCGTAAGCGTTTATATGACCCGGACAAAATTTTCCACCTTTTTTTTTGAAATTTGAAACTTTTTTTTGCTTAACCTTTTTTAAATAAATTTTTAAAACGTATATATATTTTTTTTCTTCCGGCACTGTTATTTTAAACGTTCGTCTCCGTCGACACAAACTTTACTTTTAAAAATTTTCGCCTGGTGATACCAAACGCTAAGCCGAACTTTCGCCAAATTAACAGTTCTGCCTCTGTACATAATATACCCTAATCCATATTACATCCCATATATCATACACAATTAAAGTTCATCCCAACACCAGTTAACCATAATCCCACCAATACCATCTTATTTAGTATCAAAAAATTCGTTTCTCTCGTGCTTTTGAGTAGCTTTCGACAATTTCGTTGCTTTTATCGCTCAGCGACCTTTGCTCTTGCCATGAACCTGGTTTACCCTAGTTGGAAAAACAAAATTGAACCACCTTATCGGCTGTGTGTAAAGTGATGATGTTGACATTTGACACTTGTGGAATCCCTGTTGACACATTTTCATCGAACTTCCTACATGTGATTTGCTATGGCTTATCGAAAAGCGCAATTTAATCTTATTTCGCTTGTAATTGTTGCCGGCAAAAATAAAATAAAAAAACTGAAAGCTATAAAGACGGATCCTCCGCCGATCAGGCACAACAATTCAAATTTTGTACTCCACCATAAGGAATAATTCCACTCGAGGTACAAGTTTCCTATTTTGCTGTTTGTTTCCAAACAAAAAAAAATGTGGAGGAACATGCTAGTAAATGTACTGGTATGGTATAATCGTCAGTCATTTATTTGCGCGAGTGTTTGCCAAAGCAGACCCACCAAGGACACAATCGTTTTCCACCAATCAGAACATTGGAGACAGCAAATAAAAAATACGGAGACGGACATTAGAGGTACTGAGTTAGTTTTTATTTTGGTGGCCACCCGCAACATCTAATACGAGAAAATATTGTAGAATGTCATTTTGGAGAGAACTCCCTACTTTTAAGACTTGAGATTTCTTAAGTAACAATAATGTATGCTTAATTTTTTATGTTTCTTTCAGTAAATATACTATTTTTTCTAAAAATATAATTTGATTATAGTTTTTACTTAATTTAAACTGTATTTTATGCAATATCAAATATTATATTTTTTGTATGAAAGTTTGTATGTGAAGTCTTAAGTAAAATGGCGTATCTACTTTTTTAAAGCTATAAATACTTAGGGAAATGGCCTCATATGGTATCTCATAAAAATGGTATAAACACAAGGAATTTTGATATTTTCCCTTTTTCATAAATAAATAACATTAAAACGATATTTAAATTGCCATAAAAAATTAAAAAATCTGTAGAGAAAGAAAGAAGAAAACGGCATTTACAAAACATCAATTATCTCGAAACTAATTTTTTTGAGATACGCCTATTTCGCTTCTGACGGCAGTATGGAAGAATGAATACAATTGGATAAGTACTGCTTAGTCTGATGATATGGCAAAATGTGTATTTTGCAACAATAATTTTTCTATAGCAAACAGTGGAAAAAACATATGAAAACATCAAAACATTGGACAAATATGGCTTGTTAGTGGAAGCAGAGCACCTTATCAAAATTTTTAGTTTCTGGTAAAAATAGCACATGTAAAAACAGAAACTGGTTTGGCGGAGGCTTCCTTTGTACAATATATCACACAATTTTTCATAGCTATAATTACTTGTCAGTAGATTGCACAAGCAAGTTATTTAAATTAATTTTCTCCGACTCAGGCGTAGCTTTAAATTTCCATGTGGTAAAACAAAATGCACTAAAATAATAAAAAACGTACTTTTAAATTTTTCAATTCTAACCATTAAGGATTTGGAAAATTGTCATCCATTTTCAATATCTATCGAAGCTTCCAATGAAGGAAATATCAAAAAATTTCCCACAATTTTAAGGAATTTCAATAAAAAAACTGTCGTTTATTCTAAGCTTCTGAGTTTTTACCAATCAGACCAGTGACGGCATTTGGGTTTTGTGCAAATGTATTGAATCGAGACTTGAAATGTACTTTTTAGAGGCCGAATGGACTTTTTTGACTTCAACTGTTCAATATACTTACTAAAAAAAAATCTGTATCCCAAAAGCCCAAGGAAAATAAGATATATTAGACATTATTTTACAAAATCTACACTTTGCAATGATTTTAATTTTTTCAGTTACTAAAAAACAAAAAAAAGGTAATTATTATAACTCTTCAAATTGCAATTATTTTTGTTTACTTAAACCAAAAACTGGTAATTGCTATAAATTGTCAAATGTACCGAAAATGTACTGAAAATGTTTTGAAAATTCGAAAAATGTATTAAAATGCGTCAAATGTACCGAATGTACTGAAAACTGGTCAGATGTACTGACGACGATTTTTCAGGATGAAAATGTACCGAAAATGCCACCGCTGAATCAGACTCAGAATTATCTACAAATATACATAACTATGTAATATGTATGTACTATTGAATCAAAACTTTCAAACCAAAAATTAAAGCTTTATAACGTAACTAGTTTTTGTGCAGACAACGCAAATGTAAATTTAGAGAATTGCTGAGTTTTGTTCGCCAAGTTGCTAGCTATGTACGAAAAAAACGAATAAGTCGCTAAGTTTCCTACTCGTTGTTATGTGAGAACTCGTTTGTTGTTTTTCATACTTTTTTCATTTCAAATTGTTTATTTTTGACGCCTGACGTTTTAGGCAACTTGCTATGTATGCTTAGCAACTATAATTTTGCTCGTTGAGTTTTCTATTTTGTTTTTGTTTTCCCATACATCTTTCATTTTAGCAGAGGATGGCGAATAAAACCCAGCTAATATTATATTTAAAATTTTTAATGAGTTTAGTTCGTCAACTAAAAAAAACAGATAGCTTTAAGGACGTATTTGAATTTTGAGATATGGAATGGTCGGAAATGCTTCGCCATGTTCCAACAAGACGAATAAAATTGATTGTTCGGACTGCAAGTGCATTTTGCATGGTTCATGCGCCAATTTAAGTGTAACTGACATTGAATACATGAAAAATAATAACGTTAAATACCGATGTGATAAGTGCAATCTTATTCGGCGTAAGACTCAACAAGTAATTCCATTGCCAAATCGATCAGAAAACAAATCAACGCAGCAGCATATCATAGATGACTCTTCACCTGCTATTGCAGAAAAAATTCAGCAGCAGTCTAATAAAGTTCAGATTACAACAAAGAATAGTTCACCTGCTATGGGTAGTTCAAAACAGACAAATAATAAAAAACAACAACAATAACAGCTACACAAACTGCGCGCGATTCGACTTTACAAAAACACTCAAAAACAACAGCTAACAACAATAATAATAGCCCTAGTAGTTCAAGTGCAATAACCCTTGATCTCATATACGCAGAAATATTGAGTTTAAAAAGTGAGCTTAAAAATATGAATATTAGTTTTTTGAGTACTATTAATGTCCTCAGAGAGGAAAACAATGAACTAAAACAGAAAGTAACAAAATTGGAGAACAAATTAAACTGGGCAGAGCAGAAAGAGTTAGAGAATGTTATTGAGATTACTGGTGTACCAAATTTGAGTGATGATACATTGGGAGTACCATTAACAGCTGTTATAATAAAGAAATGTTTTGTTAGAAAAATTATGCGAAAAAACTCGACTTCGGCTCATCGTGAAGTAATTCGTGTACATCTCTCTTCAACAGAAATTAAGAAAAGAATAATGAGTGCAAAGAAAACAAATTAACAACTGAATTATTTGCTAAAGGCAATAAAAGGAACATTTATATATATGATTGCTTAACCAAATATAACCAGGCGTTATTCATGGAGGCGAAAAAGGTGAAATTGGATAAGCAGTATTAATATCTCTGGTTTAGGAACTCTAAAATTTTTTTGAAAAAGGTTGATAATGGTAGGGCAGTCGCAGTAAGAACGTTTGAAGACCTGTCAATTTTATAGGGCTAACTTATATAAGTCTTATTTTAGTCTTGTTATTTAATGAATTTTAACGATGTTCTTACTAGCGGCCTTACCAATACCAACCTAGTTAATAAATGTAATACGTTTATATCTGATAATGATTTTTTTATTGTTCATCAAAACGTACCTAGTCTTCGGCAAATTTCGACGTGCTAATTTGTAATCTTGAGGCCTTCAAAAAACCCCCTGATATAATTTTTGTGTCAGAAATATGAATTTATTCATATGAAATTAAAGATTTTGTAATACCAAATTACATTTTTTATGCAAACACAAATGATACTTACTCAGCAGGCGGAGTTGGAGTATTTATACGTAATGTATATGTTTGTAAGCTATAACCGGTCAAGCGCTGATGCTTTAAAAGTTACAATTAGCTTAAATAGTTCGCAACTAAGCTTTATTTGTGTGTATAGACTCCATTCGGAATCTATTTACACTTTTTTGGAAGAGTTCTCTAACCTTTTAAAGAATGAAAAATCAGTAAATCTTTCTATTGTTGGTGATCTAAATTTAGATATTCTACGTTCCAGCGTAATGGTCGATAATTATTTAGAGCTTATGGCGTGTAATGGCCTCACCTCATACATAAATATACCTACTCGAGCAACTTCAGGTTCATGCCTCGATCATGTTTTTTGTCGTTTTGATAGCATTTAAATAACTGTTGTACGGGCTTAAATCTGGATAACAGATAACAGACCATTCAATGACTGGCATGCAACTTAAAAATTTTTCCAGAGTGGCTTCCAATCGCTGTAAATTTCAAAAACAGACTTCTAGAATTGACTTCTTCTGCTAAACGAAAAATTGCGATATGAAGATTGGTCAGGCGTTTACACTGAAGAAAATGTCTCGAAAGCATTTTTAACCTTTCTTAATATTTTAACAACACATATAAATGCTTGTAGATATACATTTATGCTTCGTAAAAATGTACTAAGACGTAAGCCATGGATCAATAGATTTGTTTTAAAGCAAATAAACCTTAAAAATAAATTGCGCATTAAATATTATAAACACGCGAATAATTTCAGACTTCGTGCTCGTTTTAAAAAATTATGTAAAAAGATTAAAAACGATATCACATTCCGACGCGATAGTAATTTTCTCCTTAAGTTAAATGCTGCTCAAAGCAATATGAAAAAGAAATGGGACATAATCAATAGCATTACCAATCGTAAAACAATTGAGAGCAATGAGGTAATACATTATGTGAAAATGATGTCAATATAGTGGATTCTGGGGCTGTAGCTAACTGTTTCAACGAATTCTTTTCAACAATTGGTCAGGCTTCTGCAACTACATGTACATGTATGATCAAGTTAACAAATAACATTAACATAACATAACATTCTAACTCTTGTGGAAGTGATGTGATATTAAATAGCATTTTAAAAAATATATCATTGAACATAGTTGATGTTTTAAAGCACATTTTCAACAATAGTATCACTTCAGGCGTTTTCCCCGATTCCTTGAAATGTGCAATAGTTATTCCACTACACAAAAAAGGTGATAAAAATGATAAAAATAATTATAGGCCTATTTCGCTAAAATATTTGAAAAGGCTGTAAAAAGTAGAATCCTTTACTATCTAAATAGGAAAGAGTTTTTTAATAAAATGCAGTTCGAATTTAGAACCGGTCTTTCAACGGAAGATGCACTTTTGGAATTTTGCTCATTTGTGCTTGAAGAAATAAATGATAAAAAGAGCTGTGCTGCACTTTTCGTTGATATTACGAAAGCCTTCGATATGGTGGATCATCAGGATCTTCTCCATAATTTATTTTGCGCTGGTTTTCGTGGGGTGATACATAGCTGGCTTAAATCATATCCATCAGACAGAACACAAAAAGTAAAAGTAGCTATTAGTGTTAGCAACTCTCAACACATTAATCTGGGTGTTCCGCAAGGATCCGTTCTCGGACCCATCCTTTTTTTAATCTACATATTTGAATTCTATCTTTTCAATGCCATTTGAGGGTAAAGTCACTGCTTTTGCAGATAATCTTGCTATCGCCTATAGTGCGCTCAGTTCCCCTGATTTAGTAACTGGCGTTAATCATGACCTCCATGTGCTGAGAACCTGGTTTGCTAAGCATAAGCTAATTGCTAGCAATAAAACAAAACTAATGTATGTAGGAATCGTAATTATCAAACGCAAAATTAAAAGATTTAAATTTAATAAAATAATTTATTGAAAACGTAAACTGGATTCATTGATTGCTAGACGACGAATAATTTAATTAAAATAAAAATACATTTGTCACTTTGCTTGCTTCTGAATATTTAGTTTTAAAAAGTTTAAGCAGCAAGTGTATATTACTACAGTGAGCAAGCAAGTGTATATTACAACAGTGAGCAAGCAAGAGCCAACTCTACATTCGGTTCATCATACCTTAGATCTGGTTACTTGCATAGTCGCGTCTCTGACAATTATAACTTGCGTAATAACTTTCGCTCTGTTGTCGAAATTCCATTTGCTCGGACAAATCATTGTCGTAAATTCTACACCTTTGTGGCTTGTAAATTATTTAATAGCCTTCCATATTGTATTCGTGTTATAAGAAATTTGTCCGCATTTTTAAAAAATGTTAAAGCCTTTCTTTTAAGTTTCAACCATTTTGAAATCGAGATTTTGGTGAGACCTACACTATAATTGGACTTATGTATTTGTTTCCTTTTGCTTATATGATAATTTTTAAACTGAAATTGCCACTCATGTACTTTAATTGAATATGTTAATTTTTTTCTCCTAATATCTGTATTTTTATATTTTATCTCATATTTCTAAAACAAAACATCCAAATTTGAATTGCATACCCAAAAATTTAAAATTAAATTACGTTGTTACCCCACAACACTTTATATATTCTGAAATTATGTTTAAAATGACATTTAAAACTATATTATTTATTTTTATATTAATGTCATACTCTTTTTTTTATACAAATGCTGTTGTGAATTCTTGAATTAAATCTTTTGTAAAACTATTGTATCAAAAAAAATTCACGAATAAAAATCTAAATCTAATTAAATCTAAATTCTTTGACACAAGTACTGCTGAAGCGTACTTAGGATTGATTCAAAATATTGTCACAACGTTAACTTTTTCAATCAAAAACATTGATGTAGATGGCTTACTTGATGAATGTACTTCGTTACAAAACTTTATTGAGCCCCAGATAAATGCAAAAATAGATCAAAAGTGGATGGAATTTTTAAAAAGTGGAACATATCCAAATCGTGAAAGACTTTGTAATATAATGTAATTTTTCTGAAGTATTTTTTTTGTGTATTTTTATAGATCGTCATTTAAGCTGCAAAGTCTTCTATAGGGTAAGGGAGGTATGTATAGGGACCACTAATCTTTCTGTTTGAAATAAAACTCAAAATATACGAAACGAAACACTTTATTTTATTTCATTAAATAAGCAAAACAATTCACTATGATTTTAATCCACTTTGGGAAAAATATCTTATCAGAAAGAAAAAAAAATAAAAAAAAGTGGAGTGTTATATGGACCATATAGTCCATATTACTAAATATATTCATTTAATACAGAAATCACATGTAAAAATGCGCTCACCAGGAGCCATAGCCTATACCAACCGGGTATATGAAATCTTAATATGTTATATCAAACGGGGATAATATGGTCCACTAGCTCATAATATACTACACATTGTTAGTCCATATTGCCCTCTGCACGTGTTGGTGAAATAAATGATTTTTTATCTAAAACCCTAAACCTTAATGAATCAAATTGTGCTGATAAACTAAAAATGGTATTCACTGGCTCTTTATAATAAATCACTTATTTCAAAACACGAGAATTTAAACTTCAAATAATAAAATTTACTCGCCAGAAAAAAATTATCACCAAACACTTTTTAACGAAAATCAACTTCACAATAACATGCATCTTCACTGAGGGCTAAAATCACACGGACATAAGTTTTAGGAGTTGGCGTCAAGATTGATCATGAATAACGGGAAATCACATGCATGCAATGCAAAATAACCGCATGGTCCATATTTCCCGCGTAGTCCCTTCCTTATCCTATATATTAGACTGACCCAAAAAATATCGAATGTGCTCGGATTTTCAACGCTATTGATTTTTTAAGCCTATGACGTCATGTGATAATTTTCTGATATTTAGAAGAAAAAAATATCAACCCTAAGTACTCCCCGGTCAGCCGTTTTTTGAAAAAAATTACGCTTTAAAAAACGTAATATTTTGAGGCTTTGCGCAACCGACCGTATACACATATGTATGTATATAAAATTTTCCACTTAAGTACTTAATTTATGTTTTGGGCTCGCTGAACAAGATGAAATATTTTTTTTTTTACACGGTATTTGTTCCATTTTCAAAGGGTTTTTTCGCCAAAATGGCATAGAAAATGGATAATTTTGTGAAAAAAAGTGCTGCTTATATTGTTGTTATTCGTTTTTTGTTACTAAAAACAATGAATGAGTTAAAAATTGTTTACTGATTTGTATATAATTACCAGAAAGATACCTAGAAGGCTCTAAAATGATCCTTGTTTTTTAATACCTATATTTAATTAAAATTAGGTTTTCATAATGTGAAAAACTTGCGACTTGATAATTGACCTCATTGTATCATACAGTATATCAGAGATTCTTAAACTGTGGTCCGCGGACCCCTGGGGGTCCGCGAAGACATTCCAGGGGTCCGCGACACAATTTTGACATCAAATAATTTTACATCATCGAACTTTTCGCTTTATTCAAATAACTCATTTATCAAAAATTATTTTTAAAAAATCAAAGTGTGCATTTAGTTTTGTTCAGACCCGGGATGGCCAGCACCTAACTCTTGCCACTCTTTTACAACATCATCAATTTTTGTAAATTTCAGTTTGAATCTATAAGGTAGTGGTGGCAAACTATCGATAGTCATGACCATCGATAGTGGACGATAGTTTCTGAAAACTATCGATAGTTAGATTACTTTAAAGAACAAAAAAAAAATTTAATATATTTTTTTTCAACTACTACCAATTATTTTTATTTAAAAAATATATTGCATCGACATTTATAGTCCAGTAGAATTAGTCGTAAAAATGAGAAAAAAAATTATTATAGTTACAGCACTCTGACAGCGGAATATTGTCGAACTAGCATCCTAATGAAAAAACTTTAATATAAAAGTTGTAGGAAATAAAAAGATCTATATTTTTTGGTTTACCATTTTCAACGTAACCTTAAAGAACAAATTATGGAAAACCGGTTTATTCGATTTTTTTCTTAAACGGAAATATTTAGAGGTTGTTGTTAAATTTAATTTTTAAACAAAAAAAAAACCAAAATTTTTAACTGCGATTTCTCTGAAAACTCCACCTCCTACGGAGTTCTGTTTTGGCTCACTTACTCGTTGCTACGTCTACTTTCGATAAATGGGTAAAAAAATAGTATACTGCAATGGGAAAATGACCGAAAAATTTAAAAAATCGAAAAAATCTATTTTTCGTCGAAATTTGCAAATTTATCGTTCAATTATTGTTATTAAATAATAAAACCATTAAAATTTTGTTGCTCTGAATGTAGCTGGAATGTAGAAAACCCAATTGAAAATGCAATAGCGGCAAATGTTCGATAGTGAAAATATTCGATAGTCTTAGAAAACTATCGATAGTGGCAACAAATTTAAGACTATCGATAGTATCGATAGTGCTATCGATAGTTTGCCACCACTACTATAAGGTGCAGCTTCATATAAATCTAAAGTTTTTATCTTCAACTTTAAATTTATGTGAAGCTGAAGCGACTACAAAAAAAAAGATGGAATTATGGTCAAAACGCATTCAAAAGTGTGTGTATGAGTCTTTTCCAACACTCAGCGATTTTATAGAATTTCCTTATAGAGAACTCAATACTGAAACTCGGCTGCTTTTTGTCGAACATTTAATGGCTCTAAAAATCAGTTTCCAAAAGTATTTTCCCTGTCCTGTTCTGTTAACGATGGGCTCAGGGATCCATTTAACACAGATGTTAGTAATGCTAAGCAATTATCGACATTAGAGCAAGATATGCGCGTGGATATCTCTTGCGATACGTCTTTGAAACTAAAGTTCAATAAAATTGAGCTAACTAACTTTTGGTTACTCTTAAAATTCGATTACCCTGCAGTTGCAAATAAGGCCCTCCAAAACTTGTTTCCGTTTTGTACAACGTATTTGTGTGAAAAGGCTTTTTTGGTAATATTATACTTAAAATCATAGTATAGAAACAAGTTTAATGTAGAAGCAAACCTGAGGATAAAACTTAAGAATATAGAGCCCGACATTGTGGATTTGGTTTCAAGAAAACAACATCATCCATCTGATTAAGTAAAAACTTCCACAGAAGAAAATATAACAAATTTCGCTTATAAAATAACATAAAGTTACCAAAAAAATAATTTTTATTATAAGCTTTGTTATTATTATATTCTTTATTAAAAAAGATTTGAAAAAAAAAACAATTTATTTTCTTAGCTTTATTTTGACCAAGAAATATTTGTCTGAGTTTAATTTACATACATACTTTGACTTGTAACTTTTTTAATTCCCTTACATTTCCACAATTTTTATTCATTTTGTGTTTTAATTACATGAAAATCCTAATAAAAAATGTTTGCCCTTATAAACGAGTAAGTAGTGTCTGTAGGCTTGTCAACTTTAAGACCTTAGGAAACCGGATATAGTGTTGAAAATATCTTTAAAAACCGGAAAAATTAAAGCCAAAAAAAAATTAATTCGTTCCCTAACCTCGTCAGATAACCGGACATTTTATGCTTGGTTGAGTTTGACAACCGGACCAAGCTCTCAAAAACCAGACTGTCCGGGTGAAAACCAAACGGTTGGCAAACCTGAGTGTCTTTGTCATTATTGAGCCCAAAACTAAGCTTTAGAACGACGTCAAATGTCTAGGGTTGGGGTGGTGTCCGCAAAAAAAATTTAGCTCGATAAGGGGTCCTCGGACTACATAAGTTTAAGAACCCCTGCAGTATATAATTTCAGAAGAAATAAATGAAGCATTTAAATTATGCTTAGTAACTAAATGTTTGTTCTGAGTGTAGAAAAATCTTCTGTAATAATAGTTTTTAATACATTTTCTTTGGCACAATTTGTTTCAATCAGTTTACTTTTCTTTGTAGATCAGCAAAACCGATAGCAGTATACGTTTTATATTGTTACCAATATGTAAAAATAAAGGAATACACAATTGGTGGCATCATGACAGCGTTAAGTGTTACGTTCAGAGCTGAAGACTCCAGTGACAACATAAGAAGACGAACGAAATGACGTAAAACATTATCTTATTCAAACTTATGAAGTAAGGTGACTGAAAGTGTCTCGCACGCAAAGTGTCACTAATTTTACATCATTTGGCTGTTATTCTTTCCTAAGTCCAATAAACGAAAACAAACCAGATTTTATGCTCGTTCTATTTTATTTTAGTTAATATCACAATGTACATGTAACAAGTATAAAATGTCTACATTTTAAACTTTATTTGACACATAACTTCTTAATAGTTTTAGGTTATAAAACTATACCATGCAATAAGATACAATATATGTATGTAGTATGTATAATTAAATTATTTTCTAGTACATATTTTAATTTTTTACAAAATTATTAACGAAATAGTTTACAATGTTAACGACTACGTACATATGTTTTGGAATGAGAATGTCACCATTCTTTGTTGCAGATATGATGTTCGTTTTTAAATTAATTCATTACCTATATAAAATACATTTTCTGTTTAATAAGTTGAATTTACAGTTTTCTTATATATAAATTTAAAACATCTATTTCTAACCCTAATTATGATATAAATACGTATGGGCTCACATACATAGGTATCCATTATTTTGTGTGCATTGCTCTATCCATGCGATATAACCTAAATCATTTTCGGACGGTTTACAGGTGAATACACTTTATTTTGAGCCAAAAACGCCAATTTAAACTCGAAGCTACCTGTTATAAAATATACCAGTGATAATATACAATTCACTTAACACTGATAATTCAACTTCTAACATTTACAGAAACTTAGTTTTGTACAATCTTTGTTGGCATTGTAGACATGGTCGTTCTGCTGTCATTTAATAGCAATCTGTAAATAAAAGTTTTCTTATTAGCGATATAAATAAATAGAAACGTTTATTATAATTAAAATGAAATACTCGTAGTATATAGTATAAGCGACCCTTCCGGCACACTCAGGCCCGGATTAAGAAGTCTGCCGCCCTTAGGCCAGTCAGAAATTGCTGCCCCTCTTCACTAGTAAATATAGAAAAAAAATTTTGTAATATCAAAAGTGAGGAACTTTTTTTTTTTTTTTTTGCTTTTTAACATTTTTAGGTAATTTAGTGCACACAATCCCAGTATTTGTACTTTTTTCCCCTTATGTAAATAAATTACAAAAAAAAATTTCAAAGTTCCCAATATTTGCAGCCCCTAAAATCGTGCCGCCCTAGGCACTGGCTAGTGTGCCTCTAAAGTAAATCCGGGCCTGGGCACACTATAATACTTAATTCAAGCGGGATTATACATTTTCTGGCTAGAAAGGAAATTGATAACATACCTAATATAGTGAAAGTATAAGAAAGACAAAATTGTCCTATATTGACCTAAAACATTCTTCTGTTGTGTTGCAATACACCAACAGACCAGCAACATTGCCAGGACCTTGCCGAGAGGGGACGATCAGACTTTTTCAGCTCAAACTGTGACAGAAAAATACCGTCTGACTATAATCACAAAATTGGTGAGTAAGAAACAGATCCCCACTTTTGAGATCTTAAGTCCTTCAGATAAAATTTTTTTCCCCTTTTGCCTCAGAGCCAACAGCACTTTCAGAACGTTTAATAAATCTCCTTATGTTCATGTTTTTTCTTTCTTGTTAAAAATTTGTTTGCATTTTTGTTATTTTCAAAAAACAATTACCCTCAAAACAGTAAAATGCTCATGATCGCAATCTACTAATTATAAATTTGCACAGCTGACACAGAGTGCCACATGAACATGATGTTTGAAGATTGGCTCAAGTGGGATTTTTTTTGTCATTTATTATAGCAATCTAGTTTACAAACTAATGAGCCATTACTAAGTACTCCTCCTATGATTAACACTAAGGTTCTCATGGGATGCAAAAAGTCAGTGAGAATTGATAAGATCCAAAATCCTAAATCTAAGGTCGGAGTCCACAGATTAATAGATGCAGACATCCTCAGATATATCAATACACATGTCCAGAGGCAAATTTTTCTTAGATCCACAGATCATAGAGAGCCCTTTGAGATGTAAAAAAAGGTGTCGTAAACAATTTCATCGCGTCTGCCTTTTATATTAAACTAGCTGTCCCTGCAGACGTTGTCCTGCCCTTTCCGGTAGGTGTTCTGGATGTTGTATGAACTCCATTTTTCCAGTGAAACTTACTTTTGCCGTACTTTTTATATCAAGTCCCATTCATCTGCGTCCAGTGCTTGGTGAGATATGATTAATTTGCCCACTTTTCTTAACGGTCTACGAGAAAATGATATTTTAAAATATGTTTGTATGAGGGCTTCCCTAAATATGCACCCTACATAAAATTTTATAGCATCAGCTATGCCTCTTAACATAAAAGACACGTGGTGTAAATTCCATGTGAATCGACTGACCGATCTTCGTGAAAATAATAGTTTATATATATGTTTGTATGAGGACCACCCTAAATTACGGACAAACACCGTGACACAAGATTTTTATACATTAAGATGAAGTGTCTACACCAGTGTTGGCATGTCACAAATGTCGCGGGACCTTTGTGACAAACCTTGAGTTTACGACAAATAAACGGAATTTCTTGCATTTGAATTTTCAATGACTTTTCACTATTATCTGTAAGGGGGATTCAGATCATAAAATTGTTTGTCAAACATGTTCAAGTTCCATAGTATATTGTTTTGTTGGTCAAATTGTTTAACAAACAATTTCAGTGTTGTGAAATCGAGGTTGATCTGGTGGAGTTTGCGACATTTGTGATATTTACGACAGTTTACGACGTGTGACTGTCGTAAACTTGAAAATCCATGTCACATGCCAACACTGGTCTACACAAAAACATATAAAAGCAAGAGACAGACGTTTTTGTTGCTGCGTTAAAGAGTAGATAATTAAATTATTTCAAAATTTTACGATTATTACAAACTTGATTTTACGTCAGGCAGATTGCGATTATTTTAAGGATTATGTCATAAAAAACGAGAGAAACCTCTGCCCCTTTGTTATTGCTGCATTTAAAGATTGGAATATTACACTCATGTAAAAAAAATTGAGTATCTACTGAATCATTTTATCGCGTCCACCTCTTGGCTTACTGGTGACTGGTACTTATAAAAACATAAAAATGGAGAGAGCAGACGATTTCAGCGCTACGTTTTCAAAGGTAGACTTTTTTGAGCACTTAAGTTGCATATTAGTAAGGATATATATATCCATATGGTCATTTATATTATTTTTTTTTCTCTCTACTTTTTCATCTTGTTTGATTTGCTGAGCGCCTGCTTCAAACAAAATTTATTTTGTCTTGCAGTTTGAATTGAAATTATTTTACAATAATCAAAATTTTCTTCAATTTCTGTATTTTTCAACATATTCATGAAAATAACAATAAAGGTTATATTAATTTGTCCCATTAAAATTTGACAGCTAAATCTGGTTCCGTAGTTGTCAAAATCCAATGAAAAATGTAAACAAATAAATTGTTATTTTGGAGAAGTCAAAATAAAAATCCTGTTTCTGAATTTGCTGGACATTTTCTGGATTTTATTTTGAATTTATTTTTATGATTATTTATTTATCAATGTTTATTTATTTATGTATGTTATTAACATAAAATTTAAATTATAATATATGTATGTAGGTATTATTATAAATGAGCATAGAATTTATGGTATTTATACGCAGTGATGAAGTAGTGGAATGAGGACAAGACCATCTTTAAAGGGTAATGCAACAACTTTAGATCTTATTTCTTATTTCTGTAATGTAGGTTATGCCCAGAGCATGACCGGATGGCACAGGTAATTCAAAAAAATCGGTGACGACATTAAATTTTAAACCAAAAACATATTCATTTGCTCCTTCTTTAGAGAAACCTGTTATTTTTATAGGTAATAGTGGATATATGTAACAGTAATTATTGGGTGAATTGGCACTAAGGAAAAATAGCTCATGATAAAAGCTTCTATTAATGTCCGTGCAGTTTATTTTGGATGCTGCTAAATTTGACACACCCATTTTATGACTTGCGTTCGTTTGGAATTTATATCTCTCCATTTGCCGATTATGTATTTGCTCCAAAATTTTAGTTGGCTGACGAACATCTTTTTTAATGAATTGTAAATAATTTTCAAATTTGTACGCGGAAAAGTTATCAACTTTGCCGTACTTTTTCACACATTCTGTTAAATGTAATAAATTGTGCACGTTGTAAGATACTTTATCGTCTCCAAAAAGTACTTAGATTTTCCACGAAAGTTTCTGCCATCTTTTGAGCACATGTTAAGTTGCTTTGACAGCTTTTAGGACATGAAATAAAGCGATACATTGCATGGAGAAGTAAAAAATTATAATACAAATCCTCATCTAATACATCTTTAAGCAAAAAGATACCGGTATATAAATAATTTGGCAGAACTCTGTAGCCTTCCATCTTGGAAGGTCATTGAATGATCGCGGCTTTCTGCAAAATTCCTTTGGAATGTGACTTAGCTTTGTTTTTAAATGTGTATTTTTCAAATGCATAGGTGAAGCCTACAGTTCCTGCAACAAATGCCCTAGCTGGAGCATCACAGATAATAGCATTTATCTTAACGTCAACAAATTTTCCGTTTATAAATAAGCGATCTTCACTCAAACGTTTTATTTCCTCAACAAATTGTTTTAGGAAATCATTGATTTTTTCAGGTTTTCGATTACCAACGTACGCACCTATTAAGAACGGCCGAATATGAATGTTATTAGAAATTTCACCAAGGACAGGCCAAAGTTGTGTGCAAGAACTTTTAAATAAGGGTAATCCGTCGATACCGATATCAATAAGCAATATGTTTGTGGATTGAGGGAGAACCAAATCAAGCATTTCGATACATTTAGACAAACCAAAGTGGAAATAATTGCCTGGAGCTACCGAAATTATTTGAATTCTTCTATTTTCTGCATTTAGAAAAGTTTTTAACTCCAGCCTTTCTAAATATTTTTAAAAGTTGATCACATGCTTTTCTTCTAATTTTATATTCAACGCACCAAATCCTGATGTCGTTGCATACGGTGTCGTTTTCTTCTACAACATCGTGAGTTGTTCCTTCAAATTGTTCTACATTTTCAGAATAAAGCGTCTGAATTTCACTACCTTCAATTGAATATGTGCAACCACCATTTGGCTCAGTTTTGCCGTCATTATTCGATTTGCACTGATTCTGAGAAACTAATTGTAGACTACTTGCAGCCTTTTCCTTAGTAATCAACCTCCGCATATGCCTGGCACTCATTCCACAAATTCTTTTGCTCATTTTTCTATTGATTTATATTTTTTTTTACTTAGTTTAGTTTTATTCACTTTAGTCTTAAGAAAATTTTTCCTTTTTCAGTTTTTTATAATTTATTCACTTCTAAAACACTCGAAAGTTTGACACGTGTCAATCTGCTCTTATAAAATTCGTTAAACGTTCACTGAGCAAATCATTTCATACTGCTTCCACTTCAGCTTCTAATGTGAAATAAAAGATGCACGTCTTTAACAACATCTAAGCAAGTGAACAAAATGCGCATTTACTTCATTTACTTTTTGGATGTGCTGGCATTTTTCCCGTTGGGTTGCTACGCCTCAAGAAATGAAATAAAATATGTGTTTTTTTTATTTTGGGTGGATTGAATAATATATGATGATTGGTGAGATATGATAAATTTAATTCTTTTCTTATATGGGACGGCGTGGCATTGCCCATTTTTTCTAAATCAAACTAAACTACGAACCTTTTACAAACTATAATAATTATATGTATGTATCAAATCTTATCCATCTACGTCATATAGTTGTTGAGATATAAAAAAAGTTTTATTCATCTGTGTCAAGTAGTTCAGAGATGCGCACAAAAATTTTTTCGCGAGCTGGTTACAACAACATCAATTCTGGTAAAAAAACTCAAAAATATTTTGGAATAAAATTCGTTGTATTGAAAAATATTTTGCGAAAAAATTCCTAGTATTTATGAAAATTTTTAAATAGCTGCGGCAAGCTAATTGCATGGAAAGAAAAACAAAAATCTCAAGCTCAAGGAGCAAATGAATTGAAAACAAAATCACACAAACAATAAAGTGCGTTGAAAACAAAACTACAAAAACAAAAACCATGCAACGATAGCGAGCCGAAATTAGTTAACTTGAGTAACGGCATGAGCTGAACGAGTTGATGAGTTGAAGAACAAATTACTGGAACAAAGTACATGCGGTGATTGCGGACCAAAATGATTTAGCTCAAATAACGGAGTGAGCTCAAAGTGAGCTGAATATTTTTTGTTATTGTTGTAAGAGCTGGAAGAGCCAAACGAGCTATGGGCTGCGCATCCTTGAAGTAGTTGATAATATATGATGAATTCTGTTTTTCTTTTATGTGGGAAGCGTGGGATCACCCATTTTATCCAAACCAAATTATGCTTCAAACCTTCCCCAAATCATAAGAAACATATATGTACATATGTCAAATCTTTCGGCAATCGGTTAAACGGTTTTGGAGTCCATTAGCAACGAACATACACACATTGACCCTGTATATATCGGTCATTCTTTGAATAAACGCACACTTTGTCGCTATTGACGTTTTTGAGCATTTTTTGAAACGAAATATCTCAAAAACTATAGGAGATAGGATAAAAAATCAATTAATCATTTTTGTTAAGAAATACTCTAGCTTTATAAAAAAAAATTAAAAAGATTTGAGTTAATTTTTTGAAACACTAATTTTTTTAATTAAAAAAATTTTTCTCAAAATATTTTCAATATAACTTTTGTTTTTTTGATTTTTTTATATGTTATTCTTCAATCAATTCTAAGAAATCATGTGCTTTTATATCGAAATTCCTTTCATAAAATTGGAAACTACGAATTTTTTACTGATGACACGCACCATGTTTTTTCAACATAAAATTCGCCAAAAATTTTTTTTGTTTTATTATTTTCATTCAATCCACAAATACAGCAGAACCCAGGTAAAACGACTCCGCACTTAAAAACCGTGCGGTTTGATCATAGTATTTTTACAATAAGTTTGTCGCTTTTATAAGCCTGCTTCCTCCTTCGACTATCAAGAGATTTATCAATAACGTCATCCGCTGATAACGATTTATTGGGAAATAATACCTATTTTGAAATAAAGCCTCAAAAAGCATCCTACCTTTGTATGGAAGGTAGGCGTGTCCGTGAACCGATTTTTTTCGTATTCACAAACTTTTGCAGTTTTATTCTAAAAAACGTCTGTGCCAAATTTCAAGACTCTAACGCTATTACTACTGCCACTGTTTTATCCCATGTAAAAATGCAATATATCCGGTTTTATTGCACCTTTTGACCCCTACTCGGGCTCATTTTCTTCGTATAAAAAGCTTTATATAACTTTTCTTCAATTTCAATTGCATTTTGACTACAGCGTAAAACGAAATAAATTTACAATTTTAAAATTCTTTTATCTACGAAACGCATTTTACAAAAAAGTGGAGTCTCTGTTAGATCGGAAGTTATCAAATATTTTCCTGCGCAAGTCATGTATTCCAGAACAAATTTAAGTTCTGGAATTCATGACTTGCGCTGGAAAATATTTAATAACTTCCGATCTAACAGCGACTCCTCTTTTTTGTAAAATGGGTTTTGTAGATAAAAGAATAGGGAATAAAATGTTATTTTTTTCAATGTATTCTAGTTGGGGAAGACTTTTTTTTAAATTTATTGCAGAAGCTAACGTTATAGACTATTAAATAAAAAAAATCCGACAATGATGGGATCAGTAGAATTGGAGATAATAGACTTCAAGTATGAGTTCATTTGACAAAATCCAGCCAATTATCAAAAATTCATATGTGTCGAAAAAATATTTTTTCAGAAAAGGAAAAAATTGGGTTTAGTAATTTTATGTATATAAGCTGCAAAAAAAATTTCGGGCGATTCTAAAATACCAAGTCCAAATTCCTATGCGGTTTGTAAAAGAACGTCCCATATGTATTTCTTACTTTAAATGCAATTTAAAAAATAGCTATGTGAATTTTAATTGTTTGACCTTGAATACTAATTCAAAACAATCTTAGCTTAAAAAAAAAAACCATGGCTGAAGATTGTGCCAAAAAAAAAAACAATTGAAAACGTGGCCGGTTAAAATGACAATTTCTATGGGAATGCACATTCGGTATTCTGAAGTATGTAATTAGCATACTTATTTATGTACTTATGTATATAGAAGCATATTTATATATAACCGCAATTTTAGTATCTTATTTTGAGTAAACTCTTCAAACCAAGTTCTACAAGAATATTTTCAAAAGGGTCTTGATTGGGAGACTGAAATAAACCAATATTTAAAGTGGCAACCTCGCTCTCGGAACTGAGAACGAGGGAGGCAAATTTATTTTTCCACCTCGCCTCGTAGAATGAGGTAACCTCGCAGCATCGGTGAAGCACTAGCTTATCGTCGCAGACGGTAAAGTGATACTCACAGTCGGACCATTCTATCTCAGATGCTCTAAAAAATATTTTGTAATTCCCGATCATATAGAGATTCCATTTTTTTTTTTTTAAATAATTTTGTAGATAGAAGGATAAAGAGCATCATTTATTCAAATTAATTCTCGCTGGGGGGCGATCTTTGCGATGCACAGTGTAACATTAGCGGCCATAAGAAAAAAAAAAAAGTTCAAAATTTCTTAAAAACTAATATATAGATCGACGAAAAAATCTTCAACTAAGAGCAATCTATAAGCATTTTGGAAATATGTGGTAATTTGAATGAAGAGCATGCACGAAAACTTGAAGCTTTACTCTAAAAATTTACAATTTTAGTTTTATGCAATTCAATATCTCAAGTTTAGCTGTTCCAAAACTATTCAGTTAATTTACAAACATGTACACATTTTTGAAAAATTTGGAGTTTCTGTTTTCCAAAAATAATATTTTTAAAACTATTGGAGAATTATTTTCACTTCAAGGTCAGTTACAAGAAAACTTCCTTAAGAAAAAGAAATTTGCAAAAATTGACAAAGTTTAGCAGAGGGAAGCAAAAAAACATAGTCTTCGATTTTGCTTAAACTTCAGTATAATAATAATACATTCAATACAAATAGATGACAAAAATATAGATTTGCACTTTTGCGTTATATGTATTAAATTCAATAATATCTTACACCACTTTTTCGCAAAAAAATGTCTAAAACCGAAGTATGGAAATAGAGTGAATAATGCGAATGTTTGGTGAGTATTTTCGAATATTTTTATTTACTGATGCAGGTCATGTTATATATTTTTCAAAATATGAAAAAATAATTTTCCAAATCTGTAAAGTTTGCTTAATTCCGTTCAATAGTTTAAAAGCAGTTTTTTTTTTTTTTTTTTTTTTTTTTTCGTGGGGAAGGTTGTGGTAAATGTACTGCAATATCTATGCAATTCACTATCCTAAAGCTACCGTCATAGCTTCAGAGTGTGTCACTTCGCTAAAACCCACAACCTTTGACGTCCAGGCCTCCTACCCTGGGACTGCGTTAGCATTGCTTCGGGGTAGGTCCCATAGTTTAAAAGCAGTTGTACATTAAAAACATGTTTCGATGTTCTTGATATATAGTAAAGTGAGTAAAACTGGAAATGTTTCCTAACTTTAAGTTTGAATAGCAAAAAAACATAGTCTTCGATGTTGCTTAAGCTTCCATATAGGTTCACTTACACTTTTGCGTTATATGTACAAAATTCAATAATTACTTATAGGACTTTTTTGAAGAAAATAGCCTTAAATGACCACATAAAAACGGTTAAATTGCTTTAAATTCTGCAAAAATGAATTGAATGACTTAAAATTTTGCACATATAATTTGATTTTAGTTGTGTCACTTTTAGTTGCATCAAATTCGAACGAAAACCACGCCTACCGCCCATACAAAGTGACCACATAAATATGGTAAATTCTATTTAAAATCCATACAAATTATATGTAAAGTTTAAGAACATCAAATTTTGTACATCAGCCAGGGAAAATTCGAATCGTGCTCGCGATCGGATCGTTTTTTGGCTCAAATTGGTTGACAGAATTCATCATGGCGGACCCAATATTGCGGTCGAAAATCCAATATGGTGGCCAAATTTTTGAAACTCAACCGATTTGCACCAAATTCGATATACAAGGGTCTTGGGGGTCACTGATCACGAATCCGAAGTCAGAATTTACAAAATCAAGATGGCAGATTCAATATGGTGGACGTATTGTTTAAAAATCAACCGATTAGTACCAAATTTGGTATACAGGTGTTTCTGGGGAAGCTGATTACGAATTTAAGGTCAAAAATTTAAAATTCAAGATGGCGGACCCAATATGGTGGATTAGGGTATTGAGTTTCCGCCATATTCGGTCCGCCATCTTAAATTTTAAATTTCTGTCCTTGGATTCGTATTCAGCGACCCCAGAAACCCCCGTATATATGTATACTTTTCAAAAAAATAACAAAAATACGCGAAAGCTGTTAACTGGTTTTAAATGGTTTTTTATTTCCTTTTAAAGGTAAAAACTTGACCACATTTTTTTCAGCCTTATTTTTAAAGAAGAAAGAAACCTACTTGTGAAATTTTCTAAAAAAAAAAAAAATTAGAAAAAATTATAATAAAAATTAGAAAAAATTTTAATAAAAATTAGAAAAAATTTTTTTTTTTTTGTATGGGAGCTACACTTTATTATGAACCGATTTTATTCATTTTCACAAAATTTCTTAATCTTTACAAAAAAACAGTCCATGCCAAATTTCATTACTCTACGACAACTCCTTATAGTTTTGGCCGCAGCTTATATGAAAGTGTTATACTGTGCGATAGTGTCATCAGTTTTTTCTTAAAATGCATCCATTATGTTTTCCTATTATTTCTCCTGCCACTTCCTTGCGATTACGGAGAGTTGAACACAGCGCGTTTGGTCGAAAATAGCGCAGCCCGCCGAATTACTTGCGCTCTGCGGACGCACCCATATACGATACAGTGTGTTCACTTCTTTGGAAAAAAAGTTGCGGAAAAAAGTTCAAATATTTTTAAAACTTAAATCTTGACAGGTTTAGATTTTTTATGGGTCAAATTTTCAATGTCAAAGTATAAAGTTTTTGGAAAATTTTAAAATAACTTTTGAAATTGTAATAAATACTTGTAATTAAATAAACTGTGTTACGCGGTATAGAGGTCGAACTCAGGTCGAAAAAACAGTAGACAATAATTTAAGGATTAAATTTCGTATTATTGTGTAAGAAATCTATTCCATGATAAACGAACACATTGTGTATTTTATTATCTAAAAAAAAACAAATTAATTTAAATTAAACTTCTACCACTTACCGTTCATACCAATGTTAAAAAATATTATAAATTTAGTCACTTGCTTCTACTGTGCTGCCTATCAGTGACTCAATACGAAAATCCTTTGTATTCCCGAGTTTTTTGGACCTGTTGTGCTCAAAGTTTAAAGTAAGAATTGTTGGCTTAAAAATGTCATTATCTTTGTAAGCTATCGCCGGGGGTTCTTCGAACTTAGAACGCTTTCTGTTGGAACAGTTTTCATCTGGACTTGTTGATACTGGTAACGAATTATCAGAAATCTCTGAATTATCAAATAAAAGGATATAAGGCGATGAAGTATTTGGCTTTGCATTGTTCTGCAGTTTAACTTCATTACTCTCCGTAAGTCTTTTTGTACATGTGCTATCTATAGAATCTGATCTGTGAGAGTCATTTTCGTTCTCGCTTTCCACGTCAATCCTATCACAAGATATATCGTCTGGGTTTTGAAAATTACCTGTCACTGCAGAAACTGGACTATTGCACACTATGCTGCGATCTATTAGATATGGTTGCACTTCGCTGAACGAATTTGCGGCCCTATAATTTTCCTGCATATTTGTAGGAATAACAATATCATCAGAGTTAATAGGCTCAAGAGAATTGTTTGATCTGCTGAAAAATGATGCATTCTGACGAATCATTTCCATTTTTCCGCTATTTTGATATGAAGTAGCATCAGTTTTTGTTAAGAAGTCAAGTTTTTTCTCTGCCATTTGAGCTGATTCAAAGATTTCACCCGGAGCATGGATCATATCAAAGCATTCTAGACTGCTTCCAAAATTGTTTAAATTTAAATGTATAGGTAGCACTGGTACAGGCTTACGTATCCAAAATGGGGAAAATGGACCAAAAACAGCAGGGAATGGAAATCTTTGACTTATTGGCGCTCTTTTGTATCGTTTTCGTCTTCGTAAAAAACTTCCATTGTCAAACATATCTTCTGCTAAAGGATCTAATGTCCAGAAGTTACCTTTGCCTGGATTGCCGGGTTCACGTGGAACTTTTATAAAGCAATCATTTAGACTGAGGTTATGACGAATAGAGTTTTGCCAAGCTGGGAATTTTTCCTTGTAGTAAGCAAATCTGAAAAAACAAAGATTTTTTATAATAAAAATTGTTGAATTTGTGATATTTTGTGCAAACATTAGATATATATTTTACATGAATTTTATGAATTTTATGATAGAAATCACTGCATAATTCTTTATTATATCGTTATTCTGGAATTCAATTTTTTTCAATCAAAAATAATCGTTATTTTAGATTTCTATTTTTTTCGATCAAACATCGTTATTTTGGATTTCTATTTTTTTCGATCAATTATAATCGTTATATTGAATTTTTATTTTTTTCGATCATAAATAATCTGTTTATTAACATTTTCAGGTTTAAAATACATTTATTATGAAAGATAACAAAAAAAAAAAAAAAAAATATAATCGTTATTTTAGATTTCTATTTTTTTCGATCAAACATAATCGTTATTTTGGATTTCTATTTTTTCGATCAAATATAATCGTTAGATTGGATTTTTATCTTTTCGATCATAAATAATCGTTATTTTAGATTTCTTTTTTTTTCGATGAAAAATAATCGTTATTTTGCATTTCTATTTTCTTCGAACAAAAGTAATCGCTATTATGGTTTTCTATTTTTTTCGATCAAAAATAATCGCTATTATTGATTTTTATGTTTTTTAGACAAAAAGTAATGGTTTTTACTGTTATATTTATATTTTAGATCAGGAATGGCCAGAAGAGTTGAGTTTAGGAGCAGGAATTCGCTAATCACTGAGACATTTTATGTTGCGTCGAGCCACGGCGCTAGTTACTATTTTTCCGTATTGTTGTTATTGCTTTATATTTTGAAAAATAGAAAATTACAATAACTAAAACACTGGAACTGATAATGAGCAACTGAAAAGTGCCAATAAATGTTGACAAAAAAACTGGAGTAACAGTAAATGTAACAATATTTAATTTTTGTTGTTGCTTGTTTATGTTTAGAATTTTTTACCTTTTGTGGAATCTAGAAATGATATTTTTCATAAAATTTATATCAGAGCTCATCATATTTGGGAATGAGCAGCAATAATCGAAAATAATTGTAATTGTGAATTTTTATAGTTTTTACCAAATCAACTTTATTGTTGTATTATTGTAGGAAATATATGTGATATATTCAATTTTTTGATATACAGGCAAGTCTCGGTTTTACGAACCTCCCTTTAATGAAAATCCGATCTAACGAATGGCCAAATTTTTTACATTGAGTACCTTATATAACGAATGTTTCAGAATATTTAACCCCGATATTACGAATGATGAATGAAAAAACTTAAACCAATTAGAAAGTTAAAAATGTAAAATCAAACCAAAAAAGAAAAATAAACAGTTGCCGGTAGGTACCGTTTGTTTTTTAAGCTTACTTAGATTTTTTGGCGTCAGTTCATTCTTTTGTCACATTTGTATCAAGTTTTATGTAAGTGTTGTGAAAATAATTTGGGAAATAGAAAAAGAGTTTCACTGGGTGGAAAAATAAAAATATTGGATGAATGCAAAAGGGGTATAAGCTTTAGTGAGATTTCTCAAAAATATGGAATTCCAAAATCTTCCATATGCACATTAAAGAAATTGGAACACAAAATTACCTCACACCTGAAAGAAACAAGCAATGTTACAAAAACTGGCCGATCCCTTAAAAAGGGTGAGTATCTAAGGATGGAGAAAGAGCTCTACAATTGGTTACTTAACCAAAGAAAAAAATTTGTTCAGTCAATGGAATAGCATTAAAAATTAAAGCCTCAGAAACACAAAAAAAGCTTTACGTTGGTAAATTCCTCGCAAGTATTTTAGCAAGATACTAAAACAGGTATGGTATACGACTACTTAAAGAGTCCAGTGAGAAATTATCTTCAAGAGCAGAGTTAGTGGAGCCATTTAAACAACAATTTCAGACATAGGCGTGGCCAGAAATTTTTCGAATGGGTTCCAATACCGAAAATTGAGCCCTATATAAACGTATTAACCCCTTATATTCTTATAATTTTTATACAATGAAATTTTTATGAGATGATTAGAATGTATACTTTTTTTTTAACTTTTAAGCAAACATATTAGATTTACTACTATGTATTTTGATATACAGAATTGTAAACACAAATAAAGAAAATTAAATTACTAATAACACTAGTTTACAAATAATTAAAAAATTTATGAACTTTAGGTGCCACAATTCATTTCTAATATAAAATCGGCTGCTGATTCTGAAAATCAAATTATTTTTTTTATTTCGCGTCGTTTTCGAGATATCGGTCACTTTCGGTTTTTGGACGAAAGAAAAAAGTCGGTTCAACTTAATTACAAATATTTCAAAAAACAATATCTTTATATAAACATATTATGTGTCAAACTAAAGGTAATTAAATTTCCTAGAAATAATGCTCACATTACTTTTTCGTCGACATGTTAGTTTTGGCGAAAAAAATTGATTTCTAAACAAATACAATTTTTTTTTTTTGAAAAAATGAGAAAAAAGTAAAAAACAAATGCAATTTTTTAAAAGAAAAAAAAATTCTAAAAATCATTTTGTTTTTTTTATATCATAGTCTATATATTTATGAAGAAAATAGGATACCATTTATGAAAATCGATTAAGAAATGGAAAAGTTATATAAAATTGAATAAAAAATGGACGAATTTCATTTTTGCCTATTTTTCCGTTTTTTTATGTGGGTAAGAATTTTTTTAACCCCAAAATGCAAATTTTTTAATGAAATTTTGTTGTGTAGATACTGGTATATGCTAGAAATAAAAATGTTGGCTCCATCCACCGAAGTGTACAAAAACCGCCATAACGGACCCTAATTCCCATTTTTGGCCATTTTGGGGCGTGGAGCCAGTTCCGAAAGAACTTTAAACACCGTCATCAGCATCCTCGAAAACGGGGGGTGACAAATATTTTACCTATAGAAGACGCGGAATATGCGATTTCGTCTTTTTGGGGGCGGCTTTTGTCCATTTTGAGGGGTGGGACCAACTCCATAAGAATTTTGAATACTGCTGTCGTATTCAGCATCTTTGAAAACGGGGGATGACAAATGTTTTACTGATGGAATATGCGATTTCATCTCTTTTCTTTGGTCCAAAAACCGAAAGTGACCGATATCTCGAAAACGACGTAAAAGAAACAAAAAAATAATATGATTTTCAGAATCAGCAGCCATTCTACATAAGAAATGAATAGTGGCACCTAAAGTTCAGAAATTTTTTAATTATTTGTTAACTAGTGTTATTAATTATGAGATTTTTATTACCTTGTGGCCATTTTTATTCAATATTATATAACTTTTCTTAAAAAGTATCTTATTTTCTTCATAGGTATATAAACTATGATATAAAAAAATAAAATGATTTTTCCAATTTTTTTTTGCTTTTATAAATTTGCAGTTGATTTTGACTTTTTTCTCATTTTTTCGAAAAAAAAAAATATTTTTTTAGAAATCAATTTATTTCACCAAAACTAACAAGCCAGCCAAAAAGTAATGTGGGCAATATTTATGGAGGAATCTTCAAAATTTGGTTTTCTTAAATGTTCGTTCCTAAGGTTAGTAAGAATTTAAATCGCGTAATTTCCTGAAAAATGTTTTTTTTTTATATGTGGGTAGAAAATTTTTTAACAACTAACATCCTACCAATGAAGGCTTTATTGATTCTTGACAATGCTCTAAGTCACCTTTTTGCGGAAGAGCTAGTCAAGGAAACAAATGATGGAAAAATTTGGACCATTTACATGCCACCGAACGTCACACCTCTAATCCAGCCAATGGACCAAAATGCCATTCGTCTTCTCAAATTGCAGTACAGGAGTACTGTCAAATTCAAAAAATTAGCATTTTTCTTTGGAAACGTGCTCTAGTAGGTTTTTTGGGTCGCTGATCACGAATCCGACGTCCAAATGGGGGTGGTTCCACCCCCTACTCCCCAAATCACCCCAAAACGTAGCTGTCGCGTAAAAATTCAAAAAATTAGCATTTTGCTTTGGAAATGTGTTCTAGTAGGCTTTTCAGGTCGCTGATACGGACTTTTGTGTTACTTGTTTTTTGTGAAATACATTAGGAGATTAAAACAAAACAGTTTCTGTAAACACTTACTTTTTATTTTAACTACTCATAATCAGAATCATTTTCAAGAATCGGTACGTGGAACAGCAGTTCTTGATTTTGTTCATCCTCAGTTTCACTGTGATTTTCTCCATCCTGTATGTCAGTTGATTCCTTGTCCGTTACATCTAGAGCTCCGGAAGGTTCTTTATTTGTACAGCTTACTCCTTGAAAAAATTTACAAGCCACAGAGCCACTTATACCATTCTTGTGACAACCACATTGGGCCCCGCACCCAGTTTGGCTTGATTAGGGGGGTGGAGGTTAGCGATGCCAATCCCGGGATCCCGGCTTTTTTCCAGTCCCGAAAATCCCGGGATTGGTTCAATTGAATTCCGGGATTAATTAAACAAGTGTTTCGCAACACTTTTTCGTCAGACAACTGACTTCACAACAATTTTTTTGCTTGAAATAGTATAAAAAAGCCACCCTAGATCTTTAACTTGCTTCTGAATCATGCTACTGAATCATGAATCCAAAGTCTTAAAAGATGTAGTAAATGTACTTCAACCCATTAAAGTAACAATTGAAACCATATGTGCTCTTGATATGGATCTATATAAATGCGACATAGCATTAAATTTCATGCGATGAAATCAAGCAAAATAAATCTCCTTTTAGCAATCATCTGTTTAATAAAATTATAGAAAAAATCAAACAAAGAAGAACAGTATTATCTGACATTTTTTATTTTTAATGAATCCTGACAATATTTACAAGCTTGAGTTTGACTTTTCCAAAGCCCCATCACTAACAATGATAAAAAAACAGTTATGTATGTATTATTACAGTTATGTAATATTAATTATGTATGTTACCTAACATTAAGCGATATCATTGCTGAATTCCAGAAGAAACTTGAAACATTGAAGACAAAGCGCTGGAAATTGGAGGTCCCTTCATTATCGCAGGTGATTTCAACGCCAAAGCTGCCGAATGGGGAATGGCAGCAATAAACTCCAGAGGCAGACGCGTGCTAAACATGGCCGCTAGGCTGGGCTTAGCCATCGCTAACATTGGCGCAGCTACGACCTTCAGAAGACCAGGGTGCGAAGCCACCACACCGGATATCACCCTAGTTTCAGAGAGCTTAGCTGGAATGCTTAGTCCTAGAAGATTTTACTGGAAGCGATCACCAGTATATCACTTACCATCTAGACTCAGGAAGTCGCCCTATCCAAGCACCAACAAGAAGAGGGAAGCGAAAATTGAATGTAAAGAAAGTTAGAGTCGAATATTTACTGGCAAATATCGATGAAAACTCATTGCCAACTGATACAACTAGGGACGCCAGAACTCTCACGAGTGCGACTATGCAGCGATTAGCTCAAGGCTGCAATGCATCGATGCCTAAAGTTGGCACAAGTCACAGGAAAGATGCCGTATACAAGTGGACGGAAGAAATAGGAGAAATCAGACGAAACTGCCTACGGATAAGGAGAAAACTCACTAGAGCTAGACGGATATACGCCGCTACAAATGAAGCCTAAAACTACAGGCAAGCCAAGAAATACTTGAAGATTGTCATAGAGAGTAGCAAAAAAGAAAAATGGGAGGAACTCCGCAACGATCTGAACAACAACCCATGGAGACTCGGCTATAAGATCGTTATGAAGAAACTAGGCTATAAAATTCCTGGCCCAGATATGGACAGCGAAACCATGAGCGACATTGTTGATGCCTTATTTCCTACGCATATCCTACAGGAGGAAGAACAAGATGCGCTACCTGTCGGAACAACCCCTTTATTTTCTGAGGAAGAACTTAAGGGAGCAGCAGCAGGTTCCAGGACCTGATAGAATTCCAGCAGAAATACTGAAAACAGTAGCGGCAAATCGCCCAAGTGTTCTACTATCGATGTATAATGCGTGCCTTAAGGAAGGCTTATTGCTGGAAGTGTGAAAAAAGCAAAAACTGGTATTGATCAGCAAAGGCAAAGGAGATCCTACCCTACCATCAGCACACAGACCACTGTGTATGCTTGATAGCGCTGGGAAGCTGCTAGAGAAGATGATAAAAACTCGCTTATCCGCAGTTATTGAAGACGCTGGTGGATTATCGGAACGACAATATGGATTCAGAGCTGGAAGGTCAACTCTTGGCGCTATAGACGATGAAGTGTCTAGCGTAGAACACGCTCAGCGAGAGAATCATCACTCCAGGAGGATAGTCTTATTGGCAACACTAGACATTCGCATCGCTTTTAACAGCCTCAGGTGGTCTCGTTGGGTTTTTGCACTAGGCCCTAAGGTTCTGGTTAGGCAAATCCCAACGAGAGCCTAATGAGGTGGGCATTGGACAATCCTATTTAGGAAAATTTGGGGCATACCGTTACAATCCAAATTAGGTTGTCGTTGGGGTTCCACACTTGGCACTAACGTTCTGGTTAGGCAAAACCAATAGGGACCTAATTTACGCCTAACGAAATTTTCTAATTGCTACCGCACTTTGTTCTAAATATACAAATCAAATCGATACAACATTTATTGTATTTTTACATTTTTTTTTATTTAATTCAACTCAAATTTTATTTTTAATATTAATTAATAATACTAATAATATGTTTTATGAAACATAAAATAGTAATTCCTTAGGTTCTAGGCTAAGGAACAATACAGATTGAAAATTGTTCATCGAAATAAGGCTAATAAATTGCCAGTAAATAGTAATTTAAATTCGTGTGACCATTGGTCGTCAAGTAAGGATAAAGTTAAAGTAATTTTTATGAATACTGTGCAAGACTAACTCAACTTTTGTACATTTGAATTCTCTTCGTCGTCAAATTTAAAATATACAGATTTTATTGCTTGTGTCAAAAATGTAAACTCAGCGTACAGGATTGTAAACTTCACAACGAAACGAATTAAAATGCATGAAAGTTGAGTTAGTCTTGAATAGTTTTACTGCGTGCAGCACGGCCACCACCCTGTAGTGACTTAACTAACAACATAAACAACAATACATAAGAAACACTATACACAAAAACAACTTATAAAATTATAAATTTTTTAAGATTTAAAAAATTTGTCTTAGATGTTAAAAAAATTAAAATTAAAATTCAGAAAAATAAATATTCATTCTAAAATATAAATTGTAAAAATATAAAACTTAAAATTTAAATATAAAAAAATCTAAATAAAAAATCAAAATAGACAAGCTCTATATTGGCGATCTTGCCAGGAGACTGGCAGACGAACGGAGGAATCTCCGTTGCATAGAATAACTCAACTTGAAGATGTATCACCACCAGACTGTATGGAGCATTTTCTTGCCTTTCCAGTAACTTTGCACCTCTCCACAAGCATCGTCGCGAACAAGAACTAGACCAAAACTTTCAACACCATGGACAACCCCAAGATATTTTCAAGCGAATCAGAAGATCCACCGAGCGTGTACGAATCGTTCAATAATCTTTCAAACAATTTCATTTCGGCCGATAAAGCATCATCAAACAATTATCTTTCTTGCAATGATCCTTTCTGGCATACATCAATCAGCATATGATACAAACTTATACAACACAGCTGAGATCTCTGCAGGGGATATTACTGATGACTCTTTAACTTCACCACATTTGAATGCACGATGGATACCTGTGTCACCATAGTCTTTTCCTTCAGGAGCACCAAATCCAACTTTTATGCTGGATCCAGTTCTAACTCCACCTACTTCTGTCTATTCATCTTATACACCACAAAGTTCATCTTCACATTCACCAATATCTTTCCAAACATTTTCAGTTCCTGATAGTTACTAAGGATTATAATACAAATGATCAAAATACATAACCAGCAATAACAACATCCAACACATTACATCAAACCCCACACCACCAATCCAATCAACAACAATAACACCAACATCTTTTCACACCCACACAACCAAGATCATACATTACTCTATACACATTTTTATTTTCAACATAATATTTTGATGATTATGTAAAGTACGATAAAACCACGATCCAGGATCTGGTTAACTTTACTATAAATAATCAAAATAAAGACTTAACTATAAATAAACCGCAAACATAGCGTGTCATAAAGTCATACACAAACAACACACACAATTTTTGTTTTTTTTTAGAAGGGGGAGTAATGTAGTGACTTAACCAACAACATAAACAACAATACATAATAAACACTATAAACAAAAACAACTTATAAAATTATAAATTTTTTAAGATTTCAAAAATTTGTTTTAGATGTTGAAAAAATTAAAATTAAAATTCAGAAAAATAAATATTCATTCTAAAATATAAATTGTAAAAATATAAAACTTAAAATTTAAATATAAAAAAATCTAAATAAAAAAGAACGCAAATTTAATAATTCAAAAAAAAGAAGTTATATTAAAAATATATTAGAGAGAACCTGATACCAAAACTGGCGATCTCACCAGGCAACAAAAAAAAAAAACGCTCAACGGCAGCATCTAACAACATCTGAAAAAAGTAAAAATCCAATTCCAACAGAATTGATTTCACCTTTAAGAAACGATATTTCCAAAACAATTTCGATCCACCAAACAGTAAAACCTCATTTAAAGTAACAGCATCAAGAAGCACCGAAGTTACCAACAATAATATTTACGTAATATTGCGTAACACAACGAACACGTTCAAAAATTATTACACCCGGACAGCAGCAATCCACTACAAGTACCAAGAGTAATAGCAACAGTACCACTAAATCCATTGGAAAAACCAACAATCGCATCAACATCAACAGGAACATCAACAACAACATCAACAACAGCGTCAACAACAACAACCACAATCGGTAACACCAAGACAGCAACAACAACAGAATAAGTATTTAGTTTCTTAAAACGAATGTCAAACGATAGGGAGGGAAGAAACTTATCGTTTGCATCTCGTAGGCACTACACTTCACATAGGTACACAATATTGTTAGATATATATTAAAAGTTTACACATACATTTTCAAATAGAATCATCACAACAACCAACCCCTCCTCACACTACAATGAGTTTAAGTCGTACCCCTCCTCACTCTGGACAAATCCCAACCCATTCCACCCACCTCTCACCATGGAGACGGAGACACACTACACAACCCCTTCGAAACTCTCTTGGAAATCAATGCCACTTCGGTTAAATTACCAAAATTCTGGACCAATTGTCCAGAAGCATGGTTTATCCAAGCGGATATGCAATTCAACACAAAAAACATTATAACAGACAAAACAAAATACGAATACTTAATCACTGAACTTCCACAAGACGTAATAATCACAGTTTTAGACTTCATACAGAAACCTCCAATGGATAATCTGTATGAAGGACTAAAACAAGTACTTATTGAACGTCACTCTTTAAGTGAAAACAAGCGTCTCGATAAGTTATTTTCTGACACTGAGATTGGTGACCTAAAACCATCTCAGTTCTACAGATCGCTACTTCTTTTAGCAGGTTCTTCGGTAGATCCAGAATTTCTACGAAAATTATGGATCAGAAAATTACCGAAAAGCCTAAAAGTTGCTTTGACGAGTGCAAATAATAACGAATTGAATGAACTCCTGAAATTAGCAGATAGATTATGGGAAATTAATTCCGAAAACGAAATTTCCGAAATACACAAAAGTCCAAATTTACCAAACCACACTCAAAATGATTTAACAATAGCAATGCAATCATTATCACAAACAACCTCACAACTTCTTGATAAAGTCAACAAATTAACATTAGAGGTAGAATCAATTAAATCAGAACGAAATCATGAACGATCATACCAACGTTCAAACTCTTGATCAAGAGGTTTCTCCAGAAACAGATATAACTTCCGAAACAACTCTCATCAAAGTTCCCCAATCCCTTTATGTCAATACCATTATAAGTTTGGTAAAAACGCCAGACGATGCGAACAACCATGTTCATTCGTCCAACACAATGCATTAAACTAAAAGACTCCATCATCGCGACGGCTGATGACGGAAGTCTCACAACACTTACACTTTAACAAAATAAATTTATTAATTCGAATTTCAAATTTCAAAAAATAAAGTTAATTTTTAATAAAAATAAATTTAATATGGAGCTCCACAACCCCAATCCCTGGTGTAGCATAGATGCCAGGGACTGTATAATTTTAAACTCATTACATCTTCGATAGATTTAGAAAAACTTTTAATAAGAGCATCTGGAAAAAAGACAAAAAAAAGTTACTATGTTTCTTACATATGCAATACTTTGAAAGAAATTGTACCTCTTATAGTTTTATAAAGATACGTATCTTTTAAAATATAAAGCTTCCCCTATGTCGAGTTTATGCAATTAAACTTTAAAGCCATCTCGCGACTTAAAGCGCAACGCGTAATTGAAAAGAGCAGTAAATTTCCTATAGGAACCACAATGTTTAATATTTTATTGAAAATTTGTTAAGTTGGAAAAACTGGTTACGAAAAATCCATTCTTCATATTACGTAAATTTTTAGAAGTCCCTAACTTGACAACTAAGCCTTATATAAAAAAATAAATTAATGTTTACACCTTCTAGAAGTACAATGAAGCCGAATATGAACAAATATGAAAATCTCATTTTTTGGTCACTGTCCGCTTCACGTGAAATACCTGATTTGCTAAGTGTACTTATGGTTCCTTCCTCCTCATCGGATGATTGTGAGGATTCGGAAGTGTCGGCACTTTGTTATTGATCCACCTGCATCCTCTGAACGGATGTATTTCCAAATTCATTGTCTGTTATTTCCACTTCAGAACTTCCACTAATTTCCGTGAGTACGCGCGATAAAATTAGATAACGGCGAGCAGCGCGAAGCCTTTGAATTTGCATTCTTGTGTTTTCGTTATTTTGAAAGATTTAATTTTATTTTTAAAAGTTTTGAAAATTGAAAAAACAATATTTAAGTATTTGAAGTATATGATACAGACGTCGAACAAACTGATAAAAAACTACATGAGCAAGAGTACTTAATACATGTATGTCAATACTTTTTTAGTATTTCTCTGTTTAAGAAAGAGGGCCTCACGTTATAAATAGGTTATATATTTGAAGAGAAGTATTCGCTATCACGCCATAGGACGTGTTGATGCGAACTGGTCTTGAGTCAAGGCAATATCCATTTTGCAAACAGAAATCGTCATTTTATCCTGAATTTTGCAGTAAAAATAATTAAAAATTACATACGAAGCTGAGCAAAACAAAAATAGCGCAATTGAAATGAAAATGAAAGAAATTCAGTTTGTGAAATTGATATTGTCTTAACTCTAGACAAGTTTGTTCTGCTGACGTGAGAGCGAATACTTCTCTTTAAATATATAACCTTTTTGTAAGTTACAGTCCTCAGTTTTAATATTGTAATCGAGACACATTGTTAAAAAAGACTCAATAAAATTGAAATTGAATTGATAGAAAATAACGCTGTCGGAGTGTTCAAAATTTATTCTTGGTGCCAATTTATACGAAGCGAGGGGAAACCAAATGCTCAACCAGCGAATAGGTGGCGATTTTTGGCATTTGCTTCGTTTACTCATTTGCCACAGCAGAAAAAGTTGGTGCATTCCTAAAAGGCCCATACACGTTCAGATTTTTCATCAGACGTGTCAAAATCTGATGAAAAATCTGAACGTCTGAGGAAAAGTCGTACGAAAAAAATCCTACCATATGACGCGAACGTACGACTCGGTCGTACGGTAGACAGTATGAAAAATCTGAACGTGTATGGGTCCTATAAGTTAAGTATAAAATTAAATGTCAAAAAAATCAAAAGAATTGATGTGTCTCAATCAATAATCAATGTGCTCCTACAATAACAACGAGGTCTAAAGTAAAATACGCAAAAATCGCTGAGAAAAATTGTCGTAATGTTACCTTGTGTAAGTTCAGTTTTCTCTGCGGTTATTTCTCACAATTCAGGAGTCAGTTAGAACTTAGTCACTACTACCACATAACTAATTCCCCAGATTTACCAAATTCGGACTTCCTTAGGCTATAACTATGACCAAACCATTAGGCAAACCCAACGTAGGCATGCCTTTTACTAGCCGTAGTAAGGCCTAATCAGGCAGTCGATAGATAAACCTAATTTAGAAATTTCTTAGGATTGCCTAAATAGGCTGCTGCTAAGCATTCCTAATTTAGGCTAACCTCGTTAAATCCCAGTTAGGGCCGAATGTATACTTAGGCATGCCTAAGAAAAATTCTAGTCGGGAAGGTTTGCTACCTGCTGAGGACCCTGCAGAGCTATCTAAGGGATCTCACTTATGACACCTGCGAAGGAAAAAAGACAAAAAGGATAACATCCGGAGCAGCGCAAGGGTCTATCCTAGGTCCAGACCTCTGGAACTTGAGCTATGATGAAATCCTCCGAATTGAAATGCCAGGTGATACACATCTGGTGGGGTACGCAGATGACATTGTAGCTGTAATAACGGCTCGCAACACCGAAGAGGCCAGGAGAAAATTAAACCAGGTTATGCTTAGGACAAAGGATTGGTTGGAGACACATGGACTCCAACTTGCCGCCGAAAAAACGGAGGTTATACTGCTTACAAAGCGCCACATACCATTAGAACTGGAGCTGCCAGTATGCGACAGCATACTTACAACACAGAAGGTTGTCAAGTACCTCGGCGTAAGAGTTGACCCAAACTTGAGATTTTGGGCTCAATTACAACACGCAGCAACAAAAGCAGACAAGATAACTGGTATGCTTAGTAAGCTTATGCCGAACATCAGTGGACCACGGCAAAGTAAACGGAAACTTCTAATGGCGACAACAAACTCGATACTGCTCTTATAATAATAATGATGATGATTTTAAATAAATTAAACAAATGAAAATTTGGAAGGTGGACCAAAGGGTGAATAGAGCGGGCGTGCACGCTAGTCGTTCCTGGTCTATCAGCTCGTCGGCGATGTCGGGGTTCGTGCTCTACCTCCACTTGTCCTTTTATCATCGATATATATATAAAAAAAAATCGTGCCCATTGATACAAAAAAAACTTATTTAAATTATGTTAAAACAACACATCTGCAATGCAAACAAGGCGTTTCAATTACTTTCGACGTTGAGGCATTAAGCTGTTAATATGCCTCGGGTCTTAACCCTTGCCCAACCATAATCTAAGAGACCGAAAATCTCTCCCAAACCCAACCATTATTGATCAAACTAAGACATTGTCGGTGTCACCGCAAGACTATGTTTAAATCTACAATTTATTCATTTTTCAATTAACACAATTTCAATTTATGCTTTTAAGTAAATACAAGATACAATAAGCCATTAGGCTGCAAAAATTCTAATCACATAACGCAAGAGGAGAGAGAGAAAAGAAAAAGATAATATATATATATGATCCGAGTAATTTACAAAAAAAAATCTTATTGCTATTATTTTTTAAAAAAAATCGATTGCTGTTAACATAACCAATGTTAAACTATGTTTGTAAATGCATTGTACAAAAAAAATAATAAAATTTGAAATGTATGCTTTTAATAAGCCTTAAATTTTACAAAGAGATCGTGAATATAAATTCACGAAACCAACAAAATGATCTTCACATATCATCCACTTTGTGGAACTTAATAAAAATGGGTTAAATTAATTGCTTTGACTAACTTAGGTGAGCGAGCATACTTTTTATCTTATTGCATTTTGTTGATTTCGTTTTAATACTTCACACTTATAAGAGCATAACAAAAGAGATATATATTTGAGTAAAATAAATATGAGTAAATCACTTACTTTGCTTCCCGATTATCGACGAAGGGCCCTGCGTTACGATGTTGAGTTGCATCATATGAATACTCTGCTTCAATTAATGCTAGAATTTTGTTTTAAGACTTTTAGATAAATTTTATTTTCTCTCTGCTACGCTCTTGAAACCTTTTTTTTTCTTCAAATTTTTATACTTAAACTTTTTTTTTTTTTTAAAAAAATAAGTTTTGTTTTAATTCCTTTTTCTTTATATTAAGTTATTGGGTGCTAGATACTTTAATCTATAGCCCAGTAAAGATCAATTCTCTTATGATTTACAAAAAAAATAACCATCTTTGGAATTCGACTGGTTATAAGAATTTGACTTCAAGCACTAAAGTTAAATGAATTTCAAAATGAAGTGTTTCAAGAACTAGCTCAAAAATTGATTCGCAAGAACCTGAACTGTTTTTTCTCTTCACCATGAATTATTTTAATTTTCTATGTAAATTTATGAGTCGGGTAGTAAAGCGCCTTCAATTTGGTACGGCGCTGTAACCTTGGGCAGTCCCGTTTGTATCGTGGGGAATCTTCGAAGTCACCAAAACTTTCCCGCGCGCAATTATGTGGAGTCACTTTAGCGCTTCGCTGACTAAAATAGTGTGCACCTTAACTGGGCGGAGTTTGGCAAAAGAAAATGCGCTCTGAATCTTCCTCACGAGAACTTATACAATTTCCAATTCAATTAAATGTGATAAATTAACTTTTCCGCGGTTTGGCTTTGTATAATATATATAAAAAAACTTTTTATACAGAAATTCTGCTGCTCAACGATGTTGATCTTCTGAGTATCCGCATAGAAATGAATCAAGCAATTTCTGCCAGCGATGATCCGCATTAGTACCGCTTACCCAAAGTCATACCATTTGGAGTAAACGGTATTCTTCAAAAACTAGTTTCTACCAAAAAAAATATAAGCAGTAGCTGAGCAAAGTCGCCACCAAAATTCGCTACTCTAACTAGTTGTAATATAAATCAAACTCCTGACACATAGCCTACGCTGCTACTAACTAGGACTAGTGTAGTGTGCACGCGTGCACAAACTTAGATTTAGTATACAGAGGTAGCCAACGAAAATAAGTCTTACTTACTTGCATTAGAGTGTATAACAGTTTAGCGACAAATAAAGTAAGTTTAATTTTAAATATGTATAGTTCTTGCAATCGATGATTATTGATCTAATATTACAAAGACTAAATTTATTTGTATTTGTTTGACGAAGGGTGAATAAATTATTCTTTAAAATCAAACATTATTTAATCGAACTTACAGTCATTAAGCAAAGACCAATATTGTAAATTTTTACTTATTGATCAATGCCATTTTTTCAACACACATGACAAAGATAACAAATGGAACAATTTTAACCTGGTAATTGGTGACATGTTTCGGCTATTACCAATAGCCTCATCAGACCAGTTTGGTTAATTCTGTACATGGACTCGAACCCTTGACCGTTCATGCATTGCAATTGCATATTTTTGCGACGGCCGCTCTAACACTTGAGCTACTGAGGGACTTGTCATGAGGTGTACAGAGTGCGCATATTCCATTTGTCATCTTTTGTCACTTTCTCGCTTGCTGCCATAGCCGTTAGACCGTCGGCCTAAAGTCATGCTATGATTTATTTTTCGAAATTGTGGTGTTGCCAGCCACATATTTTTGAAATTCGGCGTGCTCTCCATATGGTTTTAAGAAAGTTGATTTTAGCGACTGATTATTTTATAATTAAACATTATTTAATCGAACTTACAGTCATTAAGCAAAGACCAATATTGTAAATTTTTACTTATTGATCAATGCCATTTTTTCAACAAACATGACAAAGATAACAAATGGAACAATTTTAACCTGGTAATTGGTGACATGTTTCGGCTATTACCAATAGCCTCATCAGACCAGTTTGGTTAATTCTGTACATGGACTCGAACCCTTGACCGTTCATGCATTGCAATTGCATATTTTTGCGACGGCCGCTCTATCACTTGAGCTACTGAGGGACTTGTCATGAGGTGTACAGAGTGCGCATATTCCATTTGTCATCTTTTGTCACTTTCTCGCACTTTCTCGCTTCTTTAAAATCTTTATCTGAATGTTAAAGTAAATTCCAATTTTTGGAAAATTTACATAAAAAGTCAGATAAAAACTCATATTTACTAAAATTTTTCTCTTGCCCATTACAAAAACAGGTTTAAAATACTGATACTTATATCAGTATTTAAAATCTGGGCATGAAAAGATAAAAATTTTTTTTTTCTAGCAAAATTTAAACTGTTTTTATATCTTTTGCGTGGTATGTCCCCAAAATTTTACCATTCAAATCTTCTAGCAAATAGTAAACTGTGCCTGTTTTTTCACGAACTGTCGCTTTCAAGTAGGTTTTAGCCAACTTGCTGTTGTAGTTATTTGCGAAATTCCTTTGCGTAAAGTTTCTGCGCAAAACTACTTGACCAACTTGGAATTTTATTGGGCGTGTGCGTAAATTATATGTTTTCACATTTGCATCATAAGCTTTTTTCAGATTTTGCTTGACTATATTTCGAACCATGGATAAATTATCATGTCGATTTTCATGAGTGACTGATCTGCCTTCTTCGAGCATAGATATATTTTTCAATAGCTTGTAACTTTCGCCATGGTTCAACATGTGTTGACCAAAAACAACGAAGTAAGGACTATGCCCAGTAGATTGGTGAATAGAGTTTCGCAAAGCACAATTAATGCTGCTGAGGTGGACGTCTGTGCTAAAGTTGGGATTATATAAAAGTCTATTTTATTTGTTTTGTCCTGGAAGGTCACTTCTAAAGATACAACGCCAATAATATTCGGTTTTGTCCCATCAGCCATGCGGACAGAAGATTTTAAGGGTTTGAATTTAAATTGTTCCGAGCTTAAAATTTCCTTTGCCAAACTACTCCCAATACAACTAGCTGAAGCTCCTGAATCGAGCAACCCAAGCACAGTTCTGTTTAAAATTTTTATGGAAGCATAAGGTCGGATGTCATCTTCCTTACATAATATTGTAGAAACAAGGAACTGCCGCTTAGTTTTTACTTTTTCCCAATAATCTCTGGCACGTTTAGCTGATCTAGACTTACTGAAAATTCCTTTACGAATCTTTTGATATTCATTATATCTCTCGTGAAAAGGTCTGATTGGGTATAAATTTGACGAATATGGTGTAATTGTCTTATTTGGTTTTTTTAAAATTGTTATAGTTGGTTTTACTGTTTGTAATTCCTCTTTTGGGTATTGGGATGTCTGCTGTTGTTGTTGCAGGCCCCTGCTTGTTTTCCGTTAAGCTGCACTTTGGACAATTGGGAAGGAAAAATCCCAAAAGACCGCAACCATAACAAAACACTCGGCGGGGTTCCTCGCAGTGCTTATAACTGTGCCCAGTTTTCTCACAGTTCCAACATTTCACATTAACAAAATCTGTACATTTTGTTTGAGAACGAATCTCACAAGCATCCTCAACAAAATTATCGGATTCCTTTTCCGATTCGAAAACTTCAGTAATATGTCGTTTTGGAAAGCTCATTGGCTTGCTATAATTAAAATTTGAACGCGATGCAGTCTCGAGAAGGTTCTCTCGACGATTGCAAGCTCGTCTCAATTGAGGAATCGTTTTGATCTCCAAATGCAGGAGTTCATGGCAAACTTCTGTTCGCAAATTCCGTGACAAAATTTCTACTAGTGCAATTTGCGACAATGGGGTGCGTAAACTATCGCAAATAAACATAACACTGTCGAAAAATTGCTCAAATGTTTCATTTGAAATCTGTTTACGGGAGCGAATGCTCTCTTCAATGTCAAAATTGGACCGTACATCTTTGAAATTTTTACGCAGATCATCACATATTAAATTCCAGTCCAGTGCTGGTACTGATCGGTGATATCGCCAAAACCATCTTTTGGCTTTCCCTTCAAATAAAACGTGGACGTGCTGACACAGTAAACCAAAATTTCCTCGAAGTGAGGATACTGTGAGAGCATTCACCCTGTAAATAAATTCATCCACTGAAATATTTTCTAGAGACCCATCAAAAGTTAGCTTCCAGTCAAGGATAGATTTTGCAACTGATTGCGAGGATAAATTATTAGCATTTAAATTCTGTTGAATAACTGAATTATTTTGATTAGAATATTGTCGAGAACTTTGACTATTATCTTGTTCATTATTGGAGCGCTGCAACTCATTTATTTGATTTTGATCTAGCATATTATTTAAATTATCAGGCCGATCTGATTCTCGGGTGGATCTCTCATTTTGCACTGTCTGAGCCCTAATATTTTGTTGGGCACGAGATCTATCGTTACGGTAGTTATTATTTCCATTTATACTCATACTTTGGAAGTAATGTTCAAGAGAACTATTAACAAGGGAACCCACAGTCGTTGTTAACTCACGCATCATGTTTTGATGCTGGCGTTGAGTTGTGGCATCAATCAGTTCTTGAACATGTCTGTAGTTAAAACTTGAATTGGCATGCTCATTTCTATTTCGGTTTGAGTTGTGAAAATGTCCTGAACGCCCACGTCTAGAAGGATTTGCTGGAGACTGTACTCCATGTCCTTGTATCCAATCTAAACTACAAGCATTTGTTCGTGAATGAGTTATTGGCCCTGTAAAATTACCAGAGTTTTTCCTTACTGTTCCAGTCGCGCCTTCAAGTTGTGATTCTTGTTCCGCAAAACTATGTAAGGATTGTGTGTCAACCGACTTATTACATCTTGGGCAGATATTATTTTCTCGTAACCAAACTGATATACATGATCGATGGAAACCGTGATTGCATGGTGTAAGAGCAGATTTCGCCTGGTACACCAACATGCAACAGATCATCACTACTATGGCGCACCGCCATTTTTGGTTGGAAAAAAAAAACTATTCAGAACAAAAGCTTAAGACCGAGAAAAAAAAAAAAATACCACTCGAAATAAATTCCAAAGTCGAAGGCAACAAAACCTCAAAGCTTCTAACTATAACTTCTTAATATAACTTCCTACTAACATCAGCACTTCAATTGATGTTAAAAAAAAATCAACGGAATACAAAAAAAAACAATTTTCAAACTAAGCAATTCCAGTTATTATTTAATAATTAAAAAAAATTAGGAAAAAGCAAAACTAATTATTGAAGCAAAACTCCAAACTAAGAAACCACGGAATCTAATTTCAATATTTTGAATATCAAATATTGATTTCTCAAAAAAAATCAGCAACAAATAGCGCTGGTTACAATATATAGAAAGTTTATAAATTTGTTCAAGTCCTGCGAATGATTACCGACACCAAGTTAGCTTAAAAGAAATAACATCGAAAATAAATTGTATCTTGCCTTGCTTACAAAAAGAAGCAATTTTAAAAAAATTTTCTTATCCTCAAGTTGACTTATAACGTCGTCAGCGGTATGAAAACATACTTCACTTAAAAACGTCAAAATTAAAACAACTTTTATACAAGAAGTCCCTTTATATATCTGCTGGTACATTTGTATATACAATTAAGAACCAGCCTGTATTCCGAAACAGATATATTAGGGAATTATAATTAATACTCTTAGAAAAGTACTACAAAAGTACAGGAACATCATGCAGTTAGACGGTTAGGAGTCTCATGACTTAATCCTGATTCCAGTCTTTCTGAATATGTCGAAAAAATAGATTTTATAGAACCCAAAATATTGGGCCTCACGTTGGGCGCCATTTTATATATAATAATAATGATGATGATGATTTTAAATAAATTAAACAAATGAAAATTTGGAAGGTGGACCAAAGGGTGAATAGAGCGGGCGTGCACGCTAGTCGTTCCTGGTCTATCAGCTCGTCGGCGATGTCGGGGTTCGTGCTCTACCTCCACTTGTCCTTTTATCATCGATATATATATAAAAAAAAGTCGTGCACATTGATACAAAAAAAACTTATTTAAATTATGTTAAAACAACACATCTGCAATGCAAACAAGGCGTTCCAATTACTTTCGACGTTGAGGCAGTAAGCTGTTAATATGCCTCGGGTCTTAACCCTTGCCCAACCATAATCTAAGAGACCGAAAATCTCTCCCAAACCCAACCATTATTGATCAAACTAAGACATTGTCGGTGTCACCGCAAGACTATGTTTAAATCTACAATTTATTCATTTTTCAATTAACACAATTTCAATTTATGCTTTTAAGTAAATACAAGATACAATAAGCCATTAAGCTGCAAAAATTCTAATCACATAACGCAAGAGGAGAGAGAGAAAAGAAAAAGATAATATATATATATGATCCGAGTAATTTACAAAAAAAAATCTTATTGCTATTATTTTTAAAAAAAAATCGATTGCTGTTAACATAACCAATGTTAAACTATGTTTGTAAATGCATTGTACAAAAAAAATAATAAAATTTGAAATGTATGCTTTTAATAAGCCTTAAATTTTACAAAGAGATCGTGAATATAAATTCACGAAACCAACAAAATGATCTTCACATATCATCCACTTTGTGGAACTTAATAAAAATGGGTTAAATTAATTGCTTTGACTAACTTAGGTGAGCGAGCATACTTTTTATCTTATTGCATTTTGTTGATTTCGTTTTAATACTTCACACTTATAAGAGCATAACAAAAGAGATATATATTTGAGTAAAATAAATATGAGTAAATCACTTACTTTGCTTCCCGATCATCGACGAAGGGCCCTGCGTTACGATGTTGAGTTGCATCATATGAATACTCTGCTTCAATTAATGCTAGAATTTTGTTTTAAGACTTTTAGATAAATTTTATTTTCTCTCTGCTACGCTCTTGAAACCTTTTTTTTTCTTCAAATTTTTATACTTAAATTTTTTTTTTTTTTTTTAAAAAATAAGTTTTGTTTTAATTCCTTTTTCTTTATATTAAGTTATTGGGTGCTAGATACTTTAATCTATAGCCCAGTAAAGATCAATTCTCTTATGATTTACAAAAAAAATAACCATCTTTGGAATTCGACTGGTTATAAGAATTTGACTTCAAGCACTAAAGTTAAATGAATTTCAAAATGAAGTGTTTCAAGAACTAGCTCAAAAATTGATTCGCAAGAACCTGAACTGTTTTTTCTCTTCACCATGAATTATTTTAATTTTCTATGTAAATTTATGAGTCGGGTAGTAAAGCGCCTTCAATTTGGTACGGCGCTGTAACCTTGGGCAGTCCCGTTTGTATCGTGGGGAATCTTCGAAGTCACCAAAACTTTCCCGCGCGCAATTATGTGGAGTCACTTTAGCGCTTCGCTGACTAAAATAGTGTGCACCTTAACTGGGCGGAGTTTGGCAAAAGAAAATGCGCTCTGAATCTTCCTCACGAGAACTTATACAATTTCCAATTCAATTAAATGTGATAAATTAACTTTTCCGCGGTTTGGCTTTGTATAATATATATAAAAAAACTTTTTATACAGAAATTCTGCTGCTCAACGATGTTGATCTTCTGAGTATCCGCATAGAAATGAATCAAGCAATTTCTGCCAGCGATGATCCGCATTAGTACCGCTTACCCAAAGTCATACCATTTGGAGTAAACGGTATTCTTCAAAAACTAGTTTCTACCAAAAAAAATATAAGCAGTAGCTGAGCAAAGTCGCCACCAAAATTCGCTACTCTAACTAGTTGTAATATAAACCAAACTCCTGACACATAGCCTACGCTGCTACTAACTAGGACTAGTGTAGTGTGCACGCGTGCACAAACTTAGATTTAGTATACAGAGGTAGCCAACGAAAATAAGTCTTACTTACTTGCATTAGAGTGTATAACAGTTTAGCGACAAATAAAGTAAGTTTAATTTTAAATATGTATAGTTCTTGCAATCGATGATTATTGATCTAATATTACAAAGACTAAATTTATTTGTATTTGTTTGACGAAGGGTGAATAAATTATTCTTTAAAATCTTTATCTGAATGTTAAAGTAAATTCCAATTTTTGGAAAATTTACATAAAAAGTCAGATAAAAACTCATATTTACTAAAATTTTTCTCTTGCCCATTACACTCTACGGCAGCGAGATATGGGCAGGAACGCTATAGGTAAAATGTCGGCAAAAGACGCTACTGTCAGTGCAACGAACTTCTGCGCTCAGAGTTGCATGTGCGTACCGCACAGTCTCTGCAGCGGCTGTCCTGGTAATAAGAGGGGCTATCCCCATTGACCTACTAGCTAGCGAACGTAAAATGGTCTGGGAGGCAAAAAAGGAGGGAAACATGACCATAAGTTATGCAGACGCAAGGCAGCAAACCCTCTCTAAGTGGCAGGACAGATATCGCTTGGAAGTCAGCGGGAGGTGGACAAAAAGATTGATCACTTGCATAAGAAGATGGTTAGAGAGAGACTTTGGAGAGGTCAAATATTACCTCACTTAGTTTTTATCGAGCCATGGATACTTCCAGAAGTATCTACACCGTATGGGCAAAACAGAGCACCCTTTCTGTATATATGGAGACGCTGATGAAGATGACGCAGAGCACACCTTCTTCAACTGCAATCGATGGGACAACGAACGCGCATCCTTACAGGAATCAGTCGGCCAGTGCTCCGCTGACAACGTGATCGAAAGGATGCTGCAGAGCGAAGAAAACAGGAATGCAGTTGCAGGTTTTACTGAGGACGTTCTCAAAAAAAAAAAAGTGGGACGCAGGTATATGATTTGAGGACAAATCAAGGGACCTACCCCGAAGCAATGCTAACGCAGTCCCAGGGTAGGAACCTGGAGGTCTGAAAAGAGTTGTGGGTTTTACTGGAGTGACACTTTCTGAAGCTATGACGGTAGCTTTAGGTTAGTGAATTGCATGGACATTGCAGTGCATTTACCACAACCTCCCCCACGAAAAAAAAAAGTTATGTACATACAGTGCAGTCGCGGTAACGTGACCACCGTCTAACGTGAACAACGCGGTAACGTGAACGAAATAAATTTTGCATTGACTACCTTATAGCAAGATATAACTCAACCATGCAATACGCAAAAGGCTGTTGATGTATTTTTATTTTCATTTTTTTTACTTTGTGAAGAAGTTTTTTGTTTCTTTTAAGGTTTTTGTTGTTACAAATGATATGAAGAATAAAAGTTTGATGCAAAATACGTTAGAGCGACTGCGCTGCATAAATTTTGGGTTAAATTTTCTTATCGCTAATGTGAATAATTTCGCTACCGTGAACAATCTTGGTTTTAATTAGTTCACGTTACGCGACTGCACTGTATATGATATTTTGTTCAAATTCGAAAACGAGACTAACTCCAATACCGATGATAACGATTTCACTGAAATAAGAAACTTAAAAGTTTAAAAGAAAAATAACGTTTTGTTGTAAATAACACTTCGCAAAATTGTTTTAATACGACAACGTATTCTTTAATTGAAGCTCTAAATAAAGAAATAGATATATTTAGTAATGGTGAGGACAGGGACTTCTATTTACAAAAAGATTTTAACTTCCTGACAACAATTCAGAAGTGTTGAAGCAGAAATGTGCTTCTCATCTGACGGGTATATTAGTAACAAATTTAGGTTACGTTTGGAGGATGATTCACTGAAGGCTTTAATATTTTTTCGATCATATTTTAAAAAAGAATAGGAAGTTTTATGTGCAATTTAATTTTATAAAAATATTCCTCATAAAGAAAAGACTTGATAACTTTAACGTATAATAATGAATGTATTTCAAAATTTTTGTGATACATAACAAAAATTTATATTTTGAAATGTTAATTTGTTATTGTTTTTTACTGTTACACAGAAGTTTTTAGTTTTTCTGTTTATTGTTTTAAGTAAATAATATGCACGTGGTATAACGTGTATAAATATTTAAATTATTTTAATTTTTTCCGACGTATAGGTAAATTTATATTAATAATTTTTAGAATTCTTAAATCACGGGACTGTCCCGGGATCCCGGGGTGGTTTGGGGGGTAGGGGGTGGAACCACCCTATTTTGACGTTGGATTCGTGATCAGCGACCAAAAAACCTACTAGAGCACATTTCCAAAGCAAAATGCAAATTTTTGGAATTTACGCGACGGCTACGTTTTGGGGTTTATGTTTATGAGGCAAAGGTTAGACCGGCCGAATGTTCTTGGAGGTCTAAGGAACACGTACCAATAAAAATTTTTAAAATCGGTGCTTGTTTGACACTTTTCCACATTTAACAGTATTTTCCGGCTTATTTACTGTACTATTAGAGAGATTCTAGAAGAAGCAGTTCAAAAGAGCCTAACAAAATTTCGAAAACAAACGTCTGTAAAAGATTTTTAACTCATGCTAACCCAGCTAGCATTTTGTGAAAATTTCAATCAAAATTGAGTCATATATCACTCTGGAGTATGATTGAAAACAATCAAATATGCGCAAATTTTTCGATCAAATATGCGCAAATTTTTCGATCAAATATGACTCTGTTGTCGGGAGAAAACGGTACCCTAGATATCACTCCACATTAAGATTCTTTTGTGAACGTTATTTTCAAACAGTTTTCACTCATATTTGATTTCATTTTTGACTGTAATATGATTGATTTTCCTAGTCATTTTTCAAACAGTTTTCAATCATATTTGCTTTCATTTTCGACTGATATATGATTAGTTTTTTAGTACATTTTTCACTCATATTTGTAGTCACTTTTGACTTATAAATAACAGCATTATCTAGACATTTTACACTTTATTTTGCAGTAGTTTTTGACTATTTTCAATCATTTTTTGGTTTTTTTTTTCTATTTGATTAAATAAAAATAAAATCAAACAAACTGTACTTACAGACCCTTAGTGTGTCTAACATTATTTTCATTATCATCTGACCTAAGTGTATAATTTTACTTATTGTAAAACTATTTATATATCATTTACTTATTGTAAACTTATTATGAACTACAACTCAGAACACAATTCAAAATACATATTTCAAAGTACAAGTTCAATCACATTCCAGTCATTTCGTAGATCAAAAAGTGATAATATTGAAACTGTTTTCTATGCAATCAGTTTTAGATCATTGGGTATATCGAAATGTGATTTTTGGAGTATTTTTTTCAAACTAATCACTTTTTGGTCATAAATAGTAGTCAAAAATGTCTTGAATAGGTGATTTAAAAAAAAATTATCATCTAAATGCTAGCTGGAAATGTTTGAAGCTAATACATACATACATATGTCTGTATGTTTGTATTATTGAAATATGTTCCAAAACAAATATATAAAAACTGATATTTTAAGTTTTATTAATGTTAATTTTGAAAGTTTGTTAAATAACATGAATTGGAGACAGGGCCGGCGCTAGTGCTTTTGGCACCCTGGGCAAAGTTTGATTCGTTTCGTGTACTCGAAGTACATATAAAAACTTAAATTGTTTATGAAAAATTTATATATAACAATATATAAAGCTTTAATTTAGAAACTAGTACTAGAATGCTTCATAGTTCGATTAAATTTCACTAGATATGAAAAAGTAACTAAAAATCCTTTCAAAACTGAACAAAATATCATTTTTGCGATTTTCAATGGAGCGATAGATGAGACCTTGCTTGTATTTAAAAACTTCTAAGATTTCCTTGCTTTAGCTTCTGCAAAGGTTGTTATGAGATTATCGCAATCACTTTTTTGACAACTGTCGCTTCCTATGGCCAGCATAGCCAGACTGGATAACCAATTTTGTGACATTGTAGATCGTAAATAATTTTTTATTAATTTTAATTTCGAAAAGCTGCATTCCCCACTAGCGATCGTAATTGGTAAGGTAAGTAGTATTCGCAAGGCAATAGCTAATTTTGGAGCAAAATACTGAAAGGTGGATTAAACCCCTATTAACTCAGATAGCGCAGTTAGCTCATCAAATATTTCGCAAAGGTCAATGTCACGGCTATCATTTTCAGTAAGGATTAAGGTTAGTTGCTGACAGTTTTCGCGTCTGTCAACATTTTTAATTTTAAGGGATCCGATGTCATATTAAAAAGAAAACAAGTTATCATGACTCCTTAACTGTTCAAAACGTTGATTTACAAACGATATTGCTGCTTCTTACACTGTATAGTAACATTCTATCTTAAGCTTGTTTTTAGGATTCAAAATTGGTTCAGGTTCAGCTTCGTATGAAAACAGTTGCCGTTTTTTACGAGATCTTATGGGAAGATCTAACCGAAATGTTGTTTCAGCTTCAATTTCTCTTGCCAAATCTTTTGAAAGTTCAAGCATCTTTTCGTAGTTTACTCCTGAACGATAATTTTTCAAAAACTCAAGAACCCTTGTTAAGATAGAAACAGCTCGTTGTCAATGTCCTGTAAGGACTTCTTCAAACCTTGAGTCAGGAGGATATAAGCAATCTTGACTGATTTCAAATAACATGTCGTGAATGCTCCCTGCATTGTAACGAAATAGACGAATTGATTCAACTCTGTTTTCTGAGCGAGTAGTGCTTAGTGGCATTAAAGTTAAATTTGTACCCATGTGGCGTAAAAAAAAACTGCCCAACGACGCGTCGAACCGTTGAGAAAGTTATCAGTTCACTGTATTATCAAAACAAACAGTACAGCAACTTTTGTTGATTTGGACGCGTCATTTACAACCACGCACATATAAGAGGAATTGTGTTCTTTTCTAACTACATAACTTAAAGACGAAACTTTGATTACGTGTTAGGGAGTGCATGTACATTAGAGCGGTTCAAAAAAAAAAAGTCTCTGAAATTTAGAGGCACCGGCAGATTCCTATTCCCATAAGTGTCCGGAGTGGGCTGTGTAAAAAATTTTTATAAATATTGCGCTCCTGATTAGCGATTTCAATATTACTCTTGAAACTTTCGCATAAAAAAAAAAGTTCACCAACAACCTAAAAACGATGGTGGTTATCGCTGAGGTGAACTTTTTTTTTTTAATTCAGTCTCACATTCGGGGTAGTTTTGAATGGGGAATTCGAATTTCTCATTATTTTTTAATTATGTTGTTGCCTTCAGTGGTAAAAACTAAAAATAATCATGAAATTTTGTCAAAATATGAAATTTTTTTATTTAAAATGAAAAATCAGGTCTAAATTTTTGGATTTTTTTTTGCTTTTATTATTTTGAATAATTCATTTTTTCCTCCTCTATCTGATGGTGTAAATCGCAAATTTTTATTATTTTTGTACTTAAGAATATAAACATAAATATAATTGAAAGAAGGATTTTTTTCATATTGAAGCTATGTTTTAACAGGGAATATAAATTTTAATGTGGAAATCCGTTTCGAAAATATGAAATCTAGTTTACTTGATCCAACCCAAGTGTATAGAATTAGATAAGTATATTATTATAAAATCTAAAAGATCACACTCATTCTTTGTGAAATTTTATTTTCTTTGTTGCAGGTTTCCATAGAAATCTTCAAGTCCTGCAGCTTCTGAAAGTGAAATAATAAATGTGCAACAATCAAATTACTTACTTCTCGACTAGAGATGTTACGAATTAATGCTATTTTTAGTTTTTTTTTTGAGGATGTTTATTGCGATGATCTTAAATTACTATGAGTAACTTTTCCCACTGCTCAATATCATTAGTAAGTTCTCCACCTGCTGCTACACCTCGTTCTAGATATTTTAGCAATATCAATGCGCGCTCGCATTGATAGTTGCCTATGTTTGTAACACAGAAAAGTAAGAATTTCTTTTCAATACTGAATCTTGATACCTCCTTCTTGAAAGAAAATCCAGAAACTTGGAATTGTAACGAGTCGTTCAACCAAGCCAAAATAATGTGCCGTAGCATTGCTGTTCTCAACGATGTTGGCGAACGAGGTGTACAACATTTTTTTGTTCACAAAAAACAAAGGTGATGTAGTTTCCATCAGAGGCCCACAAAAGTATTTTTAATAAAAATTGACTGAAATACAGTTGTGCTAAGTTACCTACTTTTGTATGATTTGTATGATAACACAGGACGACAAAAATAAAAAAATCCAAAAACCAGAGACCAGACATATCATATACGAAGGACTTTGCTGAGCTGAATCCGAATCCGAGCTGAGAATTTCCGCTATGTCAGGTTTTCGAGTTATTCTAACCTAAAAGTGCAAAAAACACGGTTTTTGGCTGTATTTGAGCTTATTTCACAACGCGAATAAATTTTTTTTTTCCAAAACTGATTGCAGCATCTGAAAGTATTACTCGTACCCTTCAAAACCTTTTTTAGATTATAAAAATAAAAAATGAACAAAGTCGGCCCGTTCTGAAAAGTCCAAGCCAAAATTTAGTAGCACTTTTGGCTATATAATTTTTAGGGTTCAAGTGAACATAGAAGACATTAAAATGCCTTTAACGAATTAGTTCCTTTTACCCCTGTTTTTTTGACATAGTCACTAGCCTCCCAGCAAAACATAGCTAACCGCATTGAATTATGGACTGAGCCCATTACAAACACTACTAAAAAATTTCTAAGTTTACAAATACATACATTCAAAAATTAAATCTCATAAAGAACTTTAGCAGAAAAGCGACAGGATCATTTTTGTAAAAATTTCTTATTGTTATTGCTTCTTTTTCATATTTTAACAGAAAAAGAAACGACGTTACAAATGTCAACAAAAATCAAATTTGAAGTTGAAAAATTAAATAAATTAGTTTATTTGGAAAAGTGAAAGGATTTTTATTTTTATTTAATTTAAATAAATTGTGCTATTATTATAAGTACATAGTACATATAATCATCGATAACATTGCAGCCTTTGGTAAGTAAAACATTACAATTTTAATCAAAATAATGATATTATATCCATTGGTGCAAACATCTTTTAGCTTTGAAGTCTAACTCTGCGAGTGCCCAGTACTGTCTCTGATAGTGTGCAAAATACATTTCCAACTTTTGCATGCCACAAATATTTATTTCAGACCAGTTGAATATGTTTATTTAGTCTAATATAGAATGGAATCCAAATTTTTCAATTCACTGGAAGCATAACTATTTTCTGTCATGGAATCGAAAAACTCCATTCCAAGTTCGAATTCTTCGGATTTGTAGTGCTTGAGGTATTTTATTCTTAAAAAAATGGTTCCTATCTAGCTCTTTTCTTAAACACACAATTTGGAAAATACGTGTTAAAATGGTTAGAGGCTGTTGACATATTACGTATCGCCTTTTGGGTGATGCGATATGTTGAGACAGCGTTAGAATGTCAAAAATATCGAAAAACCAAACTACTAAGCCAACGTATTTCCCATTTATACAGCTAAAAAACTACCTCGAACTTGAAAATTTTCAAATTTAAAATTTGTTTTTGACACCAATTTTTAGTTAAGTACATAAAAAATATACAAATAAATTAAAAACCCTTATTTCCGCAAATATTTTTCCGGAATTACCGAAAGAAGAAATTCAAAAAGAAGTTCGGAAGTCCATTGAGCTGTCCCATAACAGATTTAAGCAATTAATATTAAGAACAAGAAAAACATTGTATAATTAAAGATTATGTGTATGTATTTTAGCATTTAGTTAGTTAGTTTTATTTGTTCCTTACATCAGTTTTAATGTGTTCTGTTAAACTATAAAATTTAATCTGAATTTAAAATCTATAAAAAAATGGATAAACGGCAATACTTTTTTTAATATATTAAAGTTGTATGGCAACACTTTCTTTTTATTTGGGCGAATGTCAGTGGGAAAAATTTAATTTCAGATTTGTGAAAGAGACAACTATAGGTTTTTCATTACTTTTCCTATAGCAAAATTACATTGACAAGAGTAGGATGCACAGTCACATATATTCTCACACGTATAGGGCAGATGTGGTTAATTTTTTCCCGATGCTAGAACAAAATTAACCGGTAAAATACGGAAATTTTAACACTTAAATATTAAGTTTTGTAACGGTTATAGGTTTTGCTGGGCTAATAAATAATTTTGAAAGATCAGTGATTTTAAAATATAAAAAAGTTCTCATTGTTGTGAATTGGAAAAAATAGTCGTTATCGAGTAAACGCATTCGAAATATTTGCGTTTGAAATTACGGCACTCGTTATCGAATGAAAAGTATCGAAAATTGGGATTATGACATTCGATAACGAGTAGTCATTCGAATGCTACCATACGAAAACTCACTCGTTAGATAAACTGTCAACGGAATTGTTTGAAGTAAATTTTAAAATTGGAAGAATTGAATAAAAATGTAAGTATATTTGTTTTTAAAAGTAAATTGTGATATGAACTAACTTTTTACCCCTTTTAAGGACAAATACAAATAAAATGAACGCTCTGCAAAAAGGGATGATGGCAGAATTTATGTTGGAGCATCCAAATTTTGCCAAAAACCGTCTGCCAAACTGCGCTTAAGGGAAGGTCATGTCCCAAAGGCTCTGGGAGCAGCTTAGTATAAAATTAAATGCTGCAGGTCCTCCTATTAAGGACTCAAAATTATGGCGAAAGGTACGATTGTTTAAATTTCTGCTTTTCCCTGTAATGTAAAGTTTTTCTCAATGATATGTAGGTGTTTGCTGACCAGAAGCATAATCTTAAGAAAAAGCTTTCTTTTAATAAGGTTCAAAAAAATAAACTGGAGGAGGCCCATATGAGGAAAAGCTGCTGAATGCAGCAGAAGAGCAGCTTCTTCAGGCAACTGGAATGGATACTATGGTCGAAGGTATTCCAATAAAATCTTTTGGAAACGTGATTGGAACCGAAAAAATAATGAATTACGAACCTGCATCAATGAATGAGCCTGACCCGGTAGAAGAATCTTTAAAAAAAATTCTCGGCACTGATCATGAAAATAGTGATAATTCGTCAACGATAAGTGGTGACTTAAAAAAAGCTCAAAAAGATGTCCCAAATAAAAGAAGGTATAAAAAACACGTGGAATCAAAATTGTCACTTCTGAAGACGAATATCGATGCATTTGAGAAATCTCAAGCTACAATTATATGTAAGCTCGATAAACTTATAGAGTTAAAAAAAAGATCTCTTGCTCTTAAAGAGGCAGAACATGTTTCAAACATGGCTATTAAAAAAACAAAGCTAGAAATTATGAACTTTAAGCTCAATAACATTAGAGCAAATAATTTTTGTCCTTAAGCTTTTTATTATTTATATGTTCAGCCTTAAAACATAATTTTTGTTTTTATAAAAGGTAATATTTTTTTTTTATAATAGGTAATATTTTGTATGACTGAAATAATATTTATAGTCACCCCTATCATTTAAAGTAGTTTGTTTCTATAGGTAAACATGAAATGCAATTAAGTTTTGTTTTTAATTAATAATATAGTATTTATTATTCATATTTAGAAAATTAATGAAATGTGATATATACATACTTATGCATAGATAATGAAATAAACATACATTGAAATTAAAATTTGAGATGAATATTAGAAAAAAATTACTTAATTTGTATTTGCTAGAGATAACTTTATGTGATTTCTAATTTTTTGACCAATTCTTGTCAAATGTGTTTCATTTGCTATATCAAATTCTGCGGCCATGACTTCAAGAGTGTTACATGTAGTGTACATTGGAACTTTAAATTGAATGCACACGTTATGCAATGCAGCACAAACATTTCCAAATTGTGCAATTTTTTCGGGGCTGTATCGGCCTCTTTTATCGTTCACCAAAATTTTCCAACGACTCTTCAATATTCCAATTGTTCTTTCTATTATGCATCGTGCTTTCGAGTGAACCTCATTGAAATAAGCTTCACTTGAAGCATCCGCAGGGTTTCTGTATGGTGTTATGCACCATGGTTCCAAGGGATACCCAGAATCACCTTCAAAGATAGAATATAGAATTGATGCTCAAAAAATAAATTAATATGTGTTACCTAAGAGCCACGCATTTTTTAAAATATTACTATTATATTCTGCTCTAAAAAATGTCTTGGAACAAATAGCTGAAATTCCGTAATCGTAATCACAAATCTATTAAAAAAATGCGTATTCTAGTTTTAGGATCAAAATCATTTTATATATAACTTCTTTATAATTCATAATAACACTTACAACCATAGAGTTAAGGCTATGGAACCCTTTTCTGTTGAAAAACATATGTTCGTTTGTTGTTGGTCTCTGCATCCCAAAGTGAGTCCCGTCGACACATCCAATTACTTTAAAACGCAGTAGTTAATTAGCTAACAAAAAAATTTTAGTTGACAAATACTACCTCCAGGAAGCTTACATTTTGTAAACTTCTCAGCAGAAAAAGGTATCATATTTGGGCACAACTTGGATTCAATTTCACACACAACATTTGAAACAATTTTACAGATTGTACTTTGGCACATTCCAACTAAATAATAATTTCCAACTGTGTGTTGAAAGCTTCCGCCGGACAATAATGAAAGTGTTGCTGCTAGCTGAAGCGTTGGCGGTACTGCTGTGGATAAATGACCACTGAAATTAAGCTCCGAGAGCACATAATTAAAAGCTTCTTTGGTAAGCTTAAAACGTTTCTTAAATCTGCAAATAAATCTATTTCAATACTTCTAAATATTTTTAAATTGTATGTTGCTTACGCTGCTGTTCGTAGCGACAAAGGATTGCTTTTATCGCGAAGTTGTCTTCTCATCCGCATGTCCCGACCTTCCTCCTCTGACTCCGAAGAAGAATAAAAAAATAACACCAGACTCATTTTGTTTTAACACAATTTTTATCAATAGCACTATTTTCAAATTGAAATTGAAATTCAGACGTTTGTCATTTGTCAAAGCGATGATAAAAGAAATCGATAACTTTCTCTTAAAATTTTGTCTTGTTTCGAATCGAGTGCAGCGATCCAGCAACTCGTTTCGTTTCGTAATTTTATTCGATACGATTGCTTACTCGATAACGACTGTCGCGATTCGGCCCCTGGTGAGTGTGAAAAACTGTTGTCTTTCGAGTAGTGTAAAAATAAAAGCGAATAATACAAATGAAGTTTACCAAAATTCATCAGAAAGCGCAACTGTCCAAAGGCGGGTCTGGGCATTCCGTGCAAAATTTTTTCGTCACACTCTGAATGAATGATTGAATATTTTGCGATTTTTGTTTTTTTTCATAGTCATGTCACGTCGTAATATTTTGAATACATCAAAAATGTCTGAAGAAGAGATTGCATTAATGATGGATTCAGTTTCAATTGACAACGAAGATACTGGAGATGAACAAGAATTAGATTCTGATAATGACGTTGAAGATCCTGACTATCACCCTGCTTCTGACGGGTTCATGAACCCATGTTTCAATTCGACAGAATTGCTATCTATTTATTGATTTCAGCAGCCTTAATAAATTGGACAAGTTCCTGAGCTGCTTAGAATCCTTCCGAAGAAGACAATACTCAGGTAGCTCCCATTCCATCTAGATCCATTTTATCTGCTTCCGTTTCTGATCGGCCTCGGTCTAATAAACGTCTAAGGGAGCCTGAATGGGAAACAGAAGATGGTGGTCCGTCTGGTCCTACGCGCGGAGTTCTCCGGAAATTCAAATCAATAAAAAAATTACTCATCTGTATTCAAAGCGATGACGTGGAAAAAAAATTTTGCAGCTGCATGTAAATGAGATCGGTTTTCGAGGCCAGATAGAAATGCCAACTGAGTTGAAAGAATTGAAAACACCATTCGATTGCTTTCAACATTTTTTGACGAACGATTTTCTCAATGTAATTTCGATCACTTAGCTTCATCATATTTATTTATTTTATTTTCAGTTTTTTACAGAACAAATGAATTTGTTTGCCCGTCAACAAGATGTTGGGACTCGGTTGGTGACGGATGGAATGAAACTTCGTAAGTTTATTGGTATCATGTTCTTCATGTCAGTCTATCGCTGCCCTAATGTTCGTTCCTATTGGGCAAAGTATTCGTTGGAAGCTGTGAGAAGTGCAATGACTCGCCGTCGTTTTGAGGAACTTCGTCAAAGACTACATTTCAACGATAACTTGTCTGCAATTCCCAAACATCAGGCCGGCTATGATCGATTGTTTAAAGTGAGACCACTCATCAAGTACTTCAGCGAAAGATTCCTGACTGTTCCCATCGCCAACGACTCTGTGTTGATGAGCAGACGTGTTCGACGAAAATGCAAGGCAATCCGACTCGTCAATATATGCCAACATGGGAAACAAAAATTTTCTCCCTTTGCGATTCGACCGGGTTCTCATACGCTTTTGAAATCAATTCCGTCGCTGGCGACAATGTCATTCTCGAAAATGCCCCAAATCTTGGCGCTGCATCAAATGTCGTCGTAAGAGTTTCCCAACATGTATCAGGCAACGTCAATCACATCATATATTTTGATAATTTTTACACCTTGCTTGGTTTAGTGGTCTATCTTCGGAGCCGAGGCATTTATAGTTTGGGAACTGTGTGACCGAATCGTGTTCCAAATATCAAATTGTCATCAGCAGCTGACCTGGCTGCAAAAAAGATTGATCGTGGCTATTCCGAGGAGTTTGTTGGTTCAGCTTTCGGGATAGATAAATCTAACGTTTTATGGCGTGACACAAAAACTGTTCGCTTACTATCTACTTATGTTGGGACTCAACAGTTTTTGTCACAAAATATTGATCTTCAGCCACAAAAATCGAATCTATGGGATCGAAAGAATAAAGAAAATATTTAGATTGATTGCCCAATGATAATAAAAGAATGTAATCAACATATGGGAGGGGTGGACTTGATGGATGGGCTTATTGGTCGATATCATATTCGCATGAAGACCATAAAGCGGAGGAATAGAATTTTTTTCATCTCTTGGATCTCTCTATTGCAAATGCTTATATTCTTTATCACCGATTACATGAAGGAGACGCGAGTTGCCAACTACCTGACTCGCTCTGAAGTGGCTGAATCGTTTTGTTTAGTAGGCTCGTCTGTACTCTGTGTTGTATATTTAACACTTATAGAATATATAATAATCTTTAAAAGTTTTATTAATTTTTGTGTTAATTTTATTCCAAAATTTTAAAAAATTTTGTAATTCTAAATTAACTTTTTTTTTATTGTAACTAATTTTTTTGTAATTTATAGTAAACCGGCCATACCATCTTTATACGAAATACTTTATTAATATTGATTTGTTTAAACTATAAATAAAGAAAATAATAATAGTAGGTAATAATAAAACTATTAAAATATTTTCTTTGAAAAATAAATTTTTGTTTGATATTACAAAATTAAATATATGTATAAAATCATTATTTGCGAGACACCAATGTAGTTTCTAAAACGTAAGACTGTAAGTTATCAGTTATAATGATATTTCAAATAGAAAAGATACATAAGCTATTTTAATTTTACCTCACAATATCTTACTTTGAGAAAATTATTGATTTTTCTGCATTTCGAACTTCAGGCTCAAGTCGGAACCTCTAAATCTACCCCAATTGGCATGAAATTTGATATGTGGTTGTTTCTTGGGTAACCTCACATTTTAAGAGGGTGTCCCGCAAAAATTAATGAGTTTTTTTTTCATATAAACTACAGCCACCTTACGTACAGTGCTGCTAATAAATATAAACTCATAGGTAATTTTGACTTATTTTTTTACTGATGAAATATTATGTTGAACCGATGATACAAAATAAATATTTGATTAATATTGAATGTTAAGAAAGAACATATTCATATTTAATTTTGTTTTTTAACAGTTTTAAAGCAAAACTTAAAAAAAGTCCTTAAAAAACTGAGAATAAATATAAACTCAAACACAATTTTTGCTTAATATTTGGTAGGTTTTCCCTTGCTTTTTATAGAATGAAGTAGTCCTTTAGGAACACTTTTAATTAGATTATTATGGGTCGTATCAGAGACTCCGTTCCATACAGACATAATCCTATCCTTCAATTCGCCGACATTTTCAATTAATCGTTGTTCTGGATCGTAAACTTGTCTGGACTTAAGCTTGGCCATCTTAATTTAAAAGTTGCAAAGCCAATTTTTAGTGGATAGTGCTCTATGAGGAGGTGCATTATCCTGTTGGAAAGCAGCTTTTTCGTCTTTTGAAATCGTTATAAATGGGAGAAAATATTCAGACAAGACGTCTTGATAGTTATTCTTCCATTCACAAAGGCTATTTCGGAACTTAAGTTCATTTTAAATGCAGCCCAAATCATAACAATTCCTCCCCAGCGAACCCTCTTTGACATAATGCGTCTTTCATTTCCGAGATCATGCATTTTTTTTCATCGCTAAAGACGGAAAAAAGATCGGAGAAAGGATGTCCAGTTTTGGAGGAATATACTTAGGACTGAAGAGACAAAGATAAATCAACTGCGTACAGATGGAGACATTTGCTAGTCGGCCGAAAAGTCAAACCTTGAACCCAAGGTTCACCAGGAAAACATTACCGATGTTCCTTGGCAAAGGACAAACAAATGTATTTCTTGACAGGAGCGACTTTTTTCTAGCAAAACCCCCATATAGATTCGCTGCATTGAGCCGTCTTCCTATTAAGTTCTGTGACATGCTAAGCCCATATTCTGCATTCTATGTCAATAAAATGTACCTTCGTGACCCGAAACATACGGCCAGTATCATCAAACCCTGGCTTCAACGAGAGAAAATAAGTGTTTTGGACTGGCCAGTTCAAATTCCCGACCATCACTCCAAAGAAAATTTATGGGGTGATGTAGAGGCAAAACTATGGAATAAGAATATCAAAAATTTTGACGATTTGTGGACTGCAGCTCAAGAAACTTGGTGTTCATTCCTAAGGAGAGGTCTCAAAGGCTTATGGAGAGCTTGAGCCGAAGATGCGAAGCGTTTATGCAAAATAAGGGACTTAGTACAATATATTAATTATACTTAATCATTTACATGCAGAATTTTTAGATTTCAACATTAAAAAGAAAAAACTTTCCAAATTTTAGTATTTGTGCTATTTATTTGAACATCTCATAATGGCTATGTGAGCCATTTCTTTTAAATAATTCGAAATGTTTTCATTTTGATTTCAATTTTTTTTTGCTAGCTGAATTGGTAATACATTACGTTAAATTTATGTATCTCCATAGTTTTGGAAAAATAAGTTCCTGCTAATAAAATTAACTTTTTTAAACTTAAGAAAATGTGTGCTATTTATATGATCATGGCTGTATATGCACGGTACGCTTGAAGCAAGATCAAGATCGATAAAATTGTCAACCAAATCTGACAATGCACAATTATTATATAGTGTCTTCAGATTCTAAATACATGATTCGCGAAATAGGATCTGTTCACTCGTATTATGGCCATTTTAAGGTTTTGCTTTGGCCGACATGGTTCGTTTCAAGCAAGATCAAAATCGGTAAAAATTGTCAACCAAATCTAACAATGCACAATTATTATTTAGAGTTCGGAGATTCCAAAGACATGATTCGCAAAATCGTACCTAATCACTTACGATAATATTGATAAAAATGCGTTCTAGGAAAAATTAAGAATAAGTCATTGAAAATTTAAATTTTTTTATTTTGCTTTTCTTTCTGGACTTTTTAATCAAAAATACTTTTAAAACCCATAAAACAAAAATATATAAAAATTATTTTTCATTAGTTTTTAGGCCCAAAAGAGTTTTTAAAATTTTTTTTAATTTTATGAAAAACTGTGAATAACAACAAATATAAAAGTTTTTTTATTTATTGATTTTTGGTGAGCTTTTTAATCAAATATACCTCAAAAATCCATAAAACAAAATTATTATTTAAAACATTTTTCACTAGTTTTAAGGCCCAAAAGAATTTTTTTTTAAATTTTCAATTCTTTCCCATGGAAAATGATGAATAACATAACATATATAAAAACTTTTTTATTTTTTTTTCTTCGTGAGCCTTGTAGTCAAAAATACTTTTTAAGCCCACAAAAAAGAGTAAAAAAAATTTTATTTTTCACTAGTTTTTCGGCCGACACAAAAAAGATTTTTTTTTGTATCGGTTTTTTTCCATGAAAAATGGTGAATAATACAAAAGCGTTTACATATTTGCAAAAACAAGTGACTTCATCGTGTTTAGCGACTCAAACTACATAAACAACAGTTGTCATAGCATATTTTAAAATTTCACTTGATCTTAAAAGCATCAAAAACTACACGGTTCGCTTCATAATTTTATTAAAATTATCGGAAAAGCATTAGGTACGATTTTGCGGATCATGTTTATGGAATCTCTGAACACTAAATAATTATTGTGCATTATCAGATTTGGTTGACAATTTTTACCGATCTTGACTTTGCTTGAAACGAACCATGTAGTGCTTCACCGAGAACCGATAAATATCGTTCTCGTTATCGTTATCGGGACCGAGAACGAGAATGATAACGAGACGATATTAAAAAAAATTTTTCTCGTAGGACCGAGGCCGAGAACGAAAAAGGTCTGACCGATATCTCGTTCTCGGCGATAATGTAGTGTTTATCGTACGATAAACACTTGATTATCGTCCGATAACCATTTAGAACGTTGAACCATACACGTTAGCGTAATTTGCACTATATTTTTTATAAGCACATGTATGTGCATACACCGACGTTAATATTTTTTTTCTGAAAACGAACAAAAAAGTTCTCAAAAATATAAAAACAAAATTAGAGGATTCACATCACATTTGACCGTGGTAGCAAATAATACTTCTTCGACTTCATTTTTAGAGTTACCTAAATGTAAAAACAAGCATGTTTTATTCTTGTTATGTTATGCGATAGAGCCACTTTTTCGGCGTTGGATAATGGGTCTTTCCTTCTCCAATACAAGCAAACCCTTTATTCTTGGTACTTATACCAATTTTAGAAATTCGATCCAAGGACCCAATTGTCTGCAGTAAGGACTGCGTAAAGTGTAAGAGGGGTGGAAAAACGGGTAGTGCGCAGGTAAAGCCACTGGTCCAGCTAGTATTAAGTGTATAAATGTAAACGATATTAACCGAGAAATATCGGCGATAACGAGACGAGAACGATACGATAACGATAACGATACAGGTCAAAAAATTATAGAACGAGAACGAGTACGAGACGATAATTATCGTATTGTTCTCGTCTCGCTGAAGCACTAAAACCATGTCGACCAAAGTGCTACCCTTAAATTGACCATAAAGCGAGTAAATGAGCAGATCCGATTTCGTGGATTATGTATTTGGAATCTCAAAGCACTATACAGTAATCCCCGCTTATATGCACGCCGTTTATAAGCATTTCTCGCTTATATGCATCAAAACTTGTGCAATTTCATTTCTCTATTTAGATTTGTTAACACTTTTCTCCTCTATACGCACACGCTTATATGCATTTCTCGGATATAAGCCCCAAAAATCTCCAATTTTTACCTCCATTCACGCTTATATGCACGACTGGAAAAAAATTTTAGTTTTTTTTTTTTCAAGTCAAAAAAATATTAATAGCAAACAATCGTGTCATTCCTATTGTAATGTCAAATGTGCTTGACAGTAGCTTGCCATGCTGGGAAGAGTTAAATGAAAATGTAAATGTTGCCCATATTTTGCAATCGGATGATAAAACAGAGGATAATGAAGAAACAGACATTGCAGGTTAAATAGATCCAATTCCTTGAGTGCAGCTTTGGCCTCATTAGACACGCTTCGAAAGTTCCTTTTGCCAATAAATAAGTTTATTGACGAACTTGATGACATTGAAGAACATATTTTTAAGAGCTGCAGTCATATTCAATCCAAGATTACTTGTTTTTTAAAAAAGAATAATTTTGCAATTCAATATACATATGCACTCTGTATACACATATGTATGTACACCCATCCCTCGATTTACGCGGTACTTCTTTTGCGCGGTTTTAAAATAACGCGGTTTCAAAATTTTATTTGACTAAATTTTTTTTTCAGCTAATAGCACGTTTAAGACATTTTTTTCAGATAAAAACACGTGGACATAAATAATATGACGAAGTTTCGTATATATGTAGTAAACATCAGGGTGTAAAGATAAAGGTGGAGTCATGGTGTAATAACAAAGGTGGAGTAATTATGACACTTCTCATCATTTTCTGGATATTGGCCAGTAATAGACTCACATTGACATTTATCATCTATTCGACTTTATTGTGTTTCGTTTATTTTTGACATATAGTTGTTTTTCATTATTGGTCCCGTTTAGCAACTCCTACATTTTTGAAGCGTTTGAAGCAACTTTTTACTAAGTGGTATTTGTGTTAGGTTTTTCAGAATTCTATTGCGAATAAATAATTATGCTAAATCGTGCATCGGGTTTCAATCTGACACTAATAAGTCTTTTCTATTATTGAATAACAACAACAGCGACCAAATTTGTCACAATTAAAGTATTTTGCGCAACATTAGCAGCTTATCGTTCAGAAAGTTTTCTAGAACTTTATGCTTAAGCTCAGCAATTTATCAAAGTGCTTAACTTTGTTGAAGGGGCAATTGAAATGTTATAATGTCAAAGTTAAAGCAAGTCACGCTCTTAAAATGGCTTCAACACTTATGGCTGTCCTTAATTACTTCACCTTTGTTATTACACCATGGTCAACATAATATTTTTTGGAAATATTTTGGCTTTACTTTCATGTCACTTTTTTATTTAATTTTCTTACTTTTTATAATTAATACTTTGGATATGTGATTGAATTTAAAAAATAAAAATTAATTCCATAATATCTAATTATTTTATTTAATTATTATTTTTTATATGATCTCCAATTTTTCATTAGGTAGGTACGTACATATGTACATTATGGGTTCAGTTTACGCGGATTTTTTTACCAATTTTTAATTATTTAATTATTTTCTTTGAGTTCTATTGCTCGATTTACACGATTTTTAAATTCTGAAAACCAATCCACTCAATTTGTATGGACTTCTTGTTTCGATTTACGCGCTTTTGAATTACGCGGTTTTTTCAAAAACCTATCTACTGCGTAAATCGAGGAATGGGTGTACTATATATATTTTTTTGCTTTGCTTTTTATTATTTTACTGGAATACATATTAATAAAATATCAAATGTTTATTTTCACAGCTTTTTGCCTTTAAAAATATTTTTGTAGGGTTCTAGTTAGTTGGCTTTAGGTAACAGCTTGAATGAAACTACGATTCTATGTAAGCATATTTGGTAGATATAGCCGAATTTTTATATATGCACTTTTCATTCATATAAACGAGTTTTTCTAAATGCACTTCACGCTTATATGCACCAAAAATCAATCATTTTCAGAAATGCTTATAAGCGGGGATTACTGTATAATAATTGTGCATTGTCAGATTTGGTTGAAAATTTTATGGATCTTGATCTTGCTTCAAGCGAACCGTGTATGGGTCATTCTAAATCGTTTTTACATTCAAAATTTAGATTTCTTAAAATCAATTTTTTTTTCGATACTTCGTCTAAAAACATTCGATACGTGTTTTCGGAAAAAGTTTTTGAGGACTTATTTTCGAAAATACGAGTTTTTGAAAATCACAAAATTTAAAAATACATGAATTTTCAGACGCTTGTATTTCAAAATGTACACGTCAGAGAGAAAACCGTTTGGGAATAAAAGTTAGCATTTTACGTCTATTTTCTTTTCTTAAGTTATAAGCAAAAATTTTGTAATTTAAAAATTAAAATCGAAAATTTTCGTAAAACGGTATGTTTTATTTTATTGATTTTTTTTCAGAGAGAAACTAAAATCTTAGCAATCATTTTGCAATTTAGTTTAGAGTGAGCCGAGCCGTGGTTCTCTAGATATGAATGTTTCTATATCGCCACGCGCAAAAATTAACTAACAAAATCATAGAAAAGAGTAAAATCAACTGTGAGCGGTGCATTTACCGTTATCCATTTGTGTTACTGCGTTTCATTGATTCTTCATGGCTTCAATTTTCTTAAGATTTTCATTTCGTCATTTTTAAATTTGGAGAAAAACCTCATGTTTTTTTCATTTGGAATACATAGTTTTTGATAGATTTTTATACATATGTATGTACTGCGTAAGCAACAATAGTCTGTATACAGGGTGACCCATTTTAACTTATCAAGCTGAATAAGTTAGAGGTCAAAGTGACCCCTGAAGGTAATTTTAATGCCGAATTCCCGCTTGGTCACTTTGACCTTTAACATAAATACCTCTCTGAACGTAGAATTTTGTGCTCTTCCGGAATGCGAGTTCCATTTGAAAAACTAAAGTTGACCTTCAAAAAAAACTTTGAAAATATAGGTCAAGGTCATGGTTAAGGTCATGGCTGGATCAGCCCTTTGATACCCACCAACTTTTATTTGAAACATTTTTTGAATGACATGCAATTTTTTGACTTCTTCAGCTGTGTAAGTTGAAATGGGACACCTTGTATAATTCATTATTGCTTACATATTTTGTTTGAGAAATGTCAAATTTTTACGAGCAGTTCGCACATTCTGAATGTAGGTTAGGTTAGGTTATTTCCGGGAGATGACATGTCATCATAACTTAGGCCACGGATGGGCCCATTATATACCCGATTTGTATGTAGTCATTCCACCTAATTGAACCATTCCGATATTTTTATAAATTTCACAATGGATTTGAGATTTTTTGATGCTAGTTCATCTAAAGAGTCGAAGAAGTAAATGCCGAAATCTTTAAAGCGTCGTTGCGCTAAAGAAGGGCATTCGCATTCTGAACGTAACGGATGTAAAGGCATTTTTACTTCATGCAGTAGATATTTTTGTACCTATTCTTTTTATTTCTTTGTTCGGATTTTATCTGGACATATTTCTGAATGTCTGGACCACGTGCTGTCAGATGCACGGATTTATCCGTTTTGAATGGATTTTTGGGGGAATAATAAACAAGAACGGATTCCTGAACAGATTTAAGACTCATGACGGATTATTATGGATTTTCTAATATCCTCCAAGAAATTTTTCTTTTTTATATTTTATGTTCATAGATTTATAGAAAAAGGGCAAAACACATGAAAAGCATGCATGCATCAAAGCATTTAATTCAATTTAAAAACGCGAGCTATGTGTGGAAGCACCACACCTAAAACAGTACGCAGTACAATATTTTAATGTCCTATTATAAGATCATGTTACATTTTGTTTTGACTGCAATATATTGTACTTATATACATACAGGTGTAAGACACAGTCAGCACTTTAAGAATTTAAGTTTTTTAAGCAAAGTCAGCAGTCTTTAGTTGATATCTAAAAAATAAGTGAATAAAGTTGAATAAAGTTTGGCAGTCATATTTAAACCAGTAAATCTTCAAGTTTTTTATTTAAGTTGCGCAGTCGGTGTCTCGAATCAATTTTTTGTTTAACGGCAACAAGTGGGATACGTAGTAGATAAAAGAACAATTTAGTTATCAACGAAGAAACGAAACAAATAAAAATTAAAAATAAAATAATAGTGTTACATCTTAAAAGATCCTGAAGACTTTTAAAGCAACAAGTAAATACACAAAATAATAAAATAAGTGTTTTGCAGCATTGAAAGATCCTGAAGACTTTTTAGGCAACAAGTATACACAATAAAAAAAATAAAAATTGAAAGACAACGAAGAGCAAGGTTATACGACCAAAAGAGAAATATGGCAAACGATCAAGTAGCACGGTGTTTGGCGGCATTAACTACCATTGAGATACAACAAAGCTCACAGCAGGCAAGAATCGACGCAGTTATAAAGTGTTTACCAACATTTCAAGGAGAAAAAGGGACCTTACACTCCTTTATCGGAGCGGTAGATCGGGCTTTGCTAGATTACCCTGGAGCTGAAAATGAAGTTTTCCAGATTATTTTCAACGTGAAGACCCAAGGGGGGGGGGGGCGAAGAACGTCCTTAGTGTGAACCCTCCTGCAACGTGGGATATAGGTAAACACCAATTAAAAATCCACTACAAGTCAACAAAAGATCAGATGACTTTAACGTAGGAGATATCTAATATAAAGGCAAATAGTGTGTTTGAGCTGAATAATAAGATTAGGAAGTTGGTGGAAGATATAACCGAATATGCTGTATTTGAAGAAAATGGTCAAATCATGGTCGACATATTCAGTGGTATGCTCCTCCAACGAATAAAGGAACTAGTAGCTGGGCCCTTGGCCTATGCTGTAATGAAAAAATATAATCTTAGTGAGATTAGAACTATTATATACGATTTTATTGGCCAAGATTATGGAAACCTGAAACCATAAAAATTTTCGAAATCCCCATAGTAATTTTAATCATAATAGAACAGAAAATAGAAATTTTAATTAGAGCTGGACGGAAAATAGAAATTCAAGGTTCAATAATTCTAATCAGTATAGGAGAGAAAACGGAAATCTTAATCAAAACTGGACAGAAAATAAAAATTCAAGATTTACTAATCCTAATCAGTACAGGAAAGAAAATGGAAATTTTAATCAGAACAGGGCAGAACAAAGAACACAACACAACTTCTGTGGTTCATGGTCCCACCAAAGCACGAAGCAGAAGTGAGAAAACAAATTATTGAAATGGAGGAAAACGGAATAATTAGAAAAAGCTTTAGCAAATATAGCTCACCAATAATTGTGGTTCCGAAAAACATTGATAATTCAGGCATTCAGAAATATAGAATTGTCGTTGATTATAAGCGACTAACAGTAGATGATAAATATCCATTACCTAATATAGATAGCATTTTGGATAAATTAGGACAATCACAACATTTCTCGACAATTGATTTGGCCAAAGGTTACCACCAAATTTTAGTATCGGAAAAAGATATAGAAAAAACTGCGTCTGTAACCCCAGCAGGTCTTTATGAATACGTTTGTATGCCATTCGGATTAAAGAATGCGCCTGCATCTTTTCAAAGGCTGATGAACGAAATTTTCCGTGAATTTATAAATAAAATTTGCGTAGTATATCTAGATCAGTGATGGCGAACCTTTTAGAGCTTGCGTGCCATAAATTTTTTTATATACTATAATAATATGACGCGTGCCGTGAAAATAAAATAATAAAAACAAGGCCTAATATGTTTATGTAAATAAATTTAAGAACAATAATAATAAACAAATGTTTATGTGTTAAATAAAAAATTAATGTTTAAAAATTAATAAAAAATTTAAATAAAATATATCGTAGTTGAAATCAAATAAAAAAATCAAAATTTTAATATAATAAAATAAAGAATAAAACTAGTTTACACTCGAAATGTTCCATTGATAAGAAGTTACTTTTCTAATGTACTTTTTCCTGCTGAATTCGGAAATAAAATTAAAAATTTTTTTAATGGTACAGTTTTCGAGATATTGTGGTTTTTTAATTTTTTCGCTCTTCTTTCACTTTAAAATTCATATCTTGAGCTAAGAATGTCCAATTTCATTGTGCTTGACACCAAATTAAAGGTATTAAAATGATATCGATGTTAAAGATATCGATGAAAACAGGCAAGATTTTAAAAAAAATCAAATTTTACATTTGATCAAATTTTACATTTGATTTTTTGGCCACGAAAAAAAAAATAAAATAAACACAAATAATTTAATTAATTTTACCACATGTTCGTAAAGCTGATACTTTTACGCAAAAATTAAGATATACCAAAAGAAAATCGATCTTATGACAACGTTTGGAATGATTGAATGAGTGAATCCAATGCAACATTTTCTGAATATATTAATTTTTTCGACAATTTTTTGAGTCTAATGGTAACAAAAAAAAGTTTTTGTTTTTGTTCCTTTGATGAAAGGAAAATAAAATTTTTTTATAGTACAATTTTTGAGATATTGTAGTTTTCTAATTTTTTCGACCTCTTTTCACTTTAAAATTTATATCTTGAGCTAGAAATGCTCAATTTAATCGTTTTTGATACCAAATTAAAGGTATTAAAATGACAAAAAAAATATGAGTGAATTATTTTATAGGATGAGCGATTGAAAATATATTAATGAAAAATTACCAGATTTTTAAAAAAATTAAGTCTTACAGTTGATTCTGTGGCCACGAAAAAGTAGAAATGTAAGTTTTTCGGCCTAGTTTCTTTCCACAATAACAGGTGCATTCTGAGCAATCAGAAGTTTTAAACAAACTTATTCTCTCGAAGTGAAAATTTTCAAAAAAATTAATAGTCTTAACAAAGTGAAAAGGTGTTTAAATTTTAAAACTAAAAAGAACGCAACCGTCGACATATAGGAAACTGCAGATTCTGTGCCCTTAGTGGCAAAAAAAAATAGAAATAAATAAAAAATTAATTGTTTATTTCATATAATAAACAAGTGAAAAAAAAAATGCCGGTTGAGCGCTCACCTCCAACCGAAAAGAAAGACTCATCGGTCAGTGCTGAGTCTAAAAAAAATAGTGAGAACGAAAAAAATAAAAAAAGTGGCTCTCCCGCTAAAACAGATAGCCAAAGTGCTAAAATACAAACAAGTGCGCGTACCAATACCAATGTGTTGCCTTCCAACATTCAACCGATCGCTCTTGCGCAAAAGCATACACTCCAAGTACACACACACGAACATTTATTAAAAGGCACCCAAGAACCAGCTGCATCTAATGAAGCGGGTCCTCTCACTGCTACGTCACCATGGAGTGTACAATGCAGCTCCCATTTGATCCCCCAGCGGGAAAATATGTCAGTTATGACTAATTTAACTACCCATCAGGAAAATGATGCGAAAACCGCAAGTATAAAATTTCCCAAAATTTCTAATACTTCTAACCAAAAAAGAACCAATAACACCGATACTAACTCCAACAAGGTAGAAACTTCAGCAATCCAGACTGGAATGGAGCGCTATATTAATTTCAAGCGAAAGCTAAGTCCATTAAAGGGTAATGCAAATAATTCAAGAAAGATGTATAAAGTAAGTGAATGCGAGCAATCCTCTAACAACCCACTTAGCAAAAATCGTTATGCTTTGCTTGATAACGACCCATCCGTACTCAATAACGACAACATGAGCGAATCAAGCAATAAAACACTTAAACCTCCCCCCATATACTTGCGTGAGCGCAGTTCTAATGCACTTGTTTGTAACTTGGTTTCTCTTATTGGAAAGGATGCCTTTCATATAATTCCTCTAATGAAAGGCATTGTTTCCGAAACCAAAATACAAATATACACAGAAAAAAATTATAGAACAATTGCGACTTACCTTAATAAAAATCAAAAAAGTTTTTACACCTACCAACTTAAAAGTAGCAAAGGTCTTACAGTCATATTAAAGGGCATAGAACCCGACGTGGAACATAATGAAATAAAAGAAGCTCTTACTCATGCCGGATTTAATCCTAAATCAATTTTCAACATAAGGAACAAAAATAAAGTCCCACAGCCGCTTTTTCGTGTAGAGCTTGAACCAGATGCCCGAAAATTGCAAAAAAATGAGGTACATCCTATTTATAATTTGCGCTACCTAATAAATCGCAGAATATCTGTTGAGGAACCCCATAAGCGAATGGGACCTGTGCAGTGCACAAACTGCCAGGAGTTTGGCCACACCAAATCATATTGTACTCTTCGTACAATTTGTGTTGCTTGTGGCGACTTTCACTCTTCGTCCGCATGTTCTACCGACAAAAAAGACGCTAATACAAAAAAATGCAATAACTGCGGCGGAAACCATACAGCTAACTACAGGGGGTGCCCAGTATACGCTGAATTAAAAAACAAAATGCGCTTACGTAGGGAAATAGTTCGAAGTCCACCTACCCAAGTCATACAGACTTTTACCAATAGCATTGTACCTACCAACTTGCCCAATATATCGGCCCAAACCTATGGTAACGTGCTTAAATCTAGCCAAGATAAACCTGCAAATACCACAAGTAACTCTCAAAATTTTGAAACCATGCTTATGACGCTCACTCAATGCATGACTCAGTTCATGACAACAATGCAGACAATGATGCACGAAATGATGAACAATCAAAATCAACTTATGAAAGTTTTGATTGGAAACAAATGAATACCCTTAAAATCTGTCATTGGAATGCAAACGGCGTAAGCCAACACAAATTAGAAATTAAAAACTTTCTTTACAACAACGAAATTGATATTTTACTTATTTCTGAAACACATCTTACCCTCATGCACAATTTTAAAATTGAAGGGTATAGATTCTACAAAACCTGTCACCCTGATGGCAAAGCGCGTGGAGGTACAGGTATACTCATTAAGACCCGTATAAAGCACTACGCACTTGAGCAGTATGAGAGGGACTACCTACAAGCTACTTCAATTTGCATAGAATGTTGGAACGATAAAGTAACAGTTTCAGCTGTATATTGTCCTCCAAGATATAAGATCACGACAACCCAGTTCGACCATTTTTTTAATACACTAGGATCAAAATTCATAGCTGCAGGTGATTATAATGCGAAGCATAATCACTGGGGCTCTCGACTTGTCAACCCAAAAGGCAAAGCACTATGGCTTTCATTAACCAATCGCCGCAATGGGCTTGATTATGTATCCACTGGTCAGCCAACTTATTGGCCGTCTGACCCTGAAAAGATTCCTGATCTTATGGACTTTGCAATTACAAAAGGAATTAATAAGAGGCAAATTTCAGCAGATTCATGTTTTGACTTGAGCTCTGACCATTCTCCTGCAATTATGAATCTGCATAAATATGTAGAGCTGCTACAATCATCCATTGAGCTTACAACAAATAAAGCAAATTGGCTCAAATACAAAAAATATGTCAGTAGCCATCTTTCTGATAATGTAAGCCTGAAAGATTCCGAGGAGCTGGAATCGGCCATACAGCTATTTAACAGCATGTTAGTATCAGCTGCTCTTCATGCAACTCCTGTGCACTCAGTAACAACCCATAAAAGGCAACACCTCAACTCTTCTCATATAGAACGTTTAGTAATGCAAAAAAGACGACTCAGGAGTCAATGGCAAGAGGTTAGGTCACCCACACTTAAACATAAATTAACACTAGCCAAAATTGAATTAAGAAAGGCTCTACGAGAAGAGTCTGAAAGAGGTATAGACGCATATATTAAAAAGCTGAGCCCTTTACAGTCATCCAACTACTCCTTATGGAAGGCCATCAGGGGTATGAAAAAACCCACTGACTTAGATTCCCCTATAAGGCTAAGCAATGGTCACTGGGCTAGAAGCAATGAAGAAAAAGGCCAAGCTTTTGCTCACCACCTTAAGCATGTATTTCATCCAAATCCTCCGCGCAACAGCTTCAAAATACCGCAAGAATATCAAAATATGAGACAAATTCGGTTGCGCTTAACAACTAAAGACGTTGAATCTTTAATACAAACACAACTTAACAAGAAGAAAGCACCTGGACATGACCTAATAACTGCTAATATGCTTATTGAATTACATTGTTGTGCAGTCAGACATTTAACCATACTTTTCAATGGTATTACTCGATTGGGCCACTACCCAGAAATGTGGAAGATGTCGCAAATTACAATGATTCCTAAACCTGGGAAAAATCCCACACAAGTTGCATCCTACCGGCCAATTAGCTTGCTGCCCACCACATCAAAACTCTTCGAAAAGCTGCTACTTTCGAAAATTATGCCCCACATAAACCAAATGAGCATAATACCCCAACACCAATTTGGCTTCCGCAAAAAACATGGAACTATCGAGCAAGTTCACAGGATAGTAGCACAAATTAGAAAGACATACGAAGATAAAAAATATTGCTCTGCAGTATTCCTTGATGTAGCGCAAGCTTTTGACAAGGTGTGGCACGAAGGACTTTTACACAAAATAAAAAAATTACTCCCTAAAAATACACACGCTTTACTAGGGTCCTACCTTACAGGGCGAAAGTTCCGTGTAAAATGTAAAAATTACATTTCAGATGATGTGGAAATTTTTGCTAGGTAGTGTTCTTGGCCCAATTCTTTACCTTTTATACACTTATGACTTGCCAACAAACAACTCTATGCTTACATCTACTTTTGCTGATGACACTGCAATTTTGTCTTGTCACGCAGACCCTAATAGTGCGTCACATACCCTCGATGAACATATGCGCCTAGTTGAAACATGGCTTTTGAACTGGCGAATAAATGTAAACGAGCAAAAAAGCACACATGTAACTTTTACACTTAATAAAAAGACTTGCCGCACAGTTCACCTAAACAACACGGAAATACCTCAGAGCACTGAAGTTAAATACTTAGGTATGCACCTCGATAGACGGCTTACTTGGAAAGCTCATATTGAAAAGAAACAAATGCAAATGAAGTTGAAAGCATCAAGCATTAATTGGCTTATACATAAACATTCAAAACTTAGCCTTGAATATAAAGTTATTTTGTACAAAGCAATTATTATACCTATATGGTCATACGGAATCCAACTGTGGGGCAACGCAAGCTTATCAAATATAGAACTATTGCAGAGGTCTCAGTCAAAAATACTTCGAACTATTTCCGGCGCACCTTGGTATGTCAAAAATATAAACATACACCAAGACCTTGGTATACCTTTTATTAAGCAGATACAGGAAATCAAAAAGCAATCATATTAACTAAAACTGCAGCAGCATCCAAACACACTGGCTAGGAACCTACTCCTAACATCGAATTCATCTCGACTGAAGAGACAAGATTTACCACCCCTGTAGCCACTATGTACACGAATACTGGCAACTCCTTCAACAACTCAAGACTGAGTTTGATATGAAAAAAAAACAACATTTCTAAGCAATGGCTTAGAAAAGTTCAACGTTATTTTAGTTTCTTAAGATTTATTCAGTTATTGTTAGTCTCCAAGCGAGTTGGTACAATAAATAAATAAAAATTTAAAAAAAAAAAAAAAAAAAAAAAAAACTTATTCTAATAAGACTAAAACAGAAAAAAATATAGAGATTAAACTCAACAAATGGTCGAAAAAATTAATTTATTGAGAAAATATGGACTTGGAATTATTCATTCAATCAGTCCCAACTTCGTCATTTTACAATCAATTTTTTTTTGCTTTACGTAAACGAAATAATATTTGAAGTTCTTCACCGATTTCTATTTTTTCGTGGCCACAAGTATACTGCAAAATTTCATTTTTATAAACATCTAGTTTGTTTGTTCCCCGATATCATCTAAATCACTTATTTAATTAAAGATCTAAGTATGTATGTATCTGCAAAAAAACTTAAAATGTCATTATTAATGAGATTTGTGTTGTTGTATACTAAATTATAAATATTTTATATATGGCTCATAACTCGTAGCTTTTAATAAAATACAAGAGGTACTGCTATCGTCTGTTAGTCTATTTCTCATGTCTGATTTAATCAAATTCATTGAAGAAAACAATGTTTCACAAGAATAAGTCGATGAAAATATTGTTAAAATAGCCATTGCTATTTTTTTAAGGCATGAAGAATTATCTGGAATAGATTTCCAAGTTGTTAGTATTTCATATTCAGCATTACTCTGGACCGCTCCAATTAATCTATCTCTTTCGATTTCTTCCAAAATGATTCTTAAATCTGTGAAATTTTGTTTCCATATCGAACTACACGGAAAAAACACCAACTCAAATTTTATTAAAAATTAATAGGAGATTATAAAAATTAAAATCTGAAAACAAATATTACTTTTTTATAGTAATAAATAGAAAATCCGTATTAAAAATTCTATTCTAGTTTGTAAATATTTTCATTTTATATTTTTAATAAATGAATACTAAAAATTATTTTCTTCATTTTAATTATCACCTAAAAACTTTGAAATTTTACAAAGAATTTATTAAATTTTAATAAATTGCCACATTAGAATTTTTATATATTTCCTATTGTAATATATGATTCCCGCTTTATAATTTTTAAAAAGTAGTTATAGAAAAATTATTTCAAGATTATTAATTTTTATTATATTGAATTTTATTTCTCTTTTGTGTTTAATTTGTACTCTGTTTGAGTTCTCAACATGTTCATGCAAAAAAATAAATATATAAGGCTTGCCAAACTCTTACTAATTGGCTTTGAAGTAATGTGTTGAACAGAATTGGGACGGGGTCGGGAAAGCGGCAACGGAAACCCGCTGGCCGTCCCAATTTTGTTCAACACAAAAAAAATTTTAAAAATAAATTTCAGTTATTATTATTTCATAATAAAAACTTTATAATGTACTTTTTAAAAAATAGTACAGTCCTTTTAAAATATAATAAATTATTGCAGAAATTTTAAAATCTACTTTGTAAAAATTAAAAAATTGCATTCGAAAAATTAATGCCTGCTTGATGCAATTTTTATATTACGCTTAGTAATTTTCAATAGACACTCGAACCATTTCTAAATTACGAAATTACCTACTAATTTTTCTTAAATTTTCATTAATATCTACAATAATTTCGAGTTTCGTTTTTTCCGTGTATGTAAATTGAAAATTCATCAATTGCATCTCGAAGTTTTCAAAATTCATGAACTAAAATATTGTTAAATTTAATTGTTCGTAAGTATATGTATCTGGATGGAAATGAAAAGAATATTGGATTTACAATTTGTAAAAAATTTATTGTAAAAAAAGTAGATTTTTAAAATAAGTATGTATTTAAAATTTTTACTTAAAATCGTAAAAATTTCGGGTGTCATCAAAATTCTCTCGCGTGCCACTCATGACACGCGTGCCATAGGTTCGCCATCACTGATCTAGATGATATACTAGTATTTTCAACAACGCTTGAAGAACATGGAATTTCGCTCAATAAAATATTTTCTACACTTCAAAAGCATAATTTAAAATTCAGGTAAATAAATGCAGTTTTCTGAAAAGAAATACTGAATTCCTTGGACACGTTTTAACAAAGGATGGCATGAAGCCAAATCCGGGAAAAGTTTAAGACATTCAAGAAATATCTCTACCTAAGACCGAGAAAAAGCTGAAAGAATTCCTAGGAGTAACAGGATATTACCGGAAATTTATTCGTAACTATTCTAAAATAGCATATCCAATGATCAAGTATTTACAAAAGGATAAAAAAATTAATATAAATGATCCGCAGTATATAACAGCTTTTGAAAATCTAAAAATGCTTATATCTTCTAGCCCTATTCTAAAATATCCTGAATTCGATCAACCTTTCGTTGTCACTACGGACGCTAGTGACTATGTCATTGGGGCAGTTTTATCCCAAAAGAAACAACCAGTATGTTATGTATCTCGTACTCTAAACAAACACGAAAAAATTAAAGTGTTACTGATAAAGAATTCCTAGCCATAATATATGCTAAGCCAATTATTTTAGACCATATTTATATGGAAATAAATTCAAAATTGTAACTGACCATGCACCCATCAAATATTTAAATAGCAAATACAAGGGGAAGGAATTTTCGCAGCGGAATCAGGGATGGCTCTTGAAACACCAAGAGTATAACTTTGAAATGGAGTACATGTAGGGAAAGGATAATGTAGTAGCGGACTTCTTAAGTCGTAAAGAGGATGCCCAAAAAATAAAGTCAAATTTTGAATTGTCACATACAGTCCATAATCGAAATAATCTGGTTGCTCCGTTCCCCGATGATTTTGAAGAAATACTTGTTCCAGGGGATGGAAATTGTTTTCTTCTTCAATTAGTAGAGGATTAGAAAAAATTGGCTACAGCTAAACTCAAATGAATTAAGAAAGTTATGTTATGACTTTGTTTGCTCTCGTAATCCTAATAATCAAACGAATAAAATAGAAAAAAATTATCTTTCAACGATAATGAATAGCAACCACTGGGGAAGTTTAGAAACTGAAGGGAAGATGATAAGCCAAGAAATTATGGGGGCAGGTTCAGTCATGATTTTTGAGAAATCGAATTTTTTTTTTTCATTTTCTTAAAGTATAATATCTTAAAAATATATCCTGAAAATTTTAAGTCAATCCGACAATTGCTTTTGAAGTTATTCGGCAATAACCAAAGGGCTCTCGGTGGTAAGAGTACCGAGCGTAAAACTTTAAATGCATTTTCGGAAGCGGTGACCACTGTAACTCGAAAACCGCTCGATAGATTTTAATGAAATTTACACAGTTTTTGATTTTGTTTTTTTTTTAAATCGAATTTTTATGAATAATTATTCATAAAAAGCTGTTGGTTTTTTACCGAAAATCTGGAGGTAAATGTTCCTGAAGCCGCCATTTTCTTGATTTTTTAAAAAAAAAACCCTCGACCAGGCACTAGATTATTTATTTAACTAACTAATTTTTCTTATCCAATTGATTTTAGATGATTTTCCAAGGATTTGTGATGGTCACCGCAAGACACTATGTATGGGACAGGGTCCAACACAACCAGCTATAACTTTTTTTATTTTTAATATTTTCTTTCGTCAAGTCAAGTTGAAACATTATGTAATAATTCCACATTATCACTTTTATTAAATAAATTAAATTAATAACAAAAAAAATGTTATTGAAAATGCCCTAATTTTCACGGCCATGACTGGACCTGCCCCCTTAACATAAAAATTCACGTTATAGAAAAGCATACAATAGAAAAAAAGAAACATATATACAATAGTTGATGGTGAAAACATAAGTCAAGCACAGCCAAACTATGACGACAGAAACATGGTACATATAATTAATCATGGGCATGACCACTTTAATTCAGTCATATCAAAACTTGATGACAACGAAACAAAGCACTCAGCAGAAGAGGAATTGTTAGACTATATTCCGATTAAAGAAGAAATTGTCAACAAATACAAAACACAAATTATCTTAACGTATAGTTCTTCAATGGAAGTACATTCAATACATAAACGACAAATAATTGAAACTAACCCAACTGAAAACTCGAGTATAATCAAGGACATTTTAAGAAATCATATTAAAACAGGAAATGTAGGAATATTTTCTGAAGTAATTGACAGTGACAATCATAAAATTCAGTGCATTATTTTATCAATGTTTCCAGGAAACAACAAACCAAAATTTATGAAATGCACAAAGAGAGCGACAGAAGTTCTTACAAAGCAGGAACTACATAAACAAATTTCGTTGTATCACAGCATCGAATCAATTCACAGTGGTATAAACGAATATTATTATACGTTAAAAGAAAAAATATATTTTCCACAGTTAAAAAATCATATACACCTTATAATAAATAATTGCGAAAAATGTAAACAAATTAAATATGACAGAAATCCAATAAAACCTAAATTCAAAATAACCGAAACGCCTAATAAAAAAAATGGTACAATTCATTTGGATATTTTCCACTACAAAAAACAATCGTTTATTACTGTTATTGACAAACTAACAAAATTTGCAGCTGTATATAAGATGACAGATAAAAATTATGTTGCAAAAAAGCCTATAATCAAGGACCATTTTGCTAAATTTGGAAAACCACAAAAAATTTTAATAGATAACGAATTTCGCGCCGAACAGTTAGTTTCATATTTAAATGCTGAAAATGCTTCACTACACCGAATTCTCATACAGGCAACGCGGTTATTGAAAGACTGCACTCAACCTTGTTAAAAAAACTAACAGGAATTGAGGACAAAGAGCTTTCCTTAGAAATGAAGACACAGATGGCTATAGCTAACTATAACGATCGATATCATACAACAATACAATGTTCACCTAAAGTTGCTAAAGAGAGCGTTAGTGTAGAGAAGCTATAAGATAGAATAGATCACAGGAAAAATAACATTATTAACAAAAGAAATATAGAGCGAGGGAGTTATATTGAAAATAGAGAAAAAGGACCAGTTAGAAACTACAAAAGACTTAGACACAAAGACGAACCATACTATAGAATTATGTCACTAAAAAATATACACCCAACTAATATCAAACGACCTCTGCATTTTGCAGGTAACATCAATCTTCTTGCTGGTAATAATGAGTCCAATCGCACATATTACCAATTAATATAGACGCAGGTTATGTACCAATAAGATTAGAAGAAGTTGAGATAGTAAACCAAACAATAACAATTCTTCATATACTTCACCCTTTCGAAATTCGAAATATTGTGGGCCAAATAGAAGAAAATATAAATAGCATTGACGTTTATAATAAGGAAATGCTAAAAACCCGAGATAAAAATAGTAAAATCAAAAATAATTTCGATTATACCAAACAACAGAAAACGGCGAGGCTTAATAAATGCTGTAGGAACGGCTTGCAAATGGTTATTCGGTATAATGGATGATCTGGATAGACAAGAAATTTTAAGTCATTTAGAAATAACAAATGAAAACAATCATAACATAATTCAAGCATTGAATGGCCAAGTAGTCGTAAATAAACATTTCAATGATACATTTAATATGATAAAAATAGCAGTAGAAAGTGACAGGAAAAAAATTACTTCCGTACTCAAAGTAGCTAGGGAAAGACATAGCGAAATTGTTCGTCACTTATTTTTTTTTTTTTTTAAGCTTGTAATTTATTTATTAAACCTACTCTCTTGGAGACTAACAATAACTATACAAATCTTAAGAAACTAATAAAACGTTGGACTTTTCCAAGCCATTGCTTAGAAAATTTGTTTTTTCAAATCATGTATTGAGTTGTGAATGGAGTATCCATTATGAGTATACAAAATGGCTACAGGAGTGGTAAATCTTCTCTCTTCAGCCGAGACGTATTCGATGTTAGGAGTAGATTCCTAGCCAGGATGTTTTGATGTTGATGTAGTTTTTGTTGATACGAGCGCTTTATGTTTTCCTGCATCTGCTTAACAAAAGGTATACCAAGATCTTGGTGTATGTTTATATTGTATACAGAAAATTTACTTAAGCTAAAAAATATAGAAAATAAAATTGATATTATTCAAGACAATATAGCTTTGGCTAAATATAATATTATACATCCAGGTATATTGACTCAAGAAGAAATTGATTTGTATGGAATAGACTATTACAAATTGAAATTAGTAAAACTTGGTATAATGTCATATAAAAATTACTCACTCATTATTGCAATAAAAATTCCAAAAAAATTATATAAAAGCCGAATTAAGTTTACTTACTCCAATGCCAACTAAAGAACATTTAGAAGTAAATGAAAAATCAGAATTAATTGTAACCATAGAAAATATGTATTTCACTTTCATATAAAAAAATGTTGAACTTAAAGACTTGAAACCAAGTAAAATGTGTATTTTTAAGCAAAAATGTAACCTAATTTTCAGAAATGAAACCTTAATAAAACAAATTGATGACACAACAATACTAATAAAAAATGTAGTTAACGAAAAATTGAAAAACAATTGTGACAAAAGAAATTTAACATTAAATGGGAATAACATAATAAATTTTGGAAATTGTTCAATAAAAATCAAAAATGAAATGTTCTACAATGTCAAGTATTTTTTTGAAGAAAAATTTTATTACCCAGTAAACAAACTGAATCAATCATATGAAAAAAGTTTTGAAAACATAAACATTAAATACATTGAAAAAATAAAGGCTATAAAAGAACTTAAGTTTCATAAAATGTTTCTTATGGTTTAAATGTAACACTTATTATAATCACTGTAATTGTTATAGTAATTATTTTTGTAACTTTTAAAAGGAAACAAGATGTAACAGTAATAATTACAAATGAAAGAATTCAGGAGAATTCAAATTTTAGCGCTAGGGAAGTTATGTGTGGAAGCACCACACCTAAAACAGTACGCAGTATAATATTTTAATGTCCTATTATAAGATCATGTTACATTTTGTTTTGACTATAATATATTGTACAGTAATCCCCGCTTATATGCACGCCGCACAGTGGATGGATTTGTATGGAACGGCGGCCATAAATAGTAATAATTGCGTTACACTCTTGAAATTTGGTACATATGTTTAAAATGTAAAAATAGGAAAAATTTGTGAATATGAGTAAAATCGGTTCAAGGACACGCCTACCTCCCATACAAAGTTGAGATGTGGGTGAGAACTTTTTTCAAAATGGGTATCAATTCCCTTTAATTTGGCAATGCTGATTTCAAAAAAAATGCTAATTTTGCGATATCTTCTATAGTTTTCAAGTTATTAGAGAAAAATAGAAAAAGGTTGCAGTAGTAATAGCGTTAGAGTCTTGAAATTTGGCACAGACGTTTTTGGGTTAAAACAACAAAAACTTGTGAATATGAAAAAATTCGGTTCACGGACACGCCTACCTTCCATACAAAGGTAGAATGGTTTTTGATGTTTTATTTCAAAATAAATTGGCTATACTGATTTCAAAAATTTTATAAATTGCCCGATATCTTTTATAGTTTACAAGTTATTAGAGAAAAATAAAAAACTACATATATTAAACACCACATTTGAAAACTAGATACAGAATATAAATAACGAATTTATTGGAAAATATAAAATAACAATTACATATAAATAAAAACATAAAATTTTTAATATATTCACTGGAAAATATATAATTAGAATAATAAAAATAATAATAATAAAAAAAATAATGATAATAATAAAAATGTTCATAATCGGACTTAAGCCCCATATGCTGCATCTACCATACCTTCACTACGTTATATTCAGGTATAAAAAGGGTGAACCCCAAGGGGGATAGAAAGAGAAAAAATATCCCTTTTCAGTTCCCCTCTACTAAAAGGAACTTCTTTCAAAATTTAAGCATCTTATTTCACACTGTAAGCCTTTACAATCGATAAAATTATTGTAAAGCGTTGCAAAATGTGAAGAAATAAGAATATTTTTTCCTTCAAATGTTGCAGTAGAAAAATAATTATAAAAAAAAAGTTCTGAAAATTTGCAGCTGAAATCTTGGATTTTGCTTAACCATACTTTTTCACATAACATATTAAAAAATTTCCGAAATCCGGGGATATACTTTTCTTTTTTTTTTTTGTCAAAGTTTGCCAATTTTCTCAATTATGACTTCTACAGCCCTAATTTTAAAAAAATTACCATAATTCACACATAGAATACAGAAGCTCAAGTAAACATTTTTTGAAAAGTATAATCTCTAAACTTTATGCTAATATGCAATTTTGGTATATTTCAATAAAAATAAATTAATAAGAGCATTTCATAAAAGTCAGTATTTTTTGTTCCTTCTAAAACTACATTAGGAAAAACTTGATAAAAGAAAAAAATTGTGAAAATTTGCAGCTGAAAATTTGCTTTTTAGCTAACCATACCTTCTAACATTACATATAAAAAATTTTTCGAAATCCGGAGATATATTTTTTTATTTTTTTCTGTCAAAGTTTGCTAATTTTCCACTTTTATCATTTTTCAATATAATTTTTGAAAAATCCGTACAATTCATATAAAGACGATAAAAAAAATAAAACTGATTTTTATAAAGTGGAACTAATGTACTTTCCGCCAATATGCTATATTATAGCATTTTGTTTCAAACAAGTTAACTAGAGCGCTTTATCCAACAAGCGCTTTTATAAAAAGTTTCATAGAACATTTTTGGTGTAAAAAGTTCAACTTTGAGCCCACTGTGTCACTAAACTCAAAACAAATTTAATACTTTTGTAGTTTTTTTTTCATTCCCTAAGTATTCTCTGACGATTCTTTTAAAAAATTTTTCAATCCCTAGCACTTTCAAAATCTTCCTATTTATGGCCACAAAAATCCACTGTGCGCCGCTTATAAGCATTTCTCGCTTATATGCATCAAAACTTGTGCAATTTCATTTCTCCATTTAGATTTGTTAACATTTTTCTCCTTTATATGCACGGCTCCACCCCGCTGGCACCCCATCTAGCGAATTTTTATAAAAAAAAAACTGCATCTAATAGGTCACTAATTGGTCATAATTGGTCAGATAGTCCGAGTAATTGGTCAGCAAGAGTACATTATTAAAAGCGTTATGAAAAATTTCAAGGTCATCAGCATATTTTGGCACCCCATCTGGCGAATTTTGATAAAAAGAAAAGCGCATCTAATAGGTCACTAATTGGTCATAATTGGTCAGTTAGTCCGATTAATTGGTCAGCAAGAGTAAATTTTTTACAAATATTTTTATAAGTTTCAAGGTCTTCTGCATATTTTGGCACCCCATCTGGCGAATTTTGATATAAAAAAGTGCATCTAATAGGTCACTAATTGGTCATAATTGGTCAGTTAGTCCGAATAATTGGTCAGCAAGAGTACATTTTTTAAAGCGTTTTGAAAAATTTCAAGGTCATCTGCATATTTTGGCACCTCATCTAGCGAATTTTGAAACAAAAACATATGCATTTAATAGGTCACGAATTGGTCATAATTGGTCAATTAGTCCGATTAATTGGTCAGAACGAGAAAATTTAAAATTTTTTATACCCTACACAGAGGCTATATTCGCTTTGTGTCGATATAGCTATGTCCGTCTGTCTGTCTGTCTGTCGGTCTGTCTGTTGAAATCACGTTTACGAGAAAACTAAGCAAGCTAATTCAATGGAATTTGGCACACAGGTCACACCTTTTGCAAGCTGCTAGCATGTAAAAATGGGCGAAATCGGGTTACGACCATGCTCTATGTAAATATACCTCAGCCCATTTTGAAAAAAGTTGCTGCGATTTTGATGAAACTTTTTTAAATTTGCAAAGGCTCTTAGAGGGGCGTGGCACAACCCTAAATTTTAACTTTTATAACGCTATAACTCGTAAACTGTGGAAGATATTGTGATGAAATTTGGTACACGGATACAAATCATATGTATATATGGAATTGTGTTTAAAGTGGGCGGAATTGGAAACTGAGCGTGGCACTTTTTAACAATTAAAAATTTTGATTTCGTATAATTCAAAATTGGCACATTTGATTTTCATACAAATTGTAAGGATTATACTACTGAGAGCAATCATCAATACAAGCTTCGTCAGTATACTGGAAAAACTCGTTGAAGGGCATGGCACAGTCCACAATATTTATAAACGTTATAATTAGAGAACTAACAACGTAATCGTAATGAAGTTTAGTATGGCAGATATCCTTGCTAAAAGGTTTCTTCTTACGAAAATTTGGCACAATAGAACCGGTGGGCGTGGCACCTCCCATATAAACAAAACACGTTTAATGCTATAGATAGTGTGCAATGGGAGTAATCTTTATAAAATTTGGTGCATAGATGTCAATTATTATAAGCTATAATATGAAATAAATTTCGATGGGATTTCATCAGTGGGCGTGGCACCTTCCATATTAACATAAAGTTGGAAGTGATATTTTAAGATAACTATTGCACCAATTGGCATGATATTTGATGTAAGTGGTTTAGTTGCTATAAGTTATGTCAGCATCTAAAGTGGGCGAAATAGCACCACTGGGCTGGCACCTCCCATACAAGTAAGATACCTTAAGTGGCATATCTATCGAAATATATGAGCAATCATACTGAAATTCGGTATAAGAGGTTTGTTTATGGAAAGCTATTTCTGGATCAAAATCTGTCTCGATTGTATCAGTGGGTGTGTCACCGCCCTAAATTTTATGGTTTTTCCAGTATACTGACGAAGCTTGTATTGATGATTGCTCTCAGTAGTATAATCCTTACAATTTGTATGAAAATCAAATGTGCCAATTTTGAATTATACGAAATCAAAATTTTTAACTGTTAAAAAGTGCCACGCTCAGTTTCCAATTCCGCCCACTTTAAACACAATTCCATATATATATATGATTTGTATCCGTGTACCAAATTTCATCACAATATCTTGCACGGTTTACGAGTTATAGCGTTATAAAAGTTAAAATTTAGGGTTGTGCCACGCCCCTCTAAGAGCCTTTGCAAATTTAAAAAAGTTTCATCAAAATCGCAGCAACTTTTTTCAAAATGGGCTGAGGTATATTTACATAGAGCATGGTCGTGATCCGATTTCGCCCATTTTTACATGCTAGCAGCTTGCAAAAGGTGTGACCTGTGTGCCAAATTCCATTGAATTAGCTTGCTTAGTTTTCTCGTAAACGTGATTTCAACAGACAGATCGACAGACAGACAGACGGACATAGCTATATCGACACAAAGCGAATATAGCCTCTGTGTAGGGTATAAAAAATTTTAAATTTTCTCGTTCTGACCAATTAATCGGACTAATTGACCAATTATGACCAATTCGTGACCTATTAGATGCATATGTTTTTGTTTCAAAATTCGCTAGATGAGGTGCTAAAATATGCAGATGACCTTGAAATTTTTCAAAACGCTTTAAAAAATGTACTTTTGCTGACCAATTATTCGGACTAACTGACCAATTATGACCAATTAGTGACCTATTAGATGCACTTTTTTTTATATCAAAATTTGCCAGATGGGGTGCCAAAATATGCAGATGACCTTGAAATTTTTCATAACGCTTTAAAAAATGTACTCTTGCTGACTAATTATTCGGACTAACTGACCAATTATGACCAATTAGTGACCTATTAGATGCGCTTTTCTTTTTATCAAAATTCGCCAGATGGGGTGCCAAAATATGCTGATGACCTTGAAATTTTTCATAACGCTTTAAATAATGTACTCTTGCTGACCAATTACTCGGATTATCTGACCAATTATGACCAATTAGTGACCTATTAGATGCAGTTTTTTTATTATCAAAATTCGCTAGATGGGGTGCCAGCGGGGTGGAGCCTATATGCACACGCTTATATGCATTTCTCGGATATAAGCCCCAAAAAATCTCCACTTTTTTCCTCCATTCACGCTTATATGCACGACAGGGAAACAATTTTAGTTTTTTTTTCATGTCAAAAAAATATTGATAACAAACAATCGTGTCATTCCTATGGTAATGTCAAATGTGCTTGACAGTAGCTTGCCATGCTGGGAAGAGTTAAATGAAAATGAAATTGTTGCCCATATTTTGCAATCCGTTGACAAAATAGAGAATGATGAAGAAATAGACATTGCAGCTGAAATAGATCCAATTCCTTCATTGAGTGCACCTTTGGTCTCATTAGACACGCTTCGAAAGTTACTTTTGCCAATAAAAAAGTTTATTGACGAACTTAATGACATTGAAGAACATATTTGTAAGTGCTGCAGTCATATTCAATCCAAGATTACTCGTTTTTTTAAGAAAGAATAGTTTTGCAATATACAGTCGTGTTCGAAATAATAAGAATAACATAGATAAAAATTGAAATCGTCGTACAAAATTTTAATAATAATATTTTATAATGTCGATTTTTATTGTAATAACTAAACACACATTAAGGTTTTAAAAAATGGAAAAAGTGATAACCAAATCTATCCCCATTTTTTTTTAATGACAATATTGTTGCATTAAGTCCAAAATGAGCTGTTCGAAAAAATAAGAACAAGGATAAAAAATATACAATACTCAATTTTTATGTTCATAAAATACGCTCTCATGACATTATATTCAATATGAAGTGGCTCCCCCATAATTTTTGACTACTTTGGCACACCTGGACTTAATTTAAAAAATATCATGCTGCCTAGCAGGCGCGCACATTGGTCTGGAGTAATTTTATACCAATTCTCTTGATTACTTGCCACAAGCTGCTTCTCTCGCGGGTTTTCGTGCTGCTACGACTCGTTGGATTATGCCTCATAAGTTCTCTATAGAATTTAAGTCGGAACTTTGAGGTGGCCACTTCAGAATCATGGCGGATTGTGTGTCCAGCCAAGATTTGACAAGTGAAGATTATTGTTTCGGGCCATTATCAAGCTGGAAAATCCATCTCAGCGGAAAATTTTTGGTGTAATCGGTGGCCAAATGTTCCCTTAGTATATTCTATATAAAATTTAAATGTAAGGGTTGCCAGGGCAACCATTGATGTCGTTAAAAAAAACTTAAAAAAAAGGTCGTCCAAACGGAGACACTTTTCAAAGGACTGACTTTTAGGAGTATGATTATTTCTTGAGTGAAAGTATGGGGTTGCATATAG